>OY720641.1:32044389-33396056 GCA_963169105.1 Ceriagrion tenellum
GGGTTTTATGATGAACGCCAATTTATCCAATTGGCATCCTAATATGCCAACTTCGGAAGGCTAAAACATAGAAGCTAATAAAATGTCTCGTATTTAAAAAGTTATTACCGAATCACTCCACGATTTTCGCAACTCTTTATCCACAATAGTGTGAAAAAGATACTTTATCCCAAATGGGCATCGCGGAGATATTCCAGAGCCAGCCTTCTCCATTGCATTATTTACTTATTTTATTTCCCATCTACGACTTACGCCTTCTACACTTGACTGCGTTGTGGAGTATAAAACACGAAAATGAAATTAGATAAACTGTTCGAAGCGTAACTTTGTAACATTAAGTCAAGAAGACCCTGTACCACACACCCTAGTGGTGGCTTGCACAGTTTTACGTAGATGTAGAAATTAACGAAAGAATTAAAATTACCTAGCCAGCTCCTCTAGTGATAGAGCAGGTCGAGCAGTTTCCGTATTTAGGTAGTATTTGAAGGAGAATGGGTTTAGAGTTAATGGTAGGAGATGCACGATTCCCACGGTTAAAAAAATTTTTTCAACGAGGAAAGAATTGATGAGGGGGCTCTGAGTAGACACATAGAGAAAAGGATGGTCCAATAAAACGGAATAATACAGGTTATATCTTTTACGAAAGTTTAATGTAGACTACTACGTTTGCCGGACGTTCAACATATTTTGCTAGAGCTAAACTATTATGGTAGAAACGATCACAGGAATAAAATTAAGAAAATACACTGCAGAACCGACAAATTTAAAATGTCATTTTTTCCACGTACAATAAGGTACCACGATAGATCACTTCTAAGATACTGACTAGGTTAAATAGGTTTGCCAGTGGTGATAAATATGTCAACATTTATTCTCAAGATTTACACCGCTTATACTCAAGCTAAGGCTTACACTTACTAATCTCGCATGTAATCACCAGCATAATCTACTATTGCATGTTTTATTACCTTGTAGAGCTATTTATTTGACGCATTAATAATACCAACCAGCAGTTGTATCTTTGGTAGTGTACTGCATTGTAGCATGTTCTAAGTATCACTATCTTAGTTTCTGGTCAGACTCCGCACTTATATCCTGACTGCTTTTGGCCTGCGCCTGGCATCAGGGAAACGTGCGCGGTTCTGATTTTAACTGGGCTGCGTGCCTGGTGTAGAATCACCCCGTGCCACACACCCGAGTGGTGGCTTGCACGGTATTTCGTAGATGTAGATGTAGATGATGGTGAAAATTCTTATATGGAGCGTGGCGTTGTATGGGTCGGAAAATTGGTCATTGCGAAGGGTGAATGTACGAAGGCTCGAAGCGCTTGAGATGTAGGTGTGGAGGAAGATGAAGAGGGTGAGTTGATCGGTGAGAAGGACAAACAAGGAGGTATTGGATTCGGTTTGAGAGGAGAAGAAACTAGGGATGAAGGTTTGGAGGAGGCAGAAGTGATGAATGGAGGAGTTTTAGAAAAGAGAGGGAATACTGAGGAGGGTTATAGAAGAGAGAACACTGTGGAAGCGTGGAAGAGGAAGGAAGAGGATAGGAAAGCTGTATGGAACAAGGAGAGGGAGACGATAAGAGGATCTTAACAGGAAGCTACCGGCGGATAACGTATGGGAGGGAAAGCAGAACAATATGCCAGAAGTTCGGACGTTAGAATAAGTACTCTCCAAAAACCTACCAATCAGCAGGTAGAATACTCAGATGAATGAACTCCACTTCTAACATTTATTGAAATGACCTGGATTTCGACAATTTGCTCCATATTTAGGAAAAAATACTGAATTGATTTCAGTATACATACAAATTCGAGGAAGGGGAGGGGAAAGAATTCAAAGAGGGAGTATGTGAGTTGGGCAAGGTTTGTTAGGTAGGGGTGGGGGGAGAGGAGCTAAGAGGTGCGAAAGAGTTAGGAAAGAGGTGAGTTAGTGGAGATACGTTTTTAAAATAAAATTTACTCGTTGCTGCCTTCACCGACGGTAGTTAGGTTTGGGCGACTAAAGTTTGGATGAGAAGTGGGAGTACAGTCGTTAAATTTTGCACAAGTCAAGCCTAAGACCAATCATTCCAACATTCTAACTCTTGGTTTTACAGGTAAAAGTGCACTGCTTATTTATAGAACAGAGTTTACAAGTGCTATTCAAGTCTTTAGCTCTGTGAAAAATAATAAGTCAATAAATAACTAGTCAAAAAATCCATTGATGCATGAGAAATAATCACACAAATATTAGTTAGAGAGATTTCACCATCATGGGGAGCATTAAAGGAATCGACAATCAACATTATTTTTAAGCTTTGAATCGTATTCAAACTTTTAGAGAAACAAAATCCATGAAATCATTTACTAAGTCAATCTTTGACTAAAACTCATTACCTTATTTAGTTATTTAAGCATTGCTGGCATGCCGACATTGCGGTGCATGTTGGTAAAATGTCACCTCATTACAAGCTTCTGCATGTTTATTTCTAACGCACCTATGGAAACGATCACAGACATGAGATAAAGAAGTAGACTGCTCTTCACAAGTAGTCACTCTACTTGCTTTAAGTATCCGGCATAAGTTTGTTTCTCCTTTCTTCATGAATTAAATCTTGTAGTATTTATATACTGATAGCATTGAAAGTACGAACTAGTTGTGTTATCTTAACGAGTGTACTGCAAGTTCACTCGTTTCTGGTCCTACAAATGGGCATTGTTCTTCTGACTGTTTTCTCGTCTGAGCCAAGCGAACAGGGAACAGGGAAGGTGCAAAATTCTTATTTGAACTGAGACCAGGGCTACACGCCTTACGTGGCATCACTACATGCCACACACTCTAGCTTTGAATTTCCCGGTACTTCGTATGTGATGACGCATCATAGTGGTATAGAGCGTTCCATCTTTAGTAGACTGCATTTGCCTCATGGAGAATTCAGTTGCCAAATTTATGCTCTTTGAGCTCAGCTCAAGGCCACGCCGACAACTATTCCCAATACTATGCTTGGTTAATGTAAGTTACACATGGGCAAAAAGTTTGCATACCGAAGGAGAAAAGATGCTCAGCTGGTATGTTAAGTAGTAATGTGCAAAATTTCCGGCTGCTATTGGCAACATTGCATCTTCGGCATCAGGGATTTTTGGAGATTTTGGAGGGACAGGAAAAATTGTGGAGATTTACACGGGAAACGAATCTCTCCCGTAGCCCATGCTGTCAACTAAATGTGGAACGCCCTTTTACTCCATTAATTCTATTTTGATGCAGTGTAGTACATGTCGGTGATAATTCACTCCCACGCACACTTGAGTTGACTGGCGCTATATATTTTAAAATTTAATCGTTTATCTAAATTCCAAACCAATATGTCATCTGACGATGCTAACATCTTACGAGCTCCAACAAACTACGGTAGAACAGATAATGAGTATCAAATTAGGAAAATAGATCATATTATATAAGTAAACCTGGTAAACTGCAGAATGGACAGGTTTACAGTATCATATTTCCCACAATCGCTTACAGACCATATCGACTGCCAATGAGGCTTAAGCTGAAGTAGGTTAGTCGAGAGGTCGTGAAGCTGATTTGCCAATTTTCTCCCAAATGCTTGCTTATTAATCAGCAACGTTGAATTAACCTCAATTTCAAACGATTCCAGCATGATACTTAATCTATTTTGTGTTGTAACAAAATCTTTTGCTGCATTTAGTATCTGTGGCATTGGAAGCATACCTATATTGTCCTGAAAAGCCAAAAGACAGTATCTGACACAATTATGCATTTTAAGATTGGAGTTGATTTTGTTATTTTAAACCTTGAGAATTAAAAAAACACTAAACAAAAAAACGGCATATGTAGCGGTTGCCAGATTTCACGTTCAGCTTTATCCGTATCTACAGCATAATTGATAGTTATCTAGGCCAGATAGCAATAACTACGTTTCTTTCTCCCAGTGGCTCTAATTAGTTTTGTTTCGTTATGGTTCATCTTCATTCCCCATTGACAATCTAAGCGTCAACTAAATTTTAATGTCTTCGAAGGTGGACTAGAAGAAGAAAGAAAGAAAGACTAGAAAGACTCGACGGTGAAAACTTAGTATGCAACCACTCAGAACCTACAATCACGCAGTTACTGTCTTTAAACTACCGGGCAGTACATGAAAGCGTACCAGTAGCCGGTTGAATGTGCTTTATTAGTAAAGGAAAAAAATACCAGTTATGAATGGGTGAAGTGAGGCAGGTTATATGAGCAAGTTACAGAGTCCCACGTTTCAACGCATAATATTCGATGTTAAGCCTTTTCGGTCCCAAAAATTACCTGGCTTTAAATGAATATATTTTCTGTATTGTTTTACAAGCACATGGGCTTAAATCGTACATTGAAAATGCATTATTTTTAAAAGAATCGAAGACTCGAAGGTGAATATTTTAGTGTGCAATAACTCAGAACCAACAATGATGTGGTTACTATCTTTTAGCTTATCAGGACAGTATAATACAAGGCATGTTGGTGAAATATACCCTTACGGCGAGTATTTTTTAGTTGATAGCTAATGCATTATTAGCCGTACATTTGTTTATTTTACTATGATGCACGATAGTGCATGGTGATGATAACTAACCCCTGCTACACACATCTGTAATTACTTACATCGTTATACGCAGATGTGGATTAATTGTTAAGTGAAGATGTTTTCCCATGCTTCTCTCCCTTGTCCCATTTGACTTCCAAACGCCGTCATCCCCATTTTACTAGCATCTCCGCTAGCAAACCTTGACTGCTCCCGAGCATTCTCTTGTTTTTTTGACTTGCTCCGCTGGTCTTTTTGCACACGCGATCGCTCCAACACGTCCTGTAGTGGAGGTGGGCGGGGGGAGGCGGGGAAGGAGATGATTTGATTGGGCGTACTGGTGACGTCACTTCGTGCCCTACTCCCTCCCTCGCCTACGTCACGGTTCACGCTCGAACGCGACGTCGATACTAAAGGAAGACTGTCCCTTCCCCCTTCTTTCGACCTTCTCCCTCCTCCCTAAGCCCTCCCCCACCCACCCCCCTCTCCCTCTACCATCCCATTGTCGCGCTACCCCCCCTCCACCTCCCACCCCTCTTAGTTTCGCACTTTCGCCGCCAGTCCTCGCATGGAGCCTCAGTCTGCTCGATATCTCTCCTTCTCCCCCGCCCACCCATTGTGACGACACACTCTCTCGGCGGAGAAGATGATCACCATGGTGATGACGGAGATGATGGCCGCCGTGCATCAGTGCTGCCACACTTCCCTCTCCTTTTTGCGAGGGCCCAGGATTCACTACGTGATTCAAGACGAACACTAATTTGCACATTTTTATCAATGCATATTAAAGATCTGGCTTGTAAATTGATTGAAAATGTAGATTGATTTATGTAATAACAAAGATTTTCTGTCACATTTATTTGATTTCTGGGAATTTCAGTCACAAAATAATATTTTATTGCTCTATTAACACTGCAATGCATACTGCAGTTCCTACAGCGACTAAATATAATCGTACCATTCGAATATAGTCTCCATTAAGACTAGGGAAATTTCTCGATAAAGTACGTTAATGCGATGCAAAACACCCGATTAACCGGTTGAATTTGTCACGATCTCCTACCCCAGATTATTTTTTTGAGACGTCATCAGCTTGAAATTTTCAGAATATAAATAATGGACCTTTGCCAAGGCAAACCTGTATCTTAAATATGAACATTTTATCTCGTTGCATATATAAACGGACAGGAAATCAGCAAGATATGTAAAATGCATTTACAAAAGCATATTCATATATAGCTCATGCTTTATATGTATTGAAAAATTGTAAACGCAGGGAGATATATCAGAATTTAGAGTTCAGCAACTTTCATCTTCTGGGCTAAAATCATGATATAATCAGAGACTTATATAACACAAAAATCAACCATCAGTAATTTAGCATATAAAATAATAACTTCAGTAATACGATTGAATTTTTTAAATTTAAATCCACAATTTATTTGGCATTTGTTATCGTCTCCTCTATCACTAAATGCATTTCGTTAATAGTTACCATAAATGCAAAATGTAAAAACATGCATACGGTGTTATTGACAGCAGCAGTAAAGTTTTTGTTACAGAGACCTCCACATGAACATAGAAAATTTTAAATTTTGAAACCTACACACGATAAATAATCTTTTTGAATATCCGAGGTTTAGTCGCACAACAGTAAAAACCTTTCTGTCACATTCTTCTCAGCTAGAATCGGCATTCTAAACTCTGGCTACTGAAAAGATCTACGCGAGGTTGACAATGTCACATGAATATCACCAGTAATCTAAATTTAACCAGCGTGAAAGAATATTTCTACATACTCATTCACTAATGAGTTGTTTTAAAGCAGTGGTTGCCAAAGGGGGCGATACCGCCCCCTGGAGGGCGGTGCTTTCATTTTAGGGGGCTTTAAGGGTGCGTTGGACCCATACCGAATATACATGTTCGGGTATGAGTAAATCATCTCTTTGTTGGAGTTGAAATAAACAATTGTTTAATTGCTATAATTTTAGCTTTATATTTATAAACATCATACTTTGTTCATGTAGTCCATCACTTTGCTTATGCTTAGCTTATGGTTTGGGGCGCTGGGTAAAGGTTTGTGGAAAAAAAGGGGGCGGTGGCTCGAAAAAGTTTGGATTACACTGTTTTAAAGTAATGGCAAAGTACTAAGATAGTCTTCACGGACATATACGCACAATACTTATGAATCACATAAGGAAAAAGCTCTCTTACTGCACGTGGCGTCAAGAATGTTTACGAGCACGTAAAAAAATAATACGCAACAGTCAAATAATACGCAACAGTCAAATAATACGTATTGCCTCATGTAGTTTCGCTAAGTGTCTTACAGCTGTGTTTGGATACTTTGGCAGTCAGAGAAATTGTTTCCCTTGTGTATTTTGAATGTTCGTCAATTGGAAAACACGAACTATCCAAAATCTCTAACGACGAATGCGGCACTTAAGCATATAATGTACAGAGTAGAGAACATGAAATAAGCAGATAAAGAGAAAAACGGAGTAGAGTAACGAAAAACAGCACGGAGAGACGTAAAAGTCGTTTAAGAACTGCAGTTAAAATAATTTTTTGATATATTTTTGATGGGAAAAAGTCGAACGGGAACAGCAAAAGAGAGTGAGAGACTGTACAGGGATGATTGACCATAGTTTATTGGAATAATATATCTCGCCTTGGACGGATTAAATTGCCCAGAGAAGATTGGATTGTTAATAAATGAAAATGACAACTTTGTAAAATTCCACCAATTTATTTTCAGGTACGACTAGTTTCGTCGCAGCGGCGACATCTTCAGAGATGATAGAGATAATTGGATTGTTACTTAATCTAGTCTTAGCATTGAAGGTTTAATTCCTATTGCGAGTTCCTGTACTGCTTTGAGCTGCTCAAATCAACAATGTTTAGTTAAACTTGTGTTTTAATTTGTTAATTTCCTCTCACCCTTTCTTAACAAGGTTCCGTTATGCCCTCGTATTTCTATAACTAAACCCTAAACTATGCCACGGGTATAATAGGACTAATGGGCTCCAATGTAGGGTAACGAACAGTAATCATATATTTGGTTGCAATATTTTCACTAAATAACAGAGTATGTTAATTGGCAATGTGGCATATGACAATTGGATTGGCTCATCGATGTTATGCTAGGGTAAACATGAACCAGATGTCGTGTCAAATTAGATCACGAACAATTAACCTTTTAAGCTACAGAGAAAGATGGTTGCAGTCTTCTACATAAACCCGTTTTGTCCTGTTCATTCTATTTCATCTTTTGGTATATTTGTTCCAATGTATGGGTATGAACCCAGATTGTAAAATAAGAATGGCTCACAAACGAGAATGAGCGACTATTCAGATAAATCAGGGAAAATAAGCTGTGTGACGTTCTTGTGCCCGAGGTGGGAGCTACGTATATGGATTAGACTTCAGCGAATATCCCTCAAGATATTCAATAACTCCTCCGAAAACACATCTGCAGACTCTACCCGTGAACCCAATTGTAGGCGCAAATCCAGAGATAAATGAAGGGACTGTCTTAGCTGGTTTTCACAGCAATATTGACAAAAAGTTAGCTCAAAAGCTAATGTAATAAGGATTTTTTCATTTTACGACAAATATTAGTATAACCTAATTTACATTTCAATGCAACAGTGCAAGGCGACATATGGTAGAGAATCATCAAGCACTGAATAAATACTGATATCGTATTGTACTGTCCACTTCATTGTATCAGCTTCGCGTCTGTTGGTCAGTGTCAGTTTTAGTGACTGATGATGGAAACGAGACGGCGAAAACACTTGTGGTGCAAAATGGTCAAAGAAAGATGACAGTGTATTATCAATCTTGGATCATTAGTAATCACTTATAAATTAAATTCTTAAATTCACATTCAAATCGCAACTTTGCTCTGATTTATGCTTCGGTTTAACCACAATACTAGAAACTACCAATACAGATCCTGAGTTATATCCTTAATCGAAAAATTAAATTGTTTCTCCACAGTTTGCGATGCGTAATTAACTTATCAATAAAAAAAGCTATGCTTGCCTGTCTGACATTTTGGCCGCTAATTTTCATAAGAAGGCACACGAACTGAGTTCTCTTGCGGTCTTTTTTCTTTTGCATAATTAAATCAGATATACTAGGCGTACTAAGTTGAGACAGACGCCAGATGGAAGGTGATATTATAAAGACTTACTCTTTCACGCAAATTCTGTTTCCTGCTGAAAATTGTGAAAGAATTGATAAATTATCTATAAGTAATATTGCTCAAAATGATGCATTTTCAGTGAACCGTCCACTTGACGACCGAAAGTACTGTTTAAAACAGGGAGTTATACAGGAATAACCATGAAGGATCGCCTAGAATTGATCAATTGTTTTTGCCATAAGGGAATTATATCCTGAGCAATGAAAAATCCAAATAGAACGGTCCTAGAAAAGACAGAGACGTTGAATGGAGTTCATTGAATGATAATTGAACACAAAATTAGGCTGTTGTATTATATTGGTTAATGGTATCCAATTTTTGATAAAAGATGATTTGGAATTTTAATGTTGACGCCTTAAATCATTACAGTAAATAGCATTTTGGGCTTCCAAACAACTTTAATTTTCTATGTAATGCTCCATTTTGCCTGGGAAACATTGCCTCATCATAAATGAATAGTTAAACCAACATGGGTCATCCTCATAAAAATACAGTATAATTACCAAATGCATTTAAATATTATCGGCACAGAGTTTAATTTCAAGAAAGTTTCGCTATACACGAGGGAGGATTTTTGCACTGATGATAATATTCCACTAAGTGTGGATCATTTTTTTGCGTTTTTCGAAGGTATTGCTCTCTCTGTCAGCTGATCTGATCAGGAAAAGGATCAGCTGCGAACATTTTAGGATACACATATAGTTCACAGAGCTCCCCAGATGATTATTTAGGTAGACTACAGGTTCACCAATGGTATACTCTCAAAATGCATTTTGAGAGGATGCAGTTAGCTTGCCTGTGATTGGTCGCTGGATCCAAGAATCGAATAGAAAAAGTATCCTATTTATTTCTCTTTTCAGGATGGATAATCTAATTTAATTCCGTAATCAGATGCGATCATAGAATTTACTCGGGACAGTTTTAAGTATGCTGGGTTGTTAGGTCTTCAGGGCTGAAATAAGCATAGTGCAAACGGCCTTATGAAGGCATCTTACCCTTCGGTAAGAAATAGTTCCGCTGAAAATCCACTAAATGTCGTCACTCGCACCCAATTGAGGTGTTTTGGTATCAGGAGTCTCTTACTTCAGAATAACTCTCGCTCAGGACAACAGTGACCGGTAAGTTGTTGCCAAGTCTCCAGCGCGTAAGTATAGGTAGCACTGACCTAAGAACGGTAAGGAAAGACTGAACTACTTGCGTTACCATCCGAGCATATCATGGCCGAAAACAATTCAGGCAGCTTGTCGACAGATTTTATCTTACCACCACGACGGCTGTAACTTATCGTTCTGATAGAAGAAGGATTGATCTATCTCCATTAGTATAAGGTTTTTCAATACATATAATAGTTTCTGGAAAAATATACCCTATATCTTGCCGTATTCCGGGTGGTTTATTTATGCACCAAAACTGTCATATTTCAGAAACGGTTCTCCTTTGGCAATGATCTATAACTTACGTTCTGAAAATTTGAAGATGATGACATAAGTTTTTAACATAAAACATTGGGTCGGAATACTTGAAAAATTTGACTGGTCGAGTGGGTACGATGCGTCGCCCTAATCTCACACAATTTTGCTATACGGGGATCATTTGATTAGTGATTAGTTTTCTTGCCATCTCCGTGTATGTCGATGGGGGAGAGTGGTTGAGAGCAAAGAAACACGGAGAAGAAGAAGGCACAGAAGAAAGAAGAAAAAGAAAATATCCTTGCTAGCGAGCAAGCATAGCTCGATTGAAGGATGCTGAACGTCTCTTCGGCTGGTGAAAGGAGGCAGATCGGGTTATCCAAGGCGATGTCTGGCTCCGGCACTGAGCTCACCCAGAGACCAACACCAATAAATTTCTTAATCAATTTTTCCAGCGCCCCCTCACCACATCTCTCTATACAAAAAAATAAAGGGGTCGGGTCCGTACGTGGAAGGGGCGGGAGGGAGAAGGAGGAGAAAGGCCCGGGAAGAGAAAGGGTAGAGGGTACCGGATCGGACGTAATGAAAACAATCTCTTTTCCAGTCGAGCGAGGGATGGCCAAAAGACGCCGGGCATTACTTGGCACGCCCAGAGGGAGATACGGGCCATCTTCCCTCGAGCCAGGGGGGGGCGGGAGCCAAAGAAAGGGGTGGGAGTTGGAGGGCGTACGGGAGGAGAGGGAATGGGGGCAGGGGGATGGCGCGATCTATGGAGTGGGCAGAGGGTGGCTTATTCATTCATGTCTCTCGGATGCAGGCTTTACACGCGTAAGCTACATCTCATGCGGCAGCCTTACAAGATTCGCGCATGTGACAATGTGATCAAAACGCACGGAATTTTATTGTTAAAGTTGATAACTTTAGTTAATTCCGCAGTATTATTTCGTTTGTTTTATTGATGTCAAGATTTCTACCTTATTTTGTTTTATGTCACATGTCTCTCTAGGTAGAACGAATACATAAGTCTTTCCTCCGTTCTCAAACCTGACGGACGTGTCTTATTTCACCACGAATCCCTAAGAACCCCAGCAATCAAGCGAAACTAAAGGTGAAATCTTCCCTTTTCTATCATTTTACATCATTACGTACTTGTCATTGCTGACTGATGTACCTCCCAGTAGTCCCCACACGGAGATCCGATTGGGGGGACTATTTTACCTCCGGAATATTTTCCTGGGAGGAGTGCCAGCACGTCATATATAGTTAAACTGCAGGAATTCATTTTTTAGGGAGACTAATGTGGTGGTTGCCCCGTAGCCTTCCACATCGCATTACCCCGGCCGAATCCGTGAACTATCACTCTCGCCCAAAGCTATGGCTGTTGATACCGCTCCGAACTCGTTGATCTGCGTCATCAATGCCTTCTGCTTAGACTGCTGCCTCTCAGTAGTGGAGTCCAATTCGGGTACCCTGCTAAAGTTGTTTGACAGGAAAGTTTTTTCCGTTGCTTGGTCTCGAACCTGAACGGGAGTCGAACAACCATATTATTACGGTTATGCAACAGTTGATAAATTCGGAATGACTGCAAACGGAGATTAAAAATTTTAATTGATGTTTCTGTTGAGGATTAAGTGTTACAAAGCAAAAAGAATAGTTTTCGACGTGGCAAGATTGAACACTCTCATATAAGAATAGCATATTTCTAGATCTGCAAACTACCATGTGAGCCACGGTATGGGTGTGTGACGGGGCTCAATGATTTGAATACCAACTGAAGGCATTCACTTGAAGATGACAGGCATATTAGACCAGCATGAAATGTCTATGAAATGTCTATGTCAGGATATAAGTCTGAATAGAAAAAATTAATGGGAGGTATATTGGTTACAATCGGATATCTAATAAAAACTACGATAAAATATGATATGTAACATTCGATACGTTAATTAAGGTAATGCATTGCATATTTATTTAGCTACCTTGTGCAAAGTGTGATATTAATTGCTTTATGGATAATGTTTACTTGAATAGTATATTTCTCGCCAAAATGTTTGATGTCAAGTTTATCAAATCTTCATTAATAAAACATTACTTAAATAGCTGCACTGCTTCAATAAAATTTTCATTTTCCATTTGTTTGATTATTAAAAGGGCAACCTTCAACGTCAGTTATCATCCGACAAGTTTCTGTCTTGAAGAATTTTAATATTTTATCCATAATTGATTCGTTTTATCTTCAACACCGTTAACTGCTATCAATGTGTTTCCCACAAGAGAAACGGAGCACTTGATTATGTTATCATAGGAGCAGGAAACTTCATAGGTGCTGTATAATAAGTGCTTTATTCCTTAGGTAAGATGCTTTACCACAGATAAAAATTCAATACAACAACAATAAACATAAAGAATGTTGATGCACATAGACGGTTTTGCCTACTTTATTTGCTATTGTAAGGAATATTCTTATTGAAATTACCTTATTTATATGCTTTAGTTCCTTTAGCAGAATGGCAAGGATATAACACTAAGACATTGCAAACCAAAAGAGACGTTGTGTTCAACCCTTTTGAATTATCGTTTTAAAATGATTGCTATTCCTCTGAAATGCCCTATTGTTCGCATTGCAAAATTAAGGCACGAATTATGCATATTGAACAACGAGATAACGACAGGACGACGGGGAATTTTCCAGCTACAGGAAATGAGTGAAAATGAGGTTTCGAGCACTTGAAAAGATAAGGGGCTTATCTATATTTACATACTACCATGCGAGCCGCCGCATGGGCGTGGGGCAGGCGGGTTAGGACACCAGCCGTATAAAGACATAAGGTTTTGGGAGGTGAAATGGCGACGTGTATTATGGGAGTGTATTTAGCGGAGTTCAGTTTTTATTGTGGTCGCTTATTGTGCGCAAAAAGAACGAGCTTGTATACCTATCTGTTCGGCAATGTTTCTCTCTTTTTTTCGCTTGTCAGACCCATGAGATTTAGTGAGGCGTCATGATAATATTCTGCGTCGCTCTGAAACACACCAGTTCAGAATTTTGCAAGCAAACTAAGCCTAGCCTTCGTGTCTCTAAGAGCTCCCACATTAATCCATCTAACAGTTGTGAATATGTTAGCTCGCAGCTTTCGTTCAAACACAGCGAACACGAAAAAGAAGTATATTACCATTCATTTGACAATCCCATTAAAGTGTTTGGTGCAACAATAGGATATAATAACGCGTATATGATATAAAAATGAGTGATCTCAGTTACTGAGGACAGTCTTTCTTACGAGGACTTGGAGGTTGAGGCTCATCTCGAGGGAGATTAATGTGAGGGGAATTTGAGGGGAATCCGTGGAGGGAAAAAAGTTTTCTGACGCCTCTAGAGTCGCGGCGTGACGCTCAGGCGTGGTCCTGGATGAGAATAGAATCTCAAGTGACGAATGCTACGCGAGAATGCTCTAGGGACTGGCATGTGCCACAAATTTCTCTCTTAAGCAGTCCCCACACGTTTGTGGAGGCTGAATGGTCAAACGAATAGTTTACCACTTCTTTCGAATCCACGGTGTTTGAATGACAAAGATCCCCTTACCTCTTCAGGAAATCGAAAAGCTTACATCGACATAATACCCTGTGAAACACCTCAATGGTGAGCGGTAGATGATGATTCATCACCAAATTGAATTACAAAATACATTAGTTAAGTAATGTAACCTGCGTCTACTGATTAATTAGCAAAACTCTGCTACAAGCTTTCAGGAGGCGAAATTTCTTAAATGCGCTCGACAGTAAAGGCATGTTTTCCAGTTTAAGACTGTTTGTATTGATGATCGTCACAACGGCACAGATGCACAGCCATTAAGGAGTAACACCGCAAATATTTACGTTTTACATTTATTTGTGCTGTAAGTACTAGTTATTAGATACGGATACAGTAGTTATGGAGTAAATCAACTGAGTATCTGCTGTATCGATTAAAAAGCCAAACATTATTTATAAACTATGACAAAAAGCCTTAAAAAAAACTTCAACAGCCCTGTAGGCTACTGTGGCAACCTAAGTGCCCATTGAAGTAGTGTGTATCTTAATTAACCATTTAATTCATTTCCTGTATTCTATAATCTTTCAACGTCTTCGGAAACCAAGCCATTCGTCATTTCTAAGCAAATTTATGTTTGCTATCCCTCATGTTATAGTATTACCATTTTCATGACATTTTTTGTATTTGTGTCCATTTTGCTAGTTATATGTTTGCTATAAAATGGCTTCAATTTGTGTACGACCTGTTTTTCTAATAAATAAATAATCGATCACTAAGACGTACCATGAACGAAAGCAGTCATTATAAAAAGGATAAATCATGACAGTTATTTGCAGTATTTTATCTGACTCACACCGTCGCCATGGTTTCTCCTCTATAGCTACTAAAGATACAAATACAGATACTAAATTCCGTTTACCGACATTTGCAGGCATTCAACTCGTCTCACAAAGAACAGTTTCGTAAAAAATACATAGACGGACAAAGCAGAGCCGTAGGAATGAAAATGGGGAATAGTTAGAAAAAAACAGCGGAAAATCAACGTGCGTTGGCGGAACAGAAGGGTTTGGTGTGGTGGTGTTGGGAGGAGTAGATTAGGGAGGACGAAGACCACAAGGCGGGGATCCCTTTGGCAGAATGCGAACGTCAAACAGAGAAGGGTTTCGCACAACATCCTGATCGGGGACAAAGGACGGAATAGGAGAGCCTGGGCGGCAGGAAGAAGCGAATGAAATGGAGTCGGCCGAACAAGACGGGTCCGTGTGGGTGAGGGCAGGAGGAGGAAAGATATGACAATAAAAGTGGAGCGAAAAGAAGAAAAGGACTGAAAGAAGTACGGAGAGTGAGGAAAAGACGGACACAAACAAAGGGGAAAAATGCAAAAAAATAGACTGACACAGCGCGCGAGGATGGAAAGAGCAAGAAATTCAAGGAAACACATTCGACTTTTTATGTCCTTTTCCTTTTTTGCAGTATAGGGAGTTGGAAAAAAATATTTCCATGATCGGAATAAAGGGAACGCCACTCGTTACCGCGACGAAAAATTCGCCCCTCAAGGTTCAGGTGGAGCATCTTTATCCTTCTACACTACTCTGAGACCCACCACATATACGAATGGCAAGTGGTGTTAGAAAACCAGCAGTTCAGAGGTGTAAAAGAGAAGATTAAAGGACCTCCCGTTTAACACGCGTATGATGGACATAAATTCTTCACAGACCTTCCCCCAGCTCTAGCCAAGGGAAGGTGTTACCTATCTTCCCATTTAGCTTCCCTTTAGAGGCCTTTTAATTATGTCTATCAAAGGGATGATTTAATTGAGCTGAGAGGATTTTTTAATGTTTTTGATCTGGCTCCATTTTCCTTTCCTTCGAGTTCATCTATAACGTCGTAACATAAACGCGGTGAAGTATCTACTTGAAAAAAGGCGTAGTAAATGGTTGAAGGGTTCTTTTGGAGAGTTTAGAGTCGAGCTCAGTTTTTATTATGGTCGCATATATGGCGTAGGAAGAACCAATTTTAGCATAAGTCAGTTCGACACTGTATCTCTCACATTTTACTTTTACTGTCTGGCATAAAGATATAGTTCGGCGTGAGAATGATACTCAATTTTTCCCACTAAAATACGCCAAACTAGCGCATATCCCCCGATTCTCCAATGCCTCTCAACCTAATCCCAGTAAGAACCGTGAATCATTCAGTATTCGCTCGTAGTAGTTATAAACGAAGCATACAGGTTTCCTTTTGTTATACATGTATTTTTTAAATAAATGATGTAACAAAAACTATCGGATATCCTTCGTCTGATTTGGATTCCCATATGAGTTTTCTCAACTAATAGGGTGGCATGTACCACAAGGCCTACGAGAAAAATATCTACCCGGACCAGGTATTGAACCATAGGCTTTTTGCTAACTGAACCTCACTAGCCAAATTTCTCGAGTTCTCGAGAGAAAAAAATTAATTTGTAAATAAATTATCCAAAAGACAAGCAGCGAATTCATCAGCAGCCAAAAGATAATTGTGACCCCATTCTTTTAACCGTAATTGAAGTACATAATACAAGGAAACAGTTCAAATGAAAAATAGATACGCAGAAAATTTTATTAAATAAATAAATAAGTAAATAATTTCAATTCCCTGTGTTAATGGTATATCACTAACCCAGCAAGTGCTAATGTACTAACAAGTATTAAAATATTGACAAATATAATACTTTGGCATACTGCCATGGAAATGATACTTGATATATGTGTCAGGCAAACTATATTTTTTCTATATGCGTTGAAGACAATTTTTTTTCCTTACCCCAGGTTTATTATCTCACAAAATTGTAACGCGTAGAAAGCCAAATTTGGTACTGTCCCCATCTTCACCCATGGTAAGAAGAAAAATTGTATACTTGAATCTTTAAACCCTGATTTTTGCTCCAACGTTTATCTTTTATCAACGCTAGCAAAAATCAAAAATGTCACATGAAATGCAGTCGCAAAAATTGAATGCAAATCGTGAAATAGCCATCAAAATTACTGCTAAATTAAAAAAATAAATTCCAGGGATTTCACTAAGATAAAGTGAACGGTTTATAATGCGTATTTATTTGTAAACAATCTTAAAATATTGATACGTTAAGAAATATACGCCGAAAACGAATAAAATAATTAATACGCCATTAGAGCACAACACAGGTTATACAAAAAAATAGCAATTGTATTTCTCAATGATCTATTTTTCATCTCAAAGTGAATTTGTATCGAAGTTTAACTCTTAAATAAAACATCAAAGACCCTCTGAAGGACCTTTTATTTCCCCAGACGATCGAAACCCATTACTAGCCGGTTCATTATACTGTTTCTCCTGTAGTTTTCTAATCGTTAAGGTTCGACTTAATGCAGCGAATGAAAATTTAAGCGCAGGTAATTTTATACGAATTGTGATCATTGAGCTCCATGTAATGCTCCAGGTAGTAAATTCCAGAATTGGAATTTTACTCCATTCCCGACCTGTCATTCGCAAGGGTTAATTCTAATTGCAGCCGTAAAAGGTTCAGCTAATTGAGCATTTATTAAGGAATCATCTTCAATTAAGTGTAGCATTAATTTTTATTCGCAGTGTCTTTCATTACTACATTCGTTCCAGTCTTTCGAATGGTCCACTTACGTAAGCACGCAGGTAAAGAGATAGCAGGTCAGAGGTCACCAGAGTACTCCTATCAGGCCAGTTCTCTACTACCATAGTATCCTCCTATCGCCAGTATTCTACGCAACGAAATAAAAATACTTAACACAAGGAGTACCGGAGGTGTCATTTTGACCCCTTTTAACATTTGAAAACCCATTACTCATGCCTGAATCGTCCCAGCTCTTGCATATTTCGCGACTTTTATTTCTTTTAGCAGGAGAATACAAGGTAGAAAGAAGATCCTCATAGGACCAATATTTTTTAATGTACATTACATTCTACCTATTAGTACCGAGGGGGTCCTTCTGACCCCAACGATATCTACCCTATTTAAATGGAGTTTTGTCAAGACAAAATATAGTTTTATTGCCACTTATTAATGTATTATGCATAGTTCGGAAGCTGGACGTGAATACTCAAGGGTTAATCGCAGCACGAAGACCGGCTTTGTGTAAGGATTTGCACGCACTGAACAGCAGTCTCGTGTCTAATTGCTGGTAAGGGTCATTACCCTGATGACGAAGGAAGTGTTATCCGTCGAAACGTTGTCAGCTAAACATTTAATCTGGTTGAATCCCGAGAGAATTTCGCTTAATTTGCATATAATTTTAGATAAAAACGTCGAATTTCGTAGGTGGACAAACTGATCCATGTCGGTGCATATTGGTGTATCGCAAAATCAGTGTTCCTAATGTTAAACGGTCCTAAATATATTTCCTAATAAGTACAACTTACCTCCGCCACTATTCAAATTTGCAGCCAATTAATTCCCTAATTATAAGCCTCAGGAAGGTCCATCATTTTTAATCACAGTGTCATGAGTATCGATCAGTGTGCACCGTTTAATCAATGGCAAAGGTTATATATTTCCCTCAGAAGTATAGAAGTATATTTTATAGAAAGGTCGAATCATTTTCAATTCATCTTCGTGCCGAGGAGATTATCAATATAAATATATATTAAATTGAAGTGGCATTTCTATTCACATTACTACTCTCCTCAAAAGTATTAGCCTTTCAAGGTTTAGGAGAAAAATCTCGCCCAAACTTAGGGGAAATTATTCTCGAATCTTATGGCGAGCTTACCTCGTCCCCTCACAAAACTTGGATACTTTTTAGTATAAGTATTAAAAAATTAATAAATTTCAGTCAAATAGCTAAACTATATGAATCATTATGCAACAAAAGGAGCAATTTTTGTTTATTAAAAGAAACTAAGATTAGAAATAAGAAGTCAGATTCTCTACCGTATTAATAGAACCATCACATTATTATTTACTTTCATATCTCGTGTAGAGAATCAACAAGCATTTCTGCAGGGATTATAATATTTATGAGAAACTCATCATTCCACCAATA
This sequence comes from Ceriagrion tenellum, assembly GCA_963169105.1. Lineage (NCBI taxonomy): Eukaryota > Metazoa > Arthropoda > Insecta > Odonata > Coenagrionidae > Ceriagrion > Ceriagrion tenellum. Next base: position 32,063,128 of record OY720641.1, read on the forward strand.
TGAGTAATACCTGCAATAACAAAAGAAAGCTATTTTTACCAAGTAACGGGGATTTTTATACATATAACAATTACATGCTGTGTATTACCTAAATGTAGACGGGACTTCGTAATCATCATGCTACAAGCCACTGAAAGCTGTAATAAATAGCTACGATGCATCTCGAATATAATGGCGGTAAAAGGCTGATTTTTAATGGTATCTTAAAAAAGGCGAGACATTTTCCTTTACAATGTGACCAAATTCATTGAATTCATGGTGAAATGACATCTTGCTTCAATTGACTTCATCTTTATCCACAAAATAATCTACGAGGTGGCGTGTTGGCGTGGTACAGGGGGCCTAAGAATATTAGAGATGTAAATAGTAATGGGTTTCATATCCAATGACTTCCTGAATGCCGGTCGTTTGCGTTAGGCTGGAAGGTTTTGAGCTGGCAGCCCTTGGAGTGGTTGGATCGGTTGGCGGCTCTGCTGGAAAGGTTTAACAATTTTAATAACAAATTGTTGAGATTTGAGCATGTAGTGGTGGGGGACAGAAAAAGGGGAGTATTCACAATGAGGTGGCAACGATGATTTTGTTTAAAAATGAGGGGAACGCGGGGGGAGAGTGTCGAGAGAGAATGTGAAAGGAGTGGTTGTGAAACTAGGTGTAAAAATTAGCTGAAAGCGTGTGTAAAGGAGGTGTCGTGCCTGCAAGTATAATTGAGTATAGTGGGCGAAGCATTGGTGCTGCCAGGAATCTCTCCGACGGATGTTGGATTTGTGTATGGGGCCCCAGAGTGTGCACTGACAGCGGATGCAACGTATTTTTACACTAGGGTTGAAATTCGCTATGAAAAAATCATTTGACTTGACCGGGATTCGAACCCGGATCTCCCAATGGCCGGCCAGGTGTGTTAGCCAGTTACACCACCAAGCCATCTTCCTTCAAGGCGAATTTCGAGGGGGGTTTATGCGAACTAGATGTTCAATGCAATGCAATTTGTTAAATGCAATGTTTGGAAATTTTCCACGTATTTTTGTTGGTCAGTGAGAGTTGTAGAAACACTTTTGACGTATTTGTGTTAAATTTATAACTTGTATGCCAATACACGGGTGGAAATTGGAACATAACATATAAAAAGTTTCTGTCAAATAGCTAAACTCTATGAATCATTGTGCGACAAAACGGGCAATTTCCGCTTATTAAAAAAACTCAACTCAACATAAAAATTATAACAGTTACAAAATAGAAAGAGGGTTTGGGAGAATAAATAGTGAATCGTATATTGAGAGAGTTTTATATGGATCTTAGTTTTTATTACAGTGACTATTTGTTCGTGGAAAGAACAAAGTATTTCTCCTATTAGTTCGTCTTGTATCTCCGTTACTTATCGTATCTGTCGGAGTTACAGATATAGCGCAATGCCCAAATGATATTCTCCGTACCGCTCTGAACACACCTGTTTTGAAGATCATAGGCAATATATGCCCAGCGTACAGTCTCCAGCGGCTCTCAACATAATTACTCTAAAAAGCTGAGAAACAGCACATTTTCGCTCGTAGGTGTTTTGTAACGCAATTTTAACTGTTTACCTCAATCTAGGTAGTTGACTGGGTAGAAGAAAAGGAGCACCGTGCACCACTGAAGTGTGCACCAACGACTGCCATCCAAACTGAAACCACTCGGGTTTTCGAGAGCGTCCTTGGGTACCGGATTGCTTTCATTGCGGTTCACGAATGCATGAGACGTCCCGAACACTCTGTCCATAACCTGAACCACCACACCACAGCTTTCCCCCCTTCTGCATTCCGCCCATGAGAGAGGCGCTTTCAACAGGGCCGGGCGGTCACGAGTGCGTGAAAGACCCCTTTCACCGGCCCGCGCGTGCCACCCCTGGCTCCCTGGAGGAGGGGTTGAAGGGTGCGACACCTTTCGGTTGGTTCAGTGACCTTTTATGGCTCGCGGTCGGGGTAATGAGTACTTGTCGCGGCCGCACGTGGCGCGCGCGCGCAGCAGCCCATGAGTGGCGGCGACTCATCCCACTCCACGCTCGTGCGACCTGCTGCCATTGGTCGATGTGCGTTGCATTGTGGGGCATTCCCTCAAGACTGTGCGAATCAAAACAAACACTACGTTTATCATTTTCTTTTAGATTGCTTAAAAAGATACTCTTTCCACTAGTGGATTGCATTAGCTAAAAAAAAAGAATGAGAAGAATTAAAAAAGATGAACTTGGTCAACGAATGTATTTCTAATACGAACTTTTTCCTACCACGAGTCGACAACAGTGCCATTTCCCTTGAATACACGCATTATCGAACTTTTATTATGGGAACTATTTACTAAACACTAAAATGAAAAAATGATCAGGTACTTACCAGAATTTCACCATTAGATTCCCACGTATAATTCTTGTCTCGTAAAAAACTAATCGTAAACTAGACATGGGATAAAATATACCATAATTGTCCAATTTTACCCATGCTTGCCTATAACACCGTACAATTTCAAGTTTAATTTGCAAAAAACACTATCGTGAAAAGGAAGAAAAATGTTTTGTTAATATTCAGCACAGACAAATTCGTAGCCTTATTTGGCTAGTTGTAGCCATAACATGATATAATTAACAACGACTTATTTTAAACTAATTTAAGATTACATTACGGTGGATCACCTCACATATCGTACTGGACAACGTTGGCGAGAGGAGACCCAAAGCGAAAAAAATTGCATTTTATAGATATGGGTGCACTTCTGACGAAATATATTAGGCAATCTAGAGGCTTGGTGTGAGAAAAGAAAATGAATTTGTGTTGTCGTAAAAATAAATCCTCTTTTTATAAATTTCGCCAGGTATTCATTTCCCCAACACAGATTTTTCCACGTGTTCCCGGTGCCAAAGCCATTACAGGGAGATGAGAGCTTTAATGGTCATTAGCACTCATTAATAAGGTCCCGCATGGATAGAGATATATGGAAATGATTTTGCGCCGATTTACTTGGCACTATGCCTTTGGCAACCCATGAGAATATCATGAAAATGAGATTTTTTTAAAAGTTAAAGCAAAAGCCGTAGGCAAACAGGTATTTCGCAGCAAGATTACACTAACCATAGATAGCCGCAAAATTAAACGACGTTTATTTTGCCTCTATCCTCAACAATTGCGCCCGATATCGGTTACTTAAAGTTCTTTTATTCTTAGCCCTGTCAGTAAGTGACACAATTGCTAAAATTTTCCACGAATTCGCAAATAATTCATCAAATACAACAGCCATCTTGCCACAGCTAACGTATTTACAAGATCCATAGTGACTGTTATATTCACAAGGTAAGGAAATTATTTTTTTCAGGCAAAGGCAAAATCAAATTGGACAGAAATTACATTGACAATGAGGCAGAGGAGAACCGCGAAATATCCGAATCAGGAAAGTACAAAGAGGTGGCCAAATTTTCTTTTTTTAACTGGAAAGAAAGTAGAAATAAGCGCATTGCATCAGACGGATACTGCTCTGACTGGGGCATTATTATGAAAAATTAGATAAATTTTAATACGCGTAGTTTTATATATTATTATTATTCAATTTAATCAACAACGTAAGGAAAAATATAAACAATTAATGAAAGAGTAAAACTCATACATCCATCGAAGGACAAGTCTAAGACTGCATCTTGACCTAAGAAGTTCAAGCAGTATATGGATAACAATGGAAAGATTAATACAATGGGCAATAAAAATAAAATAACAGCTCACTGTCCAAATAGAGGAAATAAATTTTCATGACATCTTTTAGCTCAATGATTGTCTGCCTTCTCCACGCAGAGTTTGATAAAACAATGTTTGCCCTGATAATCCAACGAAAATACCACTGGATTAAAACTCATATTATATTCCAGGAGCTTTAATGGTGACGATGCATATGTACGCAAATGATCTTTCAACCAGAAATGTTGAAACTGTATTTCATAAAATTGTTATCACCCACAATAAAATTTCTGGAGAAGGCATTTTTCCTTTGAGTTCTTGCTAAAATTCTAGAGTCAACCTGTAGTTGAAAGTTTGCTAATATCTTCATTAATATTCATACGTTTACAGAAATGCGATGGCTTAAGCGTATCCGTAAACTAATCAAAATATGCCAACATTAGCTGGCAAAGGTTAATAATATCCGTCTGCCATTAAATGGGTAAATATTGACCAATTGCTAGATTAAAAGTATTGCATCATCATGATTGGTCGTTCAATCCTACGGTTATATATGAAATAATTTTGGTGTGGTGAACTAGCCAATAAGCCATCTATAGTTCACGCTCAACAATTGGTGAACCAGAAATAGTAAATGTTAACTTGATAAAAATAAAATAGTTTGCGATTTCTCATTCACATTAGCAATGAACATATTTTCTAGACTAAACATTTACGAGGGTGGTATGATAATTAATGACCCTTGAAGTGATCTGTCAACAAAGCATCTTAATCTTGTTGCTGTTTACATCGGCCATCTTTGAAAGGGCCACGATCACAATTTCAACCAATTCTGTCGATTAGTTGCTGGGTGGCAGCAGTTTGAATTGGACAAATTTGTTTATTTTTGTAAAATGGAAAAAGGACAATATCGGTCGCTGATTCGCTTTCTGTTTTTGAAAGGGATGACGCGTGAGGAAACTAAAATCGCGTTGGATACCGTATATGTTAACGTCTCACCTTCAATTGCCATCATTAAGCGATGGTATAATGAGTTCAGAAATAGCCGAACATCCGTGTTTGATGAGGCCCGTCCAGGACGCCCAAATGAGGTCTCCACGGAGGAAACCATCAACAATGTCAGTGACATGTAGCTGAACGACCGCAGATTGAAGTTGAGAGAGATAGCTGGGACATGTGGCTTGTCATTGAAACGTGTGCAAAATATCGTGCATGAACATTTGAGCATAATTAAGCTGTCGGCCCGATGGGTACCGCGTTTGCTAACTGTGGACAACAAGAGGAATCGTGTGACCACTTCCAAGGAGTGTTTGGCCCCGTTGAAGCGCAATCCGAGGGACTTCTTCATGCGTTACGTAACCGTGTACAAAATAGTGATCCACCACTACACACCAGAAACCAAACATAAGTCGAAGCAGTGGACATCTGACAAAAGTGCTCCGAAGAAGGTAAAAACGGTCCTCATCGACCGGGAAGGTCAAGGCTACCGTTTTTTGGGATTCTCAAGGTGTGATCCACATCAACTATTTGAGGAAGGGAAGAGCGATCACGGGAAGGTCAGTGATTTATTGACCCGATTTGATGAGGAATTGAAGAATAAACGGTCCCGTTTGACCCGCAAAAACGTCCTCTTTCACCACTTCAACGCTCCGGCCCAATCATCCCGAATCGCCATGGCCAAATTGGTTGAATTGGGCTACAAGGTACTAATGTATGCTCCGTATTCTCCAGGCCTGGCCCCGTGCGACTTCTTTTCGTTCCCAAACACGAAGAATTGGCTCGGGGGCAAGTGCTTCACGTCGGATGCGAGATCATACCGGTCGCAGATGAGTATTTTGCAGAGTTCCCGAAATCGTATTTTTATGAGGGCTTGAAGAAGTTGGAAACCCGTTAGGAAAAGTGTAACGATCTAGAAGGGGACTATGTTGAAAAATAAAACAATAAAAATAATAAAAAAACAATGATTTCATTGGTAGGCTCATTAATTATCATACCACCCTCGTATATCAAATGAAGTATTAAACGCTTTTCTACGGGTCTAACCCATTCCAAATCAAATATAAAATTTTTTTCTCGTAAAGTGTCTCTATTAATTATATTTTTTCCATTATACAAAAACTTTTTTAAAGTAATGAAATGTTGAGAAATTGAACATTTAGATCAATTTTAAACTTAAAGCCGTTTTATCGTTATCATGACCTAATAATTCATCTTATTACTTTAAAATTCCCACTTTTGAACACAGGTATCATTTTTGGCGGTGAAAAGATTTTGCTACCGTGAATCTACCACCGTCTACGCATCATAAAAACTGAATCACTCAGTCCTTCTAGCATATCTAGGACATTTTAACGTATCGGCACAAATTACCTAGGTGTGTAATGCAGAAATAAACACATAAATCATGTAGAATTTAATTATGGGCTATGAACATAACTGCAAAAATGTAAGTATCTAATGATAGGAAAAGAAGAAAATATTGTTATTTTGTTTGACAAACTAAATTATCATGGGGCGTTTACATAGAAAGCGTATTAAATTGGAGTAGAGGACCAAATAGACACATAGGCTGTTAAATGAGACAACTTATGTTGAATCACTTAGACACTGACTCGCTGACCTAGTTCTGACCGCAAAACGAGTTGGAAACTTTGGTGGTAAATTTTCAAAGTAATTTCAGCCTCAGAGTTTCAGAAAGTTCAACTATAAGCGGAACCTAAATCTGTATTACGTTCGAGAGACCTGGTTCAACCAACTGTATATCTCATCTCTGAAACAGCTCTATGCCTGGAGGCCACGAGGCACGAGTTGAAATCCACCAGATGAAAGTAATACTTATTTTTTTAATTCCTGCAAATTATCCCATTTTGTTACCTCTATTTTTCCTCTCGCATACTCCCCAAATCTGTGATATACCACTACCTTATATTACCTGCATTATAGATATGAGTCTCCTCGCTGCATCAATAACCGTACAGACGGAAAACCTGCATGTTTTAAAAAGTAAACACTATTTTCGTCTAGAAACGCAGAATTGTTCATTTTGAGCGTAAATAAATTTCTAATAGGTCTTACTTCCTCTAGCACTGACATTCGGAAATAAATTTAGGCTTTTGCATACTTAAGTCCTTGTTCCTAGGCTATGTCATTAGGGTTAGAACTTCATGGAAGTACTGAGCCAAATAGTAACAACCTCAGTAAGAAGTAATTGGGCATACATTTGGGCTTTGATCGAGGTATAAATTCCGGCAGTGGGAGAAATTTCTGAAGAAAATTCAGTTATATACTTGCGAAGTTCTTTAGTCATTTGCATCAAACCCTTCCAACTTTCTGGAAAGCGGAATAATTTAACTCTTCCCTCTAAAGTATTCGTAAGTGATGAGTTTCCGAGCTGAAATGGAAGAAATCTGAGATCAAGCGGAAATTTTTAAGTAAATATCATAAATTAATGTGCTCAAAGTGACAATTTGACACTGATAACAAAATATATCTGGCCAGAAATGTGGTTGAGCCCAGACTTCACGACAGTTTTTGTCCATCCGATTTTCAGTCAATGAGGCAAATATGCTTCATATCATGAGTTTTGCCATATTTCTCGTAATTTCAAGACAAAGAGCAAAATAAGGATGATGAAGATTGGCACATCTCACATTTTCACTCAATTTCTAACATTTTGAATTCTTTATATAAAAGGAAATGCGGATTCCATTCGCCCTTGTACGCTCCGCGGCTCGAAGCTCAACAGTAAGTATAGTTGCTCTCCGTTAGTGTCAGATCCTAAGCTCAGAGCGGGGTTCTTCAAAATTGATCGAGGTCATTGTAGATGTGTCTTTGAAAAAAATTAATCCCAAAGATCGCAAGCACGGTTATTTCCATGAGTTGACTTTCATTAATGGTTACAAACATGGATAATCTAAATGTTTATTTCACTTCGTAGCAAAAATGTTAATTTCATTAGCATACAGTTTGAATGCACATGTTAATTAATCATAAAAAAATTTGGCCGTGTTTTCTGTTACACAAATGATTAAAGCAGATTGCAAAACGTTTACCCCCGCGCACACTGTTCAATTTATCATCGTTCCCACTCGCTGAAGCGCGTTGATGCTCATCTGTTCTACTCTGACTGCAAGACTGAACGGATGGAAATAGTGGTGAAATCATCAACTGGGCTAAAAAATGCACGGCTAATGCAATCTGAGAAATAAGCGAATACGAGGAGAACATTTATGGGAAATAAGCCTTCTCAAAGTAGGGCTCTATTGGAAGGAATAATAATGTTGACATGACTACGATTAATGTTTCATCCGCCAGCGCTGTTCCCCGGCGAATCGTTGGCCAACTCAATCCCACTGGCAACTTGCAGGGCATCCAATCCTTAAATGATTCACGAGTGTGTTCTCCAAAATTTACGATAGCATCCCTTCGGTTTTTATTCATCTAAAACGGGCAATGAGGGAGTTCCCGGAGAATTTTCAAGGCTGAGGACGAAGGGATTGACTTTTGACTGAAACCCAGGGAGATTTTTTTTATTTTTTGTTTGTTTGTTTAAGTTTTTGAATGAACATTTGACATTCGTGGGCGATTTTCTTGTTCGATTCAAGGTGATACTGCTGAAAGATTTGTTCTACAGTAGTTAGTGAAACAGGAGTATTACTTCCTTTGGCTCTGACATTCGGAAATTCATTTAGGATATTGCATACGTTAGTTGTTCCTGAGCTATGTTATTAGGCTCAATACTTCATGGAATAACTTTAGGCATACATTATTGGCTTTGGTCGCGATAAAGATCCCGGAAGTGGGAGAGATATCTGAGGAAAATTCCGATAAATACTTGCGAAGTACTTGAATCAATAGTATCTAACACTTCCAGCTTTCTAGAAAGCGAAGTTCAATGAACTATATTTGTGATGTAAATTTCGCGCTTATTCCAGGTAGTTGGAAAGAGAGTTTTCCCTAGCCATTATAGAGACAATATTTGAATTTCATTTATGTAAATTCAGCAGCTGCACGGAAAATGAGGCAAATATTTTATTGTAATGACGAAAGCATTTTTTTAATGACTAACATTCCCAATTTTAACTAAACACGTATGCATAAATCTTTAATTTGACTCCTTTTTTTCCCGCCGCATGGGGAAAAGGCCTTGAGATTGAAAGATCATTAAAGTGACTCTGTAAATCATTCTGCTGAAAGAAAATTATTTATTCTTAAATATTGATAAAAACACACAAGGTACCCTTTCTTAAACCTATAACGGGAGCTAGGCCTTAGATATTTCTCAATAATTAAACAGTGTCTCTGGAGTCCAATCCTGTACAATTCCCATGCTACACTGCTGGTATTTGTTGGAAAATAACTCAAAACCTCTTCCCACGGACTAAAACTTTGACGTAGAGGAGGGATTTGCGCGTTACAATGATACCAAGAGCTGGACTGGTGGGAGCAATTAATATTGCTCGCGGTAGGACCACCCATGCCACATAGGTCGAAGGGCAGGAGCCAGACAAAAGTTAGTCCAGTGATCGTGTCACGTAAAAACACGGTTGGGAAGCAGGGTTGGGAGTTCCTCCCAACTTTTAACTACCCAGAAAAATGAATGTCTTCAAGAGAGAAATGAATCCTGGCAACCAAGGGACGCTGCCCATTGGTGCGGGTGTCGGATCCGGTAGCGAGGGAGGCAAGGTCCCCGACATCGTCATCTCACGAAATCCTTGCACAACAGAGTCATTATAAGATACAAGGGCCATGGAAGACAAGAAAAAAAGAAGAGACGAAAAGTACCGATACAAATAGGAACTTGAAGCATTAAGACGATGATGAGAGCAAGGAAGCTGGAAAATATTAAACGGTACATGGATTGAGGGAAATTGGACGCTTTGGGGCTATGTGAGGTGAGACGGAAGGACAGCGGGGACTACTGGAGTGATAGTTACAGGGTGGTGGGTTTAAGAGTCATAAAAGGGTAGCTAAAGTATTTAATGCAAATTTGGGGATGAGGGTAGTAGACATTGAACAGTTAAGCGACAGGATACTAGTGGTAGAAAAAATGCACGCCCTACAAATTTCATATTGGTCCAAGCGTACATGCCCATAAGCAATCATATGGAAGAAGAGGTGGATGGGGTAAAAGAATAAGGAAGATAATTAGAGAAGTTCCGGGGAAGAAAAACTTAATAGTAATGGGCAGCTGGGACGCAGTAGTGTGGGAAGGGAGAGTGAGGAAAGGAAAGGGAGATGACGTGGGAGGGTATGGATTAGGAACGAGAAATGGTCGCGGTGAGGAAGCAGTTGCACTTTGAAGGAGAAATAAATTAGTAACAGCAAACACTTGATTTAGACACCATCATAGGAGGAGGAGGTACACGCAGAAAACGCCGGAAGACACTGAAGGATATCAAATTGACTACATTATGGTTAGTGCAATAGTCAGGAATAGAGTCAAGAACTCGCGGGGCTCTCCAGGGGCAGATGAAGACTCCGATCATAATTTAGCAATGATGAATTGTGATGTTAAGCTTAATAAGAATAGGAGGATAAAGAGATAAATTGACTGAACTTAGAAACGTTGAAAGCGGGGAAAAGTGGAGGGAATACCAAGAGCTAGTGGAAGAGTACATAGGCGGAGCAAAGAAAATGAGAAATATCGAGGAAAAGTGGGAGAATATACATTGAAGCATTGCAAAAGCAGCAGAGAAAACAATAAGATCAGTGGAAACTAGGATAAAGAAGCAGTGGGTTACGAAAGATATTTCAAGGGAACTTAAGGAAAAAAGAATGTGGAGAAACATCAACACCGACCTAGATAAGTCAAAATACAAGGAGCCAAATAATCAACTACGGCTAATAACCAATCGGGCATAGAAAAAATTTGTTGAAACGGCAAGGCTAGGAAATGGAAAATTTGCAAAGAGAAGGAAATATTGTTGCGTTAAATTTTAAAGCAAAATTACTATAAAGAGTGGTAGAATATTAATCGAGTAAGAAGGTATTGAAGATTGGTGGCGAGAATATGTGAAGCTGCTATATGGCAGCGATCTTAGACCAACATATTTAGATATAGAGGATGAGGGAACACTAGATGACGATAACCTTGAACCAAGGATACTCGACAGTGAAAAAGAGAAGTAGTTGAAAGATATGAAAGTAAAAAAGCTGTAGGAGTGGTTGACAAACCTTCGGAATTACCTACTTGAGAATTTAGGCAATAAAGGTAGGAAAGCTTATTTGCAACTAATTCGTAGGATATACGAGGTAGAAGTATGACCAGCGTTCTTAACGACAACAGTCTTGATTTCTATCCCGAAGAAAAAGAAAGCATCAGAATGAGAGGACTATAGACTCAACCAAAGTTTTACTTCGAATAATCAATATAAGATTGGAGAGGAAGGCCATTTACTTCTTGGGGTATGGCCAGTTGGGGTTTTGTAAGGGAAGGTCAACTCGAGTAGCAATGGCGGTGATGAGAACACATATCGAAAGAAACGTAGAGTATAACCAAGATGTTTCGCTTGCATCGTAGCTTTCCAAAACGCTTTTTACAGAGTAAATTGGGAAAAGCTAACGGAGATACTCAGGAAAATAGGAATAGATTGGCAAGACAGGAGACTAATCCGAAACTTGTATATGGTGGCAAAGGCACAGATGAGGGTGGCAGGTGAATCAGGGTGGATAACTATTGGTCGCGGGGTAAGGCAAAGTGCCCATTGTTGCCTTTGCTTTTAACATTTTTGCTGAGGAAGTGGTAAGACAGGCATGGAAAAACTCGATGTAGGTATCAAAGTGGGAGAGCAGCTGATAAATTCAATATGAATTGCGGAAAATCAGACGTCGGTTAATCGACCTTCTAAGGGACTACATGCTGTAGTAGATGGTTTAGGAATTCAGTTCGGGATATTTGGAATGAAGATAAATCAAAAGAAGATGAAAGTGATGAGGTTCTCTAGGACAATGAAAGCGAGGATCATCAATGAAGTTGGGAGGGCACAAACTCTAGCAAGTAGAATACTTTTATTACTTAGGCAGTATGTTTGAAGAAAATGGCCATAGTAGCAAATATATAAGAAAGAAGTTAGCGTTAACTAAGGAGGCGTTTAGTAATAGAATGGAATTGATGATGGAAACCTAGGGTACGACTGAGAAAAATAGGCTAATGAAAAGCTTGTTATGGAGTGCAGCGTTGAATGGGACAGAAATGTGGACCCTCAGAAAGGAGGACGAGAATAGGCTGCAGGAATTTGAGGTGTGGGTGTGGAGAAGGATGGTGAACGGAAAGGAAGAATAACGAGGAAGAACTTGAGATGGTGGGCGAGGAAAGAAAATTTCTGAGTGAAATCCGAGATAGGCATTATAGGTGGCTGAAGGATGTAATAAGGAGTGATAGGTTTCTGAAGAGTGTGATAGAGGGAAGGATGTAGGGCAAGAGGGGAAGGGGAAGAAAGAGAATAGGTTTCATGGACGGGATGATGATGGGTAGTGTATGACCAGGCAAAAAAGGAAATACTTGAGGTAGTTGGGGCCCTGAAAGTGTAGACAACCGGGAGGAGATTATCCGTCTATCATCATAACCTACCTTTACCAGTAGAATACTAAGAAACAATCTCAAAACGTAGTGCAGTGAATGCCTAATATTATGTTATCTAAGGAAAATTGAAAAATTTTTGGTAGAAATGAGACCAAATTCATTGAATCCTAGGTGAAATGGCATTTCGTACCGACCGTGGTTTCCACAAATTGAGTAATTTTCTAGGTAAAAACAGTTGAAATTTTCATATATGGATACCCCGAGAAATGGATATGAAAAGTAACATGGACAAATGAGGGGGAGGTTAGTGATGAAATTGAGGGTAGCCAAAAGTAGAGGGGTGTAATTGAAGGTAAAGTGCAGAAGAATGAAATGGAAGGAGGGCTAGAAGGGATGAAAGAACGAACAGAATGTCTAGAGTTCGGCAGGTCAATAAAGCCCAGAGGGCCAGAGGGTCACACGACCAGAGGTGGGCTAGAGTTTAAGTTAACTTTATTTTAATATACAAAATATACACAAAGCAAAAACAATTAAGCTACGTTTTCATGGACGCGTCAGACGCTCACGCGCGTGACGAGACGAATCATTTCTTTGCGTGAACCGTTCGCATGCAAGCAAACCTACGCGTAGGCGAACCGACGAATAGGAGGTACCTACGCGCTATCTACAGCAAGGACGAAATGGTAAAAAAAAACTTCTGGGCTTCTGTTTGTTCCTCACATACTTATCTCGGAGGGCTTTCCACCGAGCCGACGCATTTTTTGCTCAAAAGCACAATGATATTACTATCAAAGCTTCAATACATGTAGGTTTAGAGAATTATCGGAAAAAAGTTATTCTTACCTTCCACTCCAATGGATACTCCTATCTCCCTCCACACCTTCTCCTTAGGTTTCCATCCCTGTATAGATAGTCCTTATAACTGTAAAGGTACGAGTACTCTCTCGAATTTCGGAGATGATCATTTCATTCATGTAATCTACACTTCGCCGGACAGCCATATTTGTGATTCTATGCGTCCCACGCGCCGAAATTTGAAAATATTTCAACTCGGGTGACGCGAACATACGCGAAGAAATCCGAGCTTCTGATTGGCTGAGTATCTCGCTTTTGCGTCTCTTCGTCTGAAACTTGTTCATGAAAACGAACCTTAAATCATGGTGGGTTATTATGATGTGTACAAAGTTAGGGAATAGATTGCAGAACAGATGACTTTAAAATTTCTTACATTCCGTGATAACGTTAGGAGACAAAAACAGTAGCCAACGAGACTTTTCTTAGCAATTTTTGTGGTTGATAGTTTTGTTAGTTTATTTATTCACTAAAGACCAATTACCAATAATCAAAACACTAAGTAAAGACCAATCATCACGATGCTTAGATCAGAAATGAGTTAAGTATTGAAACCAGCGCCGAAAACTCGGAACCAAATTCGGGAATTAGATACCTCAGTCTGATTTTACACGATGCTATGTCAGTGAACAGTCCGGCCATTTGCTGAATTACGCAATGTAAATAATTAGGACTTAATTTGCTTTGGCGTAGTTGCTGTGTTACTTGCAAATTATTCAAACAATCTTCAGGAAAGTAGATCTAGAAGCCTCAAGAAAACATTTTCTCGATTATAGCTCTCACAGATCAGTGGAAGATTCTTCAGGTAAACTACCATTCCACCAACTTATTACCTCAAAACATTCGAATCGTCAGATATTGGACGGCCTTAATACTAGCATCCATATCTGGTACCAAATACTGACAGCATGTTGCGCATATTTCTGGCATATCTCTAGAGTTTGCCCATTTTAAGTTATAAATAGAAATCATACAAATATTCTTACATTGGAAAGTATATCTATCGTGCAGCGCATGTTTGTGAAAATTCGTCATCTGACAAGTCTGAGAATGTTTCTGGTAATGCATCAGCAGCGGTAGTTTAAGAGTGCCGTCAGTATTTTTTCACATGCATTGCCCAGATAAACATAAAGATGTGAGATACACATTACAAATCATGACAAAAGTGTACTTAATAAAAAATATTTTTAACATAAAAGCAAAATTTCTTTAACAAACAACTTGACTCTGGTAGCAAAAATAACAGCAATCTTAAAGAAGCACACTTTCAATGTTACTACAAGACATTAACCATTGTTTAACTAATCTAAGAAATATTTTACAATTTGTTATCTCTTTTATTTTATTTGACAGTTGATTGTATAATCTCGGCCCCAGGTATAAAAAACATCTTTTAAATTGCTTTAAATATACTTAGACAGAGGGACCCTGTAGCCTCTACGCATATTAAACATTTTGTGACAGTCCATAACTTTAGGCATACTGCCGCTTCTTACATATAATATTTTCAGTACCTTGTAACAGTACATATTTCTTATAGGAAGCATTCGTAGACTAGAGAAAAGGGGTGGGGTATGCCCCCACGTATTTTTCAAGAGCATCAATCTGATTATCTTCTTTTGTAATATTATAGCAGCCTTTATCGCATAGTATTATCAATCCGTAATCTAACTTTCACTGAACATGGGAAAAATAAGTTTACGGATATGGACTGGACATTTATTTCGAAGAAAATAAAATTTTGTTAAACTGTAACATAGGGTAGCGCACACATTGAAAATGTTCAGATCCCACCTTAGGCGATAACTCAAAGCTCCCAAATACTTGATCTGTTTTGTCTGTAAAGTAAAATGTGGTCAAAGGATATTCATATGACTTACTTGTAACATTATTCAAGTACAAATTTTAAGCTATCCGGGACTAGCCACGGAGTTCCCCTTTACGAAGTCACCCGCAATGCACAAATGTGCGAATTTCCACAGAGATATAATCATCCGCCTTGACCGGGATTCGAACCCGTATCCCTCGATTTCCGGCCGAGTGCTTTAGCCAGTTAAGCTACCGAGGCGTCCTATTCCCCTGTGGATTTTTGTGATTCAAGTGTTCAGTAAATGACCCACGATTACCGCTCCAGTCACCTCAAGGAGTGATGCGACCGTGTGGGTTTTTTACACTGGATATTTTGGCATAGATACTCCAATTGAAAAATTTTGACAATATTACTCCGCTGTTGTTTGTCTCTTTATCTATCGCCTTCCACTAATGAAGCACGTCCTCTTCTCGTAAACTCAAGGATCGTTTCACATCCATCAACCGTATTTTGACCAACAACAGTATTTTCGCCTCCACAGCTCCAAATATTTCGACCAAATACCATTTTCTGGTACATAAAGTCTTGAAACTCAATGAGGGCACAAGTTGCTAAAATTTGGGTCGATTTAATAAGGTAGCGAGAAAAGCATACGTTTTAATTTATTTTACCGTGATTATTCCCGTAAAACAAAACACCTTTACCTCGATTTTTGAGGATAAAAGTGAAACACACAGAAAAATATAGAGGCCTGATGTAAATGCAAAATATTATACGGTAATACCTATCTAGACGTTAATTGGTGATGAAGATTTCGGATTGAATCTGTGCAAAGTGGTCACATCACGGCCCCTAGGATTATTACGGCGCACTAGATTTGGGTTCGCTGCCAACTTTCGACCAGTACCATATGGAAGGTACAGCCCGGAGATTCGGTCCTGAAGAGAAAATAAAATTTGACATAGGTATCAAGGAAAATCATGCTTTAAATTACGAAACTGAGCTACGGTATATTACTTTCACTCTACTAAAGAATAGGAAAATTACATTTTTAGTATCCATATAAAATTTCAATACGGTTTTCAATGTAATTCTGACAGCATGATATTCACACGTCATTATTTCGCTTGAATGAAAATGAAGATGGCTGAAAGCCTTTGGCTCTGTTATTTGAATAAAAATACTTATACCTAACTCAACCAGTGGCGTTCAGAATTTCCATATTTTAAAATGTATTCTAAGATTTAAATATAAGTTTTAATACCTACGATTAATTTTTTCTCAAATTCAACTGAATTTATGAAAACATTTCATAATGAAAATTTAAAAGAAGGAAACTTTGGAATGCCCACTATATTACTTTTTTGTTTGTTCCAAATGTGTTTCAACGCATGAAGTGTCATCATTCGGTACAAAATAATAAATAACAGAGTGGACATTTCAAAGTTTCTTTCTTTCAAATTCAAGATGATGTTTCACAATATCTCGCCGGATACCGTTGAATATATTTAGAATTACAACATAAAAATATCCACTATCCTGGAGTCTACCAACAGTCACAGTGGGCATTGCCTCTTCTTTTCTGCATTTCTTTCTCTTTATTCTCATGGATTGAGTTCGGAAAATATTCATTTTTACTTTTTTAGTCCTCGTTTAATACAGTTATAATTGTTACGAAATTAAATTACGCCGGCTTCTCTTGTGGTGGAGTAATTCCCTCATTGATCAATCCTAAGGTCATGGGTTCGAGTCCCACCTGGATAAGGTATTTTACTCCCAGGACATGGTTCCAACCTTATTTGGTAAATATCTTATTAGCGTTTAGACAATGGGGCTGTTTAACGAGGTAAAGTAAATTAGAAGAAATATTGTAATTAAATGCACAGGGTAATCATGCGGCGTGAAGTTTGAAAACGAATGGTTTTTAAATCGCCATAATATTTGCAAAAAATGATGTAGACCATTAGCACATGAATTTACAGGACTATTGTAATAATTTAGTGGGTTCTGGCTTCCATCAACGCCAAACGTAATGCTTATTAGTAAAAAAAGTCGTTCACTCATAAGATTGGTTAACTGCAGCCCTCTACCCTTCCCTATCTAATGCTAGTTCCTTTACCTCCTGGTATCTCTTTCTATGTACTTTCCCCTCTTTTTGGTCCATGAACTTATTCCTTGGTCTTTCTCTGGGGTTTTTTCCCTCTATTTTGCCATCAATAATAAACCAGGGGGTCTCAAAAAACAAAATTTAAATATTTCCGAGTAAAATCTTGCTCTATTAAGGGGCGAGTGATGTTTTGATCAGTAGATTCATGGTAAATTAAGTTTTGATGTCATACGAACATAACAGATGAATAGCTATTTCTTTGACGATCTGAGAGTATTAATTTCCATGGACTGTTTTGTCCCAGTCCTTAGTTTGAACCGTGTTCAACATTGGCAAGCTGACCTAAAACGAGAGGGGGCTGGGACTGTGGTGATGCCATTCCTCAAAGAATAAATTGCTTTGAATGAGTCCCAAGATTATTTTATAAACGTTAATGACTGCTGGCAGAATGGAGTACTACCCAGTTTACGAGGAGGGCATTGCACATCGCTGGACCTTGCCAAAAATGTTACGTCGCAATGGCTCTGGAGGAGACATTTTCACGCCGTTCGCCCCCTTGGCGGGGACTAGGGGCCGCCATCACGAATCCAGTTCGATCCAGCTGAGGAGCGTGGAGGATAATACACTTTTCTTGAATTCCTTACTTTAACAAGCAACGAGAAAGGGGTCAGGCATTAAGTTCACACCACCCTCACCTACACACAAATCGCCTCGCAAAAACTGAAACGCGGCGGCTTGATATTTTTCATTTCGTACTGATATAATCACTTTAAAAATACACAGATGATATCGAATTCAAAGCTGAAAATTGCTTATCTTAAAAGGTCACTAAACGTAATGGACCAAGTTCTCCAGGAATACAACATGAAAATAAGTAAGAGGAAAACAAAAATCCTAGTATGTGGAAGAGAGAAGCTGAATGTAGAATTCACTCTGAGAGGAAAGAAATTAGAGCAAGTGAATTCCTTTACCTATCTCGGAAGAACCATGACGCGGGACGGAAGAAGTACAGCAGACATCAAGTGGAGAATAGCCCAAGCTAAGAAGGCGTTCAAGGGAAAAAGACAACTGCTGTGCTCAAAAAAGATAAGACTGAAAACCAAGAAGCTTTATGTGAAAAAATTTGAGTGTAATGTGGCACTCTATGGATCAGAAGCATGGACCATTGGAAAAGGACCATAAGGAACACCATACCGAAAAGAGTAACAAGATGGATTGGACCCACCCTGAAACAATGTATTTGTGAAGAACATAATTGAAGTCAAAGTAGAGGGAAAATCCCCCAGAGGAAGACCGAAGAATAAGTTCATGGACCAAATAAAGAGAAAAAAACATGGGAAGAGATACCAGGAGGTAAGGGAATTAGCATCAGATAGTTAAGTGTGGAGGGCTGCAGTCAACCAATCTTAGGATTGAACGACCAATGATGATGATGATGATGACGATCAATATATTGTTGCGATAAACAATTGTTGAGAGAACCAGGATGAGAACCTCTATCTGAGCAATGGGAAATATATAGATTAAATCTTTTACGAAAGTCAGATATTGACTGTTTTTGGCCGGACGTTCGAAATATTTTACTAGGGCCGAACTATTATGATAGAAACAACCACAGGCATAAGATTAAGGAAATTATACGGTCAAACCTATTGATTTAAAATGTAATTTTTTTCATGCACAATAAGGGACCGTAATAGTCGCGATATATCAGTTTTAGGATACTTTAAAACCGACTAGATAACATAGGTCTTTGCACTCGCGCAAAATATCTAATCTGAACATCATTATTAGTTACTAACCTCGCATGTAATTTCCGGTATGATTTACCCCTTATATAATTTAGTACCTTGTAGTGCAATTAATCTAGCGCATTATTAATACTAACTAGTAGTTGTATATTAAGTATTGTACTGCATGCTAGCATGTTCGTGTACGCAGTACTCTCCTAGTTTCTGGTCTGACCGCGCACTGTTGTGTTGACATCTTTTGGCCTGCGCCTGGCATCTGGGGGTACGTGCGCGGTTCTGATTTCAGCTGGGATGAGGGGTTTATGCCTGGTGTGGAATTACCCCGTGCCGCACACCCTAGTGGTAGCTTGCATGAAATTTCGTACATGTACATGAATTATTTTAGTGATAAAACATTTGGCGTCTTCCTCAGTGAAGATACTGATGAAGTCTTCACGGCCATCCAACTGGGTTAAGAATACGGCAGTAACCGATATTCATAAGGCTCACTTTGCCTAATTCTAACAGAATAAGTGTCGGGTTTATTTGCCGGGCCATCTGCCTGCGTTCAGATGCCTTTCGATTGATAACCACCAATATTTCCCCATCTTTTCCGGATCCTCTTATTTACAGTGGAATTGATTTCATACGTTGCTAAGGTATCATTTCACGTTATGCAGTCTAATGTTTCATAAGCATGCCGCTCTAACATCGCGGATTAAAATGAAATATAATTTTTGCATATAATCAGTCTAAAAAAATATGTAAATTTTTTAGGTCCTCAAGTGAAATTATTTTAGAGAGACAGCTGTTTGTGCGACCACATGTAACGACCGCGTGCCAGCTCAGAATAAAATGTTAGCAAATTAGGGACATAATAAATCATGAGATAATATTTCAAAACAAAATGGTTATTTTCAATCCTATACAACAGTTCATTTTCTACTTATTGATCTCTCATTCTTCATGGTGAATGGCAGAGAAAACAAAACTTTTTGTATTAGTGCAACCACCTTGTAAGCTGTATTTTTTAATTCACAGATATGACATTCCTCACTTTCAAAATGCTTACTCCCAAGACGTATTCAAATGTTGAGATTTGTGGGGACTAGGACCGTATTTCCGATATTTGGCTGCGACAATTCTTTATTCAATAATGGCCCAGGGGCTTTTTTCAGTAAGGACTCGATACGGCCAAACCTAAGAAAATCCCTGTATATGACGTCAAAACTACCGACATATCTCAAAATTTGAATGATTCAATTTAAAAATTTCGTGGCTTTGACGAAAAAACTTCGTCGCTGGTGAGACTCGAAAATCCCGAGGCCATGAAGAATAGACCCCCATGGTTTCCTACGGACTTCAAGGACCCGGAGCTCGAAATGACACTATCATCCTTTTCAGCAGTCATATCTCCCTTAACACTTTGTTCGACAAGACACCTCTGGAGAGGTAGTAAACAACTTCCTCTCCAGCACGCTCCTACGAAACTTCAGGACTTGACATACTTAAACATTCATCATTCACCTTTTACGACTCTAAAACCATCCATCTTTAGCCTATGTAAGCGCTTCAAACGTAAAGCCGAGTTCTGTTGCCCGTTTCACAGACCTCTTGGCCCTAAGCTTCTTTCTCCGCACTCCCTTTCATATTTACTTGCAGCCTTGTGTCTTTTAGAGCCTTCCCTATTACTTGAAAGATAAGTTTCGTTAAAGATGTGAAGTTTCATAGTTCTTAGAAGTATTTATCCCAGCCCTTTTGATTCACAGTCAATGTGATCGAAATAAGGGTTATAACAATTTTTGTGTGAATCATTACCAACCCAGAGGTGTGAGATGGATATTACTATTAATTAAAATGAAAAAAAAAACAATATAATTCAAACTTTAACACTGGAGCTATCATGAATGCTATACTCTTTCAAACAGGCTTGTGCGATGACCGATTTTGATTATCGAATTTCAGCGAAAAAATTCATCTATTCACAATGCTTTGATTTTGATTATTCACTTCAATCATCGACTAGGGCGCTCGATGATCGAAGAATGTCGATGGTCGATGAATAAAGACGAGTATCGATTGCATCCATCATCACCGTCGAGGTTCATCGAATCGCAATGACTCAATTAATTGACTCAACCTACAAGCCTACTTTCAATACTACTTTCCATTAGGCAAAAACGAATAAAAAATATAATCTATATATGATTACATAAGGATAAATTGGGATAACCGCTCTTGATATTCTCAGACTGTAGGTAAATGCTGAGGTGGATAAAGTTATGCTAATCATACCAAGTATTTGTATAAAATAAATTTTTTAGTAAAACTGAATTATAATTGATAAATAAAATAGTGGTCTATGTAAGCTTTTCGTCCAAAGTGCTGAAGTTGGTGTACATAATAATACATCACACCAATGGCTTAAATTTTTGCGTTCACAAATGACTTTGAATAGAAAGATATACGCTTATTTACCTGTCGGTAGATAGCATTCTCACGAGAGAACGCCAATCACCGCCGAACGTTCTGTGCATAATTATCGAGCTTGTTTAAAGTATTTCACCCTCTACTGCCCACATGGACGTATTCGTCCACTAATACGAACATGCTTCTATATTGGACACTCCAAGTTTACTCCAATAGGTCGCAAACAAGTGAAAAACTGTAAATGCCGTCAGACGCAGGTAGAATACAACTATCAGACGAAATCATCCGTTTGGGAATTGAAAGAAGCGTGTCCAATATAGAAGCATGTTCGTATTAGTGGACCAATTCGTCCATGTGGGCAGTAGAAGGTTAATTAAGAATGTAAGATTTTCATTCAAGAATTATTAAATACCTTTAAATATGCACGCCTGAAGACTTTACTAAAAAAATCAACTGACTTTATACCAACAAAGATCGCCATTATCGACGTTCCTCTGTTTTTATTCCGATCTGTTTTGAAGTGCGCGTGAGTAGTGCGCAGAGGGGTCTTTTAAAAGAATGAAAAGCATGTGCGGTCTTGTGTTAGCGAAAGCTTAGCGCACCGGAGCGAATGAGAGACACCTAGAATGCTGGCATCTTGCAAGTAATTCCAAAAAATGATTACATTGGTGTAGTATTTTTTGTCCCCCAGCGCACGTGAGAACGTATCTCACGCTTCACACAGTGTGAACTGGAACAGCATCCCCAGGGACTGTGGTAATAGCATATCTTCATGCTTCCCCGCAGAGACGAAACGGCAAGACGCTTTATAAGTGACCTACGCGTTGGCCGTGACCCTTGACACAGCCCACGTCACCGCGACTCCCGAGGCGACCTCCGCTTTCCGGGGCATGGAGGGAAAACGAGAGTGGAGGATGGGGAGTTGAATGGGGGCCCTCGGAGGAAGTTGTAAAATGGGTGAGGGCAGAGGGATTGTGGGGGATGGAGAGTTTGAAGGTCTCTTTTCACGAGTCTGAAACAGCGACATAAAATGTTACTGGGGCAGGGCGGGAACGAAAGCGAAAGATGCTCCCGCAATGTTCTCCTGCTTGAATTCCGACGAAGACGAAGGGCTGACATCGGTGAACCAAGCGTTATTTATAGATCGTTTTACATAGAGTCGACATTACGAGCTTTACGGAGAACAGTGTTGCCACAACTACTTTTCGCCTGTTCACCTCAAGGCCACTCAAGCAAACATTTCCAACACCACGGTAATTATAAGAAAGATACCATTGTAAAAATAACATTCGCGCATAAGAAGATTACTAATTTTGCGGTAAAGTTAGTATTTTTTCCCTTTTGTTAACTTTTCCTCTGCTATGGGCAACATGGTACCATCAGCGTCAAGAAGATTTACGAAGGAAATAAATCGCCAGTAATGTTAATGCTTTAAACTAAATGTATAGCGCTCTACACCTAATGTTATCGCTAAGGAGTGCCTGGAGGTAAGATTATATTTAATCTTACGTAGCAATTAGTATTAGTATTCAAACAATAGATTAAAAAATTAATCTAAAAAACCACGTCTTTATTTAAACTAAAAAAAAGAAAATAAACCACCCTGCCTTGGCCCAAGGTCTCACGATTAAATTTTACAGATAAAAGTTTACATGTTTAAAACCAAAAACGTGGTGCGCATCAATTTCAAAATCTATTTATTATGGAGCCCTGTGCTGCCTTGATGATTAAGTGACTTCCCCAGAAGTGGCTTTAAGGAATCGAGTTGTCTGTTTTTTCTCTCATGTTCATCTCCTGTCTCTCTTAAAATCGTATTGTCGTAAAGGTATATGAAATGTTATAAGTATTAGAATTATGCTTCAGCTCTGAAGCAAATTTTATGACGCTTTACATTTGACATTGGAGTGATATAAATTCATCATTATATATTTGACATTTTAGTTGTACTATTATAATGAATAATTACAGAGAAAGAATTTGATTCAAGATATTGAAATTGATGCGCACCACGTTTTTGGTTTTGAACATGTAGTCTTTTATCTGTACAATGTAATCGTGGGACCTTGGGCCAAGGCAGGGTGGTTCACTTACTTCTTTTTAGTTTAAATAAAAACGTGGTTTTTAGATGAATTTTTTAATCTATTGTATTATATATTTTTCTTCTTTTTAGTTTAAATAAAAACGTGGTTTTTTAGATCAATTTTTTAATCTAAAAATTTAATCTGCAGACGATATCCGCTTCGTCCTTGCGCGCAAAGTTGTTGATGGTCAAGTCCTTGTACAAAGGATTATTGCAGCATATTCAGCAGCGTATTCTCGCTGAGAGGCAAGGCAAGAAACATAGGCATCCGGGGACTCATTCACTCGAGCTAAGAACTTTCGCTTTCGATCTTTTGCAAGGTGAGAAATTTGATCGCATTCATTTCGATTTCGAGCAGCAGACGCCTTCTGCTCGCGATCCTTTTGTCGAGTGGGAAGTCGGAAGTACAAACAAACAAGAAAGCGACTTAACAAAAACGTAGTAAAATGGCTCACTCACTCACTCAGTGCTTCAACCCGAAGGTTGGTTTGGGATAGGTGAGGGTAGAGCTCTACTAAGCCTAAGTCTACTAAGCATACTAAGACTAAATCAGACTAAACCAAAGGCGTGTGAGTTTCACACATTCAGGGTAGGGGGGCCAATTCCTTTCCCTGGGCCACCTCGCAACGCGAGGAAATGGCTGTCAAATCAAACAGCTGAGCGATGAATAAAAACGTAAATTGTCGAAAATAGCGACTCATACTGCCTCTGAAGAGCTGGATATCGCGTAAGAACGCATTGTCATCTGAATCTGATCATTACTGAAAATATTAAGTCGATAGCTAATCGGGAAGTGAGTTAAATTTGAGTAGTAAGATTTTACCCGGAAGGACAAACAAACAAACTAGAAAGCGACTTAATAAAAACGTGGTAAAATAGTCCACATTTTAGGAAATTAAAATTGCATTTCCAACACACAAAAATGAAATACTCCTGAAGACAATGGCAGGGGTTATGTCGAAATTTCAGCAGATATTCATCTCGTCTGGTGATAGACCCAAGAAGTCTTTGCCAAAATATTGATAATACGAGCGTGAATAAAATATGCTTTCCCTGATGAAAAATGGCAAAAAATGATTATGCATTTTCTACAGCAAAACGCGACTTAAAAAACTGTTATGACTATAAAACGTCATTTGTAAGCTAATAACGATGATAGTTTTTAAGTTCTTATTCTTGGCAAGAATGAACTGGAGAACTTAGTCAACGTACTGCTGTCATAATTTTTTGAACAAACTGGGTTTAATGAGAGAAACCAAGCTTGGAGGTCGTATCCGATTATTTAAACCTTCGTTTGGTCTACACTGAAAGAGGATTCAATGGTGTTAGACTTCCACTGACTTACATCTACGAAGTTGTGGAGATCATTTTAAACTCACGCCGAGTATTAAAGATTCTTGACGAGTATGGTGTACAGCAGTGAAACCATGCAAAATTACTCGCAATTTCACTGCGTGTGACAAACAGAGGGATGCAAGGACGAATCTAGCTGACATATGTATGAAGTCTGCTGCATCAATGTTCCAGATGGTAAGTTAAGTATTCAGGACTAATACCTCGTATTTGTCCGGAATCGTACGGGTTCTTCCAACGTTTCAGAACATTGGTGGACTGCCGTTTCGTCAGCATTCAAGACGGTATTGTCGGTGAGTCCGAACGATTCTAAACTAAATCGGAACCACGGAAATCTGTGAAATATAGACAGTGTATATCTGTGAAATATTGACATGGGAGCTCGATTGCCATCTATTGACGCAGATCTGAATTACTACGTCCAGCAACTGAATTGTCGTACGTGTAGCTTTTCGAATACTAGTAGTGAAAAACAGCTAGTAATGAATGAAGTAAAAATTTGAAAATAATGTTCATTTGTCTCTTTTTATTTTCAATGATAGCAATATTTAACTATAATAAACTATATGATATAAAATTTTCTAAACTTTCTTAGGGTACAACGCTGTTAGTGAAGCAGCCGGAGATGCTGATAAGCAGTGTGCATTTTAAAAAATGCAAACGCCCTCGCCAAGTGTCAGTTTGTGGAGAGTTTTTACGGCAGAGTCGTTCGATTCGATATATCCGTAGCCCTATGGATATGGGTCTTTTTAAACATTTCCACCACATGGCCGCCATTAATGTGGATACTAAGAATTTACTACCATTGCACACTCAAGAAAATCTGCGAATATGCGGCGTCACCCATCATTTCAAACACAAATGCAAAGACAAATCATCAAAAACGTTGAACATCCCAGGTTATTCTATAACAGAATACTACAAAGTTAAGTACATTAATGGCAGACTTGTTTGCGTTCAAAGACTTGTATCAAAGGAATAACTCAATCGACATTGAACGACCTTGCCTATGCGCAGAGTCAACTACATTCCGCCACAACAATTATCAAAGTTGTCGTGGTGGCATGTAGATGAAACTGCTCATATGGGAGCTCGATTGCTATCTATTGACGCAGATCTGAATTACTACGGCCAGCAGCAACAGAATTGTAAGTACGTACGCTTAGCTTTTAAATACTAGGCATCAGGATAAAAAACGCTATGTAAAATTCCCCGTAAATTTGAACTTAAACAAAAATCGCTCCATACACCAAAAATACTCTTCAGTTTAAATATCACCACATGTCTAGGCACTGCCCATGCCAAGTTTGCACATTTATATCTCATATACCACAGCGATTAAAAAATAAAATGTGTGCGAAAGTGCATTAAAGGAGTTGAGATGGACGGATGGTCTTCTGCTGGCGGTGGAAAGCACTGCGTTCCTAGAGAGAGTGTGACATGGTGGGGGGGAGTGGGGCGAGGCAAGAAGGGGAGTCTGGGGGAGAAGCGTTGGCTGGACAGAACGATAAAAGCCGACCACGGAAGGAAGAGAAGAGGTCGCGAGGCTCACTTGTTTTACGGCCCTGCGGGATTTATGCGCACTTGGCTGCTCGCGTTATGAAAATTTAAGAGCTTTTTGGTGCGGTGGGAGGAAGGAGAATGTTGGGGAGGAGGGAGAGCAGAGGTCGGAGGGGGGGAAAGTGCAGATTCCTCGCTACTCTCCGAGGACGATTTACTCCCTCGCTCAATGTATCATAATGAGCCGGACACGGTGTTAAGCCGAGGTTTACAGTAATTATACTCCCCATCACGTCAGTCTAAAAAAAATAGCCACAAAACTCCAGCGACATCCTTCCATACAACAAAGCCAATGTCTCTTAATTACCCGCTGATAAATGTATGGACCATTGGATAAATAGACCAAAACATTTCAAAACCTGGAGATTGAAGAGGATGCTGAATAACAAATGGATGGAAAAAAAGAAATGAAGCATATAGAACAGAAGAAGAGACAAAGACCCTATAGAACACTATACTGGAAAGAAGAACCAGATGAATTGGACACATCCAGAGGCAATACTGGCTTGTAAAGAATTAACTGAAAGAGAAACAGAAAGACAGATTTCAAAATGAAGGCTAAGGGATAAATACATAGGACAAGTAAAGAGGAAAGTACATTAAAAGAATTACCAGGAAGTACAGGAACTACCGTTATATAGGGAGGGGTGGAGAGCTAAAGCCAACCAATCTTATGATTGAACGATCAATGAATGAAACGCTTGAGGTGGAACTTTTCTAGCGCCTGCGACAGGCTATGATCTGAAGGCTAGCAGCTAGAGCCCAATCAGAAAAAAATATGAGGCAAGGGAGGTATACTTAAGAGTACATATGCGTGTGCTAACGCCCTAATGTAAAGACAGAATATGATACTTCCAGACACATTTATGCATGATAAACTCAATGGCAGAAGCGAATGGCTTGTGAGAAGATGGCTTGAGCAAACTTAGAACATTTTTGAGCAAACACGAATATTTTTCCAAATCCGCACAGGCACTAATTATCTTAGAGCGAATGAAATAAGTGCAATTATCTATTAACAAGTCTTGTCATATATCTAGATTCATTAGGAAAAAGCCATTACTGCGTTCAAAGACGTTACAATGACGAACAAGGAAGAATTATGCATAACATTGTATGGAGCGAGGCCCTTCATAGATCGGAATCGTGGACTGTTGGAAGAAATGACCAGAGACCAAAACTTGGCATTGTAGGAGGATGCTGAAGATAAAATGGATGAAAAAATTAATTGATGTAGGTACATATGGGAAAAGGAAATGACCAGATGGAACACTATATTGAAATGAGGAACCAGATGGATAGGGTACACACTGAGGCACAAGGGGTAAGTGAACAATGTAATTGAAGGTATAATCGGGAGAAAATACCCAATATGAATGCCAAAGGGTAAACACAAAAATTAGATTGAGAGGAAAGTACACCCAAGAACTACCGAAAGGTAAGGGATCTAGCATTAGATAGGGAAGGATTGAGTGTCAGCTGCTGTAAGCCACGATGAATGAATGATTTATTATGATTAACAATGAATGAATAGATATTTCAGAATTAAGAGAAAGAGTTTCTCCTTTTTTAGCCTAAATGCTCTAAAACGAACATCAAACTGTGCAAAGTTAAGGATAGTGCAATTTTTTAAGAGAAGAACCCAAGAAAGGCACATCCTTCCTCCGAACACTATGAAAAGTCACCTCGCTATTTATGTCTCCCGTTAGAACGAAGACTTTCACTGGGCGAGGTTGATTGTTATTTTTTCGGGACGAGTGGAGCAAGAGAGAGATTTTCGAACGTCTTCCAAGGAATAGCAAAAGGTTTCCACGTAGCCACCCTCACCCTCCTTTTCCATCCCATACATCCCCCTCTTTAATGAATTCTTAACGGACACCTGGCGGCACCATATCTGCTCACCCCACCCCCCAGAAGAGAGGAGAACGCTCACTTTGGTAAAAACACTGGCTCAGGGTAACCTCCTCTCTTTCAAACCACCATATAAAGCCAACCTCCTGTCTCTCACCTCCCAACTGCGTACAACATTTAAAATCAATCGCCCAGAAAATGACTAGGATATTGGGTTCGTTCTTTTCGTTTAATTGTCCGCCAATCACTTGGTAACGTACTTGCCTTCCATCCGCTGAACATACCATACTACGCACTAGAAATGCGCACTACAAAACACTAGGTGTAAAAATATCTTTGCTAAACTGTAAATGAACGTGGACTGCATCCGTGATTGCTGTCAAGTTTATTGATGTTCAGTAAACGTGGCGAACATCTGCATTATATAGTTTTTACTTACCCTGTGATTGCAATTTTACGTTTTCAAATACTTATTTAAAAGTAATTAAACAATTGAATAAAATATTTGCCGCTAATTTTGTTCACCCATATGAGTGCTACATACCGACAGGTTACGAAGTATTTCCCAAGCACACATCGTTCGACAATACGTCGATCGTGTGAGATAGTGGGCTGATTTGTTCTGATTTCAGGAGCGGGGTTAGAACTAAATCTTAATAAATACACCACAGTACACTTCTTGTAAAACTCATCACACTAAAGCCAAG
The DNA here is from genome assembly GCA_963169105.1 of Ceriagrion tenellum. Taxonomy (NCBI): domain Eukaryota; kingdom Metazoa; phylum Arthropoda; class Insecta; order Odonata; family Coenagrionidae; genus Ceriagrion; species Ceriagrion tenellum. Next base: position 32,091,821 of record OY720641.1, read on the forward strand.
TCCACACTGTGTGTGGCGTTAGCATAAAGTTCGCAGAAAATGTCAAATACCATGATATTACCTTAACTTCCAAAGTATCATGGAGAATACACAATAAAAACATATGTGGCACAGTATTAAAGAGACTTGGATTTGTCAAGCGTATAATAGGAAGGTCCCCGGTTGAAAAGTGAAAGATAATACTTTGCTCTTATTAGGCCATACCTCGAATATGCCGCGAGTATTTAAGACCCTGGACAGAAAGATTCAGTGAAAAAATTAATAAAATACAAAGGCAAGGCGTGCGCTTCGTTTCTTACCGGATCGGCACGGTACTTCATCAATAAATTTTCGTGAAGGTACGATTCCAATCTCTATACGTAGTTTCATAACTGAAAGAATGAAAAGCTTTTTCATGCCGGGCATATTAAGTGCATAGTATTTTGTACCTGATTTGTATCGTGTACGATTTAGTAAATGAAGTGCAAAACATAATACGAATATTTTTTAAAAGAGTGAAAACTAAAAAATGGAATTTGGCGGCGAATGGAGGGATCGGGAAAAAAGAGGCACATAAGGAGGAAAAGGGCGCGCACTTGTATTGGAAAGAGAAGAAAGAAGGAGAAGAGGAAAGCCTTCAATATGCACAGACTCCTCCGAGTCCCCCATCCGCTCACTTGGCAGTGAATAATTCGTGAGAACCGCCCGATTGAGGTGTCTAAAGTTTTAAATAATTTATATCCGGCTGGTAATTCACTATATCACTTTCATCGCCCCAATCAAGAGAGAACTGTTTCTATTCGAAATAGCTTACATGTAACACATTTCTTAGCCTTAGTGGAAGTTGTAAGAAAAATACGAATTGCACAGAGAGTTGGAAGAGAGAAGGACCATATGTAACACCATACAGAAAAGAAGAATCGCATGGGTTGGACAAACTCTGAGGCTCTATGGGCTTGTGAAGAACATATTTGAGGGTAAAAAGGAGGGAAAAATCCTCCGTGTAAGACCCAGGAATAAGTTCAAAGGCCAAATAAAGAAGACAGTGCATAGGGAAAGACACCAGGAGGTAAGAGAGCTACCATTAGATAGGGAGGGGTAGAGGGCCGCAGTCAACCAAACTTAGGATAGAACGACCAATGATGAGGTGGCAGTTCATTACTACAATTTGTGTGTGGAAGTTTAGATACATCATAGAGCAAAAATAGTCATGACCCTGGTTTCTATACTCTAGTGTCAATATCGGGTGATTGAAAACGTAAAACGAATCCACGAACAGGATTATCTGCTATAGAAGGGAGAGAACAATGGGAAAGAGAGGTGAGAAGGTGCCGAGGAAATCTGTTTATTTCGCAACAGCCTCTCATTAATTCCCTCGTATTTTCTTCCTTTCCGCAGTCACTCACTGAAGAGCAAGTATAAAAACTGTTTTAACTTTTTGAAACTTTGGTGGTACATGATAATTAGTGAATTTTTGACCAGCGGTTTGTAAATCTCTCTATAACCGCATAAATTCCGAGTCGCACCCTGAGACAGGGTCGCGGAAAAGGGATGTTTTTATTACACACCAGAGAGAGAGGCTGCCTCTACCGTGTATGGATTTGGACAAAACTGTACGATCTCCTGGGTACACCATAAAATTTCACTTTTTGGATAACAGTGCCGTTAGGGTGTAGGTAAACGGAGAAGGAATAAGCCCGTAGTTTCACCGAAGTCAAGTCGAGGGAAAAGAAGATGGCCGGAAATAATGCAAGTTTCAGCATTGCAATCGTGTGTGAAAACAAGGCATCTAGGGAAAGTCAAAAGAAACATGCAAGCCTGACAAAGCTTTCACATACGGCTCGTGAAAAGACGCCCATCACAACTGATGCCCATTTCTTACAACCATTTTCACCTATGCATGTTTTACTTTGATGTATTGACCAGTACCAGCTGAAGTATTGAAGAGTACCAGCAACGATCCAAACACTGAACCGGAAACTTGAAGAAACTTGTAATGTATTCAAATGGAGATGGATTGAATTTTTATTATTATTTAGCAATCTACCTTGGGGGGGAGGTTTGAATGGAACTCGTTGAGCATCGTCTGTTTTTTTTCAAAAATGGAGGCCCCCATTACCCTATAATGTCTCCCTCTTCATCCTCGCGTGTGTCTTACGCTTCCTCATCACGTCTATAAAAACCTATGCCCTTACTTCTTCTTTCCCGCTTGCCCAACACGCTTCTCTCGATCAATCCATTGCCTCACATTATCTCTTACAACCACATACTCCTATTCCTCCTAATCTTATCTAGAAGTTGCTTTTTCTCACTCATCTCATTACGACTCCTTCCTTTGTCTTTCTTTCTATCCAACGCATCTTCCCCATTCTTCTCCACACCCACATCACGGAAAACTGAAGCATAATCTCAGCTTCTTTTCTCTAAGTCCTCATTTCTGCTACATACCACACCACACTCGATACCAGTGGTCGGCAACGTTTTTTTCAAGTGGGTATTTTTCAATAATTTTTCACAAAACTTCCAAACTATTTTTTACTTCAACAAACTATTTTTGCTGGTGGGTCACATCACTTCTATTTTAGATTACGCATTATCCTAAGATACTGAAAATAAAATCTTTATAAAGATGGGATAATCCAAAATGGGTCACTGCAATTTTCCCAGTGGGTCACTAGTTGACCCGCGGGTCATAGCTTGCCGAACAATGCTTTATACCCACTTCTTTCACCTGTCTCTTTTTCATATTCCCAAGCCATCATTAGCTCCGTAGAAGGAAGTATGCATTAATCAAATGTTCCGTTATGTCGGAATTGAAGTAGACATAAGAATTCCTATGAATAGGATAATTTCGATGATTTCGATGATCTCATAAACTCAGCAGGTTATGCTTTCATGCGATGGATTTCTGCAGGTCCTAATCAGAGATTTGAAAATGAGTTTTGAGCGTGTGACCAAACGGCTGCACTTGTTTCTGCGAGATATCCACGGGCAATGGAACGCTGCATAAAGAGTGAATACACCTCTTCCATAATAAAATATATTCACCCGCCATATTACTAACCACACATCAAAGTCTTGCATCATGAACTATATTGAAATCCGCGGTGGCCATTTACGAATGCTTATCCTAAATTCAGTTTTATCACCGTATAGGAAGAATGCTGAAATTCAAGGAGAAGGCAACGGTAGGTGATTCCAAGTTTAGCTGTCAAGAAACTTTTTTTCTGGGGAATTACTTCTCTTATTGGGTTGAACACCAACTCATGCTGCGAGCTAGAAACTCGTTGAAATCCTCTAATTTGAGAATGAAAAATAACCATGCACTTATGTGTTTCGGTAACTTTCATATATTAAATTTTGAGGAAACATATACTAAGGAAGCAAATCAATAATTATGTCCTTGGTGATGATTCGGAAAGAGGAACATTTCTTGTGGAAAAACAACCTTATTTTTGATTAATCAATTTTGTGAAAACTATCAGGTGACTCCGTTTAAGTTACTGCGCAGCCAGTTCCGTAGTTCTTTGAAAATTATTAATTATAATTTAAAATTAGAATTATAAAATACAAAAAGATAAGTATCCAAAGGGGTTTGAGACCCCTTATTACAAGACATGTCAAAGCGAGCTAAAAGACAGAGAAAGCTAGCAATGTATTAAGAATAAAGTTTTCCCGGGGTATTCCGTTGTCTCGGGCGTGACTTCGTGGAATTCGCTCAACATTCACTTCGTCGAAACCTAGGTCGTCCCGTTAATCAATCAACGTAGAATAACTAAGTTATACTTTTTCATTTACAATGTTTTCCCGGGGTATTCAAAAATTAGTTGGTCAGAAAAAATCCTAAATTACTTAAGAGTATAATTTCGATTAATAAACATATAGATGCATAGAAAAATGTCAAGATCGAATTATAACTTGCAATATTCTCCGTCACCATGACAAACCTTGAAAAAATTGAATTTATATAGCATGCAAATGACGCTACTGTCATATATAATCAAGAAAAAAATCAGCAGGATTACATACATCGATAACTCTGTCTCATGGGTACTTAAAAAGACTAAAGGTCTTGCATACAGAATGATTGGGAGATGCACGCGGCAACTAAAGTTAACTTAGAGAAGAAATAAACAGCTGCTAATCTAAAATTGGAAGAGTTGATGAAAATTTGAAAAAAGAAGAGAGTTGAAGGTTAATTTGCGCTAGCTCCAGGATGCTAGAAAATCATGGACAATAATTACCCCCAGGGAAACGTAACGGCAAAGCCCAATAATACTTCATGCGCTCGATTAGTGCCCAGGAGAACGAGGAAAACATGAAAAACATAGAGAAAGACGTCACATCAAGATTACCGAGATTCAACTCATTAAACCAACGGAAATTTTCTTAAAGCGGTTAGGCGGTGGATAAGCACCTACAAGGAGGAATTCCAAGGTTTTCCCTTATTTATTGCCTCAGGCGCCGAGCACATAATGCAATAAATATGAAGGAGGCACAGGGATGGCAATAACTTACGAAGCATGACCGCATTATCACACGCCATACAAAATTGACGACGCGACTTAAAAATGAAAACAGCCCTTCGTCTTTTAACCTATACAGGCAGGAAAATAAATAAATTCCGGAGAGTAAACATAGCGCCTTCTACGTCGGTGACTTGAGAACTAGCAAAAAATTTTCTCGAGAGATTCTCGCCAATGTTACATATCTCATGAACTCAATCACTACTGGCAGAGCCAGCCTGCATCACTCGACATAACCGCAAAAGAGTTTTCTTCTGAATTACTTTTACTTACTACCAAAAAATTGAATTGAAACGGATTTAAGGGTGTCAGACGATTGTAAATAATTACTGGTTACCCACAACTGAGGGATATGGCCTGTAATAAAATTAACAGAAGATAATAGGTGATTTGTAATTCCCTAATGCACTAAATCTCTCGATATTACAATCGTAAACATTTGATGGCATCAGGCATGACTTTGCGTAAGTTAAAGATATCCATTTTTAATAATAAAAACTTTTCCACGCTTTTATTTATTACTGCGACCAGTTTCACCGGCTACGGTTTTCACTGGTTTACTCATTGCCCCGCTAAGCCAAAGGTCCGTGGTTCCATTCCCGGTCAAAACCGATTTTTTCTCATGGCAATATAAACGCATTGTACAGACGTATTTGCGGCAGGTTTGAGTATCAGCATACATGATATGCTGGTATCCAAGCCTACATGGCATGCTGGTATTCAAGCCTGCCGCTTATGTGCTGGTTTGGGATACAAGAAAAAAGCATAAAAATGGTCTAGGAATTCAAATACCTGGGGGAAATAATAACAAGTGACGCAAAAAGAAAAAAATTGAAATAGAAAATCCATTGGTAAAAGAGCTTTCAACAAGAAGAAAAAACTTTTTACTGCAAGAAACATCAGCATAGACATAAGAAAAAAATTGATAAAAGTTTTTGAATGGTGTATTGCTCTATACGGATGTAAAACCTGGACCATTTCAAAGGAAGAAAGAAGAAGACTGGATGCTATAGAAGTATGGTGTTATCAACGAATGCTGGGAATCAGTTGGATAGACAAAGTAAAAATGAAGAGGTGTTCAAGAGAGTGAGAGAGAGGAGGAATGAACGATGGAAGAGTATTGCGAAATGATGAGCACAATTGGTGGGGTAAATATTGAGGAAACCAGTCTAGTAACGTGCGTGTCAGAGAATGGTGGAGGGGTATGATGCAGAGGGAGGTCAAGGTAGCAATATCTGGTGCAAGTGTGGAAGGATGCTGGGGCAACATCCTACAAAGAAATGAAAAGGAAAGCTCGGAAAAGATGGGAATGGAGGTATATATGCAAACCAATCAAAGGATTGATAACTGCAAGGAGGAGGATACAGTGCTTACGTTGTGGCTTCCTAAAAGCACATGCTCGATTGTGTTGCCATCTTTTTTGGGCATCAAGGGCTTATAATCTTGTTCATTCGCAACCTTCAAATTTGCCATGAAAATGAAATAGAACACAGCAGCGCGTAACCCGAAAACTCAAAACCCAGCGGAAACACTCACGGTCCAGGCCAATTCTTTCATTTTCAACAGATTGACCCAGATAACATATAATCTGGTCAGCACTAGTACATCCTTCATTTCTAATATACCGGAGCGGATGCGGTTTGCGGGGAGAAGATGTTACAATCACCAAAAATTCTAATTTTGGAGGACTATTGGATAAGGGTGACGGAACTTAATTCTTGTGTTGGATAATAATTATTAAAATCAGGCAGTGCTTAAACTTGGATTCCAAGTTTCACCTAAAGTTGATTACATACTCTTTTCCTTCATGGTTATCACGCTATCAATACAGCATCCCCTTATCTCAGCTGTTGTGCCTTGCTGATTAATATCCTCGGCGAGGAAGTATTTTTCCTAGTTAAAAAATTAATTGAAGGCAGTAATCCGTTGAAAAAAGCCACAGCTATCACAGTTAACCAATTCGTCAAAAACTTTTTTAAAAAATGTTCACTTCCTTCCCATCATGTGAAAAGAGAGTTGATTTATTTGTAAAGGAAAGTATTTGGAGGAGGTATTTGATTATAGTTGCCCTGCATTAAGAAAGTGGCTGCTAAAATCTAATTTGGAAATTTTCTGACATCTATCACAGGGATTTATCAAATTTTCTGACCAATAGATCGTAAAAAGGTCAGTTATTATTCGAGAATTTCATTTTTCTCCAATTAAATATTTGAAAAAAACCTAGAAAAATTATTTTAAAAACAGTAATGAATGTATTAAAACCTACGTGTATATCCATATGAGCACTTAGCAAAATTACATTAGCCTTCGTAAATTACACTTCTTAACACATTCCGCATATTGTTTTAAATGAAAGGACGTGACCACTAAGGTTCCTGAATACTTATGCTGTGCAAGGAGTGTTTGATGATCATTTGTAGATTATATCACATTACATATACGATGGCAATGACTATGAATGGTAGGAAGAGCCATTGGAATTTAGAGCTGCAGCTTCCTATTTGGGATGACTGCTTGCATGGGAGTGATGTAATTTCGTTCAATCGTCTCTATGCAAGACATTGGCAATTTAACGAAGATAAACGAGTATGTGGAGTAGTACATTTTCTCCAAGAGAGTAACAGGAATTCCATCAATTTTCTTTGACTTCTCCAGAATTAAAAAACTTCCTGACAATGCGAGGTTTCATCGGTTTTTCCTAATCATCGCCACCTTTATTATACTATTGCAAGTATATTTCCCATTCCTTCAAAATTGCGAAATAATGCTCCACCAAGAGTTGTTCATATATGATTACAATCCCTGACAATGCGAGGTTTCATCGGTTTTTCCTAATCATCGCCACCTTTATTATACTATTGCAAGTATATTTCCCATTCCTTCAAAATTGCGAAATAATGCTCCACCAAGAGTTGTTCATATATGATTACAATCTCTAGAATCTACGATACTGAGAGACAAACAATACTGCTGATCACTTTTTCGTCCGTCCTAAGAAGAAGCAATTTGTCACTTCTCCCTTGGCATGTGTCTAATGAGGGATCATGAGCATCGTTGAATTTAGGGCAAACTGGGAGCCATCAATCTCTGGAATGCTACACAAACATCACCACATGCACTCGCGATGGAATTAATAATCCCCAATTTCACACTGCAAGGCAGGATGATTTATTTTTATTTTCGCTTCAATTTAACGCTTCCTCGGCCTGAGGACGTGGCGTATAAAATTATCCTTCCGGCGATGGAAAAAAGGGCATGAAAAATTCCAGGAAAGTCCTCTCGGATAGGCGCCAGTTTCTTCGCTTTTTCCAGTAGTTCTCCTTTCAAAGGCGACGCACAGCACAAGTCTCCCACTACCTCGTCCTTGAAGAGGAAGTAATCCGAAATCCGGAGGAGAGAAACAGGAAGAAGGGACAGGAGTATAAACAAGATTAAGGGAGATGAGAGTAGCGGAGCTGGGGACCGAATGATGCGACAAAAGGACTCATGAGAGAACGAGAAAAGCAGGTCGATCTCATCTCACCACAACCATCTCGGAAGGTCTTCCGAAAGGAGTGTAAGAGACCGTTTTACAAGATACTTATTCTGGTACTGAATACTTAACTGAATTCAGCATTCAGCATACTAAAAACCGAACAGTGTGAATGGTACGATCGCATCCAATGACGGAGGCAAATTAGATTACCAATACAATAAAGATAAATATGTACGATACCAATTTTCTATCCAATTCTTGGATATAACGACCCATCAGAGGCAGGCAACTGAGGCCAGTGCTTTGAGAGAGTACCGGCCATGGATAAAATAAGTTAGGACTACAAACCAATAAACAGTATGTGGAAACATTTCTGTGGAGCGTAGTACTCTATGAATCATTGGACCATTGAACCATGGACCTTTGGGAAAGCTGACCAGAACAGACTGGAAGCCTTCGAAATCTGGTGCTGGAGAAGGATGCTAAAGATAAGATAGACGAACAAAATAAGAAACGATGAAGTATACAGAAGAGTAGAAGAGGAAAGGACCATAAGGAATACCAGGAAGAAAAATAACTAGATGGATTGGACACACCCTGAGACACAATGAATTTGTGAAGAACATAATTGAAGGCAAAATAGAGGGAAAAGCCCCCAGAGGAAGACCTAGGAATAAGTTCATGGACAAATAAATAGGAAAGTACATAGGAAGAGATACCAGGAAGTAAGAGAACTAGCTTCAGATAGGGAAGGGAGGAGGGATAGCAAGGCTGGAGGGATAGAAAGGCTGGAGGGATAGGGAAGGCTGGAGGGATAGGGAAGGTTGGAGGCCTGCAGTCAACCAATATTTGGATTGAATGACCAATGGTGATGACCGGCAGTGGAGCTGAAGTCTACACAAATAGGTAGAATGAGAGCTTTGTGAACTATAATAGAGAAAATGTTTTCTTGACACCCGTAATACTGATTTTCTGGAGATGGTTTAGAGCGCTTTGAGAACAACTCATAAACTAAGCTGAAACAAATGGCGAAATTTATTTACATTGCGCTGCTAAGCGTATGCCAGGACAGCGACACTGCGTACGGGAATCAGCATCGTGTAAGAACGGGCAAAAACGAGACATCGAATTCGACCATAGTCCCGAATTAAGTTCTGAGTTTTCGACGCTGATCTTATTAAAATAAAGTATTGCTACCCTTAGCATTGGGTACACGGTCTTAAAAGACCGTTCTCAGCTCCAGGAAATTCACTTTGATACGGGCGAAGGAAAGAACGTAAACATGGCTGAAAGTGAAGGGGTCACACTAGCTACCATTTGATGGACCAAAAGGGAAGATGAGATTGAAGAGGATTTCGGTTTCCACTCCTTTAGCAAGGTCAATCTACCACTAAAACTCGAACAAAAGAACTTCCAACTTCTCTGAGAGGCAAGACGATACACATGGAGAAACCAAGGGCAAGTAATTCAACTGGAAGGCAGAATGGTAAAAGCGGATAAGTTTCCTCGTTTCTTCAAACACTTCTCCTTTTCATACGAAATTTAGGGACTGAGGCCACAAGCACATAACACATTTCCTTCCTCTACTCTTATGAAATGGAGTGGGAATGTGATACCTATATACCAAAGAAAAAAGTTGATATCGTTTTCATGTACCAACACAAAGCTTCTTTTCGTGAGATTATGAAACGCATAACATGTCCATTGCGCCCAATATGCCCATAAATTTTTAAAAATACTGCAGTGGTTGGAAGACTGGCGGAGGAAGCAAAAAATCGTTGAAATGGTAACAAAACGAATAAAGAATCAATGGCTCATAAAAGAAATGGTAGAGAAAACAGAGGAGAGAAGGAAGTGGAAAAACGTCAACAACGTACTAGGAAGGAGGTGTTTGGAACTGAATAATCAACTTCGGCGAGTAATCAATAGGGTGAAGGCAAACTAGTGGAAAGGAATATCCGAGGACTTGGAAATGCTAGAGAAAGAGGAGGAAGTGGGTGAGCTCTGTGCTCATGAGTGAAAATGTTACCGAGCGATAAGAGATGGCTATTGACATCAAAAGATTAGGACAAGGGAGGTATATTATTGATGAAATAAGAAGATATTCAAATTTGGTGCAGATAGACGTGGTGAAGCTATGTGACAACGGAAATAATCCATTTAAACCTGGACATGAGTTGATGTAGGAAAAACAAGAAAAGGATAACACCCGACCAGCAAAACTCGACGGAAAAACAGAGAAAGTATTACGAGATATAACGGCGAGAACGCCTGCGGGAGTAGATGGCTTACCGCTAGAGTTACAAAAGAATTTAAAGAATAAGGGCAAATAACCATTTTTCAAACTCATTCGCAGGGTCTACTTACAAGGAACGAATATGGCGGAATAAATTAGTTGGAACAGTCTTGTTACCTATCACGAAGAAGAAGAAAGTGTGCGAGTATTACAGAGCAATTAGTTGAATTCCACACGCGGCAACTTTGTACTTAGATTAATTAATTATCGGTCGTAAAGAAGACGTAATTACTAACTGAGCGATGACCAGTTTGGGTTTTGAATGGATATGTCAAATCTGGACGTGATAGCGGTAATAAGAACACTTACAAAAGAAACATAAGAGAATGATTTAGATCGGAAAATAAAATGATAGCATTTACAATACCACATACTTAAAAACACACTTTAGCGCGGGCACAACATACGCGTTATTTTTAAGTATTCGGTATTGTATTTGTCATCACTAGTTGTTCTGATCTTAAACATTCCTTTCAATCTAAAGTCGTCTCCAGGATAGGAGGAGAAACGTCGGAAAAACTACAATACGGCCGGATCCCAAAAATTGGAAAGAATACCAGCTCGCCGCAGAAACCTGAAAAAGAACATTTCCTTTATCAATATGTTCCATTTGGACTGATATTGCCAACGTCATTGAAGGAAAGTTGATGCAATCAAGCACAGAATAATTAATATATTAATAAAATCAGAACTTTATTCACTCAAATAAAGAGTATATATTGATAAAATATTTTGTTATTATGACCGTGAGTCAACAAAAATGAACGGAAATTTAATAAAAATTCTGACAAGATATACGAGACCGCTGACCAACGCCGTAGGTGAAGATAAAGATAGAGGTTGTCAAAGGAATTGATTGATTGCCTTTGAAAAAATGGAAACGGTGGGAATTCCACCAACAAGAAAATTTAAGGTGGCTCTGAGCTGACTACGTGAATCAAAACAAATACCAAGTTGTGCGCATTTTTTGCTGGGCATAAAAAATCATGCCTCCAATGGAATGGGTAACCTATTGAGTGCCAAGATTTAGCTACAAAATATGCATACTATTCCACGAATATATTTTGTCTATCTGCTTTCCCTTTTTAAATTGCTTAGCAATAGAAAACTGAAATTAGGTTTCCAAAATGCAGATAACCGCATCAATTTATTTTTAATTTTCACATTTGTCCAGTCCAGCCCATAGGAGCCGACTAAAGCGCCACTTGAATGGAACTTCCAGATTTTAAGTTCATTTATGGCAGAAATTAGCAAATAATATTAATAAATCGGAGGTGAGATTCCTAATTGTAGTTTCTCAGGACTTTATGCTCCTTATAAGCACATTTACATGAAAGCCAGAATGTTATTCCTCCTTAAATTTGTCGGTTTTTTGCTGTAATCGGAGCAATCCCCATAAGAAGGCATGTTAAAATCTCCACTTCCAAGGCTGAGTAATGCCCCTTTTATATTACTAAGGTTAGAATGATAGTTAATATGACGGCTTAATTAGCTTGCGTTTACACGGCATTCTTTAACTCTTGTTAACATACTGGTGGCCTCTGGTGGAGAGTCAAAACGTTGATGTAGCACACAGAAAAACATACATTGCAAGTCGCTTTTCATTTGTTTCTAGGGCTGTGGGAGATATTCACGAAACTTGTATGAGCGAGAAAAAGAATTAAATATGCAAATGATTCGCACGGTTAGACTTCTCCTTCATTAGTATTTAACAATACACTTATCATTTCATGTCTAAATATTACTTTATGCATCGAAAGATGAAAAAAGAGAATAAATTTCCTTAATAGAACGACAAGTCACTATGCTATGCTTTACCATTAATATACGCCTACAATATTACGTTATTATGTTTTTAAACTCTTTTATGATAGCTTAAAACAATTCAAGATGTTGTCTTGACATACAGGGATTATTAATAGCTTCCATTTCCAGTCTTTGACTCACTATGGAGCGGAATAAACGACTTTTTCTTTCAAGCTCTGCCTGTGACCCGTCCTCGCTTGCGCTTTTTAGGCAAATTTTGAACTTAAAATACGGTTCATCATTCACTCATTCATTTAAATACGACAAACAACTTCGCACTGACGCATGGATACGGAATATGACAAGATAAAATCTCGTAATATATTGTGCGCTTCAAGTAAAAGCTGCATGTGAACTGGATCACTTAGCTACTACTCTAACTAATGTGCGTTTACACGCGTTAAAAATTATAGTAACCAGTGCCAATCCTAGTAACTCTGGCGAAGTTAAAAAGCGGACAACGGTAAGCGCCAACCTGCATTTACACGGCGAACTTTTCACTAGGGTTGGAGATAACCTGGTTAGAAAGCTGGTAATGTATACAGGGTATAAGAGTAGAACTATTCTGGACTTTTCATTGTTTCATCTCAGTTTGTAAAAACGCATTTCAAAGATATTATATTTAAGGTTTTTAGAAATTCTGGTGTAAGAAACAAAAGAGTCCACCTTAAGATATAACAGTCTACAATATGATAATGGAAACAGTTGAACACGAAGAAGACACGGAGTCGAAGGGTTCGGGAAGAGTTTAACCTCGTTAAGCGCCCTGTTTTACTCTGGCGGAAGGAAAGTGAAATATGCCACCGAGAATTGACATGCGAAGGGAGACGGGGGGAGGCCAACTCCGCCTCTTGGCCGACCTCGGTAATTGCCCCTTTAAGTAACACGCGACCCCCGGCGGGAGATGAGGACACAATTAATTATCCTTCACTTTTTTTCCGGGGGATGGGAATTTCATAAACAATTTCATTCTCCGGAAACTTGCATCACTCAAGGAGACTTGTGAAAGATAGAAATTTCTTTACCACTTTCCCTCTTCACTCGGTCAGGGAGTCCCTCTTCACTCGGTCAGGGAGAGAAAGACGTATGTAATGAAATGAAGATGCATTGGGGACGGAGAAAGGACGATTGGTCCAGATGGGCTTTCGTCTTTTCCCTCCATAGGGCGACAGAGTGGATACATGAAGATAGTTCGATTGACTGAAAACCATGATTTAGTCAGCCCTGACATCTGTCGGGAACATCGGAGCTAGTTGGGTTCAGGGGTATAGTTGCACATTGAGAATATCTTGGCAACTAAGACAGCGAGCGCGTAAAAACTTTGTCTCTGGCACTAACCACACACCCTCCACTGAAAATACTACCAGCAGGCTACTTCCCTCCGTTTTGGAAAAAGCGCGCAATGTATGTTTAAAGAGCTATCTAGTAATATTCTTCCCTCTTATTTACTTATTCACCTCGAGTTAACTAATTTAACTAGGGTGTAGCATAAGTCTGGAATTACAACTTGATATGTTCATATTTATTGTGAATTTGATATGGACCACTGTGGGTCAGATTAGATTAAATATATTATGACAGAGATAAAACGTACAGTTCATTAAGTTTACAAACTATCCACGTCGGAGTCATACACTATGGTCAAAATCTTATTAACTTATAATTCTTAATATTATCCATAAAATGAAACGTGCCTAGAGCTTAAAAATAATTAAAACCAGGAGTAAATTGGATTAGATACATAAAATGAAAAAAGGGGTCACGAATGCAGTACTGACGGAAAAAAACATTGTTTTCGATGAACTAATGATAACAGTGAAGACGATGCTCAGGTCTGAGTGATTTCAAAGTATGTCAGGATAATAAAAGACTTTGTAGAATGGTAAATGTTTTCTTTGATCCAAACAGACTATATATCTATGAGCGAACATGCTCCGGCCTGTACATCAACTTGTCCCGCATAGTGGGCATTTGGTACACGTGTAGGTATTTTTTTAGGAAATATTTACTTATAACTTCATTTAAAATAATTTTATTACTAATGCTGCTATTTATTATGTTTTAATACGCTATTGCATTTGTGTCATTGAAAAGAGTCACAGTTTTTAAAAAAATTCAAATGATTAAAGTGTCCCACCTACACCAGCCGACCCCGGTGGTGGCAGGGTAAAGTCTTTGTCTGCTAACCCAGGGTCGCGGGTTCAAGTCCCGCCTGGGTGCATTTTTCTCCATCCAGATAATGATTATTTGTATTACGTAAAACGAGTTATATGTAAGAGAGGGCTTTATAGCCCTAATATCGCTCAATAAAGACGAAATTATTATTATTATGACATCAGGTCTTATATATTGTAATCAGCGCCAAAACCTCAGAATAACATTCGAATGACAACTGAAATGGCTTTCGATGCCTCGGAGCCTGTTTTTAGACGATGCTGATTTCTGTACGCAGTGGCACCATGGCATACTTCGCAAGATTAATTTAGGAAAAGAGTATTAGGGAAATAGACTGTAGAACGGACATGAGTTAAAAACCATTTTATCGAGAACGATAAGAGACCATAACTGTTGCCAATGAGATTTGAACTAGGTTTTTAAACAGGTAGTGTTGCTAGTGAGATGACTTACTTCCTAATACCTTTTTCCCAATCTGCTACCGCTACTGATATCAGGGCATGCATTTTTGCGGGTTAACCTTTGTACGCATGTGAAGTTGAGTACATTTTAAAACACAAATACGAAGTATCAAATATTTAATGTAGCGTCTATTTGAGAAATTTTGCCTCCTGACAAGTTGTAGCAGGTTTTTGGTATTGTATTAGTAGTCCTTAGATAAATCATGAGTAGCCTACCATGTAGAGCATGTTTGTGATAACCAAAACCCTGTCACTCATACTTGAGTGACTCGCAGGTATGCAGGGTCATAAAGATTTAACCAAAAATCAATAAAATACAAAGAAATGCTGTTCCCTTCGTTAAAAACTGCTGCGAACGAACATATGGTGTTTCATTTCTTTTGGAGAGATTGAGGTGGTCCTATAGGCTCGGAGGCTACACGCTAGATTTAGCTTGCTTGAAAAGTTCAGAAGTGGTGTGTTTCAGAACGACACAGAGAACATTATCATGACGCCACACTACCACTCTAGGTCTGACAGAAGCGATAAAATAAGAGAGGAACAATGCAGAACAGATTGGTACAAAAATTCGTTCTTCCCACGCACTATAAGCGACCACAATAAAAACAGCTCCACTAAATACACTACCAAAATACACGTCACCATTTCATATCTCAAAACCGTATCCCTTATATCTCTACACGGCTGGTGTCCTAACACCCCTTGCCACAAGCCCATGTGGTGGATGGCAGGGTAGTATGTAGATGTATGTAGACGTGGATGTGGTTAGGTGTATAGTTATATGTTATATATGATAATAGTCTGCTGGCTTCAACAGGCTAGTTATAAGTTCAGATGAATTGTTGGTAAAACGGCCTTTAGATGGCTTGTAAATGGACTCTTACAACACGAGTGGAGCCCGGAGCAGGAGCAGAGGAGTTGGGAGTGCGTGAGCAGAACCCGTCAGAGGACGCTAAACCATCGTCCCACGACCTCCTCCAAACTCCCCGCCCTCCTACTCATCCCGTGCTTGGAAGTGATAAACTTTTAAGGCGACCAATTTCCATGGTTGGCGCACCTCCTCTTAATGGGCACTTTCGATGTGCCGGATTATGTCGGCGTCTGGGGGAATTGAGAGTGGACGGAGACCTCAAGGGGAGTGCGAGGGGTTAAGGGCAGGGGGGAAGCAGGGTCGGCGCGACGCGGCGAAGAATCGAAAACGTAACCAAACGGCGCCGGATAAGTATACATCAACACTCTGTCAGCTAGTAAAAGATGGCTTGAGCGGTCATCATGAGTCATAAAGCGCACGTTTTCATAACTTTCCAAGTAAATTGAGAAGGATACTTGGCGCGCACTTTACTGAAGTACATATGTTTACATGATGGGGATCACCATGCATGTAATGACATCATACATGCATGAATTAAATTAAAATTTTTTTGCCTAAAGCGTTGTTATAACTTCAATTAACGCAAAATGTACAAAAAAATCTTATGAAAATATATCTTTTTCAACCAACATGATGCATTTATATCTTTTAGCCACAGTCATATTGCTATGAAATGTTTATTTCGCATTTATAAGATTATCTGTACGCAATTAAACGAATTATTTCGAAGTATAAGCCCTGAGTCTTAATGGTACATTTAAAAAGGTAATTTCAGATTTCAAGAGTATCCTTAAACATTCACATCCAATAATCCATACTATACATTCCGAACATCTGTTAGGAACAAATTTTAAGCTATCCGGGACTAGCCACGGAGTTTCACTTTTACGGAGTCACCCGCAATGCACAAATGTGCGAAATTCCACAGAGAAAAAATCATCCGCCTTGACCGGGATTCGAACCCGGATCCCTCGATTTCCGGCCGAGTGCTTTAGCCAGTTAAGCTACCGAGGCGTCCTACGCCTCGGTAGCTTAACTGGCTAAAGCACTCGGCCGGAAATCGAGGGATCCGGGTTCGAATCCCGGTCAAGGCGGATGATTTTTTCTCTGTGGAATTTCGCACATCTGTTAGGAATCTAAAGCATGGGAAAGACTTAGCTGAAAGAGTTGTTGCATTTATATAAGATTTATAATATTCCCTCTAGAATCATACCTTAACTTTTTTAATAGACCATCGGACCTGAATGATCATACAAACAAGAAATGTGGGAACACGAGGAATTTTGCGTATGCTAGGTAGCGTAAAAAACAAAAGAAACGTACACCATTTCTTCCCTGCGGCACGAAATCTCTCAGATGCCTTTCAACACTGCCTAAAGTGCACGCGTAACTTTAATTCCTGTCTAAAAGCACATTTCGAGTGTCCTGAGTTTTCCACAAATATTTTTAAGGTAGTTCTGGTCTTGGATAGGCTAAAGCAATCTAAAAATTGTGAAATTTGAATATAACACTGTTACTGCGTTTAATTAATTGTGATGAAAATAAAGTAGGGGTTCCAGGCTAGTTCTTTTGTAATTCTGCCTTAAAAGTAGAGTCGTTAATATGGTCTCTTATGAAAATTAGTCAGATAATAGCCGAAAAACGACACTTTAAAGGAAATATTAGCGCATATGCGATTTTAATTAATACTGTTTATATGAATCAAATAGTAGGTGCTTTAAATTAAATAACAAAATAATATTTGAATTTTACCACCTATTTCTTGAAGTATTTAGCGATTTATCGCCGAAATTGACGTAAAAATGCAATGGTTTCATACAAATGGAGCTGTAACGGGTCCTATGACTGGAGAAATGAGGCGATTAAAAACATATCCGTCGAACAATCTGCAAATTTTGAATCTCAATTTTGATCATCAGTAGATGAACCATTAAGGTAGAAAAAACAGGATTTTTTAAAGAAAATTAAATAAATTTGCCATATTTAGGATTTGTTTTGACTCTCATGCGCCATCCTCAACACCGCATCACCGCAGCGCACTTAATAATGAGGTAGGGATTTCAGGCAAGTTGTTTTGTGATTCAGACATAAAAGTAGAAGTTAGCTCGTAGGCTTCCGTGGATGCAGTGTTGACTGTTCCTTTTTTCGGGATTCATTCCGCGATGTATGCTTTAAGAAAACAACAAATTTCGCTGGTCCTCCTGCCAGCTTCATCAGGTTAACTTAACTGACTTCTTAGTCTCACTCGTCTTTATATATATGAGTCTGGACTCCCATTGTTGCCGGAATTCAGACAATGGGAGTCCAGACTCATATATATAAAGACGAGCGAGACTAAGAAGTCAGTTCAGTTAACCTGATGAAGCTGGCAGAAGGACCAGCGAAATTTGTTGTTTTCTTAAAACATACATCGCGGAATGAATCCCGAAAAAAGGAACAGTCAATAAATGGAGAAGTATTAACATGGTCTTTTATGAAAATTAGTCAAATAATAGCTATAAATGTCACTTAGAAGTAAATAGCACATACGCGATTTTGATGAATACTGCTGTATGAAGAAAATAATATTCGAAAATAAAATGCTGTTGAAATATATGAATTTTAACATCAATTTCTGGAAGCCTTTAGCAAAATATCGTCGAAATTGACGTATAAATGCAGTAGTCTCATACAAATGTAGTAGCAGCGGGTCCTATGACTGGACGAATGAGGTGATTAAAAATATATTCGTCGAACAATCTGCAAATTTTGCATCTCAATTTTGATCACCAGTAGATGAACCATTTTATTAGAAAAAGTAGGATATTTTTTAAGAAAAAAATAAATAAATTTTGTAATTTAGCATTTGTTTTGACTCTCATGCGCCATCTAGAGCCATCTTCAACACCGCAATACCGCTGCGCACAATGCGCCGCTCATCAATGAAACGTCCACGAATAAGATGAGCGCCTGAAACAATATGCCGAGCGTACGCCCAAGAAGGAGTGAAAAAAATATTTTACGCGCTTTCATGAATGGGATTTTTAAGAGAATTCTCTTCATTTTTAAGCGCGACCTCTGATGTCTACATGCACTTCCGATTTTTTGGTCGAATCAAAAGACAGACCTCAAGACGCCCCAGGGCTCAAAAGAGTGGGGGGATGGAAGGGGGCATTTAAGGTGATGGGAGGGAGTAGAAAAAAAGGGACTGCTCGCAACTCGCTGGCGTCACCAAGGACACAAGGCGACGCCGACTTGTCCCAATGGGGGAAGCAGGATCGGACGGGGGCAGGGGGAAAGTTGGGGGGGAGGAAGAAAGATCCCCCCCATCCTTCCCCACCACTCGTATCTCATTGGAGGAAAGACGTGTGTGAACTCCCACTTCTAGCTACCCCTCCGTGCAGTGATGCCAACAGGATTGAGACTGGATTTTTTTTCATCCAAAATTGAGAGGAAAATTCCACTTTTCCCCAGGAGGGAAAAATCACGTATTTCAAAGATGGTGCATCAAATTGGAATAAAGAGACCAGGAAAGATTTGTAGCTTTCAAAACTGGGCGATTGAGGAGGACGATAAAAATCAAATGGACGGACAAAATAGGAAATTATGTAGTTTACAGAAGATTTGAGGAGGAAAGGACCCTATGGAACACTAAACGGATAAGAAGAACTAAATGGATTGGACACATCCTGAGGCATAAAGGGGTTTGAAAAGATTATAATTCTAGAAAAAAGGCCAAAGGATGTATATACATGGACCAATTAGAGAGGGTACGTACATAAGCAGAACTACCAGGGAGTAAGGGAACTATCATAAGATAAGGAAGGATGGAGGGCTGGAGACAGCCAATCTTAGCATTGAACAACCAATGACAATGATGATGCATAAAGCCGAGGTTTCGGGCGCCAGAAAATTCACACTGCATACTCCTTGGGAACGGTAAGGAATATTAGGAGTCTTAAGGCTGCAAGAGCGGGTTCGTTACGATGCCCGAGTGTAGGACAAGAGGAAGCTGTTTATTAGGAGAGGCTTTTATTGAGGGAATTATGATTGAAAGGAAATCAATTTTCCATGGTTAAAGACAAAGACTAAATTGTTTCTAAAATTATTACGAGTTTAAAACCGCTGTCGGGAGTTTTTGGCTTATAAAAAATAATCGAGTATTTATTGCTTCTTGCTGCAAGATTGTGCGTGAAAATCAAAAAGATATTCACCATTTACAAAAACATTAGGAATATTTAAATAAACAGGATAAACATTTTGTAAAAACGTTGGTTTCCCCAATCCATCCCCTCTGTTACGTATTACTCTGCATCCTCACTAGCTGTATGAACACCCTCCCAGTACCTTCATATTTCCTTTTCATGCCAAATGATTCATCCCACAGGTCACCTTCACCTTATCACACCAACTAGTATGCACACCTCCCCACCAACAAACTGAATGTTTCCCATGATCCTATGTAAGGTATATAAAGAACTGACAAAAGAGTTTTGTACCTTATGATAGCGTGACAGCCGAAACCGGTCGCAAGTATTCAATAAACTGTGGAAGTCACAAATTTTATTCTTGTTTATTATGACGTTCTTCTACCACGTGAAAGCTTAAAGTTTTCACTTCATCAGGAATATTTATTCATTTTTCAAGCACTTACAACAATTGGTACCTGATTTTGGGCTTTCCAGGTATATCTTGCATCTGAGTGGGTCCAACAGGACTACAACAGGGAAATAAACTACAGCATAGGCAAAATGTGATATCAAGCCTCGTTATATCATGGAGGAGGTACAACGAATAAGCTGACGTTGGCCATGATTTTAGATGGTCATCAAGAGGCGAAAGAACTCTGTACACAAGAGTATAAGACGGTATGTGCAACGTTTAGAGAACCAGACACGGAGAAAAATGCCACGGATTACCTTCCCAAAAATATTATCATTAGAGGCGACCTGCAGATCGAGGTAAGAACAAATGAAAAAATGGATTCCGAAATTATAAATTACACCTGCCGACCCACGCCTCTTTCCATGATTTCATTCTCCAGTTTGGTATACGTCCTACCTCCGTTCATCCCAACCATGAAATTAATAATTCAATAAGTAAAGGGCGATTGACAAGTGACTTTAAATTAGATATTAATCCTAATCGACAATTAAATGTAGTTGAAATTTTGGAATGAGCGCCATTTAAAATTTAAACGCATTTGTCAAGTGCTCTCTTTTTGAATTACAAGAATCCTGGTCAAATTAGACCAAATATTAAACCCATTAGTCAATTTATTATTTTTGACATCTTCAATTTCTTTGACTATAGTTTGAATTTTCAACTACTCCCTTCTCAAAATGTATTATGGCCCCACAGGCAAATGAGTTCAATCCAATTTTAAACACTCTACACGAGAGACAACCCCTCATGGTGTACTGAGAGTATACATTTATCATGGAACCTATCACTCCCAGTGTTTTTCTTCCCCACTTACCCAAAATGCCTCACTCTCTCAAGACCACTAGCATAATCTTAACCAATCATTACCTCTATCTATTACCTACTATGCTTCCATCATAACCCCTTTGTCAGTTTTCTCGCCGCACCCGCAATGCTCCTCACTTATTCGATTATCATTTATTTCTGCCTATCGCACTTCCTTTACTCTATTCCAAACCCACACTACAAGCGTCTGCGGGCTATTCTCATCATCTTTCTTCTGAGTCCTTTCCGGAAAGAAATCATCATCTAGCGTGCAGTAATAAGTTGCTTGGGTGAAAAAGAGAAACTACTAAAAAAAGAGAAGGGCTACATCTCCCTGGCTAGGTCGCACCTCGAAAACCCTGTCATCATTTAAAACCCTGAACTTGGAAAACGTAACGTGGAAAAAAAATTAATCACCTAGGAAAGCAGCCGGATTCGTCAATAACGGCTACGAACAAGCCTATAACGTTTCATACCCTTTGAATGGATTAGGTGGGGAATCGCTAGAGACTAGGAGGCTACACGATAGGCTAAGATTGCTTGAGAAATTAAGAACAAGAGTGTTTAAGTGAGAAACAAAAATATCAATTTTGACAACGCACAGCATCTCTAGATCTGATAGAAGGGATAAAATGAGAAATACAATGCCCAACAGATGTATACAAAAAATGTTTTATTTTACGCACAATAAGCGGCAGTAATATAAACTGAACTCCACTCAAAATACTCCTAAGATACGATTCAATATTTCAACTACCTATATAAGCCTATATACGTCTGATACCCTAACACCCCCTGCCACATGCCAATGAGTCAGCTCGCATTGCATCCAGATGCAGAATCCACGTTTCCGCTCCATAGAATGCAATATCTCACATCAGATTCTTCGCTGGACCTATTCCTCCGTCGAGGAACTCTACGCGGTATCCTAGGATATGAGAAAGGGGGTGGGTGGCCACCCTGCAAGACCATTCTCCAACAGTTTCTCATCTCATTCCAAACCACCCCCAACTGGGCCACCCTCTCTTACCCGGCTCCGCCGCCCGCCACGCCCCCCCGACCAGTGGTGGGGGGAAGGGAGGCTCTTAACCGCAAGGGCTCTCTCAGTATAACTCACTCTGGGGGCCGGGCCGTCTCCTCACTTAATCCCGGCCGCCGCCGCCGTCGCCCGGGGAAGGCGAGCCTCCCACCCGACCCTCACCCCCTCCTCCTTCCCACCCCTCCTGCTTTCAGTTCCTCCTGAACCACTTGCCTGGCACAACCACCAAACCACCCTCCATCCTCCCTCTTAAGGTAGTTTGAGCGAGATTTTCCCCTAGTCATAATAGAAACCACATTCGCATTTTATGTTCTTGTTTCAGAAGTTGAAAGAGACGTAAAAAAATCATTTTTGTATTAATGGAGAAAAAATTGTTTTGTTTGACTAAAATCATCAGTAATTAACTAAATACGCATTCATTAGTCTTGAATTGAACTCGCTTTTCATGCCTTCCGGGGAAAAAGCCTTCACGTCCTAAAGTTTGTTTCGCGATCCTATAAAAATTTCTGCCGTAAGTAATTTATCTATGCTTCAAATAGTTGAAAAACCACACAGAGTACTCAGTGTTGAATTTATGATGAGACAAAGGATTCATAATTCCTTATTTTTTAATTAAAATCTCCCTGGAGTGTACAACACAACCGTCTACCAAATAATGTGGCAGGTATTATTCACGAATGTCTCGAAAAAGTAGCGCGTTAAATGACATATTTTGGTATCATTGAAAAGATGAGATGTGTTTCTTTATAATCAGAGCTAATTCTACTTATTACAAATGAAACAATACTCGCGTCAGATATCTTAAGGTTTCCCCACCGAAAAAGGGTATAATTATTATTCATACCCTGTATAATTCTTGAATGATATACCCTTAATCTGATGTAAAGAAGCAAAATGTTTCCCTTTCCAAGCGATTTTCAAACAAACTTGACTTGAAATCACATGGTGATAAACGCAAAAATTGAAAAAATACGATATAATAGTATTTTAATATCTTTTCCACCGATGACCTTTTAGCGGAAACTCAGCAGGAATTTGTTAATAATAAAATGAAAAAATTGATGCATTTCACCCCTTTATTTTTTGAACTCTTATCTAATTACTTCGATGATAGAAGCCCATATAGGGCATTTCATAGAAATGACCCTGCACTCAGGTTCCAGGGCCATAATGTGTTTATTAGCCATATGCCTACTGATAATTATCGAAATATTTTGCAACTTAAACTTGGTTTTCAACAGCTAACGCATTTCATCAGCGAAAAAAGTTTTATTTTAGCAGTGACACAAAGTTAGCATTGAGTATTCGTTCTTCTTATAATTAATGGAGGTGTAACCCCATTATAGTGGTTCCCCTTAAGAAGACCTAACACACCATTTCATTCATTTTACAGCCATTCGTAGGAAATTATGTCCTATATTGATGTGAACATCAATTTCTCACCGTTCCAGGCTATTTGTTTCCCAAAAAGAACTGGAAGTCACATGGCGTAAAACTTAAGAACATGTTATACATTTAGAAATAATTGTGTAATTCTCCAATTGGAGTGTTATTTTTGATAGCAAATCATCTGAGAAATGACTTCTCCCATCTTATGATACATGTTGAGTTTCTAGAAACATCACTTCTATCCGTCTATTATTGAAAGTTAGAAAAATCTAAAAAAATAGGATAGTTAAATAGAGGATAGCGCTCAAGAGGTCTCCTTAGGTAAGAAAAAATTATCAATAATTATATCTAGTTAACTGTAACACATATTTTTCTCTTAATTTGTTTTCCTATTTCTAGTGGCACGTCATCAGTCAAAACAGCATGATCCCATTTTTATTTTTATTAAAACAAAGAAGTGGGAGATGGTATTCGTTTAGATCCTCAATCAGAGTGTAACTGCTCTAATATTACTGCAGTAGAAGCAAAACTTTCAAATTCACTCGGGCAATTGCAGAGAAAACGTACAATTTGACTGTCAAATTTAGATCTAGTCCATCTCCTACGTACTAAAGCACGCCTTTCCCACGCAGTGCCAGGAGGATTACAACTTCGTATCATTATTTAATAGGATTTTCAATTCAAAAATAACGCGGTAGAAGTTCATGCACCTCGGGCGAGGTTTATGCGTTGCATGCTAAATATTACACCAGTAAGCGTGGTAAAATGTCCATTACTTCATGTTAGCATTGCCACGTATCGAATTAATAAAAATAAACAACCAATTAGGTTGAACATAGCGCGGAAAATCAAATCACATAAATTCCACCGAATCTACTGCGTCTCTATCAGTTTTCCACAATGACTGCGTCCGTTGCTTGCCGAGAATGCCGATCTGGGTTATAAGGATCTTCCAGCAAATGCTACCCTGCCTGCACAGAACAAGGCCACTCTCAGCCCTCCGAGGTAGCGAAAAAGGAGTCATTCGCAGATATAGGGTTAAGGGTTTCATCGCCTGCCCATCCACCACTCATCCCCTCCAATATTCTTGATGAGGCATTCCCATGCCTCCAAGCTTGAAGGAATCAAATTCGCATATTCCACGGTGCTTTTCTTTTTTCCACGTTGCTTCTCTTTATTCTTGCACTTAATTTTAGTATACGCCTCGCTTTTCCCTAAAATTGGATTTTTAACCTCAAAAATCTTACATTTTTGCATTATTTCAACAATAGAATATTTAATTTTCTTGGGAATCGCAGGAAAGGCATGTAATGGAAACTCATGCCATCATTTTTGAGTTACAAATTCTGTGGAAGTACGAGGAATTCATTAGACTAGGTCTCAAATTTGTTTGCGTCTGCTTTGTACATGTGTGCTCACTTAGAAAGAAAAAGAGGCATGCGATGCATGCCGGGCACAGCCAGTCTACAATAAAACAATTCTGTGGCATTGATAGCATACCTATAGTGTATTGATTATTGATGAACGTACATTACCCTGCATATTGGTTATATCTCATCCCCTGCGACACACTCTTGAGGTGACTTGCAAGGTAATATGTATATACAGATCCAAGGGGATTTAAAATAATTTTGATTCAATGACTCACAATTACCGCTTTGGCTTCTTTAAGACATTTAGAGGGATTTTCTTTTACGTATTGATTTGGGTGAAACTTAGCACACGGGTGTATATTAGCTTTTTTTATAATTTAAAATACATACATTGCATGAAGCCGATTTGGTTTCTCGGAAATTCAACGCTAATTTTAACACGCAGCTTTTCAGAACTTTACCTTTGTTTTGAAATAGCTTGGTTCTATATGCACAGATATTTCTGAAACGCGAAACATAACGTTACACATTATTATGCAGGTAGTTAAAAAGTTCAACGTATCATGCTAAGGAAAACGCACGTATTTAATTGGGATTTTTGCAAAGTTTTGGATTCCGGGCCGTGATACCAAGCCATAAGTGCTTTTATAGAGAAAATTGCTTTCAAATATGAAACACCATTTCTTTTATGAAACGAATTGCTATTTTCACCGTAAAAACCAAAGTACTTCAGTGAATTTTGATTCAAATTTTTTTTCGGTTAAACTGAGAAGCTATCAAACTGTGCACGCTCAATAACTCACGAATACCGCCCCGGCCACCTTAGGTTTGGCGGAAGACTGAGGAGAGAGGTTGAAGAGGTCGGAAGAGGGGAGTTAGGGTGACCTCACAGTGGGCACACACGACCAGTTCACGCGCCGCATGCCCCAGGGAGGGAGGTCAACGAAGGATTTAAATCACGGAGTGTTTTTTAATAAACTGCGCCGACAGAAAAGGGAGGGGGTGCGCAGATGGGAGGCGGGGGTAAAGGATTAAGGGAAGGGAGGGAGGGTAGTTTTGTGGTATGTTTGCGTGGGTGGTCCGTTTATTGGGAGGCGGGGTGGAAAATGGGGTGAGAAAGGGATAAAAACTGAACCAAAGTTAAGGCTTTTCACACGATGCTCTTTTCAGCACTAAAAATTGAACTGACCATAGTCTGTTTAAAATCTTTAAATCCTTGTTAAGGAACTGATTGCATCCGCTCTCGGAATCGAATACGATTATTATTACTCAAAATAGAAATTCGTACATAACATAAGAACTCACCAATTTAATTCTAGGTCCTGCAGTATGAAATCAACTTCCAAGGGTAGTGAAGAAATAGTGACTCACCTAAAAGGAAGAGAGAGCAAATATTAGCAAAGTATATAAATTATCTATCATCAGAATGCATTGAAAATGAAATAATATTATCTATTTTGCGTATCCCAATTACATAAAGCAATTGTAATGCAATTAAGTGTAGCTACAATAGAAGGTGGAAGCTTTGTCGAAGCTATCCACTCGCCCCTCAGACAAAAATAACGAATGGTGGTGGCCTGCCTCGAGAGGAGGCCCGACCACTGATGCTGAAAACCAGTACACCACCAACCTTGCTAGCACTGCTTTCAGTAATTAAGCAATATCCACACAATGGTAGGCTCCAGTGGGATACCTAGAGATCTCCTTCCAAGGTGTTGAAGCTAATGTGGATTTGAACAAATCAGCACAAAGGAATTACGATAAATTAATTACGATGATGAATAAAAATGTGCTCAAGCGGAACTTATCAATAATATCAAATACCTAGTTACGATATCTTTTTCTAACATGGAACATAAAGTACACAAAAGTAAGAATATCAATTGAGGTAAGAAGCCATTAAAAATAAGAAGTATTTCAAAAGTACTTTGTTTTAGATTCTCTGAACATATCAGCTGTACCGTTGTCGTCTCTTGAAAAGATGAGACGTTCTATCGACGTATCTTAAGAGTTGAGAGTAAGCCCGCATCATGAAAAATACTACTAAGATGAAGAAGGTGAAGAGTTTAGAAATATTCATCTAATCACAAAAACAACAGAGATTGCGCCATCGTAATACAATGCTGGCAGTGGCAGAAATCACGCCTTCTATTCATGAAAGGAAATGGCAGGTGAGGATTGCGCACAGTGCTTTGTTTAATGACAAACTGTTTTGCCAAAACATAGAGGATATCACTTAGATTTAAGAGGTGTGAATACTAAGGCCGCGCGATATTACTCTAGTTGATAAAGACTGGAGGAAGGAAAATGCAACCATTATTGTCAGAGTTTCTGTTAGAGGGGTTTTCATCTCATTATTCTGGTTTCTGAAGGCAAAACAAATGTGCAATTTTGTGACTAATGTATGGGTTCTCTTTTTTTTGTAGTATTCGGAATATTCTACCAACTTCAAAGAACAATAACAATAAAATGAACAAGAACAAAAACGAACTACAGAGAACAAGAAAATTCAAATGCACCATCGCCGGAATTAATACAATCATTCTAACATAATGAATCAGGGGAAAAGGTAGGAATTTTTAAGAAGTAAAAAGCTGTACAGTCATCCTCCTTAGCTACTTAATTGCAGAGAAGCAGGCTTCCGTTGCTGAGATGAATACATGTAGGATTTGAATGGCCTTTCATTTACAGTATCCCCCTTCTCCATTTATAGGGTTTCCAAATTTTACTGCTTCGGCAAGGAAGTCACGCCTTCTCTTCACTGCAGATGAGCGAACGTTCCGGCAATGTCACTTCCTCTTAAGAGACCATTGAGACAGAAGCCATCGGAATACGTCAAAGAGCCGTCATTTACTGAAATTTCATCAAGTATGCTTAAAACCTTTTCATGAGACTTTTCATTCCTCTTTCTGATTTGCTAGCTGCGCGTTTGGTAGATTACATTTTTATAACCCGTATTTATTATGTATCAATTTTGTATCGCCATTTTTTGAACAGCTAAACTAGAGAGGGAGTTATCCACTTAAGAGGTAAAAGAACGATGAAATCCAAATAGAAATAGAAACTTCCATTTGGACAGATATTCAAACCAAGACGCTCGCGAGCACAATTGCGTCTCCCCAGGCAAATTTTTGAGTAAATCATACTATTATTCCAAAAATATCCCGTTCATTTATTCAGCCATTCGATGATATTGCCTTGTATGCACTGATAGAAAACATTTGAACCTTCTCCGATCGAGGATTTAGCATGTCCGAGTCCCAAGAAAAGTTAGACCAATCTCAAGTTCACCGAAATTTTAACGCAAAACAATAAAAACCATAAACTAGTAACGCCTTCTCGAAGACATAACTGAATTTACGTGTTAGCAAATTAATGGAAAAACATTCAGAATCCCAAAGTGACTGTAGCAACTTCCGACGGTAATTTTGTAGATGCCCACAAGCTTTTTTAAAAAATTATACTTTAGCAATTACTGCTTACATTCCGGATGTGTGTTCGGAATTCGGGATACAAATCGGTATATTTGGGGAATATATTTGGGACATTGTGCTATAGCTAGATTTGACTGATTTCCAGCAAAAAGATTACTCTTTGCTGGTGTACGTCACATGGTCAGCTAATTTAGCTTGAGTAGGAGTATCACTTCAAATTACAGCCCTATCGGCGAAGGAGGTCTAAATAGTACATAAATTACATGATTGAAACTAGTAACAAAAGATATGGAACAGTGTAAGTAATAACATATAGGAGACATATTTAGGCCTCACGTGGCTCTAGCTCATTAGTCTTAGCCTTGCACGACGAATTTTGCAAAATAGTTTCGCATAGTATGAGACAATTTCCCTACTCACACATTGGATTTGCAGCAATCAGTCTCCTTAGTGAATTGGTGTCCAAAAAATATTCTGTCCGTCTCCAACTTGAAGACATT
Source organism: Ceriagrion tenellum (assembly GCA_963169105.1). Taxonomy (NCBI): domain Eukaryota; kingdom Metazoa; phylum Arthropoda; class Insecta; order Odonata; family Coenagrionidae; genus Ceriagrion; species Ceriagrion tenellum. Next base: position 32,120,593 of record OY720641.1, read on the forward strand.
TCCTCTAGACTTTATTCAGTTTCTCCTGAATTACCAAAGGGCACACGTCTCAGGCCCCTTATCTTCTCTCTATACTAAGATGACATTGTCAAATCTATCTTCTCCAAAGGATGAAAAATTTTACTGTATTTCAATGACTGTAAAATTCTCAATGTTGATGGTTCTTCCGACGACCTATATCTAAAATCTGCACTGGAAATCTTGAGCTCGAGGTGTGCCCAGAGGCAGCTGCGCTTAAAACCCTGAAAAGTCAAATGTCATGACCTTTTCCTTGAAGTAAAAACCTACGCATCATTCAAACGCACTTACAAGTAATCTTATTCCCTCCGTCAGATCCTATTTTGGCCGAGACGTCACCTTCACCGATAGGATACTCGTCGATATTTCTATGACAACGTTTAAAAAAATGTAATTCTTCCGACAATTGTAATGGGGATGGCAGTGGTTGGCCAACTGTACCATTATACAGATATTCATTGCACCATAGCCATTGTAAAGATAGCTCTTTCTTATTTCCTTTTAATTCTTGAATACTGTACGCCGATTTGCTTAAAAGCTTTTTCTCTAACCTGAGGATTCGAGATCGAACCGTCAATTTTTTCCAAGCCATTGCCCCTCGAGACTCTTGAATTCAATTCTTCCATCCTGTGTAACTCCCCTTCGCCCACAGCACCCTTCGTGATCTGGAGTGAAATTTATAAGTAGTTATAATCATTATTTTAATAAATAGTAATTAATGGAAAAATTACCTCGGAACTCTTCTCTTATCAACCTGAGATCCTTCTCGCCCCATACGAAATATCAATCATCTACATATCCAGAAATTCCGTTTTTCCCTTTCAGAGCGTTCCCTTTTCGCCAAATCCCCACCGAATTTAACAAATTGTTTCCAGCATATCCCTACTTTGACCTCTTCTTCTAATCCTATGAATTATAATGTTAAATAAAATGGAAATTAACAGTAATGGTACCCTGATTTTAAGTTCATTTTGTTTTTGCGATAATTTGTACGATACTTTGCACTCCTTCATTGATGTTCGTTGCTTTATTCCTTTTATTATATCGATCAATTCAATAGGCCTCGGTGAGACTTTTTGGTTACGTGGAATTATAAAGCAATAATTTAATAGATGACTACAAGAACAGAACTTCATTAGTTTATACTCGGTTGTCTCAGGAGTGACTTCATGGAATTTACTACACATTGTAAATGAAGTAACTTCGTTATTCGAAATAAATTTATATGGAATATTGGAATATGGGAGTGGACCAAATTTATGTGGAATAACAAAGTTTATTCATTTAAAAATGTGGCATTAGGGTGAAATTTGTTTGAAATACTCTGGACTCTACATCTCCCAAACCCTTAGAAATCCATTTTTCCAGCTATTTTTTTTATCTTCGATCTGTGAGACGTTTATTTTACCAACGTAAGAGTGGCGCACCGATATTGGATTTTTGTATACACTGTTTCCAAAAGAAAATACAAAGGGAAGCGGCAAGATGCATTAAAAACTGTTACAATCAAAAATATAAACTTACACAGCTTTTAGAGGGATAAGGTTGGTCGCTAGTCGCTAGAGATTCGAAAGTTACATAAAAGGCTTAGTTTGCTAGAGAAATATAGAATAGCTATGTTTCAGAGAGACACAAAGAATACCGTTTTGACTCCATACCACATACATTGGTCCTCCAGAAGCGTTAAACAAGGGAATAATTGCCGAGCAGATAGGTACAAAAATTTGATCTTTCCACGCACGATAAGCCTTGGCTGACTCGCAGGGTACTATATAGAATTGGATGATACATGATATCATTAATCCACCAGAATATAGCAGACTGACATTCTGGAACATGAAACGGCCAGAATAAAATGAAAAAAAATCATAAAAATATAAATTGTACGAGAGATAAAACTTCACGTGTCGATTCCAAGTTAGGCGCTTTGTAATGGAAAAAACATTAAATGCATTTTGTCGTAAGGGTGCATCGTGATTTCCAAAGCCTCAGGAAGGTCTTTTGTTGTCCCCCTCTCCTTTTCTTCTCTTTTGGCTCAAAGAAGGTCCAAAAAACCTGTTCATTACAAATATATGGCTTCCTACAAACGTTTTGCTCAATTATAGAACGAGTTATATTGAAAAAGGTCCTAAAATAGCTATTTTCAAACGCTTATTATGAGAGGCTTTTTCCAATAGCTTTCTCGCAGATTGATGTTATCCAATGCAAACAGAAATAAAATCACTGGAAAAAATATCACCTAGTTTGCCCTTACACGCACGATTCAATTGGCGTTGACAAAATATTACTCTGAGGAACGATGAATCAGAGCGTGAGACACAAATATAGTTTGCTGTACCCTCGTTCTTTATTTATTTATGTCTCCTGACGGCATTCGAAGAATGGCTTTTGAGAAAAATTTATAATTTAATTAATAGTGGAAATTTTTTCCATTATGCCTGAACATTTCATTACTGCGAACACATATGCCTCTTTAATTTTCCTCCCGTTGATTTTTTGAGTTGAACTCTTTCAAATGCAGTTGTTCGTCCGTGCAGTTTTTACAGGCACGTCTACAGTATCACTGAGTATTTTTAGCCTTCCTATTTTCCATGCATTAAACTTGAACATTCGTGAAAGGAGCAGATGAAATTACCATCGAAAAGGGATCATAAAGAATCCTTGTTCATCTGATATTGTAGGTGTAAAGCAGTTCAGGGAAACAAGACTAAATCAGTTTTATTTCATTCATAAAGACATTTAATTTTTATCCTATGCTTGCAAATGGTACGTAGAGGCTATTCCACAACTCTCAAAGCACTATTTGATGACATAGAACTTCTAAAGTGATAGTAGGTATGAAAATGTGAAAACGTGGCCATGATATACAGACATACTAGGTGAAGCCGCGCAATACTTGCGCCTGTATTATTAAATAATACAATATCGTTATTTTAAAAAATAACTTAGCATTATCGACATTTAGAATTGGGTTCAATTCTTAATTTAATGCAATATGTTTGGAGTTCAAAAGCTGAATAATGGGATCGTAAGGTAAATTTATTATGTTCATTGTGTCTACATTTTCCTTAAATTTACATACTAATTTTAAAATCCATATGTCATCATTTCCACATTCAAAAGACATGCCGGTTTGAATTGGAATCATAAGTGCCATAATGCAACAGTTGCCTGCGTTCAAGGGGTTATTGGCACCCTTACGGCCCACTTTTGTTCCTTCGAGGCCCTTTGAGCCTCATTCTACAGCATAAGACCGCCCAAATACACAAAAGTACGTTACTTAAATTTTAAAAACTAATCAATTAGCCAGTTTTCCCGTCATAAGAGGACAGAGAGTATAGAAGCAGAAATCGTGCTATTATTTTATCATTAAAGATATATGGTACGCCAGCACTAGTTGGTGAGATGGAAGCGAATATTGAATCAGAAGGAAATAAGGGATAAAAATGTTGGATAGGTTGCGTAGTTGACGATCTCCCCCGACCCCACGTCCCTTCCCAACCCCTCTCAGCAGACCAGCATTACGCGGGAATGGCAATGAAGCTTCCGAGAAAGAGGCAAATAAAAGACTCGTGCGAGCCGTGGAATTGATTACTGGGGCTCTGAAGAATGCCTGCTCGTATCCAGGCCACGGGTGAGGGGAGTTCGCTCATTGGATGTGGCACTGACCCGAGTCTTTGGGAATAGGGGGGGAACGGAGTGAGTAGTGGTAGAGGGGGAAGGGAGGGCCAGACCATGTGAACGGAAACGTTTGAGATAGCGTGAAATTACACCCGTTGGCTGCGCCGCAGTTTCTGGCTCGGAGAATTACAACGCTGGGGAACGGCGTTATAGCCCGTCTTGCTTAAACTACCTGACTGAATAAAGGCAAATTTATTGATGTTTTTCAGCCCGAATGGATAGTTTTCCCAATTCAAATAACTGAAATTTATAAAAATTATACGTATCTCTTTGAGAAATCAAGCAACCTCGCCCGGATATTACCTTATAACTCACAGAATTTTAGCAAAATTATCAAGCAAGATGAAATGATATTAGTAATAATCCGTTCATTTAATTTACAGGGTGAATTAGTTTTTAACTGAAATGACTAAATGTTCTTTCTACGACAAAAAGCGTGTACAACTGGGGAATGATTCATTTTAAGATAATTTTTACTATCTTATTTATGATACAGTTAGAAATTGATTTTGCAAACTACTTTATTAGAAATACCACGAACCATCTAACTCTATCTAGGCTAAAGTGATTATAATGCTTGAATGCTTAGCTATTTTGCCAAAATAACTAGCAAAAGAATTAATTTTTGAGATGTTGAAAGTCTTCGTTACGCTTATATATAATTGTAACTCAGTCAAATTAGTTCTCGCTCTAACCGATGCTAATTAGTAAAACTACTCCTTAGGAAATAATCTGGGAATTTCATAATGTAATCAGAGGACTGCCTGAAAAATAACTTTTCCTAGCTCCTTCTCTAAAAAGCCATTCAACTACAAAAACCATAATTGAATCGCAATCATAACAATGTTTCAATAATTATAACTTGGACAGACATTGCGTAAAGAATAAATCCCAAAAAATAAAAAATAAATAAAAAGACTTACTAGAATCAGATGAATAACCTAAAGTAGGATAAATTTGTGAGGAGAGTAGAATTGAGTTGAATACGAGAATTTTACGGTATTACCTTAAAATCGCTTTTTGTAATCATATGGATGAAATGTCTAGCTGAAATATTGACGTCATGAAACAATTAGAAGAAAATCGCATTACAACTCTGGACAAAAGCTTTTTATATGTGTTCTGCCCACATAAGTATAGCGAAACTAAAATAAACCATATTTATACCAACATAAATTAAGTTCAGAAAACCTTTCATCTGGGTGCCGTTAATACTTAATAGTTGCTTCAATCCAATACTGATAAGATAACATCTCTCATGGTCATAAATCAGACCAAGAAGTGTAGCTATAGGTTTATCTCTCGATTGTTCAAACATAAATTTTAAACCAATGGCCTGAAAATATATATGCTCTCATTTTCATTGCTGCTTATGCCTGAGAGAGATTCAATTCAAATAAATGTGAGAGAGCAAATGCCGGGGGTCTATTTTCCGAAGGGTAGCTCATCTCCACGGCAACAGTAGTTTGCTTGCGCATTACTCGGGATAACTGTGCCAGTATTGCCCGCCAGATGTCTCTCCTCCATGCGTCCAGTATTTCGTCGCAAATGTTATTTCTCGGGGGGCGAGATATCAGGGAAGGATTCGGGACCGTTAAGCGATCCTCTCCCCCCAGCATTTTGTTCCGGGACAAACTGTCTTATGTGTAGTGGGACAAAAGAAATTGGAAACGCCAAATAAAGTAAGCATCTCCCAGAGGAAGAAGGTGGTGACGCCTCGTGGGAGATGGAAGAAGCCTTCAGCTGCGTCCCAACCCCATCCGCCCAACGCCTCCTCCCGGAGGGAAACAATTGAAGGGGACAAAGCGACACACAGCTATCGCCCAATTCAACTGCCCTCTTTTCTTTTGGGCGGGGTGAGGACTTCGCGACAATCACGCGATTCCCACCCCTCTCCCTCTTTCCCCCTACTTTCACCTCCCTCCTGTATCAACCCACAATTCCACCAACACTGCCGCCTGCCGCGCCGTGGCCCCGCCCAGGGAGTCAAAATGCCAGCCTTCAACCCCGTTCCCGCCACGGACAACCAAACACACCCCACCCTTTGCAGACAGACTCGGAAAATCCCTTTGGACGTTCGCTTCCCGCACTCTCAGCCTCCAGACTCGATACGAGGTTCAAGTATCGATACTTGAACATCCCTATATGGCAAATGTGTTTTCAACACAGTACAATCTTACACAGTAGCCTGCTAACCACCTCAAGAGTGTAGGGATGAGGAGCGAGTTATCATTAACACCCATTACAAATACCCATATAAGTAAATGGGTTTAAGACCATTGAAGCGTAAGAAAAGTCTGCTAGAAATTGTTAGAATGCAAAAATTGACAATATGAGTACATCTTAAGCAACCTAACAGAGTTTGACTGTCTCCATTAACGATTCTGCAACTGCACAAATAAATTGACAAAATTACATCGCTAACAAGCACGGACTGTTATTAGTACTACATAGTAGACAAGGGATCAATCACTAGAGGTAGGTCGAATAAATAGATACACAATATGTCGACAAAACTAATTGTCGAAAAGACTCGTTGATAGCAGTAATGATCTATTATATTTCGCAGGAAAAAACACTTAATACCTCTCCGTAATTTAGTCCGTTCCTCTATTTATGTTCAAATGATATAATTTGTTGTAGTACGTAACACATAGTACAAAATTATCACAGTTGGTTTCAAATAAATTGGTTAGGGAATCACATAATGCATAAATTCAAAGTTTAAATCGACGATCTGTGGGAGATTACCATCACAGTTGCTGCAACAGGGCAGTAACACTTACTACCCAGTGCGAATCATATGTTAGTATTGGAAGACAATTGCGCAGTTCTGCTGCTAAGTGATTAACCCAATATTATGCGAATAGAAAGCTCCAAAAGCTCACATATCTCAACTCGAAGCAACTAATCATTTTGCCCACGTCTCGATCTAACAGGAAATCATATTTCTTCCTACGTCTTCCAGTACGAACCGTTCGAGATAATCCCGATCAAGTATCTAAGAAGTCATATTGTAAAACAAAAAGCGGTTGGACATTTTTGTGAGTTTTAACTTCTCGGAAGGATATTTTAAGTGTCCGATATATTACTGTGCCTCTAACAGTGATATTCAACTTCTTTAACAATATCCTCGCAAGTTGATCTTTGCCGCTTCTTTAACCGCGTTCACTTGATCTTTACCGCTTCACTCTATAGTTACCTGATCGGAGTTATCTCAAACGGCTCCATCACAACCTCCATGTCCATGGTATTGATATAGAGACCTCACCGTTTTCCAATTGCCACTCATTATTTCCGCTATTTTATTTTGCGGAGAGTTGGCAAGGTCATTTATTTAAAAAAAGCGCCACGTAAGGATCAATTTACGTCAAAATTTTGCCAATTTCACCATTTACTCATCAGCTCACTACCGTTGGAAATGCCATCTTATGTTAGGTGGCAAGGAGCAGTAATCATTGGTTATTTAGTGCATATTTTAATAATTTCTTGATTAAGTCGATAAATTATTCATTGGCTTTATCTATAAATCGTACAAATATTATTTTGCTTTTTTCTAGCGCTTAGGTCGAGGTAAAAATTAATAATTTTATTTCTTTCTCACTCGCAAACGTCTCTCAATTTAATAACCCATCATCAGGGCTCTGAGTGATTTTCTTGTGAATTTTTCACAAAGAGCACATTCATATATCATTCATTTTATTGACAAGAAACTATCAGAGCCCCATTGATGCATTATTAGAATTAAGAACGTTTGCAACTGAAAAACAAATAAAACCATTGCTCATACCCTCGACCTAAACTCATTGTGAAAAAAGGAAAAATAATTATTTCCTCTATTGATAGATCTTGTTGAATGAACTGTCTCATCTAGGTCGCCTCTGTCTTTCTTGCTGATCTAAAAAAAAAACAAAATTTCAAGTTACTATTTGTTACTTGAAATCCTTCTAAGCTTCATGTTAATCAGTACCACAATAAATAACGCTTCTTGACAGCGTCTGCCGTCACTTTGCAGAAGTATTCTACCTTAGTCTTCTCAATGAAAAAAAATACTTTATGTTTTGCTACACAATGTTTATTTTTACGACGCCACACACTGTGTAACAGTATCGTCAGGTACAATATTGTTACTTAATTTTGGTTATTGTTTGTATAACTAGTTATTACATTTTTTACGTTTTTATTATCAATAAATAATTATTTAAATAACACTGCACAATAATTGCTTACCTTGCGATTGCATCAAAATGTAGAACTTCAAATTATGAAGAAAAGAACGAATTATTATTCTTCATTATGAATACTGACGTAAGAATCGCTCCAATCCGATATGGCAGCATCGATGCCTCACTTCATCATGACGACTTTCCTGTCGACCGTCCTTCTCTGTCCTCCCAAACGAGGGCACCACCAATGCTCCCTCAACCCCCTGGGGACTCTATCTCTTTCCCAGCCTCCGAACGCAGCCAAAGCCCCCGCCACCTCCCCAATTTCCCTCGCCCACTGTCTCCTCCTCAATAACAATCGCTTGCAGAGTCTCGAGTCTCCTTAAGGGCACGCTCCTCCTATGTCTCTGTCTCATTTTGTTGGTCAAGTCCATCCATCGTGTGCGACCATCTCCAATCCACTTGTCTTTCCACTCCCAGGCACACCCACCCCTTTGGCCTCGGAAAAGACCCTCCCCCACCCCTTTTAACTCCCATCCTTCCCTCTCCGGAGTCCTTTCTCCAGCTCGGTCCAACCCCTTTACCCTTCAACAGCGTCAAACATTCCATCTCTTAGCTTAAAACAACAGTCCGGTTCATCACTCATCATGTTATCCTACTGTCATTTGAAAATAGCATTTTATGTCCAACATACGGGATAATACGATACAAGCAGATACTTAAATACAAATGCAATGGGAAACAATTTTGATTTACAGGAAAACAATTTGCTCAAACGCTATAATAAAAATTATATAAGTTATTTAATTTGACTCTTAGAGCCTATAATTACGTGATTTTTCCCAATTGGAGCTCAAGAGGAACCTGCTTGTGTGAAAAATCTTTAAGATAATGGTAACTTAAATGCAATGTAAAATGTTATATAAGATGCATTGTGATATAACTTTTTAATTTTTTCAATAAAAAAAATACAAAATCACAAGAGCTTAAGGAGAATTTGGAATTTCCTGAAGATAGACCGGTCTTCTGAAAAAAAAATATTGTCGCTTCATCCTCACTCAATATCTTATCATCATGCAATTTCACAAAAGCATTTGATATTCCACTGCGGGATGATTCGACACAGGCGGAGAATAAGTACGTTATATTCTTTAATGATAAAACAATGAACACCAACGAAATGATAATTACATGATTATTTGATTATGATTCCATGAATATGATGTTGAAAAATATTTTACTAAAACTCGTCTTACAACAGTTGTTACAACGGTAATTGATAACAGTTATAACTAGCCACAGACAGTTAACAATTACGATAGTTTTGCTATCCAGCATAAATCATTTGATATTTAAAGTGACCAATACATTTTTTAAATGTATTTTTGTATATGTAACTTGCCAAGTCAAATAATATTTAAGCCTTCTTGTTTGTTTGTTTCATTGAGTTTTTCTCTGTGATCTGTTCAATTTTTGATTTTAACCCTGATAAACATTTTTATTTTAATCAAAATATCACTTTAGAAAAATTTTAAGAAGAAAATCCTCAGGAAAAAAATATTACGCGATGGAATTCAACATGGTCAAGAAAGAGAGGAAGTCTGTGATAATAGTAATAAAATTTAATGATTGACCCTTACCTTTAACTTTGCATTGCATTATATTGCATTATAACAAAAAATTAAAAAAACATATAAATGCATTACAGCAGCAACTGAGGACCAGTAGGCATTTTTTTTAAAAATGGGGCAACTTAAAAAATAGCAATACTGGCGAATCATAAAAGAATTATAAAACGGTATTTGTTTTTACGTATTCTCAGATACTAAAGCTCTCTGAACAAAATACGCATCTTGAAGAAAAACACTATTCATGATTTTTGGATTTTGAGCCTTACATGTTTCAGTAAAGTATTTATCCTAACGATGAATTTTAAGGTTGGAGGAAGGAAAATGTATCAATCCCGACACCATGTTGGCAGGGCACCGTTTTTGCGATATTATTTTTCCTTGTAGTAAGTAACTCGAAATGCAGTTATTCTTTAATTAATCACGGTCTCTCATTTCCCATATATTTACCAAATATAGAAAATGAAACTACTGAATTGCAAAATGTAATATTTAATGGTAATATAAAAGGTTTTCGACTAGCTGGTAAAAACACTAAGGAGTATGTAGAAAATACGATTCAAACAATATTAACTTTTATCTACGTCTCAATATAAACTTTAACAACTATTTTTTTCTTTGTTTCACTTAGTTAAAAAATAGCCTCATAGTCTTTAAAATATAATAAACATACTACTACAGCAAAATCATTTACCAATGATACGTTTTTTATAATAATTCAACTTTGCATTAATCCTGGCCTCGAACAACTGAGTGGAGTATATACTGATTTGGCCTATTCTAGAAACAATGGAAAGAGTAAAAATAGCGAAGCGATATAAACAGTCTTATTCACGAATTTTTCTTAAAGATATGCTGAACGCTTATCAAGTACAACAAATTGAAACTGAGAGGGATAGGATAAAAACATAATTTTAATTTTTATATTATTTTATTTAAGCTTCTAATAAAAATCACTCAACGCCGCAGGAAAACCTGAAAGTGGTTTATAGAGGAATTATATGTTGCAACGACAATGAATTGTAATGATTGTAGATTGAAGATTTTAAGAAGGAAAAATATCACTCCAACGGGTCACTTATTTATAAAATAAGGAAATCCAGACACACCAAAGTCTTATGTACAACTAGTTGGGCAGAATGACCATACAATCTCTCTAAAGATAAAATGCCTCAATGACTGCATTAGATTTTACCTCAATGTTTTGAGAATATTTCAAAAATCTCTTCACTTGAAGCACTAAGCATCATAATACATAACACCAATTTAAAAATGTAATGAATTTATATTTTGAAATAAAAGAATCAGTCACAATCGTATTTCAAGTGAGACAAGTTTTCAAGTGTAAAATGATCTAAGTGATTAAAAAACGCCATCAATCCCGGAGCCATTATTTTGAAAACAGTGACGCAATCAGAGTCACTTCTTACAAATACGTCCAGCAGACGTGACGTCAGTCTGGACGGAGTGACTGTAAACGGCGACAGGATCTCTTCATATCGCCCTCTTCACTATTAACAGACCGTTAAGCTCGCTTCTTAAAAGACATCTACAAAATCATTGTGACGTCGAAATGATCCCGTGTGATACGAAGGGCTAAATAAATCGTCTCCCTCGCCTTGTTTATCTTTTTCGGTTTAATCTATCTTGGCAAATCATCTTGGCAATCTTGACACATTGTCAGTTTATCGCCCAAACTTTCCCATCACCGCCAAACTCTGTTCCACAGTTCCCCGTCTCTTCCAAGCATATTTCTTCCCTTTCCCCACTTCCCCTACCTCCCTCTCTCTTCCCCTCCGGCCCTCCATTCCCCCCCCCCCCCCTGCGCCATGGAAAACTTCTCCCTTCTACGCAACCCTTTATCCTCTTTGCACGCTTTTTTCCAAGCGCTTGCGAACTTTTTTTTACGTCCGTCGCAGTTCCTTCCCCTACCCACGACACCGACGACGAACCCCCGCAATACCGAGTTCTTAATGTAGCTCTGGCTTGACTCTATGAGTCAAAACAAATACTTAATTGCACATACTTATTAATTTTGTTTTTATAATACTGCTTTCACTAATCAAATGGGTACCCTACTGGAGACCAATATTAAGACACAACAAAATGAAGATGATTCCACGAATGTATTTTAAAACACCAATTTTGTTCTGCTATAAGAGTCAAACGCAGCACTACCGTATCTCTGGTTCAATCACGGCAGTAATTAGATGAAAGAATTAAGAAATATATGTTAGATTCCTTCATTTTGGACAAATGTTACTCGGGAATTCCACCGGCAAAGCAGGTCCATGAATCCGAGAACAATTTGGTCTCCATCTTCAAGGGGTCAGAATGTGGTTCACTCAGAACCCCTAAATATGGAGAGAAAATCGTTCTCCGAAACGTCGGGATTCAAGGACCTGCTTCCTACATTTCATTTCAATGAATTTTTGCTTCTGAAAAAGTGTGTTAATTAAAATTCTACACATTTTTTCTCGTTGAAATTGATGTATATCTACTACAAACATTGTAATTTCAATTAGAGCTCATTTTAATGTCGCTACTTTCAATGGTAATTAGAAGTACAAATATCCAAGAAATCTTTTTTTCCATCTCAATTTATGAAATGCATGACATTTAACCTCAAAGATACTATATTTAATTTCCAGAATTTCTAAAATAGGTGATAGGTATTCGGGACACCGCATGAGAATCTGGGTTCGTTCCCCGGTCAAGCTGGATACTGCGTCATTTCTTACTTACTCTGCAAAAATTAAAGCACAATCCTTTCAAATTTTCCGAATTCTTACAAATTTGACTGATGATTCCGTGTTGATGTTTACACAATAGGCAAAAATATTAACGGTAGAATAAATACCATCCTTTAGAAACCTGGGAACTATCATCACATGGATTGGTATTCCTTCTTCGGAAATAAGAAGCAAAACCACTCCAGGAAAGACTCTCTTCAAAAGGTTAACCAACTACTGACAGCCGAATCAACATAAGTTTCAGAAAAAGATTTGGAAAAACATTTACAACAGTTGCAGAGCTTCATGGATAATAAACATGGAGATAAAGGTGAAAAGAGGACAGATATGTAGATGAATTTGAAATATGGCAATGTCGAAGAATGTAAATGATCAAATGATGTGATAAATGGAGAAAAGAGGAAGTGCAGGAAAGAATAAATGAAAAATGAAACATTATGAAAGAGATAAACAAACTTAATAGGACATATCCTGGAAAAAATGGGTTCTACAAAGAACATTGGAAGGTAAGATTGAGAAGAAAAAAAGGGAGAGGAAATAGAAAAAATGTTACGGTGACGGACACAATGATGGACACATAATATAAATAGATAAGGAGGAGACAGCACAGGACAGAGCAACAGGAAGGGAGCAGTTCAGATAAAACCTGTCGAGGGACAGATCCAACAAAGGAGTATAACGTCTACCCTCATTAAACCTTAATATAGTCAGGAATCTTAAGAGAAACGGCTATCGTCCGAATAGGGTTATGAGTCCCAAAATCACTGCTATCTATTAATCTTCAGAAGAAAGGAAAGAAATAGCCGCATATATCGAAATTATAGAGCAGCACGGAGAGAGCAATGCCGATAAAACCTTTCCAAGGATTAATCCACCAAAGAAGAATAACAGCGGCAACAGAGATACGAGGGTTTCACTTGTATCTCTTTTGTAATCGTAAAAACATGAACACACACAGTCTTCGTTGGTATCATGCATATTGAGTGACGCGTATTTGAGGAATTTCGCCTTATGATATGTTTTAGCTGAGGCATTACTTGCCGTAATTACGCATACTTTAAGCCAATTTGAGCGAGATGGTTCCCAGTCATAATGGGCATCATTTTCCAACTGTACGTTTTAATTTCAGCAGCAGTTGGAAGCATGCATTAAATATTGCATCATTGATGGCGCAATAATATACTTATATACTTATATAATATACTTATATATGACTAAAATTCGAATTAATTACATAAAAATATCTATACATCTTAATGTTGATTCATTTTATTCACCATGGTACGTTTGAAACTCATTCTAAACGGAAGTTATTTTACGATCCTAATAAACTACCATGGTAACAATATGATATATTTTATCCTCCTCGGACCCCGCCCATCCTATAGGACTCACTAAACAGCAATAAACAGTCATTAAGATTCTCATTCAGACCCTTTATGTGCTTCAAGCTACAAGGCTGACAGTGTATGTAGAGCGTCCGCTAGATATGAGGCAGTGCTGGGAATCTGCTTTGAGCCAGCAAGTAGCGTCTTTCACGTCCTGAAGTTCATTGGCAAAGATGTACAAAGAGTACAAAGTTCTTGTGACCTTGGGTCCGAGGAGGTTATAAATTAGGTGAGACAGTTTACAAACTACGCACAGCTAATTTTTGACGTGGTATAGGTGCTACAAATTCCTCATTTATTTATAATTAGGCTTCTTGGAAGTTCAATGCTATTTTAACACTTAGCCTTAAAGCACTTGGCTGATATTTCGATTCTTTATGAAAAGATTTTACTCTAATAGCGAAATAATTAATTTCTTATTATTATCTTATTAGAAATACTAAGTCTGATGCAAAATAAAAGACGCATATTAACATACGATTTTTGCTCAAATATCTAATTACCTGCCGTAAATTGAAGTTATAACAAAGCGAAAAATTGAAAATATAATTCTTGAGTTATATATATTACCTCGTGTATAGCTATTTCCACCGCATTAGCATATGTAATCAAATGACGTGTTGCCGAAAAGTTTCTTTTCATGGGAAAATATGTTAAAATGTTGCAATAAATGACTCACGATTAGCCAACCAATGACTTAAACCACTTTCAGTCTGGCAAGTGGTCTCCGAGTATCTAGTGTTCTCAACCCCTATTCATTCATTTGCTATGTTACACTCTCTGCACATTTATAAACATTATAATCAAGGAATAACTAACCTTGCGATTTTATTTATTATTTTGGTTATTTCTCACAAAAATATTTTTGAAGAGGTCCTTTAAGACCGACGGGGAATCCAGATATGGCATCATCGAAGCGAGACATCATCTCTCGTTCAATTTTTTATCCAAAGCCCTTAAGACAAACAAACATAATTCTGGGTTAGTGGTTGAGGCCTTGTTACACTACAAACAGAAGTACATAGCGCAAAACAGTGTTTTCAAGTGATGGAGAAGATCGGCCCACAATTACGCGAAGTACTAAACGTGACTTCGATGAGACACGTTCTCTCCCGTATCCTAAATGATAGGCAACTTTCATATTAATCCAGATAATGCGGGAAGTCTACAACTTGTGTTCCGAGAAATTCAGAATGCTCTTGACAGCGTGTTCATCATTCCAGGGATGTTTTCCTTGATATGACGCATTCCATACCAATCCACGACTTCAGAGAAATTACTACCTTTTCATGGTGACTATATATGCACTCCAAAAAGCATTAGGGCAAAATCAACAACGAATTTATAAATATTGAAAAACTTAGCATTGCAGGATATACTTTTTACGACCCAAAAAGAGACATCTGAGAAAAATGAAAAATATTATCATGAGAATAAATTTTCAAATAGCTACGAATCAGAGGCTTTTACATAGAAAGAGAGGGAGAAAAGTGAAAGAGAGACAGGCCCGTCCGATATATCAGCGCAGTTGACAGTTAAGAATTCAACAAACTAGAAAACGTCGGATCGGATATCGTTTAGGGAAGAGAATCACGTGCCGTTAGAATTCATGATGTTGGGCTGTTTCTACCATCTAACCGCTAAAACATTTGCTTGCTTTTCGTTTCTTCCAAAAAATCATTATATTTCATTTACGCTTACATTTTGGGCAGACTCAAGTACCTTATTCTATCACGGCCAAATATGAAATATGCCACAAGATTTTGGGACACAGTATTGGTGTCCTAACACCCCAGCTGACACGTTCCTTTCATAGCTCGAAGGAGAAATGCATTTTTAAATGAATATGAAACTATTCTGGATTACGTTTGACTTTTGAAAGCGCTCTCTTTTTTTTTAAAAGGACCATTTTTTCGAGATGCAAACAGCCAGAAAATTTCGCAATTGATTTTCTCATTCGTTTACTTAATTTCATTACTCTTCAGCAGCGTGTTAAGTTCAACATCCTCTGAGTAGCTTTACTATCATTTAAATGACAATGTTGCACATACACACCAAGTAGATCTCCTAAGGCAGTATAATCATTATATTTCAAATTAAATCGATATTATCCACGCCATAAAAGAGCTTTTAATTTGCCTTGTTAAATCCTTGCTGTAGAAAGAAAAAAATAAAAATGTGTCATAATTATGTGGTTCAAAATTTACACTACAATCAGGTGCAGTTTTTGCATCTCTGCTCACTCTTTGTTGAATGATAGATAATCTGGGACATGTTTTAAGCAATTATACTCAATTTTGCCATCTTTCTCCCTATTCTGAAGATTACCTACAATCAGTATGAATGTAAAATGTTTACCACCCAAGAGGTTTTTTCTGGATGAAAAAAAGTTGAGTTATAAAAATTGCTAATTAAACATAAACGGATTTTAAAATAATCAAATTTTAAGAACAAGGAATGGTATATTATTTGAAGCGTAAAAACAAATTTATTCAGTGTACACTGACTTTGTTGGAACCAAACTTTTGATAATATAAATAGTAAGAGTTGTTCCTGAGGTGGAAAAGTATAACATACTGTCTTCAACTGGCAACTAATTTGTTTACAACTTTGGGTTCTATGTTCACTAGAGAAATGGTTGCGCAGAGACTAGCTATAAATACTACGAAATGGAACGTTAACTCTCGCCAAATTTGTTTACTGGCCTCGTGCCATGAAACTTGAGGAAAATATTACGCGTGAACTCTCGCAATCAGAAAAATTCCGATATTTAAGCACATGTCATTCCAGTAAATTACGATACATTACTCAGAAGTTTCCTGAGCACCAAAAACCCGAATCTACTTTCCTTTGACCCGTTTCAATCTCTTTGAGATATTTTGTTTCGTATGGTAACGCATTAATTCTTTAGGCAGTATATTTGGTGACCTAATACTGAGCCGTGTGTGGCTTGTCAGGGTCTCAATGGAGCATAACGACCACCAGAAGATCCCAAAAAGCCAAAAATAACGAAGTAGAAGGGGGGCAGTGGACAAACATGTATCGTATGACAAAGAAAGAAGGCTAAGTCTTGTTCTCCATCCCTTAACGTTAATCGGTTTATTGTGCTGCTGTTTTCGAGAAGAGTTAAACGCACAAGATGCTTGCGCTCTCTTTCTCATTCCTCAGGAATAAAACCCTTCACAGACACCGAATTCACATCTGGCCCAATCCTCCACGACTCTTAAACCAGCCTCTCTCTCCCTCATTCCTCCTTTTACTATCTCTTATGGTAGTGCTAGCTTCGGGGCAACTAATACCATACATTCTGGAAGCATTATGGTAATAACCTTAGTTGTGCGTTATAAGTGCGTTGTAAAAAATAAGATGAAAAAATAAGCTTCCACAAAGCTTGTGCTTGAACCGTTCGAGATAATTACGATCACGTAACTGTAGAGTGACATGATACAACCACGTAGTTTTTGAGAATTTTTGTGTATTTTAAACATTTATAAAAATCTTACGCTCTCCTCTGTTTTCCGATCCGGTTTTTTCACCAAGACATATTTAAAGGCTTCAAATATGTCTGTTAGAATGGAAAAATCAACAAATGAGACGCTTTAGTTATCCAGTCAAGTATTTTAAGTTGTATGTTTCGTGACAGTACCATTCGACTTCTCAGTTACGCTATCTGAATCATCTCGATCGGCTCAAAGCTTGTGGTACACGGAAGATGGCACTATGACATCAAACTGACGCCTGAAAACCGAAGCAACGACCATATTGCTAATACCAGCTCATTACTTACTTTACTATTGATAACGCTACGAAATGGACGAATTTGAGGATGTAAAGCAAGAATATCAACCATTTGTTTGAAATTTAAGGCAAGTAACTTATCATTTATACATTTCTTGGTTCAATGGATTCTAAATGATTTTACATTAGTTTTCATCGTGAATTAGGATGATTATTATTTTAAGTAAATAAACAATGTATGTGAAGAGAATGCAAAGAAAATAAGTAAGTGCATATTATTACAATTAAACAGTCACAAGTAGGCCATTGGCCCAGTGGTAACAATAAAAACAGTCAAATAAAAGCATAAACCTAGAAACCCACTACTTCTTTAAACCATTTTTAAAAATACTTAGTTATTTAGGGAAGGGCTCAAATATATTTGGTGGTAGGTCGCTCTAGTCCCGTTTGGTCCTATTCAAGAAGAGGAACTGTTTTACAATGATATCCAGTATGTTATCGATGAAAAACGTAAAATTTGATAAAAAATAGTGTGTTAGCTCTAACAAGTGCTATAGAAAAATGCGGGTTTAATGAATACTGTGTACTGGCTGCAGTTTCTAGCAACGACTCACATAGGATGTGACTTCTCCATCTACCTAAACGTTTCAAACACAAAAGTTTACAGTAATTATTCCTTGAAATTGGATATTTTACAATCGGCCCCTAAAAGAATTTCCACAGATTACGGTAGAAAAAAGTCAATTTGGACGAGAAAATATGCATTAGTTTATCATAAAAACTGTTATTTAGAAGCAAATAGTCCAGCATAACTGAAAAATATAAAATTCAGGAATCCGGCCACCAATCATTTTAATTTATCGGCGAGTAAGTGACCGTAAAGGAAGTCGAAATGCGTTAGCTTCACACAAAAGATGCCGAGGTCTTAGATCTGACGTCTTAAGGCTCTCATTACTGGAGATATGAGGTCATTTAGAATTTATGTTTAACAGCCTACCATTGCATATTGCCTCTTCAAAGTCCGTCAAAATTTTTTTAAGAGAATTAAAAATATGGCTTTTTTCTATAAAAAATATTGCAGATTATTTCTAGCTTCTATGAATAATTTTTATAACTTATAGTATGTATTTGGGTAATTAATATTAATATTATTATACCAAACACTATAGGTATGCTTGTTCTACATTCTGTTCGTCGGCCTATAACCGTGAGGACACACTTTGAAATACATTGTTATGCATTATATTTACTGCAAACAGTATTGTTATATTTTTGTGTATATATGTTATATATTGTGTATATATGTTGTGGCTTTGCACCAGCCAGTTATGTGTTAAATATGAATGGTGGCCACCCCATCACAGATTTTTTTCTCAGGGGTGCCTATGCTCCACTAATTAATTGTTAAATTTGTATGAATGTTTTTTGTATGTAAGTGGTGGATTAAAATATGTGAATAAGAAATATATTCGTGCAAAAAACTGCATATTTTGTTAGTATCTTCGTTTTGGTTTTCAACAGGCAACCCATTTCATTAGCGAGAGCAGGATAATTTTAGCAAAATATATAAAAATGAGCTACTTAGTGATTGTTTTGACTCATCTACCTTAGTGTTTGTTTTGATTTAATCCTCGAATACGCCGCGATCATTTGGGACCCTGGTCATAATGATTAAACCAAAAAATTAATTAAATACTAAGGAAAGCAGCGCGCTTCGCTAAAAACTGCTACGAGCGTACATATTGTGTCTCACAACTTTTAGAGGAATTAAGGTGGGAGCCCCTAGAGACTCAGAGGCTACACGCTAGGCTTAGATTGCTTGAGAAATTAAGAACTAATATTTTTCGAAGAATATTCAGAGAATATTCTCATGACTCTTCACTAAATCTCTAGGTCTGACAGATGCAATAAAATAAGAGAGACACTTTTCCGTACAGATATATACAAAAACTTGGTCTTTCCGCGCACAATAAGCAACCACAATAAAAATTGAGCTCCACAAAATACACTCCTCAAATACATGTCACCGTTTTACCTCCCAAAAACTAACATCTTTACACGGCTGGCGACCTAACACCCCCTGCCACATGCCCATGCAGGGTATTATGTAGATGTAGATGTAGATTCAGTAAGGCCAGAACCACTTTAATGTTTATCGGTCCGTCCTCTAGTTGCTCTTGGAGAATATTTAAACGGATTAGATGTTTGTGTTCATTCTCATGCCGCAGAAACAAAATCCTTCGCAGCCAACGAATTCCCATCCCTCGCTTCTCCCTCCTCCGCTTAACTAACCCTCTACGACTCCTAAACTATCTCCCCTCCCTCTCATTGCTCTTTTTTCAATCTCTTAACCCCTTCCTCCGCCCACCCCCGAACCTATTCCGGCACCCCATCATTTATGCGCCTACGTCACCACCTCCTCACCCTATGCCACCCCCCTTAACTCGGTCCCGCTTGTCTTTTGACGCCACAGTGTTTACCAAGGTCACCACCATGCGGCGCCCCCTCGATCTCCCTTCTCCACCCACTAAAACCAATCCCCTCTACAGAAACACTAAATCCGCTCCGAATTTCGGCGCCCGAGCAGAAATAACCCGGCTGCAGTAACACCCCCTCCCACCCCAACTACCGTATCTCAACTCAACACGGCCCGGTTAGAGATTAAAAATTGATACCATGGCGCTTTAAATAATTTTGAGCGGGATACAAACTCGCATGAATTTCAACGGAGTGGATATCATTATACGGATTGCTTCTTCTTCGCAAACGTTTATGCCAAAGAACTACCCTGCGATGCGTCGTAAGGGTGTGGCAGGGTGTGCTAGGATATGAGTCGTGTGAATATGTACAGAAGAAGGTTTTTAGGGAGTGAAAATTGTGACGAGATTTTGGTAATGAATTGAATGTAATCATCTTTTGTTATATTCACTTATTGTGCGGGTATAAAACAAATTTTTCGTTCTTATTTGCTCGGTTTCATCTCTTCCATTGAACTAAGAGATATTGTGCGTGATCAATAATGATATTTTCTGTGACGGTGAAACATGTTGGGAGTTGTCTGACACTCAAATTCCCCATCTAAGTACATAGTACTATGAGGTGATGAATGACTTGTCATTATGTATTACTTTTGTTTTCACTGTTGTATCAAGTTGCTGGAATGATAAGATTCATAACTGCATGTATTTTTTGTCAGTGTGAACAAAGACACCAGCGAATCAGAAAATAGTTCGTGTTCTTTACCCAATTCCATTAGAAAATAACAAAACACAACTGATCTGGATTTCCCTAGCAATCTTGGCCTATCGTGCAACCTGTCTAGTCTCTAGCGGCTCCCAAACTAATCCCCGTAAAATCTATGAAACACTATATATCCACTATTAGCATCTTACAGGAAATGCGGGTCTTTCCTTTGTATTATATTCATTTTTTCGGATTGCATTTTTCTTTGGCAGAGTCCCCAATTATCGCGACGTATACGAAGCACCTCTATGCATCTATTCTTTCATTAGCACATTTATTATATAGCATTTAATATGAAGAACCATTAGATGTTTCTATTACAATACATATGCCTCTTTCTAAAAGCTCCGTTAACTCATTTTTGGTGGTTGTCAACATGAAATACACGAATATGATATTCCCAAATAAATATCGTCCCCAAGGGTGATGTCCTTAAGTCCACCCCTGGTACTCTTTAGACCACGGGTTCGAGTCTTTCCTGAATTTTTTTAACCAACCAGGAAAAGATTGCTTGTGTGGGAATTTTGATATTGGTTAAAATACTTGCTATAAAAGGCCTTACCTTTGTTCCCAGCCTTTGAAACAATGCGTTACATCATTTTCAACTATTACCGGGTTTTCTTCTGCGTAGTTTTATTTTTATAAGCACTCAATGTTTCGTTCTTCCTACTGAGAACGTCGTTAGAAGAATAACTAATTCAGTTATATTTGTGCTATTTACTTGCTATATTACTGACCATTGCCGATAAAAATGTTAAAAAAATTGTAATAATTATACGACTGATTATGAACATATTTATGGAAAGATACCTATTCCAGATGCTGCATAGACAGTAACCGTTTTCATTGATAAAACTTTATATATTAATGGGTAGTTCAACTGGATTGTAACTCAAATGGGGATAATATGAATCAGTTTCTGCGAGGATTTTAGCCTCACTTAAGGGGGATTTTGTGTCCTGCTCTCGACATGAAATTATCAACAACAGCCAAAGTCTGCATCTGTCTGGCCTCTAGAGCACTTTTACGCTCTTTAAGCTTTGTTTTTTTTGACCGTTTGGTTTTCAATTTGTAACTCGAGCCACACAAACGTGGAATCTCATTTTCTCATATGTTCCTTCCGATTCGAAAGAAGGAATATCATATTTCTCTGATTATAGGAGCTCTCAAATTTTCTTCATCGTGTCAAATATGGTTTCAATGTTGTCTCTTCTCCATATGAATGGAATACAGTAGGTTGTTCCAGAAACGAATGAAAGAATAGCGAAAGCGCATTGTTTGATCTTGCCCTTCAGGTTCATGACTCCTCTCTTAACATTTGAAGATCTTGCCATAAATTAATATGAGAAGCTATAGTATGCTGACGACGATAATTTCTTCTCGGAAGCATGGCACATATTCCACCTAAATGAGGCCTAAATCCTTGCTGCTTCATATATCCCCTAAAGAACTGCTTCATATATCCCCAGTTGTTTTCATAATCAGTTAAAGTTTACAAGCGTACATTAAATTTTAAAAAGAAAGACGATACCTACTAAATAGAGTATGGAGAAGATATCTTTCCGCAAAAAGCTGAAGATTTTATGCTTATTCAACCCACAGTGTAGATATTGGGTTAGTGTGATGGATTCCGCAAGTGTACTATGGTGCACTTACTGAGATTTATTTCCAGCCCCCACTTATGACACCACGAATGAACGTTGTTTAGGTCCGATGATAGAACTTCTGAGTCCGCGTCTTCGCTAATTTCCCGAAAGATTACTGTAACGACTGTAAATAATCTTAGTATACTGCTAACTCGAGAACTTAGATCATTTATATAAATAATGAATAAAGAAGACCGGTTATGCTTCTGTGTGGTACACAAGATGTAACTGCAACCATATCAGAGCTAATTCCATCGATAACTACTCTTCGTTTGCAGTCACTGAGAAAGTTCCGTTTCCAATTCACTATTTTTTAATTTTGCTACACATGATTGGAGCTTATATACGATTTTTTAAGACCAAACGTGTCTTTCTTGACATCAAGGAATACCGCATCGACTTTCCTTTTCGATTTGCCTGATTTTAGGATATCAGGAAGGAAGAGCGCAAGCTGTGTTTCGCAGGACCTACCCTAATGGAAGTCCACTGCTGTGTAAGAAGTTGCGATTATCCACGAAAACCACGATATTTCTAACGGCAATTTGTTCGAGGATCATTTATAAAAGCGATGTTAGCAATAAAGGCCGATAATGTCCTGGATTATTTCTTTCTTTATTTAAATATAGGTGTGGCGTTGACTATTTTTCAGTCATAGAGCACCTCGCTTTCGGATAATTTCTAAGATTGGTATATTTCATAATATAATAATAGCATCATTTATGTTGCAATATGCATGGTCATTTCAATTGTATAAACATATATATTTACGTAAAGTGTGGTCCGAGAATTATTTTTCGACTTACTCGAAAATGTATTAGAATGTGCATTCCATGACTCACGATTACCGCTCCAGCCACCATAAAATGCGGATAAAAAAAGTCTGGGGCGCTCGAGACGAGGGACGAACAATGCGGAACTCCCGTCCGACTTCAGAAATGCCGTTGCGATAGGAAGAAGGGAGAGAGAAGAGCGGACGCGTCCAGGAATGCGGAGTAATTTCTTTTTCTCGGAGTTGGGGAGCGAGGCCGGGGGGGAAGGGGGGAAGGGTTTGTAAAAATAACTCATTGTCAGACTGTACGTCTGGCCAAGCAATGATACCTGAAGCGGAATACACACTCCCTAGCACACACTCCAAATCCTTAGTATTATACGTGGGCGCACGTGTGTGTTTTTTTAAATCTAAAAAGCAAAGTCAGTCCGCAAATTCCTATAAGGAAACACACGTGCCAAGTTCATTTTATTTGTTTTCAGTCTTCATTTCCATTGCAACGAATTAAATTTGAAGTACATGACGTTCAGATTTTATACGAATCCCAAACGTAAGGAAATATAATTAAGATTCAAAATTCAGCCAAACAATTTTCATTTACTCTTCTAAATCACGAAACCCTGAATGATATATTGATGAGATTGCTAAAATGATCTGTTTTTACTGAACTGCCCCCTTAACGATCGTAAGCACTGTTAAAGTCAAGTCTTACAGCATTTTTATGGAATAAAGCAAGGTCCGCAAAATATAGAGATAGACCAAAAACAGGAAAACAATGGAATTTCCCAATCCGCACCGCTATTGGTTAGCCTTCCGCGTGACATCTCTGATGCCACGTGACTATTTTATATTTATTCAGCGAGTCTTTTTAAGAGCGTTCATGCAATTTACATACTTATAAATGCTGAAATTATTACAATAGTGGTATTACAAAAGATAACTCACCGCACTGTTTAAGGATATAGAATTATTTATGATCAAACTTTAAATACACTTCTGTACGGGCATGTACGAGGTGCTACCCAAAAGTTCGGGGAATTTGATTGTCACACGCGAACCATTGGTGGTACGACCTGCTGCCATTATATGCGGCTAACAGTACTCTTTGAAAATCAGTGTTCCAACAATTGTGACGGTGAGAGCCTGCATTGTTGAGTTTCGTGAAGTTGTGTAACGTTTTGTTTTAGTGTTTCGGCGATTTTCTAAATGGCAGCTTTTAAAGAGCAAAGAACCTGCATCAAATTTTGCTTCATGCTTAAGAAATATGCTGCAGAAACCCATCTCATGCTTGTGGAAGCATTTGGTGAGAGTGCTATGTGTCAAAGTTAAAATTTTTTTATGGTACAAAGGATTCAAAGATGGACGAACGACAATCGACGACGAAGAGCGTTCAGAACGACCGTCAACAAGCACAACACCGGGAAACATCGCAAAAGTGCGAGAGGCTATTGTTGCAGATCGTAGACAAACAATCCATGAGGTTTATGCTGTCGTAGAAATGTCATACAAGTCCGTGTAATGCATCTTGTCAGACGATTTGAACATGAGACGCATTGCTGCTAAATTCGTACCGAGACTGTTAAACAGCGACCAGAAAGAAAATTGCGTAAATGTCTGCAGTGAATTGAGGAATGCAGCAAGAGACGACCCTAACTTCATCTCCAATATCGTTACCGGTGATGAGACCTGGGTGTACGGTTATGACCCTGAAACTAAGCAGCAGTCGTTGCTGTGGAAGACGCCACGTTCACCGCGGTCAAAAAAAGCACGCCAAGTTCGCAGCAACGTCAAGTCCATGATGATTGTTCTTTTTTGACATCAAAGGCATTATCCATAAGGAATTTGTTCCTACTGGTCAAACTGTCAATGGGAAGATCTACTGTGAAGTTTTGAAGCGGTTACGTGAAAGCATAAGGCGCAAACGTTCAGATCAGAGGGCTAACAACAGCTGGGTTCTGCACCATGACAACGCGCCCGCGCACACATCGCTGGTCGTTCGGAAATTTTTGGCTTCCAAAAACACGGTAGCGATTCCCCACTCACCCTATTCGCCTGACATCGCCCCGTGCGACTTTTTTCTCTTTCCCGCAATAAAATTTCAATTGAAAGGCCGTCGTTTTAACACAATTGAGGAGATCCAGGAGGAAACGCAGATGTGCTTGGAACACTTACACTTGCAGACTTCCAGGGATGTATGGAATCATGAAAAAAACGCTGGGATCGCTGTATCAATTCCCAAGAGGACTATTTTGAAGGAGACGGTAGAAATTAGAAGTTATGGTAAGCTATTTAATTTTTATGGTAAAATTCCCCGAACTTTTGGATAGCACCTCGTATGTGAATACGTCAATGATGTCACAGCAGCAGTAGCAGGGCTAGCGACCATTTCGGTAATTTGTAAACAACTCCTATTGAGGCAACCTATGCATTCAACGGACCTGGGAATAAAGGTGTAGTGAACAACCGCGGCCGATGCGTAGCTTTTGTCGTAAGGAAACCATATTGTATGCATTGAGATTATAATTTAAGACTCTCCCATAAAAGACTTGGAGTGTGGATAATCCTTTCATACTTTTATACTTTCTGTGTTCGTTATGATAGCTACCATTTAAGTAGGGGAGACCGGAGCAAGTAGTGTGCACTCTTGTCTTTTGAATTTTCTATTTATAAATGTCAATGTTTTCTATTTAACATCAGTTCAAGTTTCTTTGAAGGCTTCCGCGACTCATATACTTGTTAATATTGCTGTTTTCCGGTATTCTCGTCGCGTGTTTAGTTTTTTTGACTACAGTTTCTCCCCTCTTCCTGGGGGCGTCTTCAGGCCCGTTGGACATTTTGTAATTATTGTTATTATTTATTTCCCGTTGTTATGTCTTTCGTTGCTGGTTCAGTTGACCATTATGTTCATCCGCTGGACATAGATTTAAAATGTGTCTTCATTGCCCGCTCCTCGCTGTGGTCCGACCACTCTCTACCAGGTTGAGGCAAGTGGGTATCCATCCTCCCGATCGAAATTTGATGGATATTTAACCAGCTCTACTGCTTCTCTGATCAGCCTGGGAAAATAACGATTCTCCCTTGAGAGTACTCTCACTCGGTCAAAGGCAATCTGATGTCCTGGCTCGAACCACGCATTCTCTGCAACTGCGGAGAGGCTGAATCTCTTCTTTTCGGTGGCCCTCTGGTGCTCTTTAATTCTACATTGAATTGCTCTTCCCGTTTGGCCGATGTAGGATTTACCACATCTAAATTTTATTTCATAGACTCCATACATTACAGCGGGAATTTCGTCCTTGGGTTTTGGGACGTCCAACGAACCTGAAGACGCCCCCAGGAAGAGGGGAGAAACTGTAGTCAAAAAAACTAAACACGCGACGAGAATACCTGAAAACAGCAATATTATCAGTTCAAGTTTATTGAAATACAATTCACCTGCAATAAATAGCAATGTTTGGGAGAAAACAATTTTAGATAAAGTTATGAAAAAATGTTTACTAAAACAACACACCTGTCCAACGTAGACCCTTTGCGGGGCAAGTTGGTGCAGGGGCCAGGACACGTAGGTACAAATATACATAAGCTCTTAATGCCATTAAATAAAACGTTCACCAAGGTCTACAGTCGCTTATTACCCTAACGTGCTTTGAAAGAACTCAAATATTATCATCGCCATCAGCATCATCGTCATTACTGTTACTGTTAATTCGATGAAAGAACAGTTTATTTCCTGAAATACCACCTACGTGAGTCCACTGTTTTCATTTCATGCATATAATCCAATTTACTCCTGGATGTTACTAGTTTTGAATTTTCACAAAGCTCCAGGTACGTTTATTTTTTTCTCCTACTCGGTCTCAATTTCTTCTTTCAAAACTTTATTTCAAGAGGTTCTGTTGTGACTAACGACTTTTACATCTTTCTCACTTTCTATGGTCCTTTTCTTGGTTGTGCTCTTTGGAAGGACGTTTGTCTTCTAGAGTATGGTAAGAGACATTTGAAGCTCTATAAAAACAAATTTTTCAAATCGACGGACAGATGGACTCTTAGCAGGCCTGGATATCCTAACATATGTTCTGTAAGTAAGGAGTCCTTAAAGCGGTCAAACACATCTCATAGCTCCTCACCATCGCTTGGTCCAAAAGGAGGCACAAAGGACCTGCATCATGTTATACGAACAAGTCAATATTTTATGAATAAAAACCTTTTTATCTTAACTGCAAGCTAACACCTAATTTAAACGAAAATAGAATATATATTGACCATAGTGTATGACTACAACAAGGCTAGTTCGAACACCAAATGAACTGAAAGTACTAGCCCCAACACCATATTTTTCATCTAGTCTTACCTATATTGGTACATTTCAAATTCTTAATAAATTTGAACACAATAAATTGTAGCCAGTTAATTGCTCTTTAAAGTTGTATCATATTGAGCACTCTACTAAACTCCAGGTAAACAAGGAAATAAGATATATGAACATTAATAGCTGGCTCAGAAAACACACATTGCTCGCCTCTCCCCAAATGGAGACCAGTAGCCTTCTAGCATTGTTTTCAGTAGAGGAATGTAGTGTGGGCCAAACATAGATAAATTTTCAACGCGCTTGCTGTTTTAGTTACCAAGATATCCTCAATTTACGAACATGCCTCTGTACCCAACTAGTCCAAGCCTTTGCTACACCAAGAATAACGTTTATAGATATATTTAGGTTGTATTAGTGTATTATTAAATTATATTTGGCATTCAAACCATTTCAGGTTCCTATTTTAAGATCCGTCTAAAACTGAGAATATTGGCTCATCAAGAATTCATGATGCATGCTACTAAAAGAGCATTGCCATGTATTGAAAAACCAATGCTGATCACCATCGTTAAGAATTTAAAAATTACACCCAGTTATTATCGAAAATGAGTTACGTTTAAATAAATCTTCGTAGAATATAATGATGGTTTTCGCCAATATATTCACACCAAAGCATTAACGAAATCCTTAATAGCACCCAATTGGACACTTATGTAGTAGAACTAGTTTCAGAAGTATATCGAATACAGTTGAGACCAGTAAGATTTGTCAAAAGTTGTCACAATAAATGTAGTGATGTGACCAATTTTTTAAGGAACTGTGGAGAGAACTTCTAACTGAACGAAATAGAGAATAACATTTTTCCGAAAGTTTTACGCAGACTCTTTTTTGCCAGATCTTCAACATACCGTACTAGAGCCAACCTAATACTGCAGTAACGATCACAGGCAGAGGATAAAGGAGATAGACCATTCAAGATGTCACTTTTATCACGTAAAATAAAGGACCATAAGAGTTACGATAGATCAATTTAATTGCACTCCGACCCTCACTAGGTAGAGTACCCTTTATATATACCAAAGCTTTGTACCTATTGTGCGGGTGACTCTGTAAAAGTGGAACTCCTTGACTAGTCCCGGATAGCTTAAAATCTGTCTTTGCACCTATGTTTGAAAGCATGTCAAAATAATTAAAAACTCACTCCGCTTGAAACTTCCGATGTGATTTTATTTTATGCTTGGTGTAATGTCTTTTATATTACACATTAATAGCGTTAGACTTAGCAGCATTTGTACTCATGGCGAAAAGATTCAACTTAATTAATTCCACACTAAAAATGTGGAGTTAAAGTTGTTAAACAACTAATAAGTGTGGAATTACCCAAGTTGTATCTTTTCATCATGAATATCCAAAACTTCCACTAAGTAACGCCTGAAACAGTTTCGTTTGTCAGCATTTGTATGTTGACGAGTGTACAGCGTGTTATCTGTTTCGTCTTCGTAGCACTGTTCTACCGATTTCACCACGCACTGTTCTCCATGCTCTGCTTTAGGACTCCGCCAAGCGGCCGGGGGTTAGTGCGAGGCTTTGATTATAATTGGGACCAGTATAGCTGGTGTCGAATCACCGCGGGCTACGTACCGTAATGGTAGCTTGCACAGAAGTTCGTAGATATAGATACATCCGTAGAACAAGCTACTCCATCATTCTGCACACTCGCAAGTTCTGCTTCCACCTCTTCACCCAACTAAATCTCCGACTCTCAAGATAGAGTAATCCTCCCGCCCCCAAAGAAGCACATACTCCGCCCCTTCCCTCTCCTTAAACTATTTGTTCCGCCTCCCGTGTTCTCTTCATCGTTTGCTATTTTTCCCGGGCAAGGCTCGCCATTCTCTCCCCCTCCAACTATTTACATTTTTTTCTCCTTCCCCACACCCCTCAAACTTCCGAGAGCCACGTGAGTGATATCTTTCGCCGAGCGCCACAGTCGCAGCTGACAGGCGACCATTATTTTTAAAATGTTTTCCTCCGCCCTCTCTTTCTCACATACCCCCTACCACTTCCCCTTCAATTCTTCTCAACTCCCTCGACTCCCCACCACCTTCCACCACCATCCAGGCGCAAACTCTCCCGCCCTCTCTACCCCCATTACGTACCGTAAACCGAAAAGAAAGCGTTCGTGGTGAAATGACAATTCCTGTGTTCAAAGATGATACGACTTTGAACGAGAAAACAGTTTGAGAAACCATTCGCGTGGAGCGTGGCACTCCATAGGTCGGGAGCATGGACCATTGGATTGTCGACCAGAACAGACTACAAGCCTTAAAAACCTGGTACTGAAGATCAAACGGAACGGACAAAATAAGACAAGAATAAGTTTACAGAAGAGTAAAAGAGGATAAAACCATAATTGGTCGTTCAATCTTACGATTGGTTGACAGCAGCTCTTCACCATTCCCTATTCAATGCTAGTTCCCTCACCTCCTGGTATCTCTTCCTATGTACTGTCTCCTTTAATTGGTTCATAATCTTATACCTAGGTCTTTCTCTGGGGGCTTTTCTCTCTATCTCATCTTCATTTTTGTTCTTCACAAATTTCGTGTCTCAGGATGCGTCAATTCTATCTCGTTCTTCTTTCTCTATGGTGTTCCATATGGTCCTTTCCTCTCTCGTTTGCTGTACACTTCATCTTTTCTTATTTTTTCCGTCCATCTTATCTTCGCAGTCCTCCAGCACCAGATTTCAAAGGCTTCTCGTCATTTCTGGTCAGCTTTTCCAATGGTCCATGCTTCCGATTTATAGAGTGCCACGCTCCACATGAATGTCTTCACATACTGTTTCCTGGGTTTTTTATCTATATTCTTTGAGCACAGAAGTTATCTTTTTCCCATGAACTCCTTCTTAGTTTGGGCTATTTTCCACTTGATGTTAGTAGTATTTCTTCCTTCCCGCATGGTACTGTTATGGTTCGGTATGGTGGTAAAACCAGATGGATTTGACACACCATGGGGCACAATGGGTTTTCCAAGAATGTAATCGAATGAAACATAATGGGAAAAGCCCCAAGAGGAAGGTTAAGGGATAAATGCATAAAAAGAAGAAAGTACATAAAAATAACTGCCAGAGAGTAAGCGTAACACAGAGAAGGATGGAGGGCTGAAGTCTTAGCATTGAACGACCAGCGTATAACAGTAAATTCTCAACGAGCGTGGTCTGACAAGACACGATTTCTTAAGATGCGGTAAAATTTGCGTACCCAAATTTACTAGACGCAACATTTCTCCTTATTGTGGCTACGGTTCTACGATGCGGTTAATGTTTTCGCAATCAGAACAAAGTTGAAATCACGCGTCATTATCATTTGACATAAGGATTTCGATAGTTTAACAGGAAATATGTCGAGTTGTCTTCAAATAATTTGGTGAATTGGCTCAATAAAAATACGTTTAACATCCACCAAAAAATAGTCTACTTCGAACTTGTGTAAATAAATGTCCCCGATATTTTTCCTTTTGATCAGTTATAAGTTTCCACCCCGATGTCTTTAACAATTCGATAACACTGCAAAGTTTATCGTAACAACCCTTGACAAACATTGCTGCTCCCCACAAAATTCGATCTATTTCTGATACTAGTCACCGTTATCTCATATCTATTTTCGCGGTTTTTGACCACGTTCACACTATTTTCGGGTCTTTTTTTTATCCGATTTTTCGAATTGCTCGAAAATATTAACCGTTACCCGCTTTGTCTCAGATTCAACTGGCTTGCTTCCCCCCTCTCCACTAGGATTTAATTGTAGCCAAGGTTGCTGCGAGCGGCAGTTTTACCGATACAAAAAAAGAAGAAATTACTTCGGGTTAAAAAAGACCCAACGATAGCAGTTAAGGGTCCAATATGATTGCGCCACACTGCAAGTAATCATGGCATTATGCTACTGACACTGAAATAGTAGCAATAAAAATGGTTTCTGTAGAAACTGCAGCATACATATAGACTATACTAATTTGAAAGGTGTAATTGTTTCATTTTTTTGTAGTATGTCATTCGATAAGATTTGACAACTGTATAGAAACTGTAAATAAACAATCATTCAAGGTTCTTCATTCTTTTACTTGCTCAAGTTCCCCTGTGCTTAGACTGGATTGCTTTCTACTTAAACCTGGAAACAAACTTATACATGATCGGTGAATATTAACATTAAGTAGTATTAATTTCTAAAATAATTAGCCGTAAAACAGGCGAAAAGTTTATGAAATCATCATTTTTTCTAAAATAAATTAGCCAAAAACTTCGTGACAATTTTTAAAACTTGTAATTTTTTCATATTAGAAAAATATTACTTAAGTTTGAGATTAATCCGTCATAATAAGGGTTTCATGAGTTTAAACGAACTAATTGATTGAATTAACTATATATTTGTGTATTCTGCAACCTGAAAATTAAGCATTGATAATTGAATTCTAGGTTATTTGCAGATTAAAAATAGCTGCTAATTTCAGTAAAATACTGGCTTATTTCGTAAAAAATATATATTAATTTTGCATCATTAATATATGCAATTTTGTCCGGGCTCTTCTTAAGAGTGTAGATTATGCTGATCAATGCTGCTTTTTGACAAAATTTTTCAGATAAAAAGAGAAGTATCAGGCTTGATATGGTACACGTTCAGCATAATTAATCACAGAAATAGCAATATTCCACTGGATAAGGTTTTAATACGACCATGGTTTCGATGCCATGCATTATCATCAGGTGACCTGATGATGAGGCAGTACATCGAAACCATGGTCGTATTAAACCTGATGTAGTGAAAAACTGCCATTTCTGTGATTCATTAAAATTTTTCAGGTTTGTGAATATGCATTATTAGTCATAGTTTCGTTACCATTATTGCAACATGATAAAATTATGGTACATGAAGCTCATATCTCACCCATTGCCACACACCCTCGTGATAGGTTGCAGGGTAATATGTAGATGTAATCTGAGCGAATTAAATCCACATGACATAAAACAGAATACATTCGCATCAAATTTCCGCCCACCCAGCGCTGTGCCTGGGCCCGCCCACACCACCCTCGTCTCCAAGGGCTCATCTCCGTATCAAGTTCTCAACCTCCGCGCATAAGGGCTTTTACCCATGTGCATGCTCATAAGAATGCGCGAGAATGCTTCCTCCTCTTTCAACCATTAATATCTCTCCCAACTTCCCTCCGACCTCCTGTTTCACTTAACTTTTGACCTCCAAAAAACGGGGCAAAGCGTGGGATCGAAGATGAAAGTGGTCTCATAAAATGATAGGCTACGGTAAATGCCATTTGGTCATGGGGAAGAGAAAGTTGGACACAAAATTAACGGTAGAAGCAAATTGATTGTTGGATTTTCAGTTTTCGACCTCGTTTCTTAAGAAATTGAAGCCTTAAAATTGAATAAATTGAACAAATTGTGTTTTCCGTCAACGGATTGAACAAAGCTAAGGATGGGCTGATATAAAAATTTGGATACCACATTCCCAATATAAAACAAAATACTAGAAAGAAAATTAACTCATCCAATGATATAATAAATACACTAACTATCATATTTACCAATATCTTATCCGTTAAATCAATAATTATAGATAGTGAGACACCAATTCGGGCAATTTTTCCATTCCACCATTTCTACTATCAACCAACGATTAATATATGCTGAAACTTCTATTTTACAATTTTGTAGAGACCACCTTCATACTAATAAAAATAATAATTTTCAAAAGATTCTAAGAGGAAGAAATGAAAAAATGAACTGACCTGGACCTAAAGAAGTTTAAATAATAAAGATGTAAGATTGAGAAATATATAAATGCTATAATAATAAGTCTCAATATCCACTGGTTATTTTACGCAAACTCAAATTTTCACTCCACTTCATCATTCAATGTTTGTCTAAATATCGCATTTATAGTATCGTGGGGTTATGTCAATACGCGATAATTTCGATACTATAGGGCATCAATTGGTATGGAAGAATCGACAGATATCGATTCCCATCCCTAAGCAAAACATTGGTCCTCCTTAGACTAGCCTAGTCCTAGAAGATCAACCACGTCCGGGAAGTAAAAGTTAGAGGTATAGACGACAGAGGTTTGAAGGTCGGAGGCGAGACGCTATTAGCAACATGATCGTTGTCCCTAATTGTGTTCCACGCGGAGAGAGCCCCAAGCACAGTATTCAAACTTCCAAAAGTAGGCTGATTATTTAGATCTAATTTCTCGAAGAATCAAAGATTTAAAGTAGGATTAAAATTACTGAGATAATATAAATCACTCAATTTGCATATGGTTAATAAAACAAAGGAAAAATATCGAATAATGACCATAGAGATGGGAAACATATCGTTTGACTACAAAAAAGATTATAGGCACTAAAGATTTACAAATAACAGAAACAAATGATTGATATTTAGGTGAGATATTTAGGTGATATTTAGGTGAGAAAGAGTCCTCGGACATGAGTAATTACACACTAACAAAGGCTTTACCATTAAAAATTGTTAGCCGAAATGTGAAGAACATAATTTATAAAATAGCTGTGCGTTTTCCTACAGCTGAATTATTTTGTAAATGGGACTATTGGTTGTTAAGATGGTGATTGAGGAAAATATAAAGTAGGACTCGGTAATGTTCACGGGGATAGATTTTGGAGCAGTAAAGTACAGATCAGTGGTCGGCAACGTTTTTTTTTTTCAAGTGGGTCATTTTTCAATTTATTTTTCACAAAAAGTTTATTTATTTATTTATTTTCACAATCCCGAAAACAGCATTAAAACCTTTTTCATCGGGTGATCAACATTATAACGTGGGACAAAACACAAACAACCATGTCCTGAGTGGTGAAAAATCACTCAGGCGGGACTCGGACCCGCGACCCTGGGATTGGCAAGCGAGGACTTTACCCCGTCACCACCTGGGCCGATTTTGCTAGTGATTCACAGCACTTTTATTTTAGATTACGCATTATCTTATAATACAGAAAAGAAAACCATCATACAGATGGGATAATCCAAAATGGGTCGCTGAAATTTTCCCAATGGGTCACTATGTGACCCGCGGGTCATAGGTTGCCCACCTCTGGAGAGCAAGGTAGAAAATAAGTACCGAGAAATGAATAATTATAGCAACTGAAATTAAATGTAAATGAATTTGGTGACTGGTACAAGTGAGAAAGATGGCCGGTAATAAGGAGATTGAAATGGAGCACAAATAAGTGGACCAGAGGGGACAGTAAAGAGGTATGTCGGCAAAGAGTTGGCAGGAGAGCGTTTAGGAGAATTTGAGTCCGGGCAGTAATCAGAGGACTGGGGGAAACTGGAGAACCGTCATAAGGGAAGCAAAGGCCCTCTAACGGCTGTAGTACCGACGGTAGTGATGATTCCATCATTACTTTCTCAAGGGACTTCGAACTGCGGACTGTTTGTGAAGAGAGTAGGCTAATTGCGATATTGAGTTCCCCCATCCCATTTCCCTTAGCCCATGCGATTCCTCCCTTACTAACTAACCCAGAGGTCCTTCGTGGCGCAAATTACTAATCCATCAGTCGTCTATTTCGCCCAAACGTGTTTTTGAATTCAATATTCTCTTCATGCTTCCCTACTTCTCCGAATGAATTGTGTTTGTCTATGCTTGGAATAGAGGGTTCTGTATATATCACGTAATTTACTATGCATCTCAATACCATTTTTACTTACAGGAATTTAGGCAAAACAAAGAAATCTATTTAAAGGTAAATTAAAATGTGAACTAAATAGTGGCATGTTTGCAGTGCCGAAAGAAGGGAAATGCTATTAAAATAGAATTGGAGAAGTAAAAGAAGTAAAGGTAATGGTAAAGGGAAAGTAAATACGTTGTCAAAATATCGAATTACTATTTAATATCCCAGCTCTAATTGCATTTGATTTCAATGAAGACGCAAGACGAAGAAGTCGTCGAAGACCCCGAAAAATTAAACGAAGTATAGGGTGAGGGAAAGAGGATATTTCTACTTACTGGTTTAAAGAGGAAGAAGTCAGCGTTGAGAGTATAAGAGATTTGATGGAGATTGGTCTGTACTAATGGCATAGCGTATCAATTACTATGAAGACAACACAAGATTAATATGCTCCGCTAAATTACTCTGAAGCACCTCACTTGACGCATTAGTCACACAACAACAAATATGCACTTGTAAATTGTTTACGAAGCTTCCTCCTCGACTCTTTCGAAAAAAAGCGCTTTTTTTCGCGGAAAAGTCATATTAATTCTCAAATGAACAGCATTATGGCCCGAAGATTTTAAAAATGAAATTGATAGCCTAAAAAACAGTCTTCACACATATTTCTTTTCATTAAACAGCCATCACACACATATGCATTTATGTACTTTATTATGAAAAGTGTGGTAGCACTAGTTAGACGGCAAGAAGCAGTGATGGTTCTTTCAACCTCCACATTCACCTTCCGTCGCTCGAAACCAAAGATATTACCTCAATAACTATTTGACTTACGTTGAATTAAACACACGTTAAACACAGCTGTGTACCGCAACACGGA
Source organism: Ceriagrion tenellum (assembly GCA_963169105.1). Taxonomy (NCBI): domain Eukaryota; kingdom Metazoa; phylum Arthropoda; class Insecta; order Odonata; family Coenagrionidae; genus Ceriagrion; species Ceriagrion tenellum. Next base: position 32,156,500 of record OY720641.1, read on the forward strand.
ATCACAGACAAAGAGAAATAAATGAAAATGTTGAGTTTGATGCGGTAGCAATACAACATGTCGCATCTGCCAGACTTGAGGAAAACCATTTCGACAGTATCATTGGTATTTTTGCCTGAAATCCCCTTTATGGCTTCAGATTGTCACCCGATGTGGATTGCTAGTTACAGACCACCATATTTAGCAGCACTTCTAAACCAGGCGAGAGTGTATTTAAGAACCAGTTACCAAAATAGTAGTACACTTGGCGCTGCTGAGCTTAGTAGCGGTCTATGAATACCACTTTGTTCTTTGGCAACTAGTTGGTGAGCTACTCAACCCCAGTAGCCTACTTTGGAATCTGTGAATACGGCCGTCTTTATTTATACGTTCGATTTAGTCTCTCATGAAAACTCAAATCGGGTGAGTTTTCACAGTACACGGAAGATATTATCACAACTTCGCTTTATACCTATAGACTGATAGAAGCGATAAAACACGAGGCATAACCAGAAAGTAAGTGTACTAATATTTTGTAAATTATGATAAAATTATTTTAAAACATTCTTTACAGGAAATCAAAAACTTTTAAGTAATAGTCCACTAATAATAAAAATATTAGTGGACCATTACTTAAAAGTTTTTGATTTCCGATATGGAGAGGTTCCACAAAGTGAAGCCCGAATTTATTAGTTATATTTTTACTGGATTACATCAGTATATAAGTCAACTATTTTTCCAAGTAGTTACCATCCCTCTTGATGCACGTGGCGTTACGAGAGGTCAATTTTTGGATGCCTCGGTCATGTCGGTTGGTCGGTTGTAAATCTTTTTCCACCCGTGTGCATCTTCAGAGAGGTAAAGAGGTGATAATATGACGGCGCCAGGTCGGGGGAATGCCAGGGGTGGTTCAAAACATCCCATCCAAACGAGTCGAGAAGTTCCTTCGTGAAGTTGGCCGTGTGGGGTCTGGTGTAGCCGTGCAGTGGGCAAACTCCCTTCTGCAGCATTCCCCTCCTTTTGTTTTGAATCGCTCTACGCAATATTTTTAGGGTCTCACAATACTGTCTAGTACTTATGGTTTCACCCTGAAGTAAAACATCGATCAAAATTATGCCTTAGTGGTCCCAAAACACCGATGCCATGATTTTTTGGCCGCGGTTGTGGTTTTGAATGTTTTCGCTGAGGGTGATGAGGTGCTGAGCGTCAGTACGGCCGTTTTTAAATTCACGACAACATTTAAACACACTCGCACGATTCATAACTCCTTCACTATAAACCGTTTTAATCTCATTAAAAACTTTGGACGGCGATTTTCCCTTCACAACGAGATAGCGGATGACGCTTCGAATTTCGCACCTGGCGGAAGGAAGCAATGACATTGTTTACGCAAGATGATGCCACGTCGACAGTTCTGAACGTACTGACATCCGATTGATTTTCTTGGTAAGGGGAGGAGCTAACCTACTCAGCAGTGTGGCCAACATAGCAAAAACGTGTTTTCTCTGTCCGTAAGAACCCCAGTACACGTACTTTCTGGATATGCCTCGTAAGTGCTCCATTGCCATACCAATTGGAAGAAAAATTCTTTCTTCCCCGGCACTGCTATTTTCTTTTCCTCTCTTCTCCTTTCTCTGGGTTTATGAGATCGGGAAGTTTGGCGTTAAAATGCGTAATATACACCAATTAGATTGTTCAACTTGAAGTTAAAGGAGTTCCTCAGAGAACAAATTAATAATTGTTAAGAAATAACGTCTCTACATCTACATATTACCCTCCAAGCCACCTTAATGATGTGTGGCAGGTTGTGAGATATCAACAGAATGCGGTATAATTACCTGTAATTTTAACCAATACACAATAGGTATACTACCATTTCCTCAGAGTCTATGTGTATCAATATACATCGTAGCTACGTAAAAGAGATACCATAGTCATGCAAAAATCTTACAAAACTTGATGTTTGTACATTGCAGAATAAGAAACAAGTATTAGAGAGAAATTCAACAGATCAGCATCTCCACCTGTCGACCAAACTACTTAAGTCACATTTGCAGCCAATATGGTATCTTATCGATCGCTGGAAAAACGACATTTTATACCTGTGTGATCTAGAGTCTATTTCCCCAATTTTATGCCCATGATCTGATCTACTGCAGTATGCTAGAGTTTTCAAAAAAAGTTGTTTACATCGACAGGAAATAAACTGTAGTGATAATGACATAATAGATTGAGTCAATCGACGGTCTGAGAGCGGTTCCCGTTTCAGTCGTTGAAAGAGTTCGGTTAAACTAAAGAGATTGCCTCCTGGTTTTTTTACATCTCTTGCCAATCATCTGCGTATGCGTCCTAAGATGGGTTAAGTTTTTTTAGGTGTACCTCATGAGGGTCCCAAATCAGCAGCATATATCTAGTGTGGTCTTTTGACAAATCCCAATTTACGATTGGCTCGACCAGTTATTTCCCGAAGAAGGAACCAGTTACAATATGCACACACTAAGTTACAGCAGTCATACTAAACATTGATCTTTATTCAAGAAGCCTGCGCAAATAGATTCGTTTTAAATAGCAAAGCAGAATCGTAAAATAAAAACACTGAATTGTCAGAGGTATATAGTCTTCGGTAGAGGTGGACAGTAGACCCCTAAAATAATGGGATTCCCTCGCGATACACTTTTCCGTTTCTGTTATTCGCTCCTGAGACGAGCGGAGTCGGCGGGTGAGAGAGCGCTTTGCGATGAACAGCGAGGAATTATGCGACGCAGGTTTGTGCGTCCCGAGAGAGGAGGTCGTCTTTTTTTTTCGCTGGCAAAATTCCTCTTTCTATGGGAAGGTAAACAAGCACGGCAGACGAAGAGAGAGAGAGAGAGGAAGCGTTAGGGAGAGCGACTGGCAACAATGCGAAAAGCCAATGTTAAAGAGAGAAAGGAAGAGAGAAAAGGGATAAAAAGTAGTCGAAAAAGAATAAAAAGAAAGCGGAAAGTGTTCTCTCATTCCATTCCTCATTCTTTCTTCCTTCCTTTCTTTCCCCACCACCTTCTCTTGGTTCTCGTAAAAATCACTAGGAGAGGGAGTCTTTTGGCGAGCGTAGTAAAAACCTCTCTTATTTTTTATTAGGAGAATCAGAGAGGGGAGTATCCGTGTGGTGGGAAGATGGAGGGGAGGTGATTGATGAGGGGAAGGGGTTTAAAGGGAGGGAGTAAAAGTACTCTGCTTCCCCCTTCCAACTTCCCCTTCCCCACCACGGAGTGGGCGTTGACTACGCGGGAGTTTTTTGGTGAATGGAGCCGCGTGATGAAGGCGGACGGGTCGGGAGGAGGGCGGGGAAGTAGAGGAAGGGGGTGCGGTAAAGAGGGAGGGGAGGAAAGTCACACTCCACCCCACTCCCCCTTCTCCTAGTCTGGTGCAGTCCACCGTGCGAAATCACGGGTATAAGAATCAATCTTTTTTTTCAGCCTACTGTCAAAATTAACGATAGCACCCCAAAAGTGATCCCTCTTCATCGAGTCTATTCTCAGTCTACTAATCACTCTCATGTCTACAATATGGTATCCCTTATTTAAGCAAAAAAAATTATTTGGCTAAAATTTGAACACCCTTGCGCAAACAAATATTATCCTTATGGGTCTTACGACTCAAAAACGGAATTTCATATTAAACTGTAATATTTTATATGTTAAGCAGTCCAATTGCCACCCGGTTATTGGCCTAGAGGTTACAAATTTATCACGAATCACGAAACACAAATTTATTTATTTAATTACAAATTGAGAGTGCTATCAATCCGGGGATTAGAACACATGAGCAGGCAAGTATCTCTATATTTGAGAAGTCTAACAGAAACAGCAATGCAAAAATGACATTTGCAATAGCAAACTGATTTCAAATACAAACAATAAAACTATGATTGCAAAATTAGAACTCGTTTTTAATAGTTGAATGCTCAATCATCAGTAATATCAGCAAGACATATCTTATATTCGATTCTTCCGGGAAATACGGAAGTATTTAGGAAATCAAGGTTAAAAACCGCGTTTAGAGCAGCATTGATAAGCATAAAAATGCCTCCAATTTCATTAACAGCAATTACAGCACATTAGATAGCCTCCCAAATTGGTATGTTAATGATATTTATCTGAAATAAACTTAGAAGACTCCGTAAGTACTTGCATCAATAACAGGTGAGTATATGCAATCTCAATTATGTCCACTGAATTTACTATTTTACAGGCTTTCACGTCTATGTTACATTTCCAGGTAATGCATTTGATTTATCAAACCCTTCAAGCAAGTTATTACTCACAGCATCGTAGTCTTTAACATACTATCAAGAGTATTTCCTTGGCTAGCTATCAACGCATTTATTTATTTCTCCCATGTTTTCCCTTGCTCTTCATCAAGGCTACCAGTATATTATTTGGCATTAGTTCGTTATCGTTAAACCAACCTTTCACTTCCCCTCTCTTTTAAGCGCATTGCCTCCTTCCGAGTCCATGTCCTAAAATATAATATCCAACAAAGTTCATCCTCCGATTTCAAAAACATAGTTTTAGCTCCCAACATGGGGCACACAGAGGAACCAAAGGCACTTTTATGAGTTGGAATTGATGCTTTCCTCCAGCTAAGGCGGTGTATATCAACGGCTTCGAATTCCAAATCCCCTCCAGCCAGGGTCAATCTCATTCATTCTGTGAATCGCTTCTACTGAAGGCCTTTTATTGCCTTTATTTGGGCTCCGGCCGAAGCCACCCTTCTTCCTCTTGGTGCCCTTCACACATTCACCCGCTCGTACATTCTCCCATAAACAGATACATACACTCCTAGGCCTCCCTCAATAAGAAGCGCCCCCACTAACGCTTCCCCGCTTTTCGGAAACACGACGCGACACCCGTATACTTAATCTCCTCCCCGCTGACTCAAAAGTTATTCCTTCGGGAAACACGGACTTGCAATCAACCCCTTCCCTCGGGAATTATAACATCCACTTCCCGCCGATTCCCCCCGATCGATACTTTCTCCTGAGCCCACATAATTGTTCCAATCGGGGGGGATCAGGGGGGGGGGCCCCCTGCATGATGATACCACGGGCAAGAAACTGCTTTTATCAATGGGAGTGGTTATCCCACGAAAATATGAGCGGAAATACGTCAAATTTGCAAGGAGTTTCGGAAAGGAGTTACGGAGGTGGAGGAGAAAAAGGCAATTCGTGATGGGTGGGTATACAGAATGGGAATATTCAGGGTGGGAATACGGCGCAGCTTATACGCCGAGGAAGGAGTATTATATCTTCCTCGGATATCGCCAAAAAAAATCTCTAGACTTACATCTATATATATAAAAACGAATGTACGTCTGTCTGTCCTGTATGCATTATTACACTGTTGATCCGATCGCCAAGAAACTTTAAGAAGTCGTTGAGTACACTCTTGCGAAGGTTTCGAAGGTTTTAGATATAAAATTTTTTTAAATTTGGCCCCCCCCCCTCCCCCCCTCCCCCTAAGGTCCTCTTAATCTTTCGAATACTTTTCGCGCAACAACGCCCGACGGGTAAGTGCATTTTTACAGTTTTAATCCTATCGTGCTGAAATTTTGCCGAGTAATAGCTCAAGGCAGGAGGAAAGTTGTAGGTTACTTCAAAATGATCTTAGGGCCCATTTAGGTCCCAAAAAGGGGCCCTTAGGTGGTTCGCGGTACGTATCGGGTTTTGTGCAGTGGTTTCATTTTTTACTTTTTTAAATTATTTCCGCTGAAGATAGAGAGTTGGAATTTTTTTGTTAAATGTCTGAAAGAATAAAGTTTTTTATACTTACAATTAATTATCCTTTTCACTTCGTAATTGACTGAAAATTGCGTTTTTAGCTGCAGAAACACATTTTTCTGTGAAATTAACAATACCATATTCGCTTGACAACCAGATTTCGGTCATTGCTGTTGGAATTCATATTGCTTAGTTGAGCCGATTAGGAATGCTAAGCATTGGGATTTGTGCAGCGGTTAATTATTTCGCTTTTTAAAACAACTTTAACTAAAGATAGAGAGTTGAAATTCATTTTATCGCATACCCGAAAGCATGATACTACTAAAATTAGTGGTATCTTGCCCGAAAGATTGAAGTTTCTCTCTTTTTCAATCGATTTTCTTTTACTCATTTTTCTTGACAGCCAAATAAACAAACAAAAATAAACATTAAATCAAATCTTTATTAACGAAAATGAAATTCTGAATAGCTAATCAACAAGTAAGTACTCGAATTATGTACTTAACTATAATGCTCTTTTAGCCTGGCTGTGGAGGTAGTATGATTACCGTAAAGGGTTTCAAAAAATTGTCTCTCTACTCTATATTAAACAAGTTTTACTAATTTCATTGTTTCCATTTTACCATGTTATTTTTTATCATTCTGTCAATTTTTCAGTCATTTGACTAATAACTATTATTGTTCATGAGAGATATTGTCACATTGTTTACTTACTATTGTCTCACAATTGTATAGATCCTCTGCAGAAGAAAATATTAATTTAATAAAACAATTACTTGAAATGTAGTCTGTCATCACAACTACTTACTAACTCCTCACCTCTTATATAAAGAGTTTTGAAGGAAGTATGATCCCGAGCAACGCCGGGTAATTCAACTAGTTCTTTATAAGTTCGAGGTTGGATCAATAAGTAACGCACAGAATTTCTTCCCCGCGTCAGTGTAGATCCTGGAACTTGGTACTTTCACAAATTTCACTATAAAGTTCAACCAGTAATTGTCTTCATTGTCATAGGAATGCCTAGAGCGTCAGAAGAGTGAACTACTAACCAAAACTTTCGTGTGTATCACAGTGGTTTGCGTGTGGAAAGCAGAGGCGCTTTTTGTTTTCTGTGAGAAAAATGAGTAAACGCATGAATAACTCACAACGAGAGGATGTGCTTGTGAGCGGAAGGAGGTTCTGATCGCAGCAACATCGGCAGATGGAGAAAATTCTTTGAATACAGCCATGTGACCCTAGCCTCCAGCCGGACGTCCCGTAACAGGATTGAGCGAACACGATGTCACGTCATTTGACGAGGCGAAAATTTCTTACCGGCCTAGGCTACTTTGCTCACTGGCGAATATGTACAACAAGTAGGGAACAGTGAATGGCGTACCACAACTGAACATTGGTTACATGAATGTTCGGTGGGTGCCAAAGAACCTCTCAGACGTCGATAAGGGGCAGCAAGTTCGATAAGGGCAATTATGGCATGTCTGGACCACTAGTTATGGTATGCTGCTGATGGACAATCATTTCTGGAGGGTATCGTAACTTGTGAAGCGCTATAAAGCCCGTCCCGACTATCATATTTTTGGCAGAAAAGGAATTTTTCGCCAGAAAAATTTAACTTCCGATAGTGAAGTCGCATCGCTTAAGTGAAGTTGGCTCGACTCACAAAAACGGACTGCTCAGTAGAGGGAATTTGCGGTATTTTCAAACTCGTGCCACGATGCTAAAATCGCGTCGAGAATTTTGGGGGCTATATCGAAAAATACTGCAAATATACCTTCTTATTACACAGTTAAAACATTTTGCCTAAACCAATATGAGTTGCATAAATTTTAGTGCGAGTCATGAGTTGATCCACCATTGTAACTGAACTCAAATATGAAATGCCAATGATTTTTGAGCACGTGAGTTACTTTTTGGTTTTCTTTCCAATACCAGATAATGCTCTGTTTAAAATTGTATATTTTGAGCAAATTTACGACTCTTTTTTCGAATAAATTCAGCTTCAGCGTGCTACATAAAAGTTTTACCGATAGTACCATCTTTTAGACGACCAACGGCGGCAAAATGATTAATTGTTTTGCTTTTGTTTAGCCATGTTTAGGGAATAGACAAGTGTAGAAAACTCAAAAGAAATATACAATAGATTGAACGGTGAGAGAGGAAGAGTTAGACAGCAAAAATCAAGGGTAAAAATGGTAAAACAGACTCTGAAGGGGAGAATATTAGGAGGCTTATAAATAAGAGGGAGTGCATGAGACAATGCTCGAGTGTCATCATCAATGATCGTTCAATCCTAAGATTAGCTGACTGTAGCCCTCGATGCTTCCCTGTCTAAGACTAGTTTACTCAATCCTCAAAGTTCTTCTCATGTGCCTTGCCTAATATTTGGTCTTCGTATTTATCCTTGGGCCTTCCTCTGGAGAGACTATTTCCCTCACTTATTCCTTCAATCATGTTCTTCACAAACGCATTTTGCCTCAGTGTGTGTCCAATCCATCCGTTTCTTTTCTGAGTAGTGCTCCATATGATACTTCTCTCTTCTACTCTTCTGTAAACTTCACCGAATCTTATTTTTTCCACATATTTTCACTTCAATATTCACCCCCAGTACCAAGTTTTGAAGGCTTCTAGTCTGTTTTGGCCTGATTTTTCCAATGGTCAATACTTCCGATCAATAGAGTGCCACGTTCCACACGAAATCCCCAAAAATTATCTCCTAGTTTGTAATCTTATATTCTTTAAACACAACAGCTGTCATTTTCCCGCGAATGATTACATATCTTGGGCTATTTTCCACTTGACGTCCGCTGTACTTCTTCCATCCCACGTGATGAAACTCCCGAGGTGAGGTTCAAGGTCCAAATCTTCTGATAGCGTAAAACTTCTTGGACTTAACCTAAACTTCTGATAACCCGGGGGGAACACATATACAAAGTAGATGCAGCATATCATTAAGGAAAGTAAGTTTTATTAAGCGTATATTAGGAAGGTCCTCAGATGAAAAAGTGAAAATGAGATGCTAATTCGCTCTGGTTAGGCCACGCCATGAATACGCCACGAGCATTTGTGACTCTTGTCATAAAGATTTAACCAAAAAAGTTAATAAAATACAAAGGAAAGCAGCACGCTTCGTTAAAAACTGCTACTAGCGTACATATGGTGTCTTACAACTTTTAGAGGGATTAAGGATGGGAGCCCCTAGAGACTCGGAGGCTACATGCTAGGCGTAGCTTGCTTGAGAAATTCAGAACAGGTGTGTTTCAGAGCGACACAGAATATTATCATGACGCCTCACTACATCTCTAGGTCTGACAGAAGCCATCAAATAAAAGAGATACATTGTCGAACAGATATGTATGAAAAATCGTTCTTTCGCGAATTAAGCGACCACAGTAAAAACTGAGCTCCACTTTTTTTCACCTCCCAAAACCTTACTTCTTTACACAGCTGGTGTTCTAACACATCCTGCTACATGCCCATACGGCAGGCTCGAAAGGTAGTATGTAGATGTAGAACGTAATCGAGGCGAAAAAGTTGTGTGAGCATAGTGAATTTTGAAAAGAATAATTAAATGGTAGCCAGTATTCTAAGGTTAATAAGAATATATAAGTTCTTTGACAATGCCTAAGCCGAGAGGGAATGGCGTGATGGTTACGTATGCATGAATGTATTTTTGTCTTTCAGCATGAAACAGTGGCGTTTAGAAACCGAAGCGGTCTCATAAACTCTTTCCTGACTCCCCACAAACTCGCGTGCTCACTACTCTTCCGAGTTCAGATATTACTGAGAATTTGCTCGCACGACCTACTTCCAGCATTTTCAGCATGCATAGAGAGTAGAGTCTCTTAAACTTTTGGGAGATTACCACAACTGCCAAAGAATATTTTTCAAATGACTTCAAAATTGTCCGTCAAAAACTTCAGTTAGTCAAAAATAGTGATTGGACTGCATACGGTTGCAAACGCAGTGACTCTAAACGCCTTTTTATCCATCCATCTCGATACACACGCAGAATCACAAAAACTAAACACGATCCCTCACAGCCAGAGGTTATTCATTAAAAACGTAGCGCAAGGGAGGGGTATAATATAGGAAAGACGTCATAAATCATTTCAATCATTGTATCAGAATTCACACATTCTACCACTACGATAAGTTATAATTGAGATGATTTATGTTTCTCCCCTGAGCATTGAATTGTCGTAATTTGGTGGTAAAAAGCTTAGGACTTCATTTTCCGAAGGAACCCACGGAGCAATCGTATTTTTGAGGCCATGCAAAAGTCTTTATCTTATCTTTTAGGCATCAGGCAATCAATCATTCAAAATAATATCTTACTTCAGCTATACTTCCCTATGCTCCTTCGTCTGATTCTCCTCCTAACTTTACACTATAACTTCCTAACTTAAGCGATCATCTTTCTGAGACTATGAGTATCGTCAAAATATTACTTTATCCTCCGTGAGGCCTTCAATTCATTCTTTCATCTCCTCTTCCTTTCCAACCCAGCAACTTTATTACTTTTCCCTTCTAAACAACCCTTTCGTTCTCTTCCTTTCTAAACCCTTTATTCATATATTCATAGGGGAACCAAGTCCCCAGGGCTCTCGCACTAGCCAGAAAAATGACTCTACCAGTATCTCCAACTTGTTTTCCCCTAAAATACACGCAAGATTTAACCTATCCATCCATTACTTCCCAGTTGGTATCATTAACACTTGGTGGCCAAGGCCACATAACCCTGAGTTCCCTTTCACCGCTCGAAGTAGCGTAGGATGGAAAGTATAATTCTAATGATATACGGACGTTACTATATTCAAACACCTTAAGGTCATGAAGAATAAAAATCTTTAGTCTCTTGCTGCATGTGGCAATAAAATTACAAAAATGCAGCTGTTGTGTTCAAGCAGCTGCAACAAACATCCACAAAATTTAAGTAGCATCCTTGTGGTTGATTTATTATAATATTTCAACTCATTCGCATATGACAAAATATTCACTCTTCGTCTCAATAAATATTTTCGCAGATTCTTGTCTATTTTGTTGATTATTATCAGAGATGAAGAAATTGTATACACATTTCAAGCTAAAAAATATTTCAGTAGATTCTTGAACAATAGCAATGTGAATTTACATTCGATGAGCAGCCTTAGATTTCAATTACTTTCTAAATAGTTAAATTCATTCGTGTGTGACTGAATTGAATTTCCTTTGCGCGATGAAAAAAATATTGTCATGGATTCTTGGAACGTAAATTACCATTGAGGGAGAGAAATAAAGGAGATTATGTAGAGGATATATAATGGATTCAGGACTGAAGATGATGAACACTAAATTGCGTCATCAAATAAATGGCCATCGTGATATAATTCCATGGGTTCGGAAGGATAAATATATAAGTTCGGACATTATTTTTAGTCCCGTATCCAAAGAGATAGTGCTCTTTGGATCGTTCTCGAAGATTCTTCCAACCCGACCCCCAAAAGCGACCACCAACACCACTCTAGCCCCTCTCCCTTCCAAAAAAAATATATCACCCTCTCCCGCCGACCAACAATCCCGGATTTCTTCCGCCCCCGCCGGTCCCTCTTCATCTTCAGATACCCCTTCTCCGTTTGACCCCTCTCCGGGCCCTTCAGCCGTGGAAAGCTATAAATTCAAGAAAACGCCCACCCGAACACCCACTGCGAACACACACGGCTTTCACAGCCGTCTACTCTCTCCTCAACCATTCCAAAACTCACCACCTCCTCCCCCCCATTCAGTCCTTTAAGGCTCCACCGTTAAAGGACATAACGCCATTTTATTTATATTCTGAAGCCTAGCAGAAAAACAAGTCTTCTATCTGAAATGAACCACCAAATTCCACCTTCCCATGATGAAATTTTTTGTAAAACTGAACTAGAAAATTACTTGGATGTTCAACGCAACAATTGGGAGAAACACGGGAAATAATAGTATTTTTATGCGTAATATGAATTCCGTTTTCACGAAAAACTAGGAGTAGAAAGAGAAAACTCCTAGAAAATTGATTAAAAGTTACATATATGCATTACATCGAATTATATATAAGTATATAATAGATAATGGTATTTTTATACGAAATTTAAATGCTGCTTTCACAGAAAACTAGGACTCAGAAGGGAAAACTCCAAGAAAATTGGTTGAAAGTAAAACTTACGTATCATACTGAATTATATATTCGTAACAAATATATAATTAAATTTTATGCGTAATATAAATACTGTTTTCTCAGATATTTAGGAATAAGATGGGAAAACTCACAGACAAGTAATCAGAAGTAAACTTAATGCATAATATATATTGTATATATATTGTATATATATATATATTATGCATGCACATAATATATAATCTTCGTCGTCGCTCCCAAGACGACGACGAAGAACTACACAGACTACGCCACAGCGGTACAGCTCTTCAGCTTCACAGGAGGCCGGTACCCGGAACGAACATTTCACTGTGGTGCGACACTTCCATGCCAACTCCACGCCCCTACGTTACTCCCCCATTTCGTCGGCAAATCTTTGACAACATCCACTCCCTTAGTCATCCTGGTGCAAACTCCACTATAAAACTCGTGTCCCGTCGATATGTTTGGCCATCCATGCGTAAGGATTGTCGCGCATGGGCTCGTAGCTGCCTCTCCTGCCAGCGTTGCAAGGTGTCTCGTCACATCACAACGCCACTCGGAGATTTCGTTCCGCCAACCAGGCGTTTCGAACACATACACATGGACATCGTGGGACCTCTCCCGCCTTGCGCCGGCTACCGGTACCTCCTCACAATTGTCGACCGGTTCTCCCGCTGGCCAGTTGCAGAACCCCTAGTAGACATCACCGCGGACAGCGTCTCCCGCGCCTTCCTTCTTGGATGGGTCGCTCACTACGGCTGTCCTCAACATATAACTTGCGACCGTGGACGACAGTTCGTGTCTTCTCTTTTTCAGCAACTTTGCACCACTCTAGGTGCAACGCTACACCACACGACGAGCTACCATCCTCAGGCCAACGGACTCGTCGAACGATTACATCGCGTCCTCAAGGCAGCCCTCATGTGCTCTTCTTCCAACTCATGGATGGACGCACTACCCGCAGTTCTTCTCGGCCTCCGCACAACTTGGAGAGCCGACCTGCAGACAACCCCTGCCGAACTTCTCTTCGGGGAGCAACTGCGTCTTCCCGGGGACTTCTTCGTCGACTCTGACCAGCATTTGGATTCAATGGATCTGGTCTCTCAGCTGCGTGACCGCATGAGTCAGCTGCGTCCGACCCCTGCGTCACGCCACATCTCCTCGCAGCGTGTCTTTATCCACAAGGACTTGGCCACGTCTTCCCAGGTCTTTGTTCGCCAAGACGCTGTGCGGCCATCCCTACAACCACCGTACACGGGCCCTTACCCTGTCCTCAGCCGTAATAAGAAGACTTATACCCTAAACATCAATGGCAAACCTTCCACTGTTTCCATCGACCGTCTCAAGCCAGCCCATCTTCTTGAGGAGGACTCTCCGCCTACTCCATCAGCGCCATCACCAGATATTACCACTCGCTCCGGCCGCACCGTCCGTCCTCCGGACCGTTTTGTCGCCGATGCTCTCTGTCTCTCTTCCAAGGGTGGGAGTAGTGTGGCGCATTCTCCGCCACAACACGGAGTTGGACCGGTGGATGGGTGTTGGATTGCCAATCGGACGGCCCGCGTTCGATTCCCGGTGCCGGACGGAATTTTTTCTGCCTCTCTCCAGAAAGAATCTAGAATGTTCGAGGTAGTTCCGGCGCCGGGTTCGAGAGAGTTCGCCGCTAATTTATAAGCAGGCCATCTCGGCTGCCAGTCTCAGTCTGTACTACGAAGTGGCAATAAACGCTCCTCTCCAGAAACTTCGCAGTTGTATTATTCAGTGTAGCAATCGCTACAAGCATATTTATGAGTAATATAAATATTGTTTTCATGGAAAACTATGACTCAGAGGAGAAAAAAAAAGTTGAATAAAAGCAAACTTTCTCTATCATAACCAAATATATAATTGTTAACAAAAGAAAATACCATTTTTATAGTAATATAAATGATTTTTTACGGAAAACTAGGAATTAGAAGGAAAAACGCCGAGGAAATATACGAAAAGATAAATTTAAGTACCATACCGAGTTTTATATCAGTTAATAACATTTAATAGCATTTTTATGAGTGGTATTAATGCTGTTTTCGCGCAAAACTAGGAATAAGAAGAGAAAACTCCCAGAAAATCGAGTTGAAGTAAATTTGATGCATCATGCCACATTATACATTAGTTCATAGGTGATTACTACAAAATTGAAGACAAATTGTGGTAAATCAACAAATATGGCGCCACACTCGAAACCTAAGGGTATGGAAGAAGGGTTCATCAAAAATATACTCGTGAAGCATACGGCGCAATATGAGCTACATTAAGGGTTCTAGGTAACTTACGGAATTCCACCAGAAAATCCAGAGTATTTAACCAATTACACAAAAAGTGGTAATTAATTATTCGTTTTGACTTACACAGTCGCGCTGGGACCTCTTTTAGCAGCCGTAATGGATGTAACACTTATTCTCCATAAAATGTATATTTTCTTTTTAATATTTTACATCCATTTTAAGATCATAAATATGACTAGAAAGGGATCGCCACAGTGAGCAAGGTTTGGAGGCTATACTTGAATTTATAAGAGAAGAGTCAATAGTAATCATGTATAACGGCCGTTGGATTATTGTGAGCCTGCTATAGTGGGAACAGAGCAATAAAAAGAAAATCAGTTCATGAAAGACGACTATCAAAAAAGAAAAAAACAAATTCTGCTTTTCGTGATATAAAACTTATGTTTAGTCCTAGTGTAGATTTTATATTAAAAGAAGTTATTCTGAAAATTTTAATTTACTTTTACAACGGCTGTTACAAAGTTTTCATAATTTATATCAAGTACAATCAATACCCCATAATTCAGTCACACATATAGTATTTCGACTATGTACACGTATTACATTGCATTTAATGCACATATCCTGCATGTTATTCATTAAAAAATCACACCAAAGGTTGTTCTGCTTTCAGGTTATTCATTTGTTACCAAATGAGCAATCTTAATTGTAGAGTCGAAAAAGTAGGTTAGTAAATTAAACCGTAGTCAAATGATTTATGCTATTTTATATTTATATTATTAGGGTTTCATTTTAAATTACCACTAAAAACGATACAAATGATCTTATATTGTCTAATGATGGTTTAACTTTTAACCTAAATTCCACTTCCACATGAATTGGTTGTTCTTAATATCATTCTGCGGCACCCCAAACGCTTTTCCCACTGCTTATCACACAGAGCGGGGACACCCACGCCTCTGGCCGAGATTCCCCTTCTCCCGTCCCATACACACCCTCCATCCTCCTCGAGCGAGGGTAAGAGAGGCTCTCCCTTCCCGAGCGACCCTCTCGCAGCCCCTGAATCCCTATTTCCCTCAGCGAAAAACCCTTTCTCACCCCCCGCCCTATCTCCTTCTACTCGGACGCGCTGCCCACTTCTTCTCCGTCCCGGGACGACTCCCTGGCGCCAACGAACGCCTCCGCTCATCTCTCCCTCCCACTGCCGCAATTTCTATCTTCTCCGGCGACTCATTCATTCCTCCGAGGCTTTTTTTCCACTCTTGAAAGACCAGCACAGCATCAAAATACGTACTCCCACCGATCAATTAGTTTGAATGTCTATACCAGCGTTTCCCAAACTTTTTCGAGCCACCGCCACTTTTGTCCCACGAACAAGGGCCATTAGGTTCGATATATCCGTAGCTTTATCGATGTGAGTCTTTGCATTCATTTTTCCCAAACGACCTCTATTAATTTGCTTAGTGAGAATTTTCTGCCGAAGGAAACCCAAGAAAATCTACGAAATGCGGCGAAAGTCATCATTTTGAATATAAATTAACTCTCAAAACAAGAAAAAACTTTGAACAATCTATGCTGAGCTGATTGGTTATACCCCAAAATAAGCACATTACTGGCGTGCTTTTTTACGTTTTGGAGACCTGTATCGAAGGAATTATGCAATCAGTATTGAATGATCTTCCCCACAAACCTTAATACAGCCTACGGTAGGGTTTGAATTCATAGGCTACATGACCAAACCAGAAAGAGAAGGTCAAGTTTAAACAGTTTCTACTCAATGAACGTATTCATTCTAATCTGATTGACAGATAATGAAATCATCCCCTTGGAAAGTATGTATAATTACGTTTGGTCAAGACCCTGTGCCCCCGTGCCAACCCTAAATTTCATTAAATGAGAGTTCTTGTCTATGGGGTGAGACAGGGCAGCCCGCTGTCGAATTGCAATTGGACGAGAGAACTATGGAAAGAGTTGAATCGGGGACTCAGAGTGGGAGGGCAGCTGATAAAGTCGGCAAGGTTCAAAGGCGCCCAAACGTCGGTTATAAGATGGACGAAAAGATAAAAACTTGAGAAGATACATTAGAAGTTCAGGGAAAAAAATACGAATTGACAATCAACAGAAAACCACAGTTGTAAGAATTTCGAAGACCAAGAAAGCGAGGCTGATCATAAAAGAAGGCGGGAACAAAATGATGAGAATTGAACAATTTCATTATTTGGGCAGTACCTAATATGAAAATAAGGAAAGCAAAGAAATAAGGAAAAATATACTAGGAAAAGAAGCGTTCAACAATGGGTAGCTGAAGATGGGGACTTTGAGTAAGGGCATAAAGGAGAGGCTGGTGAAGAGTTTGATATGGAGTGCAGGGTTGAGCTGAGAAGAAACATAGACGCAGAGAAAGAAAGGTTTTACGTTTTGGAGACCTGTATCATGGTGACCTGTGATTTTATATGCAGTATAATACGCAGGAGGCTTTCGAGATGTGGGCATGAAGGAGGATGTAGCAGCAGCAGTGGACGGAAAGGAAGACCAACGAGGAAGTGCTAAATTTGGAATGTGGAGAAAAAAATGTTTCTGAAGTAGATTATGAGGTGAGAGAAGAGGATAGGGTAAAACAGGTTGGAAGAGGTAAACAATAGCGAATACTATCTTAAGGTAGTCCGAGCGAGATAGTTCCCTAGTCATAATAGAGACCAATTCGAATTAGAAGTTTTAACTTCACCAGGTGTAGGACACGTGAATTAAATATTGCATTATTAATGGTACAATAATATAGTTTTATATGACAGAAATGGTAAGTAATTAAATGAAAATATCTAAATAAGTTTATAACTAGACTCATTTTTTCCGCGCTTTGCGTTTGAAACTCCTTCAAAACGAAAGGTATATGTCATACCCAAGAACCTATTGCGGTGTCAATATGATTTATTTTCGAAAATAGTTGAGAACACATACAACTACACGCTTTTAGTTTTTTTACGACACCTAAGGGTTAAAAATTCCTCATTATATAAAAAATGTCTCTCTGGAGTGAACACACGTACCATTTCCCATGTCAAAACTGGTATTTTATGGCAAATAACTCCGAAATTAATGTGGTAAAAGGTTAAATTTTTGGTGTCATTAGAGGGGTGAGATATTTTTCTTTAAAATGAACCCAAATTCAATGATTTCTAGGTAAAATGATATTTCGCTCAAACTACCTTAAGGTCGTAAAGAAGGGAAAAATGTTCGACAAGCGAGGACGGGAAAGATAGAGAATAGGTCAAATTACGTGATATAGCGGTAGGACAAGCGCAGGTATGGCAAAAGAAACGTTAGACATTAATGCGAGCCTCCATTTGTATAAATTCAGGAGATTTTCAGTGACTTCCATTTAAACCTATCGTTCCCGGTATACCACTTAAGTGATAAAAATATGGTGAGGTTCCTTTTTAAACACGTACAAATTATATTTTTTAAGTCTCGCCTGATAGAATCTAACAAATATTATTGTTAACGCGAAATTGCAATGAGAAGTGCTTTATGGTTTTAGTTTCAATTTTCTCTCCAACCTAATTCAGTGGCAGAAAATCGCCTTGCACGCGTATTTTGCTCATGTTCCCGCCAAACGTCGCTTTAAAAAAGTCATGTGCGTATTAAGTACCAAAAATTTAGCTGTGTACCAACTCATTCCTTAAAGGCCTTTTTCTATTCTTGAATTCCTAAACCAGCATAAAACTAAATATTCCAACCAGTCAATAAATTTTAAAATCAATTATGACATTTTTGTGACGTCTTCTAGCACTGAGCTCTATCTACCGATCACGAAGAAACCCCCAGGATTCAAATTCCCGCATTCGGGATGAAAACATAACAAAATGTTCTGAGCTCTGTGATAATCCTTAGAACTTTTTAAATGTGGAAACAATGTTTCTGGTTAAACGGATAAAATCAGGTGATTTTTTTTAACATCAGACGAATTCTTGACTTTTGAGGTTGCTGGTGACAGTTTTGGTTGCGGTAGTCATCGTGCTCAAAGATTGACCTGAGTAATTTACGTGAATCTGATGCATGAGAGCTGCTGAGACAAGAATTAACGGCTGATTATTTCGACTCAGCGTAAAGCAGAAAAAAATATGCACGAAAGCCAGTCTACTTTGATTATATGCTGTGAATAAAAGGCTCAAAAGCCGATATAGCGAAATCTAAGAACTCGATAGGTCAGCGATCGTTTCCGTTCCGTTGAATTCTTTGCCAGAGCGCTTCCCGATGAGGACGAAAGGAAAGCTTCCCTAGAAGTAGCAATTACTATAAAAATAACTGGTATTTACTTTGGAAAAAGGGAAGATGCAACTACCCGAATATTATTCCCAAGCAAATATTTTGCTTTAATCAAACTGCCTTGTTATAAGCTCAACAAGTAGCCCTTGTAACGCCATGATTTATTTGCTCCCGATTTTGCAGAAAATACTAAGAGAGAATACTAAGAAGAACTGAGAACAGGTTATGCAAAAGAAGCTTTCATATCAGTCGGAAAGAACAAATAAGAGAAACATTGAGCATGGTCGACGCAACATTTAGGTGCTACGATTGATAAAGAGCACGTTATTACATAGATTTTCTTAGCATTGACTTCGACGTGAGGCCCTTAAGTATCTAGTGACTGATGCGCACGCTGAAGGGGAGATGGAGAATTATGAAGACAGATGCATGGATACGCCCATCTTTCTTGGTATTCCTAATCCTTCGTGTGTAAGTTAAGGCAAAGAATTATTTAAGAAACTTAGAAGACATCAGATTTGCTTAGTGAATCCGTTTTTTCACAAAACATTAATTGGCGGAAAGAGAAAATTAATAGAACGATAACTTACTTCTGGTACCTCTTCCTATGTACTTTCCTCTTTATCTGGTCCATGAACTTATCCCTAGGTCTTCCACTGGGGACATTTCCCTCAATTTTATCTTCAATTATGTTCTTCATCAATCTTCATTGGTGTCTCGGGGTGTGTCCAATCCATCCTTTCTTCTTTTCTGTATGGTGTTCCGTATGGTCCTTTCTTCTTCTACTCTTCTCTTAACTTCATCATTTCATACTTTGTCCGTCCATTTTACCTTCAGCATCCTCCTCCAGCACCAGGTTTAGAAGGCTTGGAGTCTTCTTCGGTCAGTTTTTGCAATGGTTATGGTAATTTAACCCTGGTTAAAAACACAACCCTATCGCACTTGACCATTTCGAAATATTTCAATTATAAGTGTAAAAATGTTCTCTTACACGCAAGATAGTAAATTTTTAATTATTATAAATACAGCTTAACAATAAAGTTATAATTTAAAGTAGTAAACACGTACTTAAAGTGGAATTTTACTGTTTCTGAATCCGATCCGCAAACACAAGTCATAAGAATGCTTAATTAAGGCGAACTTTTAAAAAATACTTTCCAGATTTTCCAGACTTTATGTTACTATGTGCATGGTGATTTACCGCAAATATGCAGGTGTAGTAAATTGAAATCCTTTCAAAGAATTCTTTACAACTTACTCGTAAAATCATTAAAATATGCAATAAATGACTAACAATTAACGTTTCATCCACCTTAAAGCAAACGGGAACATCAAAATAGGCTGACGAAGGTTTCATACTTTCCAACATGAAGTATCTTACATCACGCTCCACAGTGGTACCAATCACTAATCTGGCGGGATAAAAGTCATTTTTGTGACTTTGGGGAAAACAGTCACTCAAAATATTGTTATATCGTCAACTAATTGCTCTATCCTAATCTTTACCTTTGGCAAGGATTTATTAAAGTATAATAATGTTGCACTGTCCTAAAGTTATGCGTCAAGGTTGCCGACCCTGCGCCCAGATCCAGATGGTGTCTGATCCGTAAGTGTTTACAAGTCCCTGCAAAAAATTGTAAAAGGACGGAACTATAAATTCGAACAGGATATTTTAGCAAATGGTATGTGGTATTGCTTAGCGTGACATTTGTTCAAATACGAGCACTTTTGAGTATAATGTTTACAATATTATTCCCTTTGTGTTAGAACCTCATCTTTTCTCCCCCTTCAAATATTTATATTGACTTAAAAAATATATGTTGAGATAGAGTTACAAAGCCTTCAGTATTATGTAGGTGAGTTTATATCATTACACATATTTCCAAAAGCTGTTGCGCATATTTGCGCCTTTTTCGAATGGTTGCCTTTTTGTCCCATTAAGTCTGCCAACTAGCGCCATCCTGGGAGCATTAGGGAGCGAGAAATGGAATTACAAACCAGGATGAATCCAGGTATATCAGGAGAAATATCTGGATCTGGGTGGACGGTCTGCAATCTCGACGCATAGCTGTAGGACAGTGAAACATTTTTATAACTTAATAAATCCTTGCGAACGGAATAAATTATGATAAAGCAATTAGTTGGCGATATAACTACATTTGGAGTGAC
Source organism: Ceriagrion tenellum (assembly GCA_963169105.1). NCBI lineage: Eukaryota > Metazoa > Arthropoda > Insecta > Odonata > Coenagrionidae > Ceriagrion > Ceriagrion tenellum. Next base: position 32,177,087 of record OY720641.1, read on the forward strand.
TGTTTTCCCGGAAGTCACACAAATGACTTTTGTCCCACTAGATTAGCGATTGGAACCACTATGCGCTCTCTCCATCCGTCTCCCTCATTGTTAATTACTTCCTCTTCTCTCCTCCCCCCTCCTCCTACCCTCCTCATCTCTTGGAAATTCTTTTCACCCCCTGCCACGCACACTCCACACCTGCTCGGTACATTTCCGGGTCTAAACTCACTCGACAGAGCGGACAAAACCCCCTCTGCGCGGACTGTCGTTACTTCCTCAACACTCCACAACTCCGCCGTGACTCGCCCCTTCAACCTCGCATCCCGTTCTCCAATTCGGGCATTCTCCTCCGAATCCTTTTCAGCACAGGTCGGTTTTAATTTCTGTTCTCCTTTTCACTCAAAACTCTGTCCTCCAGTGAGGGAGTGGGAACAAAACGAAGACTCCACGTTCGACGGGTGCATGTCTGCAGGACTTGGGGAAACTACCGCATACAAATCTACCTGCCAGTTCGCATTACTACATTTGCAATACTAACTCTTTCCAAAACATTAAAATATTTTTCGCACGAAAAAATTACAAATTTTGGTATGCATCGTTGTTTTTGACATTTTACCAAAAGGTAACTTTTTATGCTATATTCATACTGCTTTATCCAGAGATTGTATTTAAATAATCTATTTTATCGTGATATCAACAAGGGATCAGATGGAAGAAGAGATCATTTAGTCTCAACCCTGCGCCAATAACGATTCCTTTTATTTTGTTTTTCCCCAATCTGTTCTCTAGTGACAAAGAGAGAACAAAATGAAGACTCCGCGTTCGACGGGTGCATTTCTACAGGACTTGGGGAAACTGCCACGAACAAACCCACCTGCAAAGTCACACTACCGTATTCGCAATTCTCATGCTTTCCCAAACATTCCTTTGCTCTTCAGACAAAAAACCACAGATTTTTATTTTTATTTTTCATGCCTTTAGTTGTATTTGACGTTTCACTTGAATACAACTTCTTATGCTATATTCATGTTGCTTTCTCTTCAAAGGTGAATATGTCCTTAGACAGTCTTCAATATAACTGCTCCCTCCATGCACGTCAGTCTTGTGCTGCCTCCCTCAGCTCTTCGTAACTCCTTCCATTCATAATACATTTCAGTCAACATATTATTTCTTCATCTTCCTCTCCCTCTCTTTCCCCCGATATTTCCTTCTAATATTCTTTCCAGCTTGCAATCCCTCCCCAGGACGTGTTCCATCCAGTTTGCCTTCCTCTATCTAATTGATTTCAAAATATTCCTATTCTCATTCATCCTTGCCAGTACTCCTTCGTTTCTCCCTTTATCCAGAGATTGCATATATTTAATTTTTTATTGTGATATCAACCAGGGAATAGGTGGAAGAAGTGTTTATTTATTCTCATATCCCGCGCTAATTCCCGCGCCACGATTCCTTTCATAATTACTTTCCCCAGGAAACGGATTCTCCCCCAGCGTCAACAAACACGTTTCCATTCAAATTATACGCGGACGCCTCCACCGGAATATTATGGGGGAAATAGATTTCAGGCACGAATCCTTAATTTTCTGCACCTCACATTTACTTAAGTCCTCTAAATGCTACGAAACTTAATAGCGCACTTGCCTTCCATTCGTAATTTATACCCAGTACACTTGATAACGCACTGAAAAGCAGATAGGGATACAGCACTAGATAACAAAATAACGTCGATAGTGGCATTTATGACTCATGACATGACTGTAAATTTACGTTAAAGTCGTCAATTATGGGTTTAGTAAAGCTTTTAATTACTCAGAGTTTTTAAGGCTATGATTTTAGGTAGTTTGAGCGAACTATCATTTCACCCAGAGACCAATCAATGAATGGCCACCTAGACACAATTCATCTCATTAGAAATAAAAATATCTCACCCATCAAAAGAAACAAAATATCAGCCGCCTACTAAACTCTTTTCCGAGACTTATTGCGAAAAAACCTTTCGTTGTGAAGGAGTTTTAAATTTATCCATCCATCCTACAGCTGCTGAAATAAAACTGTGTAATTCGAATAAGGTCTCCAGGATGAATGGGGAATTTTCTCGCTCAAACTACCTTAAAAACTTATAATGGACAAATTCAACAGCTTTACGCAACACATTCGGCCGAGGCTGCTCTTCACTCACAGAAAGCAATCCACCGGTAGGTTACAAAGAATTTAGCCAGTGCCTATCGCTCCATTAAACGTCGTTCGTATTCCCTAAAGTATGCCTGATGTGTTGACGAATTTCCAAACATTGCATTGACAAATGATGCAGTACGAAGTCACTCGCACGGGTGCATGTACGCCAGGGTTGAAATTTGAAAAATCATTTGACAAAAAATCATCCCGGTCAAGTTCCTTTTGTCTCTTGGGCAAATGAGATTAGAGTCAAAATGAGGCGTCAATCTGAGAAAATAAATGAAGTTAACGATGAACAATTATAACCTTGTACTATTTTCACACAAAATTTATTTTCCAAACCAGGCTTAATACATAAGTGTATCATAAAAGAAATGCCAAATAAATCCTTGATAATGCCACTAATGTGTTGAAACCTCGGTCGGGAAATAATATAATTTGAAAAACTTGTGATTAAGTAATAATTTTTCATCACGAACAGTGATTCAAGGTTTTAGATAATAATTCATTCATTGGTCGTGGAATGTTAAGATTGGTTGACTTAAGCCCTCCATCCATCCCTATTTATTTCTAGGTCTCTTACTTCTTGGTATTTCTTACCATGCAATTTCTAGGAAAATAGAATAAATCTAAATACTTGGACATTTATAGAATTAGCCTGATACTGTGATGAACGAAAATGGTAACAAGTATTTAGAGATGATATTTACCTCAAGACTTAATGATCTCTAGCCCTGAATGTTAATTTTCTATCACAAACGAAAGAAGTAAAAGCAGGCAAAAATACCTGCTAAATTGAAAGGTCATCTCTTGCTGGTTACTTAAATACATTTGGCTACATACCAAATTTTTTGGCATTGAAAGCGGAGGAAAGTACATTCGACTATAGCTCAGGGCCTCTCTTAAATATATCTAGTATGTGAGATCTGAGAAAAAGTCAATCGCAAATTGGGGTCCATTAAAATTCTTGGAAAACGTGACGTAAAGGTGAAATGGCGAAGTCATTTTTCCAGTTAAGTCCTCACCAGGAATAGGCCTCTAGGGACCCTAACGAAGTAGGATTAACTTCAGAAAAAGATCGAGTTCACCCACGATTAGCTCGGGTTGTAACGAGAATTTGCAATAAACTTCTCATTGCGAATAATTTTTTCGTTAAATTATAGTATGAATCTTTGATAGGCCGAAGGGAAAAATATAAGTTCAATCTTTCGCAAACATGTTGAGCAGATCATTAATTGAAAGACTTACAGCTTATTTAGAGATAAGCTATTGAATTTAGGCCGAAAGGTTTACAAGTAAAAGATGGAATCCAGGATAAACATACTTTACATGATAATATCATGTCATCACCTTAAAATACAATATTAGAACTCCAATCAAGCCCCTATGATTACAATTACGTTTATTACTCATTATCATATGTATTACTGTCTTTTGCAGTATGAAAAGAAATGCTAATATTAAGGAAAAAAATTTTGAATAAGCAATCAACACAATTTCCCGGACTACGCATACATTTATTTGGCAAGGTACAACATAAATATTTCATAAACAAACTGTTTGTATGAAGCTATACACGTGAGAAATTTACGATAAAATTGTTCCCATCCTACCAAAGAGCGTTGTTTAGGAGAGGTCTTCCGCCAATCTTTTTCAAACAGTAATAAATACTGAGAGTACTGATTGTATGTAAAGCAGAGCCAATGGGATGCAACTTCAATTTGTGTTTCTGACAGTCCAATTTCAAACCAAGTTGGTGGAGTAATTGAGATGGACTTGACTTTTCATGAGCGAAGAGCGAAGAAGATTGGAAGCCGTGTGGATTCGATACTGCTGAATAGGGTGATACTTATGTTAAAGATCATACAGACGGAGAGTAATCCCAATGAAATGGTACAATGAAGAAAGTGAGTGAAAAAGGGTAAAAGACCTCTGACAAGAAGAGACATTTTTTCATTTTTACGATGCGATAATATACTCAAAAGAATAATGTAAGGACAATTAAACGAGAAAAATTTCAGGAAAAGACAAAGAACGAAGTATCAGGCAATTTTAAATAAAACATCATAGTATGGGATAATTCAGGAATGAAACTACTGGCGGAGAGTAGATTTGAAAGCTTTTCAGCAAACTAATCTCAGAAATGTTGATTGCTGATTATTATGAAAGCAAAAAAGCCTAAAAGGAAATAAAATAAATACTTTTAATCAATTGTACACAGTGGTACGTACTGAATGGAATGATATCATTCATTTAGGAACCATAGCATTAAAACCGAGTTCTATTCCAGTAATTGTAGTCTCTCCCCTTGTTAGACCCCACTTGGAATAATTTTCCCGTATTTACGATCCTCATTAGGTAGGCATTAAAACCGAGATAGAACGCATGGAGGAAATATCGGAAAGATACGTTAAAGGTTATGTTATGATAACCTCGATAGTATTACTGTCCTTTTGAACTGTCATTACCAATTTATTTGCCAACGTTAATTACATCTTAAAAACTCCAGCATACTACAATAGATGTGATTATAAGAACGAAATTTGGGAAATAAGACTGCAGAACGAACAGGTTCAAAATGCACTTTTTCCTGCGAACGATAAGAGGTCATAACGGATGCCAATGCGAGTTAAAAGTAATTATTTTTAATTTAAAGTAGGCAGTAAAGTAGATTAGCTACACTACTTTTCAAAAACTTACTTACTTATGGGTCAAGTGGTCATGGAGATATGTGGACTCCAGATGTCAAGGGGTCTAAGTGACATTTAAAAAAAAGTTAGGTGCGGAAATGGGATGTGAAAATATAAATCTTTTAGGCGGTAAAGGGATCCAAGTGATTTTCTTGACAGATGATGCTATCTAAGGTAATGCTACTAGGGTAATGTAAACTAATTTGTGGGTTGTACCAAACATTTTCAAGTTTGACTTAAGTTTTCTCAAAACAACGATTTTGTTACTTAGACCCCTTGACTTCTGGGGTCCTCATATATTACCTATGTACAGGGCTGACCTGACACTGGGCCCCACATGACCCCAGGAAAATAGCCAAGTGGGTAAGCCTAGCCACCTTTAGGAAGCTACTTTCAAGAACGTCCGTGAAGAAGTGCTTATGTGAGAACCAGCACCCCATTGTTGTGAAGAGCCACCTCCTGCATAAGGGTGCCCTGCTTTGACTGAACACGGCGGATCTTGGCCGGGTGTCCGAAATACACCCCTGGTGACGAGGAAAAGCATCACCAGTATTGGCACTGGACCGAGGACAGTAAGAGTTGGCAAGACCGATCAATTGGCGGAGCTGAAAGGCGGCAAAGGAACTGCGAGAGTAGGCAGGACTATTTAACCGTGGAAAGGGCAACCAGCCTGGGGAGAATACCCCAAAATCAAAGTACCTGGTCCTCCAGGTTGGGGGGTTGGCGTGAGGCTAACTCCCTCGACCAGTGAAACCAGATTGTTACGAAGTCAGGCACGGGCTCTTCTAGGCGTTACGCCAGTGGCTAAGTAAAGTAAGTGAGTGTAGCTTGTTAGACGACTTACTCCCTAAATCTCGTTTACTTAAGTGCCTAGCACTAACGGTAGTCGGTAAATGTTTCCAGTGTAACACTTGCACCGCAGTGTTTACCTGTTGTGGGCAAAAATGTGACAAACTGTGTCACATCAGTAGTGTTGCTTAAACTGCAGCGTGTATTTGAGAAATTTCGACTCATGACAAGCTTTATCAGGTACACATGACAAAAAAATTTCTTAGTAAATTCCACACTTAAAAGCTTATTATCGACCTAGTTTTCGACTACACAGCAATCATTTTCAGTAAATAAACTTTAAAGTGTGGAATTTATCAAGGAATTTTCTCGTCCTGCCTGCGAAATCTTCCACAAAGTTACGCATTCCATCATTAAGTCCACACTTTATCAAGTATTTGCTAATGCATCGACAAAAGATTAAAATTAACAATTGTGATATTTAAGTTAATTTTAGCCTCATAAAGGGTTTAAGTTAACATAAACCCTTAATGAGGTGGAAGATAATGCAGGGTATTATGCAGACGAACTTTCTGAATTGAAAATAGTATTTAAACAGGGGAATCGTCCACGTACGAACTGTCAAACTATATCCATCGAGTGTAAGGTAGGCAGAAGGGCAAGGTCGCAATAACTTTTCTGTACCGGTCGGTGCCAATTAATTAACCCACTGTCCTTGAGTTTGAGGCACGGGCTGCGAGAGAAAAGCACCAACTGCGAAGTTCTGTCTGCTACAAAGTGTCAATTCTACCGTCGAATATTTTGGCCTCTGGCCTAAGCCTCTCTGGGAGATGATACACATATAAATTTCCTCTCTATCCGAGAGTCAAGCCACCGCGAGATTAGAAAATGGAACAAGGTTTCACGACACAAAGTTCCTTATTTCAAAAAGGATGGGACGAAGAAAGAACCCGGTAACACGGGAGTTTTTTTCCACGAAAGTGGTCTGTGGGAGAAAAAAACAGGAGAGGATGATGCTGGGGTTGGGCACCACCGAGGTAAAAAGCGGCTTGCGGCCCTCCGTCGTCATATTGCGCGTTCCCCAGGGGCGGTCAAACTTTCGACTAGCGACTCATGGGGGCCGAGGGGGTGAGAGTGGGAGGCTTGGAAGGGAGAGGGGGGAAAAAACGACAGCGGAGGTCGGCGAAAGTTTCCTGCGGTCGCATTAAAAAGGAATTCCTTTTTGATCCTTCAACCTGCTAGCGGCGCACAAGAGGATTGCCATGCGATTGTCTCAGTGGCAAATAGCGCAACAAAATATATCCTAAGAGGGTATTATTCCCTAGACAACAACCCAAAGATAGAAAATATTGACTTTGGAATTAGCTATAGCGAGTTTTTCTCTAGTTTTTAGCTTTATCTAACATGTGAATATTCAAAACCAATGTATTTTCTGACGACATTATGAACATCTTACAAAATATATCCTAAAAGGGTCATATTCCCTAGACAACACAACAAAGATACAAAAAATAGACCTTATAATTTGTTACAGCGAGATTCTCTAGTTTTAATCTTAATCTCTAATGTGAATACCCCAAACCAATTTATTTTTTGACAATGTTACAGACATCTTACGGATTCCGGTATACTACGTCAGACCATATCATAAGAATATAATTACGGCTAGATTCTGCAAAACGAAGACCTATAGAATGCCATTTTTTCCCGCGATCGATAAGAGACCATAATGGCTGACGATGAGACTTTGTAGCAGATTAAGGTGATAGATAGTTAATCTGATTACTAGATTCCTTCCTTATACGTGATTCTTAATTTGAAATGGATTGCAAAAATGACGTTTTGTATGATTCCTTCCTGACTCTTGAGTCTATTACTCCATGCTGTTTCATAACACACAAATATCAATAGTTTTTGTAGCATTGGTAGCTAACCTACAGTGTAATGCACGTTGGTTAATGTTTACCTTGCGACAAGTTTTTGCAATAATCTTGCTGATGTATCATTAGTCGTAATCAAGGTCATTCGATATTGATTGTATTTTTCATATGATATAGATCTTCACAGCCATTATCACCATTTACTGCCATGTCATGCCCAAGGAAATTTTCAAATATGCGGTACAAGTTGTCATTTCGAATATAAATGCACTGCAAAATCAACAAAACGTCGAGCAACCTATACTATGCTTATGGAGAATTGAGAAAAATAAGCAAATGGTTGATTTATGTACGTTGCAAAGACCGACGTCGAAGGAAGAACATAATCGATATTGAACGACCTCGGTCGAAATTTGTCGCACTCCGTTATAGCACTTTATAGCGTATGCTGGCCATATTTGACCCCCTGACGCACACCCTTGAAGTGGCTAGCAAGGTTATATGTAGAATTAGAGAAATAGCACTTATCTTCCTATTGCTTCCATTCTGCATGGTTCTCTTTCCGCGTTCATTAGGGGTATTTCATTAAAACAAGGTCTGCTCAAGAACCAACCCCTCGATCTCTGAGTAGATGAACTGGAAGACCCGATATTTATTTGTTTGGCTTATACACTGCAAATGAAGACCTTGTTTTTACCATAAGTTTCTACATTTTCCCTCCACATGATATTTACAAGTTTTTTGTACAAAATAAAAATCTATTAATCGACACGGTTCTTAAATCCGACAGACATTGCCTCTTGAGACGGTCTCCTAAGAACTTACCATAATAATTTATTCTTCTTTTATAGAATTCTTTCCATGCCGAATATTTAGTTTTATTTCTGAATTATTTTTACAAAAACACATTTTGACGAACGGATCATTCATTCCAAGGATATGGGTATGATCTACGTTAATATGAATATTTGCGAAAGTTTAAATTTCATTCTACTTTGGATTATTGAAGCATAAGCCAGAATGTAATATAAAAAATGTTCAGTTTTAAATTGCTACTTAACTAACTTATATCTATCACTACAAGATGTCAAAGTATTAGGCTATTATTTTTACTGACTGTAGGCGGATTATTTTTTTTATGATTAAAAAAATTAAAATAAACGATCAAGATGCTACCATTACTGATCCCTTTAGCAAAAATGCTAAGCAATTGGCGATGATGCACCTGTCAATCGTGATACACCAGCTCTGCGGTGATAACAAGCCAATGGAAAGGTGAAAACCATTGTTCGTTGGTATCACGTCATGAAGCGCTGATCGGAGTCACGTAAGAGCACGTCGATCGTAATCACGTGAGAAAACATCGACTATGATCTCGCTTTCAAGGAAAAATGATTCATCTTCTCGTCATTATATCCGGGTTGTTGTATTGTAATATGTAATCAATTTTCTGTTTAAGTTTAAGTTGGTATTAATTTATGTTGGTACTACTGTCCAGTAAAATTTAACGGTGCACGGGACTTTTTTACGCTATGAATTTGCTATGACTATAGTGCCCGGATGTCCTTTGAAATACTTTGTTGTAAAAAAAATGTGCTCGTTGTAACCCTGTTTTATTCTCTGCTCAACTAACCAAAAATATGACACGGGTCCAGCTCCCTTCCTTGTATCATTTCGATCGTTTCCATCATCATTTCCAGCATGTCCTTCATCATTTGCAAAAGTAAAATTTCCAACTCAGAACATCACGCTCATATCACCTCCAATCAATGAGAATCACCTCTCAAACTCATTAAAATTTTCCTCACGACACCCACTTATGAATTACAAGATAAAAATGCCAAACGCAAAAATTGTAAAAGGTCATGGCACAGTCAGTTGGCCTTTGACCCGTGAGAGCACTCCAGCGTCCCTGACATTTGAAATGTAATCCTTCGACCTCGCGTCTGACCCTTTTCCCGGCACGTGCAGGCGTCCCTTTGTGCATTTAGCAGGACTCCCGCAACGGGTTAACAAAAAAAATCTTCACCCTCCACTCCGAATGTCCCCGGCGAAAGGCGTAGACAATTTAAGTTCAGTTCGACACAAGAATAGGGGGTCCACTGAAATTCGCTGGGAAGAAAGAGGCATAAAAACTATTGCGAAGGATTTAACGAATTTCTCCGGCATGGCGTGCAAAATTCACGTGCCTGCTCTATAGCAGCCATAAAATGATGAATCTCCAAATACGAATCCTGTAAACATCCATTTCGAGTCCACACAGCCGATAGCAATAAATCTGAAATTTTCTTTGTTAAAATAGTAAAATCAAACTGACAAGTTCGGAGCCAAGAACTCAAATTATCGTAATCAACAGCGCAAAAAAATGTTTCCTGTTATACTTTGCGTACAGCTTCAATTACTTCCGTTGGATTAAAAAAAAAAAGAGACGGAGCAAAATGGGAATAATAGAACCGTTAATAATACTTTTCTTGTGAGGCTAAAAGTTAAGAAAATATATATGGGATTACAATGAAAAATAAGTTAAAAATAAAGATAGCAAGTTCACGGTCTGACAATTTTGTACCATGGTATTAAATATTTTATACATCATTTTTCAGCTATGACTTAAGAGTGAATGTGTAATTCATAGAGATGATGGGATCATGGACCGTAAAAGAGTAAATAATATTGTGTTTATGTCGTTTATCGTTTCTATCGTTAAAAAAAGGATAGGCAGTTTGACGTGGAAAAGTCCTCGAAAGGATAGCCTATGACTTTCTTTATAAAAATGACACCTTCCAGAGCAATTCATTTCATTCATTAACAACATTCAGCATTCATTAACAACAATTATTGAATGGAAAAATAATTGATTAAGTATGTCAAATAGCTACTTAAACTATAAACCTAAAAGTATGGAAAGTTTTAAAATGCTGACCCTCGGTTAAAAAATGAATGCGATGGGAAGCAAAATATGAGTTTGGAGCAGCAAAAAATCATCAAAAATTGCGGGCCTTTTTTGCTCTAAAATGTATCATAGATCAAATTAAATTACTCAGGGTTGATGGTTATTGTATTATTCGGGAGAAAACAGTCAATATGTTCCACTCAAATTTAATGAACGTCAGCAGAAAAGAATATCTGTCTTTCAATTAACCATTCCTAGACAATGCAATCGCATAATGCAACGCCAAAAAAGCCAGCCCAAGAAGAACAAAGGAAGAAGTTGTGTGTCATGACATGCTTCTGAGTTGAATCGAATTAACCTAACTATGTTTACCTCAGGCAGCCGGATGCGGTGAAATACTGTTATTCTCGGCATGAGTATTTTGCACATACCTGAAATAAAAACAAGTTTGTGTAAGTGCCAGGTGAGAAAATTGGACAAAATGACTACAAATAATGAGTCCATTGAGATTTTTAAGTTTATAAAATTTTTATTTCGCTCATTAGATTCTATTAATTTCAGTTAAAGAGTTTCATTTTCTGATGTTTCAAGCTCTCAATAGACTCTTTTTCTTAAGCTTCTGACCCATGAAGTTACGTGGTAACAGCGATTGTTTTATGTAATTTAATGCAAATTTCCTCTGCAGGTTTTCCTTTTCGGGCAGTTGCAGCCATTCCTTCTCCTAAGATCTATGAAAGGCTGTACACGTCTGTACCACATAGGAAATTGCGACAAATAGCAAGAATTTTAAGCTCAACCAGCGACGGATGTAGCAAAAATAATTATAAAAAAGATGGAAAGATCATATTGAGTGAATGCCTCTAGAAAAGATTCCCAAAAATGTTTTAGCGTATGAGTATAAAAACTCTAGCACCTTATTCCAACGAGCCAAAATGAGCAAAATATTCATGAAAATATAAGACAAAATGTTATAGCCACATCTCTGCAATTTTCCACGTAGTAAATGGCAGATGACGTATAAAAATGTATGAGTACAAAAGCATATGTCTAACGAAAATCAAGCTTTAACTTAGTAGAATTGGTATTAACATTTATAGATAAAAAATCTATGAAATTTTGTCCAATGCCAAGATTAATCGAACAAAATTGATATGCGATCTTATGACAGCGTATCATTTAACTCTTTATAAAGCTTCTATCGGATAAACGTTCGGTCAGTCTGACCCTCATCCTGTTGTTCAAAGCCTTCCCCTCAAACGTTTCCTAATCTTTACCCTTCTTTCGCCCTAAACTCTTGATGCTTTCTTGGCTACCTGATTCTAATGTTTGACGAGAGATAATAGCTCGCCACGAAAATAAAAATGTCATCCCCACTGAAATGACGAAAAGGCATTACAATAGATCGTGGTTGCATAAAATAAAACCGCAAAAGGACTAATTCAGCCAAGGATCTCCAATCATAAAATGGTGGCACGTTAATTCAATGGCCCTGATTACTAATTCACCCTTGTATAAACTCCAACACATATCAGTGAGCGATGTGTTTAGCTAGTCAGAACCACGTCCCCTTACTATGATGTATTTGAGCCAGCCTTTCCACAGATATCTCATTACTCATGATCCAATTAGATAAATCACCATTGCATTGCTCTAATTCAAATAATAAAATTAATATGTTTCCTTCAATTTCGACCTCAAATAACACCCCTCAACAGCTTGAAAAACTATTCCACTAAATTACCCGCTCATCTTCCGACGCGTACAACCTAAGCCTTTTCCGGATATCAACAATCACAACTCCGTCCATAGGTGCGTCCTTGTCGGCTTCATCTGAAAACTGTGAGCGATTATAATTGCTGATTGCTCTTATATTTGCGTTCAGTTCCAACATAGAATAGAGGAAACCCATAAGAAAGCACTGGAGACTTTGCTACGACGATAGCGAAACACCTGTGGGATTGAAAAGAGTACAATCCACCGCGAATTAAAACGATTGTAGATAACACAAAGTTTCATTTTAAAGATAGCGGATTTTCATCGTCCATCACTGTAAATAAAGTGGAAAACATTCAATACTCAGACTTAAAATATGTTTTTCGTTATATTTGAACTATCCACACCTCAAAAATACCGCGAGCATTTGGAACCCGACACGCCGAGCTTATATAAGATTTTATCCACACAGTAAAAAAATAAGCAAATAATGCAAGAAAACAATGAGTGTTTCACAGTCATTATAGGTACAAAGCTGTGAACCGCGAGAAGCTAGGAGGCTAGGCTTTGGTTACTTGATATATTCAGAGCAAGCATGTTTCAGAGCGAAGCAAGTGCATATGAATTTGGCGTCGTACAACGTCTCCTGTTCCGACAAAATCGTTAAAATAAGACAGATACGTTGTAGGTATAAAAATAGGAACAAAAATGTGTTCATTACACGCACAATAAGTTACGACAGTAAAAACTGAGCTCCGCTCCAAACTCTGCCAAAATACACTTAACATTTTCACTATTCTATAACCTTTTCCTATACGCGGCTGTTGTCCTCATACTCTGTGCTACACGCCCACGCGGTGGCTTGTAGGGTTATATGTAGACTTTGATGAAATTATAGGAAATAGAGAGGTCAATATTGCCATCTTCACATTTAAAATACAAAATACTAATAATTATGCATAAAATGATACACATAAAACAGTTTCCCCATCTTACCATTCTTATCTTTCTACTCTGTCTTCACCAACGCTCTTATCTTGGCATTTTGTCTCGAAAAATACCAATTAGGGCATTTTCATCCTATTTTTTGCCCAAGTCTTCGGTAAATTTGTTCTCGATGTGCTCAATCAAAGCCCATTCACAGCTGATGTAACCTTACGATCTTGTTAAGAAAATGTGTAAGACGCCTTAGGTAGCCCAAATAATATTTTTACTCGCAACATCAAAGATAAAATGTGACCAATTTTAACTTATTTGGAAAATCGTTTTGGAAAGATTCAATTAACCTAATGAGAAACAGTATATCGTTTCTCACCCGGTAATATTTTCATGAAAATATTGTCTCAAAATTTGATGAATAATTTCCTAATAATTTCACTACATTACAAACTATTCCTCATGTAGAGCAATTCAAGGAATGAGTGCCTGTCTAAGGAAGTGAAAATCGCCGTGCACAAAAGTTTAATTCTCCCCACTTTGTTGTATGGTACTGAAACATGGGTATGTCAGGATAGACATAAGAGTAGACTAACCGCCGTGGGTATTACTTATCTGAAGAGTGTTTGCGGCAAAAGTAGGATGGATAGGGACAAGAACGAGTGGGTAATAAATGAATGTTGGTTAGATGCTCCAGTAATGGACATATATGAGAGGAGTGTGCTTCGTTTGTTTGGCCATGTTGAGAGAATGAATGAGAGTCGAATAACGAAACAGATATATAAGAGTGAAATGAATGGTGTGAGAGGTAGAGGCCGAGAAAGTTGTGGTTGAGAAAATTCTTAGGAGGAGGAATATTAGGAGTCTTAAAAACAGAGGGCGTATATGAAGCAGTGTATGGGGGTAAATGAGGCAAAAGAGGTTTGCAAGGATAGGTCAGTATAAAGGAAATTATTGAAGCAGGTGTACAAATATGTATTTATGAGTGAAACTTTGTGACTGTGCCTACCCTGGAAAGGAATGGCGTGATTGGTATATATGTATGTATGTACGTATGTTATTTCTCTCCAATATTTCATAGGACGTCTACCTACGAGATCCTATTTATTTTATAGTTATGCCTCGTTGAAAAAACATGTCATGAAGATAGAATTTAGAGATGATCGAACGACGTCCACACGTTATTTGGAATTGGCAGAGCATTTCTCCTCGTATTCGAATTAATGAAATTAGTATACGGTTAAAAAGCCATAATACGAGGCCCTCTATGATGTTGAAATAATTCACTTCAAGATCATCATAGATATTTAATTCTTTGGAGTGCATAAGTACAAAAAAGTTACGCAATTAGGGAGTGAATTTAAATTAACTATGCAACCCACCACACAGGCTATCGGTACCAAACTCCATTCGATTTCAACGCTATCCGGTAATTAATAAGAGATTATATCCCGTCCGTATAACGTAATATTATCCTTGACAATGAACGAGCATTGATAAGCTATGTAAAGGTTTGAATTATATTTAATTTCACTCACAATACAGACTTGTGTGATTAGTCGATTAATCAACACCATCGACACTGATTTTGGTTAGTGTGAAGCGATGAACCGCGTCGATGACGATGAATGCCATCGACCATGAAGAGTAATGAGTCGATTTGAAACGTCAATACTGATGAGTCGATGTGATGGCATGAATTAATGTAAAAATCTGAAAATCGATAACTTTCAATTTTCGCACGAATCGGTGTCCGAATTTCACACGAATTGGTAAAGCAGGAGAAAACTGATTTCTATGTCTCTCGCTACGTAGAAATAGGGACAAGATCAATTCACTGCTGACGCAATGTGGATTTCTTTCGTTCCCTGCAATCCTTCTTTGGTTGCGTCGCATTTTAAGACGCAACTGGTCACGCGGCGTCAATTAGACGCCATTTAGAGCTTGTTTTATTAAATGCAAAAGAATAGACAAGATGTATTTAAAGGATATTATTTATTAATTAAAAGGTTACATGTTGTTTATGGTTAATAGGGTGATATACAATTTTAATATAGAACTATATGTAATATGAGACTTAATGAATCTGCCTTTTACACACATTTGTGCTTTCCTAGAGTCTAAATTTGTTCGACGTGTTTTATTGCAGGGTGAATACAAACATTTCAGAATGGTCCAAGTCAATATTATTGCATACATAATATTATATCTATCTTTTTTCATTAGATTCTTTTATTTAGGAAAGAAAATGATTTTATACATTGATGAGAAATATGATGTCTTTCACAGCCAGTGAATTGAAAAAAGTTCCTAAGGAATACAAGGAATACAAAAGAGATGCCGAAGTCCCGACGGAATATTTGAGTATCTAATGTAGGAGTTCTTAAAACTGATGACTTTACTACACGAGCAAAATATAATCATTGAGTACATTTAATGTTATATAATTCACAATAGTTGTAAACAGAGTAAACGTACGGCTAATATTTTCCATGCAATTCACAAAAGTATCGAAGTAACACAGTGTAACACAAGTAGTCACATAGCGTCTATTAGACTCAAAAAATATGAAGATACTAATAATAAATTCGACGATGTGACAAATCAGAAAAAGGTATAAATGACTGATAGACTAGCATCAAATAAATAGGTAGAGGAATAGAGGTTTCTAAATGATCAAACATGGTGTGTGCATAGAAAAAAATATTACATGGCGTCCAGCAGAGGCCGTGCGACGGATAGAGGGTTAATAAATAGATCTTGTCTTTATCAGTAAAATATGATACAATGCAATTTTTACTTGATAGACCCCAAATTGCTAAACGAGTCATTATGCACCAATCATCGATAATTGATATTCATCGACCGATCATTGATAACCGATATTAATCGATAGTCACCGATAATTGATATTCAGCTATCGTCATCCATCATCGATGCTAATCCATAATCATTGATCATCGAGAACCTTCGATCATCAAACAACGTATTCGATGATCGATGGTAGTAATCGAAAACGAAGCATTTCGGTGAGAATTAGCTACCAAAAAATGGTAAATAAATTGCCAATCGCAAAAGCCTCCTCTAATATACACTCTAAATTCTTTAAGTCCACCCGAGAAATATTGTAGATATATCAATCTCACAGAAGATCGATCTATCTACGGTCGATTGGTCAGATCGGCTCCTGGTGTGGCGAGAGGGACTATCCCTTGAGTGTGTTCTAATAATCCAGACTCTGTGGAGTCTCACAATGGAGCCCCATTAAAGGTCAGCACGTGTGTCCGAAGGGTCCTTGGAGGATCCTCGGAGAAGGAAGCGTGGGCAAGAGCACGATGAAATGCATTGTGGGTGGGCGGCCCGCATTTGCCGCCTGGCAGCAGCGTTTGACCCACATAATATTCTTTGTACCGTAATAACACCCACAAATGTAGATATAACAAGAAGGCTACTAATATTCAATTCTGGAATTCTCTGACTCTCCCCGAAGGATTTAACAATTTCCATATGGGATAGATCGCAGAAAGGTCACCTATTATTCGATAATTTTAATTCGTTCAGATTAATTTTTTACCAAACCATGGAAAATTGTAAAAAGCTGAACACGAAACATAAAAAAGCTACAAATACATCCTTATGAAATCATCGCAAAAATATACTGACCATTCTAAATTTATTTCTCATCCAAATTATACTCTTTTTCAATACTTTTTCGGTATGTTGTTTCAAGTAAAAGCACATGACCATTCATAGCCCTGAATAATTACTTATTGCCAGTATTGTCTGACATTCGTTTGCGGTACAATTTATACATATATATAGTGACTGATAGTAATGACTGCGGTTGGTCGGTGGAGCCATTGAAATTTACAGCAATAGTTGGAATGGTTGCTCGCAGAGAAGCGATGTCAATTTTCTCGGTCGTCTCTTTACAAAGTTTTGACTACTCACTAAGTATCAAGAAGTAATTCATACTGACATGACTAAAACCTTCAACCATTAAGTTTATAAGTAATTAATACAAAATATTGCACTAATCCCATTTTCTCCCTGACTGCAACAATAATTCCTTGACTCTTCAATGACATCTACAGAAAAGTCAAAAATTCCCGACGGTTTTTTCTTCCCAGGCTGGTTTTCCAGATTTACCATAATATCACCACCCTCGAGTAATAGTGCAATATTGCAAAGTTTGAAAAAATAGAAGTGGCTAAATGCATGAACGAAATAGTCACATGAAGGAGGTTACAGATAACTAAATATTATTAAACGATTAAACACAATTCTATCAGTAAAATTAGGGTAATTGATATTTTCTTATAAATTCAGCTTAATAAGCACATTGTCAACTTTATGTTGCATAAACATTTATAAGTATATGCTAATGGATGCGTAACAGATGTATTCTCATGCAGATACTGCATATTTTATCAGTTTCTCAAGGCATATTATTGGATTTATTACATATTCGTGATCTATGCATCACTAGAATATTACAGGTAAGAATTTACAATAAATATAAAATACAGTTATATCTTAGGTAAATTTATCCTAAGTAAAACAAATACCAGAATCAACCAAAATTATATGACTCCAAAAATTTAAAGCTTAGATTTTTAAATTTATCACGCAAAAAGTCCAAGAATCCGCGCCGCGGGTAAAAACTAATAAATGTTAAAAATGAATAAATCTGAAATCAATTTTAAATAAAAACGTGTTTTCGTTTCGTAAAAAATTCATACAAGTCCAAGGCTCTGTGCATAAAGAGGTAGGGGTCAAGTGAGGTAAAAAACCTGAGAATAGTCTTCACCTCACACCAAATATGAGGAAAACGAAGCATTAGCGGCGTAATATTAACGAAACTAAGATAGATCAAGCAAGTAGCAGGAAAGTCCTCGGAAGAAAAAGTGTAAGAGAGGCGCTATTTTGCTCTACAAAGTCCACATTTCAAATTCGCCGTAAGCCTTTTGGGCCATTTGAGGAGAGATTAAATACGCGAAGTAAATAAAATATAAATTAAAGCCGCGTGATTTGTTAAAACCGCTTCATGTGCGGAGAAAAATTTCTGCGAGAAATTGCCGCACATCTGATGGAAGTACATATTCGGTTTGGAGCCGTTCGACTCAAAGGCTACACTCGCTTTGATTATGCTGTAATACTCAGAAGAAGTTTCTGCGCGAAAATGAGAATATAAATTCATCCACTCGCTACATCTCAAGAAGTAATATGAGTGACAAAATAAGAAAATTGCAGGGCCCAAGTTATTGGTACAAAGCTCGCCTCATTCCTCGCCATATAAAGGATTATAAAAAACAGCTTAACATGATTTTAGATAAATATTTTAGATATAGTTCACCTCTATCCTCTTGCCCCCTCCTCTACCCGTGGTTGGTGTACTAACAACCCATGCCCTATAGGGTCAGCTCATTCAGCAGTATTTAGGAGTATATGTAAGGGCGACTTGATGCAATATGGAGTATTTGATAGCATTAAGGAGAATTGGTAATCGAACCGGCCCATTTTCAAACGCCCTAACTTTTCTTCAGTCCGGAAAGTGGAAAAAGCGATTGCAGCGTAAGCTAAGAATAATCATTGGTCGTTCATTCGTTGTTCGTTGTCGTTCATTGGTCGTTGATGGCAGCCCTCCACCATTCCCTACCTAATTCTAGTTTCCTTATCTCTAGTTTCCTCTTCCTATATACTGTCCTCTTTATTTGGTCCATGAACTTATTCTTGGACTGGATCTGGGACTTTTCCCTCAATTTAGCCTTCACTTCACCTCAATTTAACTTCAACTTTAGTCTTCACAAACTCATTGTTTCTCATGGTCTCCAATTCGTCTGGTTCTTCTTTTCTCTATGGTCTTCCATATGGTCCTTAAGCTAGGAACACTTATCTTCCATTTTTCGAATCGTTTGGTTCCTCAAGGCGAGAGCAGTTCCCTCGGTACATTACGTTTCACACTTGGATCGGAATAAAAAATATATACACATTGCATTTTAATTCACACCCTTGAATAGTCATAATAAAGGGTGTAGAAGATTTCAGTGAGGCCAACAAGTTTCAGAATGATATGGAAGAAACAAACTGCTCATTGTATGCCCAGAACTGACAGAAACGAAAATATAAGAGATAGACAAAACCGAACTGATAAGTAAGAGAATCTTTTATTCTACGTAAACCTGATCTATATATCACTAGAATGTTACAGGTATCTACATTGAGTAAAATACAAAAATATATAAGGTCAAGTTATCATGAGTAAACTAAATTCCAGCATCAACTAATATTACAAGACTCGAAAACTAAAAAGCTTAAAAATGAAAATGAATCCAGCTAAAAAACTCAGAATAGTGCACATAAAAACAAATAAATTCTGGCTCAGAATAAATAAGAAATAAGTATAACTATTTCATTCTACGTAAGATAAGTGAATGTTAAAAAATCACTGCGAGAGAAAAAGGATAGCTTAATATAAAAATATACTGTGATAAAATATTTTCTTATAATGAAAACCGAATTTGTTACGTTTCTCCATCGAAAATGCTAAACGAAACTAACGGACAAACTCATAAAATACGCTTACGCTAGACGCTCAGCATCAAATTAAGGAATAGGCTATGATTTCTGCAACTGTCGTAAAAAGGCATTAAAAATGGGCCAAACACACTCCGTCGACATGAAGTCCACTCTCGCGCTCTGTATCTTTTAACCCCCGTTCCTTATTCCATCCCCTTGTCGTGGCTGGTGTTCAAACTTGATCTTGAAGCTACAAAAAACGAGATTTTCTAAAGCGTTTAAATTCTATATCTAAATTGCAAAATGAGTTACATAAAAATTTTCCTGGTGTAATTTTGCGTGATAAATTGTGAGGTAATTCCCCTGTAGCTCGAAAAAAATTTTCTGAGTGGTTATTGTAAGGCATGTGCAGGTTTTTGGTTTCTTTTGAAGAAAATTTCACAGAAAAAAATTATAACAGGCAAAATATTTGTTTGGTCGTTATGACATTTTAACATATTATAGCCTCATACGATGTTAGTGAAATGTTATATCTGAAAATTGTCAACAATGTCAAACATGCAAAGGAAATTCCCCATCGTCTTTCATAAGTGACTTTTTCTCAGATGCAGATAAAGGTACAACGGAAAACTTGCACTCCTTTTAAAGCTGTCACTTTAGGTAATGCAAAACAAAAAATGAAGCAAATATGCATATTGAAAGCGATTTTATAAAGAGTAATATTGATTCGAGGCTTTTTGAGCGCAGAAAATTGTCATTAGCGAGCCCAATATCACCAGAGAAGACGTCAAAAACCTGGACATTTTTTACTAGAACCTCAAAAAATTGAAATTTAAGTTCCAAAAACCCTCAGAATTCCAAAATCCCCGGCCAAAGGCATTAAAAACCCCTTAAGATGGAGAGAAAGTCGTTCTTCGAAGCATCGAAATTCATGGATCTGCTTACCTGGTGGAACACCCAAGAAACATTTATCCTGTTTTACATAAGGTTAAGCTTCCTATTGAATTTAATCACAGAATTAGATAAAGACTTAAATATGCCTTATAGTAACCCATTATTTGATTCAATTTCGCGATTGAGGAAAAAGTTTTAACATCAAGTTACTTGTATGAGCTCAATATCTAATTAGAGCTGAAAATCCTTCTTCCATACTTATCTGCGTTTGTCTACAAAATCGGTAAGCTCCACGCAGCCCGTTCAAAATTTATCCCAGTACCCAATAGGCCTTCTCGGATTTCTGGTCAGGTTGAATTCATGGATAGCGAAATATCAATGAGAAGCCCATCATCGCCCCGAAGTATCTATTTCAATTATTTCTGTCAGTAGATTAAGGCGGAGATGTCCACTAAAAAAGAGCCAAGCGTTCTCCAGCGAAATCTGGTGAGAAAAATAAGAATGATGAGCGCAGTCAATTCAAAAGGACCATCGTAGAGCGCATTTTCTGATTGCCAACTCCTTTAGAACACGCGCTGCATTTCAAAAGGAGGAACAAATTTCGACGACGCTCGCGGTGAGGATTTGGAATGAGTTTTAGAGCCAGATTTTGTTATGTTTTAGAGGTAGGCTTTGAAGTCAGATCACATATAAGTTTTGCAGAAATGAAAATTCTGCAATTATCTCTTATTATTAATAGATATACTTCTGTGGACAGTAGCAATTTTTTTATTACTACAACATGCATAAACTCCACTCAATATCGCAGGAATCTTACGATTTTATACATACAAGTTTTAGCTTAGAGAGGCTAAAAGGTGTTCGAAAATATTTATTTTTAAGCATTTGATCGCATCTAGTGAAACTTTTGATAATTTTATCAACACAATGAAACAAATTTAATCTCTAATATAATATCAAAAAAAGGCTTTTGCCATTATTTTTGTGATCTCTTATGCATTTAGTTGTTCTGCTTTCCCAGATGATTCTATGTCAGCGATCTGTGATCAGGATCAGTCATTTTTGACTTATTACAATGTTCCTTTGGGGCCCAAACGACACTACTTGAGGGAACCACCCTAGGCAGGGTATACGAAACCCCGATGGGACCCTCGGACAAGCGAGTGAGAAATCTTGACCTCCGCTACCGGAGCTGACAGCAGTTCCAGTTCTAATTTTACTACTACAGCGATATTTTCTCTATTTTTGCCAATAAGTTACTTTTCTCGTAAAACATGACGGAATAAATATCATAGATATGGAATTATTTTGTATCCTTGGCGACAAACTAGCTCAAGATGTTTTACCACTATAATCGGTATGAATTAGGGCTAATAAAATACTGAGCGGGTCGATAAGAAATGTGTGAAATATTCCAGGATTTTCCGTTTTGGAATTCCTTTCCGTCTCACATCATCCCCTTCAGCAGATCTTGTCTTTTCGCTCGTTGCCTTTTTTTTCTATCTGCGCTTCTCCTAGCAGCTTCTCCTAGCAGCTCGCCGCTATATAATAAGAGGGTCCACTCGTAGGGCATCTCGGTCAAGGACGAGTTTTAATTGGTTCCTTCCATCTCTCTCTCTTGAGAAAACGGGCGGTGGGGAAAGGTTGTACGACTGAAATATTCTTGGAAGTAGAGCCGTGTCCACGGGGGTTCTTTCCAACGGATAAAGCTTTCTACTGGGAGGCATCATTAAAAAAACCGACGCATGAGTAAGACCGCATTTAAGAATCATTTTCAACTCTACCAACTTACGCGATCAATCAGGTAACTATCTATTATTAGATTAAGTCTACAAACTAAGCAGGCTCTAACCTCAGGGTCTTGTTTCATAAATTTTGAAAATATAAATATAGCACCTTTGAAGTACGTTTCATTAAGTGAGATGAAAAAATCGGACGATAAATATACGACTGAGTTTTTAAAAATAACACAGTGGGTTGGTAGGGCGTTTCCCATACAGTCTGCAGCAGTCGGAGCATGAAACTAATGGTGTTAGGTCAAAACAGAAGTCAATTTCTTCAAGTTTTCTAAGATAAACGCTGTAGTACCATCCTCATTCCAATTCACAGAGTGAAGATAGAAGTTAACTCATTTTTCAGAACTTTTAGTAATAGGAAATGATGAAGTAAAGAGAAAAGAAGAGTCAGATGGTTTGGACACACCCTGAGACTCATTGCGTGTGAGAAGAAAATAATTGAAGGAAAAATGGAGGGAAAAGTCCCCAGAGGAAGACCCAGTAATAAGTCCGCGGACCAAATAATGAGAAAAGTAAATAGGAAGAGATACCAGGAGGTAAGGGAACTAGCATTAGATAGGGAAGTGTGGAGGGCTGCAGTCAACCAATCTTAGGATTGAATGACCAATGACGACGATAGGGATAGGACTGCTCGACTTCAAACATGATACGATTAGCTGACATAAGTTCCCACATCAAACATTTCATTGAATTAAAATAAGAGATGTGAGTAAAGTACACCTAAAATCCTGAATAATGTACAAGTGTCACCTCAATGTATGGTAGCGATATAATAAAAATAATAATAATTTCTTTAACACTTACAGGTTTCCCCAATTACAAGTGTTTTAATGTATCATTAGACAAAGACAAACACCCATCTCCTGGGTAATGAATAATCTAACCCAGGCGGGACTCGTACCCGCGACCCTCGGATTAGAAGGCGAGTACTTTACCCCGCCGACACCGGGACTGACGTCAAACAATTTTTTAAGGTGGCTTTACCTTCAGAATTCATATCATGAAAATTTTATACGACATCTTTGAAGTATTATAAACGAAGAGATAAAAATTGGGTTTATTTAACTAACTTTACCGTAATTTAGCCTTTAAGGTGGAGACAAGCACGGGCTTCCATGGAAATTGCTTCGATCACAGCAGAAGAGCGTCAATGTTAAAGAGAAAGTATGCATACACTTTCAATAAAAACTTTTTACAAGAAGCAAATAGTCTAGCAAAAATTGTCAATATTACTATTTAATTGTAGGAAATCCTATCGCACATAATTTCAAGTTAAAAGGGGATTACTGTCGTGATTTAAGTCAAAATAAGGTAGTTTCATCCAAATAATGCTACAGTCGGGTCATATTGCTAAACAACTATGGTCACTAAAAATATATTTGTTGGATTATCAGCAAATTTAGTTCCTAAATTTTGGTTTTTAATACGTATCCCACTTGAATAGAACTGCTTTTCGGTTCTTCTTCCGCGTCTATACATTATTATGGACAATATTTCGCCAGCGTTACAGCTGGCTTCTTCAGATCCTCTGAAATATCTATGCAAGGATCGGTCCATCCTTTTATGCTACTCCGTTTGGCGCGTTTGCTTGAAGGTATGTGATTGATCCTTTCTATCGATGACCCGTTTCCACGCGGTGGAGAGAGTAGAACCGTCCTCTCGATCGAAATTTTTTGGCGTTTTCGCTATTTCAATCACTGCCCATATGTTTCTAGGGAAATAGTGGCCTTCGCTAGTCAATATTTTGGTATTATCTAAGTCAATGCTGAATGTAAGCTCACTCCAATGATGTTATGCGACCGCCGACTGGCAGAGTTGTTGATTTTTCAAGACCTTCTGATGTTGTTGGAGCCGGAATTTCAGTACTCTTGAGGTTTGGCCGATGTTAGAGTGGCCGCAGCTACACCTAATTTGGTATATTCCTCCGGATATGTCTTCCGAGAGGCGGTACTTGAAGTTGAGGAGAAATATTGTCCATAATAATGAGTAGACGTAGAAGATGACCTGAAAAACAATTCTACTCAGCTCAAAGACTCTGTGGAAGTCTTCAAGGCAACCCATTTCATTAGTGGAAGCAGGATTTTTAACCTAATAAATAAAAATGTGATCCGGAAAATTTATTTTGACACGTATATTCAGGCCAAAGTCATAAAAAGAAAACTCCACCGCGACCTAAATACTATATTCCCTTTTTTGTACGCCTTCCATAAAAAACCTTTGACTTTGCTGATGACACGATGTACCGTAAACTTGGGTAAAGCTCACCACTACGGCCGAGATGATGACACAAAAACAAAATTGCGAATCCGGAAGACATTTTCGGACTAACCCAAGAGAATGCTATACGACAACGGCCGGTCCACACACTGGACGCTAATTAGCAGCACCAGGCAGTGCTTGGACTCCAATTCCGACATTCACCTCCCGTTGGTTTTATTACCATCGTCTTCTGAATAATCACGTTGTTACCAAATCATCGCAAAACTTCAGTTGTTGAGCCTTCGCGGTAAATAATATCGCCAAGGAAGTATTTTTCCTCGTTGAACATTTTTTGAGGGTAATAAAATGTAAATACATGTTTAACAACTATTTTTTTCTACAAGGTCCCACAAAAGCAATCAAAGAAGGCAATACGATGCATCGTAGTTTTATGTTTATTACATGTATTCATCGTTCTCGTTGAAGTTTTCTGGATGCCACCGACTTACCAATGAAATCATGTTGGACGGAGAATGAAGGGTTATCCTCGAGAAAATCTTGAGGAGAATATCGCCGCTAAAAAGATGCAACAGAGACTGCAATGAATTTAAGAAGAGTTTAACGTAATTCTATGGAAAATGCAATTAATACAGAGGGTTGGTAAGACGTTCCAAGTTTTTACAATTCGTAGAAGATTATGGTTGCAAAGGCTTCCACGAAGTTTTCATTCCGTTGAACCGTTCAAAGGTAGAATAAAATTGACTCTTTATTTAAGCTTTTTAATACGTTCAATGGTATCAGGCTCAACTATGTGGAAGTTGATATTCACAAATGAAAAAACGACTTCGTTTCCTTCCACTGATTTATTTTCTTGGTACGACATGTTTCGACACATCGAGGTCATTTTCAAGTACAAAAAATTTTAAAATTCAAGCAAATATATACCTGGAAGGGTCTTGGGGGAGGTTGGAGAGGGGTGGAAGAATGGGTGCTAGGAGGGAGGGGAAGGGGAAACCCGGAGAGCCACCGCCACCCCTCACCTCTCACCGCCACCCCTCCACCTCTAACCGCCACCCCTCACCTCTCTCCGGGTTTCCCCTTCCCCTCCCTCCTAGCACCCATTCTTCCACCCCTCTCCAACCTCCCCCAAGACCCTTCCAGGTATATATTTGCTTGAATTTTAAAATTTTTTGTACTTGAAAATGACCTCTATGTGTCGAAACATGTCGTACCAAGAAAATAAATCAGTGGAAGGAAACGAAGTCGTTTTTTCATTTGTAAGCTTTTTAATTTCTGTAAACCAAACGTGAAAGGATTAGTCTATACATTATATTTCTTCGACAAAAAATTCATTGGAAAAAAGATGATTGTACATAGGTATAATGTAGATGTAGATTATTGGGCTTTTAGGATGCTAAATGTTTTAAGCCTGAGGATAATTATACCCGTCCCTCATTTCCTTAAAAAAAATCATGATTTCAAACCCCTCGATAAAGCGATAGAGACTGAAGTCAGTATAATTACTTGTTTTCGTAACGTATTTAAAAATCAGGTAAAACGCTTTGTCCTATGATATTTTACCCTAAGGAATATTTAACTAAAATTTTAAAAAATATACAAAGCAGCACCAAGCCTGAATTAACTCGTTACAGCCAATGTTGTACATCATAAGAAAACAGTACTTCGAAGCCTAAAATCCTCCTTAAAGATGAACCATTTTGACTGCTTTAGTCCAACGCACAACTTAATTCTAAATGTTTTTTCAACTTACCTAAACAACACTGCTTTCTCTGAACACATGACGTGATAAGTCGAAAAAAATGACGCATGAAATAGGTAAATTATATTCTAATGCAGGTATATATAGAAGTCAAAGATTATTATGAATGATTTATCATTATGTTTGTCACTTTTTCCCGCAACATAAGCCGAATTTAGCGCTATATACGCATAATTCCCGAATTTGGACAACCCGAACTTGCAAAAATATCTAAAACCAAGATGGATTGCTAGCTTCATTCTATTACTACTCAGTTCTCAAGGGGAAATTCTGTCCTTGTGAACAGCCTTTGGCGACTTATAATGGAAAAAAATATAATACTTCCGCGGAGTATTTCACAGAATTACCCTTACGTTGTCACTCGCTATAATACAAGGGGGCGAAATTTTTCAGAGGCAAAAAATAATATGCCTCCACTGGGATTCGGACCCGGCAATTTCTACATCTACATAATACCCTGCAAGCCGCTACATGGGTGTGTGGCAGGGGGTGTTAGGTCACTATCCGTGTAAATGTGTAAGTTTTTGGAGATGATAGAAGAGCTCAATTTTTATTGTCGTCGCTTATTGTGCACGGAAAGTACGAGTTATTGTACCTATCTGTTCGGCAGTGTATCTCTCTCATAATATCGCATCTGTCAGACCTAGAGGTTTAGTGAAGAGTCATGATAATATTCTCTATGTCGCTCTGAAAAATATCAGTTCTGAATTTATCGAGCAAACTAAGCCTAGCGTGTAGTCTCCGAGTCTCTAGGGGCTCCCACCTTAATTCCTCTAAAAGTGTGTGAGACGCTATATGTAAGTACGCTCGTAGCAGTTTTTAACAAAGCGCTCTGCTTTCCTTTGTATTTTATTAATGTTTTGGTTAAATGCATTTGACCAGGGTCCCAAATGCTCGCGGCGTATTCGAGATGTTGCCTAATTAGAGCGAAGTAGTATCTCTTTGACTTTTTCATCCGAGAACCTTCCTGTTATAAGTTTAACAAAACCTAGTCTCTTTAATGCTGCGCCACATATGTTTTTATGTGTAATCTCTCCGATATATCAGAAGTGAAGGTAATTCCAAGATATTTTACTGTATCTGAAGACTATATGTTTACTCCACCCTCAGTATAGGTATGGCGTTTCTGTGATGACTTTCATAGGAAGTGAACTGTTGTGCATTTGTTGATATTTAATTCAAACCCCCACTCCTGGCACCAAGAATGAACGTCATTAAGGTCTGATGACAGAGCTTCAAAGTCCGCGTCTTCGCTCATTTCAAGGTAGATAACTTTATCGCCTGCAAGTAATCTTGTTTTACTGCTAACTCTAGAACTTAGGTCATGAATATAAATAATGAATAACGAATGAAGAATGAATATCGGAACAGGATGCACAAAACTGCAGGACATACAACATTCCAACAAATCCAAACCGGTTTTTTAAACGCCCGGATCGAGTTCCGGTCAGGGTGAATGATACTTTCTCAGTGAAATTCCGAATTTCATCGTCATCAACGTACTATACTGCGAGCCTCCACATTGATGTGTGGCAAGATGTTTTAACGATACCAGCCGAGAAAAATCATAAAGGAAAAGTTTTGGGAGGTATAATGGCGAAGTTTATTTTCGGGGGTGTTCAGTGTTTGGAGTGATGTTCAGTTTTTATCATGGTCACTGAAAGTCCACGGCAAGAAAAAATACTAGTACCAATCTATTTGACAAATATCTCTCTTATTTTATTGTATCTGTCGGAACTAGAGAAGTACAGCGGTGTCATGGAATGGAATTTTCTGTGTCGCTTTAAGACACACTTGTACTGAATTTCTCCAGCACTCTTAGATTATCACTCACCCTTCAAGTCTCTAGCGGATCCCTAAGTTGTCCCTCAAAGATTTGCGAAACACTATGTATTAGCCGGCAGCAGATTTAATAAAGCGCGCGGTATAGGCGTGTGGCAGGGGAAATAAGGAAACTAGCAGTTTATTGATGTAAAAGAGTAGATAAATGGAGCTTGCGTATAACTGGCGTATGACGAACATATGTTCTTCACGGGCTTTCTACAGGGTCAAGTGTCTATCCAAGGAAAGGTGTTACTGGTCTTTTCATTTATTAACTGTTTGGGGTTTTATTTATTACGTCTAGGTTTAACTGAGCTGAGATGATTTTTATGTGAATCCAAAAGTTTTTACCTGTCTTCATTATCCCTTCCCTCGAACTCACCACTATATTACAACAAAGACGAAGTAAATAACTAATATAAGTACCCATCCCTACAACAATGTAACTGTCTTATTATATCGCTTCTGTTTCACCTAGAGATACACTACGGCGTCAAAATCATATTGTATGTATCGCTCTGAAACCTGTTCTGATTTTCTCATACAATCTAAGCATACCGTGTAGCCTTCGAGTCCAGCTGTTCCCCACCTAATTCTTCGAAAAGCTATGAAACATTATATGCTCGCTGGTTGTGGTTATTAACGAAGCTCGCAGCTTATCTTTGTTTTTAATTTATTTTTCGGATTATAAGTTTTTTGTTCGGGGTCCTTAATTATCGAGGCGTATTCAATGAGTGGCCGAAACAGAGCGAACTAGCACTTCTTTTCCTTTATTTTCATCCTAGGACCTTCCTATAGCGTAACTGGCGGTGACTCCGCAAAGGTAATACAGTAGCTGGTTCCGGAACTTCAGAGTTTGAAAAAAAGAGGTCACCTCATTGTGTTCAAAGTTGCGCTTGAACCTCGTAAACCCTAGCGCTAAGCGCGCGCTTTGGTCTGCCTCGTTATACTGCGTGTCTGGCAGCGACAATGAGGATATTGTTACTTATAGGCCCACAATAATCCATAGCAGGTGAGGACGTCTCGGTACCTTAACCTAAAACACACGGCGCGATACGGAGGGATCAGTGTTCGAGTCCTGGTCAATGCGAATAATTTTTCCTCAGAGGAATTTCGTGCTGGATTACTAGGTGCCTTTGTTTCTCTCCAAAGTGCTACACGTTTCGCAACAAAACTGCGCCCTTACCTTCCATTCGATTCGATTACAAATCCTGCGCACTAGATACCACCCTTAAAAACAGATTGGGAGGAAAGTTGACGTTCTTTCTTGAACAAAAGAACACCAATAATGGCATCCGTGATTGTTATTGATTTTCCGTGAGTTGGTTGATTTATAGTTAAGCTACATTTTTTATTAATTCAACAATTTACAAAAAAACATTCAGCCGTTGCTTAGTCACAGAATTCTACTCACTGGCAGGATAAAAAACATTTTGCCAGCGCAAAACCTTCTATTTGACGTGGGCGCAGAAATCGCACATTAATGTATTCCAATGTGCGATAACCTCAGCATCTTTAAAGGGAAGCTTCCGTAAAATGCTATTCGAAAGTAAGTAATATGCCATCAGAACGTGCCCAATCGAGAATTCACCAGAATCTTCCTCATTTATTGAGTTTCCCGGATTGATCTAGAAAAGGAATAAGAATTCAAATGGTGAGTTACCTTCATTCGGCTGATTACGCAAGAACCCACAAAGAATGATAAGAATCCGAAGTGGCAATTGAGAAACGATGCCATCTGCAAAGGAGTAGATTTTTTCTCGACTCCCAAGTTCCACGATAATGCGCGGAGCAAAATCGTGAACGCATGAAGCTTCACACAGGGCTACAAAGGGCCGCGTCGCCAAATACGCCATCACGCTTGGAAAAAGTTGCATTTATAAGGATTATGTTTCATCAACAGCAGCGAGAAGGACAACGAAGGCGTTCATTCACTACGTTTACCAATCGATCTGTCCAGATCAGCTAGGTATGGTAATCACAACGGGCTAGAGGAATCGATCCGAGAAGTGGGCCGACTCGGCCAGTCTGAGATTTCAGATCGATCTGAACCAGCGGCCTGGGGCGCTCTTCGTTATTTTCTTTTGTTTGCCATTAAGAAACAAAGCATGATTGTTATTATTCACGACGTGTGCTGTAAAAATTTGCCTCAAGAGTGGAGTAAAGTGACATTGATGATATCGCAGCACATCGCAACCTACCTTCATTGGACAATTTTGTTCACTCGGAGCGCGACCGAAAATTTTCAACTCTGCACTTACTTACACACCGGGTCAATCGTGTTTCAACTGATACATTCGATTTTTAATCATCGATATTTTCAGTCCATGTTGGTAAACCAGGCAATCGTAGTCGGCTCGCTTTGAATTTTCAGATCATTTCTAGTTCAGATCGATCTGAGATCTATTGGTAAACGTTAGATTGACCCCTGGTCACCCGACTGAGAGCTGTGCCACTCAGAGGAGGACAGCTTAGCGTTGAGCCCACTTTTGGAGGAAAGTGTCGAAGACGGAGGAGAGTAACTGGGAAAACTACTTAGAAGAGATGGCAGCCAAAGGCTGACAGCAGCGCGTAGGGACATAGGGGAACAAAGTTATGGTAATCTTCGGCGTCCCCCTCTCAAGGCGCGATGCACTGAGCACAAAAATCTTGGCTAATATTGCTATGGAAAATAAAATGTGAAAATTGTGACGAAATAATTCTGAGAAAATAAATAAGGAGACGCCCTGAGAATAGCCTCACTGGCTGACCGTACTAAAGAAGAAAAACTTTTTTTTCAATTGTTTAACGAAATCCATATCACACAGTGTCCTGAAGGGTCATAAAACACGACTACACCTTTCCGTTGGCACAGCTTGAAAAAATACTACCATCACTGATGACCATCATATGACTTAAGAAATATAATTTAAGTACAATATGAGGAAATGAGTGGACGAAGGAGGAATGAGGCGACAAAAAGCAAAAAAAGGAAATTGGCACCTTTACACGTCAATGGGACCGAAATACGCCGCCATTTCAATCGCATTCCCCACATTTAGACACCATTATTACATAAATTTTTCAAATAACCTAAACACAAGTTGGGTCGCTGGTTTAATTCTGTTACAAATTAATTTTCACGGAAAATTCACTCCTTATGAATAGTTCTTTTGACGTTAGATGGTAAAAAAACTAATATACTTAATATACAAATTTTCGCATTTATCAGCATCAAATTTTAAGTTCAAATATCATAACAAATAGGGTAGAATGAAATCTTTTTTTTATTTTTATCAAACAAAGGAAATATTTTTGTATTTAAATTTTCAACAGTACCGCTTTTATTCAGTTGGTAGTTTTAAGTTTGAATTATTTTATGGAGAAAAAATCTTTATGTAGGGGAGATTTTCCCGGTGATTTTTGGCTATCAAATGCCAAGTACAACCGCTGATATACTTCACGGTTTTCAAGGAAATCTTTCCATTAAACATTTTACGTATAATGATTACGTTGCAATCATTATTCGTGTTTCGTTCTTATATCGTATGTATCGAAAGAAATACGTACCAACAGAGCATTCCAGAATATCAAAGTAATTAAAAGTATAACTCTGTGATGAGTTACGTTAGTTAATTGATATATGTTAGCGATAAAATCTAGTCTTCAAAATGATCATATGGCCAAAGAGTTAAACTCCGCTATACCGGTGGCAAGCCCAGGGCCTGTCAAGCGACAAGAAGGAGGAGTCGGAGGAGTAAAAACCTCGTAAAAAAACCTGGATCCATCTGGCCCCGATGGTACCACCCTGTAAGGGCCCCTTGCCAGGGTTACGGCGAAGTCCTCAACGGCAGTGAAGGCGGAGAAGATGGAATTCGGTACGGCTGAACTGGCGGAAGAGGTGGCCCGACTGACCGGGGTTAAATAGGACAGAAACCACTGCCTTGTGGTTTGAATACAGCTTAGAGATGAACAAAAGAAAAAAGAATACCGAGACCTAGTAACAGCAAAGTAACAAATAAGGATAGAAGAAGTAAGAAGCGTGGAAAGCGATGGGGACCAAATGGAATCAGGCTGGAGGGTACTGACAGAAACCCTCTTAAATAAAGCCAGAGAAGTAAGTGGAGTGCAAATGGTGAAGACGGAGGTGAAAAGGACAAAGTGGTGGAATGATCATGTCAAAGGAAAAATCAAGAATAAAAAGGTTGCTTGGAAATGGTGGATCAGAGATAAAACAGATGAGGCTTGGCGAGATTATGTACAGAAGAGGAATGGGTCGAAGCAATCAGTGAGACAAGCAAAGGAAGAATGCTGGGAAGAGTTTGGAAATGAAGTGGAAGGAAACTACCATCATAATCAGCGAAAGTTCTGGCAAACGGTGAAAAGCCTACAAGGAAAGTTTGAAAAGAGAGTAAGAAGTGTAACAGATGAAACAGGGTAGATAGTGACTGAGGAAAAAGATGTGCTAAGAGTATGGCGT
The DNA here is from genome assembly GCA_963169105.1 of Ceriagrion tenellum. Taxonomy (NCBI): domain Eukaryota; kingdom Metazoa; phylum Arthropoda; class Insecta; order Odonata; family Coenagrionidae; genus Ceriagrion; species Ceriagrion tenellum. The sequence continues at coordinate 32,209,610 of OY720641.1, forward strand.
AACTACTTTGCTGTGACATTTGGACAGCAAAAACAAGTAGAAAGAATGGTCGCAGAACCAAACCCACAAATAGAAGAAGGGAATGGAAAAGAAATAACACGTGTCGAAGTGGAGGATGCAATAAAAAGGATTAAGCTTGGTAAAGCTGCAGGTGCTGATGGCCTATCACCTGAAATGATCAAGTTTGGAGAAAATAGAGTGATTGACTGGATGTGGGAGATATGCAGAAGAGCATGGAAAGTGAAAAAGATCCCCATGGATTGGGAGCTGAATATTTTAGCACCAATCTACAAGAAAGGAAGTACTACTCAGTGCAACAATTATAGGCCCATATGTTTGTCCTCCGTTGCTTTGAACATTTACACCAGAATCCTTGAAATAAGACCCAGAAATGAGGTTGAGGAAAAACTAGAAGAAGAACAATGTGCCTTTAGAAAAAGCCGCCAAACCCACGATCACTTCTTCACAGAACGCCAAGTCATGGACAAATACATTAATAGAAATGGATCAGTCTGCCTAGCTTTCTTAGATCTTCAGGCAGCTTTTGACACTGTTCCAAGATACAGCATATGGGAAGAACTGCAAAAATAGGGGTATTTGTAAACTTAACTGAAAGAATTAAAAGTATGTTTGTAAATGTGAAAGGAGTAGTAAGAATAGCAGAGAAAACGTCAACAGAGTTTGATATGAGGAAAGGTGTCAAGCAAGGAGATAGCCTTAGGCCTCTACTATTCATAATTTTGATGGACTAGATACATAAAGAATGCAAAATAAAAACAGCAAGGTGCAAGGTAGGAAACTATAGGTTAATGCCAGTCTACGTTCAGTCACTAACATATGCAGATGACATTGTATTGATTGAAGTGAGTCACAGAACCCATTAAGCAAACCAGGTATACTATCAGCTTATCAGATCAATTGTAGGCAAGAGAAAAATATCGGAGAAGACAAAGATGAGGGTGAAGAGGTACCAAAGAGGGTATAAAACCATTGTTCAGCCGATATTGCTATACGAAACGGAGAGCCTAACCCTACTCGATGAACCCAAGAGTAGATTCCAAAGCTGCGAGATGCGATACATCAGACGTGCTGCAGGACGCACTAGGAGAGATCGAGTGAGAAACACCACAATCAGAGCCCAATTCCAGCAACACTCAATTACAGAAGTGATGGAAAGAAAAACCTTGGGATGGTATAGGCATGTGGTTAGGATGGAGGAGGAAAGGAAGCCAAGAGAGGTGAAGGAGGCAAGACCAGAAGGAAGGCGAGGAAGAGGACGACCAAGGCTGGAGTGGGAAGAATATGTGGAGAGATTGGCAGCCGGGCGTGGAAAGAGCATAGATGAAGTGAAGCGACTCGCACAGAATAGGGTGGACTTTAGAAAAGGGCTAAGGGATCCCGACGCCTAACAGCATAAGGGTACTAGAGAAAGAAGAGAAAGGCCAAAGAGTTATTTCTAAGGAAGTCATAGATACCCTGTAGAAACTTCCATTTTATTTTCCAGACGTTTATAAACACAATGATGACATTGAAGACGTCATCATGAAAGCATGTGGAATATGAACGTTTTCGAATGTCCGTTGCTAAATAAAAACTTATTATGAGTCATGACAGGTGTGTAATTCCAGAAGTGGCTTGTATTAGAATATATCATGACCATTTACCGACTGCATTGGTTTAGAAATTGGTAACTCTTTACGATTTTATCGATTTCTTCTTTTACAGGAGTTCTCCATAGCATGAAACAAAATGGACCAATGTTGCTCATTTTAAAATGAACAAAGGAACAGATTCCACATTAAACAGCTATATCAACAAGACTAAAGAAGAATATCAGTTACAAAGCAATTTCTTTACTTCCCACGAAGTGCTTGTGAACTTGAAGTTGCGTGAATGGCGTGATTTTAGATAGATTACTTCCTTTAATTTTCCCATTGTAAAATTATTAAAACACGCCTTCATTGGGACGAGACTGGCACTGGAGCAGTCCTTTCTACCATTTAACGCATCGAAAGATACATACATGGATGAATGGTATACACATTTGTGGAAAAAACACAAGGAATAATGAAGTGATATCCATGACAAAAGAGAAATGATTGAAGGGCTATGAATACTGAATGAAGGTTATTTTTCGTTCAAAGTGGAATATTATTTACGCTGTTGAAGGAGTTGCTACATATCTAATTAGCAGGCTTTACGTTTTAGAACCACATAACAATAAGAAAAACTTTACATGTTAAAATTACAGTATTCTTTATTTATACCAGCTCAGGTCTCAACTCAGCCATTGCCAAGGTCACCATGATTTTGAAGAAAAGTTACGAGCATTTGCATTCACTGCAAATACAAAGTCGACACTCGATACTACACCTTGCACCGAGTGATATCGAGGGATCGACAGGCATTGAGTCGCATACCGAGCCGATATTCCTCTAGGAAAACCTTCAAAGCAGAAGAAGGAGCAGAGGTGGAACAGCGTGAGGCGAGACCGAATATTCCCACAAGGCGGGAAGGATAGAAAAAGTTGCTCAATGGGGATGAGTTTCGTTCACCCTCCCCACCACCAGGCGGAGCTGTTTTCAATACACGGCCAAGAAAGGCGGGTCCTCTCCGTTACCCAGCCGCCCGAGGCGCTCGCCAGGGGGGACGGAAAACTTTCCCTTCACCGCGCGACGCTTTTCAACTTTATTTTTCTTTTGGCGCGATATCGCCCAACCCGTGTAATGGCGACAGTGTCGACAAAGCGGCTCTCTCCTATTCACTCTTTCACCTCCTCCCCTCTCATTGCAGCCTGAGTAAAGGGCGCTTTATAAGTTGCTTATATCAGTACTGGAAATCAAATCGAACTCAGTTTAAAATCGTAACGTTTGAAGTGAGTGGTTACAGAATTGATAACTTCTGATATACCATGAGGAACACACATACAAAACATATGCCGCAGAGCATTAAAAAAAATTATTTGTAAAGTATAACTTGGGAGGGTCCTCGGATAAAAAAGTAAAAGAGAACCAGCACGCTTCGTAAAAAGCTGCTACGAACGACAATATAGTGTATCACAACTGTTAGAGGGATTAAGGTGGGAGCCCCTAGATACTCGGAGGCTGCAGGCTAGGCATAGGATGCTTGAGAAATTCAGGACTGATACTTTTCAGAGCCACATAGAGAATATTATCATGACTCCTCACTATACATCTAGGTCTAGTAGATGCGATAAAATAAGAGAGATACACTGCCGAAAGATAGGTACAAAAACTCGTTCTTTCCCCGAACAATTAGCGACCACAGTAAAAATTGAGCTCCACTAAATACACTCCTATAATACATGTCACCATTTCATCTCCAAAAAACACCTTTACACGGCTGGTGACCTAAAACCCCCTGCCACACGCCCATGCGGCTGCTCACAGGGTATTATGCATATGTAGATCTCTCTAAGTCTGGCAGAGGGATATATTGCCGAAGATATAGGTACAAAAATCGTTTTTTCCGCGCACCACAGCAACTTTAAGCTTCTTTAAATATACTTCCATAATATACGTCACCACTAGACCTCCACAAACCTTATCCCTGAAATTTAGAAGCTCTGAATCTAGTGCTTGCCTTAGAATCGTGTAAGATGGACTTAAAAGGAGCTTCGCCGGAAAAATGAACTTGACATCAGCATAGGTTGGAAATGCTACGGTTGCGCACTTTCAGATTCAAGCCTTAATTTCGAAAAACAGCTCTCACTGATGAAGTAATATAATGAACAACCATCAACATAATAGTATTTGGGAGTTAGCTGGGCGCAGACTTGAGATGTAGCGAATAATTCAATGTTTATAGTCATTTTTTTCATAGGTGTTAGTTTTGAACCGTAGAATGGACGATTTTTGGAATTTCACATACAAAGTTGCAGGTGACCAAGATCTAGCAACACCTGATTTATGCATGGAGAAAGAATTAGAATTAGAGCGAGGAAGAGTGAAATGGCCATTGGAGAGTGGAAAAGTTGAGACCGAACGACTGAATTCGCGTTCTGGTGATTAAATGAAGATGGTAAAAGCTATTAGGAAAAAAATATTTGTGGTGTAGGTCAAAAATGCTTGCTGAATTATGATGACGGAAGATGTAAATTGGGCGACTGGTTCAATTAGGCAACTTGCAATCGAGACATTCAAAACCGAAGAAGTAATTAAAAGGAAAAAGAAAGTGAACCTTTATTCGCAAGTAAAATACAAACGTGAGCAAATATATCTTCATCCCACACTCCTTAGCAACTAGCGAGGAACAAACAAGGAGGGACGCAAATGTAACTGGACGGAATTAGCTGCGCGCGTCGGTTTTGTTGTTCGGGATTCTTCCACTAGGTGGGTGTTAAATTAACCCTCTTGAGTCAACATCCCAAGCAACGTCAATTGAGTCTTCTGTAGCGAGCCACTGAGACAGTTTTTGTGAGAATAACTTTTTCGACCTCTTATATTTTTTGAAACGGCTGATTTTCGAAAACTGAGTACGTGGTTGAAATTTCATTTTCTGGTCGCTAGAATTTCATTGGACGTGGTGGAGGTGTTTCCAAGCCTTATAAAGAACACGCCTTGAAAATAACTGAAGTTTATGAGTGGTATTTGTGATTCAAACGTGGCGATATGTTGATCGAAGACATTAAACGCCCGGGCCGGGCTTACACTTCAAGAACGCTCATTGCATTGCTAATTGCTTGGGATTATTCACTCAATGTACGTCCCTGAGCATAAAACGGTGAACCTAGTCCTCTATGTGAATGTTTTGAGGCGGTTTCGCGATAATGTTTGGTTGAAACGGCTCGATTTGTGGCGGACTGGGGACTGGTTCTTCCACCAATTCAATTTTCCAGCTCGTACAACCATTTCTGTGCGTAATTTTTGGGTGAAAAATTGCATAACACCGCTTTCTCACTCGCCCTACTCACCAAATCTCACATCTTTGGATTTCTTTTTGTTCTTCCGAATGAAAAGGGAACTGAAAGGAAACGTTTTGCAGACATTCCGGAGATGGAAAGAGAATTGAAGGCGGCGCTGCAAGACATCGAAAAGGTTAAGTACAAAAGGTGTTTTGTGCAGTGGAAAAACGTTGGAACCAATGTATTATTGTGACTGGAGAGTACTTCGAAGGTGACTAAAGTTTATTACTCGAAAAAATAAATTTTGTACTTTTTAAAAATGGTGTCCGGCTATTGTTGGGTCCCCCCTCGTATATTGAGGTAGGCGGAGAGGGTGCTATCCCGGCCAATTCTGGAAATCAGAAGTCAGTCCACCATCTTCGTTAACCCTTATTTCCCTATGGCGCACGACGAGTTGAAGCACTAATTTTGCAATTTTAGTGTTTTACACCGATAACTTACTAGAAATCAGCAATCATTTAATTCTTTGATGCATATTCTCCTTACATACATTGTGTATTTATTTAAATTTGTAAATCCTTCGCATTCCTGATAAAAAATACTGTAAAATCGAGTAGAATCTGTAGCACTAAGCAGCTATTTTCAAACATATGGTGGATATTCTACGTCTACATACTACCCCGCGAGCCGTTGCATGGGCGTGTGGCTGAGGTGGTAGATCACCAGCTGCGAAAAGATGTAAGGATCTGGGAGGCGTAATGGTGACATCTATTATCGGAGTGTATTTAGAGGAGCTCAGTTTTTATTGTGATCGCATATTGTGCGCGAAAAGAACGAGTTTTTGTACCCATCTGTTCGGCAGTGTATCTCGTTTATTTTATCGCATCTGTCAGACCTAAAAATGTAGTGAGGCATCATGATAATATTCTATGTGTCGCTCAGAAACACACTAGTTCTGGATTTCTCAATCAGCCTAGGCCTAGCGTGCAGCCTCCGAGTATCGAGGGGTTCCATCTTAATCCATCAAACAGTTGTGAGACACTATATGTTTGTTCGTAGAAGTTTTTGACGAAGCGCGCTGCTTACCTTTGTATTTTATTAATTTTTTTCGTCAATTATTTAAGACCAGGATCACAAATGCTCGCGGCTTATTCGAGGTGTGGTCTAACCAGAGCAAAGTATCATCTCTCTTTGACTTTTTCCTTCGACGACCTTCCTATTATACGCTTAACAAAACCTTGTTTCTTTAATGCTGTGCCGCATATGTTTTGTATGTGTGTTCTCCACGATATATCTGAAGTTAAGGTATTTTCAAGATAGTTTACTGAATTTGAAAATTTTATATTAACTCCACACAGAGTAAAGGAATGGCTTTTGTGTGTTGACTTTCGCAGGAAGTGAACTGTGGTATATTTACTAATATTTGATTCTAATCCCCACTCTAAGCACCACGAATGAACGTTATAACGGTCATATAACAGAACTTCAAAGTCCGCATCTTCGCTTATTCCACATTAGACAACTGTTTCGTGTGCAAATAATCTTAATTTACTGCTAACTTGAGAACTGAGATCATTAATATAAATAATGAATAATAGAGGGCCGATCACGCTTCTTTGAGGAACACCGGAGTATTCTTGCTATACATCGGATAATTCGTCCATTCCGTTGTGCTATCCATAGGATAGTAAAAAAAGAGCAGGGTAGAACAATATGGTTTTTAGTTCGGTTGTCAGACTTTGCTAGCGTAGTTCCCTCTCCATATAATAGCGATAACAATAATTTGTTTTTCTTAGAATGAGATTGAGACTTAAAAAATCCCTTCTACCATCTAACCCCTCGTCAGGAAATACTTTAAATACGTGTGAAGAAAGATACATAGCCACTTTTCTGGAAAAAACGTAAGGAATTAAGGAGGTAATATCCTTGACGAAAAAAGCCCGCTCCTAAAAGCTGCAAAAACCTACACAGATAAAGCTAATGTAATGCCAACAAAAAATGCATGAATTACACACGAAATGAGTATAATAATATAAGGGTAATCTATATATTGATGCAACAATACAAACACAACAAGTCGATAAATAGTTCAGCTGTTTCGAAACAAAGAATTTGTATAATGATCACATACTTAAAATATATAAGCGTACACCATATTTAGTTTCTAACTTGGTACTCCAAAAGCAATAACTCCTTAAACCTAAGCATTACAATACAAAAAAAATTATTTGAATAACTTTTTGTGGAAAACACAGAAGAGAAAATGAATAAATGAATAAGGTTAGTCGCCCGAGTATTAGACTCGCTATAGGGTCTTAGGCATAGGTTTTTCATGAATTCATAGCATTTCAGATGCTATCATGAAAAACCTGTACCGCATCCTGTACCGAATCCTGTACCACATATATCATGTACCACAGTCATAGCATGACATCTCAATGTGAGGGAATTAAAACTGATAGAACGAATTGGATCGGGTACTACAAGGATCAGCGCCATTATAAACGAGAAGAGAACGAACATTGTATAATGTGGAAAGGAAAAGCGTATTGGTAAGACATTACGTCATAAAGAAGGTGCTTTAATAAGTAGAGTTACCCCTCCACTGATGATATGGGATAAATGGACATCAAGTGAAGAATACCTTAAGCCAATAAAGTATTCCTGGTGGTAAAACAACTTATGCGTTCAAAGAAGAGAGGATGGACAGTAAGAAATTATCGGGAAAAAATGGCGGGGAACGCCGTAGCATGCATCAAGCTGAGAAACGAGGGTCATTGAAAAGCTAAATTAAAAAAGTTAAAAAGTTATTCATACTTAACCCTGAAGGCGCATGCTAAATATCTAATGGACGGCTGAGATTAGAAACAAGTGAGTCAACAGGTTAACAGAAAATGAGAAAACTATTTCTTGGGAAATTCGGAAGGAACAGATAGTAAGACAACATTCAGATGGATAGGCCACACTTACGCAGCACAAGGTAGTTGGTAGGTAATCTTGAGAGTTGTGAGTTCAGGTAACGGTCATCTGACAATATTGATTAATGAAAAATTCCTCTATTTGGTGGTAATTCTTGCAGCATTGGGTGAAACTACGTGCAATACTTGGTGATGCATTTTTCGAAAGAATACTTGTTCATCATCATCAAGTTGTCTGATATTTGGTTAATTGTAACCGGTAGAGAACGTAACTTAGAATTTAACGAGGCAATGCTTCGGGCAGACGGTTAGTCCACTTGGGCGTTACCTATGGATGATCGTATCAAAGTCACCGTCAGCACCCATCAAATGCTCTATCAGGTTCTACACAGTTCCTTTCATGATTTTTTCATGACTGCCACCACCACAGATATATTCATAAAATTCACCGCATGAATTTTCTTAACGCATGACGACCATGCTTAAAAAGTTTAGTTCTCGACCAGTTGTCTTCATCCGATCCCTTATCCAAAAAGATGACCTTTTTCGTAAGAATCATCATCTCTATGTTTCCAACACGTGTTCCACCCTTCTATTTTATTAAGCTCCATATATTTTCTGATTTCAACAAAATAATTTGTTAATTAACTCGCTGCTATTTCATTGTATCGTATTGTTGCTCTAAGGGACCTGTCCCAGAGTATAATTAGGGTTTATTCTATTCTATTCCCTACCGGTTATCCTGTTGCTAAGCCAAGACACCGGTGCTAAGCACCATGAAGCCGTGAAGGACTCAGAACACTGAAGATGAGTTGAATAGATTTAAAGGTAACAACAGGTAAAGTAAACTTTCACCCACTTAGTGAACGATGATCTTTTACGACTTAATTGTGCGGTAGCGAAACTTTTGAGCATTCAAGAGTGAGAATTAGAGTAGGCTAAATGCAGTGAGCATTGGGCCGGCATCTAAGGGTTTTTGCGGATCATATTAGAAATGAGCGGATTCCAAAAGAAAATTGATTAAATGCCCCAGTGATGGACTTGTATACAAGGAGGGTTCTTGGCTGGGTTTTTCATGCTGAAAGAACGGATGAGTCGAATTAACTAAACAAGTATATGAGAAAGGTGTAGGAGAAAGTGAGAATAAAGACTCCAACGAAAAATTCACACAAGAACGCGGCGAGGAGACTTTTATGTTTTTCACAAGGCAATATTAATTTAGAAATATTTCTAAGCCTAGTTAAAGGAGACATTTTACAAAAAAAAAACATGGACTGTTAAGTTATGGTTTAAACTTTAATCTGCAGCCTAAATCTCATCCGGTCATAGATATGGTAATTCACACAGAGACATCTCATAATTGTTTTGAGCATACTACCAAAGACTACATACGCAAAAGTTGCGATAAGGAAATACTGAGGAATTTTCATGGCTCTAAGATTCAACAATCAGCTCAACTGAAGCATAATTTTCAAACAACTAAAAGCAGAAAATCCATTTTGGAGTTTGACCTTTAATTACACCTACATCAACCTACTTCCCTGCGAGCCGCCGCATGGGTGTTGATTGTTAAGATTGGTTCACTGCAGCCCTCCTTCCTTCCCTAAGCTAGTTCCCGAACTCCCCGGCAGATCTACATTTGCAATTTTCCCCTTAATTTGGTCCATGAAATTATCCCTGGGTCTTCCTCTGGTGACTTTTCTCTCTATTTTACCTTCAACTATATGTTTCACTCTGTGAGTAGCAGAGTAGTAGGTAGGTGGGTTTGCGGCAGAAGGTATTAGGACACCAGCCGTGTAAAGAGGCAAGGGATAAGGTTTTGGGCAGAGAAATGGTGACGCGTATTATGGGAGTGTATTTAACGGAGCTCAGTTTTTTTTGGCCGCTTATTATGCGCGGAAAGAATGAGTTTTTTTACTTATCTGTTCGGCAGTGTCTCTCTCTTATTTTATCGCTTCTGCCAGACCTAGAAATGTAGTGAGGCGTCATGATAATATTCAGTGTGTCACTCTGAAACACACCAGTTTTGAATTTCTCAAGCAACCTAAGCCTGGCGTGCAGCCTCCAAGTCTCTAGGGGCTCCCACCTTAATCCCTCTAAAAGCTGTGAAACACAATATGTTTGATCGTATCGGTTTTTAGCGAAGCTTGCAGTTTTTCCTCTAATTTTTATTCCTCTTTTTGGTTAAATCTTTAAGAGTAGGGTCCCAAATGCTAGTAGCGTACGTTTATTATACTCTAAGTATGTTTAACTTTATCTCACATGTACTTCTCTACACATTCAATCGTCGAAATTGATATAATTTGCTGAAGACTACTAGCGGAATATTGCCCTTGATTGAAGCGGCCATTGACTTCGAAGTTTCAACCATATCATCGCGCACAAGGGAGCCTCCGCCACGGGTCTTTCAGGAGATATCCTAAGCACATCATCTAGCAAGAACAAATTTACCAGGAAAATGCCGATAAAACCACAGTTTTGGGTGCAACCTCGTGGAAGTGACGGGCATTCACAACAGTGATCCAGCAATGTACTGAAACCAAAAATCCGATACCCGATTCCCGATTCAAAAACCTTACACGATGCAATAACTTGTATGGCATGTATTGCATTCTACAGGCATGTATTTTCAACACCATTAAGAATGTAGAATACAGGTAGGAACTGTATACCATTTCTATTGGCAAAAAGCAATGAATATACAGTGAAATTTATATGTAAAATTTTGAAGTCGCATAGGAAAAACTGTGAAATTGACTTAAAGTTAAAAAATAGAGGAAATCAATTTTTAATTAACTAGGGCTTGAAAAAGAGCAAAATAATAAAAAATAATTGAATTTGAAAAAGGCATAATCAGGGTTATTTTCTAACTTCAATATTCGCTGATATCGAGACCACCGAATATCGAGAGGTATCGAGGGATCGGCAGGCATCGAATCTCATCCCCTGTAGAGCCCCTCCACGCTGAAAAAACTGAAAAGTTGACCAGAGATTTAAAATTGAGGAGCCCAATATTTTTAATTGACTTGATAAAGTTCGAAAAAATGAAAAACTATGACAGAGTTTGAAGATTCCTCCCTAATTTTGATCCTCAACACTTCCGATACCACAGGGTATCGAGTAGTATCAAAGGATCGACAGGAATCGAATTTCATCCCTAGTAAAAACCGTTTGTGTTCTGCCTCAGTTTTCATAAAACTCTGTACGATCGAATACCGCACCGTATTAAAAATAAGTCGTCACACAGTATTAAATCGCAAACGCAAATGGCCCTCGGAGTACCTTAGGAAAAAAGAGTGTAAAGAAAGGCTTTTTCCTCGATGGATTCCACGGCGTCATTTCCCGCACAATATACCCCACGGCTCCGGTCTTAAAGCCGTTCTAAACGAGAGAATCGCGTCTCTGGAATGATGAGGGAGTCCAGAGTGTGCATAAGATGTTATTAGAGTTTAAGACGGCCAGTTGAGTGCACAAGGAAGACGGCTCGACATTTAATGGCCACACTCACCGACTTGGATTGTGACAACAGCGTCCACCCTTCAGTGCGGACCAAACATACCGCCTTGAAACCCACGTACACCCTATACTCGATATAGTGCTAGATATATCCAGAACTTCATATATGAAGGGGGCTGTAATATTTCAGCTGAGAACACCCATTTACTTCTGGATTCTGCCGCAGCCTATGAGAGTTCTGCACCCTCCATTTTCCGCCACGGACAACAGCGCCACTAGTGGCGCTGTAGTAGCGGGAAAAGCGTTACACAGGCCCATGAGGATGGTCACTGTGACCGTATAATACACATTATTCATCAATATGATTGTCCAGCATAAAGATTTAAAATTCCAATTTAGAAAAAATGCGAAGTATAATTTTTCTCTACTGAAGAATACGGCAAGGTATAAATAATTATTTTATACATTTCTCATTGTTCCAACGTTCCGCATTTTTAATAGATAATGCGGGCTGAATTGAAAATAATTTACATTAATGTTTTGAAATTTTGGACTCAAAAATTTAACCAAAAGCAAATATATGATGTCTAGTACATTATCTCAGGGAGATCATTGTGAATTTTGATTAGCAATATTCTATTTGCGCCATTACATATTTACAACATCGTTATGATTTTGAAAAGTTTGCAAAATATCCACATAAAATTAAGATGTGTTATCACAACACACATTACACTTCTTACTAGATCTATGCTTTAAAACAGAAAAAGAATAATTATAAATGAGGTCCGGTTTGGACCAGTGGTAGCGTGTTCCCGTACCGAGGGTCTCAGGTTCGAGAACGAACGACGGAAAATAATTTCTTCAACCTGTTGCCCAACTTTAGCACACTTTCCGAATTCAACCCCACTATTGCGAGGTAGCAGTCTCAGCAGAAGGCATTGATGGCGAGGAACAAAAAGATTGGACCGGTATCAACAGCCTCAGCTTCGGGCGAGATTGAAGTTCACAGAATAGGCCGGGCGATGGGAAGGCAACGTGGAAACCACCTATATCTCCCTACAAGATGCAGCCCTTAATTCTAACTATATATAATTATAGACGACGTTACAAATAGGAGTCATCTGGATATGTGCACAGAATTTTAAGAAATACACGCCGTTCGCGTCATGGTGATCGTCTGATTTAAACTGATTTACGTTTCTTTCGCAGTCAAAATAGAGATGCAGAAGAAAACAAGCGAAAAGTTACGACAATTATGCTAAATACTGATTCTCATGCTAGGGTCCTCCGTATACAGATTTACTTCAAGGCGCTTGGAGTATGAATCGTACGCAAGCTTTCGAACATATGTGTCCGTCTTCAATGCAATACCAGACGAAATTGTTGTCATTTGCGCTAAATAGGGAGGAGTGGATTAAGAGAGGAAGCAGGCTGGGATTGCGGGGGAAGGAGAAATTCATTCTGGCCGCTTGGGAGCCGGAGTGAAGGTTTAGGAACGGTTTGCAAAATGGAATTTTTACCCGGCAGGGCGAAAAAGAGAGAAGGGGCCGTAGTGAAATTCCAAAGTGAGGAGGGCAACGATGGGGTAAACGGAATCTAACAATGAGCTGTAACTATCCGTGTATAGCAAAAGCAAAAAAGCCTAGCGAACTTCCGCGCGGCGGAGGGGAAAGGTAAATTGGAGGGAGTGAAGTGAACGGACGGAGGGGAAGATAGAGAAGGAGAGGGCTGAGAACGAGGCAGGGGAGTCAAGCTACTTTGCCTGGTACACATGCAAGGCTAATTGGCAAGTGGTTCTGTTTCATCAATGCTTTTCCTTACCTGTGCACTTCCTTGTCACGTGCAAGGAATGGTAGTACGAATAAGATGCAGCAAACCAGGCGCCAGGTAGCTGTGACTCATGGAATTTACCGAGACGCTAAGGTTGGCAGCAACTAGAAAAGGTTCACTACTTGACGCTCCACAATTTACAACCTTCATCCCCGCCAGCCAAGGTCTTAAAAGTTCTGTGGTCCATGACCCAAAATCGTTCACAGCGCAGCGCCAGTTTCTTTCGCGACTGCTATTCGCCCATGCACGTATTACGAGTCCGCTACATGATGTAGTGGTTTTAGCTGAAAGTGAAGAATGCTTATCAAGCATGTAGAAAGAGTTGTAAGCAGTCAGTGACGTATACAATATGGACATCAATGGAGAAAACAGAATGATCCTTGTCATGAGCAGAATTTGATAAAAAGAAAAGTATCTGAACTTCCAGCAACATCAATTTTCGTTTAAGAATACTCCCACTCAAGACATTAGGGTGGAGCGTCTTGCTTTATCAAAGTGACACATGGACACTTGTCATGAATGGAAGAAAAAGAATAGAGCCCTTAATGATGTGGTGCTACCGGAGAATCCTCAAAATATCTAGGATGGAGAGGGTGACTAACGAAGAGGTAATACGGAGAGCTGATGAGGTGCTGTGTCAGTGGAACACAATGAGAAAGGTACAAGACGCCTGGATAGGCCACTTCATTAGACACGAGTGACTATTAAGAACCATTATAGAGAGGCTCAGTTCAGGGTTCAAATGCGAGAGGCAGACCCAGAAAAGAATACGTTGAACAAATTATAGAGGATATGGGCTGCCATTCCTCGTTGGAGATGAAGACGCTGACTCAAGATCGGGCGGAATGGAGAACAACTGCTGCAAACCAATCTACGAAATTTTGACCAGAGAAGAAGACATGCTAGCTCTAGGGCTGGCCCAGCGTAGGCAGCGTGAGAAAAATGTAAATGTTGAATAAAATTCTTTAAGCGTGTCTATAACTGCCAGGGCATTTTATTTCAAAAAAGTTAGTTTGGCTAGGTTTAGACGATTTTTGTACTTGCGCTTGCTTGGAAGAGGTATATTCATCCATACGGTGTCCATTTTAATACAAATGTCTAATGTAATTTGGATCTAAGCAAGCTACGGCAGCAGACGATCAAAGAAACAAACGCGATTTTTTTAATTACAACTATTTCACCAGAATATCATAAACAGTCACAAGAGGGAGCGCCGGTTTCTAATATTTACCGCAGAAGATCATTTCATCCCCACCGGTTTTCCCAATCACCAAAACATTCTACGGAACCAAATTTCTAGATAAGTGACGGAATTCTGAAGTTAAGAATAATGCTATAACTCCTTTTGAAAGTGGTGTATTTTAAGCAAATTTTGCGATACTTCCTCCCAGATTCGACTTTTATCAATATTAGAAAAAACATTTCTCCGACACTTAAGCTCCAAAAGGTCATAAAGGAACATTTTTATCTCCCAACACGCAACCGTTGCAGTGAAAATAGCAGTGCTTTGAGATCGCCTTTTCTGGAAAAATTTCCGCTCACTTTTTGGTCGCACTGGCTTCGGGGTCACTCATTCAAGATATTCTGAAAACTTGAATATTGCATCATTGAAGGGCTTTTTATTTACTGATATGACAAACATAGGCATACCCGGCCCAGTTTCACTGTAATTTACCCTCGAAAAGGGAGATTTTAACATGGACTCTTATGAAGATTGCTCAAAATGAAATAGATAAACGTTATAACCGTTTTTAAGGAGGGAAACTTCCTTAAACATAAAATTAAAATAAAATGTGGAAATCGTGCCATGTATTTCTTAGGTTTAATAGCGAATCACTGAAAATTGAATAAAAAAATACGGCAGTTCCATGTAAATGACGCTGCAGTTGGCTCCAGTCTTGGACAAATGATGTAAATAAAATTACAAGGTGTAAAAAAAGAGTGAGCTGATTTTGAAACTCATAATCTTTGTCTTCTCATGGTTTGTCTTCCTTCCATACTATAAGCTCTGCTCATATAACGCTTCTCCAATTTGCAATCCCTTCGATGAACGGAAAACCAACTCCTTGGCGTTCGCAAATCGAACCGACTCCTACCATTTCCTCAATCTTCGTGATAGAGCAGATGCCAAGAACAGAAGGAAAGGCAGACGGGGAAATGCTTGGTAGGGTGGGAAAGGAAAGGAAACTTATGGACATTATCAGGAAGAGGCAGAATAGGTAGTTGGATGGGGCCACGAGAGGCACTGTTAGCTAGGGATATAATAAAGGAGAGGATATTGAGCCAGTGAGAAGGGGAAGGAGCGGACTAAGTTTTATGGACGAAATTAATCAAGGTATCGCTAAAATAAAGAAAACAATGCCCCGGAAACATACGCCATTAGAGAAGTATTACGTATTTCTTTCCATTTAAACCTACCTCAACCGGAATATCACCAAATGATAATATGTACCTAAATAATTTGAATAAAATTAACAAGCATTTTGAATGACTTACAGAAAACCGAAGACAAATGTGTGGAGTGATCCACAAAAGAAGAAGAGGTACATAGGTTTGCATGGGTGTCCTACGTCAAAAGTATTGTGATGATAATGGTAACATGTTTTTCTCATGATATAGGTACAATGTCAATGAAAAATGAAACAAGAAGAGTTCGTGTGAGTATGAAAACGAAGTAAGTAACAGACTCAGGCAAATGAATACGGATAAATTATTACTATTTGAATATTGGAGTGATATTGGATATTGTCCAGTCTTGTAGTCTTCTATATTTCTGCCCGAGATAATGAAAGACTGAATATAACATCTAGAAATGGGCTTATTTCTTTCTTTCGAGTGCAACTGTTAGATTACGTAATGGGGGCGTATTGTTGTTTCTCAATAGCAAATTATTATTAACAAGGCAACATATTTCGCTGGTTATTTGCTGTATTACAAATTAGTGGAACATTACTTTTATTTAGTACCATCTATTATTACAATCCCATGTTAATTTCCACTGCAACATATTATATTATAAAGTAAATAAATTTAGAGTTGTAATTAGTTGCAACTCTGCGGGTCAAGTAATTTATTCCAGAAGATTCTGAAAAATGCTGAAAAGCCTTTTTATAATAATCAATGCACTTCAGGCCTGTTATATATATATTATAGTTGAACGAAACTTCATCTCTCCGCACTTCCATTGATCTGTGCGCAAGAATTTAAACCATCAAAAAGAACATAGATATAAGATAAATGCAAGTTCTGACCAACGCTTGAACGACTAAGAGGAGAAAAGATTATTCATTTACGTGGGAATATCGGGGAAAATTGTGCCTTATATACAAGCAATTAAGTATAATATAATTGAAAGACGTAACATTCACTCCATGATATCCTTTACGATGGATATTAAGACATGTAAACGGTATCAATCACGCTGACTTAGGTAAACTATTGAAAGCAAATGTATTAAGATTAAGTGTAATTGTAAGCATAATATTGTAAAAGGCACTGAGATTGCACCTTTCATTACTTAATCTATGAATATTATAACCGTAGGTGAAATTAGTTCTTCTGTCGCATGTGGAGTTCACAAAGGGAAGAATTTTACACGAAAATCCATCACCACATACTGAAAAAAATATATTACACGAATGATATACAAATAAAATGACACATGAAATGGTATTATTCTGAGACACATTCATTTTATTCATGAGACATATTAAAGAAATGCAAAATAGGAGGAATGGCCTTACAGGGAAAAACAGGGCCGGAATCAAGTGCAGCTAGGACAAGAAGCGTTATCAACGAGAATAACAGTAAGCAATGGGGTGTTTGCTTAAAATTTATTTGGCGATAGAGCCTTCCCAACGTGTTAACAATTGAATGACGATTAGGAATAACAGAAGTTACTGTGCTGCAAAATCCATAACAATTTTGAAGCATTAAAAAGCAATTCGTTAAAATATCCCAGTTAGCAGCGGAGCCTTGTGACGTCATTTGCCCGTATACGAAGGTGGCAGGCCTCGCGGACGTGAACGCAAATCCGGCTTTAACGGCGAG
The DNA here is from genome assembly GCA_963169105.1 of Ceriagrion tenellum. NCBI lineage: Eukaryota > Metazoa > Arthropoda > Insecta > Odonata > Coenagrionidae > Ceriagrion > Ceriagrion tenellum. Next base: position 32,226,731 of record OY720641.1, read on the forward strand.
GAGTATCCGGGATACGAGCAAATGACATAACACGCCGTTTGAGCCATAATAACACAAATGACGCCCAGATAAAATTGTGACACATATTTTCGTGTCCTGGACGTCAAGAGGTTTCAGATAATGATGTCAGTAAAAATCTCGCAAGCACCCCATTGTGACTCACGGAGGAATGTTTCGGATAACCCTTTTTTAGCTCACAGATCTCGGTGGTCACCGTGAGCTGGATTAAGGCTACCACACACCGAATGAATGCGAGACAACTGCTCTCGCAACGGAAGTCCGCTAAGCGCGCAATCACACCCGATGCTATGTTTCCCGGGCTCTACATATAGATAGCGGTATGTTTTTTTTATGTATCGGTCACCAAAGATGAAGAAATTCTTCTATAGATGTTATAGTTTATAGAGTTTTTTTACACTACCTCAGAGAAAGGTTCTAATTTTTGTTTGAGTTTTCAATTGCTTATGTTGTCGCTAATTATTGCTTGTTAGTAACCGTTAAACTATTACAAATTCGAGACACACAAAAAAATTAATATAAAAATTGTATTGCGTTATGAACATCAAGTAAGATTAATTCTGGTCACATCCCTTACAAAAATTCAATATTGATTAAATTTCAATCTGAACTCCCAGAAAGAAAAGATGAGACGGTGGCAATGGGAACTGCGCTTGAGCCATGACTACTAAAGGGAGAGATAGTTATCGGCCAGGCGATTGGTATACGCCTATAGGCATTGGTATAGCTACGTGGCGCTATGGAAGTTAGTATCGGTTCGCATGGCTCGCACTCTGTGTAAGCGGATAAGGGGCTATTCAAGTATTACTTAAGACATTTTTGGGGGTGGAGAGGTTGGATCGTTTTCCTTTGTCTTATATAGAGTGGGGAAGGGGGTCTAGAACCAATTTACGTACGATTTTTGTCCGCCTTGAAACAGTATCGTTTTCAAATATCTTGTGACGGTTCGCAACTTCATCGGCTGTGGTACTGTTTCACTCTTAACGTTAACGGAATTGATACTCCATCACTGAATAATTATACGATATCCGTTACTCAAAGCTGTAAGATGGCTTCCATGGAAAGATGAAAAAGCAGAAAGTTAGCATTTTATGAAGACTGAATACAAATATCTAACGTCTTAGGTAAGGCTGAGAGGGAGGGGAATATCTTACACTATCTTACTTTGGGTGAGGGGAGAGGTCAAAAATGGCAGAAATCGTTTCACGTAATACTTGAACGGTTCCTAATGGGTAGAGCCGGTACAAGACACGAGGCGAAAAACTCATAGCGTACTTGCATCGCATTCGGTGTGCGGCGGCCTCTATTAGGATATTCATAACACTGTTTGCAGAATGCCTTTTTGGCTTCTGTCGAATAACACGGTACAATGAGCCTCTTTCAGTATTCCAGAGGTAATCAGGGGTCACTGACTACAGACTGAGCAGCGGTGGCACACTCCCCTTTTCCCTTTGAGCCAAACCCTCCCAGCGTTGATATGAGAATGCTGGATGAAGATTGTTGAAGCAGGGTTGCCAACACTCCCGGATTCGTCGGGAGACTCCAGGAATTCTACAGCAATCCTGGAATTCTCTCGACTGATCCCGGATTGAGGCTTTCTTCCTACTGCAGGACAGGGCCGGTCTAAGGGGAGAGTCAGTGGCGGGTCGCCGGCCTGTGGCACCGACTAAAAACGATGACACTGGAGGGATTATCTTCAATAAAGGCTTCAGCAGACACGGTAGATGTCTCTTGAAATGTAAGCGAAGCACCGCCACGTAGTCCGGATGAGACGGTGCCCATGGAAATAGAAGTAACTCGCCGGAACAAGTCGCGCTACCAAAAATTGCGAGAATAATAATCCCTCGACAAGATGAGACATATTCTGGAGTGACAAAGGGTGCTCCCCAATCACCTATCTGCGTTCCCACTGTTTTTATCTGTTTCGCGCAGGACGTATTCCAATCATATTTCTGACGACATCTGCGCTAAACAGATTAAAACACAAGTCAACAGTAGTCCGTCTGCTTTGCGAAGTTATATCTGACGAATCTTGTGGGTAATCTCAATTTCAAACGAATTAAGTATGGTCCCCTCAGATGAATGAATACTAATTCCGAGTTTGACTTATCAAGAGATGCGTTTTGTAACTAATTTAAAAAAGTTAAATATTGTACCGCCATTCCGTAAAAACTTCAGCGTGGATCGTTACAATCTTCGAGTTTAGCGAGCGTTTCCATCTGCAATCATCAGCGCTAATATGCGCAGACGTGATTGAAAAGCACCGTATTTGCACAGACATGAAAGTCATCTATTCATCACGGAGGTACACGGAGGGGTATGACTGTAACCTGAGAGCCAAAATATTCGCCCTACTGCTTCTTCTTGCTTGTTAAGGAATTGATTGTTCTTTCATTGCTTGCCTTTAGATGGTGCGGTGGAATGGACGAATTAGCGGATACATAGCAAGAATATCCACCATATTCTGGCTTCTTTAAGCAATGGATTCCATTCGACTCTACCGTCTCTACCAGCAGTGCTAATTATTATCAATGTTAACCCTCTTGCTGCCTTTATAAATACTTTACACTCGTGGTCTTTCAGGTCATAATGACCCAGTATGCTGAGGTGTTAAAAATTGAGACAAAAAATTTGAAGTTTTTTTACCAGTTATTATGTGTGGCATCATTAGCAAGTAGTATAAAATCATCGCAAAATAATCTGTTTTGTCGAATATATATAAACTTATCATTGTACACATGTCATTGCACCAGCCTATTGATTGGGCACAAAATAAAAATAATACATTCAATTTTACCAGCTAGAAAATTAAATTCTATTCTACTTTACATAGGGTTTTGTTGAGAAGATTGATTATTACAAATTCTAATAGAAAAAAGTATGTACACCAAAAAATTTTGATTTCAAAATGTGATTTCATGCTGATTTCAAGTGAATCATCGATCGTACGATTGATAAATTAGTGCATCAGCCAGTAGGCGCTTAGGATAAATCAGGGGGATCAAAGATGGTTAACCGGTTACGCCCGGCTAGGAATGGCAACCATAGCAAGAGCCCTTACAATGTACCTAAAATATGCAGTATACAACGGTATGAAACCATTTGTACCAAGCCCGGATTAATTTTCAGAGTGGAAATATAACAAAGTTAATTCGTCTCCTTAGTGCATAGTTTTTTTTCTCCACCGTGATTGGCCGCTAGCATAGTGTGTGGCTGGATTTTAAGCCTCGTCGAAATAATTAAATTTAAAGCGATAAAGATATAACGCCACGATTCCAACTACTTACATACTCCGTAGACACTTATTACTAGTGCTAATTATTCACTTATCCGTCCGTCGAGATGAAAGTTAATGCTACATAATGTGTCAAACTTAACGGCGTCTAGGATGCATTAAATTCGAGGATGAACCACAGTTTTTGGAAGCAAAGTTTTCGCTTGGATCACACAGCTTAAGTTTTACGCAGGCGATTTATGTTGGTAACTACAGTACAAGGAATCAATTGATATTTTTCTATGCATTCCAGCGCATTAAAATGACGTAAAATATTCAGTTTTTGTTATAATTAGTAGTTACTCCACAGCATTGATTCTTATTAAACCACTTTTCTCTTAACTTCCTTGAGAAAGCTCTGCAATTTGAGACACTCATTTTAAAGTAAGGAGAAACCGCTTCATTGACACCGACAAATACCATAGTTGGAGTGAGGCATTTCTCATAATAGAGACCAAATTCAATTCAATTTTTTAAATTTCAGGAGCCTTCTGAAGCAGGAAGTAATATTAAGGTTTAAATTACGCCAATAAAAATTTTACGTCGTTGAAACTTTCAGTAATTAAATAATTACAACGACATAAGTCCTTGAATGAGTCATTTTTTCTCTCTGTACAATGAAGATGCCTTTTCATCAAAAGGTTTTTTGTGAGCATATAAAAATTACTGTGGTGATTTATTGATTGATGTCAAAAATATTTGAGAAATTATACAGTCTACTCACTGATAGTTTTGCGACAGCATTCAGGCATTGAAAACTCCCCGGTTTAAAAATAAAGTCTTCCTAGGGCACGAACGTGAATTATATCCCAAGATAAACGGCTACTTTCTTTGGAAAATATCTCTAAATATAGTCTAAATCATGCCAGTATTAATAGAAGTATGGGATATTTACTTTAAAATAAAGACAAATTCGTTTAATTATGAGTGAAATGTTATCTCTTCCTAACTATGAAGGCGAGGTTGATAACTTCACAAATCGCGCAGTTGAATTTACATTTAGAGAAAAAATATTAGTTTGGATATAAAAATTTTCGCAGCTCCATTTATCTTAAGCTATGGTCATAGGATCAAGACAGAGAACATAGCATCTAGCACCAAGAAGAGCGCGCCAAGTTCAAATACATGATAAAACTACAAATAATCAAGGGACAGAGGCTAGGTTCTTTCTCTGGGTATAGAATTGGTCATATGGCAACGATCTTGACCTATCTGATCACTCTTAATCGCACTTGCTTCTACCATTTCTTTAGAAATATATTCTATACAACTTATCCTCGACATATTTTTTAATTTAAAGGTTTGGTGATGTGTAAAATGATGGTTACACGTCGATGCCCCCTTTAAAAACATTTCTACCAAACTACAGCATATACAAAGAAATTTTTCTGAAAACAGGGCTAAAAATTCTTCCCAGCCGACTTTTAGACAACTGACTAACGAAAAACGATCAAAATAAATAAATTTAACAGTAATATGGAGCACATTGTTGGACTACACGGTATTAACACGGAGAAACCTGGGAAGTATGGTAACAGAAGAAATGATGCAGATCAACAAAGGATTACCTGGCACGGTGGGCAAACGAAGGAAATCTCTTATATATATATCAGAAGGAAGCAAAATATCCGTAAGATAAAATTTATTACAAACATGAATTTTAAATACTGAATAAAGGAAGGTGCAACTGAAATGTAGGTATGTATACGATATTATTGAGAAAATGACAATTTCTTCGGTTAAATATTAACATGCTGCTGTCAAATCACATGAAAGAATTATGGTTATTGTAGGTTGGCATGGAGGGGAAAGATAAGGAACATACTTGATATGCTCAAGAATCCAATATGGGATGCGTCAAGCAGAATAAAATCTCCAGGTAATAGGAAGACAAAACACTGCCTTGAGGAATAATCAGATCAAAATCACCCACATTTACAAAGAAGGATATCAAGCGAATTGCTGATATCTGTGTGCTTCTCAAGTGACCGCCTCTTGGAGAATTTTCCCCAGAGCTATCATTTACAAATGTAGTTATCGAGAATTGAATGCAATTAATTGCTACCATAAAGAAAAAAACCTATAGCCATTGCAAGGAAAATAGTAAACAAATAACGATGATAAAAACTCTTTAACTGGTGCCCTACTCAGGAAATCCGCGGAAGTTTCGAGCATCGACCACGACGGAAATAGTCGTCACAAAGGCTAAAAAAAATTCAGGAAAAGCCATTTAAGAGCGGAGATTTGTCGAGGACGTGACGTCAAGTGCAAGATGTTGTCGAGGTCGAGAACTTCCTAAAATGAGGCTCCAAATCGAATCTCGGTTTCGAGTGTTGTCTGTTTGTCATCAGTGCTGTCACGAATGGCAATGTGAGCTATGAGCCACTTCATCCTATCGCCATAATGTTGGGCAAAGAAGCCTTAATTTAATACGACCCAGATGAAGCATCTACCACCGCAATCCTCGTATTTTGGAAAAGTGTATCACCGAATTTCCCCACGACTTGGACGGATCATTGACGCAGTCAACCGCATTATGACTAGCAAAAACCTAGTGAACGAAAGAAATACTCATTTGAAAGATTTTCTTTTACCTTTCCGGTAAGAACTCAGTTTATTCCTCGAAAATATTCATTTACGTATGAAATGACCCAAAAGGTATTTCTCACGATCCAAAGTTTTTCGCAAAGTCCAATTTCCTGAAGAAAAATCCGTACGAAGTAATCCTTGATAACTGCCTTCAGACGAAGAGGTAATTAGCCCGAAAACCTGAAAAAATCCATGCATTCATTTGTACGCAACATCTTTTTAAAGCACAATTGGTGTGATTTTCAATGAACTACTCCGCTAACTTAAAGTTTAGTTTTGCACATTTGCCCGTGTATAATATTTTCGTGATTACATTGTATTTGACGATATAATTATGCCAAAAATAAAATGTTATACCAACTTGGCTCAGAGGGTGAATCCAAAAATCAGTGATCTACTGATAAATTACGAGTACGTCAATATAATTCAATTGCTTGGCAAATTGGTACACATGTTGACCAATAAATGGCAGGCGATATCCCATTTAAGTCAGGGTGGTTGGATATGATACATCAGTAGCCTTATTCACACGGGTCATCCCAACTACTTCCACCACACGGTCGCCATTAATGTGCTTACTGAGCGTTTATTTATATAATACTCCCAAGGAAATCTGCACAAATGCGGTGAAAGTCGTTATTTGTAATACTTATTAATTGCCAATCAACAGAAAAATTTAACTAGCTATTTTATGATTATGGATAATACGCCAAAATAATCACAGTAAATACCGACTTGTTTACGGTGTGAATACATGTATCGAATAAGAATACAGTCGATATTGATCGACCTGGCCATTACTGTTCTCCCCCGACTAACACAGCGCGGACGTATACATTATTCAAAATACACGAATCACTGCACTCATGTATGTTTTTGCAAAGACATCTTAGGTAATTTGATACTATGTTTTTGATAACAGAATAGCATATATTATGTTTATCAAAATAAATAACTGAACACGAATTTATATTTGATTATTTACTGTATTAAATCCTTCTTGGCTATTTCGCCATAATATTAAGCCTATTGCTGAACTCTGTACTAAAAGTCAACTTTGTTGTATTTTATATAGAGATTCTTTGATTATTCCTCCATATTAAGAAATAAATTGGTAAGGCTCCTCACAAAAAACTTATATCTAAATTCAATCATGCGGCTTTAATAAAAAAAATAGTCAAAGGGACTTTTTCAGAGAACGAAAACAAAAAAGTTATTGATGGTATTTGCTCTGATACAGCTGGAGTCACACTTGGCGTTCTACAAGGAATTGTTATCGATCCTCTTTCATTCGTAATTTATATGTATGACTTAAGTTCTCGAGTTAGGAGTGAATTAAGATAATAGTCAGACAATACACTTAAATATCGTGAAATAAGTGAAGACGTGGTCTTTGAAGTTCTGACATCGGAAATTTACAACATTCATTCATTGTATCAGGTGCGGAAGCAAGAATTAAATCTTAGTAAATGTACTACAGTACACAGTATACACGAAAGTCATAACACAAATGCCATATCTATACTGAGGGCAGAGTAAGAATAAAGTCTTCAGTTACATTTAAATATCTTTGAATTACCATAACTTCAGATATACCTTGGGGAACACACATACAAATTATTTGCGTTAAATCATTAAAGAAAATAGGGTTCATTAAGCGTATAATAGGAAGGTTCTCGGATGAAAAAGTAATAGAGAGATGCTTCTTCGCTCTGGCTACGCCACAACTTGGATTAGTGTCTCACAGCTATTGAGAGGATAAAGGTGGGAGCCCCTAGAGACTCGGAGGCTACACGCTAGTCTCAGTTTACTTGAGAATTGTGTGAGAACTGGTGTGTTTCAGAGCGACACAGAGAATACTATCATGACGCCTCACCACATCTCTAGGTCTGACAGACGCGATAAAATAAGATCTATGCCGAACAGAGAGGTACAGACACTTGTTCTTTTCGCACACAATAAATGCCCACAGTAAAAATTGAGCTCCTCTAAATACACTCTCATAATACACGTCACCATTTCACCTCCCAAAACCTTATCCCTTACATCTTTACACGGCTGGTGTCCTGACACCCCCAGCCAAATGCCAATGCAGCGCCTTGCAGGGCAGTATGTAGATGTAGATGAAGAGATGGCAGCATTTGTCTGCGCGTGGAAGAGTCGAAAGGTCGCGAGAAGCGGGGAAACAAGCGACGGAAGAGGAAAAGGGAAATGAGAGAAGAGGAAGACGAAAAATAAGACATCAAGAGTAACTATTATAAGGAGAGGGAAGGAGGGTCGCCTTCGCGACGGAAACAGATGAGCGAATAATCGCAAAAAGTCGCTCACGTTTTCACGATAGAGAGAAGCGGGACGGACGGTTGCGCCTCTGGCGGCCTCCTTTGGAAAACTACCCTTCCCCCCACTCCTTTTTTTATATCGCGCGTACAGCCGCTTGGAGACGCAATATCCGCCCTCGACGAACGGAGATTAAAAAAAATAAGAGAAACGAAAAAAATAAAGAGTCAAAGAAAATGGAATTGAAAAATGTAAAAAAGAAAGAAAGAAAATTGCGACTGAAATAGGAAGTGCGCTTTTCGTGTTGGTAAGGAGAGGTTGAAAAGGGATGGAGGGGAATTTGAGCGGAGGTGAGCGGTGCAAAACATAAACACGAGGTTCTTTCGTCGCTACGCAACGGGTACGACAGTGGCGCCGTAGACTCGGACAACGGCCGACTTCGCTTCCCCAAACCCATCGCCTCCTTTTTCGTATATTCATTGTGAGATGAAATATAAAGTTAAGAAATATATTTCAAAACTAGTAAAAACCATCGTCATGCAACTTTATTTTTATTGAACAGTGTACTAATTATAATTTAAAGTACATTTAAGTACATTTAAGTTCATTTTATGCTCGTCGGTATACGAAACATCGAATTTTCAGTGTAGAGCAATGTATTCTCAACAATGGGTCATGACCATGTGTTCCTCGGAGCGACATAATTACTATTTACATAGTTTAGGATATGCTTTCCGTCAAAAACAACCACTTGTCATTCCAAGTCCAATTTTGGGCATTTCTTCCCTATATTTGCTTAGGACACTCGGCATCAACAAAGCTATGGGTCGTCATGGGAACGATTTGGCAAAAACATGATTCAATGCCAAGCAGCACTAAGCTAGCAAAACGCGCTACTCGGCACTGACCGCTCCGCTAACGGGTTCGCTGGATCTAGCGGACGCCATTGTTAACAGCAAAATTTTTCTATGCTCGCGGAATCAGCGGTGATCCGTGATTGGTTGTTCAGGTGTGTTTAGAGCAGAAGTTTCTTTTGAAATAATTTGAGGAAATATACATGGTTATTGCTAACGGGTTCGCTGGATCCAGCGGACGCCATTGTTAACAGCGAAATTTTTCTATGCTCGTGGAATCAGCAGTGATCCGTGATTGGTTGTTAAGGTGTGTTTAGAGCAGAAGAGTTTGTTTTGAAATAATTTGAGGAAATATACATGGTTATTGGTACATACTTGCATTGTAATTCTCGATACTTGAAAATGTTCAACAAAATCTTCTGGGGGATATCATGGAATTACTTAAATTATTGTTTTCGTAATACTTAGTATTACCGACTGGTTCCTCTTCCTTGTCCAGAATATTAGCAGCTCCCACGACTTCGTCAATTTGGCTTATTGCCGGTAGTGTGGAACGCAAAATGTTGTCATTATCATTACCATCCAACTCGTATAATAAAATTTTAGCTACGATTTCCATTTCATACGCGTGAATTGATCCACGTGAAACTGTTTTCAAGTATGCGCGGTGTTATGATGTTCCCGTGGCAACAGAGAAGTGTTCACCCGAACCTAGGATGAATACAACAGCGCTGCTCGCTTAAATAGCTTAGCGCTTGCTTGGCTGAACGCACCCAATTTTTTAGCAAAGTTTTCACGATTTCGAACAGTAAACGAAATAAATAAGAATAAATTATATTGTTTTTATATTTCTTTTGTTGGCCACCCGTCTCGACTTTGTACGGCCAATATTTCTAATTTAAATATACAAATAAAAGGCTAAACAAAGATTTAAAAAATGCCCTCAATTGGAATTGAAAGAAGCACAGCATCACAAACATGACAGAGAATGTTGGGTTACGTAATCATGGAGACATGGCTACAACAGCATTACTGTAATTTGAAAACTTTTAATTATTGAATTTTAGCTCACTCTGCTACCTTAACTTACACCATATAAGAGGTATTAATTCGTAACGTCGTCGTCCCAGCCTATAATGCCGCGAAAATTAGACGTTTAAAGCTAAATAAGGACACTTAGAAGTTTTCTCTACCTCAAAAAAAACCCACACAATATTTTAATGACACATATTCAGCGTATCGGGCCAAATCACATCACATAATGAGTAAAATGGAGGGGGTTCAAACGCGTTTTGAGAAAAAATAACACCGAAATTTTTAAAGAAATATGTATGCACTGAGAAACAAATAGTTTAATTAACAATGCCAAAATTTTATGCGCGATTGCTTTCTTATTCCAAGAAGCATTTGTGTTTTGACCCAAAAATTTTAAGTCCAGCGTTATTTAAGATAAATAAAACAATTTTCAAATTCCTTAATTTTTCATACTTCCGTAACTGGGCGACGGATGCGTATTTAGTTAAACAACTAGACATGTAATGTAAGAAAAATGCAGGCCATTATGGAATACTTCACTCATATATGGTCAAAATCAGACAGGATATGAGCATTTTTCGATCTTTTGTGGTCGATTTTGCCAAGGAAATACGACCAAAGAATAACATGGCGAGGGTTGAATGGTAAGGGCCTTCATTCCTCGTACACATTAATCTGAAACTCGGTTTCATTAGTACTGACGGTCGTTAGGGGGTTAATTAATGCATACATGTATATCTGTTTCTTAAAGCATCCAAAGAAAAATTCGCAAGAAAAGAATATGAAGTTTTATTGTATTATCTTTCGTTTGACATTTATTTCGAAGTTTTACGTCCAATATTTCGAATTCAATAAAGTAAAAAAACACACTGAAAGCGAATAAACATGAAGTCAATACGTGTATTTCTCCATGGAAAAGGATTTCATTGACGGAGAAACTATGCTTTTTCTATTAATAAGGAATAATTGCACCCCACCAAACAAAGTGTCACAATTTCCTTAGGAACCAACTTACATAAAACAGATTTACATCTACATCTACATACTACCCTGCGAGCCGCCGCATGGGCGTGTGGCATGAGGTGTTAGAACATCAGCCGAGTCAAGATGTAAGGGATAAGGTTTTGGGAGGTGAAATGGTGTCGTTTATAATGGGAGTGTATTTAGTGGAGCTAAAGATTTATAATGATCGCTTATTGTGCACGGAAAGAACGAGTTATTGTACCTATCCGTTCGGAAGTGTATCTCTCTTATTTTATCGCTTCTGTCAGACCTTGAGATGTGATACGTCATGATAATATTCACTGTGTCGCACTGAAACACACCCGTTCTGAACTTCCTTCGTCCGAAAAGCACATAACAGCCAATATCCTTCGCGGTCGGCTTAACTATGAGCTTGAAGATTATATCTGGGCCAAGTTTCTCAAAGCTACACTTCTATAATTTGGAATGGCGGTCGTTATCCAGTCCCAAAACAGCTATCACATGGAGTAAAGTAATTTGTCAAGATGTTTTGCGAATATAAATACATAATATTTGATAAACCGTACCTGAAGTCCTGGTTTTAAGCTTAAATATCAAATTCGAGGCCGATTCATCTGCTAAACTTAAGAAAAACATTAATAAAAAGTCGTTTGTTCCACTGCATGTGGCGAAGCATGAACTCAAAATGGACGTTATTCATGCATTTTGCATGTCAAGATATCTTGTTTCATAAATTAGTACATATGACAAAAAAGCAATGTTTAACAAAGCTTCACCAAGGAAACAAAATCCGTGCACTTTCATCTTTCAATGTATAAAAATAATTACTGGAGATGGAATGATTAATATATGTTCAACACTATCAAATAAAAAGTCAATCCTGGAGAAACATATGTGACTTCAATCCTTGGTCTGGCCTATCTCAGTCTTGTTACTATAGTCCACACCCTAACACACAACGCATATATTACTGGGGAAAAAATTAAAAGTGACTTGGGCTGTTGTCTTTTGAATAACTAATATTGAATTGAAAGTGTGGAATCAAGAGTAAGAACATTTGATAACGAACGAGGAGACAGTATGTTAAAACAATCGTGTGGAGCGTGGCACTCTATGGATAGGAATCATGTACCATTGAAAAGTTGACCTGAAAAGACTAGAAGATTTTCAAATTTGGTGTTAGAGGACATTGATGAAGATAGATGGGCGAATATTAAAAATAAATACGTATGCAGAAAAGTAGCAGACAAAAGGACCTAATGGAAATCGATACAGAAAAGACGAACTAGATGGATAAGACACACCCTGAGGCACAATGAGCATGTGAAGAATATAATTGGAGAGAAAACACAGGGAAAAGTCCCTAGAGGAAGGCCAAGGGTTAAACACACATGACATATGAATACGAAAGAGCATCAGAGGATCTACGAGGATGAAAGGGAACTCTCATTGGATAGGAAAGGATGGATGGTGACAGTCAACCAATCTTAGAATTGGACAACCACTTATGATGATAAACCATGAGCAATACCCATGTTTTACCTAATCACCTCTACAATTAATCCACTCAATTTGGCCACGGGTCATATTTTTCGACGTATTTCCCTCTCCCCTGCATCCCAACACCTTAACTCGACGGGGACGGCAGAGTGCAGAAGGGTGAGAGGGAATGGGAGACGGAGGTAGGGAGGGTTAGACGCCTGTTGACAGCCGTTGCAGGGGAGTGAGGCCCCTCCAACCCCCAACCCCCCCATCCCACTGCCTTCCGGAGGGGTGGATTAGTCGCCCGTCTCGCCGCGTGATTGTCGCTATGGTGACGGCAAACAGCGACGCAGCGCGCTCACTCTCAATTTCATATGCCGTCCAGAATAAACAAGTCGTCGTCCCATGTCGCCGTGGCGAAATAAATAAACCCTTTGAAGAGTTTTGAGGGTCTGCGGGCGAGGGGAACCGGGTTGCTCCTCATCTCCAGAAACATTAATGAAGCGCAAAAATGTAAATATGTGGTCGTGGGCGGTGATTGCGGAAGGAAACGAATAAGTGATTATGAGACCGCTATTTTTGAGGTGGTTGGAGCGGTGGGTGTTTATGTACAGATTTCCGAGAAAAGCAAAACCTAATAAGTACGAGAACTTATGAAAGATATGTATAGATACAAGTAAAAATAATTCTGCGCTACTAATTTGATTTTTTTGGAAATTTAACGATATTTTAACATTACGTCCTACGGCACTGGACACGTTTTTCTTTTTTTTTTAGAATGGAACCTTTATTTTAATTTCTCTTTTTTAGAATAGAACCTTAATGTTTTTATTTTAAAAATAAACCTTGATTATCTGGGACAACTCCCCAAGAGTAACAATAAGATACAATAAAATAGCAGTGAGGTAATTTACAAATTAACAAATGAATGCACTCAAATCAGAAAAAAATGAAGCTTAATTACAAAGTAAAAGAAAGGAAAAAACAACTAACCTCAGTGAAAGATAATAACTGTACATATGTTTCAACTGAATTTAAAGATAGATATAGATACAATACAAGATAATCGAAGGGTAAAATTCCTTAATGTTACAATACGTATGAGATTTAAAAAAAAGATGTTAAACAGCTAAAACAAAAAACATGAATGGACCATGAAGAAAAAACAATAGTTATCCATAAAAAATTAGCAGTGCAAATTTAATACTGAAATGGCTAAAAAATTCAGGAAAACTTTCGTAAAATAAAAATCAATACAATTTAGATTGAAAAGTTGCCTACGAATGAGATTTCCTCAAATCAATCGGAACAGAATTCCAGAGTTGTGAGGCAATGCTGTGCATAATTACATTACAAATGCAAAGATATTATCCTATCGCGGAATATCACGTTACATTTTTTTTCAATGGATTTTTACATATATCAAGGCATAGTAAACCCGTTGGTAAATATAATATTCGCCTTAATTTACAATTCTGCGCAGTAAGCCCAAGTGTATACAACACCTAAATTAAGGAAAAACTTTTAAACACAACTCGGAAATAGTTTAAGTTACACGAGGTCCAAGATTATTGTCGGCTTACGTGAATAGAAATTAAAGTGTGCCCTAAAATACTCACATTGACCGCTTCAGACATGTTAAGTTAACAAGACACGGTATGCGATAGCGACTGGTGTGCAGTGGATAGGCAAACGGCCCATTTGGGATAAAATTAGCGAATTTCGAGGAGTTCTCAATAAAATCCACCAAATATAATGAATACCTTAGCAATGACTCTTAACATATAGTTGATAAATTAGGTTAAGTATGGAAAAGATTTAAAATCGGTCGCAGACCAAGATAAATCGTATATTTCGGAGTAGTTTAATCGTATTCAAAATGTCGATCAAAATAATTTTATGGTTTAATAATTGATTTGACCCTCGGTCCAGAGAAGAAATAGCGAGAATCTCTACGAATTTCAATCATATATATACTCACATTATTAATTTAAGTAAGGCAAGAAAATTTGATCAATTATAATGGAGATAATTATGATCACTGCAGTAAATTTATTAAAGGTAACTTGTGATTACTATAGGAAACCCTGGATCAAACAATATTACAATGTACAACTTTACGATAGCTTAGTATTTGTAAAATAATTTATTCTTCGAAAAAAAGTTTCAATGAGTTTGAGAACTTTCATCTATGACTTGAAACCACTAATTTTCATATAATCAAATTGTTTTGAGAGAATGCTCATTTCTACAATTTAATTAAAGCGTCAAAACTATGGCAGTAGATGAACTTTTACAAGTATGTTTTATCAAAACCATAGTTCATTTGAAATCTAATTGCCCAAAGCTTTTCTTTAAATCTTCAACTTGAATTTCAGTAGTAACTAGGACAAGGAAATTCTCCACAGTCAGCAGCAAGAAATTTGCCTCTCAGCCATTAGTTACGTACACATTACTTAATTAGAAATTACACATTACTGAATGAGAAACTTCAGGCTACCATTGCCACTAGCTACTTATTTATCGTAATAAGTAGGTTTCAGGAGTCGGTTATCTCGTCCTACAATCTGCTTTTCGACGATACCAGCGTAATGCAAGGTCTTTCCTTGTATCACCCAGGATGATAGAGATTGCGTAGCAAGTTGCCAGCTAAATTATTTCTGTCGCACGAATAATAGGGAAATTTAATATACCAAATGAAAAATTGTATCGCAAATAGTTTACAAATTCAATCCAGTCTGCTGCTTAAAATTTCGCAGTCAATGATAGAGATGACTAAACCCAGAAAACAAGCATGCGGTCTTCATATATATTGCTGACCTTTAAGTCCAATAATCAATAACTGAAAATCCTCCATTCCAACAATAATATTTAATAAACGATGAAACTAACAATAAATAACCATTATCAAAATTCCAAATCTTTACCCTTATAGTCCTTTGTTATTTAGTTTTTCATAAAGTGGAAAATTTTACAACCAAGGCAGAAAAATTAACCTAATGAAATCAACATTTTTGGGCGAGATGTTGTGGAACTGCATTATCGAAAATGAAAAACATTCGATGTTGTACTGTCCACTTGTTTGATTCTCGAACTCTATGACACGTGATTTGGCACTTTCTTAGGCTCACAGTGTACTTGAATATGGCCAAATAAAGTGCCGAAACACGTGTAGTAAAGTTCGAGAATTAAAAAAGCGGACAGTACAACATCAAGTTTTATTCATTTATTAACCTAACATTCAATCACGAGTTTTTCCGATATTGGAATAATTTTGACGTGCCATGTCGTAAATTTAATTCCATTAAAAATAATAATAAAAGAATAACAAACTACACAGAGTGAAAATAAAAATCAAGAATAATTACATGTCCAGATGATGAAAAGTGTCAAGAAAAGTATTTCCTGAAGTGGGGACGTCATATTCATAGCAAAATATTTTACACCTGCAGAATGGTCAGATTTTAACAGCATTATCGAACTATCATCATTATTTTTGAATGCTCTTTAACAGTACTCGGTATGAGAGCCAGCCTCCTTGTAGTATGCTTCCGGTTAACGTTTTACCAACATATTTACTTTCATTACTGCAATTGAACTCAGTCAATGAATATTTTGATCACGCTTCGTTGGTCTAACATTACGTACAAAGTTTTTCTGCGCTAATTCTTAATTCTCTAGTTATTTTACACTGGAAACAATATTTACGAAGGGCGCTTTAATTAACTACTACCTTCTAATAACGTTATTCTACTTTAACTAAGTTTCTCAATACCGCCGTACAGTTTAGCCGCCATCTAATATTGGCTGATACAATATTCAGGTCATCTTTCTTTCCAATGTTTTATTTGCCCAGTCACAATGCGGCCCACGTTGGTTAACTAGGCCGTGTAACGCACGGCGGAAGTTTAAGTAGGTCTCAGAATACTTAATGATGCTGTTCTCTGTATTTTGATTTTTAATTAATGATTCCAACACTCCCTCTCTCCTCCAACTCCTCACGTCCTCCCCACACCCACTATTGTATAAACCGAACTAACTGGGAGGAAAAAAATTGAAACATGAAGGCCAAGAGGAGATTTAAAACCATGAAAATTGAAGGGGCATTTTAAGTAGTAAAGAGAAATATTGCCCTCTCAGGTTGATGTGTGTTGCTTAAGATCCATTATCACCTTCATTATTCACCTGTATCCTTCACTCCATGTTTCTCATTTTGACATGAAAGGCATGAAATTCTCCTGATAATAGCAAATTGTACGTCATAGCCATTATCGCAGTTGTATAAACAATAAGTAGAGGAAGTCAATCGATAATAACTGACTTAGGGTAGTTTCTGCGATACTTCAGCAGAGTTACGATGGAGATCATAAGCAAATATAATTTTTAAATTTCAGCACCCATCAGGAACATTGGAAATGCTGTTTCGCTAATGGCACTATTAATGTAGTTTTATGCTACTGAAATTCTCAGAAATTTAATTAAAACATCTATAAAAGTCATGATTTATTATAATCAAGCCATAAGGTTGAAATACATCTACTATCCATCCGAATGTGGTAAACGCGCCGAAATTTTCACAATTTTTTCAGAATATCTACTTGTTTTCTCTGACATATCAAATGGTAATTAATTTCTGGAAGCACCCAGTAAAATAAATTAATCCTATAATTGCTTTGGTAGTAGTTTAAGGATAACTGCCGTAATTAAAGTGTGCATGCGGAAATTCCATATAATTGGTGCCGCAATAGGCTTATATGGTTAGGAAAAGTGTTAATTAAAATATCTTCGCGAAATAATAAGCTTCAAAGCTACATTTTACGATTATATAAAAGTTTCTGCCACGTGTTATTGATTTAACTTTGGAAATAGTTGATATTTAATTCAAAATACTCACTGTATAATTTCTGGCAAGATCTAGATCTTTAGAAATGCCTCATTTTTAAACTTAAGTCTCTCTGGAGTGCATGCTTGTTTGATATTTTATGGAGAATAGTCCTTATTTCTGGACATGTATCTCAAAAAACAGTGTGGTAAATAGCAGATAATTTGGAAAATTTGGAAATAAGATGTTTTATTCTCTAAAATGAGGTCATATCCATTGAAATGCATGCAAAATATTTTCTCGCTGAAACTAACTTGGCCCAAAACTTTGACCTCTTTTAGGAATTGAGAAATTGTTTATTCTGGTATAAGAATATCCATAATGTAAACAACCGCACCTATTTTCAATGGTTGTGCAACCAGTGCTTCAGCAGAGGCTATTAAAGTTAACAAAAAACTTAAACTTGGCAATATCCCGAGAAATATAATTTTAGCTCGTGATGCTGTTCGAACGACGGGCAAGCGAGATAAAATGCTCCCTCTTGAGCTTTGTGTTTGAATTGTTCGAGATAATTTCGATCACGTAACAACGGAGTCACGTGGTGCAGTCACGAAGGGTTCGAGATTTTTTACGTATTTATACCGCTCGTCAAATTCTTAAGCAGCTTTCCCGATCGAGTTTCACTCGCAGAACTATTGATGGCGCAGCTGAAAATTGCGATTAGAGGCGCCATTAAAAACACAACAGAAAATTATCCATCTGAATGTAGTAAATGAGCCGAAATGTTCACAATTGTTTTTTGAATATCTAATTGTTTTCTTTCACCTGTCAAATAGAACTTACTTTTTGGAAGCACCTCGTAAAAGAAATTAACTCTATTCCATTGCTCTGGTAGTAGATTAAGGATTACTGCCGTAATTAAAGTAAACACGCGGAAATTCTATATATTTGGTGCCGCAGTAGGCTTATATGGTTCGAAAAAGTGTTAATTAAATGTCTTCGCGGCATAATATTCAAATTTATTTTTATTTAAGCATCTATCACCTTGGATCCTCAATTTCCGTTTTCTATAGGTAAAGCATTTATCAACGAAAGCAGAACTTTTTTGAGATAAACATGGGGAGTTAAGTATATGTTATGACTAACACAGTCCCGGTAGACTTAACAGTAAATTGAAAGAAAGTTTATATTTTTAGCGCTGAAATCCCTTATATGTCCATTTTTTCATTATTAATTCGACGTTCAATAATTTCGACAACAGCAAAAGGCGCAGCTTGGGCTTTTAATTGGAACTTATCTATGAGAGCTCTGTGGCTCAGGTTAATAAACCATAATGAGATTTTAGCTTTGCAATTTTCATCCCCTTCTCTCCACACGTAATTAGTGGCCCTTGACTGACCATTTCCATTTGCTGGAAGAATGAAAAGAACTCCTTCAATCCCTTTTAACAATTTTAAATTTCCTATCTCTTCGCGGTGTATTTCAAATAGCATCGTCTATTTCTTGAGCTAAACCTAAGGTAAATATTAATATTGACGCAGTTGTGTAAACAATTCTCCGACCTTATGCAATTTGACTTTGTTTCAAAGATGCTTTGTGTATATATCCCGAAAAATATTTAACGCCCTTCCAAGCCACATTAAGGAAGAAAAAAACGTAAGAAAATTTCTTAAGAAAGTAAAAACTTGGTTATTACTTATAAAAAATATCGAGATTTTGTTTCGTAATTTACATGAAATATTTATCGAATTAAATATAATGAATTAAGTGATATTATAATATCATTGTTGAAGTAAGTTCGCCCGATCTTGTATTTATGTGTCTCTTTTTTGTAACCACTATTTAATTATGTATATCTCTGAGTCTTATCTATTTTGAATTAGTTTCTTCACTGTATTGTAAACGTTTTATCGAAAATTGTATCATTTTTTGCATGGTTTATTTATTTGTCAGTAGCCCCAACACAGGTTATTCCTTAGGGGCTATCTATTGTACTACCACTCATTAATTCCTGAAAAGGAATTAAATTATTATTATATTATAATATAAAAAAGTAATCTTTGTTTGAAGGTAAATTTATATTTTCATTTGTGATTATTATATTTATGAATGATTTATGACCAAAAATAAGTACAAATATTCCTTGTTGTTGTAAATTTATTGTGACCCATCCAAAGGGAAATTACAGCGTGTAAACTATTTGTAAATAAATTTATTATTATTATTATACAAAAATTCGAAATGTTGTAAGCTTTTAAACGGCGTAATGATATAATAAATCTGAGAAGAGTCCTATCAACAATCGTCCAATTGCAGACAGTACGGTGAAATTGATGATATGACTTATCACCAACTTCATTATATACCAACCTCAATCTGACACGATTAGAATTTTTCGAAAATTTCATTCTCACTCGTATTGAACTATTTTTTTCGCTGCCGAAGAGAATTTTTTCCCGTTAATTGGACCACAGATAGATAAGAACTTCTTCTTATTGAGTGCCAATCATTTGTTTCTATACTTTGTTATATTCTTGACACATCCGTCCGTCAGATGATTCCGTTAAATGCAATCGCATGCATTTTTTAAAATTCTGCTATCTCTAGTATTCTCCACATGTCTGCTTCCCCGTTGCATTCTTATTTTATCTCAAACGTGCTTCTTTCCATCTCTTAAACTCTCTCGCTTGATTTAACACCGCGATCGCAAGGCCCTCATCAAACTGTATCTCATATCCAGTGCCTACGGGGTCAACCAGTACCTACGGGAATGATACACTTGATGCAAATTAAGGCGGCAGGAGAATTTCACCGATGTAAAAGAATTTTTAATAAATGATATACGGACTGAATATGTCTGTGGGAAATCTAAGGGGAGGGAGAAAATTGATGTGGCGTGACTAAAAAGTTCCCGGATCCACCCCATTAAAGAAACTGTAAGGCCACTGGAATTTTCCCATTATCTCCCACCCCACCACAGTGGACCCCACTCGACCCTCAAAGTAAGCTCACCACCTACTTCAGAAAATGACTGAAACCCTCATCATTAACAAAAAGATACTCCATCTGTGGCATATATACTCACATTTCCGGCTCCAGTGGAGAAAGGTTAGAGTCCTCGACTGCTCGCAGCAAAGGGGCATCACGTCTATTATGCAAATGGGAGTAGTAAGTATATTTCTCTATTTTTGAAATAAGGTTACCACCTGTCGTAAATGTATTTTTCAAATCGCATGAATATCTTTTCTGCGGTGCAGTTTATGATGGAAGGAGTGGAAAAAAGTTAGATTAAGTTTCAAATATTTTCACTTGAATAGTTACTGAGACGTTGAGTCATAAAACTAAGTTTATTTTTAGACGAATTACTGATTATTACAGCTGCTGAAATTTTTAAATAACCTTTGACATCGTTGACTGCGATAACTATCCCTAAAATCTGACAAGAATCTCATTACGATCCAAGGGACTGTAGTAAAATTGTTTGTACGGACTTTTGACAGATAACAGAATAATAAATTAAGACGATTATTAATATTTTCGTTAATTATAATAAATTTTGACCAAGACGTAGCGAATCAAAGAAGTTTTGATATTCAGTTACACTTTCCGTGATTCTAATAGTAATGAACTTAACAAAATATATAACCTAATCTCTAGCAATTCAAGGAAACATTATACTTATGGCAATAATTTCCTACATCTATAAAATAGCCAAGTCTTTCTGAAATACGTAAATAAGCACAGAAATATCATTTTTCAATGATGAAGAACATTCAATAGTTAAAACTATCACTGTTTATCCAAAACATAAATGAAGGAGCCCACGTGCGCTTTAAGAGCATACTTTTGCAGATTAAAGGCGTCACATAGAGGGATCCTAGATATTTTACAGTAAGCCGCGTTTTCAAGTACCCATCAACTAGAGAGGTTTACGAATTCAAAACTGAGAATTACTGGTTTCGCGTAATTTTATAGGAGAGCTATTTTATCACAGCTACGAGATATACATTGAAAATTAACTTTACCACCAATTCACAGTTTTATACGCCAATGAATTATCCACTTCACCACCACTGCTTCAACTGATCACGAAACGCCCTAACTAATGACTCAAAACAACGGCCAACTTGCTCGCTTTTGCCAAAACTACGCTTTAGCGGTCATAAAGCAGAGAATAGAGCATGCACAATTGACTATCTCATTGCAGCTCCATGGCTTTCGTGCCCTCACGGATATTCTCACTATCTCTGGACCATGTTCTCCCAAGTAAGAGAGGTAACACCTGGAACACTTTCCAGAGCGTGCGAGAGAGCAATTCAATATTTTGTTTTTGTTCAGAAATTATTTTTCGTTATTTTTAGGATTTTGTATGATTCGCGAAACTTTAAATTATTTGTATCATTTTTTCTCTTCCATATGTTTCATATTTGTTATTATTTATTATAAAAATTAATTACATTAATATGTTTCGGCTACCTCCACTATTAGTCTTAAGTAAATCATTGCTTTCAGTGATACGGGAAAATTATAATTTTATTTAGGAGGTGGGGCATTAAAAAGGTTTGAAACCAACACTTTGTTTCTAGCCAGATGACCATCTGTTTGAACGATCATTGTACTCTAAAATCATTTCTTGCAAATACTCGCGCAGTTCATCACGCAAGAACAGAGAAACTCGTAGTTACCAAACGGAGTAGTAGATCGTTACGTGAAGGTAGAGGTCAGCCATTGAAAAAGGACGTCGAATGGTGTGAGAAGAATATGGGTATCGATTGGTGAGATATCCGAGGGCTTCAGGGCCGAAGAATTGGCAGAGTCATTACGACGGCGAAAAAGAAAAACCTAAAGAAAGCGGGTGTATTTAAGGAATTCTCGGAATGGGATTCGGGAGATGGAAATCATTCGAGCAAAATGATGACGGAGGTGAGATTAGGCGGTCTATCGGAGTGGAATGTAATGCATGAGAAAATATATCGGACTCCGACTTAGGCCCTCTTCCCCCCTTTGAGTCCAAAATCGAGATATAACATTCCCTTCCTATACAATTCTCCACCTCTCACTTAAGGAAGTGGAATCTATTTTTGTTTATAAAAATATTTACATAAAATTTTACATACGTAAACTAATTACTGATACAAATTGTTGAAAGTAAAAAAATTGAGTACATATTGCATTAAGATATACAACCTCAAGGACTGTGTCATGTAAAGATTGCAATTTTCTCTCGTTTAAGTTTACCTAGACCATTATCATATTTTCACTAAAAACTTACGTATTCATAAACAATATTGGCCGCGTTCTCATACCTCATGATTTCAGACTTAGTATTTCTCCCAACGTTCAGCACTAATGGCTAAGGTGGTTGGAGCGGCTTTCGTTTTCACAGCATGGAATTAAACTGCCTACGTGTACTTATCAGTAAAATGTATTGCTAAAAGTGAAAAAATGCATGTTACTAATATGGTTTATTGGCAGTTTATTGCTATTTTAACTCATAGTCTTATGGCTCTTGCCAAATGTTTCAAATTGATTCGACTCTATGCGAACAGACACCCATATTTGCAAAAAATGCCTATCATATAATTAAAATGGTTCCTCACAAATATCAAGGTATCATGCCTAATTAAAACCATGTATTAACACACGGTTTTTCCTTAAATTTCGAATTCCGCGCCGTAAACCTAAGTCGTAACAATGCTCTAATTGTAGCAGACATTTTCTTCGATCCGCTTTCAAAGTTATCAAAATGTTCACTCAACAAGTCACCAGCTCCAGCCTCCAATAATACAGGAACTCAATCAATGGATCCGTTTGGCTTAGGGCTAACGTCGTTGTTGATTTTTTTTAGAGATTGTACTGTATCAACAACGGACCCCACGTTCCACATTAGTAGTTGAAAGTAGAATAGAATTTAATAAAATGTGTAATATTAATGATACGCACTCATTTACGACTGAATTTCTCCGCTGCTAACAAGATATACTTGTACGACCGATATCTATATCTAACTTTGACCGTTGTAAATATCCAACTTTGCCCATTTGTGCGCCACGGTGCCCGATGAAAACGCCTCCATTAGTGAAAATCATTCGCGATCACATACAAATTACACCTGAATGAAACATAACAACTACACAGCGTTTTACATTTCTGGTTCGTTCTGCGGTCCTTTGCGCAGATTATAATTTTTTTACACCTATCTGGAGCGCCGGAAAGAAGTGCGATAATGGGCTGACATTTGTATCATCAAACATTCATGACATATTTTTCTTCACATAAAAACAGAGCTCGTTAGATTTAATGCGTATTCATATCTGCCTCAAACTACCTGAAAACGAATAATTATGCACACAATGCAATATAAAACATAACGTTGGAATGTAATAACAGAGCATGGAGTTAGGTGGAAACATATCCGCCTCTTTCGAAGAAAATGGAGGAGAAAATAAAGAACAAATAGGCTGAGGTAATATTTTGCCTACCTTTTACAAAAGAATTAGTACATCCATTCAACAAAATCTAACTTTAGGGTTTATCCCTAAACCTGATTTCATTCATTCTGATTACTGGCTGAACTCGTAACCGGCAAATTAAGCCGGCATTTTAACTTTTATTTCTAAACATTAACCAGAATTTATCTACTTGAGGTAGTTAAGCAAACATTTATTAAAGCTAACGGTAGTAACTTTAATTAGTGGAATTGACAAGATAGTACTATAACACATAATTAAAGTTTTTCAAGCCACGCTGTTCCATCTCGTGTCATTACTATATTTACAACTCATGGTTTTCCAGAAATGTTTATTCCGAGAACGTATCTAAAAAATTGCAAGCTGGGCAATGTGAGAGAAGATGAAAAAAACCATCAGGCAATAAAAATATTGCCAAGAGTTTAGAATAAATATTATATTTGGCGACAGCGCGAATAAGCGGTGAGGACTATGGCCAGGGAATTCTTTTCAATGGCAAAATAGCATGGCGAGAAAGCTCAACTTTCACCATTCTAGTCACCGTTATTGTTCAAAGCCGTTTTGAGTCATTAATTAACCCACCAGGGGGCTGGCTATCACTTTTACACGTCCGTACTTGCATCTGAGGGGGTGGGGGGAATGCCAGAGCACAAAATTTAAAGGGTTTGTATAGGCTTTTGTATAGGCTTTTGTCATTCCATAGGTGTATAAATATGCATCCCACGAATTCATAGAAATGCAGTGGTTTCTGTGAGTGTCTGCCTCTACTCAATCACACAAAAAACGCTGACTCGAACGAGTTGAAAGCATGCGCGAGCATATGCTACTATACCTGGTTCAAACATGGGCCCATTTTCGTTCGTTATTTCGCACCATTTAAAGATTACGGTCATAACCAACTTTTTCGAAAGTCATACTCAATGGTAACGTTTACTACGCCACGGATATAACAACACAATAACACGACCCGAGTTTCAATACATAAGTATTGAAACCATTTTTGTGTTTTCATTCTGTGGTGTAGTAAAATTTACCATTAGATATGACAATGGAAATATGCCACAAAGTTAGCAAAGATACTGTTTTATTATTTCAAATTTGTCGAGCAAAATGGCGTTTGTTTACCATGTAAATTTTTATTTTTACGTGAGAGATTGGTGTTTCTAAAAGAGATAAGAGGTGACTATGAGACTATTTAAAGAACTATTCATTAAATATCGTGAAAAAGGGGCCTTTGTTATATATATAAATAATAATTTCACGTAGAATATTGTTCTTGTTTGTAGAGGTGAATATTCAATATGGTATCAATTGGCACTGGAGAAAATATCTAGCTCAGAGTCACCTAAGGATAGCCATGCCAAACTGCGTCTATACTCGTCTACTTTTACTCGACCGCCGGATTAATCAAATGCACCCACTCGGGAGAAGAGTCAACCGAAGTTGCATATACTCGGCCGCTTACTCGACAACAGTCTGAGTTCAACGGGAGAGTTAAAACACACTCGACGCCTGCTTGGATTTCTGCCCGGGCTAGCCTGAGTGTACCGACTAGGCTCCGCACATTTGAGTTTGTCGAGAGCGGCCTTAGCGAAGTCTTCTCATGGTGTGACTATTATCTTGCAAATATATTTGATAGAATAATGAAATATTCCATGGCAAGTTCAATAGTGGTTATAAGCCATGCGTCTAGCCAACCTACTCTGCTACAAGTATTCGGAGAGCTACTAGGCGGCAAAGAGCTAACTTCAGGAGATACGGGGGTATTTAACATTTTAAATGGAATTATGTTGATGCACGGATAAGTTGGTGGTATGCCTGAGCCAACTGGGTAAAAAATCGAATTTGTCGAATCAAAAAAATCGAATCGACCTGCGCAGCAAGAGATGAATTAGATAAGATTGCGGAGCAATTCTTGCTAAATGAAGGAACATTCCAGCTGAGTATACTAGGAAATGAGTATTCATTCATAAGGCATAGACTTATTGAACAATATTGCATGATAATGCAAACTCATTTGTCTCATCTTCCGTCCGAAGATCCATCAAAAAATTCTTTTTTTTTAACCATACACACTTTCCCAGCCTATACCTACATTTTTCACCGTAGCGAGACTAAGCCCACATTTAAAACTGAGAGCGCCTTCTCAGACGCGAAACATTCATAGCGCTGGCTGGTGTAGTATGATAAGTCATCGAGTATAGCCGTACTTGTCCTCAGATTCCAGGATGGAACTCCGCCGAGGTTCGGGCACTCCACCTGTTTGTCCGTCAAAAAGGTAGCTGAGGCAGTGATTCATAACCAGACGACTGATTATATCCTAAGGCGGTGGCCGATTTGCACGGCTGTACAAACAAAGGGAAATATTCTTGAAGTTTATGGCAATGTTTCCCACGCTCCCCACACTTGCAAAAGAGAATGAACAAAGATTGCAAACACCAGTAATGAAGTTCTTAAAAAGAACAGCTGCCAAGAGACGAACCGAACGAAAACAAAATACGGACATAAGGTAAGAACTCGGCACAAAACAGATCAAAAAACGATACAAGACAAAAGAAATAGATGGATAGGACATTTAGTAAGAATGTGCGAATAAAGAATTCCAAAACTAGTTTGGAAAAAAAGCGAGATGCAGAAGATGCAAGGGATATCGAGACAAGAGATGGAAAGTTCGGGATAAAAGGAGGTGGAAACAGTCTTAATTCCTAAGACTAGCAAAATGAAACAAGAATAAAGAGAAAAAACAATATCCTTACAATACCTTAACTCTATGGACAATAATTAGAAAAAACGGGAAATTTACACTAGTAAATAAAAACTAAAATGAGAAATGAAGAAGTCAGCCTCTATTTTGTATGAATATAATTAATAAATAATTTCTTAGAACTTTAAGACAAAGACAAACATCCTGGTTTGCGGAAGAGAGAAGCTGAATGTAGAAGTCACCCTGAGAGGAGCGAAATTAGAGCAAGTGGATGCCTTCACCGATCTCGTAAGTACCATCACATGGGGCAGTAGTTGTATAACGAACGTCAAGCGGAGAATAGCCCAAGCTAAGAAGGCTCTCATGTGAATAAGACACTGTGCTCAAAGAAGATAGGACTACAAACCAGGAAAACAAGGAAACAGTAAGACAAACCAGGAAACAGTATGTGAAAACATCCGTGTGGATGAAAAACTGTAACATGTATCCGTGTGGATGTTTTCACATACTCTTTTCACATACTGTTTTCATATACTCCATGCATCGGAAGCATGGAAAAGCTTGTCAGAAAAAACAACAAACCCTCGAAACCTGGGACTGTAGGAGAATGCTGAAGATAAAATGAACGGACAAGATCAGAAATGAAGTCAACAGAAGTGTAGAAGAGGGAAGACCATGTGGAACACCATAAAAAAGAAGAACCAGATGGATTGGACACACCCTGAGACAAAATGGGTTTGTGAAGAACATAGTTGAAGGTAAAATGGAGGGAAAAGTCCCCAGAGGAAGACCCAGGAATAAGTTCATGGACCAAACAAAGAGGATACATAGGAATAGGGTACATAGGAAGAGATACCAGGAGGTAAAGGAACTAGCATTAGATAGGAAAGGGTGGAGGGCAGCAGTCAACCAATCTTAGGATTGAACGACTCATGAATGAATGGACGATTTCTTATTTTTAAACCTCCCGTTTATAATCAATACACAATTCTGCTAGCATTATATCAATATTAAAAGTTTAGTTTCCCAGTCTATCAATCCGATAATTCCTATATAGAAACACGTGAATTGAGTTCATTTCATCACTTGCAGCCTTTATGTTTTCACATAATCAAATGAAAAGTATGAGGGCAATAATTTGAGACAAAGAAAAAAATGAAAGAAAAAATAAGTATGATTGTTATTTGATGAAAATATTGTTTTGAGTTCCGAACCGCAAAAACTTGAAAAAATATCGATAAAATTATTCAAAATTTGGGGTTTTTACTGAACCGTCTCCTTGACTACCGATAGTATTGTAGCTGCTAGTGAGAATCTAAGGGAGTAAAGGGAACAAAGGCTCATAACGGATCAACTGGGAATGATAAGGAGCCTTCCAATACGGAAGGCAAATTCTGAGAAATAGGAAACTAATATGATACGCCACTAGGAAAGGCAGAGACGAGGAATGCGGTTAAATCAATGATAACCATACAGACAATTGAGAAGGAGTATCAATTTGTAAGTAAATCCTTCTCAGATGATATCGATGACTTTTCGGGTTCTCTTCCGCGTCTTCGGCAATGGAAACACGCGGAAGAGAACCCGATAAGTCTTCGATATCATCTGAACGACTCCGCGGAAACCTTAGAGTTCAAATCCTTCTCAGGTTACACACCGGGCCTGTATCAGCCCTGATGATGGTAATATCGCGTGCGGAAATGTTCTCTACAATGGAAAATTCGACACGGCGTGTAACCCGAGAAGTATTTGCTTATATCAATTACTAGTTAAGAATTAGTCCTTATTTCTGTATTATGTCAATCTATAGTGTTCAATTTTCGGTACAAGATGGCTCAGAATGGTAATTTTTACCCCAAGAATCATTTAAAAAATTTATTTACTGCAGACGCGAAAAATAAAGAGTTTTGAATCTTGAGCCGAATTTTCGGCACAAATTTGGCCATAATTTCGCCGCGGACATTTTCTCAGGTAGGGAGATTTCAAAGTGCGCACTGTCGGCGATATTGCGCGTTGTCGGCGATATTGCGCGACAAGAACAAGGTGCCCTACTTTTATAGTGAATTCGCATCTGGCGGCCTCTTTTCGGAACTTTGTGGCAAGAGTGCTCCTCTACGCCGCCGTCTCAACCAATGGCTGGACGAACCATTCCCCTACTTCCCCCTTCTCCACTGATCCAGAGCTACCTCCCCTCCTTTGACTGCGCCTACCGGACGTTTCATCGCAGCGGCTCTCTCCTCTGCGGGCCACCGAAGTGTGTACCTCGTCAGCAGGCATCGTTCGTCAAGTTCCGGCACCTAGCCTGTGGGCCTCATTGTCGCGTAATCATAATTGTAATTTAGTATATTAAATATAGTGTGACTGTTGGAAAGCATTCCGTACTGGTCATTTTTGACTCCTTTCCCACTGTTTCAATTTGTTTTTCCGCGACGTTCGTCGCAACCTATATGACGAAAAATAAAAATTTGGATGTATACGTAGTTGTCAGAATTAAATATATGTACGTTTAAAAAACGCACATTTAGAGTTTCAAATTTTGAGCTTCAATGAGTATCGTATTATGTTACTTTGGGCTTTCAAACCATTTTAACAATCCAATTACAGTTTCACCTAGCATGGAGAATACAGACCTAAGAACAAAGCAAAGCGACAACCTGCCATTAAATAAGACTATATGTTGGAAAACCAATGTTAAGCATATTTAAATAATGCAGAAAAGTTAGAAAATAGATTTAATTATAATCGACAAGGAGTTCACTCTATATGATGTTTCACCAAGCATGATGGGGGTTTTTACTAGCAAATAATATACACGGACTATTACCCCTCCCAACCCTGCGTACCCTCATGACTCCTCATCACCTCCCGCCCAACTTCCACACTGAGATCGAGCTCCCGGAGTCACAGCCGGGTTCATAAAAAAAACTTCAAATGCACACATATTGTGCATCTGGCGAGAGAACGCTCGACAAAAACCCAACACGCCGTGGAAATTTATTCAAGATAGTTCGAGCGAGACGAAATTTCACCAAGAATTTAATGAATTTAGTCTCATTTTAAATAAAAACAATCTCCCGTTTCTGAAAATATCTGCCCCTACTAATAGCACTACTTTTTTTAGAGTTATGTCAACAAAAAATATTAATTTTCCATGAGAAATTGTAATGTTTGGCACTCATGAGACTTCACTAAATACATGGGCCTTTTCTAACGCCTACATCTAGCTAGAAATTTCATAGTGAGAAGTGTGAATATATTTTTAGCAATTAATTTCAAAAACAATTAAATTTCTCTCCGCAGGAATTCCTACAGAATTGCAAAATAACCTTCCATATTGTAGGCTTTTACCCCGTGCAGCCTGAAACAATTACTTATGCGTGCATATGTAAATAAAGTTAATTATTGCAAATTTCACATTTTCTACTGAAAAGAATACCGATTGTACTTCAATTTTACAAACGTTTGCAGCATCTAAAGGTTAAGTATCGCAGCCCTAGCAAGGAATCAGTGGGGTCTACAATAGAATGAAGGGTACGTTTCCATTGAATTCGTGTAACACGAAGAAAATTGCCAATGAAACTATAAGTGGATGGGGAAAATGGCAGTAGAATTAAAATAATTTGAGAAATTAAAGTTAAACAACACTTTTTGTCATTAGTATAAAAATATTTGCTTCAATCAATGTAAAATACTGACCTTATATATCTGCTGAGGTATAAAAATAAAACTCAAATACGGCCTTTATATATTACTAGGGAAAAATCTCGCTCTAACTACCATACTGGCCACGCTACTTTAAAGAACTCTCGTCCCATGAAATTTATTCGGGCCCGTTTAGCGAAATGTGCACCAGTGCTACTCGGAATTTTCTGCGACTGCTGCATTCCAAAATGTTCCAGACGTCGATTCATTTGTAGGTGCAATACGTATATATCAAATGCCTCCAGGGAGATAGAAAATAACCCAACTGTACGTCAATTTTACGGACGCCTGCAGATTATAAAGTTAAGAGGATGCAGCCGTGGTATGAAATTGTTGAGACCAAAAATAGAAAATGAAGGAAAGGTTTGCATTGTAATCGTGTTAAGCAATGAAAATTATCAATGGAGTCGACGGGGACAATGGCAACAAAATTTTAACCACTAGAGGAATCCACAATATTATCCCACTATAACCCAGAAAATCTAAGCCAATATTTAAGAGGTGTTAACTGGCGTGAAATTCATGAAATACTGATTCACCATCAAGTAGTATGGAAGTGTTCGTGCTAGCAGTTTAAGAGTTTTCCTACTCTAAATTCCTGCTTGATGGCATTATCAGCGATTGAGGTAATAGCTTAAAAGCGTCAAATTTATGATAAATATAGATAAAATCATTGAACAAATATCAATGAAATACAGGGATAAATGAGATAAGCACGCGTTTTTCTCAGAGAACATGCCTCTATAATGTCAGAGAACCTATGCAAGCAATTGAAAATAAAATATGGAGCAGTATTTCAAATCACTATCTATGAAACTTACTAAGTTACTGACTCCTTTGTGGCGACATATTACGAAAAAGAGACTAAGCTGTCCGCTATTTCCGAAACTTTATTTAAAATAGCTCACAATTAGGAAAGAACAAATTATTTTTAGTTCCAGTTAAGAAAATAAATGGAAAACCATTTTGAATGGACGATCTAAATGTATACCGAATCGATTTGTTAAGTATATTACCTCGCAATATCAAAAAATCCCGGAGTAGCCAAAATGGATCAGAGCCCTAATCCTGCAGCTCTAGTGTCGATACATAATAATTTCTTCAGTTTACAAAATTCAGAAGATGATGCAAAATATAATTTTTACTGCAAACAAACAATTCATCCGCATTTGCCATCCCATTCAGGGAAAATGGCAAAACTCTAAGGTCATAAAGGCTGGTATCGACAGTCTCAGAAGAGTTTAATGCGCAGATTAGATGCGCATATATTCTACATCTACATACTACTCTCTGAGCCGCCGCATAGGCGTGTGGCAGGGGGTGTTAGGTCACCATCCGTGTAAAGATGTAAGGGATAAGATTTTGGGAAGAGAAATGGAAACGTGTATTATGAGAGTGTATTTAGAGGAGCTTAGTTTTTATTCTGGTCGCTTATTGTGCGCGGAAAGAACGAGTTTTTGAACCTATATGTTCGATAATGTATTTATATTATTATATCACTTCTGTAAGGCCTATAAATTTAGTGAGGCGTCATGATGATACTCTCTGTGTCGCTCTGAAACACACCAGTTCTGAATTTCTCAAGCAATCTAAGCCTAACGTGCAACCTCCAAGTCTCTAGGGGCTCCCACTCTAATCTTTCGAATAGTTGTGAGACACTATTTGTTCTCTCGTATCAGATTTTAACAAATCGCGTAGCTTTTCTTTATATTTCATTAACTCTTATGTTTAAATCTTTATGACCAGGCTTCCAAATCCTCGCGGCGTATTCAAGGTGTGGCCTAAATAGAGCAAAATAGCATTCAACTTTTACTTCTTCATCCGAGGACCATCGTATTATACGCATAACAAAACCTAGCGTCTTCAATGCTGTGCCGCATATGTTTTGTATGTCAGTTCCCCACGATTTATCAGAAGTTAAGGCAATTGCAAGATATTTGTCTGAAACTGAAGATTTTATATTTACTCCACAATATTATATATCCACCCACATTGGTATGGCATTTGTGGGACGACTCTCGCAGGCAGGGAACTGTGGTGCATTTACTGATACTTAATTCTTACTCCCACTCCTGACACCACGAATGAACGATGTTTAGGTCATATGTCAGAACTTCCAGGTCCACGTCTTCGATTTTTTCACAGTAGATAACTGCATTGTCTGCAAATAGTCATAATTTACTGCTTACTCAAGAACTTAGGTCATTAATATAATTAATCAATGAAAGACGGCCAACCACACTGCCTTGAGGAACACCGAATGTGACTTCGACCATGTCAGATCTAAAACCGTCGATAACTACTTTATGTTTTCGATCACTGATAAAGTCCCTTATCCAATTCACTATTTTTCTACTAACTCCGCATGATTTCAATTTATAAACGAGATTTTTGTGAGGAACCTTGCCTGTCAAATGCCTTTTCGAAATCAAGGAATATCGTGTCGATTTGCTTTTTCGATTCACCCGATTTTAGGATGTTATGAAGGAAGAGCGCAAGCTGTGTTTCGCAGGACCTGACCTTACGGAAGGCATGCTGACTGCTGTGTAAGAAGCTATGATTATCCAGGAATGTCATAATATTGCTTACGACAATGTGTTCGAGGATTTTGCATAGAAGTGATGTTAACGATATAACGTCTTGGGGCTCCTTGCCTTAGGATAATGATTTGCTAAATATAATTTCTAAGAATGGTGAAATCTGTGGCGCTAACTCCTTGAGCACGCGTGGAGGTATTTCTTCTGGACCCGGGGACTTGTTACATTAAATCGAACGTAGATGTTTAGTTATTCCATCACGCTGAATTGTTACGCCCGCCATCGGCTCGTTAAAGTCAGGAATATCTACATTGTGTTTTGTGTCATCCTTAGTGAATACACTTTCGAAGTACCTAGTGATTTAAATAGTTGGCTTTATTGATGCTGTAGGTGAACACTTTTCCGTTTGTGTCAATTAACCCTGCAGTAGGCGCGTGACTTGTTATACCACGGATAGACGCGTGGGCTACCATTGTGGCCCAAGACGTAGTTTGTTTCTATAATAAAACTATTTCAATAGTTTACTATTTTTATAACTGTTATGTGTTACTTAGCTATCCAATACCATGCTTATTCCTTTTTTCCGCTCTTTTCAAACAACATATGCCGGTAAATAAAAAAATAACTAACATCCGTTTTTTTACAAGTTTAAGTCTAGATATTTTTCGTATCTTTAAGGCAATGTAACTTAAATATATCACAGGGTAATTAGTAAATAAGAAAACACCATTGAAAAGAAAATTTTATCGCCAGCGCAAAAATATATAAATAAAGTGAAATAAATGATCGTGGTGTACATAAACAAAGTAGAAAAGGTGATGTTACACATTTCGAAATAAGTTACGTTTTATAGAATTCTAGTGAAATAGTGTTGAAAGCAATTTCATCTCCTAAAAAATGGAAAGGCGGGTGAAACAAGCTTTAAATGTACCAAATATGAACGTATATTCTTTTTTATCCCTTACTCCCTCTAACTCCCCTCCCCATCCCCAAATGCCCTTTAAAAATTTTGCTATAAATCCAAGCACATAATCGTCGTTCATGCATCTCGCTTGGTATCCTCGCTATGGAAATAACAAAAATTCCACACAAAAAATGTTTCAGTTCCCACAGTACCACATTAGAACGTAAATTGTTGCACAGGTTGAGCAAAAAAGTATTAATTTCACATTATAATCAAACAACTAGTGGTGGATAAGTGATTAAATTTGACAAGAAAATTCACTCTACACAAGTCTTAAAACATGTCGTACAAATGACTGAAGAATGCTCACCACATACTTTGTGTCCAAACTTTTCACAGTTTTTCCTTGTTGACTTATCTTTAGCTCTCAAACACAAAATGAGGCGGCCAACTCTGTTGTCCTGAGGATGATTAGGGTGTCTGTTTACTTTGTCCTGTATTGCAAGAATCTCCTTCCCCCTGTTCTGGAATGGCGGCATCCTTCATTCTGACGAAGATCTGTGGTTTGATAAGCTCCCAGGAAGCACGCTGAATAAGTACTCTTCTAGGCATCGGCTTTGCTTCGGCGTTATTGAACTTAAAAATGCACAAAGGATTTACTCATAATATGTTGAGCAGGTCGAAATATACGACCAATGGCCAGCGTCTCGTGTTACGAGCGACATTATACTTGGCACACATTGGCGGTTCCCTTCGGCCTCGGGAGATGAAAAACCAAATAAGCAGCTCTCGTGCGCACATTTCTAAGTCTAAGAGGATTCTCTGACCTTTCTCTGATTTTTCCCAGATGGATTTACATTTGTTTTGACACAAAGAATCCAAAAATGTTTTTCAATTTATCTAAAATAGCACATAATTATTTTTCCGTGCTAAGGAGATTATCCGCGTTGGTGTATAAAAATATCCTAAAAGTAAAAGCCGTTTATTTGATCAGGTAGACTATGTCTTACTTCATGGTACTTTCATACCTTATCTAAATTGATAGTATTTTACACGATGCAGAAAAGTGAGGCAATTTTTCGATTCGTTGGTCGTTCAATCCTAAGATTGATTGACTGCAGCACTCCATCCTTCCACATCTAATGTAAAAACCCTTGCCACGTGATATCTCGTCCTACAAGTTTTCGAAAGGGTCAGAAAATTCTTTTAAAATAAGTGAATTTCTATAGTAATGATATAATCGTGTAGCGGAAACGGAACGGACCTTCTCAGATGATCATACTGTTGGAAAAATATTCCGACTGACATGAAATTAGTAGGTACATAGGAACTACTGAATCGATATTTCGAAAGCAAAAAAGAAAAATATTGACATATACCGTCGCCGAAGACTTCGTATGATGAATAAAGTATTAAATTTCATAGCATCGGCATCTAGCTATTTCACAGAAGATATCCGCTGCAAGCGTGATTTT
Organism: Ceriagrion tenellum; assembly: GCA_963169105.1. NCBI lineage: Eukaryota > Metazoa > Arthropoda > Insecta > Odonata > Coenagrionidae > Ceriagrion > Ceriagrion tenellum. Next base: position 32,261,858 of record OY720641.1, read on the forward strand.
GAATCCCGAGCAAATAATATAGTATTTAAATTATCTATATGAAATCTCCGCTTATGACAGCTCCATTAAAACCTTTACATGTATAACGGGACCGTATCGGAGTTCCTTATTATTCAGCGGAATTAACTGCTGCAGCTGCATCGGCGGATTTTGGAGATGAGATGACCATGGAGATTTGGAGATATCCAACGTAGCAGAGCGTTATAGAATTAAATACAAACTAAGCAAAATGAATGATTCCCAGCAAAGGGAACCCTAAGCTTTTCAGCCTGGATTGATCATAGAAAAAAGATTGAAGGAAGAAAAGATATGGGAATTAAATTTACCACTACGAGAAGACGTATCCAGAACGTTTCAACTGACTATGAGAAATATAATACACTAAGGAATCCGATTCTATGCACATGGCAACTTGAAAGCCAAGGATAACCGTTTCTATTGAATTCTTCTAAGAATGAAAGGTAAAAACTTGATCTATAATCAACACGGATTCCTCCAAAACTTGAAATGAGTTATTGAGATAAGATAAAATGGAGGAGCAATCAAAAACACTGACTGGAGATTCCCCGAGTATGAAAACTAGTGAGGTTACGTACATAACTAAAGAAATTATCGTGATGTGACCTTAGAGACCATAGCGTTATATACGAAATAAGCTTTTTTTAATTTTTCTTCCTTATTTATTAAAAGAGAAGTTTTATTACTTTCATTGATCTAAAAATTATTATTACTTTTTACACGCTGGAATAATCACACCCGCCAAGCATGACGAAATTTTGTTTCAAAATATAAGGAAAAATAACAATTATTTCCTTCTGGTCTTTCCTTATTTTTTATTGCGGAAAACCTAAAGGTTCCGTAATTTGTGACTCCTGGGTAATAATGTTTTAAGAATTCCCTATATTAAAAACTGTTTTTATAATTTGCGAATATCCTATTGGAACATATTTTCATCAATAGAACTTTCTACGACTCGCACTCCTAACTTAAACCTCTTCTTCTACTCCTCAATTCTAAGGTTGTTAGGCATACAAATTCTTCATTTCAGAGCTTGTGTCTTGATTTCAGCGAATCTCCTCTCATCTCAAATCCCATTGAGGGATTCTCGCCTAGGTCTTCCCCTTTCCTTTCGGCCCTCCACCATTCCCTCCATGAAGGCAGTGATCCAGCCAGAGTGCAGCAACATATGTCCAATCCATCTGTCTCTCATCCATAAGATTGAACCTAACAGTGTTCGCCCCTCCCCAACTCATTCCATAGTCTCGAGGCTGGAAGCTCACTCAGTCCATGGAATCTTTAGTATTCTTCGCTAGCACCACAATTCAAAAGCATCCAACCTGCTCCTTTCTGCTTTCTTGAATTCCATGTTTCTGAGCTGTATGTCGAAGACCTAGTGTTTAAAACTTCCTAAGACTCGGTAAAGTGGAGTCATTGATAATTTCAAGTCCACAATGTTAAAATTGTCATTGCGGTCCCATATTATTATCGTAAGTTGTTCTGCCAAGTAGCAGGTTACACCAAACGTCTTTGTCTCCATCCGTTTATGTTCCTCGCCTGCTCCTTGATCTTCTTGTATTCCCCTCTCTTAGCCTCAGTTTCAGCCTTCACCTTCCGCTTCTCTTTCTTCCCTTCTAGAGATCCTTCAAGAGCTGTCGCTTTAGTCCCCTTCTCTCTTCAATACATTCCCGATCCAATTTTATTTTCTATTTCAAACAGTGCTTAGGAGAATTTATGTATGGAGATTTTAATTTTTGAATGTTGGATACTCTATGACAACAAAATACCACCGTCTAACTATTTGCTCGATAATATTTGGTCATGAATAAATTATCTGCATCCCTCTAAGAGACTTGCTATACTTATTAATGCTTTCCTTACGATAAACACATTTAAGATTCCGGATTGATTCGCTATAGGCTTTGAGGTTGAATGAGTGGGAATGACGTTTAAAAAGTTTCACCTGACCACCGATAGATTCATTATATTGCTTTCCCGTGCTTTTATTGCTGCCATTAGATAGAACGGATTAAAATGGTCTCATTATCGAAGGTAAAGCAAGAATATCTATCTTATGTTGAAAATTAAAGGTCAGTAACTCTTAAAACATAGATTAGTTATTTGGAGCTATGGATTCAACTATATTTTAATATGTCTATTTGGCTTGGAATATGAATTATTATCAATTTAAATACATAAAACGACATAAACAAAGAAAGAGTTTTCGAGGAATAAATGCATTTCGATTTAAATTAAGTTATCTATAGAAAATTTCTTAATATTGTGAAATTACTGCGTTAGTTCGTAAGCGCTACGGTAAATCTGGCCGAACAATGATGGCGGACCACGTTGCAGCTTCGAACATAGACCACCCTCTCAATCCATCTTAAGGATTATCGGCCTTTATTTTCTTTACATATTCATACGAGTCTCAGCTTCAACATATCATCGGTTTTCAAGTGATGGTTTACAAAAAACGCGTAGCCATGAGCAATTTTATGAATCTTTTTTTTTCCAAAATGTACCTTGGTCGAAAAGAAAAAGAAAATTTGTCCTAAAAAATAAGAATTTTTATGATATTTTCCTTTTTTATGGCGTTCGTTTTCATTGTACGACCAGGATTTTCAATTTCAATATGCAAAATAAAAGAAGACGTTAATCACATAAAATGAACTCAAAAAATGTATTTCCTAATGGGAATTGGAATTTGCGGATAAATAGACGGAGAATTTTAGTATTAATTAGCTTTCTACATTACTAAATTTGCGCATTTTATCATTTGTATTTATTTTTAGACATTTTTCAGTAAACTATCGTTGAGTTCTTGATTTCATAGTGATGTATTCATAAAGGAAAAAGACTTAGTAGCAGAGGCAGAAATACTGTGACCTAGAAGTCCTGGGTTGAGAAGGGGAGTAAAGAGTTTTCAAATAATTATCTCAACATATATACTTGTTGACAGTGGTATACATGTAGAATCAATTGCAGGACGATTTCAACTGTAATCTCACTGAAAGAAAGACTTAAGGCGTATAGGTCAGAAAAAATATTTTGGATCAATCCTTACCTCGATATTTTTAACGCATAACGCCTCCACTTTGGTATTGAAATCACCAGTTCCTTATAACTAATTCAATACTCGATAAGAGTTTTACAGCAGAGATGGTTACTCCTGACCAAATAATTGGCAGACTTACGGCGCAATATTTGAGCGGCAGGCGGTATTTTGGTGTGGGGTGACGGAAAAGGAAACTATGGACCAAGCCATTATCTACTATCGTGACTTTCCGAGTGGATGAAGTTTGGTCAACGGCTCTAATAGAAAAAGTATATGAAAAAATAACTAATACGCATGGATAACGCGCCGAGATGTGGAGAAGAGCTCGCTGTAAAATCTAGTAAATTAATTGGTCAATTAATGTCCTTATCGATTAAGTATATTCAATTAATCGGATACCAATTAATCGATTCTTTCCAAGTAGCAGCGCATCTGTATTGAATACAGACTCCAAAGAAAAAAACATTTAATGCATAGGTGTTAGCGGTTGAAGTCTTGTCTGGTGAGTTTCAGAATCTTCGCCATATCCCAGAAGATGGAATTTATCAAATTCCGAAACGTGAGCAAGGAAAAGTCGTTTTGATTTTAGGAGAAAACCTCGAGGATTCACCATTATTGAATAGGCGAAACTGAGATGCATAACACAATTTTTTTCGTCTTAGTCTGACCTGAATTGTAACATTTTATTCAAAAGAACAGCTTCTCCACTGCCCTTGAGCTCGTAATCTTTAAATGTTTCCAGTACCTATCCAAAGGCAAGACCTTTTATCTGGGGTACTAAATATCTAAATTCGAGGAAAAGAACCTCTTGTTATTTTTACTAAGTCAATAAACAGCCAGAAAAGGGATCAGAACCACTTTCCCACTGCTGACCACAAACCAACCAGTCCACACTATATTCTCCAGCTCCTCCATACGACTTATCTCTTATGTTTTTTTGATTTTTTTCCACAATTTCCACCGTGACTAGGGGACAGGACTTGTAATAAGGGCGGGACTTGGTCCCTGTCCACGCCCACGGTTGACAGAAATGAAGCCTTCCCGAGGCCAGACGGCGGCGCCAACGCCTTTATAAGGACAGCAAAGTCATATTCCCCCATTCCCCTTCCGTTTCCAGCCTCCCTTTCACCACTCAAAAAACCCCGAAAATGCAAGAATTTTCTCATTTGGCTCTCTTCCTCACGAAACCGGCTGCCAGGGTCGAGGTCGAGAGAATGAAGTATCGTGCACTGCGGTTTTGTAACTCATCAAGTCTTTGTTGTAATTTTAGGTAGGCAAACATTTCTTTAATGGGTACATGGGTAATTAAATGGGTAAATAGATAAATGGGTAATTAAAGGTGATTGGACTTAGGTTATTGAGTGCACTCTCAAATTACTTGATCTACTAAGCTGAAATAAAATATTTAAAACTATCCTACGCCTAAATATATGTTTCTATACGATGTAAATCCGCGAATGGAGTAATATAAATGTTGTAGTTATAATATTCTAAACTTTTCGTCTAAATTAAAGCACTTTTATGAATGTGTTTACGGTGAGACTTTTTTTAATCAAAATCAAATACGTAGTTTTACTCGGAAAAACATCTAAGAGTATCTTATCAACCATTTTAACCCAAATTGGTCGCATGAGGTTAAATAAATCCCAACCATTATTTGAACTCCTCTTAGTTAATAAAACATATTTTGCATAATATTATTGTGTTATAATAATTATTACTCCTTTTATTTTAATTATTCGTGCAAATATAGGCCTTTTCTATTTTGACATTTTTCATTCATCAAAATAAATATACTTTTTTTGAATGAAGAGTACTGAAAAAAATTAGAAAAAAAATATTTCAGGAAAACATCCTCGTAGTTTTTTTGTTCAAAATCAATTCTGTATAGAAAATTCCGTAAAAAAACACGATTTTTCGTTACCCTAATCACCAGGACTAAAAATGATAAATCTAATAGTTTCGCGTTTAAGAGAAAATCTATAGTTATAGGGTGATCTAAAGTTTGCCGGCGTATTGTGATGCTGAAGGCTACTCGAGTTTTCCAACAGATCAAACTCTCCATCTCGACCGACTTTTTGATGTAGAAATCCTCCATCGTCAAGCCTCTATGAAGATGGACGACTCGTACATCGAAACGTCGGCCGAGATAGAGGGTTTGACCCAGTGGAAAACCCTAGTGATCTCCAACATCACCTGTACCTATCGAATCAAATTATTCCAAAATACGATTCAAGAGCCAAAAGGCCAAGTTATAAGGCAATAGAATTTGCACTGAATTGCAAATAATCCAAATCATTCACATGCAATTATTTTCACTTTTATAAATACATATTACTATTAATTATACGTGTCCCAATTTTCATGTACTACTGCTCATTAACGAAAACCGCCCCAACTACGTCAATAATTAATGTTAAACGCCGAGAGAAATACTAAGACTGTGTTCGCGAGAAATGAGAGCATGGGTAAAAATTTGTTTGCAAGCACATATATATTTATATTGAAAATACGAGAATGTTCACTCTAAACAAGAGAAATAATAATTAAATACAGACACCTATACAAATATAGTTTCTTTTGTTATAAGTCAATTATGCCTTTCTCAACCAATTACTTCTCTGGCCTAATCAGTGCTGATAAGCCAAACAGTTCTTTCTAGTTAGTCTCTAACCTTATGAATGTAATTGCATCAATTCAATAGAAGTCGTCCTGTAGTCCAGTCTCCTGGCTCAGAAAAGTGTTGACTAAAACATTATTTCCAACAACCTGGTTGTTGTGTACCTAATAACAGTTAACGCATGTCGTTATGGCAAGCAGACTTTTCTAATTAATTCAAACAAAGAAGTGGAATACGGCCTATTTTTGCTTTGACAAATGCATTTATGCAGTAGCTGTGGCACCTTGTTAATATTATCCTTAATGTCCAAAACAAACCGCAAGATTCATTTCTTCTTCCTGACAGTAATAACCTCACCTCCTTGAAGATGTTCTGTCAAAATCACAACACGCATCCGAAGAGTTTTAAGGAATCATGAGAATAGTTTCAGAACCCACTCATTTTTCTTCGCATTCATGTTTGCCTGTTTACTGAGAATACTCGAAATTTATAGACAGTTTATAGAAAATTTATACTTTCATCATTACGGGTACGGGTAAAAAGTTTCCCTGGCAAGCTTTGCAATTTATTTATTTTCCTTCAAATATGTTAGACCAATACAGAAAGACGGCGTTTAACAACAGCGTAAAATACGAATACATGTATTTTTGTGATAAAATGTTCCAACATTTTCTTCAAGAACATAAGTACTGTCAGAAGCTTCCTTTGGGTGGCTGCGTCACAAATAAACACAGCTGTTCCCATGAAGGAAATTCTTTTGATCCAAAGGATGTAGGCTTGAGACTCAAGCATTGGACATTTTTCCGCAATAAAAGGAAACAAAGTAATTACTTTACAAATTTTCCCCTTCCAGCTGCTAAGGTTACTCATAATACCGATAGCCAGCATGTTCACCGCTAGGCACTGACTTCAAATTAATAGATAGCTTTTTTGGTAGCATCCGCGTTTAGTCATTTAAAAGATGACAGTTTTAACTCAAGAGAAAGCCATCAAGAATAAAACCGAACAGGTCACCCATAGCATAGCACGCATGGAGCGGGTCATTCCATGACATGGATCTGGAGGAGGCGAGAATTATTACTAAGGAGAATCGGTACTTCCCCAAATTAATTTAGGAAGCCATAGAAAGTGTCTAAATCCCAAATAATGTAAAAGAAAAAGAAGGTTTTACTCTTTCCAACACTTGGAAGCAGGCTTTTCCAAAAAAATGCGGGACAGACTTAAGAAAAAGGCCAAAGAGAATCTCACCTGACTGACCTCCGGGCAATAAGTTGCTGCCAAAATGCAGTAAGAGCATTTCACCCTTTAAAAAGCGACTTATAATGCTCGCCAAACTGTTGTCTTCAAAATAACACTACGCGGAATCTATCCCGAAAGCCATCAAGTATCAAGAACACTCCCCAGAAGCTTTCTGTACATTGACGCCGAAGTTAAGGAAGATCAGTCCGGTGTCAACGGAAATTCCAATGGGCGTAAGTGTATTTCACGGATATATAGATATCACTTCAATGTGGACGGCAATACAAAATACCACCACGATATTCTGTCTATGAGATACAGTTTCACAATCAAAGGCGTTATGGAATTCTTTCGAATATTATATTACGGAGGTAAATAGGACCCGTATGCTAACCACTAGATGATAATTTCTAAAAAGAGCATCAGTCAATGGGGACAAAAATACTTCATTTACTTAGTGAAACGTTTCAATTAATAAAAAAACAGTGGAGTCTTAGCTATCAGAATTGGCAATACGGTAACTGCAAGAATCAGCGCCCGTTCCATGCGTTTCCTTTGAATAAATGGAGGAAGAGAAGATTTGATACGAGAAGTTGTTAGTTTGATAGTCGGTAGAAATCGTATATTTCACCAAAAATGGGATGCAGTTACTTTTGCTTCTGCTTCCTTGTTCTCAGAAACGGTCTCGTACGTAGAAATTCATTTGACACGGGTCTAAATCAGCTTTTGCTTCTGAGTTTAACTTAGCTTTAGAACTCAGGTGTCCCTAAGGCATCCTAAATCCCTCGTGTGTACCAAGCACAAACATACCTGAGTAAGGTCACAGTTTCTTCCGCAAGGCTGCGGATGAATAATGTTTGAAGTACATAAGGAAGATAGCACCGGGGGTAAGTAAAGAGATGTGTTACAAGTTAGCATACTCGACTCCAGTCACCGTTTGGGAGCTATTTCAACTTTCACTAACGATTCCTTTCCTGCCTTCCCTTACGTCAAGAACGCCATAGACATTGTACTTAGGCCTCGTAAGTATTCCTCATGCAGTCCCAGAGGTACGAGTATAGCATTAAATCAGCAGATTCTTTCCGTAGGATAGGCTGGACATACAATGTAAGCAGTTTGTCAGGGAAACCCACCGATTGCCACAGTATCAAGGCATAAAAAATTATCTAAATAATATCCATTACAGCAAAGCTGAGTAGTATATGCAATTTTTTCCTCAAAAAAGCAGTGGCTACCAGTCACGCTTGTTTGAGTATAGAGCGTTTGTCTGTAGAGAGTCCAGTGGAGAGTTTGGGCCGAAGGGAGAACTTGCCAAACTTACGCTATAAGTGTACATCTCTAGTTCACGTAGGCAAGTCAGTTGCAGCACAGCGCTAAATTTATATTAGCGCTTGACATTATGGAATAGTATTAACATATTAGACACTATCAGATGTGCAGCGTGGAAGCCAGGAAGCCAATCTCCATAAAGGCGCCCCACAGTTAACAAAATGTAAAACGGGCTATGGCATGCTATAACTTGGTGGCCATTTTTTTCTCTTTGAAATTTTGAACCTAACACCGTCATCATTAGTTCCTATGAAAAATTTTGAGGATCCCCGAACCAGCCACGGTTTTTGCCATTACGGAGTCATCCGCATTCGAAAATTCAAAAATGTACAAGAAAGAACACACAGGTTGCTTAACTGGCTCAAACACTCGGCGTGATAGCAAGGGATCAGGGGTAGGGACAAAGCAAATGATTTTTACTCAGTGAAATAAAGCACATTTTTTTCTCGTTACTGCAAAACAATTCGTTTGGCGTAACCTGGTCACTCAATTGTATCTCATTATGTCTCCAGTCTCCTACACCCTATTCATCGAACAGTCTTCTTCTATCGACGATAGACTAATGCTGCACAGTCTACGTCATTAACTTTGTACAACGCGAGCTTCTGCTGAACAAGTGTACCTACCAAATGATGACTGCATGACAGCTGAAATATGTGTGTTACGAATTTAATCAAGTGGTGAGAGTAATATTAGTCTATTTTTGTACCAAGATGCAGTTCCATCAAATCTTACCAGATACTAATCATGCTCCTCTTCTATCGCTTGTGAAACGCTTTCTTACTATGATAAGAATGCTATCGGTGCTCCATCATATTTTTCAACTTCTTTAATGCCTCTGACGATGAATCTGGAACCGCATGTTCCGTGGAGAGATTGTTCATACACGAATGGAATTTCCTAAAATGTACAGAATCTTCTGCGATTTTTTAAACAATGTTTCGCTACCACGATATAGCTGCCGATAAAGTTCCCTGCGCAGAGCTTCTCAGCAAAGTGAGGGTGAAGGGAAAAGACGGTAGGGTATAGAGGGAGGCAACAAGAGAGAGAGAGAGAAATCGGAACCAAACTACTTCGCGAAAAAACCTAAAACGCAAGTCTATTAGTCAAAAGGTCGAACTTTCCCATCTCTGTGCCTGTACAAGGGACCACATCTTGGGGTCTTATAGCGAGACAGGTCAAATCCCGATAGTTCTTAGTCATTCCAAAGCTCTAAGCGCTACGTTGGCAGTAATTCCGAGGACTTCAGTCGGAAGTAACCAGGATGAACGACCTTCTTCCCAGTTTTGCAGGACTAACAAGGTTCAGTAGCCCATGTCCCAAAATCACCAAATGCGAAGAACTAGTAAATTTTACATCTACTCTAAAAAAAAGTCTAGTAGACGATTAAAGCGAGAAAAAAGGATACAGTGTAAATGACCTTAAATATGCCCGTGCAAAGCGAAGATAAATTATGCTAAAGACACTAGACTAGACTAAAAGAGTACACCCAAAGTAAACATGTTTAGTAAATAAAAATTTCCCATATTTTGGCAAAATTGAAAGCATTTCTCTATTTTTCTGGAAGTTTGTTGTCTAGTTTGCGGTTTTTTTATATTCCAGCTTGACAATGAAATACGATATGATGGTCGTGACCACCTAGTTGACGAAGAATCAACTCAACGCCGCTGTGGTTATGAGGCAAAAGCGCTAAATTCAAGCTCATAAAGTGTAATTTTGATCTACATTCGAAGAGGTGCTTCGCACAATTTCATTTGCGACGGAAGGGTCTTGTGGACTGACTGAGGTAGAACGTCTCAGAAACAAAAATCCCACCTTATTTTTAAATTTTTTAACTTAGGTCAATTTTACAAATTTTTGTAGAAATGATTATTTCAAATTTTTTGCACATATCGTATTGTCAAACATGTCACACTTATGATGATGCTACCGATTAATATTGTAAACACAATTTTGAGGATAATCTGCCATTCTCCGAAAAATAAACACATCTGGCTAGAATATGTATTTTTTTATCCCTTAATGCTCAGCGTATGAATTAACATACGGTCAAATAAATGTCAAAATATTGCCTTAACGGGGAAAAAAAAACTATTCAGTGCTAATATTGGTCAGAAAGGCGTCCAAAAGGCGTTTTTTTTGGGCAGTAATGGGTTAAAGGGGGAAGTGAATTGAGGGGTTGTGAGGGTTAAGGTGTGAGGAGAGGAGCGTCACTTTGAGAATTGGGAGCGGGGGGAGGTGATAGTAAGCAGGAGAGAGGTAATGTATAGAGTCCAGTAAATACATAGTCTGGCAGTTTTCTACCGGGTGCCGGCTTGGAGAATCTAGAAACTTCCCTAACGACACAGTTGTCTGATGTGAGAGCCATATTTTGACGGTCAAAATCCAACTTTCCCAAGCGAAAACGTCCATCCTAAATTCAATTAATGGGCCATTCAAGTATTAAGTGAGACGTTTTTGGGGGTGGGAGGATTGGGATCATCTTACTATGTCTTATGAAGAGGGGGGGCAGAAATTCCGGAACCAATTTACGCAATATTTTTGCCCGTCTTGAAACATTGTATCTTTTCCAAATATCCTGTGTTTTTTACAAATATACTGTGATTCTCCACATCTTCATCAGCTATGGTATTGCTTCGCTCTCAATGATAATGAATGTGGTACTCCAACAATGCATAATCATACGATATCCAGAGTTCAAAGCTGTACGATGGCTTCCATGGAAAGATGAAACAGCAGAGATCGAGCATTTGACGAAGAGTAGATACAAATATCTAACGTCTTACGTAAGACTGAGTGGGAGGGGGGTTGGGAAAATCTTACATTGTCTTACATTGGGTGAGGGAGGTAGGTCAAAAATGGCATTAATCGTTTTACGTAAAACTGGAGCTAAGGTAAAAGAGCGGCTTCGAATTAAGGTAAAAGTGAGCACAATCGCTCACAGCGCGGTTGTTTGCCACGTTCTAGATATTTCCGATCACGCTTCTGAGGAGCCACATAGTATAATGAATTGGTGCATTTAAACCACCAGTAAACATTTCACACAGCCTTTTGAAACGAGTTTTTCTCGCGGAGATAGTGTTTACGGAGTTAATTATGGCAATTAGAGACGCTGTAAACAGCTTCTCCGACACCTAAGTTATCCATCTGAGTGGTTAAAATTCGCCAAAATCCGCAACCGTTCATTATTTGGGCATGAGACTCCTTAGTTGCGTGATAGAGATTATCTGGAGTGCTGAAACACAACCATCCTGGGTTTGCTTTCATCTCGATGGGCGAAGAGAAACAAGAGGGTGGTAGGGAGATTGGGGTGTGGAGCCAGAGTCCACACCACAATGGTGACAATACATGCCTACATTTACTACTACATACTACTCTGTGAGCTGCCACATGGGCGTGTGGAAGGGTGTTTCGACACCTGCCGAATAAAGATGTAAGGGATAAGGTTTTGGGAGGTGAAATGGTGACGTGTAATTTGGGAGTGTATTTAGTGGAGCTCATTTTTTCTTCTGGTCGCTTATTGTGCACGTAAAGAACGAGTTTTTGAACCTATCTGTTCGACAATGAATCTCTCTTATTACATTACTTCTGTCAAGCCTAGAAATGTAGTGAGGCGTCATGATAATATTTTCTGTGCCGCTCTGAAACACACCAGTTCTGAATTTTTCAAGCAATCTAAGCCTAGCGTGCAGCCTCCAAGCCTCCAGGGGCTCCCACTCTAATACCTCGAATAGTTGTGAGACACTGTATGTTCGCTCGTATCAGATTTTAACGAAGCCCGCAGCTTTTCTTTATATTTTATAAATTTTTATGTTTAAATCTTTATGACCAGGCTCGCAAATCCTCACAGCGTACTCAAGGTGTGGCCTAACTAGAGCAAAGTAGCATCTCTGTTTTATTTTTTCATCCGCGCACCATCGTATTATACGCTTAACAAAACCTATTTTCTTTGATATTGTGCCACATATGTTGTGTATGTGTGTTCCCCACGATATACCAGAAGTTAAGGTAATTGTAAGATATTTCATTCTATCCGAAGATTTCATGTTTACTCATCCAGAGTGTAGGTACGGCATTTGTCTCTAGGTCCATGTCCTTTGATGACCAAACTATCTACCTACAGGAATTGAAATAATTCCATTATAATTGTTTTAGCCTTATTTTTTAGCACTTCCTAGTAGTCTATAATTTTGATGTTTACTGTTTATAGGGAGCCTTGGGTATAGACTAGTGGATTTTAAGCGGCAGATACTAAAAAAGATAGGGAAACATTGAGGTAAGAGTTTTGCTTTGAAGCACGAGTTTTACATAGCAAGAAGAGTCGGCCTAGGTGTTCTAAGGTGATAATGGTGTTGATTGAAACTAATTTTTCATAATTAAACATAGATTTATGGTATAAGAATATTCCTCCAAAATAGTATTTAGGACTATCGATAAGGGATCTTTGAGTGATGCCAAGACACTAAAGTTCTTCATATTACAACTTGAATAACTATAATCAAAAATTAAAATGGCTCCTGAACTTATAAAAATTACGAGGATTTCTACTCATCTCTATTGGAACGTACTTTATCCGGTATATTGCATCATTAAAAAAATCATCATCAATAAAAATACACAATAATAAAACTAATGATAAAATATTACCAAAAAAGGGGGTTTTGCCTTTCTCTAAATGAATATCATTGTACTTTCAACAAAACTCAATTTAGACCTATACGATGCAAAATATTACTAATTAAATAAAATAAAAACGCATTTTATTTTATAATCAACCGCGTAGAGGCACAATGTAATTTTTATTAATATAAAACTTGATTCGACTTTGACTTGTCGAATCTGACTAGAATATTATATACTGAAATGGAAACTACATACATACCAATCACACCGTTCCCTTCCGGGGTAGGCAGAGTCGCAAGTTTCACTCATAATAAATGGAAACTAGCCACATCAAATATTACATTAGCGGAAAACTGCAAGTATTTCGCTTCTGCCATGATTGAAATACATTACTTTAGCAGACTACGGTGCATACATTTTTCTAACACGTCAGTCATAAGTTAAACCACTGATAATGTGAATGTAGGTCAACCCATTGTGATTTTATGGATTGATCTCTTCAAGATGAAAAAATCAATTTAATCACCAGCAACAAAGCTATTCGAACAGCTAATCATATAGGTACTGAATTGTATAATATATTCGAATCTACGGAATTTCGGCATTCCGACGATAATTACCTATTATCCTCGCCTTGAACTATTTTTTTCTTTCCCTATTCAGACTTTTAGGAATTAATTAATTAAATGAACGCGTACTATGCATGGCGTAAAGGTATATTCTTTTTAAAACAATGAGATTACTAAAACTAGGGGATATGGCGGTTCGAAAAGAACCGTAACTCAACTTCATATGAAAAATGAAGAGCTAAGAGGGTCGAAATAAAATCAGCTCTAGATAGATGGAGCGCGAATTCGGAAAAACGTGATTCTTGGTTCGTTTCTCACAAAAATAAAATCTTTTAAGTACTTGGTTGCTATGGCGATCATTAATGATGTGTGATCCAACAGATAGGTTGGAAAATGATTGATGATGGATTCAAAGAGACGCTCTGCATTTGGGCTGAAACGTGCTCAAAACTCCGACGTCTAACGGATGCGCAATCCAATGGAATATGTCACTGTTTCAATTATTGGTACGACGAATGGCAATGGAAACCAGAGGAGACGTGGAATTCAATGGAGATAAAATATGTTCACTTTCAGCTCGAAGAGAAAGGATTTTTTCGATCAACACATTCCATTTTGGAGTTCATCAATCCAATTCCCCGGAAAAATACTGGGTGGTGGAGTCGTAAACGTTTTCGAATGGCGAAATATACTGTGGGCAAATGCTCACCCTAGAAATGGCGTAGTGCGCCAGATGTACTTCAATGAGAAGAATGTAGAAACACATGCAGATTACTGTACGAGTTGATTTTCAACGAATACTATCAAACAATCACAGTTGTGCCTCCACGCTACATGCTACGAAGTTACATTATTATTCCCATTTGTTCCATCTTTATTAGTCGTAGATATACAAATATTATATATTCCTTATTTTTATTTTATTCTTCCAATTAACAAAATGTAATTTCAAATCCAATTAACGAAAAAAATTCAGAGAAGGTAATATTTCGAATTTCATTACTAATAGAACACATTTTCACAAGTAGTCAGGACATAAATTCAGGTGGTTTCTTGGAAATTTAATACTATTTATTTACATGTAGCCTCATAGTATTTGATACATTTATTGTGAGAAATCGATCCTATTAATATATATTTTCCCCTAAACGCAAAAAAACCTTTCAGGTCATTAAAATGGTGATTAACAGGTATCAAGGTATCGTGCCGAGGAAAAAACACACGCGTTTACAAATAATTTTCGTTAAAATAACAAACTCCGCACCATGAATCCAAGTCATACCAATGCTTTAAGTAAAGCAAAAATGTTTATATAAAAATCTTGAATCATTCATATTACTATATTCACGGTGACTTCCGATGAATAAACAAATACTGAAGAGGAATGTAGTCCACGAATTTTTTCAAGTTGTTTCAAAAGTTATCAAGTTTCATACTCAAATTCTTACGGTTTCCTCTCCAGCCATCTTGAATGATACTCCATAGCAATGCGAGAGAACGCTAATTAAATATTACTCTATACAAGAGTCACTAACTAGTCAAGCAATGCTATAGATAAGGAAAAGCTAAATGCATCTCGGACGCGTAACAGTCGCAAAGCAGCGCAAATTCGGAGGAAGGAAAGAAGAGCAAAGATGAGTTCGTCGCCTTAACTAAGGAAGTGAAAGTGATCATCAGTATGCTCTGAAAAGATAATGAGTTTTCGCCGTAAAAAGGAATTGCCTTCAACGTCTTCATGCATTTGCCTTACAACTGAACATTTCAATGATCACGTAATTTACGCTCTTCGTAATATACACGGGAGTATCCTTTACCTTTCGCTTATGCTAATCGAGTGAAGTTAGACAAATTAAAACTTCCAATCAAACATATTAGTAAAGAGAACAATATCTTAACATGTTAATGTTGCTCTTTTCAGGTATTCTCGTCGCGTGTTTAGTTTTCAGAGAAGCAGTAGAACTGGTTAAATATCCATCAAATTTCAATCGGGAGGATGGATACCCACTTGCCTCAACCTGGAAGAAAGTGGTCAAACCACAGCGAGGAGCGGGCAATGGAGACACCCTATGGTCCTAGATGAACTAGCAACGAAATACATAACAACGGGAAATAAATAATAACAATAATTACAAAATGTCCAACGGACCTGAAGACGCCCCCAGGAAGAGGGGAGAAACTGTAGTCAGAAAAACTAAACACGCGACGAGAATACCTGAAAAGAGCAATATTAACAAGTATATGAGTCGCGGAAGCCTTCAAAGAAATATTTTAACATATTCTCTTCGGAAGATACTAGAGATGGCAATGAATATTAGATGAAATTCCGTCGTTATGGTTAGAAATCTCAATATATTTCAGATAATTTGCTGCCTACAAAAATCAGTCGCTCGATATAATTGGCACATAAATATTTTTCCAACTCATAGATGGCTGTATTTTATGAAACATTTAATTAACGATTACTGAAAAATTGAATCCGGTGCCTATCAAAAATATAAAGTGTTTTGCTTCCATGTTCAGTGAAACATAGAGAGAAATTAGAGTGAATTATGATACACTACAGTCATAAACGAGGAATACTTTAGTGAACTTTCTATTCAGAAGTGGCGAAAATTCGTGTGAAAAACACGAGAAAGAGGTAGAATGTTGTAAACTGCGGTTTTGCAACCCTTGTTCGAAGCAATGATGGCAATATCAAGTCAGTCATAAAGTCCTTATTTCCTCAATCAGTTAAGTGATGAACTATTCCAATTTTTTAGGCTTCTTCTCGAATTCCACGCTAGCATTACGGACTCGGCAAAGAAATATTCAATTCGACAGATGAGACGCAAAGGGGCGTTATAAGCTTTGCCGATATTCTACGCCTACTTAGCGTCCGATTGCTTACGTGTGACTCATTGGTGACGTAGAGGAAACACCCAGCATGTTTGCTGGGCATATGCTTTGGCTGAAGCTATTATTTCGCCCAAGGCCATTTGCAAGCTCCTTAACCTTTGTTTTTCTCCGGAAACCAGACATTTCGGCAACAGATAGACTTAAGGGCAGTTGATGAGAGACATAAGTTGGGAATTCGTACAAGAACTATCCAGCTATCACCACTACAAAATATTAAAACAATTTATGACGAAATAGCTAATATATTACAAACTCTAACACACTACGGTAGATGAGATCGTGGGAATAGAATGAGGGAAATAGATTGCAGAACAGAGGTTTAAAATATCACTTTTCACTCAATCGATAATAGATCATAATGGGTGGCGATGAGGCTTAAAAGAACGTTAGTTAACAGGTTGTGTGGCTGATCAGTTGATTTGCTCCTTAATAATCTTTTCTTTATCTGTCACGTAGTGCTAACATCATGCTTTACATGATCCCTGAACTACTCAAGTATCACATTTTTGCATTGCAAATGAAAGGTAACTTCATTATCTTTCATTTACAATCTTGAGTAAATTCCACAAAGTCTTGCCTGAAAAAACTGAGCTCATTTAAGTAGTTGCATTTGCCATAAATTCGATAATTTCATTTCATTGGTAGCATACCTTTATTTCAGTGTATGTGGGTGTAAGTTACTTTTACACTATTGAATATACTGGTGATTAATAACCCCATGCCAAACACCTTTGAGCGGGATTGCAGGGTGATAATTAGATGTAAAATACGCTTACAAATTTATACATACTCAGAGGCCACACGCTAATCACAATATTGCAAAAATCACTAAATAAATTCATTTCAGGAGCGTTTGAATGCCTCACGTCGAGAATTCATATTTTAACCCTGCACTACATCTCTATAACTGACGGGAATAATAAATTAGTTGAGACACGTTGCCGAACAAATTCAGACAGAAATTAATTCTTTCCGCACACATATTGTGTTTATGACAAAAACTGCGGAGCGCTAAGAAAAGACACATTGTTCACGTTCCATTCCCTTGTGTTATCTACCCCTTCCTATTCTATCTCCTTCTCATGGCCGGTATGAAGAAATCCCCTGCCACACGCTCCTTCGGTGACTAACAGGGTATTGTATAGATGTAGACGTGTTCGCAAGAGAAAATGTTAAATGAGGACGGAAAGCTCCCGGAGATGAGAGTTGAGGACAACCTCTACCTCGAGACGAGTCCAGCCACTTAGCGCTGACCTTTCCCGTTAAACCCCCTTACTCGTCCGCGAGGAGAACGAAAGTCTCTCCATCAGAACTCAGCCAATGTCATTACGGCGAGAAGGATTGTCAGGCGAGAGACTGCCATACCGTCTCCAAGGCTTGCGGCGCCAGTCTTTGAATGATGTTTGAAGTAACTGAGAATTCGAGCTTTCCATTTGCACAACTGCTAGCCCACGCTAATCACTTCGCCAAACTAGCGGGCACTTGCTTTCCATACATTCCACTGACTATACGCACTAAGCAGCGCAATTTAAAGCAGAACGAGAATAAATTTTAGACGCGCCGAACAACAAAAGAGCGTCGTAATTGCCATTCGTACTCGTTGTTAAGTTAATAGACTGTCCGCAAAGACGTCAATGACGCATGTTGTGAGGCTCTGAATTACTGTCTGAAAAAAGCTTACGTGGTAAAGGTAGTTTGAGCAAAATATCATTTCACCCAGAAATCAATGAATTTGGTCTCATCTTAAAGGTAAATATCTCACTCTTCTAATAATCCCAACATATCTACCCCTTGCCAAATTACATTTCGAGATTTATGACGAAAAATACCAGCCCTTTTACATGGAAAATGGTACGTATATGCACTCCAGAGAAATCTTATCATAAAAATGCCGAACTTCTAACACCTATATCCCGTCAAATAATTTAGAGTGAGTAGATTGTGAAGTTTTCTCAACTATTTTTTTAAATCACATTGTCTCCGTAGTAATTATTTCAGAATTGCGAAAAATCTTCCTTTTTGAAGGAGTTTTAAACGTATCGCGCGGGAAAAATGAGTCAAGTTGAAGACTTATAAAGATATTTTAATTGATTACTTAGAAATTTCAGTCATATAAATTGTACTGTATTAAACCATCAATAATGCAATATTTTATCCATGCTTCCTACAGCTGCCAAAATTAAAACGTATAATTCCAATATGGTTTATGAACGATTAGAACGAATTTAAAAACTTCAAACAAAGCCTTCGGCCGTTAACGTTGTTTACCAATAAAATTTTGCCTTCCGGCCGATCACGAAACATTTCTCCGGCGCACATCGTTCCGTTCAACGTCATTCGTGAGGACTAATGTGTTTCAAATTGGTGCCGACTTCAACGTCTTGAACGAAAAGTTCTCAATATTAATTTTTAACGACTTCTGTATATTTGGACCGAAAACACTTCCGCAGGCATCTACGCGCTTTCATTGTAAGGCTCTGCTCCGCTACTTAAATTAAAATTGTTTGCGCAGGCCTATATAGTAAGGATTAACACATGAAATAATTGTCGTAACATTTCGTTTTTTTGCTTTCTACATTAACCATTTCGACGGCAAAACAAAAGTATATTCAGTGAAAATAACCTAATAGCCATGATGCGGGCGACATATATTTCTGAAAATCTTAGCACATATACCGCTCTGCTAAACTTGAAGACAGTAACTGTTTCATTGTTTGTTCTAAGTAATTGCATGCTAAAGTTTTCATCTTCGATTCTTCATCTAGTCCATCTTTGAAGAGATTGTAAGCTTTAGTTGATGCTTAGATTGCCAGTGCGGGAAATACGGAATAAAGAGAAATTATAAGGGAACAAAAGTAATGAGATCCTATGGGAGAACGACTTGTAGTCACTGTTATCTGGCCAAAAAAAACTGACATTTATACTGTAGATACGGTGAAAGAACGTGACATCAGGCAAACCACTACGGATACGGTTTTCTTGTTTAGTTTTTTATGGAATTCTCAAGGTTGAAAATAACAAAATCAACTCAAACCTCAAAATGTGTAATTTTTTCAGTAACTGTCTTTTGTCTTAGCAGGGAAATATTGCAAATGTGAACCCTTCATCTCTGCATAGAAAGATCATCTCAGTACTGAAAATTGTGTACTATATCACCTCTGTGAATATTCTCCTGAACCCTTATTACGCTTTTCCATTCTGCCATCGGTGGCGCTTTTGTCCGGGGTGGGTAATGGTGGGGAATGCAAATATTTCTCCTAGGTTCGGCAGAATCCAGAACCAGAAGGATGTTTACAGCCGAAGTCCACAGGCCTCTTAAAGCGATCATCTTACTTCTTTGTGCATAGATGTCAAATCCATTCTTCCGATCATTTCCACTATTGATATAATATGGAAAAACCATTTGGAATTCGTTTTTTTCAGCAGGAAGTGGTTCAAGCCCATCTATGATGCTAGGACTATAAATGCCTGCCCTGAACATTTGCTTGATTCCTAAATAATATTACACCTGAGTTACTGTTAAGATTATGTCGCGATATCTAGCCTAAGACAAAATTCCCGAGGCGAATGCAACGGCCATGCCCAGGAATAGGTTTCAACTCAAGACCATCAGTTTACTACCATCCTGGCTAATCCAGAACATTAAATTCCCGTGACCTTTCTATTTAACCTACAGAGTCTATGTTTCAGATTTTAACAGCCTAAATTTTGGAAACATCGTCAACATTTTTCATGTTCTGCATAAGACTAAGGAAAAAATCAGAAAATTTCCGGTAAAATGAAAATGCTTGGCAGCTAATCCTTGTTTCACTTCTATTAGCTTCTTATTTTTATCAAAACTCCCTAATGTACGATATTAAAGGTTATCACATACAGTGACGCAGGAAAAAGGTGAATTAAATACATTTGTGCCCCATGACTAACATTTCAATTTTCCTCACTTTCCAAAAGTCTAATTTCCATTGTCACCTCATCAAAGTCTAATTTTATTCAATCCTTTGCTGCCTATTTTCCTTTCCAAATGAACTTTTATCGCAACAGAGCAATCAAGTAATTAAATTAAACCATATCTCACTCCGAATCTCATACCAACGCCAATACTTTGCGTACGATTTTCGCCCCACCAGCGTTGTTCCACAAATTTTCCAATGACCCGCACAACAGCCATAACTTACTCCCACAATCTCCAACTGCACGCAAATATGACACACTCGGGGTTTTTTTTGAACGATTTCTCGCGTGGCAAAGGATACGCTCATGAATTTCTTAGTCGGTACATCACACGTGACGCACCACGACGCCACTCTGTCGAGACTTCTGCTAATTATTTTTGTGGGAAAGTGAAGGGGAGTCCGTTCAATTCTGAAGTAGCATCAGAGCCTTTCTACCTTTCGGAAAATTCATGCCATGTTTCTCAACGTGTTTTTAGACTTAGGTGAAATTACTGAGCTGCAAAAAAATTGAAATATGCCATTTCTGCCGCATGTGGGGAAGAAAATCCCGTTGGAAGAAGAAGTTTTAGCTTTCCAAATGGTAGTTTTCCATAAAAAGAGATATCTTTTGTCATAAATTTGTGAATATAATCTTTTAAAAGATACCTCTATGCCGAATTTTTATATTTCACATTCTCTAAATAGGGCACTGCCTTAAGCATGACTTGCATTCGTATGCAAATTCCCCTAGTGTTAAGTATTAGAAATGTAGTCGTATATAAGGGAGTACACACGCATTTATTGGCAGCTAGCAATACATTTTACAGTACAAATACGAAAAACGTTAATACGGTCCGAGTCCGAATATCCATAAATCTATGTATAAAAATAGGGGTAATTCTGCACATTACCCCTATTTTTATATAAACATAAAGGATATCCAATAATAAAAACATGATAAAAATTGATACTCTTTTATACAATAAATTAAGTAGGTTCATGGATGCAAATTGACAGCTCCGCATTTTCTATACACTAATAAAAAACTTGGTGATTGTGTAGATGAAATATTCCTAACCTGATCCCCTGTTTACAGTAAAGTCATGTTGAAATCCGGCCTCATGGATTCTTTAATAAAATTATTCCCACGCTATAAAAACAATTAACTGACTCATTTTGTCAAATATCACCAACGGAGATTTGAAGTGTCCACGAAAAGTCACTTAGACGCCAGACTTTCCCACTTTAGGTTATTTCCCAGTATTTCCCCATTTCCAGTATGGTTATTCAAAGGTTTTAATTACGATTCAGATAAAACAGTAACAAGAACACAGAAACATAATACAAGCTCAATTATTAACATAAAATCCAAAGTTTCTATGCGTCCCAGTCCGCAAAAGCCAAATTATACTCTATTATATCCATATTATATATACTATTCCCATAAGAAAACACGGGTAGTGCGGTCATTTTATTCGATTACTGTATTCTTTTCCTTTGCACACTTTTTTTAAACATTCTGATCAAACAAAACCAAGAGAATCGCCGAAAGAATGAAAACATAATAAAAATTATCATTTTAGATGAATTTTGTTGTCCCTTAGTTATCGCGTATTTTGAGGAAATACTGCTGTTTCGTAGCTCAAAATTGTACATTTTTATTGATTCATCCCCTTGACGACAAACGTATCGTTAATCCTGAGACTCGTGGAAACGTATTGGAAATAAAGGCCCTTAACGCACTCATTGGAAGGGTTAAGTAGATTTTATCAAAAGTCAATCATTGTTTAGAATAGCGCGTTTCCTGGAAGGAGACTTTAGCTGGATGAAAGATAAGTACAAATAAAGTTAGACGGAGGTATTTTGTTGATTTATGGTATCCTATACGGAATTACAGATAAATCAGGTTTTTACGGCGTAGAATTGAAATTATAAATGACTCCACTCAAATGAATCATTGAAATTCGGGTCATAACTTTTCTAGTAAAGTGTCAAAGAAAATACAATTTATAGGATTACAGTCGAACAAGGGGATTCGAATATCATGCCCGTCATGGTCCACGGGAGGTTCTCTAATATTTATATAATTACCTTGAAGCAACGTCATAAATATTTGATTTGACTATTCATATGAAAAGGAGGTGATTTAGCGGTACCTTTGTGGCCGGAATCCGGTTTACCTAGGCAATCTAGGTCTTACCTGAAATTAAAAAAAAAAGATATTAATCAAGCATGAAAATTACAAACCACGATTTTGCACATCATCAGACTTAAATACGATACGAAAATTTAAATTGGCTCATCATCAGGCAACAAGTCAATCCGATAATTGGTTTTGCTTAATTGAATCGGGGGAGAAATTAATAAGGCATGAAATGAACCGTCACGAATGGGAGAAATTGTGAAGAAATTTAATTACGTCAAAGTACATAGTTCAGTCCAGTTTAACCCTAAAATTTTTATTTTTTATTACGTAACAAGAATTGAATGATAAAATGTAACATAAATAACAGTAAAACCCTCCTGTTTCAAAAAGTAATCCATAAAGTTATTTGCTTCTCAAATGGCTACATAAATTTAAAATAATCAAATTGCATGATTATGTGGTATAAAATTGGGTTATGACGTATTTATGCAAAACATTAATTATAATTCCAGCGGTTGGCATATTGAAATTCATTTCAAATCAGCGTTAAAGTGATTACGCACATTGAAAAGCCCCTCTAATCCGCTCCAAAGAGTGCAATTAATCGGCCCAAGAGGAGTATGGAATCCCAGATTTATGGTATTTGGAAAATATTTTGACATATTGTTTGGAGTTCGCCAAATTTCAGGCAATTGATCAAATTTGAGGATTTTAACTTTTATAAGACTGAGATAGCTTTAGCAAAATTTATGAATTACTAATGTCATTGACTACGCTTACAGTGTATAACATAATAAATCCTATGCCATTAATATTCATCACAAAGATCTAAAGATGTGGATGGACTATCAAAATGAATACAAATTGGCATTAATTAATACATAATAAAACATTTGTTGACAACCTTATAATTGGAAAAAAAGACATATGGGATATAAATTTCTTTGAAAAAATGGTAATCTTGAAATTTTAGGACATGGATTCAATATTAAACACCCTCACTCATTAACTATTCACAAGGGATACTTACGTGGCAATCGTTATTGCAATATTTTTATTAGTTCCAGACTTAAATTTCACCAAAATTGATTTAGCACAGGATTAGTGTAATACCCATTCGGTTTAACTCCCCAAGTAAACTTTGTTCAGAATCATTGTAATACCATGGTAAGATCGTCATGTGCCCTCCTGATTAAATTTTACAATCCATTGACAGTCATCTATTGCCAAATAACAGACTCGCCTCCATTCATTCAGACCAAATTATTCCTTTCCAAGTCACTTATGGAATGATTGGTTTTAATGTCATTTATTCGTGGTCTCTATGTCCAAAAGTACTCTAAATAATTTTTCAATCACGTCCGAATAAAAATGTAATTATGAAACTATAGATCAATTTGGTCGTTTAGGGCTGAAACAGTTACAATACCTATTGGGGTACGGCGGTCGGTTCGTATAACCGTGGCAATGACTAACAAGAGCTGAGTACGGCGTGGAAACCTTCGCAAAATTAAGCCGAAAAAGGAGGAAAATTAGCGCTCGCAAATCTGACATCACTTAACCTAGGCAGATGAACTATAGAAGAACCCAAAAATCATCCAACAGTCATGTCCCTCGAGGTGGTGGCAGAGTTAGCTGTCGAAACTGCGGGTAACAATTATCTCACCTGATGGAAAATCCAGCAGGACCTCACAAGCAGTTCACGTCGGGGCCAAATCGCACCTTGAATTAAAGTCAACATGTAGCGGGCATCGATCCACAAATATATTATTATTTTTTTATACATATAAAGATACAAAACTGACTGACTGACTGACTAACTGACTGACTCATCAAAACTCCTGGGGCATTTCTAAAAGAGGTGGGTGGGTGAAATTTTCAGGGTAGAGTTGGAATCATGTGTCGAGTTGAAAAAAATCTAAAAAGTTAAAAAATTTGATTAGGATTTGATTTATTGCAATCGATAGATTTACATGGGATTAGATGGGAAAAATGAAAAATTTTAGTGTGGACCTTTTTTCTTTCGTTCATTAAAATATGAAATAATTTAGCTACAAAACTGATTCTTTCACTTATATGAGGCTCAATGTTTGAAAAATTTTATTCTTGCAATCGATTCTTTCCTACCTACCGTTAAACTGATACTTTTAAACTTTTATTTGGGATTTTAGAAATTTTTTCACTTCGTGGCTATGGATATATTTCTCCATTGTCGCCGGGCCGAGTGTCGATTCGAGGTTTGGAACTCAGCGAGGCGGGCCAGTTTCAGGGGAGGGTTAGATTTATGTGTCGATATTGTGTAAAAGTTAAAAAAATCGATTAGGCTTCGACTTATTGCAATCGATAGCTTTACATATATGAGTTACGTATCCTAAGTGCATATTATTTAGTCTTCTTTATACCATTTTTCGCACTGCGTATAATATCTTCAACTATTTCCTAACCTCTACTGTAGCTTTAATGGCCAATATCAACCAACCAAGCTTCATGATATTGTAGTTTTCATTAGAAAACATGCAGTCCATGTAGAAGATTGGAGGAGAAAAATTGAGTATGAAAATTAGTACTTATAATAAAAATCTAATTCCGATCTAATTTATATAGTAAAATTCTTCTTGCGAGCTCTTATTAAGTATGCTGTACTGAAATGAAATATCTAACGTAGAAGAGCGTCTTATATGCCGTCAAATGAGGTTATGATGATCTTCCAGTGGTTCCACGTTCGTTTCGGTATACTGATTATAGCATTTTAAAAGTCGTTAATAACCGGATGACATATAATATAAGTTTGTACTAGAACTGTCTGGTATCCATACCTCATGGGGCGCGTATTTTATTTTCGAGAATTATACTTTTCTTTGCTTGCATGGAGCACGCAGACTTGAGAGCTTTCCTTGTTTTTTTCCTTATTTAAAGAGTATCATCATATAACACTCCACCCCCTGCTTGCAAATTGCAAGCACCCATTTACTCGCTTTAAATAAAATGGCAATATTATCATTCGGAGATAAAACTAATTTCATACTAATACTCCTCAAGGTGTAATTCACTCGACATAACAAGTCAAAAAAATATTATAATACACATTGTTATGCATTTGGTTTAAAAAAATTGTCTTTTGCTGAAAAAATGGTTTATCTATTGAAATTCACAATTCAGATACTAACTATGCAGATTATACATCAGAATAGTTTATTAAAGACCACATTTATCCAGCCATATGAGACGAATGCAGCTCAATTTCTACGGTAAAAACATGCGTAATGGCTATTTTTTAGCTCCGCAGGCTAAAAATGCATCTACAACGAGAAAAACATTTTTTTTGCAATTCCATATACACTCTAGCGGTATTTAGCTCACTTTCTAAAATAGTTGAGAAAACATACAGGCTTCAAACTGATGACAATTCGACGAGATACAGGCATTGGAAATTCCTCTTTTTTTAATTGTCTCTCGGAAGTGCATACTTGTACTAATTTCCAAGAAAAATGGCTGATATTTATTTTCTAAATATCTCAACAATTTGAGCGGGAAGTGGCAAATATTTTGGTATCGCTGGAATTGTGAGATATTTTTCTTTCACATGAGACCAAATTCATTGAGTTTAACGTGAAACTTAAATCATTCTCGCTCAAAATTACCTTTAAAAGGTCCTTCCCCTCAATCGACATCGCTCTTCCCTCTTATTCCCTAATCTCTCTCGGGCCCATTTCCGCCGCTAACTCCTGCCGGAAGTTTACGCACGAATGCACACGCACCGAAGCGATTCACGCACGTACAAGGCGTCCGCCCTGCTCGCCGTGACAAGATGAGAGCCCATTTTTATTCCAACCCCATCCGTGGAATCCTCTGCGACCTCATCATTTCAATAAAAATTAATATTATAATAACTTATTAACGTTAACCTCCAGCTAAGTAAATTATTGAAATTTTACATTCTACATATATAACTGTGCGTAGAAAAGTTGTTTTGAGTTTGTAAAAATCTTGTTTTTTGTGTTTATCGCTTTATTTGGTGATGTCCTTTATAAATATAAAAGTATTTTTTCTCTAATACTAATATTTTGGATGTGAAAATATAATAGCGAATTCAATTTTCTTAAATGATAATTGTATCAAATTCCAACTTGATGCAACTATGATCTTGCAAAAAATCTCGAATTTGGTACAGCCAACAATTGATAGGAATACGTATAAAAATTACGAAGAATGCTGAATTTTCGTACAGCAATGGCGTCATTAAAAATGTATATCATAACCGCTTTTTCTCTCATGTTATTGTCCTCTCTGCTCGTACCATATATCCCATACTGAGTATCCCATCATCGCCCTGTCCCAACGTCCCGGATGCTTCTTTTCAATAGGGTAAATGTCCGCGCGTAAGCGTTCACCGTGTGCCTCAAATAAGATTCGTCAGTTTGGTATGTTGGTGGTCAAAAATAAAAAAATAAAATACCAATACGTGTCCGAATATCAAAAATTATCCACACATCTGGAAAAGCTAACATTCGTATCCAACGCGTTGCTATCATACCATATACGGCGAGAGATGAACTCATTTGTTGCGTAGAGTAACTTTACATCTGATTGCTTTCTCTTCGTATTGCATTTCACTTTTTTCTTCTTCAAGTATATACAGCCACCACATATTTCATCAATTATCAGTCAGATAGCAAAAATACTCTTTGCTAATATTTACCATGACTCTCAATATTATCCCATCGATTGATGATTAAATCAGGTCCATGGCTGCTGTTGACGAATCAATGGCTGACACCGTCTCCGTGCTTCGTATTTTCAACCGTCACGATTTTCCCCAACTTCACTTTTTCATGTATTTCTCAACTTTCCTCATTTTCTCACTGCCCTTATAGTAATTTTGTATTTTTACTTTGCAATCAATGATCTTCAAAACTTATACGATATAGATTAAATTACAATTTGCATGAACAAGGTTTTCATATTTTGTCCATCTTTGGGAAAGTTGGTCTGATTGTGCCTCGTGTTCTCAAGGGTCATATGCTGATTTAACAAAAAAATTATGATGCGGCCATTCAGGCAGGAGCAAGCAAAAAAGAACACAGAAATTCTATAGTCCATTATCCTCTCATTTCTAAAAGACTCGAATTTCTCAGGAGTATGAAAACATTATATTTTTCTCAAAAATAAATTCATGTAACCATGAGAGTATAAAAATTTTCTAGTCTGACGAGTTCTCTCAATGAAGATAAAATATGGCGGTTCCAGGCTTCATCTCATCAAAGTGGCATATACCCATTATATTAACACAACTTTGCACTTCTCCACAAAATGTAATTACGTGCAACCGGTTTTATCATAGCAAGGCATCTTCTGATAGATATAAAACTAATATTAATTAAGAGGGAATAAGTGAAAAATTCTGTATTTACAATGGATAATTTAAAGACAAGACTAATTGACGAGTCTCTTATCTCAAATTTCTAATTTTCCACGGATGGCCTAACACCTTTATCGCATTAGATTTTGCCAATTTTCGGGGCCCATATTTTCGAATTGGACATTAAAATGTTCACGTTTTGCTGACATTAAATAGTTATTGTCTACATGTTTTACTTTTAATCCGTAGGGAACGATAGTTAATCAATTAAATAAATAAGGTGCATCCAGACATAGCTAGCCATCCTGCCATCATGTGAGGGTATTTTACTTAAACTTCGTTTAAAAAATTCGGAAATGACTGTTTACACTAACATTATCAATGAAGTGGTCTCTGGCTGTATGTTTGGTACTCTTCCCTTTGAAATATACGGAACCGAATGACCGAAAATTTTGTACTGATCCATCATAGGTATATGTTACGGAGTTGTTGCTAATGTTGGCGTCAGACTCGGGCCCACAAGAGCCCCAAAACAAGTCATCCATATGCTCTATAATATCGCTAAACAAGAATATTACACACTGTCAATGACATATTAAATCGTAACAGTCATAGATTTCAGATGTATGATTGGTTCCCGAAGGGCCCAAACCAATGTCCCCCATGTTTCCTCAATATGGATTAAATTACCATGGAATATTGCACGCAGGAATATATTAAACGAAGGTATAAAAGGGATATAGGCCCTATGAAAGGAATAAACTCAACGAAGTCCGGCAAGTCTCCCCTATGACAGGAGCCCAAGGGCCCCAAAGACCGAAAAGTGGTTTCATACACTACTGCCCCGTCAGATTGTTTGCGAAAAACAGCTCAATTTGGTACTCTTATGCCATATTTCCAATGTATGCTTCAATTCCACTAGAACAGCACTGATATCAGTGCAGAGTTTCTTATTTTATTTTAAAATAAGTTTCACCGAGGATTCATGAAACTTTTATTAATATGAATAATATACAATGCTGAACTTTAGCCAGGTTTCTGTAAGTAGAGGGCAGCGCAATTATTTCTAAGCATTCTCAATTAATAAAACCCTTCTAGATCTATAAAGCGGTGAAATAAAAGGCAGCACAATGTGATTTGTGCTCAAATGCAAGCGATCAGTTTATAATAATTATTAGTTGCGCCTGAACCCTATTGGATCACGCAAAGTATTTTGACTCATTTCTTATTTCTTACTTCCTTTCTTAGTCAGTTTATATTTTAGAGGATATTTTGTTTCAAATCGTTTCACTTATCCCATGGATTTGTCTCTCGGTTTCAGGCTAACAAATCGATTTTCCCTTCAAATAGGTTCATCATGCATTTTTTTCTTTTCAATGTGTGCTCAATCTATATGAACCGATTATTCTTAACCCCGTAAGGGTTTCTCCTCTGCCATTCTTCTCAAACCTTTCTTCGTTCTAATTCTATCCGTGCCTATAAACTTCAGCAACAGCCATCAGCAGCACAATCCCAAGCCTATAATTACTTCCGCCTCAGCTTTAAAATTATTCATTTCCTCGTGTACTGATACAGGCAGCAAATTCACCAAGTGCATTCGATCAATCTCTCTTAGTAATACCTTCAATCAATTAGGGTAGTAATTTCATTTTATGCTAGTAATCGGAAATGTTTCGCTCCTCTAATCCGCAGGGACAATATTTTCCTCGGACGCTAGAAAGAAATCGGATCCTCCACATCCCCCTCCCTTTCCGCCTCCGAGCGCAAATCCAATTGTGATGACGAAAGCGCGGCACAGGATATCTGCGCTCTCAGCCGTAACCCCGACTCCCTCCCGACGCCCCTTGACCATAACAACGAGAGTCCCTGGGCACTTAATCCCTTCCCTCTCATCCGGTGCGCCGTAAAACCCTGTCACAACCACACACGTCCCCCTTACCCCTTCTTCCGATCCCTCAACCCGCAAGCAGGGTCAGTCACACCCTCGACCAAGCTTGGAATGGGAAATGTCCCATATTATACACTACAAAATGAAGATACTAAAAAAAGAAGTTGACAGCATGAGCTCTGAGTAAATCTCCGTAAGGCCGGTGGCGTGATGAAGACACTTACAGCTAAAAAAATTGTCATTGTGTTATGTAATATACCAAATGCACTATATGGAGTCTTCTAATAAGCAAATGTTATTTTTTAAAGTAAGATACCGAAACTTGGCACGATGTTGCACATGGTTGCCAACGTGGCCTAGACGTGAGCACGCGGAACATTATCTAAAGCAACAGCGCCCTCCATGAGGTCTTTACCGTCAAATAAAATTGTAACACTACATGGAGTGCGTTAAAATTGAGCTTTTCACTCTTTAATCAACAAGCAATGGCATGACGTGGAAAAATATAAGGCATCAAAAGTATTGCTACTCAATGGATGGATTGGATACTCAATGGCTCGGAAGCAAGGAATATCGGAAAATCACACATAAAAGCACTATAAACTTTCAAAACCTGGGCTTGTAGGAGGATTCTGAAGATAAAATAGACAGACAAAATATATGGTAAAATTTTTGAAAGAGTAGATAAGGACCACAATGAAGAGTAGGAGTCGGAACAAGTAGAAGTTTTGAGAAAAGTAAAGAGGAAACGACCAATGATGAACTACATGACGTGACCAAATACCGTCAAGCAAAGCAATTACAGGAAAGAAGAACCAGATGGATTGCACACACCCTGAGGCGCATTGGGTTTTTGGATGAAATTTTCAAAGAGAAATACTACTCCGCACAGGTTAGGCCATATCTTGAATACGCAGCGAGTATTTGGGACCCTGGTCAAAAAGATTTGACAGAAAAATGTATAAAATACAAAAAAAGTAGCACGATTCGTTAAATACTGCTACGAGCGAACATATAGTGCTTCATATATGAGAGTGATTAAGGTGGGAGCCCCAAGAGACTCGGAGGCTACACGCTAGGCTTAGCTTGCTTGAGAAATTTAGAGCTGGTGTGATTCAGAGTGACTCGTAGGGTAGTACGTAGATGTAGATGGGTTCGCGAAGAATATACTTGGAGGTAAACTAGAGGGAAAAGTCCTCAGAGGAAGACCCAGGAATAAGTTCATGGACCAAATACAGAGGAAAGTACATCTGCCGGGATCTGCCGGAAAGGACGGGAACTAGCATTACATATGGAAGGATGGCGGGCTGCAGTCAGCCAATCCTATGATTGATCGACCACGGATGAACTGTATAAAATGGCCGAAAACCATCAAATAAAGCAATAGTTTTGCTCATCAGTACACCGAGTACCAAAACCGGGACTTCGAGTTCTACCCAGCCAATCCCCTCTCCGCTCGATATCTCCCGCCAACCACATCACTCGCCCCCGCGAACCCAGCGGCCAACATCGCTCGTGCGCTCTGAGCCACAATATGCGACCCTACAACCCCCTTGCTCCCAAAAAACTATACACTACTAGCTCCACAGGGATGCCCGACGCGGATATTTCCCCAGGGGGGAAGAGACTGGCTTCCTCATGTGTGGAAGGATGTGGAAGGGGGGGGGAGGGTTGGGAGGTAGAGAAAACAAGATGAGGTCTTGGCAAGGCGGCTGTGGAAATGTTAAAGTGTTTGGAGCTGTAATTGTGGGTCAGTTGAGTGCACATTTCACCTTTACAATTAAGTTAAGCAGTTTTAACTCTTATAGGATTTAATGGTAACATTTACAACACCACATACTTAAAAAACAAACGACCCAGGTTTCAACCCTTAAGCGTCATCTTCAGGTCAGACCTGTATGTGGTATTGTAAATGTTACCATTAAATCCTCTGAAAAATGAAATACCACAAAGTTACCAAGGAACTTTTATTATTTATTTAGTTTTAACTCTAATTGATCCCATGGGGTATAATAAAGCCTAACCAATTTTATATTAAATTATTATACTAAAACGTATTTTGCAGAATAAGTTTGTGTTACAATGATTATTACTCCTTTCATTTTTATTATTCGTGAAAAATAGAGGCCATTTATTTTGTGACACTTTTCAATCTTCAAAATAAAGGAAAATTCAAAATAAAAAATAATTCAAAATATTTTTTGTTTTTTCAAGCTCCGTGAAAAGTGTTTTCGATGTGAAAATCTCATTGCAAGAACCTGTTGAATGTAATGGCGTAGCAGGTAAGAAAGTATGAATCATAACTGACAAATGTAGACGCGACAACAGTAGGAATAAAATTCAAGTGAAGTCATTAATCAGTCGCGTAACATCTAGCTGTAGCTGTGAAGGTACAAAGTGAAATTATTTGAGACTCATTAGAGGAACAACTTTAGCAAGATGTGAGCATGTCTCCCTCAATAAGGTATTTCTTCGTAGCCCCAAAATCTCAATTTCTCGTAACAAATATCTACTTTCAAAATTCACCAGCAGAACCGATATTCACAATTGTACTGACAGGTTGCATGCGCCACTTTGTTTGCATCTCGAAAGAAGAAAAATTCCAGGAGATTATATCGGGTGGATTTGCACCCAGACCCCTCAACAGTAACGAAATAGGGAATTATTATATTAAATACAATACAGCATCAACTGCAATTTGAGCTGTTTCTTTCATAAATGCATCCTGAAGTAATGTGCTATTTACAGCATTTTACAGAATTCTACATAACGTCCTAGGACTTCCACAGAATGACCTAATAAATTTGGTAGAACGTCCTAATGAATTCTGTAGAACGTTCAAGGGAATTCTGAAAAATGGCGCATCAAAATTTAAATGAATGTTCTCAGAACTTCCAAAAGCATTCTGTAGAAATATTTTCAAGGAAAGTCAACAGAATTTTCTAGCTGGAGTTAAATATATTTTAATACCAACATCATGTGTATCTAACAATAAGTTTGAGCTAACTTTTGCATGTTATCATTTTTCGCAGGCATAAAGAGTCAATTTCTATCAAAATATGCAAACCATGATTTTGTTCAGTTCTAAGTGAGTCATGATTTTTGTTGGAATGTTGCTCAAAAACCATAATCTTATGTATAGTAACGGGTTGTTTACCTTAACTTGAGAGGTCATTGTTGGTGTATTTCTTGAAAAATACAGACTTGTATCAAAAGCATTGAGACGTGTCTTTCATTACTCGCTCCGAAATCGCACCATATCTTCACAATTTTTAAACGTTTTTACGGCCTCATTGGGGTATAAATTACGTACTCATTCTGTATATACCATCTATTCCCCAGAGATAAACCAATTAATTAATGGAGCTATTCCGTTTAACATCGCTAGTTTCTTCAACACAAATGAGTCACCAATTCTCGGTTGTCTGAATGACGCGGGGAGGCTACTAATTTAATTTCCAAGATCGGGATATTGTCACTCAAGTCCAAAAATTAAGAAAAACAGCAACGCTTGTCGAAGTAAACGAATGCCTCCCATAATGGGCAGAGAAATGGTGGCCCCCGGTCGGAGCGGAGTCGGAACGAGGCGAAGCTCCAACGGGACCTTTTGTCCCGGGGAAAATGAACTTTGTTCCGTCCTACGCACAGCCCGAATCCTTAGACCCACCTACCCCTCCGCTCTCACGGATATCCCTTACTATCCCCCCTGTTCCACCAACCCACAGCCAAGGAAAAAAAATCAACCCTCCCCCCGCCGGCTTCACGAATCGGCAGAGCTACCCCGAGACCAGCCAGCGACGCCTCTCATTCTCTATTCATCACATAACCTCCCTCAAACCACTCCCCTATCCTTCCTTACCCTCATAACCCTCACTCAAACCCCACCTTTGCAACTCACACCCCTTTATTCCACCCCTTTTCTCCTCCCCTACGTAACGTATCCCCCCACGTTTAAACCCCCTCTCACCTTGTAGGGAGACCATGAAACTAGGTTCAGGCTGCCAGGTTATCGATTCCTCATTGACCCGTCAGATGGCTCCCATGCGCTCCCTCTCTCCCCTCTCCCTACCCTACTACTCTCACTCCATTCTTCTTTTTCGTTTCCTTTTTACTTCGTGTTTTTTTTACTCGCCCACCCACCCCACCCAGGACTCGGAGGGAGGAGAAGTGGGGGAGGGGAGGTTATAGGTTAATAATGTAGCGAGCAAATGACTTCATTTCTCTCTTCTCCTGCCCTCGGGGAGGCGCAGCGGCGGAAGCAAAGGTTAATTGTTGAATCTCTTCGGCGGCGCCGGGATTTTTTCGCCGCGGAAGGTGAAACGGAACACAAGAATTTTTTAGCACGAAACCTTTTCGGAAAAATACTCTCCCAAGGAGACCGAAGAAATAGCCGCTCTCTCGAGCAGGATTGCCCGATGAGTTAAGCCCATTAATCGCTTGGAAGGCATGCTTCAAGGGGCGCAAAATCGCAGAACCTTGAATTTCACCCCATAATTTTATATCTCTCAAATTTCACGACTTAGGTTCGCTAGAGCATTTATCAGGCTTTGATATGAAAAATATGGAAAGAAAATGCATTGGTACTCGCTATTTTTTTTATAATAGATTCTCATCTGTGCAACCGAACTTTGTTGAGCTTCTACTGTAAGATTTGATCTTTCTGTACAACCCCGTAGCTGACTATCTATCTATATCTAACCGTCCCACTAGATAAAATATATCGTATAGCCTTTATCTAGTGGGACATACACTAACGAGATTACTTGCCTAAGCTAACAAAACATTCATAGATATAATTGTAACGATTGGCATTGATAATGCATAGTAAACACGAGTTTACCATGTCAATTAAACTGTTTTTAAGATCGTCACATGAAGTCAGCCCGTATTTTTCCTATCTTCAAATGAATATCGCCCATAAAACATTCGATCTGTCCATGAATTCGCCCTAACCTAGCGTTGTTCGTCTCTATAGTGCCCGCAGAGTAAACCCATGGAAGGATGATTGGATTGGATTAGATATCTAGGGAGGTGACCGACGGCTAAGGTCATTTGTGCCATAGGCGATAGGTAAGGCAGGAAGGATGGATAGAAACCCGGCGTCGGCATTAGCCTGCTCTTAACGAAAGGAGCCAAGGGGACCACGGATGAACGTCTCATCCGACAGACGGAGTACTGTACTTGAATTGCCCGCCACAAGACACTCAAGTAGGAAACGGGTTTCCTCTAAAAAAAAAACACCCTCCTCTGCAGGGATTTGAACCCTGGCCGACCGTGTGGTACGATGGAAAGATAAGCGTGTCATGGTTAGCACACGTAAAGCATTAGATTGGGGAGCAATGGACAACGCAACCAAGACTGACCTATAAATTACACGAGGGAGATAATAAGTAAAAATATTTTTACTGGGAAAAAAGTTGTTGCAAAAAATTTAGGCAAGTTTGAGCCAAGTAATGCCATCATTTGTGCAGGTTTATTTAGTATTACAATGATTTAATGCCACATATCTCATCCAATAGCATCGGTCTAAGACAAACGTACTCTAGGACAAACTTTTCCATTCAAGAGCTTTAGGTCACTTTATAACCAAAAATCCTATCCAAAACTGCAACAAAGAGAAAACCAATGATGACTTTTTCGATGACCAATCGATGATCAACCAGCGAAATGACTTTTGAGAAGCTTCCCCAGTGAATTTCCGACGCAAAATTTTATCGGACTCCTCACCTGGGGTGATAATTAGAATGGTTCCGGAATTTTTGAGACTCGACGGTGGCAAAATTTTGACGTCACGGCCACCAAAGTTTTAAATAGGACCACTAATGAGGTTAGAGTTTTCTATGGCTCCAATGTCAAAAACACGGAATATCCGAGGTTCGACTGCACCGAGTACTTATCGAGTAAGGTCCTAGATTGGTGCTCTCCATCCTGCCAACATTTCGACAAAAGAAACTCCCATCATCCTAAGGGCAAAATAGATACTCAGTGCATAACAAACAATCCAGATAATTAAGTTAGAAATTGCACTTTCAACTGGTAAAATAGATTGAATGCGACGCAGGTTTTAATGAACAACATAAGAGTATCGAGACCTAGCTCGCATAAAATCCATTTTACAAGCCTTAACCAGTATTGAACCTTGGACGTTGAAACTTGACAAAATTCCTCCAGATTGCGCCTGGTACTATTTTAGCTCTTTTTCTAGAAAATACAGATCAGCAATAAGAGAAAAAGCCCTGATGTTAAAATACACTTTTGACACTTCCCCGATGAATATCCGATGTGATTTCTGCTCAGTAATATTCTCCAATCTGGCCAAAATATTGATAAGAGACACCCAAATTACCCTCAGGGGTGTTATCTGCATCTACATCTGCATAATACCCTGCGAGCCCCCGCATGGGCGTGTTAGGACACCTGCCGTGTGCAGATGTAAGGTTTTAAGAGGTGAAATGGTAATGTATTATGGGAGTGTTATTTGTGGAGCTAAGTTTTTGTGGACGATTATTATGCTCGGAAAGAACGAGTTTTTGTACCTAACTGTCCGGCAATGTACCTCTCTTATCTGATCGTTCCTATCAGACCTAGAGATGTAGTATCGTGTCATGATAATATTCTCTGTGTCGCTCTAAAACGCACCAGTTCTGAATTTCTCAAGCTACCTCAGCCTAGCGAGTAGCCTTCGAGTCTCTAGGGGCTCCCACCTTAATCCCTCTAAAAGTTGTGAGACTATATGTTCGCAGGTGGCATTTTTTTAATGAATCGTGCTACTTTTCTTTTAATTGTATTAATGTTTTTGTTAAATCTTTATGACCAGGGTCCCAAATGCTCGCGGCGTATTCAAGATGTGGCCTAACCAGAACGTTATGACCTTTTATCTCACAAGTGCGAAAATCCATTGAGGAAATGTCATTTACTTTTACCGGAATTCGTATCCGGATCCCTTATTTTGAGCCGAATGCACTACTTAGGCTTATTGGGAATGATTTTTCCTCCGTACAATTTCGCACTCATGTGAACTTGCAGGCGACTATGTGAAGGTAATATCATGGTTAGTCTCAGTATTCTCATAGTTTTGTCAAATTCTTTAATTAAGCCTTATATCAATAGTGCCCATTACAACGAATGAAAACCGTCTTTTGGAACCAGTGATAAGCGTTTAAAATATCGTTCCTCTGATTCAAGAGTCTTGTTTCAAGTGGTCCTTGGCAGATTACAAAATTTAGGAGAAAATTGTACGTATACACGTTATTTTCAACTCGGCATGATACCATGGTATTTATAGCCACCATATTCTAAGTGAAAAAGGGGATAAGATAGAATAATATCACTATCGGTTCAAAAAAAAACACTTTGCTCACCTTTTGCCAAACGGAGACAAGTAGACGACAGACAGTGCTTTGAGAGGAGGGGATGGTAAAGATACACAGATAAAGTTTCAACGAGCCCGCTGTCTTAGTTGTCAAGTTACCCTAATGTATGATCATGCCCCAGTACCTAACTAGCTCCAGAATCCTAGGATTTTAAGTACACCTAAGCAAAGTTTCAGGCAAAACTATGCATAACCGAAAATAGCTCTAACCATCTTAAGTTTCGTTGCTATTTTCTAGCCTACTTATCATCTTTCGAGTTTCCATCTCGCAGGCCATTGATAAAAAAATGACACGAAACCAAGTGAACGGGAATAATCATTTCAGACATTAATCAATCCAGAAACGCTGGAAGCTAGAAGTGTATCTTTCAAATGGCGAACATGAAGAGAGGCCATCGACGGGTTTTAACGAGTTTTGACTCTCGTAGTAGCGAGAAAAATCGCTTTAACGGACCTGGTAACACGCAGACGTCAAGGTCACCGGGGGGTTTCCATCAACCCTATCAGCATCCGTCACGTAATAATCACGACCACAGTGATGCTCAGATTTGTTGTTGGGTGAGTCGTTCAACGAGATGACTCTCTTTCATTCGGCCCCGCGGGAACCGATTCGATGACATTGACTTTCGAGCGTAATCGAGTGAAATGGAGTACATCGCTGTCACATTCGCACGAATCTGGGCAATATTTGTTCGGCTGGCCAGATGGCTGAAGAGCCCCGAAATCCGGCAACATGACTGCGGTTTCTCTCCGAAAAAGACCTGGTTGATACCTCGTGGAATAGAGATGTGACTATCCCATCGACTCGTTCCCTTTACGAGAGAAAGAAATACGTTTTACCAGCAATCTTGATTCGCAGTGACGGGTAAACCCAAACCAGCTATTCCCAAATTTAAGTACAAGGGTCAAATCTATCCTTAAATACACATCAGACCGACGGCAAAAAATACGAGGAAATATTTGGCATAAAGTGACTGTAGCTGGCCAAATAATATTTGCAAGTAATCAACCAAGCACACGCACTTTTAATTTTCCAGCTAAAGAAAAAAATCATAGGTCCTCAGCTGGATTTTACCCAAGTGAAATGGTTAAACAATGTTACTAACAGTTTATACAACATACGCTACGACTTTGGCTTCAATCATTTGTGCAACAAAGAGCTAAAAAGCACACAAAAGAGGAACGATTGGTTGATGATGATCTACTACAACCGGAAAAATAACAGTAATCACTTTTTGAAGCACCCTCCTTTAACTAGGGTCGATCGATTCGATATACCCACAGCTCTATTGATATAGATTTTTGCAACCATTTCCGCCTCACAGCCACCATTAATGTGCTCACTACGCATTTACTTCCATAGCACACCCACGAAAATCAGTAAATATGCGGCGCAAGTCTTCAATTCAGATACTACTACACTGCACTGCCAAATCAATAAAAAGTTTAACAACCTAAGCTATTCTTGTGGAGAATACACCAAAATAAGCACATTAATGGCGGACTTGTTTAAACTGCAAAGTTCTGTAAATAATACGATCGATATTGAACGACCTTGCTTTTAACTGCAAAATAACGACATCTGAATTGTTATTTGCATTAAAAAAACAGGAAGGTAAGCGTATGAATACGATTAGGCTTCCAAGAAAATTTAGAACGCTTTAGGGGAAAACGATATTTCATTGATTTTGGTGGACTAATTATTACTATGCTGACTTGTTTTAGAAGTTTCATTAAATTTACATTAAGCTCTTCTAAGTTTTCTCCTTTATAATGACATCAAACATTTAATAAGTATTGATGTTATGAGCTGCATTTCATTGAACACTCAAAGATATGTGGCAACACCATCTACAATTAACTTTTACCAGAAATATGGAGATCATATGACAAGTATTTAAGGAAACTCTAGTCAGTTAGGCAGAAGAAGTCTGTGGGAAAACTAGCTCAAGGGTCAGGGCGAAAAAATAAAGCCCAGGTGGAATGCGAGGGGTAAAATAAGCAATTCAAGAAAGAAATAGTGCCAAGAAAGATATGGACAAAGAAAAGCAGAAAATGCATGACAGAAATGAAGCTGTGAAGAGAAATGTGCATAACATAGGGAAAAGAAATTGCAAGCAAAAAGGATAACTACTGAAGAAAAAGAAAAAAGCTGGGAAGAATTTGCGGATAAACTGAAAGAAGATTACCAGAGCAACAAAAAACTCCTCTACAAGTTGGTTAACGGCAGAAGAAAAACAACTGAAACAATAAAAGCTATTGAAAATAAACAGGGACAAATTGTCAGAGAATATTATAAAATCAGGGAAACAATGAGGGAGAGCTTTGAGACTCTGCTAAATGAACAGGAAGATAGCTATTGCGCACAACCTGAAGAAGATGCAGGAGAGACAGAAGTGGTCGCACAGGAAGAAGGGCCAATAGCAAGGCTAGAGGCAGAGAATGCCATAAAAACTATGAAAAATGGAAAATCAGCTGGTGCAGATGAACTGAGTGTGGATATGATCAAAGGGGCAGGGGTATATGGTACTCACTGGGAAACAAGAGTGTTGAACGCAATTTGGTCATAGAACAGTATACCAGACGACTGGAAAAAAATGTGAAAACTATAGGGGCATCACGCTTTTATCTCATGGACTAAAAATAATGGAGAAAGTGATCGAACGTAGACTTCGACAGATAGTAGGAAATAAGTTTGAAGTAGAACAATATGGTTTTCGATAAAACAGGTCAACCATGGACCTAATTTTTACCCTCAGAAGAATTATTGAAAAACAATGGGAGAAAAATAAGCCCTTAATATTAGTGTTCTTAGATCTAG
The DNA here is from genome assembly GCA_963169105.1 of Ceriagrion tenellum. Taxonomy (NCBI): domain Eukaryota; kingdom Metazoa; phylum Arthropoda; class Insecta; order Odonata; family Coenagrionidae; genus Ceriagrion; species Ceriagrion tenellum. The sequence goes on from OY720641.1 coordinate 32,301,706, forward strand.
AGAAAGCTTATGATAGTGTCCCAAGGGGAAATATATGGGAGTGTCTGAAAAAACGGAAAGTACCAACAAGATTAATATATAAAATAAAAATGTTGGACAAAGGGTGCAGAAGCAGTGTACAAATAGAGGGGAAGAATTCTGAGTGGTTTGAAACAAAGAGAGGAGTACAGCAAGGAAGTGCACTCTCTCCACTTATGTTTTTGGTCGTAATGGATGAAGTGATGAAGAAAATAAAAAGTGAGAAGAGTAGAGAGTTCAATGCTCAGGAATTTGCAGATGATGAGGTACTTTGGGGATGCAATGAAACTGAAGTCCAGGAAAATTTGAACTGATGGTACAAAAATTTCAAAAACTTACACCTGAAAGTCAGTAAAAGTAAGACAGTAATACTGACTATCGGCAAAGTACAGAATAATATAACTTTAAAACTCGAGAATGAAATATTGCAAAGAGTGAAAGTTCCCTTACCTAGGTAGTGTACTTTCACCGGGTGGTTTAGATTCCTGGGAAATTACTAACAGGTTGAATAAAGCGTCAAGTTTTTACCACAAAGTAGGAGTCTTCTTTGGGACAAAAAATTACCAAGACCTGCATAAATGACCATGTACAAGTCTTACTTTGTACCTATCATATCATATAGCCTTGAAACTTGTACACTATCAAGTAGAGACATTGACAGAATAAAAGCCAGCGAAATTAAATTTTTAAGGACGATGGTAAAAAAGACATTAGAAAACAGGTTGGATGCAAAATATCATTAATTGAAAACGACAAGAGATCCATACTGGGATGGTATGGTCATGTGATGAGGATGAAACAGAGAGTAGCTAAGGAATGGCTGGAAGATGAAATACCAGGGAAGAGAAGAGGGGGCAGACCAAGAAGGAAGTGGATCCTCCTGCTGAAACAAGACATCCAACTGAGGGGGAGCTCTTGGGAGGAAGTTCAATATCAACAAACATACCAAGATAAGAGAAGTTGGAAGAGACTAATAGACAACACCCGGGAAACTGGAGTTGCTACTTGATGATTATGATGATGGAGGTCATATGAACAATAAAGAGACAAAGTTTTCACTGTAAAATGAGGGAAAAATATATAGTAACACAAGAATTTCTTGGCCACTTGTAAGATATTTTCGGGACCGATATTGAGTAAATATAAAACTGCAAGAAGTGCAAACATGACATTTCCATGTAATCCAAAGGCATGTGTTTTCGTGAGAGTTATGGAAAAAATAGAAACTCAAATGCACCGTGAGCACGTTAATGGCGGCCGTAACGTGGAAATGGTTGCGAAGACCCATATTGATAGAGATACAGATATATCGCATCGGACGACCCTGGTTATCACCAGCAAGGAGAATGCATCAAATTTCGATGCATAGTCTTGGTGAATGGAAAATCGGCCAAGCCACAAGTACATCACCGATTGGGATAACCCTCGACGCGAATGGTTATGAAAGGGTTTAAAATGAAATTGGATTTTCTGGTGATCAGCACACCTCCAATTTCGGCACTCGTGGCCATAATGGGGTCATGAAAATGCTTGGATAGGCTTGCTAAATACGATTAATAACCAAAGATATGATCATTAGTACATACGGGGTACTTTCAACAATAAAAATCCTGACTGTGACAGATCTGTCATAGTCAGATAGTATTCGTAGAATTATTTACTTTTCGTAACCATACTGGAGTAAAACGTTTTGCACTTTTCTATCTCAATCCCTCCCGCCCCCAAACAATATTTTTTCTACCTTGACCTACCTACCTAACTATCATAACGATAAACTAATATACACAAAATTTCTGTACCTGGCGATGCCGACAAGCAGTGAAACTCGCGGTGCTGATTCTATTTCCTGCACAGTTTCTTTGAATAATCTTTTTGCTTGATAAAGTTTTGAATTCTGTTGTTTGTGTGAGCTAGAAATTACTGTATAGTTGCTTTAGAAATTGTGATTTGCCAGTGCACATGACCAAATCTTCGGAAGATGATAAAGTAACATCGGTATAAGTCATATAACATCTTTTATCAGGGGAATTGCTAATGTTTTACAGCTGAAATTATGAAGCGGCTCCAAAACATTGCATTGGAAGGCGAGTTTCATGGTGTAAATGAGATCTGACATCAAATGAATGGATAGATTAACGACGGAAAAAAAGATAAATATTCCAGGTTTGGAAAATATTTTGGCCATAAGTCCTCAAATCTACAATATTTACTACAAGTGCTACTAAAAATATGTGCATTATTTAAAGCATTATGATATTGCAAGGCTTGCTAGGAAAATTCCACGTTCTGACAAGTTTTTACAGGATCTTGCTAATTTTTTAACAATCTAACCATCGATAAATTCTTAAGGGTAAATTATAGAGCATTTTGGTGACAACTCTCTTCCTCTCAAACAACCTTTAGGTGGCTTTTAGTGTAGCACGCATATATAGATGCATAAAATAGGTAGAATACCTACGGTGATCAAATTGGTGACGATGCGTTTTTTTTAACTGTGAGTGCTAACTTTAGGAGTTTCTTTAAATAAAAACAGTAGTTATATTCCTATTTCATTAACCCCTGTCCTTTGATTGAGGCGATCTTATTAAGTCGCAAAAAATTACCCAAAATGGTCTCACTCCATTCGCGGGAATAGTTGCAAGGTAAAGATTTTTTCTCCAAAAATTAACAAGAAAGTAAAAGATGGCGCGTTATTCATTCGACAAGCTTGCACCCCTCTTTAAAACAAAAAAAAAACTAGACTGGAGTTTTGTAGCGGGCGCTGGGCTTCCGAATTGGTGCCGCAACCATTACAGTAGTTACGAGGGAAAGAGCGGTCATTGAGATTTGTGACCGTCCAATTAGCGCCCGGGACGCGGACCGGAACGGTTAGGTCTGGGAGTGTGCACACGGCCCCCGGGCCGGCCACTGGATGGACCCTCGAGATGTGAATGGACCAGGGGTTCAGGGCAGAGGAGAAAAGAAATGGACATCGGAAATCTTCCCCCAATCATAAAGCCTTCGCCGTGGCTAATGCGAATTTATTTTTGCGCAAAGCTTATTTTTTACATTTTGTTAATTTTTCCTTTGTATTTGTATGGGCTTTCACAAAAGTAACACGGGTGTTTTTTTTAAGTGCCCGTTGTCCCCGGAGCAGTAGTCATTCTTTGGAAGTAGGTATTTATACGGCGCCAACTACATTGCACGAAGTAATGTCCACGCCCGTGTATTAACGATCGTAAAGCGGCATGGTCGGTTATGTATCGTGAATACAGAGGATGACATCCAATTTCATTAGATGGTAGGAACGATTTTCGTTCATGTACAGATATGTAAAAAATTTCGCATTGTGTACTAATAAATTAAATGACATAAAAGGGTGAAAATTAAATATACATAAAAGGGGAAAAATTACATTTTACCGATCACGATTCTTGGAGATTTCAAGTTATTTTACCGTGCAGTCATATGGCACATATTGGCACACATGGCATATATTTGAAAATGATTTGATTCAATACGCTCAGATATTCCCAAAAATGCTAACTAGTACGTTTAATATCATTACAATGGGTGATAAAAAATATCAAGGTATCATAATGAGTGAGAAATACGTGTTAAGGTATGATTTTTGCTTAAAAAAGCCAAATTTCTCGCACTAAACCTAAGTCATAGCAATACTTTATTTGTGGTGAACATTCCAATTCTTGCATCATTGAAAATAATACAATGTAGAAGTATTACTGCATGCATAGCAATTTCCACTGTATAAACAGATGTACTTTATTGAAGAGTGGTCTTTTTTCTTAATTGAAAAGCTACTAAAATGTGCACCAAATGACTTACCATTAGCGCGTCAGTCAACTTAATAGTTCGCCAAACACCTCGCAATACAAAAGCGCACAAGCCTTCCATTCGTCAAACTGACCATATACCACATACCTCACTAGACATGTGCACTTAAAATGAGATTTGGAGGTAAACCGAAGCGGGCCTAACAACAAAAGAACGTCGAGAATGGCATTCAAGATTGTTGCCAAGTTTGTTGATTTTCACTAAAGTCACAAAAAATGCAAATTTACAAGTTTTTTATACCCTGTGATAGAAACCTTTCCGTTTTTATACACATATTTTGAACATATTTGGGGATCGTATTGGTGTGGCAGCTAGAGTACTGGCTAACCATGCGGGCGGCCAGGGTTCAAATCCGTGCAGACAAGGATGTTTATCATCGTCAGCACCTGAGTGTTTGGTGGAGGGCACTTCAGATACAGTACTCCGTCCATCGGATGAGTCGTTAAGCCGTGGTCCCCTTGGTGCCTTTCGTCACGAGCAGACTAATGCCGACGCCGGGTATTTATCCACCTTTCCTCCCCCCTTATGGCGCAAATGACCTTCTCTGAATCCAATCCATTGAACAAATTCAACAACTATCCACAAAAACATTCGACCGTGACAGCTGTTAAACCACCGTTTGCTACTAACCAGCAGGTAATAAAATATTTCACCCGCGCACATCATTCCATAAGAAGTCGTTGGTAGTTCATTAGACGTTATCTTGTTCCAATAAGCGCCACTTCAACGCATTGAATTAGCTTCCAGCAACAGCTCGAACTGCTTATCCTTGCTGCCAGATTTTAGGAACAAGACAATATAGACACCCTTTCTCGTCCAAATGCTTTGTTCCCAGCTCATTTAATTCCGGCGGGACAATTCAAATTAAATTTCCTACAAAGTGCAGGTGGATATATGAGACATCCGAACGTCAGTTGAGAAGTGACGTGGTCGAATAATGTTGTAAGGAAATAAAATTGCAATAAATATGATAGATTAACAAAAACTATATTTGTAAATAATTTTATTAAGACTCTTCACTGATTGTACTCTGTTCGGAGTATTACCATCATAAGTTACTCACTCGTTACTTCCGTCTCGCATTAGAATGATATATTTTTCGTCTTCGATAGTTGAATCCAGGGAAAATTTTCTTGAAAAAAAATCCTTACCAAGAGACGATCCTTCAAAAGTATCCAACGATAAGTTATTTGGTTGCTACTGATGGCTTTTGGCCTACCTACACTCTACGTACCTTGCTAATCCTGGTTTCTAGGAATGAAGCAGTCTGTGCCGCTCATTCCTAGAGCATTCCTTCTGGACATGTGAGCTTCTCACGTTTAGAGAAATAAATTGTAGAACGGATGGATTTGTAATGTAGTTTTTCTCGCGATCGATAAGAGACTATAATGGCTACGGAAAGAAGCAGATTAGTTGACATGTAGTGAAGCTGACTAATTGATGTGCTCCCTAACGCATGTTTCTAAATCTTCCGAGTAGTTCTAACACTATGTTTCCTGCATGACTTTTGTGTCATGTTTACAAAATTACATTATTGAATAATTTAGTAGCTTCCATATATTAGTAGCATACCCATAGTGTAGTTCATGTTGGTGATAGGTTAACCCCTGCCAAACACCCTTGACGTGGCTTGCAGAGTATTATGAAGATGAAGATGTGCCTACTTTTTCCATTGAGTTTCCTCTTAAGGATAACCATTAAACCGGGAATATCAAATTGGGGGCCCACCGAGGGCCATGCTGGTCACCTTCATGTCTTCATGAGGGTCACACAGGAAAATCCATTGAAGTAACGGCGAATAGCAAATTAAAATGTAGATGTAGAACCTCCCTATGACTTAATCACTCTTCCTCCCCCTCCTCCTACTTATGCTAGTGCTCGGTCATGGGCAGGGTATGGCAAAAGCAAAAGATCCTGGAGCACTTCTGCGAGTCGAAGGGGAGAGGTGAAGTGGAGGGAGTGAAGTGAACGGACGGAGGGGAAGGTAGAGAAGGGGACGGCTGAGAACGAGGCAGGGAAGCCAAACTACTTTGCAAGGAGTGGTAGTACGAGTACAATGAAGCAAACCGGGCTCCAGGCAGCTGTGACTCATGGAAGTTACCGAGGTGCTAAGGTTGGCAGCAACTAGAAAAGGTTCGCTCACTGACGCTCCACAATTTACAACCTTCATCCCCCTCCAGGCAGGGTTTTAAAAGTTCTGAGGTCCATGTCCCAAAATCGTCCACGGTGCAGCGACAGGAGCTTTTGCGACTGCCATACTTGCTGTTTACATCCGCCACGCCCAATTACCCACTCCCCCTTCCCTGGTCTCTGGACCCATCACCTAGCTGTCCAAATCCCCTGCAACAAGCACTTCTCATGTGTCTCCCACCTCGGTCAACAATTGGCGACAACGTGACCTTCAACTCCAATCTCGTTGAACACACAAATTCTAAAGATTGCGTTTACGATTGCGTGAAAGACTCAACTGTCAACTTAAACTAAATTTTAGTTGGTAGGTATTTATATGGCGACAACTACATCGCACGAAGTAATGTCCACGCCCGAGTATTAACGATCGTAAAGCAGCATGGTCGGTTTTATATCGTGAACACAAAGGATGACATCCAATTGCATAAGATGGTAGGAACGATCGTTTAAATGAAGCTAAGATAAACTTTTTACGATATTGAAATAATTTCACACTTAAGGATAGAATAAGTTAATTTTTACAGCGCCGTAAACATGTAACTATATAAAACTTTGCTAATTTCGAGGCAAAATATCCGGTGGCAATAAATATCAGGCAAAATATCCAATATATACCCGGTGGATAGCTGTCTAAAACTTTGAAATATAAGGGAAATATATAATTTTAAAACATGAATATATCGTATAGTTTTAAGTTTGACACTTATCTAGTTATCGTGCAACAGCTATTAAAAATATGCAAAACTTTCTAAACCGCTCCAAATCAACCATTTCCAGACTTATTTTTCTTCGTTAGGGGAGCTATTAAAATATGCTAATTAAAGAATATAAAAATATGCTCAAGCACAACGTATGTTTAAAACGACAATGTTGATATTCAACTACTTAAAGAGGTTTATGGCAGTTGTAAAGTAGCGGGTAATTGATCAAATATTTTACGGTTAGCTTATCTATTTTTGAGTTCCACCACGGGAATCTAAATACTGTGTAAGGTTCGTATTCCAGTCGCCTAGGTGGTTAATTGTCGCTCGCGAGAGCGCCGTTGATGAAAAGAAATTTCGAGCGAGTTCATTTTGCCCATTTTAAAGAAAAGTATTTAACCTTTCCAAAGATACGAAATAGCTTTTATCGTACTATTTTAATGAGCGAATGTTTTCCTGAATGTTTTAGTCATTTCAGTATAAAATTCTTATTACTATTTTTTTTCTAGATAAAAAATATTTTTTTCATAGTCCATTCATGTTTTTTGTTTTAACTGTAAAAATGTTATTTAAATCTCATATGTATAGTAATATTAAGGTTTTACCCTTTGAATATCTTGTATTATATCTGTACCTATCAATGAATTAAATTGTAACACATGTTCAGTAATTGTCTTTCGCTGAGGGTAGTTTGTTTTGTCTCTTTTTTTCTTTGTTTGATTTTCTGATTTGTTCTAGGGGACCTGTCCCAGAGTACAACAAAGTTTTTTTGCATTCAATTATATTCTACAACTTTCCGAGATATTTGCCAGCCATTCTAGAGTGTGAACACCATAACGACCAGTTGTAATAAAATCAGGAATACCTAACTCCTATGTATCATCAGAAATTTGACAATGGGCACCTTGTATGTTTTTCAACTAATTCAAAAAAATTACATTATTACACCACAATAAATGCTACCAAACAGGAAAATGAACTTCCGGTTTTGATGGTTATTTTTCCAATCGGCGTAAAAATATGATTTCAAAAAAAGACAAATGCATGCATATTTAGTTAATTACTGAACATTTGGTAATATAAAACGATATTTTTACTCCATTAATTAAAAAAATATTTACTTTCTAATTCTCAGAGCTGCTGAAAAATAAGCATAAATTTCCGATATGGCCTCCATTTGACTACAGAAAAATCTGGATAAAAAATACTCTGATTGCATCTTATCTCTTCACACTCCATGACCTAGAGGAGTTTTTCATTCCGTTTCTCGACTTCGATGGGTGAACTTTTCCTCTATCGAGATTAGGTCCCACATATCGTGTAAACAGCAAGCCACGGCCAGAATAACCCTTCCGTGGCACAGAGTACCCTGTAAATTGTTTCAACTCGCCCGGGGTTCCGAGGACGTGACCTATCGGTCGCTAATCTGACCTACCTCGCGGTGACTTGCGTACTCGCGATGTTTCCTCGTCTTCAAGAATCTGTTAATTGAGACCAGAAAATTAACATCCTACTCTTCACTGAGAATGTGTACGGTTCAACCAAAAGGTGGCAGAAGAAACTAAGGAAGGAAAATAAAAGTCCAGAACTAGTTCGAGCGAGATTTAATTACACCGCCGAATCAATAAATTTTGCTTTATAATAAGGAAAAATATATAACCATTCCAAAGATATCAACACATCTGCCACTACGAGACGTTTCTTCCTGCACTACGAGACGTTTGCAAAAAATCGCCGCAGTATTCCAGAGTGTGATACGAAATTTTTAAACATGAAAAATTTCTAACGCCGAGATATCTTCATAAATTGCACAGCGAATAGATTGCATATTATCTCATCTATATCAAAAAACCATGTCAAAATGTCAATTACCCATTTCATTTTTTAGAATCTAAAGGGAACCTATTGTGAAAGCATATTTCCCCGACGTTGGGTATATAAATTGAAACATTTAAGAGGAAGATGCAGACATTTATGTGGTTACTTCAATTTTCAGACACAAAACTATGTTTTGGCACCAATTCAATATTACGAAATTTGTTTCATGATTTTCACATCATTTGAAACAATAATATATAATTTGAACATGCCCTCTACTATGATTAAAACTAAAGTGGCTATGGCAATTTCATGGTTTATTAAGTTCTTAATCATTTTCTAAGTAATTCACAAAAGTTTTCTTGGACCAGATTTCCTTATTATATGTTAGTCATAATTTTTATAATATAACGTAAAACATCACCAAAGCCCGTTACATTGGCTGATATAATAGGCAATAACTAAATAAAGTTAAAAAGAAAGCAAAGTTAAACAAAACCTTCAGAAATTAGGTTTGTCTAGAACCTGATTACACCGAATTCCGTATGATTTAGTGACGTGATGCCAAGGATAATTTTAAGTCTACGATTTTGTAATCCCAAGTCGGCTGATTCGTCGTTTGAGTCGTCTGTAATCTCGTTTAGGATACTCTAAACTAACAAAATAACATCGTCTAACTGTTTGCATGACAACCTTACAGTCAACTTTCCTCTGTTTCCCCATCTAAGAAGTGTGCTACTCTCGGATATGCTTCCATTACGATTAAAGCTGATAACATTGATCCGTTACGAGTGAATACTTTCCCTAGATAATTATATAACCCTCGGTTGCGACAACACAGCTGGTCGTCAAGAGGGAAATGCGCTCACTATGCGTAATTTTGTGTAATTGTATACGTGTTTCCTTTTCATCAAAAGTTAACGAATTCGGAGGAAAAACAAAATTTTAATAATAATAATAATAATAATAATTCTTTATTCCATTTATATCTGTGTACATTTGGTTATTTATACAAAGTATAGGAACATAGGTACCCTAGAGGAATTACCTGATTTGGGGTTACCATCATCTGAAAGTTTATACCTTATTGTGCATTCATATAAAAAAATGAAAAATGAAAAATTCAAGTTATTACGCGTTCATTATAACTTGAGTTTTTACAATAACTTGAGCAATAACAATCATTTACACAGTTCAAAGAAAACTTATATTTAGGAAACAAAAAATGCATATACAACATATAATAGATGAATTAAGTTGACAGTAAACAATCTCAAATTAAACACAACCCAAATTTTAGTAATTAACATTCCTAATACATTTTTATACAATCTTTTGAAACAAAGACTCTACTTCCTCGTGACACATTAACCATATTTTTAACAGCTGAAGCAAATCCCGATTCTGTGTCTTTCTTTGCCACATCCTTTGGCAGAGTACGAAAAAGTTTTGGCCCCAGATATAGATACGAATGAAGAAAAATTTCGTTCTGTGGCCTAGGTATTTTAAAGCCTGTCTCAAGTCTAATGAAATATTTTTTTTGTTTGGCCTTTTCTCCGCCACGATTATAAAAGACTCTTAGCACTTTATAAATGAATAAGTGCCTTAATGGCAGTATATTTAGTTTTCTAAAAAGAGGGAATGCGTGGCTTTTTCTTGACGACCGCGTAATAACCCTGACAACCCTTTTTTGTGCCACCAGTATGTAATGTATGCATTTTGTGCCACCAGTGTGTATGTATGTAGTAAATATGATTTAGAGTATTATTTTTTTCATGAAAAAATAAGACTCTAAATCATATTTCTTTTCGTTTAGCGTTTATCTCGCCTTTTGGACCCGGTATTATTGATTTAACTGCGCAAATAAAAAAAGTATTGCAATGAAATTAATTGATTTCAATGCGAGTATTGTCTCATGGGTATGAGAACTTACTAACACACGTGTAATCTGAGAAACTAGGCTATTTTTACATTTGTTACCGATGAATTTAGAATTTAGTTGATAATAATTCCTTCCAAGATACGACTCTTCAATTCGAGAATGTTTTGAAGACAGAGAAACACTCTCCTCGGGTCTCCGATATGATCCTTATTTCATTTTCTTATTTTACGCTCTTTCTTTCGGATTCCGCTACTGGAGAGGAAAATGAAGTAAGCTATCGATCCCGACGTTTTTGACATTCATTCTACTTTATATGTTGCATGCTGAGAAAAAGCGGGGTTCGAGGAAGAGGGAGGTATCGATTACATTCGTATGAAGTTGTGGAAGGGGAGTTAGAGGATGGGGAATGGGGTGGTGGACGGCGGCGAGATAGGAGTGGGGTAGCATAGTGACAGGCTGTGGAAGACTCGTATTTGAGTCAGAAACACGCCCGCTAATATCGTTTCAAGGTGACTGGAGCGGTAATTGTAATTGAAAGCATATTTTACTTAACTTTTCTAGCAAGTCGATTATAAAAAATATTCATAGACCACATATCACTTATTCTCATGTTTATTTGCTGGAAATAACCATTCATTCGGTAATGTTAATGATGAAAATATTTTATTTTAGGAATTTCCCCTTAGTTTAATTGTTCTGACTTGGTTTTAAGCCACAAAATCGGAAATTAAGTGCAAATCAGAAGTAAGTACTCGTTTTCTACTCAACATGATACCTGTTTATAAGTTAGTCACTATAATAATGTGAAATGTTATCACAAATGAAAAAATAACTTGGTTTTCTTCCACAGATTTTTTTTAGTTGATGATAACATTGCTGTGTCGAAATATGTTGTACCTGGAAAATATTTCAGTGGTAGAAAACTAATTTATTTTTTCATTTATGAAAATCAACTTCCACACAGTCGAGCCTTAAACCATATAACATGAAATGTTATGGTATGGAGGCTTCCGCGGTGATTTGTTGACGTGTTTATTCGGGTTGTTCTCACGTTGATTCATACAAACAAAATTACTAGCTCAAGTGTTAGGTATATATAAAGGAACAAGAATCTAAGCAGCTTATTCAGGACCTGACGATGCTAGCTTAACGTTAGCAAAACTGATGTCCGTTAATATGAATCAACGCGGGAAAAACCCGAATAAACTGACCTCATGAAATGTTATATTTCCCGTTTACGAAAAAGTCCGTGCGTAGGAAATGCATGTGTGCAAATTATTTCTAAACATGTCAAGTGATCTACGCTACGGGTTAATAACCATTTAAATTACCAAGACACTTAGTCGCTGTCGAAGCATCACTTATTTTCATGCGCATTAAGAATAATTACACATGCAAAAACGAAAAGTTTCACATAAATTAAAATCGCTCCGACCACATGAACGCTCTCCGCCATATGCGACATTCTTTTCCAGGACAACGTGAATCACTCCCGGCCAAGTTCACTAGGCTTAGAAACCTTGAGAAGAGACGGTGGGAAAATTAAAAACTATTCTCTGCAAGTACAGGAGAAAAGAGAACTCATTTTGAGGTCGCGCTCGCCGAGGGCCGTTATCGGGTGAAATGAAGTCCTTATTCTTAAAGAGGGTTTGCTCACGAGATATCACGTCTGAGTTTCGTGAGCTTCGCTGCAGAATAAAAATTCGCAATCATACGCTGAACTTGAAAAGTCTGAAATAAGGTATTAAAATGTTTGGAGCAAGTATTCCCCCATTCATTAAGAACTTCTTACTCAAATTTTAGTTTCATCAGCTATAAGAAGAACTACGAAAATACCATTATATTAATGAGCGAAAAGTAGTCTCCCATGACTTTAATTCTCATTTATTAGATGCACAACTACGTACGTTCTTTACTCGACTCATTTTCTTCACGCAATACGGATATAACGCGATCATAGTGTGTATTGCAATTCTGTTGAAATCTATACGGTGGGTATTTCTTGATTTTTATTTTATAATAATAATAATAATAATAATAAACATATATTGTCGCGGACCAATTGGTCCTTTAGACATTGATGAATGAACAACTACAAAGAATACAACTCAACGATCCTGAATAAATGTATACATAATATTACATAGACAAATGAGAATGTGTACATAATATTACATAATATATTATAATCCAACAGATACAACAGTCAATTTCACTTTTCATTTCAACATGTTGGAATTTAAATATAGGGATACGTATAGAAATTTACGCTACAGAGGGTTTGGGAAGGTCACATACATTTTTTTATGATAAATAATAATAAACATTTATTGCCGTGGACTCATTGGTCCTTTATACACTGATGAATGAACAACTACAAAGAATGCAACTCAAAGATCCTGAATAAATGAATACATAATATTACATAGAGTGAAATGAGCATGTGTATTTTAGATGAGATATTGTACAAACCACACATTGCTAAATCCGTGACGAGATATAGACGTCATAAATGTCTCGTTTTTTAAATAAAGTATCACCAAAGTACCTAACTGCCAACGCATGCAATTTTCCCCAGGGTATAATTCGTTTTATTGTATCTCATTGAAGTGGCTGATATTCAAATATGTTTGGAAAGGGAGATATTTTTCTTCACGGTGAAGACAAATTAGTTGAATTTATGTGTAATGATCTATCTTTCAAACTATTCTAATTTGAATGCGGCTTTATAAAATCAAGTAAATCCAAAATCGACTAGGTATCCTTCACATGTCTGTCCCAGATAGTTTCAAAATATTTCAACTCTTCCAAACACTGGTATCTCAACTGTAGAACTTGGTTATCGAGCTGTTAGGGGAGCTCTACGTTAAGTACCGGGCGATTCGAAAGTCTAGTTATGATTACGGAAAATCAGAACTTTTTTATTTTTCAACATAGATACATGAAAAAAAGATGGAAACGTTACTAAATACATAAAGTTTTATTTGTCATCGCCATGTGCTTCAAATGGTGGTCACATTGAACATTTGTAGCGATAACGAATAAAACTTAATGTATTTAGTAACATATTCATCTTTGTTCCATGTATCTTTGTTGATAAAATGAAAATTTTAAAAAAAAAAAACTGATTTTCTGTAATCATAACTAGACTTTTGAATCACCCCATATATCAAAGTCGAGGAAAGGAGACGGAATAGGTAAAATTTTTAGGAAGAAGACAGCGAATTCCATTAAAATAGAAGGTGTGTTTCGCCCTTTCTTTATAATCAAATGGTGCAATGGAATGTGGTGATTCTCACCCAATTCGAACGTATTAATAATAATAATAATAATGTCGTCTTTATTTATTGAGCGATATTAGGCCAATACAGTCCTCTCTTCCATATAACTCATTTTCACATTCCCTGGTATTAGTGCGGTTTAAAAGAATATTCTACTTAGGACCGCGATTTTCACTGTTACACGTAAGTAAAACGGACTACTAGCGCTGGTACATACACGTAGTCGAAGCATACACAAAATAAAAAATAGCAGCAGCCGTCACCATGGCATTTCCCGCAAAAACGCGTAGACCAAATTCAATTCGCAAATTATAGTTAATAAGGTTACGTAGGAATATAATGACAGATCCTAAAGTTAAAAATGACAGATTAATTAATATTCATTCATATTACTTCTCGCAAAGTTCGCAACCTCAGCCACGTTGAACACAGTGATGGATTAGTCCGATTGTTCGAGATTTTCCCAAGTCATAATAGAGACCGTGTTCAATTTTTTTATTCCAGCAGCTGCAAGAAGCATGAAGTAATTTTGTTCACATTAAGTGCGCTAAAATGTTGTGTCGCGTGCCTGAAATTCCCAGTAATTAATCAAATATGCTCGCATAAGCCTTTAATTTGACTCATATTTCACGCAGGGCGGGAAAAAGCCTTTACGTGAGAAGGTTTTTTAATGCGATCCTGTAAAGCTTTCTGCGCTGAGCAACTGATTTATTTTTCAAAAAATGGTCGAAAAAACACGTATTCTAAACACTTAACTTTGTAACGTGATCTAGGAGTTAGAAATGCCTCATTTTTTTAAAAAATCAAGTCTCTCTCGAGAGCAAACCCCTACCATATCCCATTTTAATTGGCTGGTATTTGTTGGCAAATCACGACAAGCACTGTGAAAATAGGCAGTTATTTTTGAGGTGAGAAAGTTTTTTTTTTTTTTAAAGAGACCTAATCTATTTAGTTATAGATGAAATGATATCTCGTTAAAGCTATTTAATTAACCATCACACCCTGTATAACATGCTAATACCAAAGTTTGTCGTGCCTATTACTTCCCTCAAAAAACATTTTTTTAAAGTGATCAAACGAACAATAAATTCGTTTTCATTATTGTTAAATTGTTAAATGACTAGACATATCTTATATAATTTAAATTTATTTTTCGGCCAACTGCGAGGAAGGAAGTCAAAAAAAATAAATCAGTAACTACAGCTTTTATTTAGAACGTCTCTGGTCATATTGTCCTTCAGCTTTAAAATGTATGTATCCCTTTGTTTATTAGCAATACCTCAGCAACTAATGATTATAATTACAATTACTTTCTTACGTCTGTCAATTTCTTTCCTTTTGATTCCCTTAATCGTTAAATTAATGTCATTTATTGTAAGCATTGAATCAATAAATGCTTAATGTTATATTATTTTCTTTTGAAATATACAGCTCTTCCAGTCTTCGTCAACTTTTCAAGCAGGATGCACCGCACACCGATACCTTTTTTCCGCTCCTTGAACAAGCCGAAAGCCGTTTTGTCAATTCGGAAATATAGAAGTCTTTAGAAAGACGCTTAATTACTTGAAACTAGCTTATAGTATTTGGAGAGATGATAGTTTCTTGAACACTTCTTATACGTAACGAAGAATGCACTGAGTTTCACGCAGAGGTCAGAGTTGAATGAAGAAGATCTTCAAGACTGACTACCCAGTTAGAAGAGCTATATGAAACAGGGTCTTGCTACCAGATGAACATGACGTTGCACGATTCTTGAAGGAAAATAAAAGTGGGACTTCAGGTTTATTGCTTTTGATAGATGGAGTCAAGAGTTCCATCTAGGGTTAAGTCAACTGGTCATAAGATGTATTACGCCAAAAATGAGCAATTAAATGAAACGGAACAAGACAAGAAAGAGATCAAGAATTACTCAGGGGTAGCAATAAGAACTAATAATGGTGTATAAACAGTACAATTACGACACCCAATTCTCCTAGGTAACCAGAGTGTTCCAGATTTTCGTAAGGGTAATCTTATCAAAACAGTGGACACAACTGGATTGATATCTCAAGGAGACAATATTGGAAGGATATGATCCATAACAAAGGATACAATTTACGGTATACGGATACGAAAGGTACGCCTAATATTGGAGGTAGAAAAAAATTTCAAGCCATTTCCAAAAGGCCTGGATGATAAGGATAGCCGGAAGAGCAAAATAAAGTTAAGGGACCTTAATGAATTCCCCACCTCTTCTAAAAACTAGTGTTTTCATCTTAATATACATTACTTTTAAATTCTAGGTCAAGTTAGAAATAATTATTTTTCTTATTTTTTCCTTGAAAACGATTTGCATGTCAACAATGCATCATCAGAGCTCCATTAAAAACACTTCACATTTTAATTTTTATATTTTGGAAATAAAAACAAGAGATATGTAAGAGAGAGAGACTCGGTAATTTTCCTTCCACACCTATTCCATCGTGTGTTGCAGTTTTGCCACCCCCCTTACATTCCACCTGCTTCCGGAGAGCTCTCTCGCCTCAGCCAACACCTAGAGTCAGCACGGACTATGTACCGTCGCATGATCGAACATCGAGAGCTCTCTCGCCTCATCCAACACCTAGAGTCAGCACGGACTATGTACCGTCGCATGATCGAACATGCGGCGTTTACGAGCCAATAAGGTGGCCAGGTAAAGTCACGAGGTGACGCTAAGGTGTACAAGTGGAAGGAGACGGCGTTGCTGCGTGGTCAGTTGGCCGCGAGATGTAACGGAGTCAACACAATAAAGGTCTGGTCTCTACCTCGCTCTTGTTCTGTTCCCTGTACTCCCTCTGACGGACCCCAAATCCCTTCGCGGGTTAACAATTGGTGTCAGAAGTGGGATTTGGTCAACATCTGTCCCCTCAGAGGCGAATATATATCAGAACAGGTAAGACCATGGCATCTCGTGTTAGTTTTGGAGGCCGGGAAGTGGAGCTCCAACAAGCCGTTAATGAGCTGAGTACGCGCCTCCAGGAAGTCGAGGAGGAGAATCGGAGGATGAAAGAGTCGGGCGCGGCGGCCGTGGATAGGTCAAGACCGCAGTTCTCATTCTTTACCGCCGTAAGTGAGTTCGGGGGTAGGGCGGAGGAGGATATTGACTCCTTCTTCTCAAAATTAGAGGGGATAGCGGAGCTGAGTGGGTGGTCCGAGGGAGAAAAGCTGAGAGTCGCGAAGCTACGAATGTGCGGGGATGCGGCCGTTTTTATTCGCACGAAAGACCTGTGTCGCGAGACCGAATCGTACTTAGAATTCAAAAATGAACTCACCTCGCGTTATCGATCTAAGAAAACAGCCAGGTTTTTCCGGGAAGTGCTTTCGACTCTCAGAATAAATCCGGGTGAAGGGATCGAGCCGTTCGCGGATCGAGTGAGAGCCATAAACGCGCGAACGTACTCAATGGAAGGAACCGCGGAGCAGGTCGCGGAAAGACGAGCAGAGGCGGATCAAAGGGCGCTCGACACGTTCTTGCGCGGGCTATCCGGAGAGATAGGGCACCAGTGCCGATTGACCGCCCCGGAGACCTTCGATGCCGCCATCAGCACTGCCATCCGCATCCAGGAAGCGGAGAGCAGACCGAGGGAGAACCCGCCAACCCGTCGGGTATTCCAGACCACTGGGCAGCGCACCTGCTTTTCCTGCGGACAGCCCGGACACATGGCGAGGGATTGCAGCGGTGGAAGGAAATGCTTTGCCTGTGGCAGGGAGGGCCATTTCGCTCGCGATTGCCGGAACCGCCAGCGAACTCCTGCGACTGGGGGTTTAAACGGAAACGGGGTCGGAGAAGCCGCCGTATCCGACCCCTGGTAAGTGTGGTGCTTCCTCGCATTGGACGAGGAGGAGAGGATCAAGATTTGGTGGCAGTAGTGAACATTTTTGGGAGGGAGTGTAGAATGCTCGTAGACACGGGTGCCCAAATTTCCCTTGTTCTACGCAGCGTGTGTGGGACAAATGGGATTAAATCGTCTTCCGTTAGAGTGTTAGGGATAACGGGCGATAGGATGTGGAATCATGGGGAGAAATTAGTAAACTTTCGTGTGGGAAACACTAGGTACGACTTGCCGATGCAAGTAGTAGATCATCTTTCGGGTATCGAGGGTATATTAGGCTTAGATTTTTTGAGGAAATACGGGGCGGTTATCAATGTGTGCGCCAAAGAACTCAACGTGGGAAACCAGAGGTGGTCGTTGGGTCGTGACGTTGGAACGACTGAACGTGTGAAGGGGAAGGAAACTCATATTTGCGCTGAAGGTGTAGAAGTAAGACTTGATCGCGCAGAAGTAGTCCCTCCGCGCAGCGAGAAACGCGTGTGTGTAGCGATTTCGAGTGATAAGCTTTTTGGGGGGCTCGAGGTCATTACAGAGCCAGCACTGGAAAGTGTCGAGGGGTGTGCTGTGGCGCGAGGATTGTGTAAGATAGACTGTAGTAATCGAATTGTCGTACAGGTGGCGAATTTTGGGAGGGAAGAGGTAGTCCTCCGCAAGGGCACTGTATTGGCCACATTGGGTGACGTGTATCGGGACGAGGCCGCGGTTGAAGGAAGGGAGTGCCACATTAGGGCGGTGGAGGATGTCGCGAGCGACGTCGATTTCGAAGAAAAATTGCGCCACCTCGGCGACAAGGAGAGGAATGCCTTGATACCGGTGCTCGAGGAGTATAAGAACTTGTTCTGCTCGAAGGGTAGTTTACCAGCCACTGACATTGCTTACCATCACATCCCCACGGGGGACGCCAAGCCAATTTACCGACGCCCGTATAGGACCCCACATCACCAAAAACCTCTCGTGGAGGAATTTGTACGAGAGCAATTAGAAGCGGGGATCATCACGCCGAGTGAAAGTCCGTGGGCATCTCCGGTGGTTATAGTCCCAAAAAAGTCGTTGGATGGGAGGCCCAATTTCCGTTTTTGCGTTGACTTCCGCCAATTAAATGCCGTGACGACCCCTGATGTGTACCCTATTCCAAATATAGTGGACACTCTCGATCATTTGGGCGGTTGCGATTATTTCACCACGATCGATCTAACGAGTTCGTACCATCAAATCCCGATGCATCCTAAATCGCAGCAAAAGACTGGCTTCCTAGTAGAAAGTGGGCATTACGAGTATAAGCGTATGCCATTCGGCTTACGAAACGCCCCCGCCACATTCCAGAGAATGATGGACGGCGTGCTCCGCGGGTTAAAGCCAACTCAATGTATGGTTTACCTCGATGATGTAATCGTTTTTAGTAAAGGGATCGAAGAGCACGCTGAGAGACTAAGGCGGGTTTTGGAGAAGTTGAACGGTGCAAAATTGTCCCTAAAGTTTGAGAAGTGTCAGTTCGCACTCGCTGAAGTAAAGTATTTGGGCCACATCATCTCGCGAACGGGTCTCCACCCAGACCCCGAAAAGCTTGAAGCCGTGCAAAAGTTTCCTGTGCCGACAAGTGTGAAGGAATTGCAATCGTTTCTTGGGCTCGCAAACTATTATCGGCGATTCGTCGATCAGTATGCGGAAATAGCCAGGCCCTTGACTAGATTATTGAAAAAGGGAACATCGTTTACCTGGACGCCGGATTGCGAGGGGGCAATGAATTCCCTAAAGAATTCTCTGACGGCAAGCCCCGTGCTTGTTTACCCCGATTTTCAAAAACCCTTCATCTTGTCTACTGATGCTAGCAATATCGCCGTTGGGGCCGTTCTATCACAAGAGGTTGATGGAGAGGAGCATCCGATTGCTTTCGCTTCCCGGCAGCTGAATTCCGCGGAGATGAATTATGGGACCACTGAACGGGAATTGTTAGCAGTGGTTTGGGGAGTGGGTCACTTTCGATGCTATTTATATGGGCAAAAATTTAAAATCATAACAGATCATGCCGCACTGAAATGGCTCTTCAGCATGAAGGACCCGAGTAGTAGACTGATGAGATGGACCTTAAAGTTGGGTGAATATAACTATACGGTAGAGCATAAACCGGGGAAACAGCATTTAAATGCTGATGGGTTAAGCAGGAAGGTAAGGCGGGTGGAGACCACGGAGACTGTTTGGGAAAATGATGTCGGAAAGGCGCAAAAGGGGGATTCCCAGTGCGAGGTGTGGCGTACACAACGAGGTTTTGTGATGAAAGGGGAAATCTTGTATCGAGAGACGGGGAGGGGATTAAGAATTGTGGTCCCTGAGGGTATGAAGACGCAAATTCTACGGCAGTATCACGAACATCCCTTATCTGCTCATACAGGGGTGCCATCTACCTTGAACCGTATTGAGCCTTTATACTGGTGGCCTACCTTGCATTCCGATGTGAAACGATTCGTGAGGGATTGCGTGTCATGCAGTCGTCGCAGCCCATACGGGAGGACGCGGGCACCACTGCAGGAGTTGCCTGAGGCAAGGGCGCCGTTTGAATTAGTGGCCCTTGACATTGTAGGACCTATGCCCTTGACAGACAGTGGTCATAAATATATACTTTCCATCCTAGATCACTTTTCGCGGTATTTGGTGATGGTTCCGTTGAGTGACCAAACAGCAATGACAGTGGCAGAGGCGTTCGTAAAGCGGTGGGTTTTAAGATTTGGGGTTCCTAACACACTACTGAGTGATCAGGGGACAAACTTTACATCAGAGTTGTTTACGAACGTGTGCAAATTGCTTAATATTAAGAAGCTTCGCACGTCACCTTTTCATCCGGAAGGCAACGGGAGAGTGGAGAGGGTACATAGGACGGTGGCGGTGATGATAAGCCACTACATAAACTCAAAAAATTCTGATTGGGATGCGTGGCTGGCCTTTGCCGTGTCGGCCTATAATACAAGTGTGCACACTAGTACCAAAGCCTCCCCCCATGAAGTAATCTTTGGCTTCCCTATGCGGTCCCCTTTCGAGTGCTTCGATCCAAGGGATAAGGAAATCAAGGGAGATTACGTGGTCGGGCTACGCGAGAGGTTAAAGGAGATTTGGGGAAAATGCCGCGCAAGCGGTAGGAAGGCTCAACGGGAGAGTAAAAGACAATACGATAAGAGGAGCAAAGCCGTTCATTACCGCTGCGGGGAGTACGCGTACTTGAGTGACCCCCAAATAAAATCTGGCCGAGTAAAGAAATTTCACTCCCCGTGGGCTGGACCTTTTCGAGTGATTGAGGTAGTGTCGGACGTGAATGTGCGGTTGGAGCTCCCCTTCCGTGAACTGTTGGTACATAAAAATAGGTTAAAACCATACTTTGGTCCTATCCCCCCACCCTCAACCGGCAGATACAGAGAGAGACGCCGAGGCCGCCCAAGGAAGACCTCGACGGTAGTGGATGAAGCGACCAGCTGTGCACCCGTTCCTAGTGTTGTGACGCCTCCCACTTTCTTCCCGCCCATACAGAGTGCTTCAAACCCCTCCAGCCCTCCCCTCATTGAGTCCTCGACGCCCGACGTACCTCCGTCTAGTTTTCCCCTCGACGAGACCCTCACCTTGACGACGGAGGCACATTCCGAGGAAGGACGCAGGCCATC
Organism: Ceriagrion tenellum; assembly: GCA_963169105.1. Classification (NCBI taxonomy): domain Eukaryota; kingdom Metazoa; phylum Arthropoda; class Insecta; order Odonata; family Coenagrionidae; genus Ceriagrion; species Ceriagrion tenellum. The sequence goes on from OY720641.1 coordinate 32,322,931, forward strand.
GGAGAGCATCACAACAAACCATATCAGCAGCCCGTCTCCCTCTTCGAGTGCCCCCTCCCCGAACTTCCCTCCCAGATCGCCTTACCCCCTGCGTTCGAGGCAGGCCGCCCAGCAGACGTCATCGGCAGAGACCACGGACAAGGAGCTTCCTCGTGGGAAAGAGGAGGAAGACGCGGCTCAGCCAACTGAACGCCCGTATAACCTGAGACCCAGATAGTGTTAAAAAAAAAAAAAAAGAAGAAAAAACAGCATGTGTGGGGTAGCGCTGTGTGTAGTGGTCGTGTTTTGGGTGTTTGCGATTGCTTGGTATTATTGGTATGACAGCCCGGGCGCCATATGTGAGGTTGTAGAGGAAATACAATGATCATGGGGTGGGCTAGGGTTTCATTGGGTCTGCTGAGGGTCGCAGAAAATGGATTGGAGGGTGTTCTATTTTGTTTTATTTTGTTTTGTTTGGGGTATTTCTGTTGCGACAAATTGAGTATATGTCCGTGAAGTGAATTGATGATTACATTGTGGTGAAGGGTTTTACTTATTTAACCTCATGATGAATTTTATTGCTTAATCAAATAAATTGTTGCATTAATGGGAAGGGGCTGTTCTGTACGTATGACTTATTGAAACTTTATTGAACACCATGTTCTCGGGAAAATGACATTGTATGTATTGGGTTCTGGAATGTACAATAATTGTAATTGTGTTACTGAAGAATTTGAAGTGGACGTAATTGTTTTGAATGTAATTGTTTAAAATTGTCTGTAAGCCAATTTTAAATTGTGAGGGGGAGTGGTGTAAGAGAGAGAGACTCGGTAATTTTCCTTCCACACCTATTCCATCGTGTGTTGCAGTTTTGCCACCCCCCTTACATTCCACCTGCTTCCGGAGAGCTCTCTCGCCTCAGCCAACACCTAGAGTCAGCACGGACTATGTACCGTCGCATGATCGAACATCGAGAGCTCTCTCGCCTCATCCAACACCTAGAGTCAGCACGGACTATGTACCGTCGCATGATCGAACATGCGGCGTTTACGAGCCAATAAGGTGGCCAGGTAAAGTCACGAGGTGACGCTAAGGTGTACAAGTGGAAGGAGACGGCGTTGCTGCGTGGTCAGTTGGCCGCGAGATGTAACGGAGTCAACACAATAAAGGTCTGGTCTCTACCTCGCTCTTGTTCTGTTCCCTGTACTCCCTCTGACGGACCCCAAATCCCTTCGCGGGTTAACAGATAGAAATTATATACAGATGTTTTGTGAATCCACTTTGAGGGGACCTTCAGAATTTTGATTTAACAAAGTGCTTTTTTCTTTTCCATTTATTTTAAATTGTAGTGACTTTGAATTTTTTACAAAAAATAAAATTTAAGTAACCCTCTGAGAATTAATAATATAGAATAATATAAACCTCAATTATACTCTAGGACAAGTCATTTCGAGCAACAATACGATACAATAAAATAGCAGCGCGGTAATTAACAAATTGACAAATGATTAAGTTCAAATCAGAATATAAATGGAACTTAATAACATAGAAAAAGAAAGACAAAAACAAAAACTCTCAGTGAAAAAAAATTTCTGTACATGTAATACAACTGAACTCAGAAATAGGTATAAATAATTTTTATATTTTGGAAATAAAAACAAGAGATAGAAATTAGATACAGATGTTTTGTGAATCCACTCTTTACTAACTATTTATGCTATTCTACTAACTATTGCATGATTGATAGATCTTTAAGGAAACATATCAACGTTCGTTGCTGGCAGAGGTAGAAAAAAGAAATGTTCCAAGTAGGTATTTACGACGTGAGCTGGTATTCAACCAACCAAGTTTTTTATAATAGTGGGTGAGGAGATCATCTTTGCGAAGATTAAAAATATATCGAACGCTTGAATTAAGGAGACAATGAGGTTTGCTGTTCTGCTATATAAGTAATATCATTCACTATATTTTAGGAATTTTGTATAGTATATAAGGACAGTTCGGTCGAAGATAGATTTCGCTGGTTTGCGAATATTTTTTCAAATGAACCTGAAATTGAGATAATTATAGGACGGTAATCCTTTTATATTTTAAGTATTGGAGTTCAATTTCACAAGCGTACATATTTGGGCAGCAAAAATTGCACGAAACAACTGCGAAATATTCTTCACTTTTCCGAAATGCAACCCTCTGAATCGCCGATTTCAACTCCAGAATCATGAAGCGATGCTAACAAGAAAACGCTCCCAGAGGAAATTCGCTTTTGGGGAACATGGCCACGATTTGGCTCTCGTGCTTCGCAATATCCAGGTACCAAGTTTTTATTTCCTGCAAATTTACATGACTAAGATGCGGCAATGGCCACTCGATTAAGCCGGAAACCGTATAAAATGTATATAACTTTCCGCCAGTGCTGCACCGTGGGAATCAATTGATGAATTTTTTCCAGCCTCAGGAAATTACACCAACGCAACGTAGACTGATACTAATTGGATCCATTTTCCCAATTATCATCGATAACTGTTGGCTTTAGACTCAAGCGATAGGTAATTCACTTATGTTGGCTTGCCTCGAAGGAGCAAATTAGCTGTTCGCTATGTAGGAGTTAATTTCTCCTGTCTAACTCAGCTAAATTTCCCCTGAATATAAACAGATTATGTCTAGGTCTTTCAACTAATTAAAAATCTCACACGTGTGCCAATAATGTGACTGCAAATCCCGTCTTCACAGGGCACGCAATTGCACATCTTAAAACTGTATATTGTTCTCAATATGGTTTGCAATAATTATAGATTAAGAGCATGGGCAATTTTGCCATCTAGCGTTTGCCTCTCGCGTTCTTTTAATTCAACACTTAAAAAGATGCAATTAAAAATGCACGTCCGGTCGTACTTCAGATTGTGCAATTACGTGTTCCGTGTTAAAAAAACCTCAAGGGTTAGTACAAATGCTCATAGTTACAATAGGATGCTAGAGATTTCTTCGCGCACTAACGAAAGTTGCAAATATCTAGACGTGCAATTTTCCACACACGGATAAAACTAAAATCACGTCCCTGGTTTCGATGTTACACGTCATCTTCATGTCAAGACTGAATTCCTGAAGATAATGACTAAATTCGAAAGAAATTTCAAGTTGCTCTAAGTATGATTTTGAGCAAATTTGCATATGTGAAAGTTATTTACAATAAGGGCATTAAAAAGGACTTAAGGAATACATAAGTAAAAATTTTCATAGTGAGTATGGTTTTGTAAGGATCGGAAAAGTGGAAAATAAATAAAAAGGAAAAAAGTATCCAGAAAGCTTTGAGGCATGGCTGCGGCAAATGGTAGAGAAGATACAATGGACAGATAAAGTTAAAAATGAGGAGGGACTGAGAAGGATTGAAGAGGAACAAGCTAGATTGAAAACTTTATAGAAGAGTATGGCAAAGAGGATAGGTCGAATATTAGAAGCTGTAAAATTATGTATAAGCCACGCTTGTATAGAGTCATAATAAAGGAAAAGATTAACGAAAAGAGAGGAAGAGGATGGAAGAGGTTTGGTGCGATGACAAGCATGACGAGAGGAGGGACATGCAGGGTAATGAACAACCATGTTCAAAACGGAGAGAAACAACGGTTCCACTGAGACCTGTCAAAAGATAGATTTAGGATAGAAAGAAGATATTGATTAAGGGAAACTTTCACACTATGACGCATGAATCACCAAATCTTATAAGAGTGTTGTGTTCACGCAAAGCATTTTTCCAGTTCTCCATATTTTTTCTAGTCTATTCACACATGTAATCATGTAAGCACGTCTTGTGAAAACAAGTCATTAAAATAAGATCTGAGTCTTTCCCGACGAATTTTTAGCATGAAGAATTCCTGAATTTACAGCTGAGTTAATGGTATTGAATTGCGCCGACATTTGATGGTGTAGCAAACCGTCAGCTTGTATGAAAGTTGTTCAAACAGGTGGAATATAAGGATTCGCTATTTTGTCTTCACAACCGTGTAAACGATCCATGTAAACCAATTAAAATGACAAAATCTCAAAGAGTAAGGTCGTTTCTCTGAAAACTATTTAATTTAATTCCATAAAACTACCACAAAAGATTCTGCAATACCTGTAACTGGGCGTTTTTTGCATATGTTTTAAACTTCATGCCGTCACGATTTTCAAATTTGCAAGAATTATGAAAAACAAAACAAAACATTAAATGCAACCATAAAATTCAAGCTCCTGTGCCAAATTACAACTTCGAGGTTGAAAAATCCAATTTAGGAGTTTTTAGAATTTCAAGCCAACTGTACGCCGCGGCAAGTCCATTACATGACAGATCGTTTCCTAGGCTTACTTGAGTATGCACTTCGTGCAACAACACAACACGTCTGCAATAAGACACATACTTTCAACTTTGAAAACACAAAGATTATAGATGTAGAGAGATCATTGAGAGATTAAAAAAAGTGGGTTCATATTTTGAACGACCCCAACTTAATACATTGGGCATTGCCAGTCTGAGCTCCATTATTGCGAAAATTAGTTAATATCACTCATGAGGACTGCAACTTGACTTAGTTTGAATGCCAATTCTTTTATTGTTAACTATGCAAGGATGCGTGAATGTAAAATATCCATTTCCTAGGTCCATTACTGCCTTGGAGACTGTTAGAAATGATAATTTGTTCTGTGACAAATATTGTGTGATGCTCAAAAGAGTTACCTAATAAATTCTTAGGCGTAAGTTTCCCAGATATTTCCTTTCAAAGTCTTTTCTTTGATAGAGCAATTTTTCCATGGTATGTTAGTTTTTCAACGTTAGCCCTGAAGAAGATTCAAATTAAATCAAAATGATGGCTAAGGCGTTTGAAAATTATCTGAATTTAACCCTCAAAGAGAGGAAACACAGGTAATGTTTGTAGCAACTAAGGGGTCAGGATTTTCAGGGGTCTAAGTGCCATGAGAGCTCCAGAAGGCTCTCGCCCACCCATATAATCTACAATCTAGTAGCAACTATATCTTAGGAGCACAAAAGATATTTCTATTTCCGTGAGTGAGAAAAATAGGAGTCTTATTTTCCTTGTTTGTGAACTGCTTTCAGTATAAGACACTTCCTCCGGCCATACTCTTTGGAAATCCTTGGTATTGTTCATATTGAAATAAGTAACTGAGTATAATTCTACACTACTCTATTGCCAACGCCGACCAAGGCTTCAGAATATTATGTTTTTGTGTCTTTATAAAGGACCAGGAAGTAGTGTTGGGAAGAGTCAAAGAGTCAAAGACTCTGGGAGAGAAAAGAAAAATGATCAAGGAATGTTTGTGTAAAATAAACGGAAAAAGGAGTGGGGTAATGAGATTAAAGGTGAAGTTGTAGAGTGTCTGGAGTGGATTGATGTTAAAGACAGAGGAAAGAGAGCATATGTCTTATAGCAATTGAAAATTTTGTGGGGCAATTAAGAATTACGAAATGCTCCACAAAGTAAAGATTACGCCCCTTGTCCTAAACATGTAAATGCCGAAGTTCTAAATTACTACGATGTCCTCTGCTCTCCTCTTTAACTCTCTGTAACTCCCTTCATCCTTAAGGTCACCAATCGTCTTTCTTTTCTTTCTTCCTATTTCTTCTCCATCCACCATTCCTTCCAGTACATCTCGTAACAAACACTTCCTTCTCAGTACATGTCCCATCCAGTTCTTCTCCCTATCTTCAATAGTCTTAAAGAGCTTTCTTCCTTCTTTTATTCTCTCCTACACCTCTTCATTCCCAACCCTATCTGACCACTTGATGTTAAGCACTTTCCTCTAAATCCACATTTCTAAACTCTCTATCCTTCTTCTATCCTTTTCTGTCATCGTCTTCGTTTCCCCATCATACAAAAACTCACCTCAAACAAAACACTTCACGATTCTCTTCTTCAGTTCCAGCTCCATTTTACTATTTAGTATAGTATTTTTCTTCCTAAATGTCTAATTCTCCTTAGCCATACCAATTCATGTTCTTATCTCCATTTCACTCTTCCAATCCTCCGTCACTTCAGTTCCCAGGCACTTGAATCGTTTTACCTGCTCCAGATGTTCCAGACGTTTCTATAGATTGCGGTATTTTTCTATAGGGTTAAAAAATATTGCGGATATTTACTGGAACGTAAAATCATTTCAATATAAAAAAAATTTAAACCATTCATGGCAAGCGAAACACAATATGGATCATGGCAGGGAACTTTGGAAAAACAGTCAAGAAGTACTGAAAGCATTAGAAATCTGGTGTTGAAGGAGATAGTTGATGATCAAATAGACGGATAAAATAAGAAATGAAGAAGAATAGAGTATAGGAGAAGAAGAAAGTACATTATATTGAATACGATACAAAATCAATGAGCCAGATGGATTGGGACCACCCTGAAGCTCAATCAGTTTTAGGAGAATATAATTGACGGACAAGTCAAGGAAAAAAATTCCCAAGATGAATACCAAGTCATAAACACTACGGGAAAATACAGAGGAAAGGACATATGAAGAGCTGCCAGGAAGTAGGGGCACTAGTATCAAACAGGGAAGGTTGAAGAGCTGCAGTCAACTCATCTTATGATTGGACGACCGATGATGGTGAAAAAAATGCTTTCATTGTCACCAGGGGGTCGTTGAGAGCACGTGATAATTCAAATGATGTTCCAGTAGCAAGCCTCAGAAATTCTCTCCGTCTCTAATGTGGATTTATTTATGAGAACGCAGGGGAAAAAAGTACGCGTTTCTTCAGAGGAGACGAGGAGCGAGCGGTGCGACCCACGGACATTAATTGTCGAGAGGGAGGCTAATGACTAACTGCTTCTCTCTCTCCCGGTCCATCCTCGTTAGCTGGCGAGCTTGTCGTGAGAACGCGGTCGCTACATACTCGTAATTGGCGGTGCGAGCATTGCATTACTCTGGAGACTTGAATATTAGTCTGTAGGTGGGAATCGTAATGCAGAGGCTGGTGAACCTTTTTCTTGAAATAACAAGGTGAAACGCCGTGATAATGACTTATTGCCGGAGATCCAGTTATAAAAAACACCATTAATACGGAGTAGTTCCTTAGAGCAACTCCTGCTACTCCACCAACCACTGCAATTCGCTATTTGCTGAGTGGTTGTAGTAGGTATTTGGACTACAGCCATGAAAATTAAAGAAGGTTAGATGGAAGATGAAAACCAATAGTTAAACATATCCTTAATCCCTTTTCTCATTGAACATTTATGAATATACCTCTTTTCCGTGTTACGTATACAATTTTTTCCGCATCTGTGGGAAACTTTAGAAAAATATTCTTCGTTATTAACTGTAATTTATCATAAATATTTGTCAATAATACACTTAAAATGGAAACAAAAATGTAGCCATTTTTCTCGAGAAAACATTAGCGTAGTCAGATTAACGTTGCATAAGATAACTTATAAGTGATATGTTTAATAAAAGTGAAAAAATTGACTAAACCGATGGTTTCTTGGGAATTCAATACAAACTTAACAAGTAGCCTTATAATAACTGACGTAAATTTTGAAATAATTCAATTCAAGACGCACAAATCTTCTCCTAAACTTGAAAAAATACGTTTTAAATTAAATTATATGAGAGGAACATGTTAAGGAATCATTCCGAGTAAAAAACACGAATTTAAAACTGATTTTTGTTTAAGTTTCGACTTCCTCGTCGAATATCCAATTCATAGCTCTACTTTAATTAAATTGAAAATTTATAAATATTCCTCATCATATGATTGTATAAAACGTAGTTCCACAATTTAAATGCATGAATTAAAGTTAAGTATGGGAAAAGAATAGTTTCGCGACTTACCAAAGAGTGCAAGCCTTAACTCTTTCCCGTGTTACGCAATCATTTTTTCCATAACTGTCGGGAAACATTAAGAAAATGTTCTTCGTTTTTAACTCTAATTTATCATTATATTTGTCAATAATACACTTAAGATGGAAGCAAAATACTGATATGTCCCGAACAAAAACAGAATTATTTTCCATAAACATTTATTAGCTGAATCATAAATAGTGATCAATTGTTACTTTAAATGATATGAACAAAATGCGTACTCAGGCAACAGATAATCTGAAATATTTCGAACTTTTAAACCATGATCTAGGAAATCTCCATACTCCATCGCCTCTCTTGAATCTTCTGATGTACTCATTATTACATGTTTCACTTAGGAATTCTAATATGACATCAATTTTCAAAATCAACACGGCAAGGCTTTCAGTTGTGTAAATATGACGTTTCTATGAGAACTGAAGTCGATATAACGTGAACAAATTTTGGAGGAAAAGGGTCACTTTCTCGTCTCAAAACGTGGCAGAAAAACTGATTTCAGATGTGGAAATAATGTCATTATTAAGGTACATTATCGTTTTTCAGCCTCAATAGATACTCCGACCGTTGGTTGGTGGATAAGGATGGAGGAAAGGGGAATAATAGAAAGAGGATTGGTTATTAAGGGAAGCAAGAAGGAGGTTATTCTATGTCTTGAGGAAGTCCGTTTTTCAAGGCGAAAACAAATCCGGCCTCACATAATATGGTTATTGACATCAAACGTGAATGCAATTCAATAGTAAGCACGTGAAATTTTTCTCTTATGAATTTAAAATATCATTCTGCTCTTGAAATTCTATATTTTTACTTTTACGCAGTACATCAACCTACTATTATGAGACCAAACCAGCGGCCAATGAGACTCATAATACGGTTTATCGATATGTATTGCAGCAATTTAGATTATTAACACTCTAATGCTTCTATCCTTCTCTGCTACCTTGCACAACCAGCAAGCCGTGTATTTATACGATGTCACTATTGTATCTCTGCGCATTTCCGTATTTGTGAACACATTATAAAAGTCTTACGTTGGTAGCATGCCATGTCGGCCCCGGTGGCGGCGGGTTAAAGTCCCCGCCTGCTAACCCGAGGGTCGCGGGTTCGAATTCCGCCTGGATATATAATCCACTGCCCAAGACATGAATGTTTGTGTGTGTTACATGAGTTAACTGTAAGAGAGGACTGTACAGTCATAAATTCGCTCACAATAAAGTCATTATTATTAGTATAGCGTAGCGCATGTTTGTGAAATATCTCCTCTTTTTTTAACCAGTTTTAGCTGGTTATTGCTAATACATCAGTAGTCGTAGTTATATTCACTGTTATTGGGGTTGTGCAATGCATTGTTTCCCAAACTTCTTAGAACTAGTGCCACCTTGGTTCTCCGAACCTATAACCAACACTACCTACTGTAGACACTAAAATACCAAGTCAGGAAGATTGTACAGTACAAAAGAAATAATTACGATCAATTCAAAGTTTCTATCAGATGCGATGGACTGATAATTTATTCATCTCAGAAAACTCATGTCAGTAGGTATGGTCTCATTCGGTGAGGGGCCTGTCTCTAGCGTCTCCCATGCCGCAATAGGGCGAAACTCTCTCCCCACAATGGGGCGAAAACAAACCAGGCGGTAGCGTTCAGTTTGGAAACCACTGGTGTGATAAATGTCGGTAATAACTCATGCCCATCCGTACACCCTTGAAGTAGTTCACACGATATTATTTAGGATCGGATACATACGTAAAATATTTAGGTTTAAAGTTATTTCTATGTGGAAACCATGGTCGGTCACAATAAAAAAGGTAATGCAATGCACAAAGCGAGAAATTATTTCATTCATGTTTCTTCATTTTCCAGTGATGAGCAAGTATTTGCTCTTCTGATGGTGTCCTTTACTTTCAAGCGAGTGGTAGATGTTTCCTCCCCTAAATCACATCCTCAACCTGCTAATTCCCTCCGAAGAGCGGATTCAACTACCACGCACATGTTGTGCAAAACAGTTTGCACGATTCAATTGCGGTAATGGTGTTGATCTCTGGCAATTTCCGGGGATAAACGATTTTACGCGACAGCGCTCCCTTCGCTACGCGATGAAATCCTCCGCATATTCCGTCATTTCCCGGCGCAGGATGATGTGCGTAATCGTCAAGGATCTTGCTTATAAAACAGCCGTCCACCCATTTGCGAGTATTCCGCTAATCCCGGCGCAGTTTTCAGGGGGAGACGGCGAGGAGGGATGTAAGTTAAGGTGGGAGAAACGGTAATAATAGGTCACCGAGTCCACACTTCAATATATCCTTGGACCTCATTTCATTTACGTGCATTAGTGTCTACGCTGGAACTCACCACACAGGCAGTAGTAGAAAAGATAGAAGTTATACTCAACATTTTCTTCCTTATTTTAAGCATGTAGATTACATAAAATCTACATACATTAATTTGATAGGAAAACAACTGAGGTGAATATAATCCTGAATTCTTTGAAGTCATTTGAAGTAAATAAAATCATGAATTATACATGTTTTAGTGAAACGGGAATTTAACAAACCTTTTTAGAATCGTTCCTGTGTAAACCTTCATTTTGAATTAAACTCATTTGATTCAATTGTGATTTATGGATAAAAGTAACAAAATATGAGATTCTTATTGAGACGCACTATTTTCCCCTTTCTGTAATAGTACTTCGTTCGTTGCAATGAGACTTCGGATTATCATTTACATTCGAATATGATCATTATCCTGCACTCCCAGATTTGTAATCATTTTGAGTCAAAGCTTTTACGTATGGTAATAGTTTTTACAAGAAGAGTGCATCAGAATGCGACAACTATAGAACTATCAGTTTTATTTCACAGCCAAAATTTTACTTCCAATAATCAAAAGAAGGTTGGAGAATAAGGCCAATAACTACTTAGGCGATGGCCATTTTGGGCTCCGGAAGGAAAAGTCAAATCGGGATGACTTTGCGGTGATGAGGATACTTATAGAAAGAAATATAGAGTATAATCAGGACGTTTTTTCTTGCTTTATTGATTTTGAAAAAGCTTTTGACAGGGTAAATTGGAATAAACGAACGGAAATTCTCGGGAAATGGGAATAGATTAGCGAGACAGGAGACTATTCTGAAACTTATGCATGACGGAAAGGGCGCAGGAGAGGGTGGCTGATAGTGAATCAGGATGAGCAAGTACAGGTCGCGGGGTAAGGTAAAAGTGCCCATTGTCGTCACTGCTTTTCAACATACACGCTGAAATGGTAAGGCAGGCATGGTAAGAACTTCAGGTCAGAATCAAAGCAGGAGGGCCTAAGATAAAGGCAGTTAGATTCGCAGACGATCAGGCATTGGTTAGTGGACCTTCGACGGGACTGATTGCTTTGGTAGATGATTTTGAAATGCAGTGCGGGATATTCGGAATAAAGACAAACCATAAGAAAACAAAATTAATTAGATTCTTTTAGACAAAGAAAGCTAGACTTGTGATTAAAGTTGGAGGACACAAAATCGAGCTAGTAGAGCAATTTTATTACCTAGGTAGTACGCTAGAGGAAAGCGGACATAGTAGCAAAAACATACGGAAGAAAATAGCGCTAGATAAGGAGGCTTATAGTAAAGAAAGGGGGCTGAGGACGGGGACGTTGTGTAAGGGTGTGAAGAAGAGGCTGTTGAAGAGCGGAGCGTAGCGTTATGGAATGTAGCGTTGTATGGAGCAGAAACGTGGACCCTCAGAAAGGAGGACGGGAATAAGCTCCAGGCATTTGTGATGAGGGTGTGGAGAAGGATGGACTAAGTTAGGTGGACGATTCGATTATTTTGTTGGCATCTCCGGGACATTGAAAGAAGCAAACTACAGACATCAACCAGAGCGAATGTCAACTTTACGAGCAACTCCATTACTTCCGACGTTTCTCCAAGTTTTTGATATCTTCAGGGCTTTGAAATGAGCAAACTTAATGCATTTACCAGAGGAAATGTCAAATATGTGAGCACCTCTATTACATGATATTTGTGCTGGGTTATGCTTCAAGTTTGCTCAGTTTAAACTACAAAGATTCCAAAATTTATGAGGTAACGCAGCCATTGAAACATTAAAAATTGGCCACACCTCGAGCAACTTTATTGATGTATAACTATATTAGTCGAGGAAAGTCCACGACATCAAGTGAAATGCTTATTTCAAGAAGTATAATTCGACGGAGGCGTAAAGGCAGGACGAAGCCGAACTCTGACCTACAGGCGTGATGGAGAGGCCCCAGGGTCGGTGGGTGGTGGTTGGAGCTGCAGCGGTGCCCTCTCTCGAGAAGGAAATGGGGGTGGCAGGATGAACTTCCGACTTATCTCCCGGCCCAACAGACGGAGTGGCGTTCGTAACAGTTAATTTACCAGGCGTTTACACCCCGTGCACTCGCAGACAATATAAAGGAAACGCGGTGAAATACATTTCTCGTCTCCGATCTTCCGTTTCGGTGCTATTTCCCGCATCAATAGATAATATATAAATGCATTAAATATGAAATGTTACCCAAATCTTTCCATCGTCATATACAGGCTGGGACGCTAATTGTGGGTTATTGAGCTCAAAACTAAATACATTATTTCAAGTAAATTGAAAATTACTTAACTCACTTAATCGTATCCGTTAATCCGTTAGAACTTATCATACAGGCAGAAATTGAAATATTTTTATCTGAATTGTAATTTTTTCTCGACTGAATAATGATATGACATGAGTTTTCAATACGATATTCAAAATTCAAAAGACATAATAACGAATTTTATTTCTAACACTTGACTCGCCGAGACACCTAAATATTCGTTGACAACAGTAAAACAAGAAATGTATTTTTTTGCGTTCAGAAGATATGTATTGATTGTTCATAGAATAATTATGAAATTTATGACGATTCTTCTATGGCTACGTGTTGAAATACAAAAAAATACCATTTAAATACAAAACATTGGTATGACGCTATTTTTTTAATTTTAGTTAATATCTCTCACCCCCTTAACTAGCATGACGGATATTAATTCAATGTACAGAAAGTTGTCCATTATTATCTCACAGGCATACTATAAAAATCACATTTATTTGAAGATTCGTTATCTGTGGTTCTTGGACAATCATCTTTACAGAATGGGAAAGTATTGGTTTCCGTAAAGTAGAAACCGTATTTAATAATACCTTTTCGAATCTCTTCTTCGGCCGTATTACTATAAATTGGTATTTTTCCGACTCGTGCCAATGTAGATGATGACACGATTTTTCCTGTGATTCAGTTAATTAAAGTGATTCATAATTAGTTTAGTGTGTGCAACAGCGAATAATCTCAATCCCATACAGTGTACTCCAAACCTACAATCACTGCCTAACTGCTTGTCTGATAATCTTAGGTCCAACCAAATTCTCCATCTAAGAAGCGCACCATACTCAAAACTGCATTTCTCATGTCAGCTAAATGATCCGTTTCATTTACACATTTTCATCTGAATGACGGTTTGCAAAAATGAGCAATTTTTCTTCGTTTAATTCAAATTTCATTAATTCACTTGGAAAACAAAATTGAGTGAAAGAACAAAATTCTTTTAATATTCTATTATTTATCGCTGGACTTTTGTCTCGACTTTTGTCGCCCAATATTTGTAATTTAATAATGCAAAAAATATTAAAAATGAATAAAAATGAACTCAATAATTGAATTTCCTTACGAGAATTTGCAGACAGAAAGAGGTAATTTGCATTTTTATTAATAATATTGCTTTTAAAAACACCCATACAAGGTTTTACGCAAATTAGTCACAAAATTCGCTCATAACATCATAAATTATCCCAATAGTTTAAAAATAAACAAAAAAATTTCATAGCGAACACGAAACTGTCAGACAGACTGTGTTGAGAGGCATTATTACTCTCCTAAGATTGGTTAAAGGCAGCTTGATATTCATTTCAATCCCATTCGTACTTCTTTACGTCACTTGGCATATCGAATCCTAGATTACATCTTGGGTCTTGGTATGCGTCACATTTTTTTATCAAAGAAAGAGGTCGCCTTAAAATGCTAAGGAATCATTGTAAATTGGCGCGAGATTAGTTTTTAAAAAGCCAGTTTTAGCAATATTATTCGGGGAGAAATCTCAAAGCCATAAAAGATTGGTATTATTTAAATTGGCGTTTACTATCTTGGTTCACATGAATTTATGCATCCTTTTAAGTAACTTCGAAAAAATCAAAATATGTGCTTACAATAAAAATTATTAACCCATTTATTACAGTTTCTCCTAAAACAAAACTTTTTGAAGGAAAATGAAACAAGGTTATCCAAAAAATACGTTTAAAAGCTCAGTTTCAATAAATTTGTCATTTTAAATATGATAATCTATGGCTCTTTAGGCGTAAAAATTGTTGCCTTTGAAATGTTCGGCTATTTTTTTTCTTTTCTAGCTAAGCAGACATTCAGAGAATCCAGTATCACGAAATTCCAAGGCATCGCAGCAATTTATGACGTTCGAAAGAATACGTAGTCATTCCAAGCCTCAGTTGAAAATATACAAGATAGTTTAAGAGTTGACTTGGTGGTATTTCAACATGATATAATAATAACAACTTTGTGATATTCCACACTGGTTTACTACTAGTAAATAAGCCTAACCGGTTTCAATGTATACACATCATCATCAGAGGCAAAATACAGCGTACAGAGGTGGTGGCTTGATATACATATATGGTGCCACACGGGGAAGGAAGTAAGGAGGAGGTTGGGAGGGGGGGAGAATATTAGCAGAGATGCGGGGGTTAACAAAGCGAGGGCACGGGAAATGTAAAACAAACATCGTCAAGAGTTAAAAGAGGAAGGGAGAGGCACAGTAAAAAGGGGCGACAATTTGTCCGCAATAAAATCATTTAAAACCCTATGAATCGATTTTTTAAAGGCTAAAACAATTTCAAAATTTTCGAAAAAATCCAATTTGGAACCTTTGTCACAAAATATAAAATATTGGGATTGAAATTAGAAATGTGATTGTGGTCAAACAGATACTTAGCAAACACAGAGCTGTTGTCCTGGCTTAAAAAACATTTTAAATGTTCGGAAATTCTTGGTTAAAATTTGCTGCCAGTTTGACCGACGTAAAAACAATTGCATCCGGGAGAATCACACTTTAGGGAGTACACCCCGCTTCTCTCCAAATTGTCATAGGGATCTTTAGAGTTTAAAAGTTTACCGATAGTCACAGGATTATAAAAGCATAGTTTAAAATTGTTTTTAGGCAGCACATGGCTAAGTTTGTAACTTAGCTGGTTGATGAATGGTAGCTTGCACTATCTCCTAGGTTTGTCCGGCAGAATGGGGGTGAGGAGAGTGGAACTCGATCTGGCTTTTTTGCGTAAATGACGTTATAATAAATTTTCAATAGGGTCCTCTTTGTAGCCATTCTGTGAGGTGATGCGTTTAGTGAAATTGAGTTCTTTTGAAAAAACTCACGGTCACTTAGGGGGATGTTGATGAGACGGTGTAGGAGAGAATGTAATGCCGCGAGTTTGTGGAAAATGAGTGATTATTCTCCGAAATGGAGATAGTCAGGTCTTAAAAGTTGATTTTCTTACCACCTTTTTCCACAGAGAAAGAAATTGAAAGTATGGAGGGAGTTTAACAACACAAGGAAACTATCAAATTGACGCTCTGTCCCAGTCCGGAGGCAACTAACATCATCCACGTATATAAAATAATAAAATATGAACTTTGACAGTGGGCTATTTGAGGAAAATAATTTTTTTCTCTAAATTATCCATGAAAATATCAGCCATAATAGACGATAATGGGGAGCCCATAGATAAGCCAAGTATTTGGCTGTAGAAGGACACGTTAAAATAGATATAATTGTGTTTAGTGCAAAGGTTTTAAAGACGTTCGAATTCAGTGGAAATTGGGTCAGTGATATCCGACTTGGATAAAAACTCAACGGACAGTTTCACTGCTTCGGTGGCCGGGATTGAAGTAGAGAGATTTTCACGTCAAAGGATATAAGCTTCCCGTTGGAAGGCGGTTTCATAACTGATAGTTTTTGGGTCAGTTCTAAGGAATTTTTGATGCCATAAGTTGGACTGAAGCTGGAATAATTGCGTATTAGTGGATTGAGCTTAAAAGCTAGCGGGTGACAAGGTGCAGTATGATGGGCGACCACTGGACTAACGGGAATAGATGGCTTGTGCGTCTTGGGAAGACCATAGAGCCTGGGTGGGCGGGGATTCATTCGGATCAAACTCCTTCTCTCACGGATGGGGATTAGGTACGGGCAACTGCCTAGGGAGGATTTTATTGCTTTTTGAAAAGTATTCGTTGGATCATGTGGTAATTTAATAAACTGGTTGTCAGTAGTTAAAAGAGAGTTGCACTTATTGATGTAGTCCACTCGATCCAAAATGACAATATTGTTACCTTTATCGGCTTTGGTAATAATAATATCATGAGTTTTAATAGAGTTTTGAAGTTCACGAATAAAATGGAGGTTGGAGTCATTTTCCGAATGTCTGGCCAGGTGAGAAATAATGGTATCTGCACATAGTGGTTTTACACCAGTGGATTGTGAATCGATTGTGAATCAGCATTGAAAGAATCCGCTGATGTAAAACAACTATGTGCAGATTTATTTTAATTTCGTTTTTAAAATCCTCAATTTATTCTAGTTGTGATTGCATCTAACGTTTCGTTTTATTCATCATATCTTAAAAAGCAAAGGTTGTCACCTTTCAAGTTACCAAATTACTTCAAACATGATAACTTCTTTTTTTAAGGTCTCACTATTAAACATAACATACCACTCTCCTCTAAGCCGTCTTCATAGGTAATGCAAATTGACTTGAAGATTTAATGCAAATTATAATTACCCACCAACAAACCATGATCTCTCGCCGGTGATCAAGAGAAATTTTAAGCAGATTTTGAGAACCAACTACTAATTAACATATATAAAAGCATATAAACCTCTCAACTTGAGTGGTCGACTGTTTAAAAATCTTTGCTTATTTTCAGAAAAAGTTTTGACCTACACTTCAGCCTACTCCATAAAATTTAGCGTTTCCTCAAGCATTGTCTATTATCACGCACCCTCGAAAAATTAAAAAATTTTCTTAACTTATTTATCACACCACAGTGCTTCTCGATCGACTGGCTTGCTTACGAATACTTGGAACATTTTATCACTTTTTATGGAAAGCATAAAGAGATGCTATAAAAAACCTATTCTTGCGATGTGGGGTATAAAAAACTCACGGTACGTTCAGGATTATGTAAGTCGCCCCACGCTTGTAGATTTTCCTACGCCAGGTCAGCACGAAAGTTTCGACTATTTTTATTTTGTTCACGGTAAGAGCCGTTCTTTGCTCGGAAAACCTTCTTAAGATAAGAGATCGCATTAAAAATTCACTGCGCTAGTGATCACGCAGAATTTCAGTCCCCATCTCTCAGCATAAGCTATACGAGAGCAATGGGGAACTTCTAGCTGCAAGAGAGTGCATTCATACGATATATATTGGTGGATGTGCGATGTTACGGGTTTTATTCCAATAGAAAGAAGATGAACTCTCCATTGTTGCCCTTTCTGCATCGTGATGATATGATCATCGCGCCTATCGTATGTTCATCGCACATGAAATATGTTTTCCAACTCCGAAAAAATATTGATTGACCCAAAACAAAGAGCTCTTATGAGGCTTTATTGTTGCATCCAAAAGGAAACCGTCTCAACGCAATTGCTTGATAGTGGAAAATAAGCCATCTACGCTTACATTACGAGCACTATACAGTATACCATTTAACTTTCTTTCATACTGAATTGAAAATATATAAAAACTAAGCTATGCTTTAAGATGAAGCTTTTAAAATCGTTGGAGTGTAAAAATTCAGAGCCATATGATCTTATCTTAACTTTGACTGGAAGACCTCTTTTTCATATCATGCCAAAGAACAATTATTCAGCTTACAATATATTTCCGCTAGCAGATTTCCTTTATTTATTCTATCATTACGCTATTCATTATAGTCCACAAGTATCGACAGGAACATTTTGACAACAACATTGTCCACTCCAGCCGTTTGCAATCAATAACTGTTTATCAGGAACTTATTAATCTTATCATTATGTAGACTCAAGTTAAGGAGGCTGAAGCGGTAATCCTGAGTCAATGATGGAACAATCTAAAATTTGTTTTCGTTACACATATTTTACTATGGCTCACAGCACGGAATTCGAAATTCAAGCGACCATGTTGAGAGAATGGATGAGAGTCGAATAACGAAACAGATATATATCAGTGAAATGAAAGAAGCGAGAGGTAGAGGTAGGCCGAGAAAGTTGTGGTTGAATGTGGTTGAGGAAATTCTTAGGAGGAGGAATATTAAGAGTCTTAAAAACAGGAGGGCGTGTATGAAGCAGTGTATGGGGGTAAAGGTAACAAAAGAGGTTTGCAAGGATAGGTCAGTATGGAGGAAATTATTGAAGCAGATTTAGGAGCATAAAATGTATTTCTGAGTGAAACTTGGTGACTTTGCCTACCCCGGGAGGGAACGGCGCGATTGTGCGGCGATATATGTATGTAATCTTATGACTGTGTAAGTCCAAACTAATACTAAAGTCTAAAGCATTTATATTTATTTTATGCTAGCTCTGTGTGTAGCTGATCAAATCTACATTATCATTATTTTGCCGAGCTTGGAAACTTATACGAATTGTTTTCAAAAAGGATGTATGATAGTGGAAATACTTCATTTATGCGCTATCATAGCAGCAAAAACGAATGATTTTCACCAGATTTTTTCGCAAGCACGCAGAAATTTTCTAAATCATAAAAAGTGTGTATCACACGGCTAATAGCTGACTGTCATTTTTCAGGATGCATTTTCAGCATGCCCTAACTCAAATGCCTCCATAACTGTCAGAATTTTGCATCATAATTTCACGTTTTTAAATTTTGTGGTAGTTGGTATACTATAATCTTATATTTTCCTTTTTTATTTACGTTATACTTTGAAGAATCGTTTCGTGACCGCTCAAGCACAATGCAATAACCGCTTCACCGTTGGCATGCGGTAAAAAGTAAGTACATGGATTGGATACGCCGTAAAGAAAGTGGCATTGGATTACAAGCCACGCAAGTAATGGGTCAACGGAATAAACTGGGCTTGTGATCAGCTTATTTTTTTGTCTCAGCGGGAAATATTTCTTTCGCAAAGCCTTTAATTTGTTGCTTCGTGGATGGGCAAACGAATCCCTTAATTTATTCTGTTTTCGGGATTTATTCTTCTACTTTTATATTCCCGGGCCGATCTGCAAAATTAATAGGCCCACCATTAACTGACTGGCCGCCGTTGTAAGCCCACCATTTTTTAAATTCTTTTTATCGATTCCAATTCCGGGCAAAATCTTCACGGCCCATACGACTCACACGGCCGTTGTGAGAGCAATATTGGATTGGTTTTTATATTACCATTGCAATACAAATAAATATCACGACGTCCGCTTATTTTAAACTTATCCATATCGCGACTGAGATTTTTTTCCGACCACAGTCCATTATCCGGACGCTAGTAAACGATCGTTTCGTGGAAATTGGACATTCACATGTGGGCGTTTTTTCTTCGTCCCCATGTAAAACCCACGCTTTGGCGATTTTGCCTGAGAACTAGATTTCCTAGGAAGCTGTGGGCGACGCTTGGAGGAGGCCGTTAAATTTCAGTTTATTTAACAGTTTTTAGGTATCCTTGGGTTAAGCACAAATTTAAATTCTGCCCCTGCTAAAAAAACAAATACACGATTAATGCCATTTTTTTAAAGGAGGCAACATTCGAGATATTACTGAGCAAAATAAAATTACGCAAATCAGGATACTATTTCAAGGAATTTTAACAATATTTTTATCACAGCATACACACAAAAGTTTAAACTCGACAGTGAAAAATAGTTCATGTAAAAATTAAGCCTTTTTAAATCTCCTGCCGACATAATGAACGCTTTGTACAAGTTGAAATTACAATCCTCATAGATTATATCACGAGTATTTATATCCCTATCGAGTGTCGTCATTTGTCTATTACTTCCCGAATACTTTGCTTTCTCCTTGTATCTTAGAGGTTGAATCAACATTTTCTCGCATAAAGCAAAACGAAGGTGTCCTTAATTAATAAGTGAAGATGATAATATATTATTGCCATTCCAGAGTCATAGCGAAATTCATTCCGTTTCATCTGTTGCCAACGATTTATTTAAGTTGTTTCTACTGTATTTTCACATGAAGTATGAGGTTTTACACAAGGAACTCTATCGAAAAATATTATGCTTGCATGATAATGCATTGAAGATTGCGTAGTCTAATGCGATGAATTGCTAAAAAGCGTGCGCTCATTCATGCACGAGAGATGGAAAAAAAGCCACTGCTCCAACTCTGCACTATCGAATTGTGAATACAATACATATTTCAAATTGTAACATTAAGCATCCCGTGTAAAAAGTCCGTAACACCTCATGTTGGAAATACTCATTCAAGTAATCACTAGATGTAACTTATGTAAATACAGTTTTAGCTCGATTAGAATTTGTGCATCAGCAGATGAAAGCAATAGTTGAAATTTATATCCCAAGCAATAGTGTTCCAGAGGGTAATTAATAGCAAATTTTTAGAGTATTTTATTATTTAACAAAGACTGCGTCACAACCACCGCAAACCGGGATTGTCTGAACTGGCGCTGGCGCAAAAATAATCACAGGATTACCCCTTGACCCTACTGTGGGCCTGGCAGCGGGACAAATTAAGAGTTTTCTTTCTAGAGAAGGGTCGAGGGCTTTTCACAGTCACAGAGGGAGAGGAAGAAGGGGTTCCTCTGGGTCATCGCTGCACTTACTGGGGGCGAATGAAGGGTTAAAGGTCAACGAGATAGTACACAGTATTTAGAACAAGTAGCTTCGAGAATTTTTCCTACGGACTGAGACATGCCGAATGCCATGTGGACGTTGAATTTTGACCTCCTTTATCTTAACAACATCGACCAGAGGAAACATTTTTTCTAGACATTTTAGCGGCAAAAAACGACTGAAAATGTCAGAACCGTGGTCCCTGGGAATAAAATCGAACTTATTAACATCTATATCTATATACTACCCTGCGAGCCGCCGCATGGGCATGTTGCAGGGGGTGTTAGGTCACAAGCCGTGTAAATATGTATGGTTTTGGGAAGTGAAATTATGGCGTGTATTATGGGAGTGTACTTAGTAGAGCACAGTTTTTATTGTGGTCGCTTATTGTGCGCAGAATGATCGAATTTTTGGACCAATCTGCTCTGCAATGTATCTCTCTTACTTTGTCGCCTCTATCAGATCTAGAGTTGTTGTGAGGCATCATGATAATATTCTCTGTGTCGCTCTGAAACACATCTGTTCTGAATTTGTCAAGCCAACTAAGTCTATCGCGCAATCTCCGAGTCTCCAGCGGCTCCCAATTTACTCCCATCTAAAGATGTGAAACACTATGTGTTCGCTCTAAGTGGTTTTTAACGAAGCGTGAGGCTTTCCTTTGTATTTTATTAATTTTTTGTTTAAATATTTTTGTCCAGGGTCCCAAATGCTCGCGGCATATTTCGGGTGTGGCCTAATCAGAGCGAAGTAGCATCTCTCTTTGACTCTTCATTCGAGGAGCTTCCTATTACACGCTTAGCACAAGCTATAGATGTTGCAAACACCGGTGCGACAGGCAAATAATTTCTCCGAAGTCCAACTTAACATGACTATGCGTTAGAAGCATATCACGAGATTCAAAATACTCCCAGTCGTCTTACATGGCTGCAAAACTTGGAGAATTATGAAGAAAGAAATGAAACGTCTCCACGCATTCGAAAGGA
Source organism: Ceriagrion tenellum (assembly GCA_963169105.1). Lineage (NCBI taxonomy): Eukaryota > Metazoa > Arthropoda > Insecta > Odonata > Coenagrionidae > Ceriagrion > Ceriagrion tenellum. The sequence continues at coordinate 32,344,646 of OY720641.1, forward strand.
AAGTTCTTCGGAAAATATATTGGTCACGTCAAGACTAAATACCTAAGTAGTGGAAGAAGCTTCACAAAGAGAAAATAGAACAGCTGTTCCCAAAATTGCGTAGTTGATGAAATTTAGGCAGGTTAAATGAGCTGGACAACTTGGGAGGATGAACAACGAGAGATGGCCAAAAATTAAAATGCAGAGGACCCCAGAGGGAAGCAGACCATTCGTAAGACCGCGGAAGAGATGTGGTGAAAAAGAACCTACGGCCCAAGTCATCTACATTGCGTCAACTAGCTTTAGTGTGATTTTTCACAGTTTTTGGGAGATTATGGTGGGAGCCCCTGGAGACTCGAAGGCTACACGCTAGGCTTAGATTGTTGAAGAAATTTAGAACTGTGTTTCAGAGCAACACAGAGAATATTATCATGACGCCTCACTACATGTCTAGCACTGACAGAAGCAATAAAATAATAGAGGTACACTGCCGAACAGATAGGTTCAAGAACTTGTTCTTCCCGCGAACATTAAGCGACCACAAGAAAAATTGGGCTCCACTAAATACATTCCTATAATGCATGTCACCATTTTATCTCCCAAAAACTTACAACTTTACACAGCTTATAACCTGCCCCTGCCTCTGCCACACGCCCATGTGGCTGCTCGCAGGGTATTATGTAGATCTAGATATAGATCCCAAAATTGTGAAGATGGTGAAATTTAGGCGACTGAAATGAGCTGGACAATTTGAGAGGATGAAATACGTGAGATGTCCAAAAATTAAAATGCAGAGGACCTCAGAGGAAAGCAGACCATTCGTAAGACCGCGGAAGAGATGGGGTGAAAAAGAACCTACAGCCCAAGTCATCTACATTGCGTCAACTAGCTTTAGTGTGGTGTTTCACAGCTTGTAGGGAGATTAAGGTGGGAGCCACTAGAGACTCGTAGGCTACACGCTAGGCTTAGATTGTTGAAGAAATTTAGAACTGTGTTTCAGAGCAACACAGAGAATATTATCATAACGCCTCACTACATGTCTAGGCCTGACAGATGCGTTAAAATAAGAGAGATATACTGCCAAATATATTATTACAAAAACTCGTTTTTTCCGCGATCATTTAGCTCATACCACAATTCAACTGAGCACCACTAAATACACCCCCATGATACACGTCACCATTTCATCTCCTAAAACCTTATCACATTTTACTCCTCCTGCCACTCGCTCATGCAGCGGTTCGCAGGATAGTATGCAGATGTAGAAGTACACAACAAAGCACAAAAACACTACACAACATTGCAGTGAAGTTTGCGCAATGTAGAGGACTGCCTACAGTAACTCTATGCTTGGGAGAACTAGAAAGAAAAGGTAATGTCTATAAAAGGTTAGAGAGCCTTGACAGTGAGTATCCGCGCATTTAATAATGCCCCGTAGTAACACTTAGATACGAAGTTGTGCAGTGACGTCACCAAGCCAGACAAACCATTTCTTTTCAAACACGTAAATTTCTTGAACTTCTGTCAAATGTTTAATATCACCTAAACTTATAAAATAAATAGAAAGTTGGCCTAAAATTTCGATTTCCATCTTTAAGATTGCAGTGTAGGACCTTAATCGTCCATTTATATAATTTTTTTATTAATTTCCTAAAATATAGGTATCTTAACATTGCCGGTATGGAAGACGGTTTTGAATTTCGCATGATATGTAATAAAAACATTTGGAATAACTCTCAGTCATTACAAGTACAAATAATATGCTATGAATTCACTCGCAATTGGAATAATGATTGCATCGTGTCGGTAGATACTTGAGTCGTTTCGGGTCAGCTAGCCAAATTCTCTGTATGAAATAACTAGGAACCTTAAATCAAGACCCAAAAGTGCCACCGTATGATTCGAAGTAATACTTGAAAAGCCTAACAAATGCTCAGCTTGATAATTGTTTAAACGTCACACAATAATAATAATAATAACCAAATATATCTTTCGCTGCAACATATCAGTTGTAACTTCTCAGGTAGACGTCATGCTAAAGAAATCACAGGCATCAATAGAATTGTAAATAGATAAAGTCGACAATTCTTGAGAAAACTTAGTTTTATTGCGCAAATTTTTATTTTGGAACAACTTGTTACGACACGTCGGAATCATTATCTAGGCCTGTAGCTACTACGTACTGTAACTGTAGATACGACTAAATTATGCCATAAGTCGCATCTCGCTCCGATGTTCCCTTTGGTATATTTAGCGATTCTTTTGGTACCTGAGGCTGAATCCGATATTTATGAAACCTAGAGACTCGGAGACTACACCCTAGACTTAGCTTGCTTGAGAAATTCAGAACTCGTGTTTCAGAGCGACACAGAGAATATTATCCTGACGCCTCACTACATCTCTAGGTCTGACAGAAGCGATAAAATAAGAGAGGTACGTGGCCGAACAGATTGGTACAAAAACTCGTTCCTTCCGGGTACTCTAAGCGAATCACAATAAACACTTAGAGCCACTAATTACACTCCGATAACACACGTCACCATTTTGCCTTCCAAAACCTTACGTCTTTACACGGCTGGTGTCTTAGCACCCCCTGCCACACGCCCATGTGGCGGCTCGCAAGGTATAATGTAGATGTAGATATGTCAAAACGAGTAGTATCGTAGTAAAAATTGGCGGGATTTAACTACGTCATCCTACTATTTTTGAAAATAATCTTTCACATAATTGAACCTTAAGCCATGAAAAATTGCAAAACTGGATTGAGAAACGATTAATGAGGCGCTTAGGAGTGAGTTGAGTTAAAAGAGTAAAAACAGATTCATTTGATAAACATTCACAGAGTGTGCCGAATTTGGAACCATCGTCTTGGTGACGGAAGCCATAGTAAGCAGTTAAGGATACGAAGTTAACCTCACAGTTAAGTTAAATTCACAGTGGTACAGGAGGCCCGTGTTCCCATAATTGACAAAACATCTAGAGGGGTGATTCTGTGACGTACGGTGACTACACCATCTACATTTTTTGGTAGAACATCAATGATTTTCCATATTCAGAGGCGTTCCTTGCAGAAAATATAAATCTTATACGTTATACCCACATTTTTATACATTCGCAGCCTTCTCGGAAGATTCAATAGAATCTACTGTAATACACTCACCATATAATTGATAAATTTTTCACCATATTAATGGCCGCAGGCTAATGAACTCATACAGACATGAGAAAGCTCTCATTGTATGAGTGGCAATTCCTCGGTACCCACCTGCAAAAAAAGATAAAGGTCGGTTAAAAATGGCAACGACACAATAATAATTGCTCAAAATAACAGATTTCAAATAGAATGCAAGAAAAAGAAATAAATATCTAAACAGAATATGTTTTTGCACTGAGTCAAAACCAATCACTCTCTCTAAGATAAATTTCAGGTTTTATCACGAAAAGTAAATGCAAAAGTCGTTTTGGATAGCAAGCATGTCATTAGCTGACTTAGACTCAAATTTGATAGCTGTTTTACAATATTCCAGTCCTACATCGTAAATTTGTAGAGTATTTGTAAAGTGTAGATCAAAACATCGTTCACTACGTTTAATAGGCCAAATTAGTATTTAACTCAAACGATGTGTAATAATATGGAAATGGCATCATACGAAGCTGTTAAGAGCCACTGAAAAATCCAGTTGGAGGACACTTACAACCCAAATTCGATATTAGTATTTTTGAAGAATGGTCGAAGGCTTTCCCGACGGATGGTGTCGTGGGAGGTTAATTGGGATTTCCACCGGGTCAGGTTCTCCATTTCTGCCGACGTTTCGACGAACGAGTTGTCCATCGTCCTCAGGGCATGAAATTGATGCAATGCATGCCCTGAGGACGATGGACAACTCATTCGTCGCAACGTCGGCAGAAATGGAGAACATGACCCGGTGGAAAATCCGAATAACCTTCCACGATATTAGTATTTTTGTCTCCTTAAGGTGGCTCCACCCTCAGGGCCACTTATTCTAGAAATTCTGAAAACTTGAATATAGCACCTTAGAAGCGCGTTTATAAACTGAGATGAAAATAATAATATGGTTTTAGAGCTAGTTTTTCAGTCACTAATCCTTGACAGAGAACATATTAGCATGGGCTATGATTGAAGTGTCTCAGAATTCAGCAGAATAACGTCATCTTTAAAGCAAAAGTAGATCTAAGCACTTAATTTAAACTACTTATAAGGAACAAAAATTCCCGGAATAAAATATCAAGAGCCTACCGTTTAATTCATTCAAGCTTTAAGTAAATTAATTCCGAGATTGCACTTGTGGAATCATCTGCGTATTTTGTACATTGAATTTGGCTGTCAATACGAAACCCATCTCACCCGCGAATGCAATATTTTTAAACCAAATGCATAAAGACAAGTAAATTTTGCTCACATGGGACAGCGCCACCTTAATAGATCAACTGATAACATAACGCAGTGTAACATAACGCTGGCCTCACCATTTTTCTTTTACCACCTCATGGCTTATTATAACAATAAGGGACCCACCATATTGTGAATTGAGAATAAACAATAGACCGAGGGAGTGGAAGCGTCGGCAACAAAAGGAGCTAGGGAGTGTAGAGGAAACCGTCGGAGTGTACGGTCGTGCCAGGACAGCACGCAGGGATTAGTGTAGAGGAAACCGTCGGAGAGTACGGTCGTGCCAGGGCAGCACGCAGGGATTTTTGTAGATAAAACCGTCGAATTGTACGGTCGTGCCAGGACAGCACGCTAGTTTTGGTAGAGGAAAGTTCCAGAGTGTGGCATCGTGCGAGACATAGCCCACGTAGAAAAGGAGAATTGATCAAGGAGCTGGAATTAAGGAGAGGAACGGGAGATTTCACAACAGGACGAGACCCAGGAGCTGAGGGCCCGCCAAGGACGAACACTACGCAGGCTGAGAGGATTTTCCAGACCACAGAGGGACAAGCCAACCTGTGTCGTCGAATAATTGGGTTGTAACTATAAACTTTTATTTTCATATAAGATACAAGAAGCCATAAGGCAAGAGGTTTTTAATTGGCCAAGAATTAAGTTTGTGACTGGATGTTGTGAAAAGTTTAAGTGGAGAAGTGTGGCAAATAATTGGACAATATACTTAAAAGAAGGAATAATTATCCATATGCCAAATTTGTCTGTAAATTAGAATATACAGTTGGTCATGACCTTAGGATATAAGTAATTATTTTCATAATTTAAATTGTCTGAAAATTGAATATTTCATTTTTGTCAAGTAAATTGCAAGCGTATCTCTAAACCTGTTACGTTTCATGTATTTTCTTTTCCGACGAGCAAGCTGGGGCAAAATACAAAGTAGAACTATAAAGAAGGAAATACGTGTTACAGCAGTGAAGATATAAAACATAGAGGCAATGTCAAATTACATTCTTGTGACTGCTTTGGTAGTTAAATGGCAAGACAGTAAAATTTCACTTTGACTTTAGCATTAATACTTCATCAAAACAACCTGCTTGATATGAGAAGTTATCGAAACTAAGAAAATTTATACCACATTCAGTAAAATACAACTCACTAATGATCTCAGATACTATAAGCGGAGATCGTAAAAGTTATTCCACAAAAAGAATACCCGGAGAATATAAACTCTAGTGCGAATATAATCATACATCCTGTTTTACAATGATAGCTTAACGTCTACCGGAAGATTACGAGACCTTCATATTGTTTTGCAATTAACGGATAGCTTGGATTTGTAGTTCACGGGTTGAATGAAGATAATGAAGTGAACAGTGCGTATGTTTTTTGGTCACCAGGCACATTTATGGGGCATTGACATTTTTGGTGATGAGTAGAAAGTGTGGATATAGCAGATAGAGATAATTTCAGCAATAAAAGAATCATTTGAAAATATAAACAGCCCATGAAATCATGTCAACAAAAAAATCAGTCAGGGAAAACGGCCATTTTTCCCTTTTTAGGCATGACTTGGTGTCCACTGGCAGCATTTGGGACCCTTTTAAGGTAGGCTTACAAACAAAGTTAAAACGGATGCAGTGAATATGAGCAACCTGCTTAAAGGGCGTTATGATGACCTTGTTACTGTAATACAACATTTGACACAACTGGTATGGGAATCGCTTTCAGGCCGTCAATTAAAACTAAGACTTACCCAATTTTGTACGCTACAAATAAATTTATATGCTGACGACGACAAAAACATCTTACAAACTCTGAAATGCTACGATATGTTAGATCATAAGAACAAAGTTGGGAAAATAGACTGCATAACTGACAAATTAAAAAATTGCTTTTCCCGCGAGCAATAAGAGACCATAATGGCTGTAAATGAGACATAAAAGTGCGTCAGTCGACTGGTAGTGGAGCTGATTAGATAATTTGGCCCAAGAAACCTAAACATGACCCAGGAAATCACCAACCTTTTTCGTTAACATCGCTTCTATTAAAGATTATCGAACGTATTGTCGCTAGCATTATTATGACCTTCACCGGATAATCAAAACTTCTTGCTCGGAATTCAGCCGTGCTTCCGAAAGAATAAATCTTGCAAAACAGAGCTTGCGCTCTTCCTTCATGGCATCCTAAATATCAGATGAATCAAAAAAGCTATTTGATGTGATATTCCTTGATTTAAAAAATATTTGATAAGGTATCTAGCAGAAAACTTATATTATTATTGCAGTCATGCGGAGTAGATCGAAAAATAATTAATTGGATTCGTGACTTTCTATATGATCGCAAGCAATACGTAGTTATTGGCGGTATTAGCTCTGAAATGGTTAGAGTGACATCCGGTGTTCAACTAGAAAGTGTGATCGGCCCCCCTTCATTCAATATTTATTTAAATGATCTAAGTTCCCGATGAAGCAGTATACTAAGATTATTTGCAGACGATGTGGTCATCTACCGTGAAATTAGTGAACTACAGAACGTTCATTAGTGGTGCAAGGAGTGGGTGCTACAACTAAATCTTAGTAATTGCCTACAGTATATTTTGAACGGAATGTCAAATACCAGCCCAATTGTGTTTTTTAATGTACACAAAGTCTTCAGATAAAGTCAAATTCCTAGGAAATACCTTAACTTCAGACATTTGGTAGGGAACTCACCAAAAAAGGAACTAGGATTTATACACGTCATGTAATACCGCCAATAACTACGTATTGCTTGCGATCATTTAGAAAGTCAAGCATTCAATTCATTATTTTTCGATCTACTCCGCATGACTGTAGAAGGACTTCAGTTGAAAAAGTGAAATAAAGGCGCTATTTTGCTCTGATTACGCCAAAACTCAAATATACCGCGAGGATTTGGGACCCTGAACGGAAATATTTAACCATAACATGTACAATACGATGGAAAGGTGCGAACTTTGTTAAAAACAGATTAAAGAACATAAAATGTTTCATAGCTTTAGGAGGGAACAGCTTAGACACAGCTTAGCTAGGCAGTTTTCCGGAGAAATTCAGAATAGGTGTGTTTCAGAGCGACACAGAGAATATTATTGTGACGCCAAACTACATCTCTAGGTCCGACTGAAGCGATAAAATAAGAGAGATACGTTTCCAAACAGATCGATACACATATTTGTTTGTTCCAGGCAATAAAATCGACTATAGTGAAATTAAGCTCCAATCCAAGCACTCCAACAATGCACTTCATCATTACACCTCCAAAACCTTAACATCTGCACCTTGACACGCCATGTGTCCAAACAGCCCCTGCCACTTGCCCACGCGGCAGCTATCATGGTAGTATTAGCAAAACGATTTGCTACCTAGTGCTTGTTTCTTCCTGTGCAACGCAATTATAACCTTCCGTTTGTATGCTTCCTTCATGAGTCTTGTATCTATAACCGTTCATGCATAGCAAAATAAATGTGTATCCAATTGACTAATCAAAAAATGAGCAAATTCCACACATACAACCTTATTACACGACCTTAGTTTCGCTTTTAACAGCATCATCAGGTTATAAAATAGTACCTACTTGTGGAATTTGTTCGTTTTTTTATCAGTTATATTTCGGTTCCACAGAAAATCGCCGGAATCTTCAGAATGTGTACATATGTACAGTTGGTTTCAGAAGCTTTGATATCATACATATTGTGTAGTTCATGTTGCTGAAAATTGCCCTTTTTACAACTATTTGTACGTTTTTACAAATACAACATTAATCGCAGTTTGGTTAAATTAATGTTGGTATGCAATGATGAATGTTTGGTGATAGCTAACACATGCCACACACACACTTGGCGAGGTGGATCGTCGGGTAAAATGTAAATGCAGATGTCCTGACCAACGTAAATACAAAAAATATTGCATGGGGTCGGTGCATTTACGCGAAAACATATGTGCGAGAATTCGCTCACCGGTGAGGTACACGTATGCGAGCGTATAAATATCTAAATCACTTGCTCCCTTTCATTTATTAACCTCCGTTCCTCTTTCACGCTTTCCTTGTTATCACTGCGCGAAAAGGGTTAAGAGAGGCAAGAGAGAAAGCGCGCAAGAAGGCAGAAGGCGGCCCAAATGGTTGCTCTCAATTTCGCTCCGAACAAAAGGATGCCTTACCCCTCTCTCTCTCCGAGCCCCACACCCCCGTTCCCCACCACACAATACCCTTAAACGCCGCTCCATGTTGTACCCTCACTCTCTCCTCCCGAACCCTCTCCCGCCCCTACCCCTCCAAGTACCATCTCTCCCCTCCCCTACTATACCATCCCTCACACCGAGTCGTTTCCCCGCGCGCCCCACCCCTCCCTCCCCCCCCCGCCGTTCCTCCTCCCGTGGTCGCCATGGCAACCGGGGCGCCGGGGCCGAGCGTGTGACGTCATTCAACCCCCCCTCCCACTCCTCCTTCCATCTCCCATCTCTCCCACCACTCCACTTTCTCTCTGCCGTACCTCCAACACACGCCCCCCCCGCCCCATGTTCTTGAATTATTGAATTATGTTACGCTATCTTACCTCGGCTGCGCGCTGAAGCTGGGGGGGAGGAAAGGGGTGGGATGGAGTGGGGTGGGTGGGTGAGAGTAAGAAAAAAATCCTTCTTTCTTTCTTCCCCACTTACTTCCCCTTCTCTTACTTCCTTCCGTTCTCCGCAAAACTTCCACCCTGTTCCACCCTCCAGCCGGGGAACATTAATATATTCTTTAAGGTAGCTCCGGCCTGATTACGAGTCAAAACCGTATGTATCGCGCCATCGTGTAAAAAGCTCTTTTCCCGGAGTAGCAAACTCAAAATCCAATCCCGTGGGTACACGAAGTCAAATAATAAATAATGAGATGATTCGTTATCTATTACATAAGGGGCTAAGCGTACGAGCGTTTGATTTAGTTTCTAAGGATAGTGATTCAGATGTGCGCCAATTGATGGAAAGAGAGCTCCGATATACGTTTTACACTATTGAGGTGGGTACGCAAATGTTCCAATAATAAATAATGAGATGGCTCGTTATCTATTACATAAGAGGCTACGGGTACGAGCGTATGATTTAGTTTCTATGGGTAGTGATTCAGACGTGCACCAATAGATGGCAAGAGAGTTACCATATACGTTCTACTCCATTGGAAATATGGAGAGGGATTACGCCATCAAGCCGAAGCCTTTCAACCGAAATAATGACTATATTGTTAATCCCTGATTTTTTCTTACTTTCCTATGGATAGTACGACGTGATGGATGAATATGCGGATGTAAAGCAAGAATATCAACTATCTGTTTGAAATTCAAGGCAATTAACTATTGACACATATATTCGCTACTTAGTGCTAAGGATTTGACTCTATTTTACCCAAGTTCTCACTGGAAATGCGGATTATTATCAATTATAATAAATTAAAAATTAATTTATGGTGAATGCAAACGAAAAATGTCAACGCATGCTGGTTTCCAGTAATTTACCGATGGACAACATAGTAAAATAGCAAAAAAAAGTGCGTCAGTCAAAACACGCTGTAGGAAAATGAGGGTCAACGAAGATGGAGGACTGGTTTCAGCTTCTAGCATTGACCAGCATTACTAGAGTCTTCTCCACAAACCTCAGTATTATACACTAATTAACATATAGATTTTTTTGAAAATAATATCATTACTAGGGAAACTATTTAAAAACAGCTCCACCTGCTTCGCCAAAAATTTTGTACACGAAGAAATTCATAACACCGAGATATTACATATTGTTTACCATAATTACATCCCTCGTTTTTATATTAAAAAATAAATCCTAGATCTCTATTTAATTATTTACTTTCAGCCTATTTGTCCAATATTTTGGCCAGTTTTAGCGGGCTTTCCAACTAGTAACATACATATCCGAGTACGGCAGTCGAGAGAACCACGAGAGTTAAGCACAGCCTGGGGGATGATAGGGGGGAAATCATGACTGAAATCATTCAGTCTCTCAGAAGGATCCGCTGCGTAGCCTTAAGTCAGCTCAACTCAGATAAGCTCTTCAGAGGTTGAGAGGAAAAGGTACAAGGATTCGCCTTCATTATCCAAAAGGAACATCTGCGCCGTACCGGTAGGACCAATCATAAGTCACGACCCACGGAGCTTATGGTGTACCTAAACAATACTAAACTGCACATTTTAACTCATTAAGTTAATTAAATCTTTTGACACCTCTAGATTGCTAGTGATAAACAAAATGAAGGAACGAAATATGCATATTATTCCACCAAAATATTTTTAATAGCCAATATTGTCCAGAAATGGTAAGACAGGCATGGGAAGAACTTTAGGTCGGAATCAAAGTAAGAGGGCCTCAGATAAAGTCGGTAAGAATCGCGAACGATCACGCATTAGGTGTGTCTTCTAAGGGACTGCAAGTTTTGGTAGATGCTTTAGATATTCAGTGCGGGATATTTTGAATGAAGATAAATCATAAGAAAACAAAAGGAATGAGATTCTCTAGCATAAAGAAAGCTAGGCTTATGATTAAAGTTGGGAGGACACAGACTCGAGCAAGTCCAGCAATTTAATTACTTAGATAGTACGCTAGAAGAGAACGGACATAATAGCAAAGACATACGGAAGAGAATAATGCTAGCTATGGAGGGGTTTAATAATAAAAGGGAGCTGATGACGGGGATATTGGGTGAGGATGTGAAGAAGAGGCTGGTGAAGAGCTTGATATGGAGCGTAGCGTTGTATGGGGCAGAAACGTGGACCCTCAAAAAGGAGGACGAGAATAGGCTGCAGGCGTTTGAGATGTATGTGTGGAGAAGGTTAGGTGGACGGAAAGTAAGACTAACGAGGAAGTGCTTGAGATAGTGGGCGAGGAAAGGAAACTTCAGAATGAAATCCGGGATAGGCAGGGTAGATGACTGAAGGATGTAATAAAGGGTGATGGGTTGCTGAAGAGTGTGATAGAGGGAAGGATGTTGGGCAAGCGGGGAAGGGGAAGAAAGAGAATAGATTTCATGGACGAGATGAAGAAGGGTAGATCGTATGCTGAGGCGAAAGAGGATATACTGGAGTGGGGGTGGGCGCCTGAATGGGTGGAGGACCGGAAGGATATTCTCTGACATTCAGCAAAGCCTACCTTAACCGGTAGAATACTTTTAAAAAGTTGTCCAGTCATAGGAGCTGACCGCGTAACCATTCGTATTAAAACTACCGCATTAAGATAATTACGGCAGTGAATCGCTTTACTTTATGTGTAGTTGGTACAATTCCTGCATTTTATTTTAACTGTATTTTCCAGGACCTTCTTAAAGGCAATTTGAACTAAATGGTAACGTATTTTTCAATCGACACATTAATGCTACAACACAAGCCCAGATTAAAATTCTCCGCTGCTAAGGTTAAGTTAGGGTGCATCTATACTGAAAATCATATTTTTAAAATCTAAATTGGTAAAACGCACTTTAAAGATAAAATATTTCACCTGTCAGAAATCCTGGAATAAGTTATTCTAAGACAAGAGCCACCTCAAGGTCGCGAGCAGTGAAAGAGCACTAAGTGGTGTATATTAGGGCTCATAATTTAGTGCTTTTATCTATGTTTGAAGTTGTCCATTAACGGAGAGATGAAAATTGCTATTGAAGAGATCAGTTGGACAATATATATCTTGCATCTCATAGTTCAATGATAATAAGGAAGCAGCGCCTTAAAAAAATTATGAGGGTATAGATAGTTGAAGTTTTACATAGTGGAAGGTTGACATTGTAATATATGAATAGTACCTGATGATGGCGTAACTACCAAAACTAGTTGTACTCTATATAATAAGACTGAGAGAGTTATAAAGTTTGATACATTACACAGGTGAGGAGAGTTAGGCTCAAACGGCTCATAAAGACGCACCACAGAAATGTTGGAAAAGAAGATAATAGGGGCTTTCGACAATTCGGACAGATATCTGATATTTAGATAATGATGAAGAAGACGAATGATATAATCAGAAGCTAGTAAGTGCGACGAAGGAATGGCGATGAGAAAACATTTAAAAGTGCAATCAAAATGACATGGTCTGGATGGATGGATAAAATTTTTAAGCACAACTTTCTTTAACTTTCAACAACAACTTTAAGCACTTTTTCTAAGGAGTTTGATAGAAGAATATTCCCACGAGGATGATCGAGGTATAAATACACGGAACAACATAAACGGAAAAAAAAACAAAAGATTTAAAACAGCAGTAGTGTTAAGCAGGCCCCTGGATATGATATTAATACATTCCTGTAAATACCCCTTAGTTATTCAATTTCCCCCAACTAATTATAGTAAAAGTATGTACTTGTTTTGCCATAGTAACTGAATATCAGACTCCTTCATTCACGTGGTATATTTTCTTTCTCGTGATCCTTGAGCGTATATATACAATTTTTTCGATCTTTACTAAATATACATAATGACTTATGAATCAAATAAATACTCATAAAATGGCTTAATTGCTAAAATAAATTGATTTGAAGATACTTGTTACCAAAAGATTTAAAGCAATTGGAATCTAGTATTGATTATTCAATATTTATCCTAATTTTACTTCATTCGAAAGCCAATGATTAAAAATGGCATTTTTCGTCTTCTCTTTCCCCTCGTTATACCACAGTAAAAACAGAGTCCCTACATTTTTAGTAAATGATATTCAAGGGAGAATTTGCGGTCTATGTAGCGTGTCTCTACCGCAAGAAAGGTGAACTTACTCGGCGAATGAAGACATTTTTAGACTATTAATCACTTAAAGCACGCAACCATGAAAGTCTTCCCACACCAAGGCAAAGGTTATTAAATAGAAACGAAAAAAAATAAATGAAGTTCCACGTGTCTTAGATGATAGCCCGCGATGGTCGGTGATAAAATCGTAACAATGATGAAACTATTACTATCAATTGAGGTTAACTCAGTGTAATGAGTAAGTGGACTTTGCACAGAATAAGGAAAGAATTAGTGCATCCAGTGCTAAAAAGGACATAATAAACCCGGGAGCAAATGGCCATTGAACGTTTCAGTTGTAGGTAGGAAAATCTGGTGCCTTCCGGTTTCCGTTTTTTGCATTTTCACCGTTATTTAGAATTCGTCGTCGAGACAATTGTTCAATCAAATAGAAATTATTTGAATTGATTGGAGCGAGATTTCATTTCACCGCGAATTCGATGAATTAGGTCTCACTTAAAAGTACATATCTCACCTGTTCAGAGATACAAAAAAAGTTTTCGAGTTATTTTCCGACAAACACCAGAATTTTCACATGACAAATAGTTCAGATATGCACTGCAAGAGCACTTTTTCTCATTGATTTTTGGCGGTGGTTTTCTCCTATGCTGGCAACTATAACAACATCTCTGTTCCTTTTAATCGTAAATTAAGGATAGGCAAGGTCTAAAAATCGTACAATCTGGCATATTAAATCAAAACCAGTAACAAAAAAACTTAAGCTTTTAAATGTAAGAAGAATCTGAAAATAAAAATGTTCGTTACAAAACTTTAACAATAGCGATAGTAATAGCGATGGCGCAAGCATTATCCTCTTAAATGCACATGCCCTAACATGCAAGTGTCCGGTTTAGGGGTCCTTGAGAGCGTAGCTACTAGTAGTTGAATATTATCGTCGTGGTGTACCCATCTGTGAGCATATCTTCTGTTCAATTGTGAGTGAAGACAGTATCTCTTTCGGCGGAACAAAACATTTTTAACACACTTTTGTTTTTCGAAAATCAACGATGGGGCAAAAAAGTTGCGGAAGTTGGGCAAGCAATATTTTGGGTAATTATCTTTCAATTACGGTAATTTTTTTCTGTCAACTACGGAAAACATCCACTTTTTTACCATTTGGAACAATTATCTTGTGATTCGTAATTGAATTGATATCATTCAATGAATCAGTGGAATCATTTGTGGAATTCATTTTTACCTCACTAGAGATACGTGTTATAGAGTGGTCTGCTGATGCAAGTTTAGACCTGCTAGAGGAAAGTGATGTGGGTATTCGGGGCAACTTTTTGAGTAGCAGCGAATTGGAGGTAAACTGTGACGAATAAATCGGTTAATATTCAAGTAGGAATGATGTTCCAATAGCTAAGCTACTTCCGAAAATGTAAAAAAGTATCCCTTTGCGAAATTAAAAATGGACCCAGAGTTTCTGGTCCATACTACCAGCATTAATAAACAGAGCTATACAAGACTTTTAAAGTTCATTTGAGAATATAATCCAATAAAATATTTAAAAAATTATTTGATGGTAAAATCTACATTATTCTTAGGAATTTGGGAAAATAATTATAAAACTCATTTCTATGCACACATTTCCTTTAAATTTGAGATAATTTATCCATCTATTCACAGAAAAAACAAGTCTTTCACACTATTACTGTTACAAAATTACCCGTCCTGATTAAATAGTCTTCATGTGTAAGTGTCTTCTCACACGAGGAAATGTAATATTTCAACGATTTTAATTCATTATCTTACGAATTCTCTCTGTACACCCATAAGTACGTAAAATATACGTACATACACACCAATCACGCCGTTTCCTTCCGGGGAACAGTCACAACGTTTTACTCATAAATACATATTTGCGTTCCTAACTCTGCTTCAATAATTTCCTCCATACTGACCTATCCTTACAAACCTCTTTTGGCTCATTTACCCCCATACCTTGCTTCAAACACGCCCTCCTGTTTTTAAGACTTCTAATATTCCTCCTTCTAAGAATTTCCTCAACCACATTCAACCACAACTTTTTGGCCTACCTCTACCTATCGCACCATTCATTTCACTCCTATATATCTGTTTCGTTATTCGACTCTCATCCATTCTCTCAACATGGCCAAACCAACGAAGCACACTCCTTTCATGTATGTCCATTACTGGAGCATCTGACCCACTCTCATTTATTACCTACTCATTCCTGACCCTATCCATCCTACTATTGCTGCAAACACTCTTCAGATAACTCATACCCACAACATTTAGTCTTTAAGTACGTACGTACTCTTAAAGTACATAAAACAAACTAGAAAAAATATTTTTGCTATGTAAGCTTCAAGACCAAAGAGGTTACGGAAAACCATATTCGCGACCAAGGCCGATTCTTCTCGTGACAATTTCATCTCATTCTTTTCCTGATATCGGTATTACTTCTTCAATGCCACGACAACAGGTTTCCACGGCAGTTGAAAGGAGAAAGTAGACATCCCATGCGACATATATTACAAATTGAATTGAATTTAGTAACGATTCACCAGCCAAAGGCAAATTTTAATATTGTTGAGGTAAGCAAGTGTCAGATGACGTGACAAGTGCGTCTTTTTGATTGAGTTGCCTTCATTCTGTGGAAATGTGAGGCACACGCATGACATTAAAAACCCACGCGGCCGAATTCCAGGGAAGCCTTTCTTCGGGATCCCAGGATTTCCCGTCTCTTTCTCGAAAGCAATTTCTGCTCGCCTTCCGCGGATTCCTTTCGCTCATACTTAAGACACAACCACGGCACAATAGGACTCGGGAACAATGTCTGGAGGCTGAGGTGATTCTATATTTAGCGCAGCACAAGAGAACGTACGTCTGGACTCCATGAGAGTCAACGGAACGGTCGATCCCATGAGTACTCACATTTGATGGCCAGATAGTTTCTTTTATATTCTAGTTTCTACCAGATATTATCTAGTTTGTTTTACGTAGTTATGGGTATACAGAGAGAATGTATAAAATAAAGACATGAAATCGTTGAAATATTATATGTCCTCGTGAGTGAGTGAGAAACGCATACATTTGAAGACTATTTAGATTAGTCAGGATGGATACGTTTGTTACATTAATGGTGTGAAATACTGCTGCTGTGAAATAATAATTTTTTTATATTCTAGTTTCTACCAGATATTATCTAGTTTGTTTTACGTAGTTATGGGTATACAGAGAGAATGTATAAAATAAAGACATGAAATCGTTGAAATATTATATGTCCTCGTGAGTGAGTGAGAAACGCATACATTTGAAGACTATTTAGATTAGTCAGGATGGATACGTTTGTTACATTAATGGTGTGAAATACTGCTAGTAATAGAATATATAATTGCGAATAAATGGATAAATTATCTCAAATTTTAAGGAAATGTGTTCATACGAATGAGTATGATAATTAAATTCTATTGAATTCATCCAGGAATTACTTTTCTCGGCGGCAACAGCACGTTTTGAGTGTACATATAAACCTATTACTTGCTTTCTTAAAACTTAACGATTTAAATAACGTCACATTTCAACACTCTCTACTTCACCATCACCATATAATACTATAACCAGGCCCCAGATCTCCAGATCTCGCTCGCTTGCTTCTTTATCCTACTACTGAATGCTTGTATATTAATATTGAGCATATGACTAATATCACGTTTGGAATAATTTCTGCACGACTTTGATAATATATTTGCGAAATGATAAATTAAAATGGGTCCTGTCCAATATGTTGTTTACTTATGATAGAGAGCATTTTGGTGAAAATTACCCTTTTGAGAATTTTCTACAGGTTCTTGCCACTTAATTATTATTAATTGGTTTATAAATTAACGCTAAGGTACATGCTGGTGAGAACTCCCCCCCCCCCTGCCACGCACCATCAGGTGGTTACCAGGGTAATATGTAGATATATATGAGCTGACAGAATCGGGAAAAATAAGAGTTAACATTGCCAAAGTGATTGGTGCAAAAATTTATCCATTCCACGGACCCGCATAATCATGACATTTTATTTATGCTTCCAGTAATGCACATTTCCTTCGAAATTGTAGAAATTCGTCTCGTGAACCCATTATTTACTCAAAATCTATATATATATAAACGAATGTATGTCTGTGTGTCCTGTATGCATTACTACACCGTTGATCCGATCGCCATGAAACTTTAAGAAGTTGTTGAGTACACTTCCGCGAAGGTTTCGAAGGTTTTAAGTATAAATGTTTTTTAAATTTCGCCCCCCAAGGCCCTCTCAATCTTTTGAATAGTTTTTGCGCAACAACGCCCGACGGGTAAGCTAATAATCCTTACCTCAGTTTTAATCCTATCGTGCTGAAATTTTGCCGAGTAATAGTTCAAGGCAGGAGGAAAGTTATCGGCTACTTTAAAATGATTTCAGGGTCCATAAAAGTCCCATGGCCCTTAGGTGGGCCCTTTAGGCGGGAGTCTCAGGGCCCTTAGGTGGTTCGCAGTACGTATCGGGTTTTGTGCAGTGGTTTCATTTTTTACTTTTTAAAATTATTTCCGCTCAAGATAGAGAGTTGGAATATTTTAATTAAATGTCTGAATGAATGTAGTTTTTAATTCTGTCAATTAATTATCCTTTTCACTTTGTAATTGACTGAAAATTGCGTTTTTAGCTGCAGAAACACATATTTTTCAGTGAAATCAACAATACCATATTCGCTTGACAACCAGATTTCGGTTATTGCTGTTGGAATTCTTATTGCTTAGTTGGCCGATTAGGAATTCTAAGCATTGGAATTTGTGCATCGGTTAATTATTTCGTTTTTTAAAACAACTTTAACTAAATATATAGAGTTGAAATTCATTTTATCGCATACCCGAAAGCATGATACTACTAAAATTAGTGGTATCATGCCCAAAAGAATGAAGTTTCTCTCTTTTTCAATAGATTTTTTTTACGCATTTTCCTTGACAACCAAATAAACAAACAAAAATAAACATCAAATCAAATCTTAATTAACGAATCGCCAAGAAACTTTAAGAAGTTGTTGAGTACACTCTTGCGAAGGTTTCGAAGGTTGAAATTATAAAAATTTTTTAAATATCGCCGCCCCCCTCCCCCACCAAGGCCCTCTTAATCTATCGAATAATTTTCGTGCAACAACGCCCAACGGGTAAGCTAATAATCCAAACCTAATTTTTCAAATACGATCTTTATTTTAACCAATGAGAGAGGTTCTTATATTAACCAATAGAAATTGAGAAACCATTGAATTGTTGTGCGCTCGCCCCTGAAGGTTTCTGAATTATTAAATCCATTTTACATTAGGTGGAGCGCCAGTCGTTTCAAAATATTAGTGTTGGCACGCGAGCTTCGCAAAAAAGCGAGGAGCGGCAATCAAGCAAGCGAAGCAGATCGTTTACGAGGTGCTCAATCACGTGCATCAGAATCATATTAGTGAGACATAATTTGTTTTAAAAGGTACGTAATTTATTTTTGCGTAAAATATATTTTGGTGCAGTGGTCTCTTTGTCTGATTATTTTAAATTCTTGCATTCGATTTTCGTATATACTTCGCTTTTTCCTAAAATTGTACATTTTAGCTCGAAAATCTTTAATGTTTGTACCGCTTCAGCAAAATAATATTTTATTAACTTGGAAGCCCCAGCATAGGCATGGAATGGAAACTCATGGCATCATTTGTACGTTACAAATTTCTGTGTAGGTACGAGGAATTCATTGGACTGAGTCTAAAAGTCGTTTAGGGACCAATTTTGATTCCGGAAAAGATTTGTGGGTCAAACCATGAAAAGTATAAAAATCAGTGGGGAATTCAGGATGGAGTATTTTATTTTTCAAATTTAAGTAGGCAATTGGAGGAATTTTGTACATGCCAATGTGTGTACTTTTTCCATGTTCAGGAAGCAGCATACTTTGTAAGTTTTACTCAGAATATTTATTGCACGACCGGTTTAGTTTACAAATTTAAGGCTGAAATTACTGAATTTGTTGAGTGTGTACTTTTTATATGTGTGCCTGCTAAGAAAGAAAAAGAGGCAATGCAGCGCATGCCGGGCACAGCTAGTGTGATATAAACAACATAATTCATAACAAGAACTTTACTAATTAGACCATCCTTAAACATAATATTCACAAATGTCCTCCCACCCTTCCTTTTCACTATTTCCCCCATTTTTAAAGGCAAGTTTTTTTTTCTAATTTCCAGAGTCACCCATACACCGTTGACGCAACATGAGCAACGAAAAAAATTTCCAACTCAGTGAAGAGAGAAGCGGTTATTACAAAGAATAGCAGTATTTGCCATTTATCCGAGATAAATTAACTTTTAACTACGAAGGAAAGAAGCTAGACAAAGACCTCTGAAAGAAATTCGGTTTCAAGATACCAAGAGTTGAGTTGAGTTGAGTAGAGATGAGTTACTCTGCCAGATGATTTGATTCTGCCGCAACAAACAAAGGAAGAGAATGATTTTATGTTACAGGTGATGGATAAGTATATTGATACCCATAAAAAAGCCCACTGTATGTTTTAAAAGTTGTCTTCACGACGCGAATTTTTACCGAGTAGGAAAGCAATACTCGGACTTAGTGCAGATATAGTAAGAGTTTGGCAACAGATGGGAGGAATGAGGAAAGACATTACGTACCTCACTTTTTCACATAATCCTAAATCTCATTCCATGATATAAATCTCTGACCATATTACTTTGGGTAATCGACGAGGTACAAACTAACGAGATGGCTTGAGGAAAATATCATATCCCCCAGAAAACAATGACCTTGGTGTAATTTTAAAGAAAAAAATCGCACCCTTCCAAAGATATAAAACGTCATCTCTTAACCGCACTACTATTCGAGATCATTTCCACCGAATATCAGGCATTTGGCTTGGGAAATGGTACTCTAGAGAGAGACATTATTTTAAAAAATGAGTTATTTTTAACTCTTAGATCTTGTCAGAAATTTAGCAATGGGTACCTTGATTTTCTCCTCCGGTCAACAATCCGTAGATTATTTTGCATCAGTCGTTTTCCGTCTCCATTCCGCCCGATCTTGAGCCAGCCTCTGCAACTCCCAGTAGGAATGGCAGCCCATATTCTCTAAAATCTGTTCGAAGTATTCATTTCTGGGTCTGTTTCTCGCATTTCTACCCTAAACTGAGCCCTCTATGATGGCTCCCAATTACCCCTCGTGTCTTATAGCGTGGCCTATCCAGGTATCTCGTCTCTATCTAATTGTGTTCCACAGACATGGTACCTAATCGGCTCTCCGTGGTACCGCTTCATTAGTCACCCACTCCATCCAAGATATTTTGAGGATTCTCCGGTAGCACTACATCTCAAAGGCCTCTTTATCTTTCCTCCATTCATATATTACGCATGTTTCAATACCATAAAGCAAAACACTCCACACACGTCTTCAGTCGGAGTTTTCTTAAATGCAAATTAATGTTATTGGAAGTTAAAAGCCTTTTCTTTTTATTAAAAGCTGCCTTGGCCTGATTAATCCTATTATTATCCAAAATATTTTCAAAAATTATTAAATTACTTCATTACATGATTTTTTACCAAATCGGAAAATAACCTTCCTATGCGAAGACTTTTTCCCGTACGGTATGAAAGATTGAGTCAAAATAGACACTCATGCAAGCATATTTATTGTGAATAGGGAATTGTGACTAGGGAATAATGTCACTCGAAAATCCTTAATCGACATTTACCCTCAAGTGAAATTACTGCGAACGTGCACTGTAGTACATTAATTTTACCGAAAAAAATTTTATATTTTTTGTGCCGAGGTTATATTAATCATTAACATCACTCAAATAGTATAACTAGGAATCGCCAGGAGATGTTTCTCCCTTCAAAAGGAAATGGCGAATGCAACAGGAGTTTAAAAACTCTCAGTCCATCTTCACACGGTACCGGCCATTTTTAGAAGCAAATCGCAGAGAGCGATTCCCATTTAAGATAGCTTGACAGGTAATGACCAATGAGTGCATATACTAACAACTTTTCAATTAAATCAAAATAAATCTTGGCTCACACTTCAGTTTAAGCACATTAGTTTGCACGGTGGAAACCTCCATGCACGTAGTAATATAAATGGCACGTTAATTATGATTATACAATTTTCGCCTTAATTAATTGATTGCTTTCACTTAGAATGATTATAATACGCGCGCAAACCGAAAGGTAAGCAAAATTTATTGCGTAATACACACATCTGTTTAACACAGAATGATACCTAGATATTTGTTAATCACCTTTTATAAAAATAAGACACGTATTATTTGCTGATAATAGAAAACATTTTCATAAATATATGATGAAATTATTTCAAAATTTACACCAATCGCTATTAGGCGACGTTTTCAAAGAGAATTACATTTCAAAGGATCCAAATCGGAAGCTTGCAATTTTTCCAGTCTTATCTACACGTGTTGCTAATAAGTAGACGTGAGCGAAGTTTCACGCCAATCTGTACGTAAATGAAAATTGCTCGAACTAAGTTAAATAGGATTTAAGGCGGAGACTCGAGGAAAATGCTCTCCTAAACGCTATACCAGCCCCCCAGCACCACCCTTGGTTACTCTCCTCACTCCCCATAACCCCTTCACCCGATAATGTCCAACCAAGCCTCGAAAAAGATTTAATGGGAAAAAAATTAAAAAATAAAGTGAAAAAAAGAGTGGGAAACGAAAGACCCTTTTCCCGTTCGTGGGACCAGAAGTATGAGAGCGAGTCGATTTTCGCGCTCGGAGCCGAGCAGAAGAGGGATAAAAAGAGAACGGGACGATAATTCCCTCTTCCAAATGCCCCGAAACGAAATCGAAATATCCGCCTATTCGATCAAGGGGAGTTGCTGGGGAAAGAGCGGTGGAAAAGGGGTTTGAAATGGGTGAACAAATTGAAAAAAATAAAAGGAAAGAGGGAAAGAGAGAGGAGTAAGGAGCCTAAAATGAAGGAAACGTAGGACGGCGGGAGAGAGGTTTTAGGTGAACGGATCGATCTGCGACTAGATTAGCACTCTCTTGCCTTTTCGCACCAACTTCCCCGTCTTCGACTCGAAATCTTTTTATTTTTGCCCGCACCTGAACGGAAAAGTTCGTTTTTCTACTCTGTTTTGAGGGAAAAAACTGGCGCTTTCGCTACCAGTTGGATTCACGCTGGATCAAATTCGGTTATTCTAGCTGCGACTTAAGTAGTAAGACACTTTCAGAGTTTACGCATTGATATAGATAATTAGAAACGTCAAATGAAATATTTTAATTTAGTGACCTGTATCGAAGCAAGAGTTTATCTGAATATTCTTGAAAAGGCGATAGAGATTGGAGGATCCAAAGATTTTGCTTTGTAGGCCTAAAATATTTCATTGATGATGCCTACAATTTTTAAATCCACAGAGTTCTTTATTGATACAACTAGTTTCAACGCTATTGCATTATCTTCAGGTATAAGCCTTAAAATCATGGTCGGTGGTATATATACTGAAAAGCAAGATGGAGAGGGGGCAGGTTAGGGGGGATGGTGGTATGACGGGGGAATGGTAGGTAATTTAAATCTTGTAACTGAAGATGATGCAGTGGCGTTGAAACTAGTTGTACCAATAAAGAACTCTGTGGATTAAAACATAGTTGCTATTGCCATGTGTACATACGTTTAATGGTTCAAGAAGTTCTACGTCTTTCAATTCCCAATTTCCATGCTTCCCGAGCATTCCACAGATCTCCATCTAATCCTCTTTCTCTTATTTCTTTCTGTATCCCTTGTGTCCAACTTTTCCTCGGTCTTCCTCTCCGCCGTCTTCCTTCCGGGTTCCACAGCAACATTTGTTTTGGAAGTCTTTCATTTTCCATTCATTGCACGCGCCCATACCAGCTCAATTGGATATGCTATCCAAAGAAAATAAAAAAAGATCCAATGGCAATCCAAGCTATTGTCATTATTTATTCAATAATTGACAAACACAAGGTTACACCGGATAGGATTTAATTTGACATAAAATTATTATTTTTAATGTCATAAATGGCCTAGCTCATTAAACATTTCATCAACCTCTGTTATGGTCAGTTGCAGGAACGACACATTTGTATTCCATAGAGTTAAGCCATAGCAAACATTCAGTAAGCGTTGAAGAAACCCAATAAATTTATTAGTTTGATAAATGTCTTCATAACTTATGGAATGGGGCTATGATGGGAACTTATGGAATGGGGCTTCATATGCAGCCAAGATGGCGGACGTGCAATGAACCGCTTGGAGTTTTAATTACTTGATATAATAGTTTATTTGTGACAAATGGCCAGACTGCTTACTCTGACTGAATAATCATAAAATGCATTAGTAATTATACATAGGATATCCACTGTAAGTTTTATCGAGCGAAGATAGATTACATCAAAAATTCGAACCAATCAACTATTGGTTGATTAGATATGAAACTAGTAGATGTGATCCTGTTTCCCAAAAGTTTAGATGTTTGACTCGAACGTCGAAACATCGAGGACAGAGGCGAATCCCATCTCTGGTGAAGGGTCGTCTATATATGAGGAGGGCCAGGTGCGAGATCAGGTGGTTCTTCACCAGGCCCGGCATTCACATCTGCCCTGAGGACGATACTGGAGTCGAACCTCGAAACGTCGGTCAACATGGACCCACTCAACCTGACGGTAGTCGAGAAAACTTTTAGAAACTCGTACGCCGAGAAAGCTTCAGATCTGAATTAGCGTATTCTGCTGTTATGTGAAATATTTGAAGAGAAAATAAAGACACAAGGCAGTCACAAGCAAAGAATATTTCAGAAAAATTTCCATTCAAATAAGACGAAAAATCGCCTACGTAGCACCAGAAAGAGGCAGGTCTTTGCCACCCTACCCAATATGTTGCAAGTCGCAAAGTCCCACTTCCCTTCTTAGTTCTGAAATACACTATTTTACCCAGTTCTCAACTCACTATCAAGCACAGAAGGCATGTCAGTGTGTAATAGTATGAACGTAAGAATAGTATTCAGGTGATACATTGGATAAATACGACGAGCGAGTACATACTAGTCATTTTTTCCTGAATACTTAAAAGAAAACATGTCCTCTCCCTGATATTGAAACGCCGCGCACCTTAATTTATAATATGCTAATATTTTGTATTCATGGTTTTCATGCATTTTGAATGAAGAAATCTCTGGTCTCCGCCCGGGTGAGTTATTCCATTCTCTCCGACGTTTCGAGGTCCAACATGGCCTTCATCATCAGCGAAGCTGAAGCTCATACCTAAAGAGGTTCGGAATATATAGCGATGGTGCCATTGTGGGAATTCCTATGATTTTTTTTCCAAGTGAGTTCCAATTCCTCCAGGATTGGCATCCACATCTTGCTTAGGGAAAGGCTCTGGCCACGGTTAGATTTTTCTCTCTCCATCCCAATCTCCATGCCTCCTTCGTCTGTCGGTCCCAATAGCTGTATGAATGGCTCAATAACTTCGCACTCTTGAAATGTATGTCATGGCTTCAGGTCGCTCCGTGCATGCATGCGTACTGCATTCTTCGCGGGCCGTGTCGGACCTCGAAACGTTGAAGTAAATGGACCAATTCACCCAAACGTAGACTAGAGAACTCCTCATTCAACAGATTCGCTGGGAAAGCACCAAATTTTTCATAATGCATTTTATTTTGCAAGGCCTGAAATTTTCACGCTCGGTTGTTTACTTTAGTGTTTTTGGTGTCAATGAGGTTTTAGAAGATTTTGACTTTCAAGGGACTGTTGAGAGGAAGCTCGAACAAGAAGAAATGTAGCGGAACGCTAGTATTTTGCAATTTAACTTCCACTTCACCTCTCTGGGAAAAACAAACGAGAGTAAAAAAACATTTTTGTAGAAAGACTTTTTTTATAACCACCAACCTACGAGGCTTTATAATATGAACAACAAACTGTTACCCCAGAGTCCCGTATTAATAAAATGCCCAATAAAGAGGGTAAAATTACAATGGAGCCCATTTTCTATAAAAGTTTTTCGAAACATGATTTGGATATATCGAGGGTTATTAAGAATTTCCATTTTTCATTCACTGGGGTAAGAAAATCACTCCCAGCTCAACCAATTTAGAGGGTCTCTCGTTTACCTGCGGTTACAACTTAATCTATTATCTCTTTGAATATTTGTCGTCGGTCCCCTTGGTTCAACTTGATACTAGATCACCTGACTCTATATCAATACTTTCTCTCTACGGCCCAATTCTAGCCCTGTGCGATCTATATTTCAATACAATTCCACGAGTTAATTTATGTAGTCGCCTAGTCATGAGGCTCCTAAAGCCGAAACCTCTCGTGCGGCATTCGCCAAATGGCGAGATTTCGTCATTTACCGCATTCAACGAAACTAAGTTCGCCTTTGCATTTAAGCAAATGAGTATAATGCCATGCAAAATAGTATAATATTCTCACAAAGAACGTTTTCCTTGTTAACCTGACGACCTTTAGTCTCACTTTCGACTCACACCGACTCCCTAATGACAACGGTAGACAAATGAATATCTTCAAAACACACCACAATGGCAGCCAGAGAAGTAGAAATACAGCCGTGGCCCAAATCCGAACATGTAGACGGCGCTGCCTCTAGACGAACGAGTGTCTTCTAAGATGCGAGCACGTTTACCGACACCGTACGGAAAGAGACAAACCCCGTTGCCGAGAGATATGCCTACTCTGAACAGAGTTCGGCGAGCATTCGCTCGGAAATCGCCGAATGCCACATGTGGGCCCCAGTTTAATATTTCTCCTTAATAGACTTCAAATGCGTTCTGACGTATAAAACTCGTGTCTGTACGCGACTAGCGCCTTCAATATAGTTTTTTATCGATGAACAGTTGCCGTCAACAGCTACAAAACATGTGCTTCTCAATAATACCAGCCGCGCTTCGTCACCGATTGTGAGTCATTGAGTGTCACTTAGTCAATTTAATACTTGAGGCGAGTGAATAATGTTAAGGCATATGACTTTTGGTCCACAGATTCAGTAATACCCATTTTCTCATTCATCTTTAACTTCTCCAGTTGAAATTCTTTCGCTTAGTAGAATTAGATATGTCATGAAAACATTTAAAAGATTCGATTACATTGTTATTCACGACATGATATGAAACTCTGATGGTAGTTTTGAATGAAATCCAATTTTACCCAGAATTCAATGACCATAGTTTCATTTTAAAGAATCTAATTTTACCTATAATTCAATGATCATCGTTTCATTTTAAGGAAAAATATCGTCCATTCATGAAAAGACTAAAATATCTGCCACTTTTTGCACTACTTTTCGAGAAACTTGCCAGCAAATACCAGACATTTTTCTTGGGAAATGGTACGGCTCTTCATTTAAAAAAATGAGAAATTTTTAACTCCTGAGTCTTGTCAGAAATAGTTGCATATTCTATCAAATATTTTTTCAAAAAAATGCTTTACTTACCACAAAAATCTTTACAGAATCGGGAAAAAAAATTCCTTTGCGATTGCCCTACCCGTGTAATGTGTGAAAAAATAATTCAAATGAAAGACCTTTGATAGTGTATTTAGTTAATTTCGGGGGATTTTAGTTATATATGGCAAATATGATGCATATTAAAATAAAAATATGAACTTAATGCTTCCTACAGTTGCTGAAATAATGAAACAAAATTGGACTGTGGTCTCTTTTACGACTAGGGAAAAATCTCGCTCAAGTTACCATTAAAGGAGAGAAAAGTAAACTTCGAATAAACCTTTTAGCAATGCACTGGAATGTAGCGCCGTCATTTCTCCCTAAAAAGTCATAGATAGCACTTGTGATGAAGGGTTTGTATGTGGCTTTCCTGGGGAAAAAGGCCGTTGAAGTTATTTTGGGTTTACCACAGAAATAGGAGGGCTGTTGATGCCAACGTTTCGACAGCTGTTTCTACCGCCGTATTTAGGACTGAATCAGCCCTGAATACGATGGCAGAGACAGCCTTCCTGATGTGGAACGAAACATATGAAAACTCATCAGAGTAGTTTGTGTGGCTGACGACGGAAATTATTCAAATGAAGGGATAAGACGCATGAGAATCATCACTGCTCCAATGGTGGCATTCTTTCAATTGAAACCTCACTTCCTTCTCAAGAGTCGTATGTATGTTCACCTCAAGTATTCATAATAAATGGATAGTAAATATTCATAAAATGAAGAAAAAACGACTGAATTATTACGTATTTAAGTATTATCACATGTAATTTTTTGTACAGAGGCAATATTCCTCTCATATTAAAAATATGTGTGCATGCACAGTGATTAAATACTTTCAACTACCATATTTGGCTAAAAAAAGGTTAATCAAAGAGAAAAATTATAATAGTATCATCGTAAATGCGTACAGTAGTTTAAATATATTTTCTTAATGGGAATAGAATATAAAAATTAGTTCCAAAGTAAGGCAAAAAACCTTTTGTATACTTAGGCATCGTACAGGGGAATAACAGAGCTGTAGCTAACGTTCGTTTGTTTAAGAAAGACATAGCAAACGGCAAGGATCGCTGTATCAGTGAAATGAGTTTTTCTGCTCACAAGTTCCTGCTTTCAGTGGAACTGACCAGCTGAAACCCCAATGCAGGCAACACAAGTAGAACGTTAGATGTCCGCGCACATCACGTATGTACCAATGCATAGCCTAATTAACAGGATATTCTCAATATCGTTAAGTACTTCCCTCACTGCCCTCTAAAAATCATTCCCACTTACAGCACTGAAAAAGTTCCTGGAGCTTCACAGAGGAACATTTGTGGGAGATGGGCATTGGAACTTTCAAAATCCTGCAAAATGGGAAGGAGGGATTTTTAGTGTGCAGGGTCAAAGAAAACCTTTCCAATTGCTGTCGATGTAAGCGTTTCGAAGAGTGAAATAAACTCACCACTACATGCCGTCCCATTTCGACTCGACTAGCGAAAAGTCATAGCAGTGGGTTAACCCCTAGCCTTGCGAGTAAGTGCCTCGCGTCTTTTACGAGAAATAGTTAGTTAACCCTTCCCCTCTTTCTCTCTCTCGTTAACTCCCTCTCTTCCCCTCCGTCCTTTCTCTTACACCCCCTCCACTCCTTCCTACCCCCTTCCTGCACAGGTCGGCGCCAGGAGATTTTTCGGGAGATACGAATTATTCATGGGTTAATAGTGGTTCACTCTTTTCCTTGATACGACTGGCCGAGTTCAATATGCATGAAGTTTCCCTTCTAACACCATCATCATTGCATTCATTCAATCATTGCAGTAGTCCTTGATTCAATCCTGTTCCTCACTATGTCGTCATGTGTCTGGTGCTAGTTTTTTTGAGCATAGATTTGCGGGAAACTTTGCGTACGTGTTTTCATGAGTAATATGAATAGATATAAGTGAAAAAACAGCATAACACTGGTTTGGTTGTCTGACAATGCAGTGCTACTTCAATGGCATGAGACATACATTCGTTTTAACTCAATAACATCAGCACAGGCTTCCCTCTAGATGCTAGATTGTACATTTATTAGTATTTTAACGGCGACTGCAAAAGGTTTGAGAGCCAAAATATACTCCATATTTGAAAACATCATATTTCAGTATAATTTTGTATTTATGTCGAACACCGCACTATTAACCGAGGTAATAATACGGTTTAATTAGGAAAAAATTAACAATGATTTATTATACCATTTTTATTGCTGCCTACTAAATGAGTCCCAACGGATAAACAGGTGCACTCAGATAAAATGTGGTCCAAGATTTATTTGGGACTAGCTTAAGAAACAATTAAAAAGCACACTCGGTGACCCATGACTGCCCGTCTTGCCACCTTATACTTCTCAAACTTAAACACCTTGTCATTCTAGCACTTCTGATTAATACTCCGTATAAGTTCTAATTTCGCGCCTTAAACCCAAGGAATAACAATGCTTTGAGACAACAAATTTAAAATAAAATTCATGTATATAACAACATGTATGGTTATTTCCAACCTATAAACAGGTGCACATAGGTGAAGAGTGGTACAGGGACTTCTTTCGACTTACTTGAAAATGGCTTACGAATTACACTCTAATCACCCTTAAGTTCTGTTGCGCCTCGCAAAGTTATGACCTACCCATCTACATCTTCCTCTCGCGTTAATGCTCTTTATTGTTGGACTCTAAGCACTCCCTCGTTCTTACCCATTTGATCTTCAGCTTCCTCCTCCAGTACCATTTTTCGAAAGCCTTCACCCCACCTGTTTAAGCTTTCCATTGCTCCATGTCTCAGAGACACAGCGCAACACTCCATGCTAATATTTTCAGTTTTTTCTTACTGTAAATCCTATTTTCTTCAAAATTCAATTTTAAAACTTATGCCTTTGAGTGCTTTTATAGCTTGAGGTATTCCTGGCTTGATATCCCTTAAAATTCATAAAAAAAGCTATCTCTTGCAATCAAAATTTACATAACGATTCAATCATTCTATGATTATCCATAAGTCATAAATACATTTTTATTTTCCTAAGCTGTGAAAATGTGTGAATGATTCCACTTTCTCTATGACCTCTCTTTATAGCAAAATGTCAACACTTAGTCCGATCCTCTAGCAAGGATTTCCACAGGTTTACCATTAATTTTCATTTTGTACGTTATGGCACATTATGGATCCATGGAACAGCCATTTATCGATGTCATGGCTGTAGATATACTGGAAAGTATTGATAATAGGCTTTAATAGAGAATGAGAATGATTATCGCAGTCAGTCCAAAATAAAACACTACACCATCTTAAATAGAACGCAAGGCAAAATGGGAGGAGAACCATCACTGTAAAGTTTGCTTTCCTATAATGACTTTATTAGCAACCATTCGCTCAATTCATCTCAGTCGTCGTACAGAGTCTAACTTACGAGTGTATTTCATATAGTTATTATATTCTTTCACCATTGACTCGCATTGAGATTATCTATATGGAAGATACCTATGAATTACGCGAACAGTAAACTAGAAGGAGTTTCCAAACGGAAGTGGAGCTTTGAAGGTAAGAGAAACAGAGAGCTAAAATTGACAAACATTTCAGGTGGAGAGTTAAAAAGCCTGTAATGAAAGATGCACAGCTCGGTGGAGCGACAAGAAAAATTGGAGAACGAAGGACATGCAACTTTATCGAAGCATCTCTAATAATGCACACTTCTACAATGAGCAGATAACATTAATCTCGTTTCAACAAATTCAT
Source organism: Ceriagrion tenellum (assembly GCA_963169105.1). Classification (NCBI taxonomy): domain Eukaryota; kingdom Metazoa; phylum Arthropoda; class Insecta; order Odonata; family Coenagrionidae; genus Ceriagrion; species Ceriagrion tenellum. The sequence goes on from OY720641.1 coordinate 32,375,018, forward strand.
TTCTCCCTCGGGTGCTTAAAAGCGTTCACGAGTAAATGTAGTGATATTGCATATAAAAGCTCACATCTGATATCATTTGAATGACGTTTAGCGTATTAGGCGATATTTGTGGAAATGGGGTACAGATGCCATGATCTTACAATAAAAGTTTTTTTACTCTTCTTTTTATTTACTCCTCTTCATTTGAATAGACTACAGTGACATTTAAATCAAGAACAACAACAGGTAAAGAGATGTAGACTGATGTACGTAGCTCAATCCTACCAAAAGATTAGACAAAGTAACCTAACTTCGTTTCATCCGCGCCTCTTTTGGAATAATATTGGAGAAACATGAGCCTTACCTATTTTTGAGCTGATTCTAAGATTAATATACACTCTAAAAGACATTATTAATTACCTTTAGCAGTTACTAAAAATTTTGAAACCCAATTTGCGTCACTTCTTCCTCATTAAAAATACCATTGCACAATGGAGTTTTTGCAAAGAGTTAACAAATGGGGGCCACCATAATACAAAATTTATTTGAATTTGTTAACAATTTATTATGATAACCATGCATAAAAAGCCTAAACGCTTCCAAATTCAAGCTAGGTCAACAGAGGGATCTGGTAAAACATTTCGCCTTCATGAAATCCAATGTATGTTCCATTTCCCAATATGCAGTGAACAAAAAAGTCCAATATGAAAAGGTCATCGATCAGTAAAAACTATTCAAATGAAAAATCCTCTTTGGTGACCTCCCTGAGAGTATAGAGGGACGAAGGGGTCGAAAGAGGGGGGGCAACAGGTGCGGTGCAACACGCGTCCTCATGGCGCACACTGAATTGGGCAACGATTCGAAAACCGATAAAGTGTTTTCAAAAATGGATTTTCTCATCGGTTGCCCGGAGGCAAGCACATACTGTCATATTAAAAAGCTTCAGCAAAAAGTGAGAGGCGCGTATAGCCATCCTTCTGAATAATTTTCTGCGGCTCTTCCTCACTTGAGCCTCGTGATTTGACATTAGAGTTGGCACATCTAAAATAAAGCTGTTTGGTAACAGAGACAAAGAGCTGTTGCTCAGTACACTGATTTCTAACAATCTACCGTTAGAGAATAATGTATAGCACAAATTGCATGCCCTCAATATACCATTCTGTGGTACTCTTGAGTGCGCTGATGGACCGATGGATATTGAACAAGGCATTTGCAACAGCATTGTACACTTAACTTTCAATTCTTATGCGAATGATATCCACGTAGAAGTCATTCCTACGACATTTAACAACAGGAGAACAAAGGGGCACTTAATCATTGTGAAAAAAATTAAAACTCAACGTTTTTTTACTCCTTTCATCAGCTACAAAAAAGTTTAGACTAAATCATAATGGTATCTTTTTGAAAAATAATTATCAATCACCCGTTTCAAAGATTTACTCTTGAAATTGAGGCTTGAATAGTAAAATCACAACTTTTACAGGGTCAACTCTATCTCTTTTCCAGTCAACCATCCGTAGATTATTTTCAGCGGTCGTTTTCCGTCTCCATTCTGCCCGATCTTGAGCCAGCCTCTTCAAGCCCAAGTAGGAATGGCAGCCCATATCCTCTACAATTTGTTCAACGAATTCCTTTTTGGGTCTGCCTTTCGCCTTTGTACCCTGAAGTGAGCCCTCTATAGTGGTTCTTAATAGTCCCTCGTGTTTTATGGAGTGGCCTATCCAGGTTTCTCGTCTCTTTCTCATTGTGTTCCACAGACACGGCACCTCATCAGCTCTCCGTAGTACCGCTTAGTCAGTCACCCTCCCCATCCTAGATATTTTAAAGATTCTCCGGTAACACCACATCTTTAAGGCCTCTATTCTCTTACTTCCACTCAATCCAAGTGTCCATGTATCATTTCCATAAAGCAAGACACTCCATACCTATTTATTCTATATTCCTAGTTAAAAAAGATACAACTGGTTTTAATACTAACGGGACAATCCGCTAAATTTGAGTCTAACATACATACGTCAAAGAAAAGGATGCGCATTTCACATGTTATGACGATTAAGTCAGATTTTAAATCCCATTCGCAAAGACACAGATGTACCAGCCATAAGTGGTGCAGCCGGGAAAAAATTCAAAATCACACCTACTACGTTTTACTGAGTAATCGGTTTGATTTTAATCTTAAAAAGACTGGTTTTTCAAAGTCAGGACAAATAAAATTCCATTACTTGAGGTGCATCTAAACTCCGGGCTCCTTACACAATAGCAACGCTTCATCATAAGAGAAGGCGCATAACATAAACAACATAAAACAAAGATGACAATGAAACCATCCATAAATTCGTAACACTAGCCTGCGGTAGCAATAGAAGTGCTGATATGCACTTAATGACCTGTATGGCTTCTAAAAATGTAATCTCCCAACAACCACCGATTCAGTGGTCACAGGAACCTTAAAGTTGACCTTGCAACAACTTGTGTTTAAAGCGGCTGAGGCGTGCAGTGACATGAGCAGGTGCATGAGATAATGTTTTGTAGAACGGAAACATGAAGCTCCCGTTGATTTTGTAAAAGAACTTCGAAATCGATACATGTCCATGCATCGCTCCCTTGCATCGCCCATCCCATTTTGCATTCCCATTAACTGATAATTGCCGCACAAATACGATATGTGCGGACCCGCGCGAGTTCTTTGTAGCTTAAAGTTGGATGAAGTTCCATGAGCGAGGCCTAGAAGAGAGGTACATATCCGGTCGTCAACTGCGTAGAGAATGTAAAATACCTCAGATTTAAACAAACTAAAGATCTCTGGTGGGGCAAACATATTCGGGAAATAACTGTTCACGCATATCGTAAATTGGGATTTGTTAAATTGGTACTGTAACAGAGCGGCGGTAAAGTAAAAGAAATCAGCTACTTTTCCCAAGTTATATCCCAACTGGTAAACGCTGCCAAAAATTGGGATCCCTATGAGGCAGCCTTAAAAATAGAGAACCTTTGCAGAGAAGTTAGGCAAGATGCATGAATGGCCATTATAATAGTTTTCTTAGTGTTAGTGACCTCACGCACTAACTAGGATGGGAATCACGTTAATACCAGTGATTAAAACTTAGACGTAATCAATTACGTAATTCCTCAGCCAATTCATTTCCTTACGACGTTATTAATATCTTACGGACTCAAATATGCTACGGTAGATCAGATCATGAGAATAAAATTAGGAAAACGGACAGCAGAACAGACAAGTTTAGAATGTCGTTTTACCCGCAATCGATAAGAGAACATAATAGCTGCTGATGAGATTTTGAAGTAGGTTAGTCGATATGTCGCGTAGTCGATTAGTTGATTTGCTTCCAAATGCTTAATCTATCACGTAGTACTAAAATCATGTTTTGTATGATCCCTGCATGGATCTTTTATCTTTTTTACATAGTTGCATAATACATCAATTCAATAGTTTCTGTAGTATTGGTAGAATACCTATAGCGTAGTGCATGCTCCTGAAAGTTGCTCAGACATAACTGTCCATGTTGGTAATAACTTATCCCCAGCCAAATACCCTTGACGTGGCTTGCAGGGTAATACGTAGATGTAGATGCAGTGAAAACACAAGGGTAATACGTAGGTCTAGCCGCCCTGGACGTCTTATCGTGAAGGACTACTTGATGGCTGATCAATTACAAAAGATTATCTTTAGTTATCACCAGGGAAGGCGTCCCACATTGACATGGGTAACATGTGATCAGGTGATTTCGCTAATCTCTAGTACGTACACACGTAAATTTCATTGAAATGGGTTAGTTTTAATCTTCATCAATGCAAAGCAACGATACCCTGATTTCAGTCACACGCGCAGTAACTCTATAAGTACATGATCGCTAACTATCCTTATTCGTGCCGGATCGACACGGACCACGGTCACGCATATCTTTGGTACACAAATGTCACCATCAGGACCCCTAACACGCATGACTTTCAGGCATCAATGCAAAGTGGGACACCCTAGGGTACCTTATTCTTTAAAATCTGAAGACTTGAATATAGTGTTATTGAAGATTGTTTCATTGAGTAGGATGAAAAATCATGGTTTCCAGGATAGTTTTACTGTAACTCAGACATGAAAACAGAATATAAAACAGGGCCTAAAATCACATAAAAAGTCAAAAACGGCCATTTTAATGAGAAAAAATACACGCATATGATTTCAATTAGAACTGTTGATAAGCAGAGAAAATTCCTGAATAGATAAATAAATTACAATTCAGAAATCTTCTGCCTTCCTATTTATTCATTATTAATCAATTGAAAATTAATAATAATTAGTATTTCAATATAAATTAATAATTACTGTTGTATTTGAAGTCAAAATGCGGCGATTATATAGAAATGACGCTGTAGACGGTTTCCATGGCTGAAAAAATGTGATGATTTAAAAATATATGCGTAATAATTTTCAAACGGCGATTCTAAAACTGAATAAATAAATGTGTGTAATTTTGTATTTGTTTTGACTCAGTCTAGCCTGAGCCACTTTAATATGCCCTTTACCACCTCTTGATAATCTACATACCTATAATTTTCCTCCCCTTTTTAAAGCAGCATTTAACTTAGTTTATTGTTACCTTTGTGTTCTTTATATAGTATTTCTCAGATATTAGAGGGATTAAGTCTGGAGCCACTAGAGACGCGGAGGCTGCACGCTAGACTTAGGTTGTATGAGACATTTAGAACTGATGTTTTTCAGAGCAACACAGAGAATATTATCATGACGCCTCACTACATCTCAAGATCTGACAGAAGCGTTAAAATAAGAGAGATACACTGCCGATCAGATAGGTACAAGAACTCGTTCTTTCCGCGCACAATAAGCTTGTTTGAGAATTTCAGTACAGGTGTGTTTTAGCGCGACATTCGGAACATCATTTTAACGCAACACTACATTTCTTGGTTTGCTAAATGCGCTGAAATACCTGAAATACATTACCAAAGATGTAAGTAAAAACATTGTCCTTTCCATGCACAATAAGTGGCTATAATGAAATCGGAGCTCCATTTAAAATATATCCATAAACTACATAAACATTATACCTCCCAAAACCTAATTTTTTGCACCTTCACTCAGCTAGTGTCCTTTCACCCCCTGCCACACGCCCAAACGGCAGCTCGGATGGGAGTATGTACTTGTAAATATACCTGGAAACCCTTGACATCCCCATTCCCCTTCCATTGTATCCCACCCTCCACTACAATTCCCTTCCCGCTTTCACTAGGTTCACCCGAATTTTTCACATTCCCGTCAAGGGGAATATTTTTTCCTGATCCTCACCATTCAAGCCTGTCCTACCCCTTACTCATACCAATAAACCTTGGCATTCGTGCCGTTTAACTTCTCTATAAAGGAAAATACAATACAGTGTGACGCACTCTGCGAAATACCAGCCAGAAAAAATTCTGCAAAAGAAAAAAGTCAACATGCATTATAATGCACCATAATAAATATGAAACTACGAAACGAAACTAAGACTAATTACGCGAGAACAAATACATTCAAAAGCTGGTCCAAAAGGCTAACTTTTACCAACACGCACTACACTATCAGCTGTCATCAGTTTTACAGAAACTATTTGTATTACTGTATTTTACATTTGGATAAACCATTTACAGGGATAATACAAAAATGTGATGCTAGCACTACGCTGCAGATCATGAAACAAGCATTAGGAAGCAAATAAAACAGTCAGCTACAATGCCTGTCGCCAAACTTCCTTCAAAGTCTAATTAGCGGCCATATTGTCCCTTATTGACCGCGGGATCCCGTTTTGGTTCTAATTGATCAAGGTAACATCAAAATTTTAAACCTGTCTGCCCGGCAGGCTAATCCCTTAATTTTTCTCTCATAATCTGACCTACCTTAGTTCATCGGAGCTCGTAATATGCCATAAATACCCACAGAAAATATTTTACAAAGATGCTACCACTACTAAATGATACAGTGATGAAACCCAGAGACGTTAAAATATGTTCCTTTGACACAATTTCATTAGCTCAGATGATGTAAATATTTTTACAAATAAATAAGTAAGAATTAAATCCACAAATTTAAAACCTGACTAATGAGAAAACCTTGTCAATTCCAAGAAACAGAAGTTGCACATTGCACAAGATGAGAGGGAAACAGAACTTTTCAATCCGCATGATCCGCATCCGAGCGGACTGTGAGAGCGGAAAAAATGCAGGCTGCTAACTCCTCTTTCTTTTTTATGTAACGCAGACAATTTTCTGCCAAGTCTGAATAAAAAGCGTGTACATATAATCTTCGCTGATAACTGCATTATAGTAAAAAAAATTGAAAGCAAAAGCGCCATTTTTTCCACCAAATAGGTCAGATAACAAATTTTCTGTTCACATAAGGAAAAATATCATACAGTAGCGAGTTAAGGCATTCCATTGGAAATGAATATAGGAGTACGAAATCACGGTCATATAACAGTTGAAAACATTCATTTATCTCCCGTTTCAATTTTAAGGAATCAAGCTGCTTAGCGAAACGGATTTATAAGCGCAATATAAAAGTTTTTTTTAATCTTAAAAATCAACAAGAACCCTCTATCATTTTACCTTTGGCCGCAAAAGAAAGAAAATTCAACCACAGTATGCATGAAAACACATTTAAAAATGCAGGTCGGAATACTGAGGAGAATTTTGTGATCAGGTGAACTAAAAATTTTCGAAACTGCTTTAGTTCGTAACGAAGGGAGATTTTCTAAGATCAGGTGATGATAGACTAATGAAGTCACTGGCATCCAAACAAGAAGAAAACTTCATGAGTACCAAATTTAAAAAAAAATTATTTAGGAAAGGAAGCCGTAAAATGGCACTTCACATGGAAATATGTATGTAGGTTTAACCGTAGGACACACAGCATCTATAAGCTAAAAGCGATGAGGATGAATGCAGGGGACAAGAAGCTGATCAGTGAAACTCATGAAATAATCAGTCTTTGTCAATCACCATCATCCTTCTTCCTACCCTAACATTCATAAACATCTACATACTGTCCTGCAAGTCTACTGAAGAGCGTATGGCAGTGGATGAGTTACCACAACAATGGACGTGAAACTTTCACCAACATTCATTACACTTCAAATTAATTGACGGCAGTCCTCTACCCTTCCCCATCTAACGCTAGTTCCCTTACTCCTTGGTAGTTCTTTCATGGACTTTCTTTTTCATCTGTCCTACGTATTTCTCTCATGACCGTCCTCTTGGGACTTCACCCTTCATTTACATTCAGCGATAAGCCATTGTGCCTCAGGGTTTGCCAAATCCATCTGGTTCTTCTTTTCACTATTGTGGTCCATAGGGTCGTCTCCCCTGCTACTCTTCTTTAAACTTCTTCATTCGCATTACATCCGTCCATTTCATCTTCAGTATCCTCTTCGAGCATCAAGTTCGAAAGGCTTTTCAAGTCTGCATTTCCAATGGGCCATGCTTCCAATTCATTGAGTGCCAAGCTCCACATGAATTTTTTCACATACGATTGATACTCGTGACTGGTGTAAGGAGAAAACAAATATTAATAATCTCTTACTCTTTAATTACTCTATAACTTTTTAGTATTTTGCCTGCCTGACTGATTGCACAAACATTTAGCCAATGAATCAATATTTATGAGATAACTAATGTTATGCAATATACAGCAATATCCAGGCTGCAAAAACTCTGGATGTCGTAACTAATCTCCTATTAGCTATTGATTTTATCTCTGAATTACTGGGAAGGAGTCACCATATGGTTTAAACGATGGAACCACACTTAAATCCCTTTAGTACCCAATCACGTTAAATTCTATTATATATATATTGTTAGCGAGGATTTTGGTCAAAGAATTATATCGGTTGTCTCTGCCTATACTTCGTCATAACTGTAAATCATCTTTAGGGCTGGCATTGCGAAATGAACATACCACAGAAAAGAAAAACATTATTGCAACTAAAAATGAACAGGCTTCTATGGTACATACCCCGACAAGTTATATTAACCAAAATTTCATACCAATATAATTAGGTAACTTTTTAAGCACAAAAAATTCGTCCCTCGTAAAAAAATTTCATCACAATAGTTACGAGGTTATCATCGGTAAAACAATTGAAAATATGACATTCATGGAATAAAAAAAATAAAAAAGGCAATATATTATTAACTAAACAAAAGCTTAGCTTCAAGTAAAACTTATTAAAAATGGAAATTTAAAAAAAACTATTCACACACCAATTACACCCAAAGGTCAAAGGCTCCAAATCAATGAAAACTGACAGTCAAGTAGGAAATTGTTGCTACGAAGCACCAAATAAGGTACCGAACACAAAAGAGTAAAGGATTAGCTCATTGAAATACGTCGACCTTAATTTTCTCGTTTCGTCTTTTCTATTTTCTCGTTATTTCAACGGTTCATGACTACCCATATCGCATTCTAATGCGACGGTCATCTATATAACATGCACGTTCAATGCGCTATCTCAATATTTGAGATACCTACAGTTTATGTATCCAATGACTAACTTTGTTTCGCATAGAGCACACATGCTAACATTATGTTTTCACCACTGCTTGTTAGAAGTATGTTTCAAATAAATATGTGTAACGATATTAGGTAGGCTGAATGACTACAGAACCATGTTCTTCATTCCATCTGCATGGCTCAGTAAACATTCATCCTACCTAATATATCCTCACACATTTTTACTTGAAACGTTTCTCACGAGTATACGCCTATTCTATCTCATAAATGCGAACATATGTTTTCCAAATAAGCCTTCCATTTCACTTCAAGGGGACTTCAAGGCCTTACTCTGATTTTAAGGTAGGTGGAGCGGAGTCCTATAGTGAATATTTTTTTAATCGATTAGTAAGTCGATAAATAATTCATGGACTGCATTTCTCTTTCGTAAATTCGTTTATATGTTGAAAACAACCGTTTACAGCGTAAAAATAAATGATGAAAATATTATATTTTAAAAATTTTGTCTCCGTTAAAGCAATCTTATAACGCGCAATACGAAAGCCTCAGTGGCTGGAAGGGGCGATTAGGGGCATTAGGTTGCTCAAGGCCATGACAGAGGAAAGGATTTTGGGTAAACGGGGTAGGAAAAAAAATTATCGGTTTTATGGACGAGATGAAGAAGGTTTGATAGTATGTTGAGATGGAGAAGGAGATACAAGAGGTAGATAGGACCCGGCGACAGTGGAAAATCTGTATTTATTTTCTTTGAAACTCAATAAAACCAAAATTTACTGATATATTACTTCAATGCTTTGAATGCAAATTCAAGACTATAAATATATGACAAAATAAAACGTAAAAAATGTATCATATGAAAAAGTAATACACCATGTATTAAAATGATATTCTTGAGCGCATACTTCAAAGAGTGAAGAAAAAGAGGATTGATAGGAAGATAGGTCTAGGAGAAGGGAGAAAACTGTACCCGTAAAGCAGGAGATGCGATGTTGCCAATGGCAGCAAGGACATGAATTTCATACCATTACTGTATACTCATTACACACCTGGAAGTCTAGCAATGTACATATAAAACTCCCTAATATAGCCTCACTTAATGTAGGGCAGGGTTGCAAAATGCTTTTCGACGTCGTCCAGATATGAGCACCTGGATCTTTAGTTTGGCAACAGCGTTCTCCATAAGGCCCAAGCTGTCAACTAAATGTGGAACGCTCAAGAGTGGGGAGAGAGGTCAGGCTCAGGAGAGGTTAATGACCCCACCCCCTTCCCCGACTCTTCCCCGCCTCTTCCCCTATCCCAACCCCCCTCCACTCTCTGGTCTGCGTGAAGAAGAAACTTTTGCCGCCAACCACTTCCCTCCCTCCAGAGGTTTTTCAACCCCTTTCTCACTCCCCACTTTTCAACCTTCTTCTCCCTTCTCCTCAACCTTCTTCCTCCCGCTTCTCTCTTCCCCTGCATCCCCTGAACCCTCCTCCTCCCTCCCCGCGGACCCCCCATACCCTCAGTGAGCAAACAACAAAGGGAACGGCCTAAAGGCCAACCGGAAAATATGAAAAGGGAGCAATATTTAAAAAAATAAATTAAGAAATTAAGAAAAGAAGCGAAAAAAGGCGGCACCCAAAAAGAGAAAAGTTAGCAGTTATTATAATCGGGTGGGTGGGTTACACCCGCGTGAGAGGAACGCAAAATGCAGTTTTTTACGGTCACCTTCCCAGGCGACACCCATCCCAGGCTTCGTTTCATTTTCCCACTTTCAGCGGAAATAAAGGGGCTCTGTGCAGTGTTGTTGCAGCTTGAAAATCATTTGAAATCAAGTACATTTCCCTGAGTGCAGAGGGGATGAGTTTTGAATAACAATAGCGAATAGTACATCTACATAATATCCTGCGACCCGCCGCATGGGCGTGTGGCAAGGAGTGTTAGGTCACCAGCCGTGTAAAGATACATGTTTTTGGAAGGTGAAGTGGTGACGTGCAATATGGGAGTGTATTTAAAAAATCTCAGTTTTTATTGTGGTCGGTTATTGTGCGTGGAAAGAACGAGTTCTTGTACCTATCTGTTCGGCAGTGTATCTCTCTTATTTTATCGCTTCTGTCAGACCTAGAGATATAGAGAGGCGTCATGATAATATTCTCTGTGTCGCTCTGAAAAATATCAGTTCTAAATTTATCATGCAACCTAAGCCTAGCGTGTAGCCTCCGAGTCTCTAAGGTCTCCCACCTTTATCCCTCTTAAAGTTGTGAGACACTATATGTTCGCTTGTAGCAGTTTTTAACGAAGCGCGCGGCGTTTCTTTGTATTTTATTAATATTTTTTGTTAAATCTTTATGACCAGAGTCCCAAATGCTCGCGGCGTATTCGAGGTGTGGCCTAACCAGAGTCAAGTAGCATCTCTTTTACTTTTTCATCCGAGGACCTTCCTATTACACGCTGAACAGCTGCTAGCGTATTTAATGCTGTGCCGCATATGTTTTGTATGCGTGAGTTGAAATAGGTAGCATTAACGACGCAGGAGCTAAGGTTTAAAAGCAGAGTGCACCTCTCATGCGTGCATTTCGTAACTCGCATTGCTATTTGCCGGAACCATGATAGCCAGATCGCGTTAAACCGCCTAAGGGGCGATGTGAGCAGCAAAGGGAATTCGTTTAAGGGCGATAATCATTGGGAGATTGGAAACATAGGGATCGATATCTTGCGATGATCCTTAGAGCTGATATACAGACCCGGTGAGCTTGTGTTAACTAGGTATTAACAGTTTTGATAGCAAAAGGATAGCTGTGAATATATTTGTAGTGAATTACTGCAACCAATCTCGTTATCCTACGTCCAGCAAGAAGAAAGCTATCTGGAATTTTTTAATTTGCTCCGGAAGTTTAAAGAGTAAGGTCAAATGTTACAATAGAAATTCAGTGGAGATGGGTTGAATCGTTGTGATTCCATAATTGAAAATGGTAGTAAGCGCTAAGGCTTTCCTCCATTACATTTTTTCACTCAGAGCCAAATGAAATGTATATACGAAGCAGTATCGAGAAATTGGAGTGATGCTAAGTAATGAGCGTGAAAACGACGTTCAGTGATTTTTGGTGACAAGACCTCACCTTACATACGGTCTAAAATCTATGTCGCTATCCTTACTGTAATCAAAACACTGATATCAATACCTTCTTCCATATCGAAAGCAACTTCGCCACACCACGATTCTTGAAAATGATGGAAAAGTTCCGAGAGTTGGGTAAGCATCAACTATAGCGGTTACTGAGTTCTCTCTGAGCAGTAGAAATGACATAACTCTCAGCAGTAAATACTTCTTTACAACAGAATAGCTGAACACGGTGAGATTGCTATTGGTGACTACCAGTGCGGTTTAAGAAGAAACAGATATTCAATAGATCACATCTTTGTGATGAGACAAATGTTAGACAAATGTTCTGAAAACAGTAGTTCCACGCATAGTTTTTGTGGATTTTAGAATGTCATTATCAAATCAACAGGCAGAATATACTGGTGTCTCATAAAATTAGGCTTACCAGAAAAACTGGCGGAGTTTGCCGGAGTTAAGCTTTTAAAATGAAATCATGGGTAAGACAGGGTGATGCCCAATCAGCCTTGTTGTTTAATCTTGAACTGGAAGCTGCAGTTATAAAGACACCCTTAACAAGAAATATATGTTATAGAGAATTTCAAATAGCAGTATATACTGACGACATCATCACCATCATAGGAAGGAGTGAAAAACTTATGAGTTATTTAATCATAAGCAGAATAGTTTTGTAAATTATATCACCTACTAAATAGTCGCTAAGAAAGGAAATATTTTAAAGAAGTAATAGACTTTAGTCATCCACCAATATTTTGAATAAGGATGTGGCTTTTTGTATGCTTAACGAGATGATGCCTGATTATGTCTATCGTCGTTTAACGGCTTCCGTAATTGTCCAACGAAGATTCCACTCCATCTCCTCGGGGGATTTAGATAATTCGATATCCTGTGGATTATGCGTTTGGCCAGCTCGTCAAAGGGCTTATCCGGAAAAATTTCAGTTACACACAATGACCGAAAAAATAGATACATTAAGTTAACTGGGAAATCACTATCTGATGACATCATCGTGCATTTCTATCGCATCTCATGGTTATAAGATATTCTTGCCCGAATGTGACATTCGGACATTGGCATATACTTGAGAAAGACAATGCAACATTGGCATATTATAGCAAATGACAATTCGAAATTGGCATATTCTTGTCCGAAAATACGGCAAAGGCCGTGAATCATTTTCGAGACGGTATCCAAGATACAATTCAGAAATCAGTCTTCACAATTCTTCTACTGAAATTATCATTTTATTCCGAGAGAGCTATGAAAGACGCCAGGGAGCAACAGTTATATATGAAGTGAGGATATCTTCCAGTAAGCAATGCAAGCGTGATCTCGAGTTTTCCTGCGAGGCTGGGATAGCAGGCCCGGCTAATAATAGCTCCTCCTTCCATTACTTTTTCTTCGTTACTATAGCGTACTAGTAAGAATTGAGATATGCTTCTTAAGGACGTTCTGCCGAGATTACGTCAGTCACATCAATACTAAACTACACTTTTTTAATAATCCTGGTTTTGTTGATAGAATGGTTGATCTATTGAAAACCAATATTGAAGCTCAAAATATGCAGATAATTTCCAAAAAATATTTAAACACCACATTTTTCCAGCTCTTAGATCGTCCCTAGCGTTATTTGCATGGAACTATCGCATACTGACATCAAGTACGACACAAATTCTCTAATAACTTTAAGAAATAGGTGGCAAGACTCCTACATTTAATTTCATTGAAATCTCCGCGACTTTCCGTGTGTAATAAAAAGTTGTAATTATATGCATTCATATGCTTCATAGCTCAGATTGACGTTCATCTGCAGTAACCTCAGCCTTTTACTTAAGAGCTCATGAAAAAAAATTATTTTTAATGAAAAATTACCGTAAAAATAGCCTGGATATATCTTAACGTAAAGGGCTCCAAAAGTGGTGGATTTAAGTTTTCAGAATTTCTGGAATAAGTGACCCTGAGACCAGAGCCATCTAAACTGTCACACAGTGAGAAGTCTTTACTTTCTCTAAAAAGCCGAGAAACTAATGAATATTCAACATGTAACTCTACCTTCAACCACGCATGCGGTAAGGATAAGGAAGTGGAAATATTCTGGAGCGAGCGCCACAGGTCCCGAGCATTGTGTGAAAGCGAGGCAGTAATAAGGGTGTTAGAGGTGGATAGGACACGCCTGCTGTATCGTCCGAAACGTTGAAATTTGCGTTAGGATTGATGGTATATTGTATAATAAGTTTTAGTGAAACTTCCGATTAAACCTCGGAAATATGATATCACATATTTACTCTCGCACGAGCGAAACCTTCATTTCTCACTTGTGTAATAGTAGTCATCGCAAAAGTATTACCCAGACATTTTTTACTGATGCAAGATGACTAGAAAGCCCAATGATTACGCCTAACGTTTCGCCCAGTAAGATAGAAAATTCAAGGTTGAGAAGAGAAATATTATGGTTTAAGAGTGACTAATATCCTCCAATTTCACGGAACTCTGTCTTGGACACCGAAGAAAAGAGCCAATTTGTTTCGGAAACTCCAATTAAGCAAAAAAAAAGCACGTAATGTGATACTTCATGATATAAATAAACTAAAAAAAGGTTTTAAGTAAACAAATTGCAACCATAGTACCGTTCCAGCCGATTACAGCTACATCTAATTTAATATTTAACACGTCATAATCGAATTCATGACCAAAATCTATTGATATTCATCCTTATTTCGAGTTCTTATTGTCTCATTTAATGCTTAAAATTACGAATATCATTCACTTTAGTCAGTCTCACTTGGTGGTATGCATGGAGGTCTTTAATTATGTACTATGTATTATGTGCGATGTAAAATTCTTGCCAACATTAAAAAGGTTCGTCTCTAAGTTATCTAAAAACATTTCGGCCAGCAAAGGGGAAAGGGGTGATCCAATGGCCAGCTTGGTTTGTTCACAGAACACTCAATGCTCAACAGACTGGTTTGTTCATAAAAGTCGTTATTATATTTTTTTAAATTACGTCGCACCCAGTATGATAGAAAATAAAAAGCTCAATAGGAGTATTATAATGGTTTCAGTGTGATTGGTATCCTCCATTTTAACAAAATCTTAAAACAAAATACCGAAGGATAATTTTATGTCCAAAAAGTAGTCAAATACTTAAATACATAAAATTTCTCTGCTGTAGACATATAAATTTGTCCGCTGATTCTGATGGGATTCCGACAAATACAACGAGTGTCATGTGACCCTAAACAGTTCGACAGCAAGCAGCACGAAAATACAGAGCACTTTGGCCCATAAAAAAAGTCGAGTCTGATGAGTTATGGATGCTGTATCTTCAAGTAGACTGGACAGATTTAAAACCAAGATAATAAAAACCAAGTGATGGAGTAATAATTTCCACGTTTATTGAAGTGCGCATAAATTTTGGATGATTGCGTTATTGCTGTAACACTAAAACTTGTCCATTTATGCAGACAGATTTTCCGTTTTGTTAAATAAGCTGTCGATTTGTGTTGAAGGGTGATTCATGGTATGAGGAAAGCTATTTATTTTAGATTTCATGTCGTATTCGTCCCAATTGGCCTAAGTGACGTTTTTCTTCCCTGTGTTTAAACGGGAATAAATCGTTCATTCACTACACCCAGTGTCCAAATTTAGTAAGGTGGTTTTTCCGAACGACCCTATTTTTTGGCATTCAACGCCTCTCGCAGACCTCTCGAATGAACTACGAACACCCGCACTGCGAAACAAATCTCAGTCCTATAAAAGTCAGTTAGAAAATAAGAGCGGGAGGGGGGATGGTTACACATAATATAAATAAAGACAAAAAAGCTTTGAAGTAAACAAGTTACAACCATAGTACCTTTCCAGCCAATTACAGCTACATCAAAATTAAAAACATTTGACACGTATTATCTCATTTAAGACCACGATTTATTGATATTCATACTCATTTGGTGTTCTTATTGTCTCTTCTTATGCTAAAAATGACGCTGCATTGTCCGTACTTGGTAGGGTGGGTCTCAGTATTATGACTACGAACTAGACAATGATTTTTTATGATCCAATTTTTTTATTGTAACGAATATTTTCCAATATCCGTGATTATGACTACAGCCCAGAAAATCGGCCTCCATCTTCGACTATATTAGGTCGACATGTAATCAGTTACAATCTCAGCTGAAACGCCGGAGAAACAAGTGGAGAACACCCACGTTTACGGATTTATCGGAAACCTGAGGCCTAGTATGGCTAAACTCCACGACTTATCGCCGAGAGCATTCACACTCGGCCGGTCGGCGCTAAGAGTTGCCAATCACCTTCGCATCCGCATGAGAACAAGGTTCGTATAAAGACATTTTTGACAACATTTCGGACGGAATATGAGAAAAATATGTTCATGCATGCATCACGCCAAATGACCCAACGCCGTAGGATTTAGTACTCAAATGTTATTTCCTGCACTCAGGAATGTTTCTTCATTTCGCGATAAATGCTTTACAACCTCATCTCCTTCATACATAACTACGCTGATCCACGTAAAAACTCGATTTCTTACCGATTTGGCTCCAGAATCTCGATAACGGATTCGCGGATTACCTCAATTCCATTTTGAAACGTTGAAATACCTCCTTATTCCGAGGGGGTAGCTTTTTGCTGCTTTGTCCCTCTTCGAATACGTGTAGCAAAGCAAGTTGGATACACGCATGATTTTGACAAATGGTAAACTAGCCTTCTTCTTCTCTCCAGGTGGTAGCACTTTACCGCTTTATCGCTCTTCAAATACGTATCGAAAAGCACGTTAGCTACACGCATGATTTTTACCACTTTGAAGTAAAATATTTGCACTAACTAGCCGTGCAATATTGTCATTATTGTACCTAATATTTTAAAGATAATATTCTCACCATGAGGTGATAAAGCAAAACACCTTAAATGCAACGTCAGATATAAGAAAGAGAGTTGCTGACTATTTATGGACACGAAATTGTGCGAAGCCGAGTCACTACGCTCGGGCTAGTCTGGGCGGTATTCCAAACAGCCGTCGAGTGTGTTTATACTCGCCGGCTGTCCACGGGCTCGAGTAGAATAAGCGGCCGAGTATTTCCAGACTCGGTTGACTTTGCACTCGAGTGTTTGGATTTGATTAATCCGCCTGCCGAGCGAAAGCAGGCGAGCATAGAGGCAGTTTTGCAGGTCTCATCTTATGACAGAGTGCGATGACATCAGCAGAGTAGCTCGCACTACCTCTCTACTAGGAATTGTTGGGTGGAGCCCGATTATCCTCGACGAAAATCTGAAAACTGAACAAGGGTTTAGGAATTACGATGGTAGGGCTATTTTTTAAATTCTTCATTGATTTTCTGCTTTGAATTTCACGCAGAAATTGAGCATTAACAGCACTTTGTTTCCTTATCCCATAGAAATGAGACGTTCGTACGAAAATAAAACCTCAATTCTCTTCCTTTGGAATCCTGGACTAAACTGCTTGAAAAAACAGGAACAGAAATCATTTTGGCAACAAAGATGGTACTTGAATATTGACTAATTTTTTACCGTAGTATGCTGTACTTAAAATTTAAAGAATTTGTCCACATTTTGAAAAATATTTTCAAATATCAACCAGCTATTGTGCTACTATTCGAGGTATTTTTTGAAGTACAATAATCCATATTTAAGAGGATATTACATAAAGACAAATATTGTTAAATTAGAGAACAAATGCTCAGGCACATGGACCGCGTTAATAATATAAAGGTGTGTAGTTCATATAATTTCTTAAATATTAAAATTAATTTTTGTAAGATCCAAAAAATGTTTACGTCAGTAATTTCAGATTTTGGTCGGCAACAAAAGTTCAGGCTTAAATCTTAAATGAAAGTATATAGTTTTTACTAAGAATTTTAGTTTGCATTATATATACCTTATTATTTTCCTTCCGATTCTAACAAGTGTTTAAATTTTTTAATTCTCCTCGAATATGGTTACCATCATGACTTGATCAATGAAAATCTGACCAACTATCGATTAATGGGAGATTTAAGGCGAATATCCGTCTTCGACGTCAGACAATCCACTCTGCAATTGAATAATTGATAACACGAAGAAACTAGTGCCGATAGTGCTATAAAGATCTTCATTTTTTGGGATATACCGCGTCATTTGTTGGATAGTGACAACAGAGTGGCTGACACTACCGTCAGCGTCTTCAGGTCAAAGAAGCTGGATCATGTCAAAGTCAAAATACGTTAATTCCACTCAAAACAATACAATATAAAAATAATAAAAACTGTGTGGACCCTATTTTAGGCTTGCGTCTCTTCAGGGTATAATACGATCATCGGAATTTAATATCACTGGCACGGTAAAATATTGGCCCAGCATTTGCCCTAGTACAGGGGAAAACCCGTAAAACCACCGTCAGGCCACCCGGATCATGAGTTTGGTCCTCCTTACATAGGAACAATTTCCCGCCAATTTTTTGTACTGCTCCCTCACTGGTCCTTTCACGGGATTTTCCTCCATGTATCGTCCAGGTGGCTTCCACTGTCTCTGTTTAAGTTGTCTACGATGATCTCCTTCATTTTTCTGGATGTACCGCGTCTTTTGTTGGATAGTGACAACAGTTTTGCTGACACTACTGTCAGCATCTTCAGGTCGAAGATACCGGTTCATGAGTTTTCATGAGACAATTTCACCTATCAGCCGCGTCGGAGCACACCTAGACCCCGGGACATGGCATAAAGTTTGGCGAGGCCAAGGTACTAGTTTTCCTTATATTTTTATTTATCCTGGGTTGGATGGGACAGAACCGTCCCATCCAACTCAACCTCTTCCCCCAACCGTCCTCTTCCCCCAACCCAGTTTACATACAGACACCCATGTCCTAGGCAGATAATATTCTACCCAGGCGGGACTCGAACCCGCGACCCTCGGGTTAGCAGGCGACGACTTTACCCTGCCGCCACCGGGGCCGACTAGTGAGAGAGAGAAGATATTAACCTAGGCTGATTAGAAAATCGATCGAGATAGCACGGACGGACAACTTCAACAGAGACAGTGGATACCACCGCGAAAGCAATCGTTCTCACAGGGCTATGAGTGAATGAGCATTGAGGTGCTGGAGCGATTTCTGTTTATGCACAGATTTTCGAGAAACTTATCCGACGTCTTTTCAAAAAAGATGTCCGTAGATGAAATTGAATAAATGACATCATACCTACTGAGTATGTATATTAATAAAATTTTAAAACATACTGCTGAACTGAGTTTTAAAATGTCTTATTTCTCGCAACCAATAAGAGAACATAGTGGCTGCCAATGAGACGTTAAATTGGGTTACCCGGCAGATCATGCAGGCGATTGGTTGATCTGTTCCGTAATGCCATTTTCTTAATCCGCAACGCAGTACTAACATCACGTTTCACATGGTCACTGCATGATTCTTGGCTTTCTTGTGCATACTTATAACAAACATTAATGCAAGGAGTTTTGTAGAATTGATAGAATACCTTCGGCGAAGCGCATGTTGGTGAAAGTTACTGGTTGATTATAGTGCAATTTGGTGATAGTTCACCCCCTGCCACACGCCCTTGAGGTAGATTTCAAAAAAAAATGTAGATGTAATATTTTGGCAAACCTTAGTAATTTAAAACGTCCCCTAATGGCACGATAACACTTATTTCGTTATCATTCAATTGCGTACGGGCAGATTGTATCCTTTACTCATAATTATAAGCGTTGATAACAAATATCGAGGTGTTTCCCCGAGTCTAATATTTCAAAACAACAAATTTTATTTCTTCTACAAGGTAAGTAAGTACAGATTCTGAACACCAAGCCGACAATCATAACATATTTTTATTATAAAAATATTAAAAAATACATTTTCTCTTACTTCTATTACTGCTTGTACGGAAAGTTCAACTGCATAAATAGATGCGCTTAAGTTAAAATGAGGTTCCAAAATTTTTACGGCTAACGTATAAAATTGTTATAATTTGAATTTAACAATTCAAGATTACCACTCCAGCCTTTTGCCAGCAACTCTTTGGGGCAGGAGTACACTGATAGGAGATGCCAAAATTGGATGTGACAATTTAAGTGGAATACAGTTACGAGTGTGAAGGTAGGCAGAGACTTCGGAGAGACTTCTATGTAATGTGCGTATCGGGCTGGAATATCGAATTGCGTAGAGTTACTCAACTTTTTTCCATTAGTATATACTCTAAGTTTGAATAAGCCCGGACTAGCGGCGGTATTACCCTCACGATGTCACCCGCCAGTGCACTTAAGCGCGAGATTCCACCGAGGAAAAATCATCCACCTTCGACCGGGACTCATTATGTTTGACTTCAACCTGGAAGGTTTTGTTTGAACTGCTCGAAGTAATCTCGATCACGTGACTAAGGAGTCACGTGGTGGAACAACGAGCGGTTTGAGATAATAGTAAGTTTTACTCACTCGGATGGACACAAAAAATGATTAATATGTAGTTAAATAAATGATTTAGTACTTTCCCGGCGAATACTATGTGTGAAATTCTCTCGAGATTCACACCGGGTTAATTTTTTGGCTGCTGCCAACGTTTCGATGGATAACACTTCCATCGTCATCAGGTAATGATGCCTGGGCCGCCTGTGTTCTCCCTTATATAGGGTTTTGGACGGTTTCGTCTGACTGACCATTGTTGTTACTTCTTTCCGTTATTATTTTTGAAATTAACGGTTTCCACCCTTGATTTATCGAGTACCCCGAGTCCCGATTAAAGTTATCGGGCTGAAGATGTATTTCTAACACAAAACATGCTGCTGATTGTGTCGTCAATCGGCAAATAAAACCCATTAACATTATTACCGCGATAATAACTCGATTGAGAAGTCTGTTTGAGATTTTTACAAATGTTTAAAATAAACAAAAATTAAAAAAGGGTTCAAAAAATAAAAAAAAAGATTCCAGCCTTCGTGATTGTTCCACGTACTCCTTGGTTACGCGTACGGAATTATCTCGAGCGGTTCCAACACAATCCTCCCGGCAAGCTAAAGCAGTATGGGCACGTTTTGGACTGATTTGTTGAATTGTATGTGCAGCGGTCCTGGACACTTTGTTCCTACAGAACACATAAAAATCCGTAGGGAAGGAGGAAGAATCTGCAGCTTCAGGCGGTTTGAGCGATGTATCATTTTGCCGAGATTGACGGATTTTGTCTGATATTAAAGAAAATATCTCAACCTTCACAATGTTTCAAAATATTACCTATTTACCTCACTACTTCTCGAGGTTTTAGACGAATAATACCAAAAATACTACATCGAAACTGTACATGTATGCCATCTAGAGAGATCAAATTTATAAAAAGTAAGGAATTCCTCACACCTAGATCTCATCAGAAAACAATAGAGTGCAGTTTGCACGTTTTCTCAACTAGTTTTTCCAAATAAATCATGGTGTCACCGCAGTAATTTTTTCAGAACCAAAGAAACTTTCAGTAATAAAGGAGTTCAAAAATAAACCGTGGGAAAAATTTAGCCATATGAAATACGTTTAGATATTTCTATTTGATTTTTATTCATAGATGTCAATATTTTCATTTAATTACTTAGAATTTTAGTCCTATAAAATTATATTATAGCTCTATTAATGATGCAATATTTAATTCATGCTTCCTAAAGCTACTGAAATGAAAAGGTATGATCCAAGTATAGTATTTTTATGACGGGGGAGCAACCTTGGCAGGACTCTCATATTGAAAAAGGATTAAAAACTAACTTTGTAAACCCATATCACCCATTACGGCATCATCAGGTGCCAGGTGTCGAAAATTCCATGGCAATGAACGGACTGAATGAATGGTACGCGTTTGAGTCCCGATTAAGGTGATAGATTTTTTTCATCTTTAGAATTGCGCACTTGTGATTGTATAATTGTACTGGCGACATCCACATTTACAAATTACCAAGAAAGCCAACGCTAGAGTGTGTGGCACGGGGTGATTCCACCCCAGGCGTTAAGCACTCGTCCCAGTCTAAATCAAAGCCTCGGACGTTCCTGCGGCCACTTGGAACTGGCCAAATGACAGTCAGGAGAACAATACACGGTCAAATCAGATACTACGAGAGTGCTACGTAGAGGAACACGCTAACATGCAGCACACTCCGTAAGATGCAACTACTATTTAGTATTATTAATACTATTGCCTTACAAATACGCTTTACTAGATACTGAAGCAAATAAAACCACGCCAGACATTTCAAGCAGGGTGAGGTTTTAATAGTAAGAACAATTTAAATTTTAGCATCACATTCTGTGCACAGAACACTTTAAAAATAAAAATATTATAAAGATTTAGATCGTGTTGAAGGTCATTAGAACCCGAATATAGCCAACATATTCACAACAGTCGCATTGCCACTTACAATTAATTCTTTTTCAGTACAATATAAATCAGTCATTCTTACAACAGGCAAACTTAAAATATCAATTCGATATTTGGCTGAGAAAAAAAATCCTTATTCAAGATGATGTGTCATTAAAATAAGTCAAAATTTTACTTTACTAAGGTGGGGAGTTTCATACAACAAATGTATCACAACAACTATGTTCCCTTATGGAACGAGGAGAAAATAAATTTTTAAATCTCTCTATTCTGCAGTCTTGTTTCCTTTATCTAATGCCAATGATCTAGATATTGGCATTGAGCACGTAGTCCTACATTAATACGGGTAATATGTGACAAGACAATTGGTCTCTCCAGGTCGGTTCATTGCTTACCGGCGTTTTTACACGATCCTTATTTCAGCATGTACTGAAAATTGAACAGAAATCTGCAATCTTAAAATCGTATCGCGCATAGAGTGCGATTACATCACACTATCGATTACAGCATCGATTCCGATTATCAGTACTGATAAGAGTAAGAAGTTGGATACGGTTATTCTCCATCCAATTCCAGGATCCAACAGGGAATCACCTATAAGCAGGCGGGTCAAGTGTTTTAACTCTTTGAGTACGGCATGACGTGACATCACGTCATGGTTGTCTTGACGCTGGTGCTGATGACGTGATATCACCTCATGGGTACCGTACAAGTATTTTTACAAGGGAACTTTCACTAGGCCTCCTCCAGCAGCTGGAACACTCACGGTACCCTTGACGTGATATCACGTCATTAGCACCAGCGTAGAGACAGCCATGACGTGATATCACGTCATACCGCACTCAAAGGGTTAAGAGAGGTTTTGTTTGACCAGTGGTGGAGATGGAGTCCACCTAAATAATATTCTGGCGAGATGTATGAACTAAAATGGAGAAATTCCTTTACTGAGACCTCTACGACTCGTTTTCTGAATATTGTTCAGAACATTTTGTCAGCGCGGATGTAAATATGACAAAACAACACGGCCGAATTTATTTATATTGCGTGGTTCAGCCAATGTCCGGATAGTGGCAGCGTGCAATGATAAGATCATAGAGTAAAAACAGTCTCCGGTGTATCAAATACGATTTTAGTCTATATTTTAGATCCGGGTTTGTGAAAAGTTTAGTACCGACATAAACAAGTAAAACGGCCTTTACGGATTAACAAATTTGAAACACCCAGTTAAAAGCAACTGCACAGGACTTAATGGCCTCAGAAACAGGTTTTCTGGAATATGTTAAGAAGGTTTGTACAAATCGCATAACTATACCAAAACAACACAGCCATATTATTAACGTAAAGAGGACTTTCAGCTCATGCCCGGACACCGTGCCTGCGCACTGACATCAGCATCGTGTAAAAACAGTCTCGAATTCGATTCAAAGTCGGCATAGGTTACTCCGAACCAATGTCAGTACTTATACTGACATTGGTTCGGAGTAACCTATACCGATTTCATATCAGAACTCAGAGCTGAACTAAGCATCGTCTATAGCAGTCTTAAGGTAGTTTGAGAGAAATACCATTTTTCCTAGAAATCAATGAATTTGGTCTCATTTTAAAGAACAATATCTCACTTTTCCAATGGCAAAAAAAATTAAACCCCTTACCACATTCCTTTCCGAGATATTTCCCTTAAAATACCAGCCCTTTCACAGGGCAAATGGTGCGTGTATGCACTCCAAAGAGAGATGATTTAAAAAATTATGCATTTCTAACACTCGAATCTCATTAAAAAATTGACAATGCATAGTTTGTATGTTTTCTTAACTATTTTTGAAAATAAACCATATTTTCGCTGCAGTAAATTCTTCGGGATCACAGATAAACCTTCCGTTTTGAAGAAGTTTCAAACGTATCGCGCGAAAAAAATGACTCAAGTTAATGACTTGTTTACATATTTTCAAGATATCACTAACACTTCCTGTCTTATAAAACTATATCGTCCTTACTGACTTATGTACCCGGACTGAATCTCAGGGATGGCGGGATCTATGGAGCGGGCAGAGGGCTTATTCATTAATTTCTCTCGGATGCAGGCTTCACACGCGTAAGCTACTTCTCATGCGGCAGCCTTACAAGATTCGCGCATGTGGCAATATGATCAAGAGGAGGAGAATTTTATATCTTATTACGGTGAAAAATGGATATCTTTATTTATGAACAATTTTAAATATATTATATCTTATAACGGTGGAGAATATTACTGACTGATGTACCCCTCCCAGTAGTCCCCACCGGGATATCCGTTTGGGGGACTAGTTTACCCCCGGAATATTTAACTGGGAGGGGTGCCATCACGTCATATATAGTTATGTTGCTGGACTGCACTTTCTAGGGAGACTAATGTGGTGGTTTCCCTGTTGCCTTCGACATCGCAGTACCCCTGCCGATTCCGTGAACTGTCACTCTCGCCCGAAGCTGTGGCTGTTGATGACAGGTCTCCTTGATCTGCGCCATCAATGCCTTCTGCTGAGACTGCTGCCTCTAATAGTAGCGTCAAATTCGGGTAGCGTGCAAAAGTTCTTTGGCAAGCCAGGAATTTTTTTTCCGTCGGCTCAAACCTACGACCCTCGGAACGGTAGTCGAACACGCTACCACTGGTCTAAACCATATTATTGCACCATTAATAATGTTATGTTGAATTTATGTGTCCTACATCTGGTGAAATGAAAACGAATCATTAAAATATGGTCTCCATTATGCCTAGGGAACTATCTTGCTCAAACTACCGTAAGTCTGCCTGAAATGGTCTAGTTCTATCTTCATTCTGCTCTCCGCTTCAAGAGAGCTCTCTTTCTTCCCTTTTCTCCGTAACACGCGAGAGCGGCGGACACGGCTCCGGAATTCACAAAAGGGAACGGGCACGGCCGGCGTGGATCAATGCTTTGCCGGAAAATGTGCGCAAAAGAGGTGGAAGGGGGGAAGGTGAGGGGGCGGGGTGGAACGGGGCGGAGAGACGTAAGGAGAGAGGGGCAGTGGGAAAGTCGACAAAGGTAGAGGAGAAGGAAGGTATAGCGACAGAGATGAGCGGAGTTTAAAACTGGACCTTGAGGCATTTTCCACCGTATTGTACGCTCATGCTCCGTTTACAATACTTGAATTGAATCATGGTTATACTAATGAGTTGCAATAATAGACCATAATAAATCCAATAGATCAAATCTATCGCGGTAGGACAGAAGTGCACCCCCACTAAGTAGAGTACACTTTGTAATTGTGTCAAAAAATATGCCATCATTTTTAACAACTGATCCCGCTTTAAATGTCCGGAACCCATATTTTTCTGGATAATTTAGTATCTAGAAATATTATTTATTAGTAACATCAAAAATACTAACCAGCAGTAGTAACTTAACGAGTTTAATACATAATAGCATATTCGTCTACGTAGTGCTCTCCTAGTTTACGATCTGACCGCGCATTGTTCTCCCGACTGATTATCAGTCAGCGCCACTGGAGGAATCTACATCTATATTTACATACTATCTTGCAATCCGCCACATGAGCGTGTGGCAGGGGGTGTCACCACACCAGCCGTGTAAAGATCTAAGGTTTTGGGAGGTGAAATGGTGACGTGTATTACAGGAGTGTATTTAGAGGAGCTAAGTTTTTATTGTGGTCGCTTATTGTGCGCGGAAAGAACGACGTTTAGTACCTATCTGTTCGGCAATGTATCTATCTTATTTTATCGCTTCTGTCAGACCTAGAGATGTATTGAGGCGTCATGATAATATTCTCTGTGTCGCTCTGAAACACTCTAGTTCTGAATTTCTCAAGCAACCTAAGCCTAGCGTGTAGCCTCCGAGTCTCTAGGGGCTCCTCCCCTAATCCCTCTAAAAGTTTTGAGACATAATATGTTCGATCCTTGCAGTTTTTAACGAAGCGTGCTTCTTTCCTTTGAATTTTATTAATTTTTTTGGTCAAACCTTTATGATCAGGGTTCCAAATTCTAGCAGCGTATTCGAGGTGTGGTCCAACCAGAGAAAACTAGCATCTTCCTTTGACCTTTTCATTCGAGTACATTCTTATTATGTGCGTAAGATCGTGCAATGTTCCGATTTGAAGTGAGACAATTCATGCACGCCTAGTATGGAATCACCCCGTGCCAGGCAGCTTTGCGGCGGCTAGCACGATTACTTGAAGATGTAGATAAGGATGGTTATTATGGTAGCTGTTAGTTAGTGGTATTCAAATGATTTCCAATTTAAGGTTAAACATACTCTTGTGACCGCTGAAGATGATTGAAATATCACTACAAAAAGCTGACCTACCTCAGCACAGGTAGAAGTGCAAAGCCAAGAGCAGAGTGCCAATAGCGCCGTTCTCTCTCCTGAGAAATTGACCCTCTTTGGCCGGGTCTGAGCTGGGGCACGAGTCTCGGCAATGATTATTTTTTTAATCTTACTAACGTAGAGCCTCTCCATGTGGTGAGGCTCAAATACGTAGATGGAGACCATACGGTATTCTTTGGTTGTTCAATCCTAAGATTGGTTGACTGCAGCCCTCTACCCTTCCCTATCTAATGCTACTTCCTTTACCTCCTGGTATCTCTTCCTATGTACTTTCCTCTTTATTTGGTCCATGAACTTATTTTTGGTCTTCCTCTGGAGAGTTTTCCCTCTATGCTGCCTTCAATTATATTCTTCACAAACCCATTGTGTCTCAGGGTGTGTCCAGCCCTTCTTGTTGTTGTTATGGTGTTCCATATGGTCCTTTCTCTTCTCTCGTGTACACTTCATATTCCTTATTTTGTCCATCTATTTTATATTCAGCATACGGTATGGTGACACTAAAGTCGGCGATACCGATTGATTACCAATTAGCGATTCCCAATTCCATTACGTGCACACGTACCCATATTGCAATTCCCTTTCGGGGTAAGCAGAGTCGAAATATTTATCTATTTTCGCTAGACCCTGGAAAACTGGCTTTCGTTTAATACTTAATACATTTTTATTCACACTTTCGGTTAGCTTGCCTCATTCATTGATTCCTAGAGGCAAATATCCTATCTCCTATCGACAGACCTAGTTAAAATCTCACTGGCACCTGTTATGGGGTCTTCTCGTTCGCGAGAAGAATCAAATTTTTCACCTGTCTGTTCAGCAGTCTATTTTCCTGATTTTTTCCTTGCTATAATATATTGTAGTAAACCAGGTCTTTTGAAATGTTATAATAGTCGTCAGAAAATGAATTGGTCGGAAATCACATGGTGCGTTAAGTCTAAATTTTAATCGATGGCCTGAAAGCGATTCCAATCCCAGACAGACAGAGTTATTTCAAAAGGTCAGTATACTAAAGACATTATCACAACGGCATTCAACGCAACTTGCCGATCTTCGCTGCACGCTTTCTAACTCTGATTTTAATCCTATCTAGCTGGCCAAACTGTTTTCATTCCATATTTTCCATTCAGGACTCCTAATGGAGTTTTTATCCAACCCTTAAGTTTCTTTAAAGGTGTATTTTGGCCTTATTTGTGATCCTCCTCAATAAATTCTGAGCTACTGCAGTTATTCTAATTTCTATTTTGGTTACGATAGGCCAGCAATCGAATCCACATGGCAACCTTAAACTTATTCGATTGGAAACCGCGAAATATTCAGTTTGCACGAAGAGAAAAGAACCCACAAACTCCACGCCATGCTCTTGGCAAATGCCATCAGCTCAGAGGGCCTTCCGTCTTCCCATGTGTATGTTTAGACAGCTACTCCATATGTAACGAATGTATCGTGTATGCTTTATAAAATGTGTATTTCCATTCAAATATTTTGTAGTAATTCTAAGACCATAAATAGACTTAAAGGGATTACCATAGTGAGCACGATAAGTTTAGTGGACATTCTTCGATTTATTGAAGTAGTGTCAATAATTATGATGAGTAACGGGCTTTACACAATTCTGAACATTTCATTATGCGTACAAAAAAAAACAATAACAACTCCATTGCTCAAAGTACCCATCAAAAAAGAAAAACAATTTCTGCTTTTCCATTATAAATATAAATTCCATTCACTGGTTGCCTTTAGTATTATAAATTGTTTTTCTGAAAAATCTCATTTAGTCTAATACAAATGTTACACCGATGTTGTAATGGAGCTTACAAATTTCTTATTTTTCAAATCTACATCTACATACTACCCAGTGAGCCGCCGCATGGACGTGAGTCATGGGGTGCTAGAACACCAGCCGTGTAAAGATGTAAGGGATAAGGTTTTGGGAGGTGTAATGATGACGTGTATAATGGGAGTGTATTTAGTGGAGCTACTTTTTGTTGTAATCGCTAACTGTGCACGGAAAAAACGAGTTTTTGAACCTCTTGCGAATATAAAACACTTCATAAACTTATTAAATCACTTATGTTAGTTTTTCCGAGTCATGTGATTTACTTCATTGGATGAATTCCACACAAATGCAAGTTGTTCATAATAAGAGTCAACTGAAGTTTTTCTCTTTACTTGATTTCCATTTTTTATTCTGCCTAATGAGCCATCTTAATTACAGATTTCAAAAAGTATGGTAGCTAATACAATTATAATTTAGTCACACATAGGACTTATTTATGTAATGAGAGTTTCATTAATAAAGTTTATTTAAAATAAGCATTCTAGGATAATTAAGATCTTTAAACGAGATCTTAATTATCTTATTTGTTCAACGATGTATTAAAGTTTTACTTAAACTCCTATTCTACACGGAAGGGCAGCAGAGAGATTCTCAAATACTGATTTCTTCGTCACCTAACTCCTAATCCACTATCACTTCAATAACTGCACTACCTCTCTCTAACTCCCCACTCCTCCCGTCCTCTGGGTATTCATTGCGCGACCACATGTGAGAGACTAGGCTGAAGCCATCACTAACGGAGACTTTCGATAACACAGCCGCCGTAGGCCGTCATATGGCGTGGAAATGAATGAACATTTTTTGATGCGCGATGGCGAGAAAATTCGATTATCCAGATTAATTGGGCGTGCCGGGAGGTACAAGTATCTCTGCAGGTCTTTTGACCCGAGTACGCGTCTTTAAAAACGGAACCACAACGGAGGATCAGATGCATGATGGTGCACAATGAGAACTCTTACATTATTGTTATTAGATTTTTTGTAATCATCAGCCAATCTAAATATAAAGAATGGAGGTACGAAAATATACAAATCACTAAACAGCATTAATTCATGCATTAATGTATGATATCAGTTGTATCACAGATTATTATTATTCCGCTATGGTTGTATTTTTAAAACTGAAAATTGACATTTTATTGTTGAATTTTTTAGATATTAACTATGTTGTTATATTTTTTCTACTCTACTATATTCTTTTTGCTCTGCTGCAAAACTAGAATTAAGAGCTGAATAGCATAAAAATTATGAAGTTCACAATATTGCTAATTGCATAAAGATTGTGGAAAACTATCAAAAATAATGTTTAATATATTAAAGTATTATTTTATAAGCAATATGGGTGCTATGTGGATTTAATACAATTAATTTTGCTTTATGCGTCAAAATTCCGTCATATCGACGCTCGGATATTTCAATGCAATACAGAATATCCCTCCAGGACATTATTCGTGAGTCCTGCCCTTCAAAGAGTGGCTTGCGTCTTGGATATCTGTAATGATCCCACGCCAGATGCGTAATTATAGATCGTTTCTTAGCATTTAAATAGTATACAGGAAATTGTATCAGCTCATAGTAGATTGTGAAATGTCACCTCTAGGTATTTCCTCTTATATAGTGTTAAGTCTTGTAAGAGGTGTGACAGCACACTTTGTCACGTTAGCAAAGAAACAACACAAATGCCTGCCAGCGTGGCCCTTCGAAAGGCATAATGAATGTCACATTGCAGATACATATAGATTGATCACAAATATCAAGGTATCGTACCGAGTAAAAAATACGAGTTTCCATTCTATGTTTGCTTAAATTTTGAGTTCGCACTAAAACCCAAGATGTAGCGATGACTAAAAATAACAGCGAAATTTTTAAAATACAATTCTGGCATCATTAACATTACCATATTCATGTGCAGTGCATGATAACAGATGTACTTGAGTGAAGTTTTCTAAGCTTAAATGATTTTTTTATATGAAAATTTATTAAAAGACGAACTCAATGACTCGCAATTAACGCTTCAGCGACATTTGGATACCACGACCGCACACGGTATGAGCAATACGCCTCGGGACGGTAATGGAAAATCTAACATTGGCATGAATATGAATTTTGAGCCTAGAACTTCGTGACAAATTACACCGTTTAAATTCACGTTATCTCCAAAACTGCATTATCAAACCACCAGGAATTGTCTGTTCCAGAAATGTCCGTTGAGTCATGATCCCAGAGAGCTAGTTGGTTCCAAAAGCGAGAAACTAAAATCAACACTAGTTGTGTGGGAAATAAGGAATAGGTAATGTGAAAATTTTGCTTAAATTCATTTCTAAATGTTAGTGAATCTTTCCTCTACTAGGGAGGTACTTCATCCAAACTTTCATCCATGGATGCTCCATCCAAGGATGGTACTTCATCCAAAATTTCAGCAACACGACAACGCATATTGGATATGGCTCAGCGATCAGTTTTCAGTGACGTAGAGAAAAGTTAGTAAAAACTGTAAAAAGAGTGACTGACAAGTGCAAAATTAATACAAGGCAAACCAGCTGCTTCTCCCCCATCAGACATCTCTTAGAATATGCTGTCCCACGAACGATAAGAGGCCATAACAGCTCCCCTTGAGACAAGGTTTGTTCATAAGTAGTGTAGCTAGCTAGTTGATATGCTCCCTTAAACTTGAAGCTCTAATCTTTTACCTAGTATAACTAACAGATTGCCATGCATATTTGCGGTACAAATCTGCGGTATTTGTCTATTTTCGGGTTAATAAAAAAGATTAATACAAAAATTCCAACAATGGTAGCATGCCTATAAATTAGCGCGTATTTGAAAAATTCCGTCCTCGAGGATTTACGCGTAACTTAAAGGAATGACTTCATGATTAGAGATAGGATTCCACATGAGTAAATCGTGTAGAAATTAAAAAGTGATTCATCTCTTAGTGTGCAGTGAAAATCACCAAGATGCGTTGAAGGCCATTATTTTACTATCTATAGTGCCACTTCTCTCTGCAACAACTGGTTTTGGAATCGCCATTAAACCGTCAATTAAAATTTAAACTTAATTTATATTCGTAGTAATCTTAACTTTAATAATATGAAGTGTATTCCATGCTGGTGTTAACTCACACCAAACCACCAGATACTGAAATTCGCAGACATTATGTACATATAGATGACATACCACACTATAAGAAGCACTCAATGTTGACATTAGATGACACTGAAAATTACAAATAGTTATATAATTGATGCATAATAGCTGACTCAGGAAAATATAACCAGAAGATTCTAGATTGAGAAATATTTTGCGAAAAATTCAGACCACATCGGAAAACACTCGAGAGGATCAATATTGCGTGAGAGTCTCGAAAATCTTTCCTTCTCGTGTCACGATATTTATGCTACGAGTTAGTTTTGAGCCATCCAGAAATTAACGAAAATATTTTCCTCGATCCAAAGTTGATGGGTCACATTTATATCCAATATCCGTTCCACATTTATATTTTAAGCGAAATGTATTTTTATCCGACATGCCCATCGAATAGGAGAAAGAAATGAAAAATTCAGGGTGTTACGCGGGTGACTGCCATCCACCCAGTTTCAAATTGAAAATATTAAAATGCACAAAATGTCTCCTTCATTTTTGAAAAGTTACGAGAATATTTAGACTCATCTCTCATTCTCTAAAAACAGCCTCAATTTTTGCAACTATTCGCCCTAATTGTTAAAAATGCCGTTATAAAATTGAGACCTATTTATTTTCATAAATAAATATAGCTGTGACGTATAAGATGATTGGTTTTCTGCAGTTTTCAATTCAACAACATTTAAGCTGTCATGACTCTCCATGGTAATCTCTCTTGATAGTCTCTGCAATTTAAAAGTGTAAAATTATTCTTGCTTCTGATTTGTATGGCTAAGGGTTGAAAATTGGAGCACAATCTCAGATTAGAATTGAGCACAATCGCGAAAAATATGAAAGATTTTTATTCAATTTGAGTGATGAAGCCCTATATTTTGGCGTATATGAATATTCTTTTCAAATTTTTGGGCATTCCAACTAGTTTACCTGTCTTCAAATTGCGAGAGGAAGCTACAAAACTTTCGAACTGCGGAGATTAACATCACACTCTTAGAAATGTCCAAAAACCATCAAAAAATAGTGTTGAACGAAATAAATAAAACTTTGTAATTTATGTATACTGTAGAACTCAATTACTGCACTAATTTACTACTAATTACCATTTCCAGCGGTGTTTTTACAAAGTTTTTCTATTTCCAGATTTCCAGTGTTTCTCACTCTCTTCCCAGCTGCCATTTCCATTTAAGCTTCATTGCCATACACCAAGGTTTAAAATTCGTCATGAAAAAATCATTTGACTTGACCGGGATTCGAACCCGGATCTCTCTTTTGCCGGACAGGTGTGTTGCCGGTTTCCCATCAAGCCATTTTCCTTCAAGGCGAATTTCAAATCATGGTGTATATGCACCCCTGTGAGTGACTTCGTACACTGTTATTTGTAATTACATGGATTGGGAATTCTTCGCTGTCATGTATTTTTCCATGCTAAATTTATACAGGAATCCCAAGAAAGATTATGATTTGGAATAGCGGATCACAGACCGAATCAATCGTTCTCCAAAATAATTTAAATCAAATAAATATTTTCTGAATTCACACTAGATAAACAGCTATTGGAGGTTATATAAATGCAAATTTAATACATGGTATGGACTCCAAATTAACATTAATTGGGCCAAGATGGTATCATGAACATGAATTTTTTTAATGAAACGACAATTATAATAAATTAAGGTTGGGGAATATTACAACGTTTTGGGTCATGGTGGTGAATTAAAGTCACTTTCAGGATGAATGGTGCATAACTCTTCATAGTAATCGGAAGTCGCTCGCATACGTTCTTGCTGTAGTCTCGAATGATACGCAGAAATCAGCTATTCCGGCATATTGCCAGTTAGATACCGTGCTTCCGCTGTTTTGTCTCCTTGTCCTCAAAAATAGACGGAGTGTGGACCTTTATTTACATCATCCGTACAAACCCAAGCACTCACGTGTTCTGTATTTTCCAAGTCAACCTATTCTTGTGTCGAACCTTGGAGTCATTAAAAACCTACAGCTCGGTATTGAAACAGCTGAGTTACACTAACACTCATCTATCTTCTTCCTCAGCGAAGTACGCGGCATCCCGCAGCTCGTTTGTTTAGTCAACCGCGTTAACCTATTTTCTGCGACGGTTGGATGTATCCGAATGAATATTTGCACTCGCTGACCGTGGAGTTCAACTGAATTTCGGACGTCCAACAAACTTTGTTGACCCAACCAATGACAGTCGAAAAGACCATATGCATAAAATAAAGGGAATACACTGCAGAACTGATGCCATTTTTTTCCACGTACAATAAGGGACCATAATAGTTGTGATACATAAATTGTATAAAACTCCCAACACCACTTAGTAGGGTAAACTTTTTACTTGTGTTTAATAACATTTCAATATTATTAACCACTCAACCGCTTTCACTGCAAGACATGATTTGATTTCCAGCATGATTTAGTATCTTATAGTATTACCTATTAATACAATTATAGGAACTAATCAGTATTTGTATCTTAACGAGTATACTGCATGTTAGCATGCACGTATACGTACCACTCTCTTAGCTTCCAGTTAAACCGCGCACAGTTCTCCAGACTACTTTTTAATCTGCGCTTAGCGGCCGGGGGAACGTGAAAGGTTCTGATTTGAGCTGGGACGAGTGCTAAATGCCGTGTGTGGAATAACTCCGTGCCATACACCTTAGTGATGGCTTGCACAGTATTTCGTAGGTGTAAGTGTACATAAATGACATTGGATAAAACAATTTCTTCAACCGCGGAAAGCGACTATATCCCTATTAAAAGCAAATATACTTTAATATAAAGCGACGGATTACAATAACTTTTGTAATATCCGAACGAACAACACGAATTCTTATTCTTCGATACAAAAAAGTGAGCATCTTCTCGAGGAGATTGGACATATATATATATGAAAAATATCCTGAGATTTTTCAATTCTGTAAGAATTACTACCAAGAGTGGCTGAAATATTATTTTAATGGTTGGAAAAATATAAAAACTACACAATTTAAAATTTCTGACGAGTTTTTAATGTTGTAAATTCCCCATTTTTAAAGTCTCTCCGGAGAGCATAGGTATACCATTAATATTGGAAAACTGCTTATTTTTCTACGTAAATATTTTGAAAATAAATACGAAAATTGCCTGATATTTTGGTACTTTTGGTAAGAAGAAATTCCTTCCTTTAAAAATTACGCCAAGTTCTTTGAATTTTAGGTCAAATGACAGCCAGATCAAATTGGCTTGAAACTCAATTACGGTGACAATATTACCCCCCGCGTCAATTTCAAAGGTGGCAGACTGAGTTTCTGGTGGTGGGTGACGAGTAGGTGCCCGCCAAACCTCTCCAACAACGAGAGCAGCCACTTAAAACTACCCCACCGAGCTAATTGTATGTGCCCACGCGAAACCCGATCCTTGCTAGTAATGGAATACGCGGTACAGGAGACAGTGGGGGTCGCGGGGAAAGAGCCAGGGAGCGTGGCATTAAGTGTACCCCTCAACAGCCAAGAATAGACTGCGCTCAACCACCGTTGGGTGGAGGGAGAAGGCGAAATTTGGGCGGAAAAGAGATTTTTTGTCACTCATGCCTGTTTTCAAGATAATTTAATGATTGAATCAATGGTTACGAGATCCATTAAGTTATGGACTCCGTAAAAATATTCGGATCGGACGAAAACATCGACAAGATTCAACACAACACATTTGCAAACAATTAACAGTGGCACATTCCCTAGAATGTTTTCCACTATTCTTCCCCTGGAATTTACAAAATTTCATCCTATGTAGAGTTGTAAAGTAGGGCTGCATACAATCTATTAAGAAGTGATGAAGTATAAAGAAATTATGAAGTGTACTGAAGAGTAGAAAATGTAAGGACCACATGGAACACGACACAGAAAAGAAAAACCAAATGGATTAGACACACCCTGAGACACAACGGGTATGTAAAGAACATAATTGAAGGCAAAATAGAGGGAAAAGTTCCCAGAGGAAGATCCAGGAATAGGCTCATGGACCAAATAAAGAGAAAAGTACATAGGAAGAGATGCCATAAAGTTAGGGAACTAGCATTAGATTGGGAAGGTTGCCGACCAATGATGATGATCCTATTAACTACTGATCCAAGAAATAATTCGTAAGCATAAGATAACAAATTCGTAATCCTTCACACAAAAACTCTTTCAACAAGTATTTCAGACTTCAAGTGGTTCATCGCGCTTCCACCATCAGGACTATCTACAGAACTTATGACTTCATTTCACAATTCATGATGAATGAACGCACTTAGTAATCTTCTGCAGAAAAAAACTCCTAACATAGCAGGTCAAATACGTTGAAACTGCCACAAGAAAAATTCTGGCTGAACCGGGAATGAACCACTGTCCTTAGGTTTTGCCAGACCAATTGACAGACCACTATGCTATGCAGACTTCCCAATCCTCACGGCACACCCAAGAGTGGTTCGATTCCCGGCCCAGGCGGGATTTTTCTTGTGGTAATTTTGATGAAATCTTTTACAGATTTATTTAAATGGCACTACGCGTCACAGCACTGCGTGGCATACTTATTTTCCTAGTAGCTGAAGTTAATACCGAGCACCCTGTATCACAAACTTCCACTTCCACTACCCTTCCGTTCGCCCTTGTGACCCGACATCCCTCACGCGATGGACTATTTTTGGACCGAAATTGAATCTCCCTCCTCGCCCAGCACGACCCTAGCGGCCGCCCCCCAAAGCAGCAACCGCCGGCGTACGCACGCCAATGCATTTTCCCCCGACGCGGCAATTTGATTATGCCTTCCAGCATCCAGCAGCCGCATTTCTCCCCACCACCCCCTCCAACCCTTTTACACCCCCCCCTTTTTCCACTTTGCAATGAACGACAAGGCGACGCATAGTGGGCTGCAATCGAAAAAAAAACTGGCAATAATTCCCAAAAATAGATTTCTCTAGGTCTGAAAGTGGAAATTCGACGCTCCTTTTACCTTTGCATTAGATGCGTCATTTTATTTTATATAGTTCTTGCATTGAAACAATATGCAAGGGCTAAATGAACTAACAAATTAAACTAAATGTGCAAAAATCGCCAAACTAATTTTCCGCTGAAAATCTCCCAAATGAAGAGGTTGTTTTAGCCTTTCCGAATTCAGGTAATACAGTGTTTGATTCTTTCACATAAAACAATATCTTTGGTTACTTTGTGGTATATTTCCATACCCATACTTAGTAGAAACTTTTACTACGCCACAAAGATGAATGGATGATGGATGGTGATAATGGAGTGTTTTTGTGTTTTATGTCTGTAGTGTTGTAAAATTTACAATTAAATTTGGAATTTTCCTGTAAAAAACTTAGACGCGTGCAATTTATCTCAAGCAGATAAACTTCAAATGAAATAACTTCATTACTCCCCCCACCATTTTTCCTCCGCCGTATCATCCCTACCCCAAACCTACCGGGAAAAACCTACCGGGAAAAACCTACCGGGAAAAACAGGAAGCTTGGACACGGACTTCCTCACTTGAAGAGGACGCGTAACATCGAAGCCCGGGTCTTTCATTAAAGTTTACCCGTTTCTGGAAAATTCTACACATCCCATCGAGTGTTATTGACCTTTTCAGAACATAAAAGTAATTAGGTGAAATCAAAAACCTGACGATTACCTTCGCTTCCGAACTATCGTGGAGAAAACATATACAATGCATATACGACAGAGCATTAAATAAACTAAGATTTATCTAGTATGTAAAATTGGAAGGCCAAAGGAAGGAAATATGATAGAAAGATACTTCTTCGCTCCGGTTAGGACAAACCTCGAATTTGGGATCTTTGAAAGAAATATTTGATCCAAAAAATAAATACAATACGAGGGAAAGCTTCTCGCTTTGTGAAAAACTGATAAGAGAGAATATATAGCGTTACACATATTTCTGAAGGATTAGGTAGGGAGTCGCTGGAGACTCGGACACAACGCACTAGGCATAGTTAGCTTGAGAATTTCACAACTGGTGCATTTCATCAAGGGAAATTGAGCTCTACGGCCTCTCAAGATAGCAATTTTAAGAGGTGGTTAAGAGATTTTCTCATGCATAAGCGTTTCACTATACTATCATAATAGTTGCTAAAAATTTCAAGGTATCGTGTCGAGTAAAAATCGCGTATTTATACGTTTTTCGCTTAAATTCCGAGTGTCACGCCGTCAACTCAAGTCAAAGCAATGCTCTAAATGAGACGAAATTTTAACACAATTTTTTCATCATTTATATGGCCACAAGTATGGTCATTTCCAACATATAGAAAGAGATTTCTTCACGGGGAATGAGGTCTATGACTAATTTTTTACTTATTTAGGAGTTACTTATATGTGTCCTCAATGACTTACGATAACTGGTTAACCCTTAACTCTCTATAGACGAGCGAGTCAAATTTGTTACTCTTCAAAAGCATTGAAATATCTGCTTTCTGAGTGGCTTTTCCATTTAGTTGCTGAACTAGACAGAATTGTAACGCTTTGGATTAATTGTGTGGAAAGTTGTCTCTCTTTCAGCGTATGGTCAAGCAATTTGAATACATGAATGCGAGACGCTATTCACTGACGATGGCGTGCCTGGTGGAACCTTGAAATAAATTGATTCAGCTGACATATGAAAAAAAATTGGGAAAGTTTAATTTATACTTTATGTAAAGACTATAATGAAAAGTAGTATTTAACTTAAATATATACAATACAAATACGCTACTTTTTAAAATAAATGCTATTATTAAATAAATTGCAATTTCTTATCACTTTTTAAAATCTAATATAGTGTAAGTGTTGTTTTCATGCTGATGTTTCATAATAATGTCCATGGAGAATTAACATGCGCGAATGTCCGATTGCGCTATCAGAAATATCGTCGGTCTTTTATTTTTGGCATGATAATTAAATTGCATTTTAAATATTTAATTACAAAAAGGAAGGAAGACTTAATTGTTGCAATAAAGGGATTAAATAGATGGTCCACGTTACTTCTAATTCCGAAAGAATTTAATAGAAATACCAATGCTCTAAGAAAAAATAAAAAAGTTGAACATCTCAATGTTATGCTGATGGAGAATATACCAATATAAGCACGTTTATAACGGACGTGTACATGTTGCGAAGACATGTATCGAATGCAATAATATATCGAATACAAAATAAATTTTAATTGTCAAATCAATTGCAATTTGTATTTGAAAAATGCTTAAATAGACCTTTTAAAAAACTATTAGAGTAGCAGTATTTTTTTCGTGCTAGTATTTCATAATTCTGTCCATAGAGGGTTTAGTCTAATGCAACTCCGATAAGCGGCACGCGACCGACAGAGTGAAGGCGGCCTTTGCCGTATAAACACGGAAAGAGGGAACAAGGGCGGGAAGAGGATAAGAGGACGGAAAACATAAAACCGTCGCCATTTATAAGACTTCTTTCCCTTCGGAAACCATCCGGGGTGTCTCCGGGAACCATACAGAGGCCGCCTTTTGTTCCGGGATTCGAGATGACACGAAAGAGAGGGAGCCTAGCGCCCTATCATTCGAGAGGACGAGTTGAGGCAGGCCGAATTTGCACGCTCGGTCGAGCAAACGGCATGCAAAAGAGAGGAAGAGAAACATGGCAGTCATCGGCACTTCTTCGGACGCGGTCGCCAATTCAGAAACATTTCATCAGCGCCTCGTGTTGATCTTTTTCCGGCTCATTAGATCATACTACCTAGCGAGCCACCGCATGGAGTGTAAGGACACCAGCCATATAAAGATGTAAGGGATTAGGTTTTTGAAGATGAGATGGAGACGTGTATTATGGGAGGGTATTTAGTGCTCAGGTTATTTTACATTTAGGTTTAGAGCTCAGTTTTAATTGTGGTCGCTTTTTGCGTGATGAAAGAAAAAGTTTTTGTACCAATCTATTCTGCAATGTCTCTCTCTTATTTTATCGCTTCACCTAGAGGTGAAGAGAGGCGTCACGATAATATTCTCTGTGTCGCTTTGAAATACACCAGTTCTGAATTTCTCAAGCAAGTTAAGCCTAGCGCGTAGCCACAGAATCTCTAGGGGCTCTCACCTTATTCCCTCTAAAAGTTGTGAAGCACTATGTTAGCTCGTATCTGTTATTAATTGAGCCGGCAGCTTTCGTTTGCATTTTTTTAACATTTTTGTTAATATTTCTGTTCACTGCCGCAAATTCTCGCGGCGTGTTCGAGGTGTGAGTTTCGAGGCGAGATGCGTCAACTTGAGCTCCTGTCAATGCTTTTCTGTTGAGTAATAATTAACATGGCGATTTCTGCAACGCAAATTACTAAAACTTGACGTCGCGAGTGAATTGACTGCGATGGTAGGTGGAGACGAAAGAAAATAACAACAACCTTAGCCAGTTTGAATTACTTCAAGCAGGAACATTCATATAACAAACAAGTATTACTATAGAAAACAAGCCCGTAGGCAAAATACCGCAAACTTGATCTATA
Organism: Ceriagrion tenellum; assembly: GCA_963169105.1. Classification (NCBI taxonomy): domain Eukaryota; kingdom Metazoa; phylum Arthropoda; class Insecta; order Odonata; family Coenagrionidae; genus Ceriagrion; species Ceriagrion tenellum. The sequence continues at coordinate 32,414,776 of OY720641.1, forward strand.
GAAGACGATCACATATCACCACTCCGGCAGATCCATTCTCGTCCGCGGTCAGTTTCAAAAGAGGCCGGGCCCAGCGTAGAGACATTGCAATGCGGCTGGCGATTGAGGGGGGACAGCTGGCCAACGTAGGAGTTGGGAGTGCAGGAGAATCCTTGTGGGGCCGTTGATTGGTGGAGGAAAAGGCGCTAGCGTTGAGTCGGTCAGAGTGTGCCACTATCACTTTCAGTATAAAAGTGAGCTGATTGTCCCATCGCGGACAGCAAACGCGAGACAGCGAATCGCGAGACCACAATGCGCGAGGAGATTTTGGCGTTTGCGAGTTTTTTGGGGATGAGTGGTATTTTGGCGGGATGGTTTTTGCAAAGTGGGAGGGGGAAATTTTGGCACATTTAATGTGCCACTCATTCACACACTATTGCAGCAATAACTTTGTAACACAACATGACACTACTGTTTAATTTTCTGTTCAGACCCTGCGCACGAGACATGCATCAAAACAGTTTTTTATTAGTTAAGTTGATGGGTGTTAAAAAACAAAAGAACTTCGGTAATGGCATCGTTTATTGTTGCCAACAATGCCAAATGGAATGCCGGCGAAACGGTCGTCCACCGAAATTCAGCAACGCGGAAAGAAACCGAAAATATTTAGTTTCATCGACCCCGCGGAAGCATTGGTAGCAATGATTCAATACAATTCAATGTTCCGTCGCTTTCATTTGTCACTTGAAAAATACCAGGATTGGAATCAATCCCGAGGAATACACAACTCTGTGGAACACTTTCACTACGGGGATACAAATGTACACCATACAGACAAGAAGAACCAGATGGATTGGACACACCCTTAGACACAATAGCTTTGTAAAGAACATAATTGAAGGTAAAATAGAGGGAATAGTCCCCAAAGGAAGACTCAAAAAAAGTTCATGGACCCAATAAAGAGGAAAGTACATGGGAAGAGATACCAGGAGGTAAGGGAACACGCATTAGATAGGGAAGGGTGGAGGAAGCAGTTGAACTTGAACAAACCATTCAGATACAGCCGATCATTAAACACATACAATTCCGAGTGGGGAACGGAGACAGGTGACCGAAGAGACAATGATGGCGACCTTGGTTTATAACTTTATAATTAATATTTTTGCATTCTACCAGGAAAGGTAGGTTTTACTGAATGTCAGAGAATCTCCTCCCGTTTTTTTCCCATTTATGGGCCTATCTTCTTCTAGTCTATCCCATTTCGCCTCAGCATACGATCTACCCTTCTTCATCCCGTCAATAAAACCTATCCTCCTTCTTCCCCTTCCCCGCTAGCCCGAAATCCTTCCCTCTATTACACTCTTCAACAAACGATCACACTTTATTGCATCCTTTCGCCATCTACACCGCCTATCCCGGATTTCGTTCAGAAGTTTCCTTTCCTCACCCACCATCTCAAGCACTTCCTCGTTATTCTTCCTTTCCGTCAACCTAACCTTCTCCATCCTTCTCCACACCCACATCTCAAATGCCTGTAGCCTATCCTCGTTCTCCTTTCTCAGGGTCCACGTTTCTGCCCCATACAACGCTAATTTCATTCAAAAGCTTCCTTTCCTCTCCCACCATACTAAGAACATCTTCCCTAGTCTTCCTTTCCGTCCACCTAACCTTCTCCATCCTTCTCCACACCCACATCTCAAATGCCTGTAGCCTATCCTCGTTCTCCTTTCTCAGGGTCCACGTTTTTGCCCCATACAACGCTAATTTCATTCAAAAGCTTCCTTTCCTCTCCCACCATACTAAGAACATCTTCCCTAGTCTTCCTTTCCGTCCACCTAACCTTCTCCATCCTTCTCCACACCCACATCTCAAATGCCTGTAGCCTATCCTCGTTCTCCTTTCTCAGGGTCCACGTTTTTGCCCCATACAACGCTAATTTCATTCAAAAGCTTCCTTTCCTCTCCCACCATACTAAGAACATCTTCCCTAGTCTTCCTTTCCGTCCACCTAACCTTCTCCATCCTTCTCCACACCCACATCTCAAATGCCTGTAGCCTATTCTCGTTCTCCTTTCTCAGGGTCCACGTTTCTGCCCCATACAACGCTAATTTCATTCAAAAGCTTCCTTTCCTCTCCCACCATACTAAGAACATCTTCCCTAGTCTTCCTTTCCGTCCACCTAACCTTCTCCATCCTTCTCCACACCCACATCTCAAATGCCTGTAGCCTATTCTCGTTCTCCTTTCTCAGGGTCCACGTTTTTGCCCCATACAACGCTACGCTCCATATCAAGCTCTTCACCAACCTCTTCTTCACATCCTTAGCCAAGGTCCCCGTCATCAGCCCCCTTCTATTTCTAAACGCCTCTTTAGCCAGCGCGATTCTCTTCCGTATGTCTTTGCTACTATGCCGATTTTCCTCTAGCGTGCTACCTAAGCAATTAAATTGTTCACCTGCTCTATTTTGTGTCCTCCGACACTAATTGTAAGCCTCGCTTTCCTTGCCCAAGAGAATCTCATTACTTTTGTTTTCTTATTATTTATCTTCATTGTTTGTAACATACGATTGTGAAAAAAATTGCTCCTTTTTCCCTTCTTCCTGAGATTGGATTGCATATTTGGGGATGCGACCGACAGCTACGGTCATCTACGGTCATAGGGGACAGGTAAGGGAGGAAGGGTGGATAGAAACCCGGCGTCGGCATTAGCCTGCTCTTAACGAAAGGCGCCAAGGTATAACGTCTCATCCGACAGACGGAGTACTGCACTTGAAGTGCCCTCCACAAGAAACTCAAGTAGGGATCGAGTCTCCTCTAAAAAACCTTCCTCCTCTGCAGGGATTTGAACCCTGGCCATCCGCATGGTTAGCTAGTACTCTAACCACCCCAATAACCCGATCCCCTTTCTTGAGGCCAAATAAGTATAATCCAACAGCGGTACTATCTTGAACGGACTAAACACTTATTTTAGCTTATCTGACTGGCTTTGACCTTTTACAACATTATAAAAACGTCATCGGTCTCTGAGCTTCATATCAATATCAAAAGGACCTATGATTATGAAGTGAAACATCGATGCTGGTTTATGTTAGTTGCAGTAAAAGAGTTTGGACAATAATGAACACATAATATCTAATATATCCCGATTCTGTGCAGGGTCAATTAAATAGTAAAGTGAATAAGGAGTATTCAAAAGTATATGATAGGTATTTTAAAATTCGCTCTATTTCCTCTCCTTCGGCATTCCACCTTCTTTCCAAGAAGTTGGCGTGGGAGATGGGGGAAGGGAAAGGGGAAGTATATCGGGGAGAGCCTCATTAGCATTTCCAGCCTTCCGCGCACATGAGCCAAATATGAAGCGACAAGAATTCAAAGCAGGCACGACAGGTACACTCGCAGGGAATATTAGATTCGCCGCGAACAACGAGAATTTCTCACGGTGTTCCGATATCGAGAGCAGGACGCAAATATTTTTTTTCTATAACCCTCCCGCTCGGGAATTCTCGACTCCCACACGCGCAGCAAGACCTCGTCCAAGTCATAAGGCAGCTCTACAAATGGAAGTTTCTTCCATGACTGTAGTCTTGCAAATCGAATGCAAGCGACACTTCTCCGTGTCAGCAAGGACTTCCAAGGCAGTATTGAGGATCAAGAGTGGTAGTAATGGAATCCGCAATTTAAGGTGATTGACTTGCCAGAGATTTTATTTCGATTCTGCGATAAAACTGCATCGTAACAGGTGAAATCTTGGTCATATGATTGAAAAAGGAGATTAAAAATGAGAAAAATGAATAAATTGTAAGGAGAAGGAATCATTGTTTCATATGTCAATATTCATTTGTACTTGAAATGTATCGAATGCTAAATAATGCAAATGTAGGCTTTATGACTTCACTAATATTAGATATTGATAATCATTACCGTGATTCACATGCTTGAAAGAACTTACAGATGGACAGTTCATAAATTAATAATAATGCAATAAGTCCATGAACGCCTGTGGGTAGAAAACAGAGCAGTGTAGAACATAACTTTGGCCTAATTTATGAAATTTTCGGAATTACCGTCTTGTTTGTCGTACCTACTCTACATATTATAAGATGGTAGTAATTATATGAGCAACATCAGCTCCATCGAGGTCATAGGAGTCGACGACCGAGGGAGATACACGCGATAGTATTATCGAACTCTTATTAAAAGCGGGCGAGTAATAATTGGGAGCCAAATCACTATGACCGAAACGCGAAATAATACGTTTTATTTTATTATGATGGTGGAAAGGTAATATTAAGGCATCATGCCGAGAAAGAAACGAGTATTTACATATGATTTTCGACAAAATTTGGAATTCCGCGCGGTAAACAAAATACATAACTTTATTTTAACGATAACGAAAATTGCAAAATAAACCTCTTGCACTACTTATATTATTTTATACATATAATTATATATAACAATTATAAATGGATATATTTAAGTAAAACGTGATCCAAGAATTTTTTCGATGTTTTGGAAGAGTTATTAAAATGGTCACTCAATGAACCACGATTACCGCTCGAACAGTTTTCAGTTCCTGATTTTTATACTGTATCATAAAATGGCCAATTTTGAAATACATAGGCAGTATGAGGTACTTTTTTCAGACTGTTCCCCAATCTGTTGGGGTATCCAATGATCCAACACCCGCTGATGTTCTCCGGATCCTTACAGAGCGAGTTAAAGCTACCCGTAACCATAACGAAGTAAAAGTTCAGAAGAAAATTTCGATCGTCACATGAAAATCACATATTTGGGATGAACAGTTATCATTATCACGATGTAACTAAATAAATAAGATGTGCGTAGTTTTGACTACCAACCTTTGAATATCAACCGTAGATGAAGCGGAAAAAAACGAGTTGCGAAACGGTTCCACCCCTTTTATATTTCCTCTACGCGAAGTATTAATATACCGGCAAAACACTGTCATCTGACATAATATTGGCACTCCACTCCAGGTACCAAGTCTAAACTCAAATTTGGAAAGGTAAAGAAAGCTTTTTGTGAACAATAAGCTTAGTTCTATGACATCAAAAATAAGGTACATCAATTTTTGAAATGATGAGTAAAACCCTATAGAATGTTCCGCCTTTAGTTGAGAGAGAGAGATTATGAACACATAATTTTCGTTTAATTTTCCAAGATGTGCAAATTTGCAAAATTTAACAGAAAAATTAAATTAGTTATCTATACTATAAAATAGATGTTTCCAAAGGCAGAAAGAGATATTGCATCTAATGTACATAATAATTACTTCGTAATTTGGTGTCAATAAATATTTTATAATTTCCTGGAATATTCGCGTTTGATGCAACTATTCTATTGGTATATATCTGATGGCTTTTCTTCCCCATGCTTTTCAGGACAAAATGTTCTCATATAGAGCTCAAAACAGGTATGCAAAGCTCCTACCAATTTTTATTAATCTCATCTAATTATAATTGGCTTCAGTTTCAACGTTGTAGTACATATCAACATAAATACATCTTTAGGACTGAACACTTTGAATATTTTTAATATAAAAGGCAGGCTCCTATTTACTTCCGATTCTGTGGAATAGGTTAACAATACAAATTTTAAACCGCAAACATTCCGAAATTGGCTTAATTCTTGACAGAAACGACAACATAATACAGATACTGAGAGGAAAAATACGATTACAAAATAAATGTACTCACCATTTAATATATTATAGGGGGCGCGGCAAATATACAAGGCTTTCGTTTCAACTCACCTGCAAACCAAGAAAACAGATAAATTTTAGAAACACTGTTTGGAAAAGTTTCAGCAAAATGTATGATATTCGTCAAAACCTTAAACACAATATTTAAAATAATTGAAAAGATAAATCGTAGAATTTATCCCAGGTAAATTATTCTTCCTCAGTGTACATAACAACGCCCACCAATAAAATTGGGTCTTTGATTTCAACATAAAGGTTTATATTTTATGGTTCCTTCTCATTCCATCACATCTCAATCTAATTATCTTGAGTTCCAGTCACATATTTTTATGTAACGTACTCTTTGTCATTGATAACAGAGTAGGTCAAAGCAATATAGACTTCCTGTAAAAACAATATTGATGAATAACCAAAAACTTAAAATTTCGAGGGTTAATGTAGAAGAACATAAAAAATTCATACCCACATTTTGTACCTAAATTGTTTGCATATCTGTCTCAAGAAATATTATCCAGACTAAATGCCACTTTCCTAGCCACCTTCGAAAATGAAGAACTTGCTTATGTCTTAAAAAACAAATTACGCCACATTATCGTAATTAATTAATGGAAATCCCTACATTAGCCTAATTAGGGGTACTTAATTCATTTTTATGAGGGTTTAATTAGATTTGTAGGCAATACTCTGCGAGTGGAATAAAAATAAAATGCAATCATTATTTAAATTTATATTATAAAACAATGAAATGACCATAACCCTTTTCTGCTAAAAAATTTACTAATCGAACACTACTCACTAACAGCTCATGATTCATTACCAGTTAATCGATTGGGTGTTGGCGGGCTGTGTTGATGGGGACTTTTGCAAGGAATACTAAGTTACCACTTCCATTTTATCTCTTCACATTACTTAATAAAATGATTCATATTAATTTTTTTTATATTTTTATTATTTTATTAATTTATATTTTTATTAAATTAATTTATAAAATTTTAAACGGAAAACAGCGACCCACATAACTACTCCAAGAGCATTTTATATGTCCATTTACATATTTTATTTAGAATGACCATTGATATAAGTCATCGCCTTTTTTCTGGTCGAATGTATTGGATAAAATTATTTGTTTACCCTTTAAGGCATTTCAATCAGGATGCTAGTTCTTGATTAGGTATTTTTATGGAAAAATTACGTGATATAAGAATGCTATCGCGTTCATCTCCGTTTATGGCACAACAAATTGAAAAGTATCATCCACCGCTGCATTTGAAATTAGTCCCCAATTTTTCCAATGTATCCCGGATATTTAATCTCTCCATTTTAAAATTTTCCTGAGATTACTGTTAACATTGTAATACCTAACTTCACAGTGGAGCCAGTAAGTCGGAATAGTACTAAATCTGCATGCGAAGAAAGTGAAAAAATAGAGATTACTAACGTAGTGGGAGATATATAAATGTATTTATCATATGAACTCGCAGTCGATCCAAATGTATCGGATGTCACTATCAAGCAATGTACTACATTTATACTTCAGAAAATTTATAATATATTTTCCTTCAAAAATTTTTTTACATCCTTTTTAAGAGTAGAGATTGAATATGAGGGATTGTCTTAGTAAAGATGGCAAATTTAGTTACCCTATTAGAATTAGTAGATTTACGATCAATATGATATGCAACTGACTTTACACAATTCTGAACATGTTACTGTGGTTGAAGAGGCATCGAAAAAAGCTCTGGACCTAAAACATACCAATGAAAACGTGAAAACTACCATTGATACATGTATTATTGATATTATAATTAGTCAGTAACTAGTACTGACAACAGTAGAAGATATTAAGGAAATATTATTTAATTTTTTAGTGGGTGTAACATATTTTGTAACGGATGTCAAAAAATTTTGATACATTATAGAAAACACTGTAAATTGTGTATCACAATATGAAATCAACAGTGATGTGTATATTAATATTTAAAAAAAGAATTTCATTGCATTGATTCCACATAACATGCTGCTTTTAAGAAAATTACACTTAATCGTTTTACTGCTTTCTGATTTTTCATTATTTGTTTTAGCTACTGAGCAATCTAAACTGTGAGATGCAAAAAAATGGGGTGATTACTATATCCGTAGTCAGGTCATGTAATTTCTATACTAAGGTAATGATGGTTCAATGTGCAAACAATCAGTTGAAAAATCTCGATGATCTTATACGGTCTAATGATGTTTTATTGCTTTACGTGAATTCCTCTTTGATAATGATTGACTGCGGGGTAAGAAGCACGCTTTGGTGCGTGCATGCGCTGTGGGTGTAATTACGGTAATGATATTTCAAACACGATAAGGCTAACCAATTTGCGCCAGATATAAATGAAACAGCATGAAACCGCAAGTAACACTTCAGATTTACAGTAACGTAGCTTTAAAAAGCGTTCCTATCGGACCAAATGGCAAATCTCTCTGTCAAATTTCGCACCTTGTTATCTGAGGCAGTAATATTTTATCGCCGAAGCTGAGTAAATATTTCATAAATGGACAGATATATCAGGTCGTTAAATTTAAAATAAGGGTTGGAGGGATGAAGTATTTGATTACCCCCTTACCCCAGGTAGAAATGGAACAGCGAATTCCATAAAAAATGTCTTTCCTGAAGAGAAAATTTTTGTATGAGAGGGACCCCTTCATTTTCATGGCACCAAACATTTTATGCGTAGAAATGTGATATCATTGAAATACTAAGCATCGTTGGTGCAAACATGGGAGCATTTCACGGGAAGACCATTAGTATAGTATAATGTGATAAATATTTTGGAAAGAAACATATACAATTAAATATATAGAATGTATAGCTCTCAGGTTTCAAACCGTGTGATGGTGGTTTGTGGCACCTCACACAAACCACCATCACCCGGTTGGAAACCCGAGAGCTATACATTCTAAGCATTCGCCGGGAAAGCCTTAAATCTTACAATTAACTATATTTTCTCTAATTGTTATATGCAATTTTCATGCATAAAAGAGCAGTCTTATGCCATTGTGTAATCCGATTTCGCTAGAGTTGTGGAGAATATAAAATCTGAGAAATCTGTTTCAGTCATAAACTTGATGAAATGATCATTCGAGAGTTCCTTGAAGAATAGCTTACAAACTGAAGTTCTACAAAAACAGATCTGTAATTTACATTCGGCGAATGATTATTTTTTCTGGAGATATAGGTCGAGAACGCGGTTTACCTTTATACCCTGATACCTGGTTGAGCAAAATTTAAAAATATACATAACTATAGGTCGTGTAAAAGAATCAATTAGCCGATTGGAAATTTCGTTGGCCGCAGTGGTCGTCGCTCAAAAACTTAAAGCTTTCTTCGCCTTCCCCGCTAGCCTAATATCCTTCCCGCAATCACGGCCTTCGGCAATCCATTGCCCCTCACTACCCCTTGCATCTATTAGGCATCCTCCAAATTTCACCCATTGGTTTTCCCTCCTCAACAACCATACCAAGAACTGTAATGTCTGTATTTCATTTGGTCAACCGCACCTTTTTGTAAGTCCAAAAACCATGGCTTAAAGAAGAGTGTTGTATTTCGTCATGAGGCATGAAGGTGAAACCAGCTTTTTTCCTGACTGTCTCAAATGAAGCGGTCGTCAATAAAATTTAGCACAAGTTGACCAAGCTTCGCTTGACAACAAAGGGTGTCTTACACAATAAAACAATAATAAATGCTGTATGACAAAAAAACAACAGTATGTTAACTTAAATTACCCACATCAGAGTAGCATTCCTATCTGGAGTAAACACGAGATGTTGCTGAATGAATGCACTTAAATCTGTTTTTAGTTTACTTATAATGCCTGATTTACATTTACATACTACCCTACGAGCCGCCGCAAGGGCGTGTGCCAGGGGGCGTAAAGACAACAACCGTATAAAGATATCAGGGATAAGGTTTTGGGAGGAGAAATGGTGACATATAATATGGGAGTGTATTTAGTGGAACACAGTTTTTATTGTGGCTGCTTGTTGCGTACGAAAAGAACGAGTTTTTGTACCTACCTGTTCGGCAACGTATCTCTCTTATGTATTCGATTCTGTCAGATCTAGAAATGCAGTGAGGCATCATATTAATAGTTTCTGTGTCAAGTTAAGCATAATCGTGTAGTCTCCTAGTCTCTAGGGGCTCCCACCTTGATCCCTCAAAAAACTGTGAAACATATATGAACGCTCGTTGCAGTTTTTAACGAAGAATGCTGCTTTTCTTGGTATTTTATTAATTTTTGGCTAAATCTTTATGATGAGGGTCCCAAATGCTCACAGCGTATCCGAGGTGTGGCCTAACTTGTGCAAACTTCTTTCACTTTTTCATCCGAGGACCTTCCCATAATACGTTTGAATGCTTATACATTGTCACCTTGGTCACCCATTAGGATCATGCTCGAAGTTTGACATTTAAAGAAATTTTTAAATGTAAAATAATTTTTCCCAGGTATGGCACCTCTTTTAATTAGACAGGTATATAAGCGCAGAGAGAATGTCCTGGGAATCATTGCTCTGAAGACGACGGGGGAGTATTTGATCGAAACGTTGGCAGCAGCCAAAATCCTCACTCGACCGGAAACACGAGAACAATTTATCTATTAAATTAGATCGTTTGACAATCGCCAGCAAAGTAAAGGTCATGCCTTACCTAGTTGATGGATCCCTAGTCCATGAACCCAATCATTTGAAACAACTTTTCCCGTTAGAAATGAAAATTCAAATGTAACGACTGGAATGGCTGCAGATTTTATAATCACTCCCAAACATAGAACAACCTTTTTTCTAAAATATGTTTCTGTTGCCGGAGCACGATTATGGAACAGTATTCCCAAGGATATTAAGGATTCTGCCTCTTCATCTGTATTCAAGCAAAGACAGCCCTTTTATTTTTACTTTACATAATGTATTCGCCCATCCCTATTTATTTTTCTTTGCAAAGTATGAGCTCAAAACATTGTTTGAATTCTGTATGTTCCTAATGGACGATTAAAAAGTCCAAGAACATAAAATTATATAATTTTTACTCTCCTATTTATTCCTCAGTCGTGCTGGGTTATTCAGAGGTACGGGTAATATACCAATAACTCCCAGAAAAAATTCATTCAGTTGTTTTACCAAATTTTAAGAATTTCCTTACTATATAGCATGTTGCCATAATGACAGCCTTCTGTATTTGGATGTATACGTTGTAATGTGATTTTGTTTTTTCCAGGCTTTTTCGAAGTTGATTTGGTATTTTTCCTGTGGCTAATACTACTAAGGGTACAATCTCAACCTTGCTCATTTTCCATATCCTTAATACCTCAGCTGCTAAGTCCTGATACTTGCTGTTTTTCTCCAGAATGGTCGTTTCCAAATTATCTGTCAAAGGAAATGTTATATCTATGAAGTACACAGTTTTATTTAATTTGTCAAAAATTTGATATCAGGTCTATTATATTGTATTCTTTTGTCGGTAATGATAGCTCGGTCAAAGTATAGTCTGTAATTTTTGTTTTCAAGTACGGACTAAGGATTATAATTATAATATGGTGGACAGTTCTCATCAAATTTTTGCTTTTGTTTGCCAATATGTTAATGTATTATTTTAGACACAAAGTTATGCCTTTGTAAATAATCAGTGCTGGCAAATATTTTGCATCCTAAAAGTAGGGTTAGATGCTTTCTGCACTTTGATAGTATCGTCTGCATCTGTCACCACCTATGTATGGTTCTTTAAGGATGCATTAGCAATATTTTTTATATTTACAACTTGGTCCTGGATTGCTACCATAAAACCCACAGCCTTCATAAAGAGTTCACCTAATACCAACCATTTTTTTGATGCTTTCTTATCAACAGTTTGTTAGTTTAGATCTGGGTAATGTCTTCCATGGAGTGCCTTTTTGGCCTACGATTCCAGTTGCGATCGCTGATCTGTCATAATACTATGGGGGCTGAGGGGACCTCTTCGGAGATTTAAAAGAGGGTAGCTATTGACGGCAAGGCATATGGCATCGTGAAGTTTTAATTATATCATTTTATTTAGGAAGAAGTGCTGAATGAAAGAGATTTGACGGGCATATAAAGCTTCAATGTCTAATAGCCCCGTCCCCCTAGGTGACGAGGGAGCATAGTGCGTTCCGCAGCAGATTTTGGATGGTGGCAGTTATAGTTTTTCATTTTGGTTCTTACCATCCTCTGGATCTCAGCTATTTTATTCCATCTTATGATGCGAAAGGAACACGTTAAGATGGGAATTCCATGTGTATTGATGGCTTTGATCTTATTCTTAGCAGAAAATTGTGATTTTAGGATCTTATTCAGCCTGGGTGAGAATTCTGTCTTTAACTTATTTTTTACACTCCTTTGTTCCGTTGGCTTCGATTGCATTAACCCCAGATATTTATAACATTCCCCTTCCCTCATGGCTTTAATTACATCTACTTCATTTATCCTGTGATCTCTTTTTTCAATCTTGCCTTCATTTATGTGCAATATTTTGCATTTTTCAAGTCCAAAGTTCATGAAAATGTATTATTATTATCCTTTAAAAATGCCTTGCTTTGGCAACATCGCGAGGAAGAGACAGTGTTGAAAGGGAAGGGGAAAGGAGGAATAGAGAGGGAGGGGCGGGTACTATCTCACAGGGGTTTACTCGACTTGTAGGTAGAGTGAGGAGGGTGAATGGGGGAGGTGGTTGCTGGATACAAGCAACCCCCTCACAGCCCCCCTCCCCTCTTTGTGCACCTTTCCAAACAGCTTGTATCATCGCCCCGTATGCATGCTGTGCTCATTAGATCGCTTCGACCGTGCACCCGTTTCATTCCGACCTTTTTTTTTCTCTATCTCTCTCTCTCTCCCTCTCTCTTGACTTTTATTTCCTTCGCGCCCTCAAAATGGGCGGCGCTAATGAACGGACCTGGCGCGCGGCCCCTGCTCTGCTCTACTCAAGTGCACGTTGGGAGGGGAGGGGTTGGAGGGGAAAAGTGAGGGTGGAGTGGGGAGCTGAGGTGAGAGGAGAGGGGGAGTGGAGTGGGTTTAGAGAGTTTGAACGAGATTTTCCCTGAGTCACAATAGAGACTGTATTCCAAATTTATTTTATTTATGCCAGCCAATGTAAGAAGCGCTTAGTAAATATGTACTATCATCAAAAATGACGCCAAAATATTTCATGTACCTGCAATTCTAAATGATTAAGTATATGTTCCTCTGAAAGTCTTTAACTTGATTCATTTTTTACGCAGCGAGGAGAACATGTCTTCACAACAGAAGATCTTTTGGTGCTTCTGTAAATAATAATGCAGCTACTGATTGATTTATATTTTTTCAAATGTTGAGAAGAGATATGAAGTGCACACTGTCACATTTAAGAAGACATGAGAGCGTTAAAATTTCTCATTTTATCTCTGAAACGCATGTTCAAACCTAGTCCTTTAGAAAATAAACTTTATGCTTGGGCAAATACCTCGGCAAGTGGCAGAGATTTTGGAAATTTTTTGAAAAGGGAAATGATTTTCTCAAAAATTAGATCAAGTTCATTGGATTGTAAGAGAAATGATGTCTTGCTCATACAACCTTAGAAGTTTGCGACCAAATTAATAATCCTCCGCAATTCCCTTGAATATATTTTTTACACAATTTTTGCTTCGGTGTCGATTTCAGAAGTTGAGATATAAACAAATTGTACTTTATCTAGGAATTAGAACTTCATTCGACAAATAAACGTTGATCAACCTGCAGAAAAAGTATCTTCTTGAGAATGATACGGTGTTTTCTCTTTCCGAATTAAGTTAATGTAGTTTTCTCGAAATTTACACCACACGGAGCTAATCAACCAAGGAGTTGCAATTAGAGCTCATTAGTGCACTGCGGTACGTAATTGGCATGCATTTTAACTGATATATTGCCGCAATTCAAAATACCACATTTATATTAACCATAGTCAATAATTACTCCTGAAGTAAGTATTTAATACTGTGTAAAAGGTGGAGATTTTCATTCCAGATCTTAAAGTTAAGTCAGGTCAGGGTTTCATATCAGAATACTAAAGCACATATGAAAAAGCGTGGCATGGAAGGATGTGCGCTGCCGAAATGTTTTGTAACCTGCCGGCGGTTACCCATTTCTACCGATGGGTTCCGGTTTTCCCACGAACGTCTCCGAGTTAAGAAACCACTGAGAAGGTATTTCGTATTTAGCCTCACCATATGTAAGGACTGGAAAATGCAAAGAGATTTTCTTGAAGAGAGAGAATTTTTTAATCAATCTTGTCTCTCAGCAAATAGGAGTTTTTCAAAGACTCTAGGGGATAAATAACTAGCAAATCACCGATAAGGGCTGGAGATTTAGATGGGAGTCAGGAATAGCCTCTGGATATTTTTAAATATATGAAGGTCCCTATTACCGTCTAATGCTAATGCTAAATGGCCACTTCTCTGCGTGAACTACAGTCACAGCCGAATGTTTTGTGAAAAGTTGTTGGACTCGTTTAAAATAAGTACTTAAAAACGAAAAAATTATTTCGTAGAGTAATTAAGAACTTTATACTTATAAATATCGTCTAGACAAAATCAACACACTTATCGACAATCACGGATCCCATAATCGACTTTCTTTTGTTGTTTGTCAACTTTTCTCTTGACCTGTTTTGAAGCGCGCAGTGTCTGACGAATAGAAGGCAAGTGCGCAGTTGTGTTGCAAAGTGAATGGCGCACTTGAGTTAATTTAAAGCAACCATTACTACCCACCCGGATACTGACAACGTTCCGAATGTTTTAGCCGTGATGACGGCGTCATATTCAGCTTTTAAAGCGTCGGCACCAGTTACTTTTCTCAGCGTCATCTTCGGTATTCCATAAAATTAGTGGTTTGTCCGTGTACAATTTTGCATGCATTTTAGCACACCTTATAGACCTTTTAGCATTTGAACCACCCAAAGAGAGTATTTGTACAGTATTTTTTATGTGTATCACATTTTAGTATTTTGAAGGCAGTAAAATGTTTTTCACGGGGACGTCTGAAAGCGTTTAGTTGGAAATGTTTATGAATCTGACCCAATAATGGCTCACTGTAAACCTTTTTGGAATCATATCTGATGATGGCGTGATGTGCGAAAACCTTGGGCTATTTTATCTCCTACATTTCCGGCAGGAACACCACCACGTCTACGAATAAAATGATTTTCTATATTCAACATTTTCTGGGGAGAATGGTAAAGCCTCCTCGCCGTCCTTATTCAAGTGAAGCAGTAAGTTTTTAACTCTCAACTCTACTTTTTATCTTTTAACTTCAGTCAACTCCGGACTATTGGGGCAAACTACTTCCTTTCGACAATGGTTTACAGTGGAAACAAAAAAGAATTTCTCAAGCGGTCTCGTTACGGAGAGGTTGGAATATATAGGTTCGTTTACATCTCCGATGCGTCCACAGACGTCTTACTATTCTTCCTCTCCATTAGTAGTCGCCCATGACAGACTTAAATCCGATTCAAAACTCATTTACGGCACTCTTAATTCTTACACTGAAATTCTTAATCTTACCTCATTCATCAATATCAGAGTGCCTTCACGTCCCACCAAAGCTAGCTCATTACTCCACATACCCACTCTCAAATAACCACTAATAAAACGTTCACTCTTCATTCGTCTTTACTCCCTAATAAATTCACTTCCCATTTATATTGATCTCATTACCTGAATCACCAAAAAACTTCACCAACTTGACCACAACATTTTTTACAGCAAACCTAGGCATAAATAATCATAATCAACATCTCCATTTCAGCTTTTTTATCGTTTTTAGAATATTTAGAATTGACATTTCTGCTATATTTGGACTACATTCTTTAAAATACAATTATTTGAAGGCAGATATACATTTTTCGTTACCAATCTATGGACCAACTCTATTTCGATCTAAAGCACAGTTGAGCTCACTACCAATACGCCACATTAAAACTTCCTCAATTACATAAGAACTCCTGAGCAAACTAGAGCTATACTCGGCATGCTCGTGTTTAAGATTACTTGGTACCTTGTGATATGAGTCATGAAGCGAATATGCGGAGATAGTTAACAGAAAATTTTTTAAGACGACGGCCGAGTAGCTCAACTGAGTCTCACAACTGGCATGAGTTCTCACAGGATGATTGCCATAATTCAACAAACAGTACATTTGTGCTGCACTAAAATTAACACCACTTCAATCCATCCTGTCTACTGATCATTGATCTGAATAAATACAACTTCGGTAACCACAAACTATCCACATAATATTCACTTAGGAAGTGGCTACGAAGCAAGACTCTCACTAAGGACGAATGGCATTAATTTACATGGGAAAAATTCTTTGAGGCTTCAAAAACAAATTTTATAGCACTAACCTACGGAAAAAAAAACTTAAACAAATATAATTATGGCTATGCAAAATGAAGTATGTAAACATTTTTCATAAATATTTCAAAATAAAAACTATTTCTGCCTTGAATAAAAAAACTCAGATACCTAGTAAAAATGTATTATAATACCACTTACTCTTTTTATTATATTTCTTAGCGTTAAAATAGTTTCATAGTTCTGTGCGTGTTTAAATGCCTGTGTATGAATCTGTACTGATTAGAAACATTGTGTAATGAAAATAAACTAACAATATTGTCCTGTCTCTTTCAATAAATTCTTTTGCCTATTCTTTTTCTTGTTTTTGATTGAAATGTATGTTTACGTACTTTGTATTACAAAACTGACTGGCACTGCATACATTTAAATTGCATGGCCTGATTAATGTGAATCCAAACACACAGCAGCCATAGTTGTTTTCATCATTTATACATGGATTTTTCTTTATCATGCTTCCCAGTATTAGCCACATCATCTGTCTACTCAACTGTTTTGAAATCTGCGCATGAACTGGCCTTCCAACTCGAGCAAGTATTCTTGAGTTAGTAAAAAAATCATTCCGACAGCAAAATTTGAAGAGCCCAGGCTGCGTAACTGCGCAAGAAGCGTAAACCTCTTCAGTGTTTAAGAGCTGACTACGTGGAATATAGAGTTCATTTTAATAAGTAAAATTAATGTTAACAAAGTTAATGTTATCTTATCCTTTAAGGAGGTTTTGCCGCTACTGCATGAGTCAAAACAAATATGCAATTCTAACTATTTCTCAAAAGGTTTGAAACATCCTGCAGTCGCAGACTGCGTATGCCTTAGCCAATGAAAACCACACAAAAACTACAAACCTAACAAAGTAACCACAGTAAAAACTGAGCTCCACTCAATACACTCCTATAATACGCGTCAACATTTCACCTCCCAAAACCTTACACCTTACACATTTACACGGCTGGTGTCCCAACACCCCCTGCCACACGCCCATGTGGCTGCTCGCAGGGTGGTATGTAGATGTAGATTCATACTATAGCCATCAAGTCTAAATAAATTATTCTCCGAAATTACCACATTTCGACTTTTTATATTTGCACCATTTTTCCATGTATTAACAAATATACAAGGCGGTAATATGCATCTGTTTTACGTTGGTCAATTTACCGAGGGTTTGTACTATTTGTAAATAGTTTTCCACGAAAATGGTATCTAAATTAGATAAAATAATAGTATTTTTGACATGTTTTCGCAATATCCTATTGGATACCACGTGATTTCAAATTCAATTTTTGAGAAAAATAATGCCAATAGGTAATTTTTTGTTGTCCACACCTGATTGAGGTATTATCTTTCCATAAGTATCCATATATATTCAGAATATAATGGCGTTAATGTAATTTCTCGCTCGAACTGCCTTGTCATGAGCGTTATCCTGACAGGAGTGCTATTTCCCTCGCATCTATTGTCCCTCAGCCACACATCTTTCCCCTTCGATGAAGTGCGCTCCCGGCCTCA
This sequence comes from Ceriagrion tenellum, assembly GCA_963169105.1. NCBI lineage: Eukaryota > Metazoa > Arthropoda > Insecta > Odonata > Coenagrionidae > Ceriagrion > Ceriagrion tenellum. Next base: position 32,432,393 of record OY720641.1, read on the forward strand.
GAACCGCGGAAAGATCTACAAACGAGCTGCCGGCACTGCAGTTCAATTAATTTGAGTGTATAAGCGAAGAGGAGACTCGCTCTCATTCGCATCCTTACGTCACACACCCACGGCCTCTTGCCCCTCAGCGCCCCTCGCGGAAGGATACAGAAGGTGTCCGCGAGAGGTTCACAGCAGATATAACACGATTGCGCAAAAATAAGGGAGCTGCCGGTGACTTCAGCCTCTGTTACGTGAATCATAAAAAACTCAAAGAAAGAGGACCTTATACCTTAATTGAAAATAGTTTCGATCTCAGATCGATATGACAGGATCAGCTCGGAAATGTAATCGCAACGGGCTAGTAGAATTGATCTGAGAAGCGGGCTGATTCGGCCTGCTCTCTCAACCAGTCTGAGATTTCAGATCGATCTGAACCAGCGGGTCTATGGCTCTCCTCACTATTCTTTTGGCTGTCATTGGGAAACAAAATATAATCGATATTATTAAAGGCGTGTGCTGTAACAAGAGTGCACTAATGGCGAGTGAAGCGACGTTGATGATATCGTAGCACATTGAAATCCACCGACGTTGCGCAATTTTGTTCACTCGGAATGAGACTGAAATTTATAACTCTGCAATTGTTTACCCACCGAGTCAATGATGCTTTAACTGATAGATTCGATTGTCCACTATCGATATTTTTAATCCATTTTGGTAAACCAGGTGGTCTGAGTCGGCTTGCTTGGAATTTTTAGATCGGTCCGAGTTCAGATCGATCTGAGATCGATTGGTAAACCTAGTGAATAAGGCAAAGAAAAAACAACCAATATAGATTGTTACTGGCGATTTCAGCTACTATTTAGTAGATTTGCGTATCGCCTCTTTTTCTCTGAAACTTCCCACTCCGTCTGTAAGTCCATTAAACCTAGATAGGCGGCGGTAAATTAGTTTCACAAATACTGGGACTAGCCACGGTATCTGCTATAAAAAGCAACGAGTATGTCCGCATGATTCAGTTGCAAGGCGTAGAGCTTCAGATGGGCGCCAACAGATGGCAATCGAGCTCCCTCAGACAGTTTTCACCATCTAACACATGGCGTGGTCATAGGCATTTGTCATAAATATACAACAAAAGATGGCGTTGGGTAAAATCTCTGCTTGCTTCACCACATACGTAGATTTCCAATAAATCGTTGAAATTTAGGTTTAATATTGTTTACCACAGTTAGATATATAATGCGATTTAAAATAAAAAAGACGCAAGACATTTAAAATGGTATTTTACTTCATTTTTCTGGCCATTTTATCAACATTTTAAGCTTTTCTCTGCAGGCTTTTCAACTTGCCGCAGCATAAAACACTAGGTATATACAAAATCAACGAAGCCAGGTTACTGTCAATATTAAGGCGAAAGACTTACCCTTAGCAAAATTACCGCTCGCATGTTAAATGTAAATTTTCAGATGGGTGCCCAATTAATGTATAGTATGATATAAATAAAACATATACAATAAAAATGTTATTTTCAAATAAATTGCAATTATATTTGAAAAATGCTTAAATGGCAATTTAAAAACATAATATAGTAGCAGTATTGTTTTCATGCTGCTTCATAACTCTGTCCATAGAGGGTCGACTTTACTTCAACATACGCGACTGTCCGATTGCGCTATCAGAAATTTCGTCGCTCTTTTGTTATTTGGGTATGATATTTTAATTGAATTTTGATACCTAATCACAAAAAGGAAGGAAGACATAATTATTGCAATAAAATAATAAAAAAGATGCTCCAGATTACTTATAATTCCGAAGGAATTTTACACGAATACCAATACTGTACCAAATATTCAAAAACGTTGAACACCCCAATGTTATGCTCATGAAGAATACACCAAAATAAGCACGTTGATAACGGACTTGTTCACATTGCGAAGACATGTATCACTTATAATAGATATTAAACGATCACGCAAATTCACCATCATATGATTGTAAATGACACGAGGGAAGCATTGGTCTACGCCGCAAAGCGTGAAATGACGCGCTGGTTAAAAAAAATAACTGAGAAAAGGGACGCTTTGAGTTCATAGATCACCCGGAGTTAGACAGTTACCCAGAAGAATTCAGGACGTTGTTTTTCATGCAGCTTAATCATTTCGAAAATTCCTCGGCTTTGCAATTCACGCGGACACCATGAGCGCGGCGAAAGCGAAGAAAGAGTCGCGAAAAATTAACTGGAGCTTGATTCAAAACGAAGGAGGAGCAGAGTATTATTGGGAAAAAATATTACTTGGAAACCTTCTGAAGGTTTTTTTTCAATCATTGCATTTAACCCTGGAGCCTTCTGAAGGTCCTTATTATCTAAAGTACCAGAGGAGTTTCTAAATTGTCCAGAAAACATACTCTGAATATTATAATTTAAAAAGTTCAAGATATTTCCATGGAGTAAGGCATCGATTACTTCTATAGTAAATTTTGAATACTAATATTATAGCCGAGTAACGAAGGAATACTTACATATTAGCTAAAATGAAAAATACTGATCTCAGCTATGTTAACGAGTTTAAAGGCAAATTGGCACACAAAGTGTTTATCTGAGGATGTAAATTTGTTTCTCATCTACACGATGCATTTCAAATAACACCACGATGCTGTCATAAGGCTGCTTTACCCGGTACAATTTATTGTACAAATCATATTGTATCATACAATGTACAAGAAACTGAATTGAAATAGCAGGTTCTCTTTCCCGCGAAGTCATTCAGACAATCATACAATTTGTCGCTTTACACGGTACAAGCTCCCTCATACAAGAGTTCATACATTCGATTGTACAATAAAATGTACCGTGTAAAGAGATCATTAGAAAATATTCTTAGCTTCAAAAAAATTTCCGATAAATTTCGTTTTTAAAGATGTTGTACATCCTTTCGACAATGAAAATCTCTACATCTCCTGATTCTCTTAAATATATTATTTTAGCGGAATGTTTGTATTTTATTGAGCCTCATCAAATAAGAATTCCACACGATTTAAAAAAAAAATACATTTCAAAGAGTATCTAATAAACATTACTCGAATTCAGCGACTAAATTTTCCAAAAATGAAACTATTTGTTGACGATTCAGAAAATTATTTTTCATAGAGGGGAAAGGACAATGATTCATATATCGTATCTCATTCACGTAATGGAGAGATAAGGCAGACGAAAACCGTTTCCACAGACAAAGTTAAGAAAATATGTCAATTCTTTCCAGAAATACATTATTTATTGTTCACATTTATCGAAATTGGCGATAAAATAAAATTAATTGTAAAATGGTAACGTTGTACTTTTTTCACCAATCGAGAATATAAACCATCAACTTTCCGAAAAAATAAGTTATTACGAAACGGTTCGGCCCCCTTTATTTCAGTTTCTGCTATAATATGTTTTAAAATAAATTCTTCTATTTATCAATTCTTACACTTATTCATAACTATAAAAATATCGCTCAACAGTCAAATAATGAGTAACGGATTTTATACTTTAACTTTATCAAATGTACCTTTTCTTTCAAATATTGCTTTGCACCCATTTTCAAACCAAGAATAAAGGGTATGTCATAACAACTATGGCAAGTCTAGTGGCCAGACTTGAAATTAAAAAGTACAGTAAATAATGATAATGTCTTACGGACGCGACGCAATTCTGAGCATATTCCTGTGGCAAGGAAGCAATCAACAAAACTATTGTTCCTAAAAGAAATTTATCAAAAAAAGTAAAAACAGTTTATGTTACACGCGGCATCAAAATAATTTTAGTCGACAGTTTGAAATTTTATATTGAGAGGTAATCCTGAAAATTGAATTTAGTTTTGTAACGGATGTAACGCTGAATTTTTCACTGCAGCATCAAAATTTTTATCCCCTGTTGTTGCATGCTGTTCATAAAAATATTACATTAAAGTTTTTATCTGTTCTCTGGTTCTCAGAATGTATTCTGCTTGTTAAGCCGTCTTAATTTGGGATTCAAAAAGTTGGGATGTTTATAAAATCATAGTTTAGTCCCGCATAGTATTTTTTCAGTATTGCAAAGATGGGTTTATTTAGAGACATTCTTTAAACGATATCTTAATGATCTAGGAAAGCCTATTGTTATTCTTTTCTTTTTTCCAAAAATATTCTTTAATATGGATTCGCTGCCTAAAAGCGTTACGAATTTAGTTCACAATGTGGACTCTAATGACAAACCGTTCTCAGCGTTAATCTTCATTAGACAGGAGGTGCACTGCTAGGCACGTGCGAGGCAACACACTAACTACTCATCTAGGACTCCTCCCATATCCAAAAACTACGCCATAATTTTTTTTCGTTCAACGCGGCAATGAAAGTTGTTGCCTAGAGCACCATGAGGCGAAGGCATAGAAACAAAGTTCAGCTACAGCGCCGTCCAAAAAGGCGGCTGTACAACGTACCTTTCATTGTACAAGTGAATGTACAATTGAATGTACTAGAAAATTAATGAAATTAGAGCAGGCTCTATTTCCCGTATAGTCATTCAGTCAATCATACAATTTGCCGCTATACACCTTACAATTTTCCCCATTCGCTTGTGCAATAAAATGTACCGTGTAAAGTGACCATATGACCCATATCATCCACTAAATTGGGAACGATCACGAACTTCAACTTAAAACGGTGGATCGGATGATGAGAATATGGTTAGGGAAATAGACTGCTGAGCAGATAGGTTTAAAAAATGTCATTTTTTTCGCGATCCATATGACACAATAAAAATTTCCGATGAGGGTTTTAATGTCCATTTGGTAAATTTTAAGTTTAATATTCGGTGACTGTTGAGCATAATTTTCAATAGTCATGAATGAGTCCGTACATGAATCTATTTTAACACCAATGCAGAACCTCGCTCAACCGAAATAAAGGTGTTCAAACCGTTTCTTTCAAACCCGTTTTTCGGAAAATCGATGGTTGATATTCAGTGGTGAGTTTCGTGAAAAAACGTACCACCGTAATTTTTATTATTGATTTAATTATATCGTCAGAATCAATAAATGTGTACCATAAACAATTAGAATCAATAAACGTTGAACGATCACAAACTCAAACATACCACAGTGAATTGGATTGTGAGCATAAAATTAGGGAAATATCAGTGCATGCAGATTTAAAATGCCATTTTTCCCACGATTGATATAATATCATAAAAATTGCCGATGAGACTTTTAACTACAGCTATTGATAGATAGCTAAGCCAGTTAGTTAACATAATTCATAAAGCTTGTTTTTAAATCTGCACAAGAGCAATAAAAGTAGGCCGTGCATATTTGTTGTGTAACCCTTTTACGTCCATGCATTCAAGTTGACGTAAAATCATTAATACAGAGTCGCGTGCCTTCACTGCGACGTGTATTTGAGAAATTTTGCCTCCTGAATCGTTTTGGCAGGTCTCCGCTAGTACAATGGTACTAGTAGTTACCTTATGTAGTTTACTGCGAATTTATAATTGTAGTAATTGTAAAATAATAATAAATTGTACAATTGTAAAATATGTAGGCGATAACTCGAAGAATATTATCATGACGCCTCACTACATTTCTACGTCAGACAGAATATAAGAGATACACTGCCGAACAGACAGGTACAAAAACTCGTTCTTTTCGGGCACAATAAACGACCACAAAAAAAACTAATCTCCTCAAAATACACTCCCATAATTCACCATTTCACCTCCCAAAACCTTATCCCTTACATCTTTGCACGGCTGGTGACCTAATACCCCCTGCCACACGCACCACGGCGGCTCGCAGGGTAGTATGCAGATGTAGATGTATAAATGAAGTCCAAATTCGGGATTTATATGTATATGGCGCTGCAAATGGCTTCTGTGGCTGGAAAAAGTGACCGTAAAAACATAATCTTTGACTTCTATATTTATCTGCATGTGAAAATAATCTACATATTTCGTGCCTCATTTTCATCAACTTTCCACGGCATGTGTTCAGGGAAAGCAGCGTTGTTTAAGTTAATTGAAGAGAAATTTACTGATAAGCGATGTAACTCAACCCCTGCCACATACCCTTGAGATGGCTCGCAGGGTATTACAGCAAAAGCAAAAGAATCTGCCGCAAAAGTGCGCCAGGTTCTTTTGCTTTTGAGGAGGAGAGGAAAGGTAAAGTGGAGGGAGTGAACGGACGGAGGAGAAGGTAGAGAAGGGGACGGCTGATAACGAGTCAGGGGAGCCAAACTACTTTACACGAAGCAAATCCACATAAACAAGGCTGATTGGCAAGTGGTTTTGCGTCATCAACGCCATGCTATACCCGCGCACTTCCTTTTCACGTGCAAGGAGTGGTAGTACGAATAAAGAGCAGCAAACCGGGCGCCATGTAGCTGTGACTCATGGAATTTACCGAGGCACTAAGGTTGGCAGCAACTAGAAAAGTTTTGCTCACTGACGCTCCACAATTTACAACCTACATCGCCCGCCAGGCAGGGTTTTAAAAGTTTGAGGTCCATGTCCAAAAATCGTCCACGGCGTAGCGCCAGGTTCTTTTGTGGCTGCTATACATAGATGTAAAACCTTAAGAATCGGACTGAGAGGGTGTAGGGGGGGCGGGGATATGGAGTGGTGAAGGGGAGGAACGGAAGTGACGTGGGAGGGTAAGTAGGGGAAGCGATGAGGTCACGGCTAGGGGGGAGGGAGGGGTTTGAAAGAGGGGGAGGGAGGTGTGTGGGGGTTGGTCCTGGCCGGGGATCGAAGAGATGTGAAGTGCACGGCATAAAGGAGAGCGGAGCAGGCGGAGGGAGCACCTTGGCCCAATTTTAGGCCTCGGCACTCGGCCGCACAGCCTTCAAACCTCTCCAGCTCCGCCCCCTCCCCCCCCTGTTCCCTCCCACCTCACCCCACTCCCCTCCCTCCCAGCCTCTCCGACACAGCCTCTCTTCATTCTACAAATCCTAGCCTCTCACTTTGCACGCCAACTCTCTCCTCTCTCCGCTGCGACCATTTTTCATCATCTTAGTCCACACATACACACACAATACGTCTCCAAGCTGGCAGCGCAGGGGCTCACGGGAAGGATGTATGGAGGGAGGTGGGTGATATTGTGGACGCCTCACGGTGGAAAAATAGCATGGAAGGAAATCCACGTAAGAACGATATCGAGCCCCGAATGCCGTTTGCGGCATAATTAAGGAGAGATCAGCTAAAGCACGCAACGCCATTCTTAAACCAGTCTACTAAGTTGGAACACCTTAGTTCGAGAACGAAATCCGATGGGATAAATCTCAGTTTAAAATCTCCAATTTTAAGAATACTAATATGCCTGCTCTGCAACCACACTCACTCATCCTTTTTACGGTCATTATCAGAACATGGCCTAACCAAAGAAGCTTACTCATTATACTTACGGCCATCACTGGAGTATCTAACCCATGTTCTTTTTTCCAGGTACTCGTAAGCTAATTCGTCCAACTTTGGCCTTAAGCACTTCAGTTACTCCATTCACAATTTCATTTTGCCTACTCTACCAACCAAATACCCATCCGCGTGCTACATTAACGCATTCAATGCAAAAAGGTTTTATAAACTTAATCAAATTTCATTTAAATGAATTACCGAGACAATCAATTCATAGGTACACAATTTCAACCCCGAAAAACAACTCGTCTTTCTGTCCGTGAATTCTTTTTTCATGAATATAAGTGATGGCCTATATAATAATAAATCGAACTTGTACGCCATTCCTTCCGTAAATTACACCCGGTAAAGCCTAAATTTGAAAAAAAAACCTTAATTTTCCCTTTCACTGATTTTAAGAATTCAATATGCCGCTGTCGAAAGGTCCGCTAAAGGTTTTCCTTGTAGCTCGCTTTAAGGTTTATGAAATGTTCCAGGATCGCCGTGGCGTGGTTGGAGGTCAGAGAAATGCCGAAAGCGCGAACCCAATTGGAAGAAAGCGTGCAATATTCATGGCAAAAGGGGGCTTCGCCTCTCCTCACTTATGGTCCGTGAGGAACGAGGTAGGGAATACTTTCTCTAAAGGCCCTTTCTGGCCCCACTGACCCTCTGTGCACCTTCCTCTTATGCCTCGTTCCGAATACAACCTTACGAGCCCACATAGCAACTCTTCACGCATGCTATCGTAAACTCAGTGTTATCAGGGCATCGCGACGAACAAGTAAAGAGCTAGCGAACGAAATAAGGAATACCATTATACAAGATAGTCGACGAATTGACTTTGTGTAATTTAGACATGGCATAATAATTGTAACCTTATAATTTTCCATGCATAGTTGTGGAAAATTACAAAGTTACAATTATTATACCTAGGAATACCATATTCCGGGGGCGTTTTGAGGCTTCCAATTTTTTTTCGAGCAAATGCGTTATTTCTATGCTTATTTATTTAATTATTATCATCTGCTTTATTTTAATGAGTGAATTTTATAGTAATTCATCATTTCCGGTTTCCGTTCGCAACACCAGCGCTTTACTACTGTTAGGTGACAGAGTTAGAAACTATGCATAACCATGTGATTCGGGCATCCGCGGGGCTTGGGTCAAGGTTGAGTCTCCAATTCGGGGATTTTGCCGGCTATCCTGCAGGCTTCTTTAGGACCGAGTGACTTGTTATGTTCACTTGGACCTGAGGAAGCCTGTAGGATAACCGGCAAAATATCGTCTTCATGATGAAAAAACGCGGCGAAAACCCCAGAAAACTGAAGACTCAAACTTCTATGCATTGCCGTGGTCCGAACGTGAATTCACACCACGATTTCAGACTACCATCGAACGGACCATCGCACATAAGAAAAAAGGCATGACTCCACCTCTCTGCTCTGATCAACTGCCTCAAACCTATATCCTCGACGGAACGGATACTGACACCATCTATGTGTTTCACACAATTGGATTGGTAGCATATGAGATAAATTAGGCCTAAAAATCCGGTCAGAATGCAAGCAGCAAACAACGGCAAGATATGCCAAGGTGGAAGCAGTCACCTTTTTAAATGTCGAGACTTAAACGAAGCTTCGTATATGCGCAGATATCTTTAATTTGTTTACATAATAGAGAAAAAATTAATGCTACCTAATTAGTTGGTTTTGGGAATTTAAAACATGACTATTTGGTAACCTTGTGACACTTGGCATGTATATATCGAAACAATTCGACTCAATATGCACAGAATTTCCCGTAAATCCAAAATAATACGTTTCATATTATATTGATGGCTGTTAACAGATATTAATGCAGCAGTTTGTGTGAGAGACACGTACTTTATGGAAAGTTCTCGATTTATTTTCGACTTCCGTGCTGTAAACCAAAATCATAACAAAGCTTTTATGTATTAAGATTATTATTTTCAAATGTAGCTCTTGCGTCTTTTACGTTAGAACACAAAGTTTTTTCCACCGTATAATCGGATGGGCGTAATTGAAATATGGTCCGAGAATATTTTCTTCGACTTCCTTGGAAAATTACCATGAAATCCATTCCCGAGGACTCACGATTACCCCTCCAGTTACTCAAATGGCTATTATGATTATCTCGCTAATGTTACTGAACTCTTGAGGAAATTGGAGAGAGAATCGCTTTCAGATCGTCGATTTAAATTTAGAGAAAAGCTCTACGTGAGTTCCAGTTTCATTGATCATCAGACAATGTCATAAACATCTTACGAACTCCGACATTCTACGGTAGATACGATCACGAGAATAAAATTAGGGAAGTAGACTGTAGAACGGACAGGTTCAAGATGAAAGTTTACCCCGAACTATGAGAACCAATACGGCTGTCAATGAGACTTTTAACTAGGTTAATCGATAGGCTGTGGAGTTAGTATATATATTTACTACCCAATGTTTATATATCCTTATCTCCCTCTAGTGCAGAGAGCTCACCGTGCGTCTTAGCGGTATTGCTCTTGTATCTCTGAGCATTGGTGTGGTAATATAAAGCAATATTGCAAACAGTATTACATCGGTAGCATGCTTTTAGTGAAGTGCATATTTTTGATATTTCGGCTTTTTGATAAGTTTTAGTAGGTTTTTTCCAATGCATCAGTATTTGTTGTAACATAAACTTTCATAGAACATTGTGTTATGCATGTTGATGATACCCCAACTAATGCCAAACAGCCTCGATGCAGCTTGCAGGACACTATGTAGACGTAAAAGACAATTCAATGCATTCTTGAATTAAAAAAAATTAATTGGCCGTTAAATTTTATGCCCAAATCCAGTACATAAATCATTGCATTGAGGTGTCTTACGGTTATAGGTAGGTATTTACGGAAAGTCAGAGTAATATTCTTTAGATTTTTACATGCGCAAGGCCCCTTCCACTTCTGCTCTCTAGAAACCTTCTACCTCTAGTATTTCTTTTCTCTACTCAGCGCACATCCTACAATTCTTCATGCCGGTCACCAGCCCTACTCTCTCTCTTCTCCCTCCTCTTTCTATCTTGCCCAACATCCTTTCCACTGTCACGGCGCTTAGAAAACCAATGCCCCTCATTCCCTCTTCCAACCACGAAACCTCCCTCCACCTGGTATTATCTAGAAGTTTCCTTCCCTCACCCACCATACCATGCACTTCCTCGTTTACCTTCCTTTATGTCTACTACATCAAGTCCATCCCCCTCCACACCCACATCTCGAAACCCTACGGTATTTAAGTATTGAAATAATATTCTACCTGCAAAATGTTTCTTATTGTTTCTTCCTACCGAGCATTTTCCAAATGATAGATAAAAACAACAGCTTCTACATCAACAGCCTATCCTAAAGTATGTAATAATGCCAGTCTTTGCAGACCACCAACAGTTAATCGCCAAAAACGAAAAGCTGCTTTAAAACTGCTGGAGACGACAACTGTATACAACTTCAAGAACTCGACCGATAATACTGAAGTAATGGCATACTAAGGCGATAAAATAAGATCAAAAATAACTTTAGACAATCAAGTAGTAAAACAAGCCTTATCCTTTAAATTTCTCGAAACCACTTTATCATATTGGAATAATACACATATCCACAAGAAAATTGCTATCTTCAACTAAATTATCATACAATGGAACGAAATAAAAAGAATAAAGAAACAAAAGATAACTTAACAAAAGTTAATAAAGCAATGTCAACTCCCTGCGAAATATCTTGTAGCGAGAACTGAATATTCACAAATGTAAATACCCAAAGATTATAAACATCAGAAGAGAAATTCTTAAGAAGAACATCACGCTCGGCACGAACAGACAGAAAACTAAATAGAGGTATAAAACAAGAACTCGGAGTGAAAGGTATCAACAAAATGCTATGAGATCAAGAAAGTAAATACATAGAACATCTAGACAGAATGGATGGAGAGATAATACCAAATAAATTTGGAAATTTAGAGCGACGAGCGGAAGATTCTGGGGACGCCTACAGAGGAGTTTGATAGACGAGGAGTAAAAGAAGGTCATTATATGCTTCAAACCTAAAAAATGCCGTAAGAAGAAGGAAATCTTCCTCGAGTTTCAAGTTTTGTGCCATGAAGATGGCTTTTAAGCTCGGATTTTATCACTTCCTTGACACATAAAAACGCATTGCATCAGTGAAAGGTAAGCGCCCATTACTTTCCATCCCCCGAAAAATACCTTTAATCCATTAGTATTTCCACGAACTTAATCGGTTACAAATGCTGAATTGCCCCCATTTTCCGCCGATGAATGAATTCAAGATCGTGGATCGTAGATCATGAATGTGGATCGTAGAAAAAACAAATATGGGTGCCACATACATTTCGAATTTTGCTTTAATGACACCAGTATTGAAAGAAAAAGGATAATACTTATATAAAAAGAAACCATCACTGAGGATTCACTTATATCTTTATCATTCACGGCTTTAAATTCCAACGATGCCATTTTTTGCTTACCAAATGCCAGAAGACTAATGGTCACAAAATTTAGCAATTGTATTGGTAGAATTGACTCACTCACTCAATGAAAGTTATCCCTCGGCATCTTAAAACCAGCAATGGGATAATGATATTTTTGGAGGGCATTCTCATTGATTTCCGCGCTAATTAACGTACGACTAGTAATTCCCCTCTCTGTAAGAGAGACTATGGGTCAATATCGGACAAAAGCCAAGCCAGCGGCATGACATAATTGTAATATGCTCTGTCAAGCACAATTAAGGCTAATTTTTCAGGGATCAAAAGACAATATATCGCTATGTAAATATCTTCTAACTTGAGCGACAGAAATATATTTTGCCAGTAAATCTACCCTTGGGGAAAATCCCTAATCATCAATGATGCGCTAAAGGAAGTAGACATCTTTTATGCCAGGTCCTCGGGGTTATCTGCGTTACCATTCACGAGAAAGAGGAATAGTGGATTTGTTTTCACTCGAGACAACACGTGTGTTTCAGCCAACGGAGCAAGAATCCAAATGGGCATGTTGAGAATCAAGCTTGGATGAATAAGAGGGGACCGAACACGCTTCCTTGAGTGACACCGAATGTATCTTTAACAATGTTGGCACTAACGCCGCCGAATATTACTTCTTGTTTTTGGTCAGTTAGAAAATCATTAAACCAACTCAATATTATTTTGTTATAACTATACGATTCTAATTTAAATATTAGTTTTCTTTTAGGAACTTTGTCAAATGCATTGTATAAATCCAGGAATAACGCATCAACTTGATTTTTTTGCTTCCTCTGACCTTATAACATCATGGAGGGAGCCGGAAGTCTGACTGGCGTGATGCTATCGAAGAAACAAAATTAGGGGCAATAAAATGCCTGTTATCTGGTTTATTTATAAATTTGGACAACTGAGCCACCTTAATTGAGCGATAAAGTAGAGTAGTTAATGATTTATAGTTTAAAACATGCCATAATACTAAAATATATCATAGTATATAGAAAGGTATATCATTTAAAATATATCATAGCATAAAAGTCATAAATAATAATTCTTTTGATTAATGTAACAATGGTTTCTTACCATTGTCAATAAACGATCTTATAATTTTTAATGTTTTTTTATTTTTAAATAAAACTCCTCTATTGTACGGATTGGCTGTACGACGTGCGAAAGTTTGGCAAGCACTGCCTCACTGCACTCCTTACAAAGCGAGGGAATTCTCCCGAGCGTACCATTTATTAATAAACTAGGGACTAACTCTTCCAATTTATCGCTCAACCTTTGGAATTCTCCTCCGCCGCCACTACTGCCCACCCTCAATCGACACCCCTTCGCTTCCCTGAGTTCGCCTTGCCCACCCATTCCGCCTCGCCCAAGTTCCCCTGCATATTCACATGTATGGATCCGACCGAGCTTGGTCTCACGCCTTACTCCGCGAGTCTGCTTCCTTTTTCATCAAATATTCCTGCTCCAACTTTAACGGCTTTCCTTTTTGGACATCCGTTCCGTAAACCGTCAAGAGATTCAAAACTTTCACCTGGGAGAGAAACCCATACACTCATAAGCTGAGATTCAGGTCCATACGAATGATTTTTTTCGCCCGCGTGAAACCCATGAGCCCGTTTGAAGAGGTACTTGATTCAGTACAAGACGTGTTATACTCGCCGGTAATATATATTGAAGACGGAATCCAGAATAAAAATGTCAGCATCAAAAATAAACAATTGTGTATTTATTATGCATTAATGTTAGCTGTCAAAATCCGCGACAATCATCACAATAACCAAGCAGAAAATAATTATAGAACTAAGGAAAACGTTTTGCATAGCCTAACACAGAATTGAACGAGAAAAACATTGTAGCACTCACATTGCAATTGGCCTAATATTTTTCTAGTAATATAAGTACAAACTCAAGTATTCATAAGATTGAACTCTGTAGATTAGGGAAATATTTTGAGGAACCAAAACAAAATTAATAAATGAAAATATTAAGCAAATGTCACGAGTACAATATTAATTACGACCTGGGCTTCGCTTTTTAGAGAATAATCTGGTGCTGTTCGCTTGTCACAGCATTATCATCCTGATGATGTTTTAACAAGCGAAACCTAGGTCGTAATAAATATTTTACTTGTGGCATTTCATCTATTTTTTATTTATCATCACGAATGAGTAGTGTACCAGCTTTCTTATACTAGGTAAGAAGGACGGAAACCAGTATGGTTGATGCCGTCAGTAAAGATCTCAAACAATCATTGAACTTGTGACGTTGTAATTTTTTTAGTCAAATCTTCACGCACGTCCATTAAAATACTAAAGCAACCATTCGATAACAGTCGGCGACCAAAAAAGCAATGGGGACAATTTAAAATACTGTTGACTTTACAGCTTGAAATAAACTGTCAGCGAAAAGTAGACATATATGGTGCTGATTTTAAGAAGTGAAGATTGCACGGCGTACGCAACACCGAACGTAATTCGTCGAAGGCTACTAGATCTAGGAAGGGGAGCTAGATACAAACTAGAACCTCGTCAATTATAAAATCAAGTAGCTCAGCCGTTACTATAGTGATTGATCTTGATAGCCTAGGTATGTCAAACATGTGGGCCATCAGAAGCACAGTTACTACGAGCAAAAAAGAGACGTAAACCAGAAAAACATTCGTTTCAGCCTCTTAACTGGTGATTAAAAATATTTGCTGCTGTTGAACGCAAGTCAACGTTGCAGCTGAAAGTTTCGTTATTCCGTTCTAACTAGGTCCTTACTTATCATTCATGAATATGAATGGCTAGTAAACCATTTCTTGAACATTTCATATTTCTAAGTTTTAGATATAAAATTATCCTAAAATAACTTTTATAAAATATTTCAATCAACTGCCATGTGTGGTCCTCATGACTATACAAAAGTGACAACTATGGCCCCTCGGGGAACCCTCAGTTCAAATTTGTTTGTAAGCCTACCTCATAAGGATCTCAAATACTGGCAGCGTATTTCAGGTGAGGTCTAACAAAGAGAAGTGGCTGATTCCTCTGACTTAATCGTTGAACTGCGACAGATGATGTGAGAGCTACAATGGAAGATCGAGCTATCGAAGAAGGAAGTTAGAGAGACGGAGAGGAATGGGTATTGAAGTTTAGAAATCGACAGCAGCTTTCGGACCCTGTCTTAAAAAGAAAATAACATTACAGTTGCGATGAGACAGCCAAATGGATGTATTGGATCAGATACGAGGGAGGTGCATGGACGAATAGGAGACACTCATGTGACACTCATGTGTTGAACTCTAAGGAAAAAAAGATCCTGATGGTTAGGGCATTATTTGACAAAGTAAGAATCATAAATGAAGACGAAATATAGGGGAAATCCTCACGAGGAAGATCAAGTGATCCATGAATCAGCCAACTAAAACGGCAAATGAAAAAATAGAAGTAAAAGGACCCGATGGAGTTCATCACCATTATGGAGCACAGGAAAGGATATAAAATATTAATCCAATCATGAAATTTAAACATGGCGGGTGATATTTTTGAAGAAATTGCCACAAGAAAAATTCGGCCTGGACCGGGAATCGAACCACGGACCTTTATTTTGCCGGACCAATGCGCAGACCACTACGCTATCCAGGCTTGCTAATTCACATGGCAATTTTGGTGGATACAAGGCATTTACATCTTAGGCCCTTGCGGTCCACCAAAGATGGCAACGCAAGGGAGAAGAGGACTTCAAAGAAGCCACAACCAAGAGTCAGTATCCTTCTCCAGCACTTATGCCGTTCTTAGCCATTTGAAATTCAAACATGGCGGGTGATATTTTTGAAGAAATTTTCTAGTTGCCTTGTATCCACCAAAATTGCCATGTGAATTAGGAAGCCTGGGAAGCGTAGTGGTCTGCGCATTGGTCCGGCAAATCAAAGGTCCGTGGGTGGATTCCCGGTCCAGGCCGAATTTTTCTCATGGCAATTTCTTCAAAAATATCACCCGCCATGTTTGAATTTCAAATGGCTAAGCACGGCATAAGTGCTGGAGAAGGATACTGACTCTTGGTTGTGGCTTCTTTGAAGTCCTCTTCTCCCTTGCGTTACCATCTTTGATGGACCGCAAGGGCCTAAGATCTAGTTGCCTTGTATCCGCCAAAATTGCCATGTGAATTAGGAAGCCTGCATAGCGTAGTGGTCTGCGCATTGGTCCGGCAAACCAAAGGTCCGTGAGTCGATTCCCTGTCCAGGCCGAATTTTCCCCATGGCAATTTCTTCAAAGCCATCATGGTTAATTGACGAATGGTAATGAAAAGTAATTGACCATCAGAATGTTTTTTAGTGTAATATACGACAATGAGGTACACCATTTTCTATTTTTAAAATATAAGATGGATTTAATCGCTTGCTTTTATTTTTATTATAGGCTATGCGAAAAGTAAATTTCCGATTACACGCCAAAAAATCCAAAACGCACCTTCAACCAACGCTGAAGTCCGCTTTCAACGGGAAACAAAATTGAACATTTTAAAGCTGCATGTTTTTCTCAATCGGTCATGCAATAACTATTGAATTAGATGAGGGGCTATCTTGTCGTCTCGATTGAATGCATTCGCAAATGCGTTCCTGCAATTCACCGCTTTCGACGACGCAACTTGAAATGTTCGTCCGAAAAGTCATCAGATTGTGCAAATACGTGCCCCGTGTAAAACTGGCTTTAGCGTCCCACATAGGGGAAAGTATATCAGTCTAGAACTGAATCTCAGCTATAATCCGTTTCACACGATAATTGATCCAGTTCAATTTCTAGAGAATTAGGTATCGCACGATAGATTTCCAGTATCGTGTGATGTAGAACTTGCATGCCGGCTTGCTTAGGCACCTTAAAAGGCGTGCAGCAAACACCGGGAAGATTCAGAAAGGCATTTATGGTAATATGAGAAGTGTGACGGACTTTGTGAAGCAAATGGAATGAGAGACGCCTTTAGGTCGACGATTGAACTTAATAATCAAACTTTGATGCATATTCCAAGTCAGTATACTTTCTGACAAAGCTAATAATATTTAATGATCACTGACATACCATGGTAGATAAGGTCATACCGTAACCTTATAAGCATAACAAAAAAATAATAGATACCGATTTTTATTACCTCTGAATATCCTATTCAGAAATATGCCTATACAACGAATTTTCTACAACCCGTAAGCATGGCAAAAACTTGGTTACAATAATTTCCTTCTTTTTGGATCTGCACGTATTAATTCGAGGCCAAATAAAGTGATGGCACATGAGAAAAATCTTTTTTCTTTGAAATATACGTATATATATTATTTTTCTTTTGGACCACCCTCTTTTTTGTATTATTCAACGATTATTACCCCCTCTCGTCACCTTGGCACCTATTTGTTTGAATCAGTTGATTCATCTGATGATCTTTCATGCGACTAAATTCTTTCTCCATCTAAGAAGCGTGTCATTCTCAAAATTGATTCCAACGCTCCAAATTGATTCATCACTTTATTTACTATAAAGACATTATGAGCCTTGGTTTAAAAAATGCTGTTGGTCGTCAAGGAGACACTTCACCAGAAACGCGTAGTTTTGTGCTTTTTTGCGATAATCTTTTTCCACATTTCACGGTTACCATATGAAAACAATATTCGTCTGAGAATATAAAAAGGAATAAGAATCTTTATAATATTACCTTTTGTTTAGCGTTTATTTCGAATAAGTGCAACCAAAATTTCCAATCTAATTACGCAAAATAAAATTTAAAGCAGATAAAATGAAGTCATTACGTGCATTTCCATAGGCGCATTTGAAGACAGACATAAAGAGAAACGTTACTTTTTATAACAATTAATTGTTTCAATATTGTTCAACCCGCATAAAATGAATCTTTATTATTTTTCTTAGCGTTAGGCGCTCTCGATATTTCCAATGAAAAAAAATGCGAGAGTAAAATTCACTCATAAAATGCATTTCCTCATTGAAATTAGAGGACAGACAGAGAGGCAGCCAGTGAATATTTATTTTTATATCATAAATACAAAATTCTAATCTCTACCAAAGAATGTTCACAGAGGCGCACAACACAGGCTGTATGATTATTTTATAAACAATGTCATCAGATATAAAACCTTTGACTTATTGCGTCATCAACATCAATCTCCATAAGACATGCCCAATGATACTATACCGCAATTATACTCGTGGCCTTGGCATTGGAAGAGGAAAGAAGAAACTTGTTGAAGTTAAATTTAATCAAGTAACAGCATTGCGTAAAAAGACTAATTAAATAGACAATAATTTAGTGTAATACCAAATACCATAAACGACTTAAAAAACTATTTCAGACGGCGAAAGTCCAAAAACATCAGAAGTTAAGTGCATACATTTTATTCCAAAAATGTATTCACATTGGTGCAAGTTAGGCTCCAACAAAACAATGGAACCCTTGATTTCGTTAATGCATCGTAATAATATGTTAAAACAGGTAAATAAACTGAACAGTTAAATTTGCAAATCAAAGTGTCCGGATTCTCGTAAAAAAATATAATCCCATTATTACGCCAATATTGAGAAAAATCTATTTTCTTTGAATATATATGTTTTTTGTCTTCTGGACTTTTTTGTATTTTTCAACTCTTATACCCCCTCTCGTCACCTTGGCACCCGTTCGTTTGTTTTTCTCCCGTTCAACCGAGTCACAAAAAATCCCTTTTGCTTCAGTACACCATAATCCATGCATCAACTGCGCGATTTAAATCACCAAATATTTGTCTTCATCGCGAAATTTCCACTCGGGGCAGTTTCCCCCTTCGCTCTCACTTCGGCTCCCTCCCCCTACAGTTCGAATGAGTTTTGTCGCTCTTCGAAACGGTTATGGCCTCGAATTAATACGTGCAGATGCAAAAAAATACCAGTGCGGTGTGCACAAGTTAATTTATTTTGCTTGACCTCGTAACGCCGCATTTTTTTCAAATTTCTCCGTATTTTTTGTCCATTAAATCAAATCTTCCTAATTGGTTTGTATAAACATTTGATCTGCTCCTACATGCTACCCTGGTAAACACCGCATTGGCGCGTGGCATGGGGTATTTGGGAACCTGTCATGTAAAAGATAAAATTATTGGTGGTGAAATGGTATGGTATATTTTGGGAGAGATGAATGTTTGTGAGCGGAAAGAAGGAATTTTTTACCTATCTTCTGGGCAACGAATTTCTCATATTTCATCCCTTCTATCGGATCTAGAGATAAAATGCGGCGTCTCTCCGTACTTGTCTGAAATTGATACTCTCTGCATCACACTGAAACACAACAGTACTGATTTTCTCAAGCAAACCAAGCCTCCGCTTCATTTTCAACGGTTCCCAACGTTATCCGTCAACAAGGTGTGAAACTCTAAATTTCGATCGTAGCAGCTTTTAACAATGCTCACAGCTTTTCTTTTGAACTCTATTATTAAAATAAATAAATAAAATTGCCATAATTATCATATTGAATTCGAAAAGAAATAGAAACTCAGGACTTTGATTGTTAAATAAATCTTGAGTGAAATGAAAATGGTGTGGAGAATTTTAAGAGCAGCTGTAAAGTTAGCATTCAAGATACAATTCGCAAATTATGTCAGAAAACTGCTTTTAATGATAATAATTACTTGATATCTATATTGAAAGATATGGACTAAATGCCGTGGGTATGAGTTATCTGAGGAGTGTTTGCGGCAAAAGTACGATGGATAGGGTCAAGAATGTCTGGGTAATAAATGAATGTGGGTTAGATGCTCCAGTAATGGACATATAAGAAAGGAGTGTGATTCGTTGGTTTGGCCATGTTGAGAGAATGAATGAGAGTCGAATAACGAAACAGATATATATATAAGAGTGATATGAATGGTGCGAGAGGTAGGAGTAGGCCGAGAAAGTTGTGGTTGAATATGGTCGAAGAAATTCTTAGGAGGAGGAATATTAGGAGTCTTAAAAACAGGAGGGCGTGTATGAAGCAGTGAATGGGGTCAAAAGAGGCAAAAGAGGTTTGCAAGGGTAGGTCAGTGTGGAGGAAATTATTGAAGCAGAGTTAGGTGCACAAATATGTATGAATGAGTGAAACTTTGTGACAGTGCCTACTCCGGAAGGGTCGGCGTGATTGGTATGTATATCTTCTGACTGATAATATCATTTCAATAATTTAATGCACTAGTCTCATTTTAAAGAACAATACCTCACCTTTACAAAAATACCGAAATTTATGCTATGTATCCCATTACTTTTCGAAATACTTGCTCATGAATACCAGTGTCTTTACACGGGATGTCAAGGGTATGCACAACAGACCGACTTCACAAACACATGAGCAATTTTTAATACCAAGATGTCGTCATGTATCTAACTGTCATTATTGTGTATCGTATGTTTTTCCAAGGATTTCAATAATAAATGAGTGTCTCACAGCATAAAAGTTCCCAAAAAAATTTTCAATTTGAATCTTTTCCCGTATGGCATGAAAAAATGAGACGAAATAAAGACTTTAAAGGTATACAAGCATTTATAGGTATTTCTTGGAATTTAAGCCACGTAAAAGCAAAACTTTCCGCCATTTATACACAAACTCCATTCTTTTTACAGTCGCCGAAAAATAAACATTTGTGTCCATAATCGTCTTCGATTAGACAATGGGAAAATCTCGCTCAAACTACCTTAATGAGAAATAAATATTCAAAAATATAGTATTAAGTACTTTATTCGGCCCTGAGTTACTTCTATGAATGCTTTGTTATTTTATACTAGAGTAAACCTTCCCCCAGATAAGCATGATGGATTTGAATATATGTAAAGAAAGATAAATTCACGCGGCCCCGTTTAATTAATCATTTGTATAAATGACTTAAGTTCACGAGTTCTCTACAAACTAAGACGTTACGGTCATGTACGGCGAAATTAGCGACGACGGAGACTCAGTGTGTCAATCATTGGACCTAAGCAATGTTCATTCGTGGTGCCAGGAGTGCGTGCAAGAACTAATTTTTTAGTAAATGCACCATTAGGTGCTTCTTGCAAAAGTCATCATACAAACGCCATACCTACACTGCGGGTGGAGTAGGCATAAAGTCCTCAGAAAAACTTAAATACCTCGGAATTAACTTAACTTCAGACATATCCTATAGAACACTTACGAAACATATGCGCCACGTAATGAAAGACACTAGGATTTATCAAGCGTATAACAGAAAGGTCCTCGGATGAGAAAGAAAAAGAGAGGTGAAACTTCGCTCTGATTAGGCCACACCTAGAATATGCCGCGAGCATTTTTCATCCTGGACAGAAAGATTTGACCAAAAAAATAAAATACAAAGGAAAACTGCGTGCTTCGTTAAAACTGCGATGAGCAAACATATTGTATCTTTCAGCTTTTAGAGAAATTAGGTTGGGGGCCGCTTGAGACTCGAAGGCTGTGCGCGCTAGACTTGGTTCGCATAAGAAATTCATAACAGGTGTTTTTTAAAGCAATACAGAGAATATCCTTTGGACACCTACATATATTACTGATGCTGATAGAAGAGATAAAATGAGAGAGATACATTGCCGAACAGATATATACAAAGGGAATGGTATAAGGCTTGACTTTGTGGAAGTTATTCGTAGTAGATTAAATAAAACTAACTTCGTAAACTCTACCAGACCTCTAATGAAGTATACAAAGTTAGTTTTATTCAATCTACACAGATACAAAATTTGTTTCTTTTTCACCATCCATAAAACCCAATTTGTATGTAATAATAAGAATTTTTATTATTTTTTCTATCGTTTGACGTTCATCTCGATTTCGTGCTTCTAATTTAAGCATGGAAAAGAAATAAAAGACTAAACGCAAATACAATGAACTTATTACGTGAATTTCCTCAACAGAATTTGCGGACATATAGACAGAAAAAAGAAAGATTGATTTACATATTAATGATTTGCTAAAATATTGCCCGGTCGGCAATGATCATGTATGTTATTACACCCTTCACTTTTGTTACACCTTGTGGGAGAGAGGGGCAGAGAGAGAGAGAGAGTTTGACGGTAACAGCATGGCTCCATTGTTGCGCAGGCTTCTCTTATGGGGGTGGGGGTGGAAGGGGTGGGTTGGGAATTGGGCGATTAATGGGAGACGGGGGGGAAGGCGAGGTGGTGGTGGTGGGGGGAGGAACAGGAGGAGGAGTGGACATCACGTGAGTGTGTGGAGTGGACAAGGGTCAAGGACTCGCGCACAGCACTGGACTCTACGAAAAATATCGCATGGAAATGTCCCTCCCTTAAACCTCCCCCTTAATCCCTGATTTATACAGTAAGTCCTCGATTCACCTCTCAGATGCGTGCTGAAGAAAAGCGACGGAAAACGGAACTAGATAATCATGACCACTTTAATTCCATTACTTCCCAAGGCGTTAATTTTAAAGTTCTTTTTTTGCCTCCATTAACATACAAATAAACTTGATTGACGATTTGAGATAGGATAAATACGTCCAAGTTATCACAAAACGCAAACACACGCATGTGTGTTACATTTTATTAGCATTAAACCGGGTAAAATTTTCCGACGGCCTTCGTTAGCAAGGACGCATCATCGAATTTGATATAAATCGAAACGGCATAAAATCGGGTACTTCTCGCGAATATTATCTAATATTTAGGCATGCAATTTAATTTTAACCATTACACCGTTTAGTGCAAGTAGACTGGGTCTGGTGAAGGGGCGGATCGAGGGAGAAATCTTGGAGGGCGGTAAAAATAGGTCATTTTCGTATTCGTGCACACTCCAGTGAATCTGAAGTCATGCAACTTATTACTGCTCATAACTACGAGTATGCAGTATATTTCTATTGTGCCAAAAGGTGACTTATTCATCATCACTAATAATGTGTTTGTAAACCTCTCTCCGCTTATTGGATATGCGATCTGTCGACGCCTCCACATGGTCGGGGGAAAGCCAGAAATGAAATAGGAAATGTGCAACGCATTTGCATTTGCTGTGTTTGCACTTTGTCTAAGCACGCCTCCCTTTATTCCCCCTAGACCATAACTCACTTATGCTCACGCCAAAAATCAGTACAGTGGTGGAGGATGTCAATTAATATTCTTCCGCGTTTTCTTCCATTGCATTGGAACGTGAAATTTAATCACTACGTGGTACGTTACTTTTGCATCAGCCCAACGAAAATGTGGAAAAGTCACTCAACCAAAATAAGTACTGAGTTACTACAATTAAAATTACAATATTTACTTCATTCTCCCTACCGCTGCTGAAATTAGAAAGCAAAATTCAAATATCGGTTCCTACATGACTACGGAAATATCCCCCTTATAGCCATAGCCACGCCCGTTGGAGACCCCTTACTCTATTGGGGATGTGGGAAGCAGCTTTGCAAGAGTCTTTGGTGAGACAGAAGTGGAATATAGCCTAAAATGTTACACATCTCTCTGTCGGATGGCGTCCTCCACTGTCCAGATCAAAATGCTAAAAACAACTATTGCAACTAAAGTCTGGATAATGTTCTCACAATAAGAATCGAATAAAATTTATCGACGTCACATGAAGCCCGCCATACACGTGGAAGACGTCTTGAAATAAAGAGCGTAGCAATATTTCGAATACAATCGCTACTTGAAGGGAATCGTTCTGTTGGCACATTCCTTCCGGTTTTTCGCGGCTGAATGAATAACGGAAGTCAATTATGAAGACGGTAATTTCACAAATTGTCAATGTTTGACGTTTCATGTGTTCATGCACTGCTCAATTCGATTCCCACAGGCATTCGTGGACTTAAAACATTTGTATGCGAATGAAATGCGATCCGGGGGAACTTTATGGAATTCCATTTTAAATAGATTTATTATAATAACTTTTACTATCCACTGTGGTCAAAAGCAACATGCGCGATCCGAATTTCGAATGCTAGAGCATCATCATCAGGTGCTAAACGACAAAGCAACAAAATGTACATTTGTATGCATTACATTAATTATGCATTATTACATCGCAACAAGAATGAAAATTGTGATACTAATTATAAATACATAATGATGGAAAAGTCATAGAGCTTACCTGATGGGTTATTTAACTTTTAAAATATTTTCAAGTACAAATAAATAGTGACATGCAAAAAACATTGAGTTCTCGGGCTAACTATTAATTAGTTGTTTATATGTTTAATTCTCGTTTGCAGTGGCGCACCAAGATTAAGCCAAATTTGACGTGATTTTATTGCATAGCTGTTATGTTACTAGGAGGAAAATTATATAACAATCTGATTTCCTCGCAAGTATAAATCGCGGTCGATAAGTACCACTGTCGACCACCAATACTTCCACAGAAGTCCGTGATTACCCATATAAGTTTCACTTGTCAGCGACTTGAGAGGTTTCTGTCATGAAAGTAACTCCCATGAGTGAGAGTAAACAAAGATCTAAGTTTCAAATCAGCAAATGATGATAATAAATAACTACCTAGTTAAATCTGCATTATTGCAAAACGATTAGCTTAGAAAAAAATGCTTATTGGTTTACTCATGAATACTGGCTTATGCGTTGGTTAGCCGCCTTTCTCACCAACCTATCGATTGTGATACTTGCGTAACTCTGAAGAAGGCAAACGACATACAGGTAGGTAAAAATAGGACATCCCTTGCGCCTGAGAATTTAATTCACCAATCAAAAGATATTAATTTCCGTGGGTGAAATGTTTAGAAAAAGTTAATGGAATGAACGACCGCCCGGTGAAGAAAATGGCGGGATCAATACATTTTCAATGAAGGATGCGCGGAAGACTTAGAGAAAGCATGGTGCAGAAACTATGCCCTCATGTTTAACCAAACTAAACATGAATGGAATATCCGTCATTTTCGGTCCTCCCATTCGGCGTCCTCTTTCATTAGCACGGTCAATCGGCGCTCCATTGAGTAAATTATCGAATAAAAAGTACTTACGGAGTACAAAAGTACTCGAAATCGAAGGAAATCTATCAGAATGAGTAGATTATCGAGAATATTTCATACCAAAATTAATAAAACACAAAGAAAAGTTGCACGCTTCGTTAAAATCTGCAACGAACAATTAAGGTGGGAGCCCCTAGAGCAGGAGTGGCCAACCCGCAGCCCGCCTTGAACATCATTCCGGCCCGCGAGATTCATCAAGTTTTAACACAATAACTTTATCACAATAATAATAACTCATTATGTTTCAATTTTTCACTCCAAAAAATATCTATAGTGGGTCTAAATCTAATATGGGGATATATAATTTTATATGCGGCCCGCGGAGTTATGATGTATTATCAAAGTGGCCCGCAAGATCATTTTGGTTGGCCACCCCTGCCCTAGAGACCCCCCTAGAGGCTACACGCTAGGCTTAGCTTGCTTGATAAATTCAGGTCTGGTGTGTTTCTGAGCGAAACAGAGAAAATTATCATGACGCCACACTACATCTCTATGTCTGATAGATGCGATATAAAATAAGAGACAGATAGGTACAAAAACTAGTTCTTTCACGCACAATAAGAAACTACAATAAAAATAAAACTCCACTAAATACACTCCCATAATACACGTCACTACTTCACCTCCCAAATCCTAATCCCTTGCATCTTTACACGGATATGTCCTTACACCCCCTGCCACATGCCCATGCGGCGGCTAGCAGCGTAGTATGTAGATGTAGATCCCTATAAACAACTTGTCACCAAAGAAGCACAGTTCATGCTCGTGGGAGAGATTTATTTTATTCTGTGTGATGAATGCTACTGTGTTGTTGGTACAATTATTTTTAATATCAAATCCTATGCCTTTTCTTTTGCTCAACTGACCTTTCATGAGGTGGGGGGAATTTCCCCCTTACCCCACCCATGGCTACGCCCCTGGTCTGGCAGCACCACGTTTCCTAGCATCATATCGAAAAACTTGAATAACGATGGCTTTCGGGATAGCTGCCGCGTTGTGTCATATTGTGACACCAGTTTCGCGAGCGTTCCGGCTTGCTACTTCAGGTCGAAGTGAACCTCCCTCAGGAAGCGAGCTGGAACGCTTGCGAAACTGCCGTCGCAAAATGACACAACGCGGAAGCTATTCCGAAATCCATTATAATTCAACACCACTCCGCGGAAGCTTTCACAACATATCACAAAACTTGCGCATCATTAAAACTCGGAAAGACGTCCTATAAGTTTGGATTAGGATCATACCAAATCATGATTAAAGTACAGCATCATTCTTTTCAAATTCATCAGAAAACCACTCTGGTCCATGAAAACGGGCGTAGGATTCACTGTGGAGCAGGCGCGAGAGAGAGAGAGAGAGAGAGAGCTCTCAATTCCTCTTACGACCGGCACCTTCCTCCCCCAACACAAACAAAACAGCAAACACACACGCCAACAGTTAAGAGTCGTTAGGAAAGGCGGAGAGAGAACGAACTGCTTCTACTCGCCGCGACCCGACCCTCCTTCCCTCCCAACCCTCCCTGACTCTTTCGAAGATTGCCGGAGAGAAAGGCCGTTGAGTATGCAAAGCAGGGACGACGTTTGCACGCTAAGCGGCTTGTCAAGGGCCGCAGAGAATGTGCCGGCAGTGAATGACGAATCGCAAACGTCTTCTTCCTCCACGACCGGAAAACAAGACGACGAAATTGAATTTGGAACACGAAAGGGTTTTAAAGACGTGCCACCACCACCGCTACTAGATATACTCAGCTCTTAGCGCCCTCTATCCTTACACCGGAGGCTAGCGAAGCGGGTCTGCAGCCGAAAACTCATCCCGTTCCGACGTCACCCACAGTCCTCGAAACGAAGTGGCGGTTCTCGACCGAGGAGTAAACTGGCGGCGGTCGAAAACGACGGTTCAAGGGGGAGAAATCGTAGTCAAACAACCTTGAAATTAAACGACAAACCAACTTAAATAAAATTGAGTGCTCACAAAAAGATTCTTGGTAAGAGCGGTAATCGTGACTCACTGAGAGGACGCATCCCAATGACTCTTCAAGAGCGTCGGAAAAAATTCACTTAATTAGATTTCTGCTTCTTAACCTTCCATGTAGTACAATTTTATCCATTATTTATATAAATAAGATCTCGAGTTATCAATAAATGAAGATTATTTGGAGACGATACAGTTATCTACCGTGGACTGAGGGAAGACGCGGACTTGAAAGCTCTGTCATCTGTCAACGTTCATTCGTGGTGCCAGGAATGTGGGTAAGAAGTAAATATCAGTAAATGCACCACAGTTCACCTTCAGCAAAAGTCATCACTATCAAAATAACTGTTCGAACGCCAAATTATCTCGCTGCTACCATATTCATCCTTGAAGTCCGGGCAAATTCTGTGTTGAGCTACAGCAGACTTTTCGAGTTGTTTAATCCAAAAAAGCATCTGGCACTCTTTTAGCATGGAGTCAATAGTTCTACCAATCTCCCCATCGTATACTTGGCACATTCACATAAAATCTGATGGACATCAAGACGTATTAGGCATATAGGGTTCTTTACTTTAATCCGTTAGAATTCCTGAGAATAATTTACGCGGTGCTAAGTTAATTTTCCCGCTACAATAGGCAACATCAGACCTCCGACATTATGGAGAATTACGAAGGTGACGGGAACTTACAAGAGCCCAGACTTTCAACAAAATGCAGACCAGAGTATAACATAGTTTTTAACTACTCCAGACGAGATTGCATCCAGTCTCAAGAGACTTTCTTCTCCTCTGGAAAATAAAGTTTTTTTATTTCTTTTTTCTCTGGAAAATTTCTGTACAATCTGCCGGATCTCATTAGGGTTTTTCCCGACCTTCTTGATTAACTTACCCCATGGTTAAGCCAAAATACCTGCTCA
Source organism: Ceriagrion tenellum (assembly GCA_963169105.1). NCBI lineage: Eukaryota > Metazoa > Arthropoda > Insecta > Odonata > Coenagrionidae > Ceriagrion > Ceriagrion tenellum. The sequence continues at coordinate 32,460,148 of OY720641.1, forward strand.
TCTGCAATTCATTCCTGTGCTAACAACTGAAATTTCCTAGCGTAGCGAAGGTCATTGCTAGCTTCACAGTAAAATCCAAGAAGATATAAGATAATCAGTAAAATACGCTCAAAGAAATAAACTTCAAGCTCAAAATTGGTAAAAAGCCCATTAAATTGTTCCATGAATTCGGGTTCTCCATTGACTAGAGGCAAGCAAGGTGTCAATAGTCTTGAGGAAAATATATTAATCAACATAAATCACATAAAAGTGCTGAGTTCTTACAACAAAAAACACTAACGAAATATAAAACTAAAAAATCCATAAACCTTTGTTTCCAGTACTTCGGCTTCAAAGAGGTCGTCTTTTGAATTCTAAATGATGATCGTGACGAAAACCTTTGAGTGATGAAGATAACATTTTATGGCTTTTGAGAGCAATATGATTAGTGTGAAACAATAGAACTACGAATTATGACGGAGTTATAAAGGAGGGCTTTTAGCGAAGGTTAAACTGGCAAAGAGGTTTTCAAATATTAAATGTCATCAAAGATCTTTGAAAAAAAATCATCATTCTCACGTTCACGGCCTTAACCAGCCTCTTTATTCAAATTTAAATAACTCTCCCATTAAAGTGCTGTCAATCACTCGAATTTAAGTCCACACATAACAAATTTTCCTGTATTTTTACCGTGCTTTATTTTAAACTTTATTGAACGTTTATCAATGCAAACTAAGCCGGTTTAATTACATTTTAACCGCTTTAAAGACACCTCTTTGAGTACCTACAATTTTCATAATCTCAAGTTGATTACGCTAAGTTGCGAACAAAGAGTGAACAGAGAAATAAAAGCCTTAGACATACCAAGGCATTTGTAAATATGGTATTTCAATTAGTTTTCAGGCACTCTAGCGTTAAAATCTTCTCCAAGCTAAATAGATCTTAGACTATTCTAAGATTCAGATACTCAGTCGCTTACGAAAATATAATTATTCTCCAGAAAAATGAAAATTTGACTGAGTAAATAATACGATGGAGCAATTGTTTCCGGAGTGGGCGCTACAGCCCCTAAGGGTGAAGGTCGCTTCTCACATCGAGGGGGGTTAAAAAATAACGAGAGAGCGGTAGGGGGCGCTGGAGATAGGGTTCAGACCGAACGATATCGACCGCTGGCGATGATCTTTGGCAACCTTCCTTTAACAATTAAAACTATAGATTGCTCTCCGAAACTCTAACTGTACATTGTTAATCCAGTACATATAGTAATTAATTTCTCAAAACAATTTGTTTTGATAGTTCATTTTAATGAATTTTTTGTCAGAACAAAAGCTTCCTTTTACCAATACGCCTGTCCTGACTTGTCTAATACACGTGCAGGGATAATTAATCATCATATAATGGATTTGAAATAAAAATTAAATAAATCTTGATTGTTCACAGTTAATTTTTATACACGCCTTGATTTTGTCATTTAGTGCATGATTTTAAAGCTTACGGTTTGTGCCCATTGGGTATAGGTTTAAGGTACAAAAGACTATTAAGTATTATAAGGAGAGGTTACCTAAAAAAGTATGGGGAAACACTACTATAGAGCGTTCCGGGGATATTCCTTGAATTTCAGATTATACAATCAATTTCCCACGCTCAATGGAATGCAATTTTACTTCCAAGCTTGTTCAATTCTTATAAGCATCTTCACATCATCTAACAGAAAAGGCTAATGGATGGGAGATGCGGAGACGTCGCACTAAAACTAGCTGAAGATTGAGAAAAACGGAACGGACGGTGAGAAGGTAAGAGGAAGATCGTGAACGCATTGCACTGAATCAAACACTGGTGAAAAAGGAATGGAAGAATGTAAATACATGGAGATAATATCCTGTGAGATAACGTTGGGCATTAAATTTAATAAAATTGGCAAAACCAATTTTATAAAAAAATCTCATCTTTCGAACGATAGAAAAACATCATCCACTTTCGTCACATTACTAGAAATGTTTCCCAATAACTAGGAGCGATTTCCTGAGTATTGATTCACTTGGACACCCCGTAGGGGCATCATTTAAATAGATGTAAGGTAGCTCAGATACACAGATCGTATCAGAAATCTAATTCTAGTTACTTCGTTCGTATTCTCAACAACTTTTACTGACATATCAAAGGGAATTTATCGATAAAAGTGGTTCACACTTCGCGCAGTTGACATTTCTGTCTAAGTTTTAAGTACTGCAGGGAAATGTTACCTAGAATATTCATATTGGAAAAAAAACATTTTTTTTTCTTTTTTTATTTCAGCCAATAGAGAGGCGGATCGCTGGTTATGATTCCGATGTATACTGTTTGTGATGTATATTTTGTGCAGAAGTACACCAAAAACGAAAAGAAGAGAATCCAGCGCGAAAATTTCGGCGATAGATGCACTTCGCCATGATGACGATACCTACCTGTCGTCCCAATTCGATTAATCTCACAAAGAGACCACAAGATAATGTCCTAATTTCGAAAATACAACGAAACTGTAAAGGAAGGTTTTTTTGTATAGATTTTTTAGTAATTGAACACACCTTCCATGGCTTGAAAGGGCACGTTCGTCTACTTATATAACAAATAGTGAGTAATTAGCGTAAACTGTTACTCATCAACGTATAATAATTGCTATTTCGTGATAATGGTCAGTCAAAAAACCGCTCTAATTGATGTCAAAACCAGCCATTCGTGAAGTTTGATTACTCACTACTACCTGTCGTCCCAATTCGATTAGTTTTACAAAGAGACCTCAAGATAATGTCCCAATTTCGAAAATACAACGAAACGGCGAAGGAAAGTTGTTTTGTATAGATTTGTTAGTATTTGAATGCACCTCCCAGGGCTTGAATGTATGCTTTCGTCTACCTACGCAACAAATAGTAATTGGCGTAAGGTGTTATCCATAGAGATCATTGCAATTTAGTGACGATGGTCAGACAAAATACCTTTCTAATTGATACCAATACAAGCCATTCATGTAGTTTGATCACTCACTGCTACCTGTCATCCCAATTCGATTAGTCACACAAAGATGTTGACACTTTGAACTTTGAAAAGACACAAAGAACAAAAACCTTATGATAACGTCCTAATTTCAAAAATAACACGAAACGGTGAAGGGAAGTTGTTTAGCACAGACTTGCTAGTTATTGAATATACCTACAAGGGCTTGAATGTGTACGTTTGTCTGCTTATATATAGCAAATAGCTATTGGCGTAAGCTGTTCTCCATCGAGACGTAATTATTGCTATTTTATGATGGTCAGGCAAAAAACCTCTCTCATTCATTCCAATACAAGCCATTCGTAAAGTCAGATTACTCTCTATTACCTGTTGTCCCGTTTCGATCAGTGTCACAAGAAGATCTCAAGATAACGTCCCAAATAAAGTCATAATTATGGCTGATTATAACCACTTGCCTTGCATGATAAGAGCCTCATTCATTTTTCCGCGAAATAGTTTTGTTCCCCTCCCACACTCTCTCTCTTTGTCGTCGCCTCCCTCTCTTCACCTTCACCATCCTTCCCCATCAACTCCCCACTCCACTTCTACCTCCCCTCCTTTCAGTGCAGGTGAGTGTCAGGAACTTATGAGGGAGCAATCCTGATGCTAAATATGGGCCTCGAAGCTCCTCTTATCGGAGGTCAAACAGGTGAGGTTGGCAGAACTGAATTTGCGAGTCACGAGCAGCGAGCGCTCTTCGATTTCCTCTCCTTCTCCAGCTCCAGATACCCGTCCACCATTTCCCTTCCTCCTCCCTTCTTTTTTTTACATCGAAACGACTCCAGTTAACGGATCACACGCTTAATTCTCTTCCCCGCGGGCGAGGCTTCATCCAAGCGAACGAATTTCCCGACCTCTTCTAGTCCCCCCTTCGCCTCTACACGTGCACCGTTTGCCACGGTCGTATTCCTTCCTTCGCTCACCCTCCACCCATCATTTCCTGCAACCCCCACCCCATACCCCTCATAGTACGTCCTCAGGCTCCCTTCTAGAGGTCCCGACCGAGCCCTTAGGGAATCCTTGACCTACATCACTCCGCCCCCTTCTTCGCCCGCCCTCCGCGTAGTGTGCCACAGAGTCATCTACATGGCGCCAACTACACAACAAAATTTAGTGCAGTGTGTGCACAACTTTGTAGTGTAGTTGACGCGATGTGAATGTGAATGCAATTCAGAGGACTCTGCACTCCACGGCACACCAGAGTCCTCTAAATCGCGCCAACTACTCTACAAAGTTGTACGCACGCTACACTACACTCTGTGTTGAGTCCTCTGATTGCATTCACAATACTACTCCCGACTTCCCCGTAAATATATGGCAAGAAGTGGTAGTAGATTTTATATTGCTATCCAGAGGAATCTAGTAACGTGTAGCAGCACATCGTCATGATGTAGGCTTAAAATAAGTGTCCGTAGTGTGCCACAGAGTCCTCAGCATCGCGCCAACTACACTACAAAGTATAGTGTAGCGTGCGGACAACTTTGTCGTGTAATTGGCGCGATGTAGAGGACTCTAGTGGGCCGTAGAGTGCAGAGTCCTCTGAATGGCATTCACAATACTACTCCCCACTTCCTCGTTAATATACAGCAATCCAGAGGACAAGGAGTGGTAGTAGTTTTCGCATGGCAATCCAGAGGACTCTGGTAGTGTATGGCGGCACATCTTTATGACGTAGGCTCAAAAATAGTGTTAGGGCGCGTGCATCAAAGATCGGGAAAAATAAAAGGTCGTTATGATAGGTTCGTTAGTGTTATCACCTTTTGCAAGCACTGGAATGGCAATCACTTTCAGACCGTCGATTTTTTTCATCTTGACTGGCAAAGTGCTTTATTTGTTTTTTTTAAATTTCAATTTCATAATATTACAAATTTTTATTACATATTATAGATTGAAATTTAAACTGCAAATATTGTTAATTTTACTACAAATTAATTGCTTACGACGTTAACAACATATTGCGATCTATCTTAAGGTAGATCAAAGCATTACAATGAAATTAGGGAAGTAGGCTGCAAAATAGACGCGTTTTAAATGTCACATTTCCGGTGAACGACAAGAGACCACTTAAAGCCTTATGACAAGGTTTATCGATAGGTGACGTAGCTTATGAATTGGTTCACTCCCTAATGCTTGCGTTTGCATTTACTCCCCGGTTCTGACAGCTGTTCAAGAGAGTTTGGGCTGTAATCCCTATATATCTTTTCACAGAAGTAGTTGGAATCAGTGAAATTAAATAGTTTTGATAAACTTAGCTGATGCATTGGTATCTGTGGCCGCAATGGCTCAGGAATTATGCTGTTTGATGAATGTTGGTGATGACTCATCCCCTGCCACACACCCTTGAGGTGGCTCTAAGATTATTATATATTCATAGTTACATACCTGAATACAGCAAAATTGGTCATTTTAAATCTGCTGAACAGCAAAAACAACAGACGAACTTAATTCGAGACCGCGACCCTCGGTTTTGTAGGAAAGGGCTTTGCCCCGTCTCCACCGTGGTTAAGAAAGTTACAACGTAGATATCCCCCGCGCGCACCCCCTGCCATTTCCCACCCAAGGTCGTTCGAATCGATACATCCGTAGCTCTATCGATTTGAGTCTTTGCCACCACTTCCACTACACGGTCACCGTTTATGTATTTTACCGAGCGTTTTCTACAACATGGAAAACACCCAACAAACAAGGAAACATAACCCCCAAGGAAATCTGCGAATATGAGGCGCCAGTCGTCATCTGGAATACAAATGTTCCACCAAATCGGTCATAAAACCTTGAACAACCCAATACTAAGCCTAAGGCGGCTTTACACATGAATTCTGACTTCAATAGACGTGGCAATGTGGCGATATTTGGTACAGTATAGCTACCATCAGGCCATTGTTCTGTTCAAACCTTTTTTCTATTTTCCCAAAGAAACTGATGGCAAATGTATAAAATGCTATCCTTACGGCGGCTTTGCACATGAATTCTGACTTCAATAGACGTAGCAACTGTGGCGATATCTCGTACAGTAGTGCTATCATCAGGTTAGTATTCTGTTCACACATTTCTTCTAGTTTTTCTCAACGAAACTGATGGCATATATATAAAATTCTATGCTTTAACAGGCCATATGCATGAATGCTGACTTCAATGAAAGTAGAGACTGTGACGGTATCTTGAACAGTATGGCTACCTTCAGGGCAGTGTTCTGCTTACACATTACCTCCTGTTTTCCCAAATAAACTGATGACGAATATACATCATAAATATATTGGATATTTCGAAAGTTGCACAAGTATGACAAAACTGAGGTCATACACCGCTCTCTTTGAGTCCCACAGGCATTCGTGAATTTAATACAGCGTGCCTATCATGATCGAGAATTTTTATGATTCATATTAATATCTATCCAAAACTTAGACTGTCATAAGGCAAACTTTTGCGTCCTTTGACATTAAAAACTGGTTTAAACTCTAAAAATATTCCTAAGTATTAGAAAACACTGCAATACGCAACAATAAATCCTAATAATTCATTCGTAATTTACTCATATTTGCCCTAGTAATCGACCTTCAATTACTACCGATAAAAGTCCTGGTAGTAACTTCAATGAGGATAGGCGTCAAAAGGCAGTCTTACACATTGAAAGTGGCTTCCAAGGAAATATCGAGTGTAGGGATATCTCAAGTCATATCGCTACTTCCAAGGGAATCGTTCTGCTTACACATAACTTCCGGTTTCTCCTAAAGAGGCAAATGACTGCAGTAAACAATGAACCTGAAAATTTCAGAGATTACCTAAAAAGGGCAATAATTCGGTTGATACCATGCTCCATTCGATTCCCATCGGCTTTCGTAATTAAATGAATTTTTATGAATTACATTATCATAGCGCACCCATTACAAGAATCGAGATAATAATCATGATTATCTTGCACTTGAAAATTTATAAAGCTTACGTTTGCATTAATTATCATATAAAATATTTTTGATAGCAAATAAATATTAATATATGAACCAATGAGTCCTCCTCCCACTAACATATTCATTATTTGCACTTATGCCCTCCATATGCAATCACGTAAACAATATTTTATAGGATACGATAAGACTGTATAGCAGACTCGATACGCTTTTCGCGGGCAAAATAATCAGCCTATTTTACTAGCAAGTGTGAACCACTGTCGATTTTACTACCAGTAGTATTTTCGTAATATCGAGTTTCGGTATCCTAGCAACAACTTATTTACCCTACCTTAAGTCTTACCGTACAGATACATATCAACTGAAACATTAAATAAAAGTTACGAATAAAGTGAACTATATCTAACTATGAGTTCAGAGAAAGATTCAAGAGATGACTATGAATAATTCGATGGAGGACGCCGATATTTTGATTAAGAAGCACCAAATATTTAAAATTTTTCTTCACCTTAAGTCAAAGAGTCGATGCTATTGGCATAACACATAACAATACTTTTTAATAACTAAATATGGTTATAATCATTGAGGTACATCAGAGGGCACTACGTCATCAAACTTAGGCCTGAGAACAGAAATAAGAACCATATTGTTAACTCTGCTCTATCCTCATTATCGTATAGATAGTACGACGAAATTACCGGATAAGTGAATGACACCCAAGAATATTCAACATTTGTTTGTAATTTTAGCAAAGTTACTCATCAAATATACATTGCTTACTTACTTCTATGGATTTTATTCGATTTCATCCTAGTTTTCAGTGCGAATGTGGATTATTTTATCTGTATAAATAAACAATAAATGCAAAGAGAATCCACCACAAAGAAGTAAATGCATGATGATTTATAGTGAATTATTGATGGAAAACAAAATTAAATTACCAAAATTAGTGCCACATGACGTCGAAATATCGAAACCATTGTCAGTTTTCACTAAAAAAAGTGAGGAAATTACAACTTAGTTATTTAATTTTTACCAATATGGATATATAATATTTCTACTAAGTTACGTCTGAAACTTATTCATCCAAAAATTAGTACGTTATCCAGTAAGTGTTAGTGGAAAATGAGGGCCAACGAAGATGGCGGACTGCCTAGCAAGTGTCCTCTCCATATACCTCAATAATTAGTACCAAAATTGACCCCTACTGCCGTGGAAGTCCGTGGTTACACAGCGAAGTGTCGCTTGCAAACGACTTCTAAGGCTATAGTCATGGAATTGTTCACTGCCAGAGCACATTCAATGAAATCTGCGAATATGCGGTGCAAATCGTCATTTTGAATGCAAATGCACTGCAAACTCAGCAGAAACGTAGAAATGTCATTGCCACGCTTGTGGAGAGTACGGCAAAATATGTTCATCAATGGCGGACTTTTTTACGCTACGAAGACCCGAATCAATGAAACAATACAATCGATATTTCAACGATCATTCTCCTAAGCAGGTCGTTCAATTCGATATATCCGCAGCTCTATCGATATGTGTCTTGGTACCATACTGGTGCCATTATTTTGCATGCTAAACAGCCATAGCACCCCCGAGGAATTCAGAAAATTTGCAACGCAAGTCGTCATTTCGTATGCAAATTCACTGCCAAATCAAAAAATTTTAAAAACTTATAGTCTTAAAATCTTGGAGAAGGTTGCAAAATAAGCACATCAACGGCGTACATACAGATATTTCGAGGATCTGGTCCGAAGGAAGAATACAATCGATACTGAGCAACCTTGTTTCCCTCCTTCACTCGCGCGCACACCATCAAAGGCGCGGTTCACGGAAAAAAAATTATCGTCGAATGAACTTGCGCCCGATCGAGTGATCGTGAATAAAAATAACTCCGCGAAACGTCATTGACTTTCTTCTCGTCGTTACCTGCGCTAAGTCTCGATTTCATCAACCGTCCAGAAGATTCTACACAGTTCTATGCATCCTTAAAATCATGTATTACATTCTATTAGTTCCATTAATCTCAACACACTTATGGAAGTATATAGATGGATAGATACATAATTAGATAGAGAGATAATTTATTTCTAACTAGTATATTGTCCATTGAGTACCGCAAAGGTCAACAATACTGTTTTTTAAGGTTCCAATATAACAGCAATAGAATATTCAATTTTTTGAGTGCTGACTGTGTGCTTGAGTTATTCTTTCATTTTGCCTTCTGTGTGTGTCATTCTCTCTCTACCGGTGGGTGAAAAGCTGCTCTGGCGCAATCTATTGGCCGATCTCGTGGGTCATGCCTTGGGGAGTGTTTGTTCACATAAACCCCCCGCCGATTTCAGTGGATTCTTAAGGTCCGTAGTTCGATTCCCAGTCCAGTCGAATTTTTTCTGCTTGGAATCGGCCATCTTTACATCTTCACACCACCATTGTGTCTGTAAATTTTATGTGTTCCTATCCACTTTCTTTCTACCTTTCTGTATAAACATTTATATTTGAGTATTTGCCGCTGAGCGGTCTGAGTGAATGAACGAACGATTATATATATATATATATATATATATATATATATATATATATATATATATATATATATATATATATATATATATATATATATATATATATATATATATATATATATATATATGCTGACCAATAAAATTGAGGTGATACATGTGTGTACATGGAGAGGAGAAAAGAAAACTTATTTGCATAATAACGTATTACAAATACGGTTTTTAAACTGGCTTAGAGACTGCAGTTTCTTTGATTCTTCAGGTAAGGGTACCGCAGTTTTGCACCGACAACTTGGAATGGCTTTTGAAAGGTAACTTGAAAGGTTGGAAAGGCGGTCTGGTAGTATAGATAATGATATGAGGATCTTGTGACTGTTGTGAGAGTAGATGGTGAGACTGGGAAGAGGTTTAGGAGGTATTCAGGTTGCTTTTCATAGAAGAGGGAGTAGAGGAATGTGGTCAGTTTAAAACTTACTTTACAACCTTATAAATAGTTCTATAGGGTTATTTTTAATGCTATAACACTACAGAAGGTTCTCGAAAATTATTTCGAAGACCTTAAAAGTTATAAATCTCTCTCCCTGAGGGGGATGAACTTGAACGGTGACGGGAATGGAACTACTCATCTCAAAGACTCCGAATACCGTAGACTGGACAGTAATGTAGAACGTTTTCGATTATATTTCACTCCCTGCCTGTCACCTTCTAGGATTATAGGTGTGTCTTATATTTTTTCAAGTCAGATTTGTTATTATTGCTTCAGGCGTTTCTCAGCTATGGAGGAGCATATGTACATCGACAACTCCATTTTTACACACATAAATTACACGTTGGGCTTGGCCACGATTTAAGCCATGAATTACCGTGCACAATCAGAGGAGAAAAAATACTCCATCTTTCACAGAATGTGTTTAAAGAATAGGGTGAGAAATTGTATTCCAAGGACAAATTTCTTTGTAACCACCAAGGAAGGAGCTCAAATACTTCATTCAGACAAGGTAATTTAAACTTTAAGTCCATACTTCAACACACAGCCCCTAAAATGGCATCCTCACCCGCCGGAATCAATGACATTTAAAATTTTGAACATAAGTTCCCATGTGGCAACCTTGAATTAATGACTATGAAAATTTATTACATTAAATTTAACTTAAATATTTCACGAGATTTTATACAATAAAAACGTAAAAATACATTTCTTTAGTTTTACGCAATTATATTTTGTTTCATTTTGTGTATGACGCTCATTTTGCTGCTGGTTGCGTAAACTGCGTAACTGAGGATGGATTTTGGACATAGCAATCTACCTACTTAATAAAAAAATGCGGCATAAACGCGGATTGCTAAGTCATGACTTTTTCCCAAAAAGCATACGATGTTTTGCCAAATCTAAGTGGGTAGTTCATAAAAATATTCTTCATTTATAACTTTTAAATATCATTAATCACTCTGTAAATACATCCCAAGTGATGGAGGTAGAATGCTGTTACGTTTTTGACAGAAACGGGATTCCTATTTTAAATAAACTTGTACATGCCATTTCAAAAATTATGGCCATTTAGACTTTAAAAAAATAATAATATACTCACTGCATCGACCAAATGATTATAAAGGCAACAAATTATCTGAAATGTTTCGAGGCTACTAAGAATACTTCGGAATCTTCCATTCTTCATCGCCATTTATAAACCTGAAAATAACTCGTTTCAACCTTGTTCACTTTATTATTTACTCTTATTTGATGCTTCACCTATCTATTCCAATGCGGTAATACTCTCAGAAGTGTAAATAAGTAGTTTCTAGTGTAACATTGCCCCAATGTTAAGTGATTTAAACAGGGAGCAAAAGCGCTTCTTCATGTCCGCAAAATATGGCAGAAAAACGAAATTTCCATTCGGTGTGATTGGCAGTCCTAATCTTTTGGATGATAATACGATATCATTAGCTTACTGTAATAATGTGTGAGGTATTTGCCAATTAATGGAAGACGATTCCCACGCGATGTCCCACATCTCAGATGCATAGAGACTTTTCTTGAAAATATGATGCAACTCTGACGCCTACAGACGAAATCAGACACGTTGATTGCTACTATTGAGTGGACAAAAATTTTAAAAGAAAAGTTTTACTCGTCATCATGGGACGGTATCACTTCTGTTAGCGCGGTCGATACAAATCCAATTAAAAAACGTAGAACCTAGAATGGATAAATGTAAACGGGACAATCTAAAAGCCGGATTACTAGTTACAAACAAACTTTCTGAGCCGCGGAATTCCTCCAGGAATTGTAACATTTAGGACGGAATAACAGGAACTCTAACGTGGGAGTTTTGGACAAAACTAATCAAGGAATGAATAGCAGAAATGCACCCGAAAACGAAGTGAAATCATGTCGTAAAAGTAATGAAAAAGGCTACTGTAATATGTATTACATGAACAAGGGCTGTTAAAAAATTCAAACGCGGTTTTAGTCACGCAAAATAATTTCATAGAGTGCGTTCCGAAACATGGAGCATTCGCGCCGCAAAGAACTAGCCATTCAAAAAGTGCCCTAAATATATAAGTGCAGCAAAAAATTTAGGCCACCATCCCAGAAGGGTTTCGAGCAACAAAAGAAAGAGAAGAAAAAAATTGAACGTGAAGCTGGATTCCATTCCAAAAGTACTTTGGTACGTTCAGAAATAAATTGGGACGCGGGAAGGAGGAATTAGGACACCTACGACAGAGCTCCGGAAAAGTCCCAGTTGAAGGGAGCGTTCCACAAACTTTTGAGCCGCGAGCTTTTCGCGGAGTCTGCGCATTCCACATTTAGGAGACTATGGGTTCTCATAGAAATTCGTTTCCCACTAAAATCTCGCGGAGCGACGTTGACAGTGGCAGCAGGAAAATTATCATAGCACTCGGTAGTAAACCATCAGCATTTATAAGCATTTTCAAATATGCAGCTATTATTTTCGGAATTAATTTTGAAAAAATTACTTCAATTTTACGCGATACTGGATATGGTCGGCTACGAGGTCTAGATTTGAGCAGGCAGAGAAAAAGTTTGGCAACAGCGTCTTCCGCAAGCCTAAAATGTTAATTCCGGAGGGTTCACACTGTGAATGTCAAAAACCATTGAGGTAGACGGAAAGAGACTACGTCGTTAAACTTAAGCCTGACTACCATATTGGTTATCCATGATCTGTCCTTACTTTCCTACGGATAGCACGACGGAATTGACGAATTAGCGGATAAAAGCCAGAAAATTCACCATCTCTTTAAAATTTAAGACAAATAACTCATGAAGCATGCATTGGTTACTTAGTATATTGGATTCTACTTAATTTTACTTAAGTTTTCATCGGGAATGCTGAAGACTATTGATTTGATTAAATTACAAAATATGAACGAGAATGCATATTTAAAAAGTGCATGCTGATTTTTAGTAATTTATCGATGGCAAACATGGTAAAATTGCAAAAATTAGTACCCTACCCTGGAAGCGCTGTAGGAAAATGAGGGCCAACGAAGATGGCGGACTGGCTCCAGCTTCTAGCATTGACCAGCATTGCAAGTGCTCTATCAATTTACCTCAATGGTCAAAAGAAACACCAAATTGTAACTATTTCTCAAATGGTCTTCAATAATTCTGCAGTCGCTGATGGAAAGCGACGAAATTTGGAGCACAAAAAAGGGCAATTATTCCGCGAATATATTTTAAATTAGCACTTTTTATAGCCATTGACACAGACTGCAGCGCCATTTATACGGAATTACCACATTTTAACTTGAGTTGTTCCATTAAGGCTGTTTGAGCGAGATAGTTTCCTAGTAACAATGCAGATCATACACGATTTGTACTTTTAGATTTCAGAAGCTATATGAAGTATGAATTAAATATTTTATTATAGATTGTGCAATAACATTTTTATACGACTGAAATTAATTAAAATATACACTTACTGAAATTAATTAAAAACTACTGAAAGCAATTAAATAAAAATATCTGTAAAAGTCGGTATATTGACTAATTTTTTTCAAGCGTTACGTATATTTGACGTCATCTATTAGACAAAAATTTATCATTTTTTTGAACTAGGTCTCTCTGGAGTGCCAACACATACCATTTCCCAGATAAAATGTCCAGTATTTTTGTCAAAAATCCCAGTAAGTAGCTCCGTAAGGTATATTCTGGTATCTTTGGATGAGAAAGATTATTTTCTTTAAAATTAGACCAAATTCATTGATATATAGGAGAATTGATATCTCGCTAAACAAACTGATTTTTTTTACTAGTATGTGTACTCCTATACGTAACTAATGCATTTCATAAAATAAGCTCCACCAGCGTTATATTTGCATAAATTCCAATTAAATTTTAAAACAATCATATTTCACACAAATATTCTCCATCAAGATCATCATTTCCATTCCAGCTATTATAAAAAAAGCATAATTTTAAAGTAATCAAAAAAGATAAGTACTTATATGGTTATTTTAAGACAACAACGTTGTCTACGGTTAAGTCTGTAACAATAGCAATTCCATAGTTCCCTTTATATACACTTCACAAAATTGATAAGAAAAAAAACGATGTACACTTGTTACAATGATTAACAATTGATGTAATATTTTTTATGCACTCCCATGGAAATAAATTTCAGAAATACATCTGCTGTTGCCCTAAAATTTTCATGTTTAAATGCATTTTTAATGTTTAGGAGAAATGCGCATTGAACCTAGTTACGTGCAATTCTGCGAATGAATTTATTTAAGAATTTTTACATGCGTGGGGGAGTAGGAAGCGCGTGTGCGGAACATTTTAGGGTACGGGCGAAGGTTAATAAGTCAGCGCCGTGATCTAAATAGCTGAAAATGAAATTTTCGAATTATTAAATAAAAGAGTATTTATGCTCTTTTTTTACGCTTCTGAAACCTTCCCCATAGGTACTCCTCCACCGGAAAAAAACTTGATTCGCCCGTCATTAAAGAATGCTTTTAAATGACGTTGAATGAAGCTGTCTACAAATTCAAAGTGACAATGTGTACCTTGCATTTGCTCTAATACGCTAACCAATTCGCGACACAATGCCGCACTCGCCTTTAATTCGGTGAACAGACCCTGCACTGTTGATGTGCGCACACCAAAACAAAAAAGAGTGAAGTTGATGCGCGCAAAAACAACAAAATTACCTTAATAATGTCATCCGTGATAATTTCCAGGTTTTTTTTATTTTCAGTAAAGGCATCATGTGTGCATGAGGTTTTTAATTACTCTCTGATAAATGGCTTACGTTATTTAATACTCATTGAGAACAAATCCAACAAATCTACAAAAAAATTCACCCGTGATTTTCGATCATTCGGAAACTAGTACCTACGGCCAGGTTACAAAATATTTCTTGAGTGTACATCGTTTCATTCAACGGCGTACGTGTATTCTAAAGTGCGCTTAAATGTATTCCAATGTATGCAAACTTGACACGATACTTTTATACTTTTTAGCCACCAATTTCTTATTATGAAACACGTTATTTCGCGTCTATAGGCGGGTTTACACATGGAAGTCATTTCCATGACAGTAGCCTTGCAAGTCGCTTACAATCGACACTTCGATGTGCAGGCACGGACTTCCACGGCAGTAGGGCTCGATAGTAGTAGTAGTAATCGACCGAGGTTCGCACTCGCAAGGAAAATAGACTAGCTTCTTGCTAGTTGCATATCGATTCAGTGATAAAATTGCATCGCATCCGGCGAAATCTTGGTCGCATGACAGCAAACGGAGATAAAAAAATGTAAATAACGATTACATTAGGAGGACGACTCATTGTTGCACATGTGAATATTTATTTGTACTTGAAAATACTTAAGTGCTGAAGAACCTCTAAGGTAAGCTTAATAACTTATATATGATTATATTGTAATAACTAAAGCTACAATCATTATACTTGATACGATGTAATAATGCAGAATTAAATAATGGATACAAATGTATGAACGCAAAAATGCCTATGGAACTCGAACAGCGATATACGAACTGGTCAACTTTCAGTGATTTTCGTATTTACCACATTCATTGTTTACTTTCGTCATCCACTAGCTTGAGAAAAGCCAGAAGTAATGTGTAAGCAGAGCGATGCCCTGAAAGTGGCAATACGATTCGAGATATCGCTACACTCGCTACTTCCATAGAAGTCAGCTTCCATGCGAAAAACCTCCTTAAGGTATTTTGAGCGAGATAGTTCTTTAGTCATAATGGAGATCATATTCGAATTATACGTCTTAATTTCACCAGCTGTAGGACACACGAATTAAACACTGCTCAATTAATGGTGAAATAATGTACGATTATGCGACTCAAGTTTTAAGTGATTAAACAAAAATATCTAAAGAAGTGTTTAATTTGACTCATTTTTCCCGCGCAGAACGTTAAAAACTCCTTCAAAACGGATGGTTTTTTGTGATACCAAAGAATTGACTGCGGTGACAATATGATTAATTTTCAAAAATAAATGAGAAAACATACAAACTACATACTTAATTTTTGACGAGATTTAGCTGTTACAAATTCCATATTTTTTTAAATAAGCTCTCTCTGGAGTACATAAACGTACCATTTCCCATGTACACGGGCAGGTATTTTTTGGCAAATAAGTGATGCAAAGGGGTTGAATTTTTGGTTTCATTAGAAGGGTGAGATATTTTTCTTTAAAATGAGACCAAATTCATTCATTTCTAGGTGAAATGGTATTTCGCTCATACTACCTTAAGATAAATACTGTTCACTTAGAATCGAGTTATATCGAAATATACGTCAAATGCCATTATGGCTACGTGTTAAAATGGCATTCAGTCACCAAGAAACTAAACCGGTATCATGCAATTTTTATTGTCATCTACCTATATGATAAGAACACGGACGGTAAGTTTCACGCAAATCTGCAGATACAAACGAAAATCTCTCCGAGCACCTTAATTCTCCTTACTTTCGTTTCGCTCCAATCCTTTCCGAAGGCGGAGGACCGAGAATGCACAAGGGCTCCCGGAGAACACTTCCGCCGACTAAGAGAAGGAGAGAAGGAAGGTCGCGATCATCTGTTTTTCAGTCCGGGACGGCGGTGACCCAGATTCGGAGGAGTCGGGGCGAATGGGGAGTCACGGAGGGTCCTCCGGCTCAAACCGTAAGTGCTGCCCTCCCATAACGCCCCCCCTCAACTCTACGGGAGGGGCAGACGGTTGGAAGAGGGGCGGAGAGTCGGATCCAGCCGGGTGTAATTCCTCGTCAAACGGCCTAGAGGCGCACTAATGGGATTGCCAAAAGGTCGCCATTTCCTTCTTCACCTCTGCCCCGTCTTCGCGCCTCGCCGTCTCCATCTACATATCTTCGTACTACGCGTGGCAGGGGGTGCTAGGGCACCAGCCCATGATACCTAGATATACCTATCGACCACGTAAAAAGGCTACGCGTACGTACGTATGATTCAGCTGCAATGAGTGGAGATTGATATGGACACCAATAGATGGCAAGCGAGCTCCCATACACGTCAAGGTCGCTCAATGTTGATCGTATTCCTCTTCGATACTGGCCTTCGCAGCGTAAATAAGTCCGCCATTAATGAGCTTATTTGGGTATACTTTGCATAGGTTATTCAACGTTTTTGTTGATTTTTATGTATAAATTAAACGCACAATTAGCAGGCACCATTTCCGTTAATCAAAAATTGTGTGTTGATATTAATTGGATCCTGTGATTACACAGAGTTCTACAACAAATACAATAATTAAAATATAGCAATTAGTTTAATTTATCAAATTGTGATAATAATTTGGGGTGCATTGAACATATCCTTGGTATTAGAACCACCAAATTATGTACAGCTTGATGCTAGAGCTCTAAAATATTCAACAGTTGAATATTTAATTGTTTAACAGTTAAATTGTTCGCTGTAGGGATGCCAAATCGACCTCGATGTATCTGACTACTCGATGATTTTAGGCCGAAACATCGAAAACATAAGAGTAGAATAATAATCCAAGTGTAGAGTACTTTTATAAACATCGAAAAATCCACTACTCGATGTGTTTTAGTCGATGTGCAGCCCTAATTCAACTCTAAGTTAATAATCAGACATAATATGTACTAGATATTTATTATGAATGTGGTGTTCATTCTGTTATATTGTTTTGACCCAGAAGATGGAATACATTATGTTGAGAATCGTTGACAAAGAACAAGTGCTATTTAATGTCCTACCTACCCTCGATCATGCCATTATTTTATAATAACCTTTCATTATCGCTATATATCTCTGCTTTGGAGGTTCATGCCAATTCCATTTAATTATTTTTTCCTGCAAAAGGTGGACTAATGCCATTTCCCTAGCCATGGGGGATAGTTACTCAACGGGAGGCATGCTACCCACGAGTCTAGTAACGCCGCCGCTCGGGGCGTGCTCTGGTGTCGGGGCGAGGAGTCACGGGGCCGAGCGTAGACGCAGCACGGAGAAACTAGGCCGCTAGCCCCTTAAGTTATTGCTCGACCCATTTTCACCGCACTCTTCGCGCGGAATATCAATTAGGGAAGTACTTCCAAAGGATATGTCCTTAACGAGACGCGGCAGTTCCGAAAGAAGTTGCGAACTTGCCGAGACGCACGCAAAATCGAAGGAAAGAAAAATAGAGGAAAAGAACTAGAGACAAGTGCACTTCCACGCTGGGGAAGAGGATGTAACTTTGCGCCGGGAGCTAGAAGGGGAGAGAAAGTTTAATTTTAGTTCGTGATATCGGTTCGTGGATCGGTTTTTACGGGTGGCGTCCACCTTATTTTCAGGGAAGGAATTTTTTCGCCTCACCTGAACGAAAAATCAGTTTTTTTCTGACCTGTTTTAAGAGAATAAATCGGCGCTTTTGCTCCCTGTTGTATTCACATTACATCCTGTTTGGGTATCCTAGCGACGACTTATTGACCCTACTGCAAGTCTTATCGTACTGATATAGATCAGCTGAAACATCAAATTTAAATTACAAATAAAGTGAACAAGATCGAACCATGAGTTCAGCGAAAGATTAAAGAAATGACTATAAATAATTCGATGGAGGACTCCGTGATCAAAAATTTGGGTATGTAAGCACCAAATATTTAAGTATATTTGTCCC
Source organism: Ceriagrion tenellum (assembly GCA_963169105.1). Lineage (NCBI taxonomy): Eukaryota > Metazoa > Arthropoda > Insecta > Odonata > Coenagrionidae > Ceriagrion > Ceriagrion tenellum. The sequence goes on from OY720641.1 coordinate 32,478,728, forward strand.
CTAATGAGTCGAATTCGTGAGCAAAACAATATTTTTAAATAACTATAGATGTTTAAAACCACTGAGATATATAAAGAAGGCACTATGTCATCAAACTGAAGCCTGAGGTCAGAAATAGCAACCATATTGTAAACCCCGCTTTATTCCTACTTTTGTATGAATAGCACGACGGAATGGACGAATTGCCGGAGTTAAAGCAAGAATATCATCCATCTGTTTGAGATTTAAGGCAAATAATTCATAAAACATATACTGGTTATTTGGGATACGGATTCTACTCGATTTTACCCAGTTTTCAGTGGGATTATTTTTATTCAAATAAATAAACAATAAATTCAAGGACATTTCACAGTAAAGAAGTAAGTGCATGATTATTTATAGTAAGCTACTGATGGATAACATAGTAAAATTGAAAAAATTAGAGCGTTAGCACAGAAGCGCTTTAGGAAAATGAGGGTCAACGAAGACGGTATACTGGTTTCAGCTACTAGCATTGGGCAACATAGCCATTTGTTGTAACCATTGAGGTTATGGAGAGGCACTACGCCATTAAACTGAAGTCTGACAACCAAAATAATAACCATATTGTTTAAGCCTGCTCTTTCCTTACTCTGCTATGGATAGCACGAAGGAATGGATAAATTTGCGAATGCCAAGCAAGAAGATCAACCATTTGTTAGAAATTTAAGGCAAGTTACTCATCAAAAATACGTTCGTGACTTAGTGATATGGGTTCTACTCAATTTTACCATAATTTTCAGTGGAAATGCGGATGAGTTTTACTTAAATAAATAACCAATGTATAAGAAGAAAAAGGCATATGAAAGAAGTAAGTGCATACTGATTTCTGGTAAGTTATTGAAGGATAACATAGTAGAAGTGCAAAAATTGGTGCGTTAGCCCGCAAGCGCTTTAGCGAAACGAGGGTCAACATAGATGGAGGACTGGCTTCAGCTACAAGCACTGCCCAGCTTAGCCATTTGTTATAACTCTAAATATATATTATAGATTTTTCAGTCGTCACCAAAAACTGTTGTCTAGAATTCCGTAAACAAACAACTTTTTGGATTGTGGTGCCGCCTAGAGATGAAAGACGGCAGTTCAAATTTAAACACAGTCGACAGATTGTAAATAAACACGTCTTACTGGTTTAACTTACAAGTAACCATAATTCAGTGAATAAAAATGTAGTGCCATAGGCGGGATGTAATTACACACTTTTTGAATATGGTCCGGTCTACAGATATGTTTAATTCCTCTCCAAAATTTAATTGCATAATTGCACAATTAACTTCTTAGCACTTCGTGTATAACGCTATACTGAAATTTACTGTTAGGTCACAAAAATAGCCAGATACTATTCAAAGCATCAAGTAATTCATATCTCCTCGATCTTTATTGAATATCGACCAGTCTCATGTTAACAACAATTAACAACGGCCGTTTACGATTCAACTGAAAAGACTTTTTTCTAAGTGGCGCCAAGGACTGGGTGAACTAAAAGCGGAAATTTAGGCAATACGTAGCCTACACAACAATTCCAATCATTTAAATCCATAATGTATATTCATGGTTATAACCATTGAAATATATAGATAGGGTAATACGTCACTAAATTGAAGTCTGACAACCAAAATAACAACCATATTGTTCCACTCTGTTCTTCCGCTACTTTCCTATGGATAGCACGATAGAATGGACGAATTACCGCAAGTAAAGCAGGGATCTTCGACACACGTTTGAAATTTAAGACAGGTTACTCATCGTACACACATCGGTTACTTAGAGCGATGGAATCTAGTCGGTTTTACCCTCATTTTCAGCGGGAATGCGGTTTTTATTTATTTTAACAATAAATGCAAGAAAATTCACATTAAAGAAGTAAGTTCATGGTGATTTATAGTGAGTTAGTCATTGCAAGCATAGTAAAATAGCAAAATTAACAAGTTAGCCCGGAAGCACCACAGTAAAAAGAGGGTCAACGAAGATGGAGGACTGGCTTCAGCTACTGCCATTGCCCGGCAGAGCCATTTGTTATATCCATTGAAGTATATGGAGAGAGCACTACGTCATCAAACAAAATATTAACAATCAAAAGAACTACCATATAGTTTAACCCTGCTCTTTTCTTACTTTTCCATGAATAGCACGATAGAAGGGACGAATTAGCGCATTTAAAGCAAGAATACCCACCACTTGACTGAAATTTAAGGCAGTAAATCTATAAATATGAATTTGTTACTAAGTGCTATGGATTTCACTCGATTTTACCATAGTTATCACAGGGAATGCAGATTCTAATTAATTTAAATAAAAATATGCATGTAAGGAAAATGTAGTGATTGATATGTATGTATGTATGTATGGTAGGCCGAGAAAGTTGTGGTTGAATGTGGTTGAGGAAATTCTTCGGAGGAGGAATATTAGGAATCTTAAAAACAGGAGGGCGTGTACGAAGCAGTGTATGGTGGTAAATGAGGCAAAAGAGGTTTGCAAGGGTAGGTCAATGTGGAGGAAATAATTGAAGCAAAGTTAGATGTACAAATATGTATTTATGAGTGAAACTTTGTGACTGTGCCTTCCCCGGAAGGGAATGGCGTGATTGATATTTATTATTTTTCGGAAAATGTATTCTAAAAAGTAAATTCATGCCTACTCATGTAAATTCATTGCATGTTATACATGGAAAACCTTGTAAACTTGCGAAATTAGTGCCTTAGGCCGCAAACGCTATTGCAAAATATGGGTTAACCAAGATGGCGGACTGGCTTCAGCTTCTAGTTCCGGACAGCATACCAAGTGCCCCCTCTATCTACCTCACTGGTTATAACTAGAAAAAATCCTGTATCTATCAAAAACAGAGCCATACATATTGTTCTTCTATCGACAAATCACAGCTATACACGAAAAATATTATTACGATACCACTATGAATATGGGGCCAAAAATTGTATGCGTAACACGGGAAAAAGGTACGACTTCTCTCCCTAGTAACGCAATATACTTATTTTTTATATTTTTTCGAAGAGAGGGATTTAGGAAGCATCAACACCAAAATGCATGAGTCCTGAGGTGAAAAGTTTTCGGCTAGGAAGAACTTTATGGACCATATCTGTCAGACCTTCAGCACCGCGATCATCATCGCCTGCGGGGTTCTTCTGCGAGGCGCGTAACATCACACACATCTCTTTTCCTCCGCAATGGATATTTTCACTGGTATTCTTGCGATTTTTTTTATCGCGTCGCCATTAATTCGAGTTAGAAAAAAATGATCAAAACTTCGAGTTTATAGCTCCAGCAGCATTTCCAAAAAGTTTTTAATTGGTATATGAGCAATAACCTTTTGTGTTTTTTACCTGTCGTTAACAATCTGTACGGTAACAACAAAATTCATGTTACTGCAAATTTCCTGACAAAAGCCCATCAACATCATCACTGGCCGCAGAAACGTGAGATTGGTTGACTGCAGCCCTCCACCCTTCCCTATCTAATATCATTCCCGTACTTCCCGGAAGATGTACATAAGTACTTTCCTCTTTATTTGGTCCAAGAAGTTCCTGGGACTATTCCTGGGACTTTCTATGGGAATTTTACCCTCTATGTTACCTTAAACTATGTTCTTCACCGAGAACTGCTAGAAAAGTAATATTACGTTACTTTCCATTATAGCAAACATTTGGCATGATATAACTTGTCATCATCTAAAATGTTTTAGCCACCATTTCAGGAATCATTCGACTACGGTGAGATTATGAATCAGAAGTCTATTCTGCATTCCCTTGTATCTTAAGGAGCAAAGCTACAAAAAAACACCAAGTAATTTTTATAAAATATCAGAAAATTTTACAGCTGGGTAAAATTAATGTGCATCACTCAAAGTGATAAAAAGAATTGAAACAATCCTTGAAAGGGTGTAATCATACTGCCTCGACATCTACTCTTCCAGGCAATTGCATCTGAAGAAATAAAAGAATACTGTTTTCAAATTTCGGCCCTTAAAATTGGGGTGAACGCTTACACCATATCAAACAGTGAATATAAATAAAATTTGTAACTTCCATACAGTAATGCATAAGCTTCGTAGTACTGGTTCAAACACTTTCATGACATTATCAAGGCATTATACAATTCTTTCCAGTGGCGAAATCACATTTGTTTCCTGTTTTGGAAGAGGGCGAGAAAGCTGTGGGGGTAATTGGAGGTAGCAGTTAGGATGACAAATGTTGAGAAGACAAAAGATGAAGCGTAGCACTCAATGGATTGGAAGCATGGACCATTAAAAAAGCCTATAAGGGAATAATAGAAGTCTTCAAAACCTGGTGCTGGAGGAGGATGCTGAAGATAAAATGGACCGAAAAAGAAGAAATGATGAAGTGTACAGAAGAGTAAAAGACGAAAGGACCGTATGGAACACCATACAGAAAATAAGAACAAGATGAATGGGACACATCCTTAGACATAAAGGATTTGTGGAGAGCATAATTGACGGGAAAATAGAGGGAAAATTCCCCAGAGGAAACCCAGGAATAAGTTTATGGGCCGAATAAAGAGGAAAGTACATAGGGACAGTTACCAGGAGGTAAGGAAACTAACATTAGATAGGGAAGAGTGGGGGGCTGTGTCTGTATTCAACCCTTCTTAGGATTCAGAAATGAAAACGTTTTTGCAATAACCAACAGTATAAATTTTACAATGACCCAGGTTTCGATGCTTTTACATAATCATAAGGTGATTTACATCATCACCTGATGATGATGTGAAAACATCTAAACCTGGGTCGTTGTAAAATTTATATCTTGGATAATTGCAAAAAAAATAACTTCTGAATCATTCATAAATTCCACTCGCTATCGCAGGAATCATCGAAATTTCAATCTTAGGATTGAACGATCAATGATGAAGGATGAAGCATCGGGCTGAAGGTCGACGTAATAGGATATTTTCTTGAAAGGAAGGACTGGTAATATGAAGAGAGGTGAGTTATGAAACGCTACCATGTCGTTTCACGTTCTTGGGACAAAATATGTGGCATAAGTCATCATGTAAAATGTTTTAATACAAAAAAGGATTAGGTCTTCTTAGACACATAAAAAATTCACCACGAGGTTGAACACATGATCAAAAATTGAATATTCATCAGTAAGGACTGATTTGAAGTCAAAATTGATATAATATTATGAATCTCTTCATTATGAACGTTTAATTTCACAGTCACCTTACGAAATATTGGAAAATAGCTTTTGCGATTTGAGTTTCAAGTAAAAATAATGCTTGAAAACTGAATTAAAATTGCTAACTATAGATCATTTTCAACGGATCAGAGAGAAGTAATGAAGGGTTGTAAGAAAACCAGACAACAAAGAATCAATTTAAAGGGACATTTCAGCGGCGCACATAAGTGCATATTCGCCCATGTCGGAAATAAAGGTCGTTTGTCGGAAAGGCTATGCAGTCAGATGTGTGGATTGAAGTACAGAGAAAACTGCGTCGGGTAGAGAATTGATAGAACGACTGCGCAATTGCACGAAAATAGCCCGCGTCCTAATTACGAGTTCGCGCCCTCGAAATGTCTGGTCATCAAACATCGCATTCAAGTTCCTCGAGTAAAACGACCCTTACGTAGTACGTGAACGAGTTCAAGGATAACTTTTTAACTGTCGACTCTATCCAACCACCGCAAGGCTATTGAAAAAAATTAATTATACACAGAGTTGCGATAAGGTACGTCAACTCATTTTCCAAGAATCTTCGTTGTACATTGATCATGGGAGATACACGGGAACAGAGCGTACCAGCATAATGATCACTTTAACAGTTGACATAATGCGTAAGTAAGGCAGGGAAGTGAATCGAATGTCAACACAAGCAATGACATAACTCTAAAGTCAACATTGCCTTCGGTGGCATCGAACACGATACACTGGCGGTGAAATTAGGAATTATAGCTCAACCAGACGTAACCTAAAGGGCATTTTGAACATTTTATGCAGGAAAGTGTTTCAAATTAGTGCTGTTATATTCTATTCCTGCGTTTTTCCCAAGATTTTACTATGAAGAGTGGTTAAAATGAGTTCTACCATGGAACATAGTGCTTACGGACCCATATCCATTCAACGTATTTTCTTCTTTTACGGGTGAGGGATGGATACTTTAAGTTTAGTCGTACCTTATTGTTACACCCTGCAGAAACCTCAAGTGTATCGGCTCATTGCTGATTACTTAGTAGCAGGCACACAGAGGGTATAAGTTCAAATGTTTAAAGTCGGCCGATACCTTGGTAATAATAAGTTTCTTTTTGCTTGTTGAAATCGTATGAATTATTGGTTGGTCTCGATAAGTTCTTTAACCAGGACGGATTTTCGTTTTTGTGGATGTAATTTGTTTGGAAATGAAAAAAGTTGAACAAACAAATTGGTAAATCAACAAACTACTATTTAGTTTGTGGTTTCCGGCGATACTTTATGGAATTTACTAAACATTTTGAATGAATAGAGTAAACTTTGTTTTTCCACAATGAATTTAATAACTTACAACCATGGTTTCGACGATTAACGTCAGCATCAGGCAGTGATGACATTAATCTTCGTTATCAGGTGGTGATGACGTTAACCTGATGATGAAGTTAATTCCACGATTAAAGTCCACATCAGGCAGTGATGACATTAATCGTCGTTATCAGGTGGTGATGACGTTAACCTGATGATGAAGTTAATCGTTGAAACCAGGGTCGTAAGTTATTGAATTCATTGTGGAAAAACAAAGTTTACTCTTTTTATTCAAAACTAATATAGAGTTTACCAGGTAGTGAATGAATCAATAATAGCAATAAATTTTTATATAAATAATTTTCACCTAAATAAAGAAAACTATGTAAAAATAGTGCCTTTCATAATAGCATTTTATTGGAAAACAATGAGCGTTTTCTCCTCCACATCACTAAACCAACATATTTGAGAGACTACTTGAGAAAATAATCCCAGCTACCTCTGAAGAGAGACCGACATTTTCAGGAGTTTTACACATGGCTATAAAAAGTGACCAAGCGGTGATTAGTCATTCAAGGGGAGAGAGGGTGAGAGTTGGAGAATAGATGTATAGAGATGTGTTTTTTATAACTATGGGTACACAAGCCTTTGAGAAGAAAAAAAAGAAAACATATCCTCTGGTGGCATGCTTAAAAAACAAATTATTTCTAAAGGCGTCAATAAAATTGAATATCTTTTGGCCGAATATCTTTTTCGGTTCGATTAAGGTAGGAGATCTTTATGTCGCTTTTAAACACCGTGACTACGATGCATTGGGTGAGGACTCTCAATATATTTCGAAGTACCGGTGACGTACGGTTAAAGTGCTTGCTCGTATACTATGAAGGGGTGTGCGAGGTGAAATGCAACTGCGGAAAATGGACAATCGGCCAAACTTCGTGATACCTTAAATGTAGGTTGGAAAAACATCTGAGAGCGACCATAAAGAGGCAATTTCATAGGCATAAGATTAAGTAATTAGACTGCAGAAAAGATTTAAAATGTCATTTTTTCCAAGTACAACAAGGGACCATAATAGTTGCGATAGATCAGATCTAGGATACTGACTAGGTTAAATAGGTTTTTGCATTGTTATTAAATATCCTAACATCATTATTAGTTACTAACCTCGCATGCAATTTTCGGCAGGATATAGCTCTTGCATGATTTAGTACCTTGTAGAACTATCAATCTATCGCAGTAATTATAACCAGTAGCAGTATCTTATGTAGTGTACTGCATGGTAGCATGTTCGTCCATATAGTACTCTCCTAGTTTCTGGTCCAATCGCGTATTGTCTTCCTGACTGCATTTGGCCTGCGCCAGGCATTCCGGGGAACGTGCGCGGTTCAGATTTCAGCTGGAATGAGGGCTTCATGCCTGGTGTGGAATCACCGCGTGCCACACACCCTCGTGATGATTTTCACGGTATTTTGTAGATGTAGATTTCGCGATTCCGTTGCTGCTGAAAACGCCTAGTCAGCACCAGACCGCGTAATAATTTTAAGGAAAGTAAAATCGACGCCAAGGAAAATGCACTTCGTTCGGTTGACACCGGAGGCGATCGAAATCACTTTGAATCAGTATAACTTCAACAGGGAAGATGGTTAGCTGCTCTCTTATATATATACTTTTAAATGGGTTTTCAATAAATCCAAGACTGCCCGACTCCACAACCAATCAGAGCGCTCCAAACGAAATCCCAACGGACATTTTAAGGACCAGAGTCTTGCATATAGTGGCCAACTATTCACCAAAACATTAAGACCTGATGACGCCGACTGAAGTGCAGGCGAAACGGTAGCCCATTAAAATCCTGCAACGCGGAAAGAATCCGAAACATTCTGATCTACAAGAAATCCGCGGAAGCCTCAGAAAAATTTTGGCGCGCCGTTTGTTTAAAATTATCGCATTTTGACTTCAGGGTGGCTACTGATACCCAATTTTCAAATTCCCTGACCTTTCCTTTACTATTCCCTGATGGATTTACTACTTTCCCTGACCGATCGCCAAAAGGACACCTATTATTGGAATGTGTTTTTCCGTTGAATTAAATCTTCCACGGCAGCTTAAAATTTTCTAATCATCGTCTCGTATTTTTAGAACTGCAAGCATGTATTTACTATAAGTTAGTGTACTCCAGCAAGTTATAAATAGTTGAAAAGACGTATAAACCACACAGTTTTAAAAATCTGAAAAGCTCGAGGCGTAATAAATTCCTCATTTTTAACATTTCTTTCACATTTCTCTCGGGAGTACAAACCCGAAACCATTACCCATGAAAAATGGCTGAACTAGAGCGGTAATCGGCAGATATTTTTGTATCTTTGGAATATTGAGATATTTTGCTTTAAAATTAGCCAAATTCATTGATTTCTAAGTGAAATTATATTTCGCTTCAACTACGTTTCACCGTTGGCACATTTTTGGTCACGCTTGCTTTCAGCCTTATCTCAAAAAAGCGCCAACAGCAGACAGTTTATTTTCCTTTCCATCATAATCTTATCTCTTTCTTCTCCCTTTTCTTTACAATCGATCATCTACATTTATATAGTAGCCCAAGGGCCACTCCAGGGGCGCTATGGAGGAAGTGTTACAGCACCAGCCAAGCAAAAAAGAAGGAATCAATACAAGATTGATAAGACGAAAATGAAATGCAACTTAATGGAGTGCTATATTCTCTCGATCTGTTTTTTAACCCTTTGAGCGCGGCGTGACGTGATATCACGTCATGGTATATTTACGCTGGTGCCGATGACGTGGTATCTCGGCAAGGGTACCGTGAGTGTTCCAGCTTTCATTAGGGGGCGTAATAGTGAATGTTCTCTAGCAAAAGCTGGAACACTCTCGGAACCCTTGACGTGATATCACGTCATCGGCACCAGCGTAAATATACCATGACGTGATATAACGTCATGCCGCACTCAAAGCGTTAATTGTCACTAATCTTGCGAGGGAAGAATTAACGTTTGTACCGATTAAAAAAGTATTTGGTAGTTTAACACAACCTATTCCACCTTCCGTTTTACTTTTACACAACAATTGTTGCATTACAAGGTAACATCATCAGGTGTTGAACCTGATGAGGCTACACTGAATACTTGTTTTTATATTAGTTACAAAGATATAAGTTGGGTTAAACCTCAGACTAACAAGGGGGGCTACCAGATTACCCCAGGTAAGATTTTCAATCGCAGAATCTTTGAATATTTTAGATATGTAATGCTATCTAAATTTGTTCTTGAATGATTTTAGAACCTAATTACGAAGAAATATTTATTTTCTCCAATTTGTATGGAGAAAATTCCTTTGGGGTAACCAGCCCTGCAATTTTATGGGCAACCAACTGCTTAAACGTCCCCTGATGTATCCCTAGCTTACAGTTTGAGGGGAAAAGCTGCTCGCGAACTCGCTCGGAAACTTCGCGAAAAAAAAACAGAGCAATTTTGTGGGTATTTCAAGTGATTTTTGCAAGTTAATATGTGGAAAAAATACTGATTTCGACAATGTACTGATGTAATAAATATAAATGTATCAAGCTGGAATTTTTGGAAGTTATCGATATTCATATTGGATAAAAACACTAAGTATTTCCTCAAACTCCACCCCATGGCTTAAAAACCGAGTAAAAACGCGAGCAGAGAAGATTGGCAACATACGTTAAAGGACGTTTTGATAATCATCAAAGCGCTACCAATCTTTTACAACAATTGGAATATATAAACGGAAACATACGCTTCACCAGTCACTTTGACACACCTGATTACGCCACAGAGTGGTGACTTTCGTCGTGCCAATAAAATCAATCAGAGAATCCCACCAAGTATATTGTTGCTCTTCATGAATAATCACATAAATATCATAAAAGTCACAGTTGTTCGTATTTTCACCAAGTTAATCTTCGTAAATCGACCACTGAGAATCCGAAAAAATTGATTTAAACTCTTTCTCTCATTTCCGTTAAGAAAGATTCTAAATTATTTTTTTGGCTCAGGCGTCAAGCAAGAACTATACCTGAATGCAAATACGCTTAGGTCGCCGCTGACAGTTGCATCCGTCAAGACGGATAAACTGGTTGCCCGGACGTTCACTTCAAATCGCGTTCCCATCCACATCAATACAAATGTGGGTCTTCCTTTCCCCAGCAGTGACAGTTTTATATCACTCCGAATGCAGCCGCAATACATGCCAACCATGATCTTCCGTTCCCTAACACCACACCTTCCGCCACCATTCAAGCCTCCTTTCCCCTGATCAGTTACCTCCTAAACCCCCCAAACTCCAACCTTAACTGAAAAACTGATTGTGAGTTAGAACGCGTGCAGAGAAGATAGGCATGATGCGTTAAAGGCCGTTTCGATGATCACCTTACGGCTACTGATCTTTTGCAACAGTTGGAGTGGGAATCGCTTTCAAACTGTCGATTAAAAATTATACTTAATCATTTGCGTAAATATATCATTAAATACAAGTGATAGATTTCTATTCAATCTCAGGAGGGATGTCTCCCCGTTTCTCCTGCAGCTTGGATGGCTTTCTACTGATTCTCATTTAAGATACCTACTAGCCACATTCCTCTACTCCCTCTTCCATAAAAAGCAACCTGAATGCCTCCTAAACCTCTCCCAGTCTCACCATCTACTCTCACAATAGTCACAAGATCCTCATCTAAACTATACTACCCACAACACCTCACTGTGACCTTTCAAAAGACATTCCAAGTTGTCGGTGCAAAACTGTGGTACCTACCTGATGAGTTAAAGAAACTGTAGTCTCAGAACCAATTTAAAAACCGTATTTAGAATGTCATTAGGTAAATAAGTTATCCTTTCTTCTCTTCATGTACATACATGTATCACCCAAATTCTGTGTCAGCTTGTACGTTTTTTTAAATCTTGATTTCATGCTCTAAATAAGAACATTCTATTGTTGTTATATGTTTTATTATACTCAAGGGACAATGTCCCAATGCAAAATAAATTATGTCTATCCATCTAAATTCCAAACCAATTATTCTATGACGAAGTTATTAACATCTTATAAAACCCGACATATTACAGGATCATGAGAATGTAGTAAATGATATATGCTGCAGGATAGACAGGTTGAAAATGTCATTTTTAGCGATCAATAAGAGACAATTGATGCTGCCAATGGAAATTTTAACTAGGTTGATAGACAGATAGTTCAGCTAACTAGTTATTTGGCTTCTTAAGGAATGTTTTCTAGCGTACAACTTAGTACTAACATAACGTTGGATTATTTTCTGACTCTTGTACCTCGTTTTTTTATTCCAGATGTTTTGTATGTATATCACGAAAAATATTAAATGTCCTTCCAACATCAAGGAAGAAAAACATACGAAACTTTCTTAAGAAAATAAAAAAAATGTTATTACTTATAAAAAACATCGAGGTTTTGTTCTGCAATTTGCATGTAATATTTATTAAATTAAATGTAAAAAATGAAGCATTATTGTAGCACCATTGTTATAGTACGTATACCTGATCATGTATTTATGTGTCTCATTTTTGTAACCACAGTATATCACTCTATATATCTCTAAGTCATTTTTTGAAATTAGCTTATAATTCTCCACAGCATAGTTAAACATTTGATTGAAATTTTGAAATATTTTTGTAGGTTGCATTTGCTTTTTGCATGGATTATCTGCTAGTAGCCTCAATAGAGGCTCATTCGTAGGGGTTATCTATTGTGTACTGCACTTTAATTCCTGAAATGAATTAAATTATATTAACTATTACTTGTATATAGTTTCAAAAGACATCACATGGATTCCGTAGTCCGATTGGTATCATATCTATTGTGTAATGCTTGTTGGTGAAAGTTTCCTTTTTGACAGTATTTTGCAGTCGTAGCTTCGTTAACTGTATTATGGAATAAAGTAGAGCATGTTTGTGATGATTCATCCCCTGCCACACTCGCTTGAGGTGGCTTGCAGGGCTCATACTATGTAGATATAGATATGAGTATGAAATGACGCCCTCCCTCCTGCTTTCTCGCAATCCACCCAGACTTCCGGCTCAACCCGCTCGCTCACTTCCGGTTTACGAGGGCCATCAATAATTCCGACCATGCGGAGTCCTGGCGGTGTGCGACCACAGGGAGAGAGTGAATTTTTGAGAGCCAATAGGAAGAGAGTGAACTTGCTTCGACACTCGCACTACAATATACCGTCTCTAGACGAATTATGGATGGTTGAAGCAATAATTTTCCCAAGTCAGAATGTAGACTATATTGAAATTTTGCATGTCAGTAGCTGAAGAAGCATAAAATATGTTATTATATTAATGGCGCAAAAATATACTTTTGTATGACTGAAATTTCAATATAGCAACCACATATGCATGCATTACTATTTAATTTGACTATTTTTTCAAGCAGGATGTTTATAAACGCCACCAAAACGAATGGCTTTTCTGCCATTCAGTAGGAAACTACCGCGATGACTATGTGATTTAACTGTACTTTGAAAAAATGAGCTACCTCCACTGTGATAGGATTTATTACGACCGGTTTTGTGTATTAAAGCATCTTCAGGTCCTATTCTATCACAGCGGAAGTTTTTCATTTTCTCAAAGTGCAGTTAAGCTCCGTTTCCACTCAATCGGGCCTGAAATCACACATTATACTCATTTAAGGAAACATAAAAACTACGAGCAGTTACTTTTTTGACGGGAATTTTTTTCAGAAACTCCTAATTTTTTAAATGAAGTCTGTTTGAAATTATACCCATACACTTTCCCATGAAAAATGGCTGAAATTTGTGGGCAGATATCTCGAAAAATGATGCGCTATGTGGCTAATATTTTGGACTCTCAGGAAAGGTGTAGATGTAAATGAGCTCAAGCGAATTCGAGTTTTCGGGTAAACCTAACATCATAGGATATAATCGTTTATTTCGTCCTATTTCTTGAAGAATGAGCTCTAAATAGTAGTTAACAATAAACTTTACATTTCAAGATATCATGCTAAGTTCGTTTTATCTTCATTGAACCACTATAAGTGGATTTAGAACGTAATATTATTACGAAACTTCATGATAACATACCCTATACTGACGTTAAGAACATTTATCGGAACTTACAGTTCGTATTTCCACTTATTTATTATCGCATTACTTAATTGAAACTAAGTGATAAGTAGTTGTTAATTATTTATACATAAAAGACTTGGAAACATCAGTATATGTAATTATTTTCTCTCAACTGCTGTGTCGTCGTGACTTTCGCCCAAAATCCAAGTTACCAAGATCAACGAAGTAGCGAGTTGACTTTCATTTGAATCAAATGAAAAATGAATTGCAACTTACAAGTCATGTTTAACCATGTTTAACTTTGGACATGGTGGAGAGAATAATTAAATATACTTCTTTTTCACACTTGTTTATTTATAAAAAATTAACAACTATTAATCAATTAGTTTAATCAACAAGTAAGCAAACAAATGAAATTCAACTAGCGCGTATTTTGAGCTTGGTAAATTGCTTTCGGTCGAAATTCACGACGACACAGCAGTCGAGAGAAAATAATAAAAAATGTTTCACACTCTTTAACTTATATAAGTAATAAGTAATAAAAAACTACTCACCAATTCGTTTCTGTTGAGTAATATAATCATTTATAACAGGAAATGCGAACTGTAAGGTATAATAAATGTTATTAACGCCAAAATACGGTAGATCACCATGAAGTTTGATTATGATATTACGTTGTAACGCAATTGATAGTGGTTCAATAAAAATAAAACCAACTAAACATGGTATCTTGAAATGTATGGCTTATCAATAACCAGCATTTAGAGCTCATCTTAAAAGAAATACACCGAAATAAACGTTTATATCTAATTATGTTAGGGAACCCGAAAACTAGTATTCGCTTGGGATCTTTTAAGGTAAGTTGTGACATGAAATTACTTTCCAGCACATATTCAAACATTTGTATTTACTCAAAAACATTGCACTAACTTTTGAATTGGTAATATTGCAAGGTGCACGCCCAAAATGTATCTCAATCATCAAAATACGAGTTATACATAGTCTTGACTCGGCTCGCCATTTTTTGGACTAGTACAATTCGGTTAGTATATCAGAGTAACCAATCTGCCTTGTGACTATAGTCACGTGACTTGTAACTAGTAGACAGGTAGCTATGAGAAACAGCCCCCTGGTATATAGAATGTAAAATTCTCAACAAAATTTCTACATAACTCCAATTACCACTAGCACAAAACGTTAATTATCCGTATTTGCACAATTAATCCTAGTTCCTACTATTACAACAACACCACTACAGCCACAATTATGTTCCTAGTACTTAATTGTAACTTAAATGTTATCATCGATATATAATACGATTGTGCAGCTAAACTTATCACTCTAGTAGTGAAAAACACAACAGTAGCCATAAAATTAGATTAAAATATTAATTATTTATTTCTATAAAGAGGCCAAGGTAAGAAAATGAATAAACGTTTGTACGTATGAAATCAAGGTCGTTCAATATCCATTGTGTTCTTCCATCGATACAAGTCTTTGCAACTTCCGCCATTTTTTGCTTATATTGCAGTATTCTTAGTAACCACAGCATAGTTTGTTCGGCGTTTTTACTGATCTTTCAGAGGATTTGTATTTGGCAGACGAATTGCGCCGCATACTTGCGCATTTCCATGGGTGTGATGAGGCAGTAAATCCCCAGGAAGCACATCAATGGCGGCCGTGAGGCGAAAATTGTTGCAAAGACCCATATCGATAGAGCTACGCATATTTCGAATGCAACAATCCTGCTGTTTAGTCCTCTAGCACGTTCAGGACCGAGGACGCATACGCTGCGTCCTGGCGTGCGCCCGCCAGGGCCCGGCGACGCAGCGTGTGCGTCCGAGCGCTCTCAGTTTCTAACGGTATCCCAGAGCATGTGGTGAGCCGGGAAAGTGCTGAAAATTGCAGTGGGCCTCAGTGAAAGCTCATCCTTTGTAGAAGATGCATTGGCCTCTCGTTTTTTTTCCTAGTTTTTTTTTTCTCGCGCTACTCAACTTTAAGGTAAGTGTTAAGTTTTCTGTATTCTGTTATTAAGATTGATTTCTTTTACATTAATCAAATACTTTATTCAGCTATAAATGTTCTTTTTTTTAGGTTCCTCAGCTTTTATTATTTCGAAGAAAGCTTTTTGGGCGAAAAAATTTGGATAATCAAGGTAATGTCTTAAATAATTTAAATATTTTGTAGTATGCATTACAATATTCTTTCGCTATTTTCTCCTCCACGCTAACATATTTTCCTCATGTTGCAGTCTGCTCTCAACTTACATTCTTCATTCCGAAGAACCTTCCGAACCGAAGGACCTTCATTCCGAAGAATATACATCACGCCTAATGTAAGTGTACTTTTATATATATTTAAACAACTCGATGATTATTAGATGCTAAATTTGACGTATTTAGATGAGTGATGATGACTATCTGCAAGGTAACAAAAATGTAGCAAAAAGCGGGGGATTTATTTCAAAGGATTAGTTCCGTTTTGATCCATAGAATTTGTGGAAATTTATAGAGATTTATAGTCCTTTAGAGAGATTTTTATGAAAAAAATTTTACTTCGGTGTGAGAGTATTTTAGTGACTATAACAATTTTGGAGTGTCCTTTGCTCGCCCGAAAGTGCCTAAATATTTTTTTTTCTGAATTACTCAAAATTTACAATAACAGACGATACGCGTTGTTGTAGCTTTCGGGGTCGTTTGTGCGTCTTTTTTTCTCTCGTCTATTATCGGCTACACTAAATGCGTGTTGCTCGCATAACCTCTCGGTAATTTTCTGCTGCTGCACTGTATGCATTTTGTATACAACTATTTTTGATGTGGAAGTAACAGTAAATTTCAGACAAATAATTTTGCCGTCGTGAATTTCATGAAATTTTGTACGTTTACCACTGCTTTGTGTACACATAGTAATTTCTCGAACATTTTTCAGAGATATGTCTGACCCTGGAGCTGGCCCTTCTGGCATAAAGAGGCCGCGGAAAGCAGCCAAAGAAACACTTTTGCCGGTGGACATATCAAAGGTGATGGAAGAGTGGTCGTCGGATGAGGAGTACGAGGAACTGGCCTACTCCGATTCCAGCGATGGCGAGTCCGGAGAAGAAGGAAGCGACGAAGGAGAAGATCAGGCAGAGGCTGGCGCGGTTTGTCGGGAAAATTCACCAGGTCCTTCCCAACCCTTTACTTCTCACCTCGGCCTTTCTCAACCCCTCCCACATCCTGCACCCTCACTTCCACCCATCTGGTCGGAGCAACCCCCATTCCCACCCCGACCACAAATTCCTTTCCGAGGATTCCCGGGCCTTCAGCATGCACCCGAAACTGCCAATCCCATAAGCTTTTTTTATGATTGCCACCGTGGAGTTTTTCGACCTTGTTGTGTCCTCGACGAATGAGTACGGTAGCGTTGTTTTCGAATCCCGTAAGGGAAAAAGAGTTTTGCCGTGGAATCCTGTGACAGAGGAGGAAATCAAAATTTTTCTCGGCCTTCTGTTCCATATGGGTACCATCCGACTGAATAGACTGAAGGACAACTGGAAGAAAGATGTCCTCTTCAACATTCCACTCTTCAGTCATTGCATGTCCCGTAACCGCTTTATACGTATTTTGAGAGCCCTGAATTTCTCCAAAGTAAATGAAGACGAGTCGAGTGATAGACTCCGGAGAGTAAATCCTATCATTGATTTCTTCAACGAAACAATGGAAAAGATTTATTCTCCGATTAGAGAATTATCAATCGATGAGTCGATGATTTTATGGCGGGGTCGATTGATTTTTAGGCAGTACATCCAAGGCAAACGTCACAAATATGGCATAAAGCTGTATATGCTGACTGAGCCCAATGGTTTGGTCCTAAAATTCATGGTGTATGAAGGGAGTGGAGATAAGGATATTGGGGGGCCTGGTCATGTCACCAGTGTCGTCAAGAAGTTGATGACGGAAAAACTGGGAGTAGGGCATTCAGTCCACATGGACAACTTTTACAACTCGGTGGACCTGGCCAAATACCTTCTTTCCCAGAATACCTATTGCACTGGAACCCTTCGTTCAACCCGGAGGAATAACCCGGCGGAGGTTATAATTAAGAAGTTGAAGAAGGGGGAAGAAGTGCATAGGTATTCTGAAGAAGGTATTTGTGTTATGAAATGGAAGGATCGAAGGGAAGTTTTGGTTATATCTTCTGAACACGGTGCTTCCATGGTAGAAGTCGAAAACCACAGGGGTGAAAAAACAACGAAACTGAAAATCGTCGTCGAGTGCAATAAGTCGATGGGGGGAATAGATCAACAAGACCAAATGTTGGCTTATTACCCAATCGAAAGAAAAACTCTCCGGTGGTACAAAAAGGTAGGTATTCATATGTTTCATTTGATTCTTTTAAACTCGTATAATTTGTATAACCGTGGTCATAAAACCAGCTACTACGACTTTCGTTTAGAAATTATAAAATCCTAAATAAAATATAAAATAAAAAATAAATTGTTTACTATTCCATGACAAGTTTGTTTATTTATATGGTATATTATAGTTTTTAAATT
Source organism: Ceriagrion tenellum (assembly GCA_963169105.1). NCBI lineage: Eukaryota > Metazoa > Arthropoda > Insecta > Odonata > Coenagrionidae > Ceriagrion > Ceriagrion tenellum. Next base: position 32,496,843 of record OY720641.1, read on the forward strand.
TTAATAAATGAAATACCTATGAATATTCTTATATACTCTTACACAGCAATCTATTTTATGAAAGTATGTATTTATATACATGTTTTACACCAAAAATATTTCCAAATATTGTCTACGTCCTTCAATGCAACCTTTGTTCCGCATTTCAAATCGGTAAATGCGCAACATCTCTCAACATTAGGATTATAGCCTCTGGTGTACATGCAATGACTCTTCTTCTTCCCCCTCCCAGTCCCCACTCACGCACGAGAACACGAAACCAAATTTGACGACCGCTTCTTACTCTCCATTTTGCACTCTCCCCCCCTCCCCTCCCCACCTACCCGACGCCATCTCTTTACAGGTCAGGAAAAAAGGAGTTAGCAAAGATATTCGCTCTGGGCGCACACGTGACCCAAGGTTTGAAAGAAGTTCACTAGCCTTCAAAATTTGACCTCCCCCGCCGGTCTCCCGCCGGTCGGGAATTTCCCTCTATTTCCTTTACTCTTCCTTCCGCCGAGACAAAACTCCCACCCCCCACACCCGATTGTCCCTCCTTTGGGCTAATCCTCCGACCTGCCCTGTCGTAAAAGGGACAGACTGTGTCGTCTCTCCATCCCCCCGCTCTGTTTTCTCTAGCGCAGACGACAAAGGCCGTTTTCGAACTTGGCAAACGCCTAGTTAACTTGATATCAAGTTAACTTGATCCCAAGACCGACCGGGTAGAATCTTGACTTGACACTTTCGTAGCCCTTTTACGGTGGAAGAGACACCATGCGGCCTTCATTTCGTAAAACATACGAAAAGCGCTATCCGTGTCCATAATTATTGTGGGTGATGGAAGTGGATTACTTCTTTAAAATGCTTCCCAACCTTATACGGCAAAGTAACAGAGAATATTATTTTTAACATCTTATTGCTTATGAATAAAATAATTCTCATATGCCATAATATGGTGATTAACTAATATGCTTCGATTACTTGGGGCTGCGAAAGTGGACGACATATCGCTCACTGTATTTCACCACAATCAACGTCTTTATGCAAAATAAGGCATCATAATATTTTTTGCCTGTATGAAAAAACACGTAATAATATATTAATGCATTACACTCCGAACTAACTACCTATGATTTCTGACTGTTGACTGATAAATACGCGCGTTGTAACTAACATAATTAAGCTGAAAACAAATTACATTTACTCTAAAGGTTTATTGTCCCATTTCTTTGATGAATGCTGTGAAAACCTCTCCAATGTTAACGTTATTAACAATTATTATGTTCGTTAGCTAAAATTAATGCTGCCAATGAAATTATGGCTACCTTAGAGTACTTTCCATCGGACCATAATTCTTCCATCATTATTTAATTTCTTTTCCTTCCAGAGTAAGGAAGATAGATTTTGTAGGTTCAATGAAGTAAACAAGGACGGTACATTTACAATGTATCGAATTATTCACACAACTATTAGGTCTTACTACAACACACATAAACAACTATCTTTTATCAGTATATTCACATTTGAAAAGCCTTTAAATATAACTAATTCATCAATTTTTCCGCAAAAAAATAATAAATATCACACAATTATACGTAGTAATGATAAAATAGTATCCATTTGAAAGTTTCTTCACTTCTATCTTCCGTACAATACCATTTTATCACACCCCGAGTTCTTAACTTAAAACCTAGCAAGCATAGCAAGTCTCCTTTTTCGTTGACTTGGTATCTTTCCTCGATAGCTAGTGAACAAGCGCTTGGTGATGACTTGTCCATGACGTCATAGCTTTCGATGCGTACTAGGTTTCAAGGCAAGATGCTAGATTTGCCAAGTTCGAAAACGGCCAAAGGCATACCTACCATAGTCGCCGCTGAAGACTTGAAAACATCGAAATATTCGCGATGTAAGTGTGCATCTCTCGCTTTTTTTGTGTGCCTATCGTGCTCGTCTAAATATTTATAAGTATTTATAAGTATTTATTAATCCTTTTGGATTAAAAGTTAAAATAAACTTTAAAACCTGGTAATTTCCGAGTAAAGAACATCCCATTATTGAGGCGCGAGTGATGACGTCATGGATGAAGAAAGAAGGCGCTGCTACCCGACGACGCAGCGTATGCGTCCAACTTTTTTTTTTGTCCAATCATTACAGATTTGCGTCAAATGTCTAAAAATGGCAACTAACGTACAGTAGAAGTGTATTTGTATTCCATATTAAAAAATTTTGTGTTGGCCCCTGAGGAAAGATATGCATATATGGGGCCTGAAAGTGCTAGGAGCTAAAACCTGATAGTAAAACGCCGGTTTAATCTTAACAGAAAGTCCAAGGACGCCTACATCTGGCTTAAGATAAATCCAAAGCCGAGATTCGTTCACGCTCGTGGCGAACGGGAGCCGAAGATCCCCGCATTAATGATCTTCGCTCGACAAAGCACGCAAGTGGAAATTTATCCGTGGAAATGGCGAAGGTGGAACACATTTCCACCAAACTCTCAATTTGATTATTTGAAAATGCTCTAATAAAAAAATTTCCCTCATTATGAATCGTCGCGGAAACAATTCAAAGTCGATTGGGCTACGGGTTTAAAGTGAGAAGGTCGCAGGGAAATGTCACATCGGGTACAAAGAAGGGTCCCGGCTCGTAAAAAAATCTAGAAAAAAAATCAGAATCAAGGACTTAACGCTTTTTAGAGACTCAAGTATCACAGCCACAATCCGGCCTTTTTCATATCCTTTTCAAGAGTCAGGAAATTAGGCTCTTGGAGTTCGAGCGACACCATTCAAACAAACATACTCCGTCATTAAATTTCCTTTCAAATTTTTTCCTCTCTTTAATTGATGATCCTTCAGAGTTTTCATGCTTTGAACAAGCCTTTCAACATCATCATGGGGCATTTTTCAGCTGAAAGTTCACTCCCGAGGGAATTAAAATGGGCATATCTTTTGAGTTTCATTAGCCTCGAGATCTGAGGAAAGAAATAAAATGTCGATAGGGAAATATTTATGGTGTCCTTAGCTGACATTAGGATGACAAACAACGCCTGATCTGAGGATTCAAGTGTATAAAATCTATGTAGGCACTTGCGTCTGTATTATATAGTACCTTTTTAAGGTGATTTCCTAAAGGCTTAGGCCAAAATTATGGGAGCCACTTACTTTCCTCATAGATATTGAGTTTCACTCACAGAAATGTACTTGGTAACGCGCCGTAACCTGCTTAGTTGTTTAATTATAAGGTAACGGTGAAGAAATTGTTTGCTCATTGCGAATTTTCCATTACATTTATGTACCCCTTTGGATAACGATTTGTCTTTGGGTAATTATTATTTTTGATCTCGAGTATCAATTTTACTGAGTTTTTGTAACAGCGCTAAATGTATGACAGGAATAATCTGTGTATAAAAATAAATCTTGGCGCTTCGATTACTCGATTTATGATATCGAAACGTCATTGTTATCAGATTAAATGATAATTTGAAACTCGGAAGTTTAATCGGCCTAACCCGGATAATAAAACCGCAGTTAGTATGCAATGTATGTACATATGTTTCTGCACAAGTTGATTACATAAATATGTATGGATAGCTTTGAATACATCAACTGTATTTTTCAGTGCTTGTGCTGAATAAAAACTTAAATTGAAACCACTTCTCGAAAACCGCAAAAGATACTCAGTTGGACTGTTTCAATAGCCAAATGCCAATAAGTAATTGGGCATCTGGCATTGAGGAATGATTTCGCTTAGTCCCTTCAATTTTCATGGATTAAAGCCTAGGAAGCGGGTGGCATCTTAAGGTACGAAAGTGATTCCTGTTTTGGAGGCGAAATATGATACAATTTACATGACTATTGAACGCAATCTTATGTTGATACGATATGAATCATAGTATTGGATGTTATATATTATTTTCATACTGAATTCTTCTTAAGAAATCATTACAAAGTCGCGACTACTCTAGGACAATTATCTCCAAGCTCAGCGTAATAACTTTACAATCAGATAGATATCAGAGTTTATATATATAATTTTTATTTAGTTTATATATAAAGTATAGAGAGATATATGAGTTTATATATAGAGAATAACTTTACAATCAGGTTGATATCAGAGTTAGATCGCGTACAGCGAAGAGGAGCTAGGTTTGTGAAACGATGCTGCGATAAGTTGGCTAGTGAGTCTGAACTGTTAGAAGAATTAGGATGGGAATCACAGCGTAGATTAAATTATAGTCTTAACCTCCTAACTAAATTTCAGGAAAATCATTTCTCTGAAGACGTAAAAAACATACTATTAACCCCCTCCTACTACAGCAGACTACATCGCGCCAATAAAATTAGAGAACTAGATTGTAGAACCGATAGGTATAAAATGTCATTTTTTCCGCGTACCATTCGGGACCATAACAGCTGTGATCGTCGTCATTAATAGTGCAAATAGCGAGAATAGCTAGATTGTAGATCTCTTTCTTTATATTTTCTACGTTCTTATTTATGCATGATGTAAATATTGATGTTCTTATTTATGCATGATATTTTGAATCTGTAGTAGTAGCCTTTGTATCCCTTGCATGTTGGAACGATTCACGATAGAATGTTTCTTGGATATTAGATTTTTAATTGGCGCTTTGCATGTGTGGTACGCGGGTTTCAATGTTATTTCGGTGTTCTACCGTATCATTCATGCACTCCTGGCGTGGAAGCACCCCCTGCCACACACCCTTTGGGTGGCTTTCAGGGTATGACGTAGATGTAGATGTACAACTTATGAATTTAAATCGGCCGATCGCGCATTTTAATTCCCTCCAAATCGATACAACGGTTCTCAGCATAGGTATTTGTGATACCTGAGACGAATTTTATATTTACAAGCTTGAAATGCATTTTATTCCACAAAAATGAATTCCAGATAGCAATTCGTCTTGAAAATTTTCCAACACAATCAAACACCGACGACAAAAGGCGTAACACAATTTTGATTTCGTTTCCACAGATATAATTTCGAGAACTTTAAAAAAAATTAGTCAAATGAATTTCTCAAAAGCATACATTGAAATTTCATCCTCCAACTAGTTTCTTTAAACATTTTATGTTGATTAGAAACGCAAATAGCCAATGAAAGAATATGTCGGCTACATAGTTTTTCCTAGAAGACTGTTTTTTTAAGGAACAAATAAAAAGACTTCAAGTCACTAATACAGTGATTTCCAGGAGACTTAAGAAAATTCAATGCATCAAAAGTAAAAGGCTGACTTTGAAGATGACGATTGAAATTTAAAGGCGTTGAGTGCGAGATAGGGTAAAATATGGAGGTAAATAATATACTTATGTCAAAATAAATTCCATTTCCAAGGATGATAACATTTGACACCTACCAATCACAAGCTTTAAGTTAATAGCATGCAACTTCAGGGATTAATGTAAATATTGATTAATTTCAATGAAACGACACTTATCCGCTAAGGCTGCTTTCCTGCACTTTCCTTTAAGACTTTCCTGCTCATACTAAACTTTAATTCTGCTTTTTAATAGCTAGTGAATGTTACCAGGGAAGGAAAGCTAGTGAATGTTACCAGTTTTTTAAGCGACAATATTAAATAGGAACCTGCATTCCGAAGAATTGTTTTCTTAATATGCACACAATTAGCTTTAAGGCAAAAATTTAGGCTTAGTTCTGGGTTTTACATTTTTTTAAATTGCATGTAAATAGTCCCTTGGGTAAAATATTATAGGACAAAGCGTTAAACCGTAGCTTATGACAAGTAACGAAAACCAGTTGTTATACTCAGTCATGTTATAAAACCATTTATTATACGTCAGCATGTAAAAACAAAAATATACCCATTGTAAATGAATACTTGCATCCTGAACATTCATCGCCGTTGTTATCTTTGCATTTGCTTCCCCCAGGGAAGCGCGATTGGCCCAATTTTATTTCTTCTCTGCATAAATGACTTGAATGCAGTAGTAAAAAATAGCAAGCTCCGTCTTTTTGCCGATGATGCAGTTGTGTCTAAGGAAATTAGAAATGAAGAGGACAGTCAGTCTTTAGCTAAGGATTTAGATGCGATTGATGATTGGTGTGATAGTTGGCAGCTAAATTTGAAGAAATGCGCGATTATGAATTTTTGGAAAAAGAATGGCTTTCCCCGGAATAATTATAGCATCAAAGAAAAGAAAATATATAACGTAGAATCTGTTAAATACTTAGGCGTCACCATCACAGAAGACATGTCATGGGGGAAACACATCAGGGAAATAACTAGTGTAGCAAACCGTAGATTAGGATTCGTAAAAAGGGTTCTAGGCAAATGCGATGAGAGAGTACGAGAAAGAAGCTATTTTACACTTGTCAGGCCTCATTTAGAATATGCCGCTAGTATATGGGATCCGTACGAGGAAGGTTTGATAACAGAATTAGAGCGTGTGCAAAGGAGATCCGTTAGGTTTGTCAAAGGCCGTTATGATAATTGTATAAGTGTTACAAGTTTAATAGAAGAACTAGGATGTGAATTACTATCAGAACGCAGGTTAAAATTTAGGTTAAACCTTTTAAGTAAATTCTAAACCGATTTGTTCACAGATGACGTTAGATATATATTAAGAACCCCTGCGTATTATGCTAGGTTTGATCATAGTAACAAGATTAGAGAGATAGATTGTCGTACCGATAGATTTCAAATGTCATTTTTCCCGTATATCATAAGAGAGAACAATAGGCACCGTAGCAAAGGGATATGTAGGTGAAATATAGTTAGAGTAGTCTGTAGTGCATGATGCATGTAATAACAGCCAATAATCCCTTTCTTATTATGTAGATACTAACCACCTAGCTGCATGTGACCCTGTTCTCTAGCATGCTTCTCTTAAATATACTACTTGCATGGCAATAGTACATGTTTGGTGATCTTCACCCCCTGCCATACACCCTCGTGGTGGCTCGCAGGGTATTGCGTAGATGTATATGAAAGCTTGTCCCAAACAAACCTTTACCCCTCCTCCCCTGTGATTACGTCACTTTTCTATAACTTTACGCTATCCCATCCCCACCCTCCACCCCCCCCCCCACTTCACAAACGATAGATGCATTGAAGCAAATGGAACATTGAACAAATGGAGTCAAGCAACCTTTGCAACGAGTTTATTTTTCCGCCCCCCTCCCCACTCCTTTCCGAAAAAAATTTCGTTTTAACAAGCCCCTAACATATGTTCCCCTGCCTACCCTCCCAAAAATTAGTTAGCTCTCCAAATCCCCCACCAGCTTATTGGCGTTGGTTACTATCGTAACTATAAATTAATAACATATAAACAATTGTACCTGAGGATGCAGCAAGCTGCGAAACGAATAGTGCATTAATAAATATTAGTGGAAAAATACAAGGATTGTTTTAATATGGATTCAAGTATGAAATACTTCCACGAAGTGACGCCTGAGGGAGTAAAGTTCATATATATACGCTTGAATTACGAGTATATTGTACCGTGAAAATGACACAATTCATGTCGAAACCTTAGTCGGTTAAATAACATTCTGTGGAAAGTGAACAAAAACTTTAATTGTGAGATCGTGGCATCTGTACCCCATTTCCACAAAATATCGCCTGATACGCTAAACAGTTATTACACTGACTCCATGCATAATTTCTTTTCAGCAGGATTTGTGATCATCATTTTATAACTATCTGAGGGAAGGGTATACCACCTTTAGGCTTAAAACATTTAACAATGTACATTAAATGCCTCATTATGATATACATTGAAAAATTGATTAGATAAGCAAGGTAAACTGCAGAAGTTATCCTTGACAACGTTGCTGCATTCATCATAAAATGTAGGCAATATGCTCCGACGAAAATCGAGGACACTGTATAACAGATGTCTCCATAAATGGTGCATATTATACAAGTTTTTGATCAATATTATTCTGGTAGAACTAGAGATAGAAAAGTTATGAGAAGAGATGTCTGCGCACTGCCATTACGGTAATGTATTTCAGCGTTACGACATCCGCGATAAATGATTAATGAATTAGTAACAATTATACACCAACTAATAGTCAAGTCTTGCCCTATAAAATACGTTAAAATCAAGGTAGGTTTACGGGCATGCCTAAAATGAAGATTTAAAGCTGCGCAAATGCTTTGACATCGATTCGAATCGACTCTAATCAGGCTTAAGGTAGTTTGAGCGAAATATCATTTTACCAAAATTAATGAATTTGGTTTCATTTTAAAGAAGGGTATATCACCCTTCCATTGACAACAAAAATTTAACCCATTACCACATTACTTTCGGAGATATTTGACAAAAAAATACCAGCCCTTTTATATGGGAAATGGTACGTGTATGCACTTTAGAGAGAACTTATATTACACATGAGTTATTTCCTACACTTAGATCTCGTCAAAAAATAAACAGTGCGTAGTTTGTGTGTTTTCTCAACTATTTTTGAAAATTTATCATATTGTCACTATAGTAAATTCTTCAGGATCACAATCTTCCGTTCCTTCCTTCCGTTCTTCTTCTTCTTTCGTTCCTTCCGTTTTGAAGGAGTTTCAAACGTACCGCGTTAAAAAAATGAGTCAAGTTAACGACTTATTTAGATATTTTCATTTGATTACTTACTATTTCTGTCGTGTAAAACTATATTATTTCACCATTAATAATGCAATATTTAATTCGTGAGTCTCGCAGTTGGTGAAATTAAAACGTATAATACGAATATGAAATTATATACGAAACCTGGTGCTGGAGGAGGATGCTGAAGATAAAACGAACGGACAAAATAACAAATGTTGAAGTGTACTGAAGAGTAGAAGAGCCGCATATATACTGATAGAACCATATGGAACACTACACAGAAAAGAAAACCAGCTGGATTGGACAAACACTGAGACACAATGGAATAGTAAAGAACAAAGTTTCAGGTGCAATAAAGGGAAAAGTCCCCGTTGGAAGACCCAGGAATACGTACATGGACCAAATAAGGAGGAAAATACATAGGAAGAGATACCAGGATGTAAGGGAACTAGTATTATGAAGGTAAGAGTGGAGGAGTGCAGTCAACCAATCTTAGGATTGAACAGCCAATGCAGATGTCTTCTAATAGGTTTTCAGAATTCATATTTTCCGACATTTTTTCCATTTTCCTGGAGGACCTACCTTAGTTAAAATCTTTTTGAGACTAAAGCATTATTTTTGACGTCATTAAGTGTGCTTCGTCATTCTAGTGAGGGCGTAGTTGGGGGAGAGGTGGAGAAGACAAGAGGGAGGTGGGAGGAGGGGTGGGCGGAGGGAAGGAAAGGGTAGCTTTAGTGACCAAGGAAGATGGGGAGACGCCCTCTCATTGTCTCATTTCGTGGCCGTCTTGGGGGATATTTCGGGCGAACTCGCAACGCTGGCGTTGTCGCGAGAGGCTATGTATGCACTGGTGAGTCTGTAGCCCGTCCACTCCTGCGCTCATTGTCCCGAGCTGCTGAGAAAGTGGAGAGGACCGAGTCCACGACCAGCTCCCCCCGACCAAATGCCCCCGACTAGGGATGGGGTTCGATGCCTATCGATCCCTCGGTGCCACTCGATACTCGTTGGTATCAAAAGTATCGATTTTGACTTGATTCCACAATACCTAGACAAACATTGAATGAGAAAATAGAGTGAGAATTCGATTACGACCTCCATCAACCTCACATATTTCACTGTTTACTCTTTATTAGGCCCAGCTGATTTAAAAAAAAAATGCTCGTTCCCTCCATTTTTTTAATTTTACAATCTTGCAGAATATTTTTCGCATGAGATTGTTCCTCCATTTGAAACGAAAATTGAATAGTGGATGGCAGCATAAATGGTACACAATTCCCCACACTAATGTACCATTCATAATAATTATGGGAACAATGGAGTGAATGGTGTAATTTAAAACTCTATTCTCTCTATAAAAATATAAAACTCTAAAAAAAAAAATAATAAAAAAAATGTACTAATTCCCATCGATAGGTGGGTTAATTGACTTCTGGAATTAAAAATCGAGCACCGGGAAATGTTGGTATCGTGAAAACTTTAGTATCGAGAATCGAGTATCGAAGTTTTAGCACCAGCCCAACAATACCCCAAACCAACCCAACCGGATGAACACTCCCACCGACCAATCCCATTAAAAAGAGTGCATACCACTGTCAAAAACGCTCCTGAACAAGTGTACGCGCTTTTCTTTCACGACTACGCTGACCGCAAATTGTTATCCTGACTGCTTTTAGCTTGTTCCAGGCATCCGGTTGAACGTGCGCGGTTCTGATTTTGAACTGAGACGAGTACGGCACGCCTGGTGTGGAATCACCCCGTGCCACACACCCAAGTGTTGGTTTGCACGGTATTTGGTAGATGTAGATGTACATTTTTCCACCTAAAGCAAATCTACACGTGCAGCCCCTGGTATTCATACATATACATGCATACCCATCTTTTTTGTTTGTGGTGAGTTCCTCTCACCGGGACGGACTAGATGCCGCGCCTCGGCGCAATCATTCCACTTGGACTTACGCCGTTCCCTTCCGGGGTAGGCACAGTCAAAATGTTTCATTCATTAATGCATAATTTTACACCTACCTCTGCTTCAACAATTTCCTCCTTACTGACCTATCCTTGCAAACCTCTTCTGCCTCATTTACCCCCATACACTGTTTCATACGCGCCCTCCTGTTTTTAAAACTCCTAATATTCCTCCTCCTAAGAATTTCCTCAATCACATTCAACCACAACTTTCTCGAACTACCTCTACCTCTCACACCATTCATTCTACTCTCATATATCTGTTTCGTTATTTGACTCTCATCCATTCTCTCAACATCGCCAAACCAACGAAGCACACTCCTTTCATACACGTCCATTACTGGAGCATTTAACCCACATTTATTCATGACCCACTCATTCCTGACCCTATCGATCTTACTTTTGCCGCAAATACTCCTCAGATCACTCATACCCACGGCGTTTAGTCTACTCCTATGTCTATCCTGACATACCCATGTTTCACTACAATACAACAAAGTGGGGAGAAGTACACTTTTGTACATAGCGATTTTCGCTTCCTTAGACTGGCACTCATTCCTCGATATGCTCCACATGCTACCTACCACTTATCTTCCAGCGTTCGCACGTCTATTTATCTCCTCATCTATCCGTCCATCTTCCACAAACATCTCACCTTAATACACTAAACCATTCTCTTGTTCAATTTCTTCACCGTTCGCCCTCATCATACGGTTATTCTCCCCATTCTCCTTATCAAAAACTACTACTTTAGTCTTGCACGTAATTACCTTCAATTCCATTCTCTTCGTTGATTCACAAAACTTATCTAGGAGCTTCTGTAATCCCTGTTGACTGTCTGAGATCAAAACAGCACCATCCGCATATAGAAGAACTCGCAAGTTTACATTTCCAATCAAAACACCGTCGTTTTCACTACATGCATCTCTAACACATTTATCCATAAATACATTAAACAGCCGTGGACACATTACGCATCCTTGCTTTAAGGATTTATATTTGGTATAAGTATTGTAAATTTTTGCCTGTTGCTTCCGAATCACTATTTAGACCGCTAAACAGTTTATCAAGAGTCTGACCATGTATACTTAACAATATAAATTAGTAGAATTTTCTCCACTGATCAAGCGAACTGCCAATGCGCAAGGACTCCACCCTAACATTCGCCACAGAACACGAGCCAATTTTTCCTGCAGATACCAACTATTTAACAAACACAAAAGAAATCTCTATAACTAATGTTTTTAATTTCTAGATATCAAAAGACCTATTTAATGTGAAAAACCGCGATTTACAGGATATAATAACAACCAATATAACTAATACCGTACATCTACATTAACGTCATACCCTGCAAGCCACCCAAAGGGTGCGCGGCAGGGGGTGCTTCCACACCAGGCATGCATTAATTTTACGGCAGAACACCGAAACTACATTGAAACCAGCGTACCACACATGCAACGCGTCCATTAAAATCTACTAACCAAGAAACATTCTACCGTCAATCGTTCCAACATAAAAGGGGTACAAGGACTACTACTACAAATTCAAAATCTCATGTATGAATAAGAACATTAATATTTACATCATGCATGAATAAGAACGTAAAAAATATAAAGAAAGAGATCTACACTCTAGCTAATCTCACTTTTTGCAGTATTCATGACGACGATCACAGCTGTTATGGTCCCGAATGGTAAGATCGAGTCAAACTATAATTCCCTTGTAAATGGGATATTATTGCTCATCAATTTTTCGTTATCTGACATTTTCTCATTCAAACGTTTTAACCATCCATAACATTTTAGTTGACCAAATAAATAGTAAAAATTTTTATTGAGTAAAAAACGCCAGTTTAAAAAAGAAAATCGACCATTGACGATTTCTATAGATATTTCATTCCGTATTAAAAGGAGAAATCGTAGTACATTAAGAAATACTGAGATATTAACATTGTATCCGTTTTTGCCTATCAAAATAACAGCATGGAAATAGTATCCCACCACACGATTGATCCAAACTAGAATAGCATATGCCACAGTCTCAATGCCAATGTTCCTATTTTTCTTTTAAGTTCAGAATGAAGGATCACAGAAGGAGACTCACCATTTCCCAAAGATACAGGGCATTCATTCAACTCACCTGAAAAGAGAAGAAACAGAAATTAATAAACCTGAGATTATTCCTCCCATACTATAAGAAAATGACCATTTACAACTGGATTTTATGTCACAATAAAATTGGGTATCGCTGCAAGGACATTAGGAAGTGAATTGCGACAGTGAACGGTACGTTCATCAATTTAAGAAACCTGATGATTATTCGAGGCGGATATCTCTCGCAACATACCACTGGAACAGTGAGGGGTTAAAGCATTCAAATCCCACCATGGAGTGTGAAGGCTATGCACCATTCCACCAACGTCTATTACTAGGCAATTTCTTCGGAGGGAATGTTAGCTAAATAATAATAATATAATAATAATAATAATAATAATAATACTTTATTTCACCGATTAGCAAGAGTACAATTGCATGGCTACGTCATAGATAAGTAAGATAAAGATAAAATAAGACAAGCTAGTTATATAAAGAATACCAATGATGAAGTGACATCAAAATTACAATTTGCAGAGAAAAGGCTAATAAATACATAGAAAGATTAAATGGAAAAAAATACAATAATATGGACAATGCTAAAATGTTACAAAGTAGCATCATGGAGGTTATCAGATTCACAAAGTATCTTCCATATATTCCGCAATGCTGTAATAACACTTATTAGATAGAAGATGTTTCAGCTTACTTTTAAATACATAAATTGAGGTGCTATCTTTTATTTCATCAGGGATTTTGTTGAATATCGCAGAGGCAGAGTGTCTCGGTCCCTTTAAACAGAGAGAGCTGGAGTACTGTTTGGAATGTATGTTGTTTCTTGCACGGGTGTGGTGATGGTGGAAGGTGGCATTTGAAGGAAATTTATCAAGGTTTGCTTTAACAAAGCTGGCACATGTCAGGATATAGAGAGAAGGGAGTGTAAGGATCTTTGATGCAGCAAAAAGGGGTTTGCCAGGGGTACGGATAGGAACTTGATGCATTGTCTTAATTGCTTTTTTCTGGGCGGAAAAGGCCCTTTTAGCAGCAGTTGAATTTCCCCAAAGCATAATGCCATAGGAAAACTGAGAATGTATTTTTGCGTAATAAACCATTTTTAGGGTTTCAAAAGACACAATTGGAGACAATTTCCTGATCATGTAAATACCCACGGAAACTTTATTAATTATGACCTGAATATGAGGAGACCAGTCCAAGCCATCTGAAATTAGGAGCCCCAGGAACTTTGTTGCAGTCAAATTAGTGGAGTGATTTATATTGTTAATATGAGGGAGAAGATCTCTCTTGTTAGAATTTTTAAGGAGGAATTGTATGAAGAAAGTTTTCTCTTCATTAACAATGAGGTTGTTGTTTTTACACCACTGATGCATTTCCTTAATGGTCAAATTAGTGAGGTCAATCAGATCTTGAGCACTCTTGGCTGTGACAATTGTGGAGGTGTCATCGGTATAAAGAATAGTTCTACAGTGGGACAAGTGATTTGGGAGATCATTAATAAAAAGTAAAAAAAGCAGTGGACCAAGGAGAGATCCTTGAGGTACACCTCTGGTCAATTTCAAGGGACCAGATTTTACAGTTGAAGATCTATATGGATAACATACAACTTGTTGTCTGTCACTTAAGTAGGACATGATCCATTTTAGTGCAGGACCAGTGATTCCAAGAGTAATTAGCTTGTTTTTTAGGATAATATGATCAATTAGGTCAAAGGCCTTAGTTAGGTCAAAGAAAATTCCTACAGTAAGGAGTTTTTCATTTAGACCAAGTAAGATGTTATCAACTAATTCAAAAGACGCAGAGATAGTGGACTTTCCAGGTGTAAAGCCATGCTGATTGTCATAGAGTAGGTTGCGAGATAGTAGATAGCCCAGCAATAAGATGTATAAGATAAGCATAAAAGCAAATTTAAATAATATTAATAGTATATATAAAAATAAATATTTAATATAATAAATATATATAATCGCAAAATTAAATGATGTGATACCAGCTGATTTCTTGCAACAAAATCCAACGAAATTCTTACGCTGTATCAAATCTATAACACAAGCAAACACTTTTATTGCCATAACTTTACTTTCGCACTTCTCGTTAACTCTTTTTAGTAAACCCCAATTTTAGATTAGTTCCAACTTTTACTACCCAATCATGTTTACCCCACACGATATGATTAGTCAGGCAACCTGCAAGGTTTAACAGATTTTACAGTCACCTAAAATGATTAAAAATTAAGCTATAAATATCGTAATAATCACTTCTTCATGAATATCTCAGAGGCAATTACAAATATTTTACTCTGCAGTTAGTATTTAGGAATAATATATTGTATAACTAGGGAGGAAACTGGTAGTAATATGCCACCCAGATGATGTCGTGCCAATAACCTATGTTGCAATGCCCAACTTCTTTACGCATACGCTTTTTGCCACAGCTAATTGGTAAGTTCTAATGTAAATATCATTAATTTTTTACTGTAATACATCATCATTACAATTCAAATAGACTCGGTCATTATAATACTAATGATGCAAGCAAAATGCGGTCATGTTTTCGACTGGCTCGGGATTTCTTTTTCAATCAACGTTGGTCGACAGTTTCATTAATTACGATCACTTTTAACTTTCTTTTAAAACAGATAATTGTTAATAAAAAACATATGACTTTATATGGTTTATGTTATCGGAGATGAATTTTTAGTTTAACGTAAAATCCAATACAAACTCATTAGTTTATTGGAAAATAATAAATACAAATTAATCGTTGATTATTAAATATTAATTGTTCAATTTTTCCATTTCTACGCGGTGAAACCATGAATACATATTATGGATGTTAATCTCATCCCCAAGGGGCATCTGTTTAGCATTCCGCACGCAACGAAAACGCGAAAACTGTTCGTTGCTGCGCCGCCACCCACGTACCTCGACACTAAAGTCGATACATAAGACACACTGAAATGTGGCCAATATTCTGAAATATATTTTAAAAGTTCACATAGACCTTATCTCTTTAACTGCGGAGGAATCATCACATAAAGGTTACCTTAAGTTCAAATTACAGAGGTCATGAACGAGTTGACGAGGCAAACTTAGTCGATGGCAGCGCCAACATTCAAACTGTCGACCGCTGATAATGTCGGCGCTGCGAACGGCTACCAATGCTCACGACATAAAATTATAAAGTGAAATTAAAGTGGATACAGCATGACCACACATTTGAATCCATAACATATTTTCACAGGAAAGGCTTTCATTAACGTACATAAGTCGTTAATAAGGTAACCAAACAGGATGTAATGTGAATAACACAGGGAGAAAAATCACCAATTTCTTCCATACAAAACTGGGCAGAAAAACGAAATTTCCGTTCAAGAGTGGCAAAAAAGCATGTGTGAAATCTTGCATTGATTATGAGACACCTATGCTTAATAAATTCGTACTACCACATAGACAATCGTTGTGTTGTGTTATCGCGGCAATGAGCGCCTGACCTGACACGAGTGCTTCGGGTGAAATATTGGTGCAGCTAGCAGAGGGGAGGAAGTGGGAATATGTCCTGCCTAGCATTAGCCCTTCGTGACTCCACGTGGCGTCGCTCGGATCGCCTAATAACCAACGAAGCTCAACGTAAAAAAAGTCAGCTCTGCCCTGCCTCCCTTAAATATCCCCAATCCTCACGCCCTAATCCAAAACCCTCTCGTCGCAAATCCCGTGGAAAATTGGAAAAAAATACGAAACTGTTTCCCTGAGTTCGGCAGCCAATCACGGCAACGTGAGACGTAAGGGAAAAGGACGGTGGAGGGGGAAAAGGACGGTGGAGGGGGAAAAGGCAGACAGACATTCCAAGAACGGTATTTTACTACCTTTGCTGCGGTGGTACGTGAGTCCATGGTTGTTGACACGTGCCGAGATATTACGAAGAGCTTTTCAACCACTTCCGACCCGAATGTATTAACACGTGACCAAATGTTTCATACACAGAAGAATCTCGCTTAACCAAAACATATTATAACATTACAAACGTTTACTGTAGTAGATAATGATCGGCCTCTCGGACTTACCAAGTAGCAACATTATTAGCACATAGTTTTAGAAAAATATAAATAAAGTTTAAGAGAAGTGAAAAACACAATAGTCATTACACGTTACAAGAACAGAAATAAAAACGTCAGGCATCTCATATTAGCAAATTAGCCTTTCCTTTAATCACTAAAATAAACTAATAGAATCAGGTCAAAAACGTATGAGTACGAATATAGGGGACGGAACTATATCTTAAAACCCGACTTTTCAGACAACCTATGGTTGATTTTAAAAGATTAGTCATCCAAAGGAGGAAATTCTACAGCCGTTACTCTCTTTACCCCCTCTGGACAAGCGAGTCCAAATTGCTGCGTTTCAAAATCATGGACATATCTGCTTTCTGAGAGGCTCTTAAGAGTTTTTAGATGTACTTACTCAGAAAATTTAATTTTTATGGTAAATTTTTGGAACCAAAAGTAGTCGATTACTTTGTAAGAGACTGTAAACTGGTTTAAGGAAACTCTGTTATTTAACATTTTCTTCATATTATTAATTATTTCTCGAAAAATTGACGCAGCAGATACCTGATACGCATATACTGATACGAAGGTAATACATTTGGAATATTTTTGGAGAGGGAAACTTAGTTTAGAAGATATCTGTTGTAAATACCGCATTCGAGTAATTAGTGCTTATCAACACTACAAGATAATGAAACCTAACTGAAACTAATAATTTCTTGTCTACATGATAAGCAATAAATTGTTTCGATTAGGCAAAGTGTTCAAATTTCTAAGCCCCGCTCGACAAAGCTGTTGGCTGAGAATGAATTCCATCTTCCGTAAGGCAATTTATTCGTTTTTCTAGGTATTTGAGGTCTTCGAAAGCAAATGCTCCTCGAATTTGGAGTAATTTTTATTGACCTCTTATTTTAGGTCAGTTTAGGTATGAGCAGTTTGCTTCAAAATATTCTTAGATACTTATGTTTTGGTGATAAAAAGAGTAGGTCGGAAAGAGGGAGTCTGATAAATATGCAGCAATACGGTCCATTTGGAATGTCATCAATTTGAATTTGGGAGAGTATGATCTACCTGATGACTATATCACTGTCGATATCACAGGCAGTATTAGCTGGGTTTTGTGACCGTTATTCTTTTCGGTAATTTATTCCGTTTAAGCCAGAAAGGCCAAGAATCAAGTTTATTGGGATAACGATTCTTCCACGGCGTTTCTTCTTCAAGGCACTCCATATTAGGGTGTGGTAAACGAAGCAAGAGCACTCCCAAATTTATGATAAAGAATCGTACACAATGTTGGTAGTTCTTCTAACGGGAGGAAACGTAATGTAACTTGGGATAATTTTTTTCATTTATTGCCTACGAAGTTCGCACTTTAACCACCAAATTGACAGTTTGTCCCTTTACTGTAAATATTGAGTACGTCCTCGTGATATGATGATAAGATTAAAATGCATAAAGTTAAAGATTTACATCAAGTTTCACATTAAAGTCTAATTTTGGCATAAGTCAACACAACCTGAAAGTATTTAACAAATGAAATGGTGAAAATGTTAACCAATATATGTCATAATTTAACAGAGACCACAGATAAGGTTTCACAGTGATAGGTTTGAGCTGCCTTCAGTTGTGTCAAATTACGCTCAAGTTGACTTGAAAGACAAATCACAAAAAATCACGTAATAATTGTCTAACCAGAGAATATCAATGCTAATCCTCATATAAAAGTTACGTAAAAATATGTCCATAATTCAGATTTTCCTTTAAGAATCAGGGTATTCCATATTTCATACCTGATTTATAAGAAAGAAACTTACTATAACAGAGGAATGCTTTTACCCCAGGTCCAGCTCTCCTTCCCAACTCCGAGTATTAGTCACACGCCAATTCGGACTGATCAAGCTGAAGATATATCGTAGGGAACACATAAAAAACATCTGCGGCACAGCATTAAATAAAATAGGTTTTGTTAAGCGTATATTAGGAAGATCCTCGGATGTAAAAGGGAGATGTTACTTCGCTCAGGTTAGGCCACACCTCGAATACGCCGCGAGCATTTGGGACCCTGGTCATAAAGATTAAATTAAAAAATTAATAAAATACAAAGAAAAGCAGTACGCTTCTTTAAAAGCTGCTACAAGCAAACATACAGTGTCTCACAACTTTTAGAGGATTAAGGTGGGAGCCCCTAGAGACTTGGGAGTCTACACGCTAGGCTTAGGCTGCTTGGGAAATTCAGTACTGGTGTGTTTCAGAGCGACACAGAATATTTTCATGACGCCTCGCTACATCTCTAATTCTGACAGAAGTGATAGAATAGGAGAGACACATTGCCGAACAGATAGGTATAAAAACTCGTTTTTTTCTGCTCAGAAGAAGTGACTACAATAAAAACAGCTCCACTAAATACACTCCCATAATACACGTCACCATTTTACTTCCCAAAACTTTATATCTTTACACAGCTGGTGACCTTACACCCCCTACCACACGCTCATGCGGCTGCTCGCAGGGTTGTACGTAGATATATATGTAGACGTATGGAATAGAGGTGGGAATTTCGGTTCATTTCGTACATTCGATGAATGCGATTTGATTCATGACAATGACTCGTTCTTTCAAATCATTCATAATGAACGAAATGAACCATGGAAGAACTAAATGACTGCGATGAGTGAGCGAACGACGATTAATTATTTCAATACAAAGAAACGAAAATAAAAGGAACCTAACTAAGGTGAAGAACCAAATCCAACCAATTCCTACTGTTGGGAAGATGCCTACACGGAGATAATGCGTGATATAAAATCAGATTTTCAGATTAATTTAGTTTGTTCGTCGAAATATTGGGAGACTTGAGGAACCTGAAAGTCACTATCCTCAGAACAGCTTCAACCATGATGCCTGGAGTTGTGAGCCTAAAAGCTCGCCCATACTTCCTCGGCATTTGGAGACTATATATTAAGAAACTCATGTGTTTGCGATGATCGGGTGAAAATGGTTGTGTTCGATGTTACAATCAATCAACTCAATATGATTACTCTATAAAATTATTCCTTAGTTTTTATCAGTAAATTCTTTATGCGTCCAAAAGACTATGGAATATTTGGTAAGTGGTTTGTCCCAATCACGTTGCTCTCCACTCATGAACAGCGTGTTTTGGTTCAATTTGGATCAAATCAAGTTGTTCTCGATCACTCATGAATCGTGTGATTCTTCAAAAACCACTCCACTCGACCTATGGACGAGAACAGCTTGATTGGATTCATTATGAACGATTTGAACGGAGAACGTGACTCGATTCATTTGGTTCATGGCAATGAATCGTTCAAAATGAACGAATCACTCATGATCGACACAGCTCTAGTATGCAACTCAGCCGAAGGTGGAAACTGGAAACTCCCCTTCACATGCTCACCTTTTTCTAAGCCAATTTCGGGCTCCTATTGGGTAATATTTTTCAGAGGCAATCGAGCCCCCAGAAACTCGATACTCATGACCTTAAGACCCAGGGAACTCTAAGCGATAATATCTCTTGCTCGTATTAGCTATCGTTATGAAAGACTACTAATTTTCCTTGGCCTGTAATTTCAAACTTTTCGAGATATATCTATTTCATCAAAGTAGGTGGAGGGCAAGGTGAGTGAACTTGTGAAACTTAATCCGTTCGAGGATACGAAACACCAGCTACACAGGTCTGGATGCATTCATGGGGGCGGGGGGAACTGATAATAAGGGGGCCATTGCATTGAAGTATTTCGTAAGACGCTTTTGGAGGTAGGGGAGTTTGGGATCGTCTAATAATGTTCTATGAAGACGGGGGGAGGGGGGTCTGGAACCAATTTACGTAAGATTGTTGTACGTCTTGAAACAATATATCGTTTCCACATATCCTGTGTTTTTTTCAAATATCCTGCGATAGTTTACAACTCCATCAGCTATAGTACTGTTTCGTTCTTAATGTTAATGAATGTGGTACTCCAACGCTGCATATTTATACGATATCTAGTTCTCACAGCTGCACGATGGCATCTGTGGAAAGATGAAACAGCAGAGATCGAGCATTTAACGAAGAGTAGATACAAATATCTTAAGTCTATCCGTAAGACTGAGAGAGAGGGGGGGTTTGGGAAAATCTTACGTTGTCTTACATAAGGGGAGGAGGAGGTCAAAAACGGCACAAATCGTCTTACGTAATACTTGAGCGGCCCCATGATAACTCTCAACTCGATGAGATGTACCTAAACATTTCATCCGAAAGAAAAAAAAATATATATATATATATTATTTCAATTAACAGAGGAATGTTTACAATAATTTACTTGATCATATATAACGATATGACTGAAATAACTAACTTACATTGAGATTTTAGAAATAAGGAGTAAGAATGACCTCATGAGCGCTATCACGGGGAGTCAACGGAGGGCGAGGGGGGTAGGACGAGAGGGGACGAGCGGGGTACATTACTTTAGACGGCACCACAGATCGAACAAAATGGGCCAATCGACCTCCGTACCAGAAAGCTCCTTTCAGAATCAAATTTTAGATTTGCTTTGTTAGATTATAATTCACTTATACATTTCGTATGAGGATTAAATGCATTAGGTAGTATTATGCAATAACAACAAACTGTGGATGGACACGAGACAGTGTACTTTGAACCACATAAATACTGAGCATTCAGAAAATTCTTCAGTTGCCGAAAAACACTAGATAATCAAGTGCGAGGATCCGTTGAACGGGGTTCAATAGCCAAGCATCATTAATGAAACACTTCCACAACTACACACTTTATTTATTATACTCAGGTTCAGTACAATTTAGCGATGGAAAGCCACAAGAATAGCGACGATCGTATACTATCCAAACAAAAAAAACAGATGAGTGATTACTTGGGTTCTCGAACTTACAGTATTTGAAAGATCAGATGTAGCTGTCAGGCCACCCATAGTATATCGCACAAAGCTTGGATCGTCACTAATGAGATATAACGATAAAACATGATCGCGTGACAACACCTATGGCAAAGTTTACCTCAAAATTTTCCTCTACAACTCCAACTAAGATTTCCTAACCGACTCTTTCCGTCCGTTTCCTTTTTAATTATACATCTATTAAATACTGAGCAAGCCACCACTAGGGTGTGTGGCATGGGGACCAACTTATACTTTACCAACACCATACTCCTAATTCTCTCCTCGGGAAAATTAAAAAATAAGAGCCCAAGGCATTTATTTCTCAGTTGTAGTACATACCAGCAACGGAAACAATACTTTCAAGTTGCCTGGGAGAAACTTTGGGTCTTTATCAGGTTGAAAAATCTGAACTTGTGCCAATATTGAAGACTATAAAAGTTCAAATTACTCTGTCGTAGACTAAGTTTGGGGTATCCAATGACGTTAGAAGGGAGATTACGGATTTTTATTATAATATTGCATAAGTTCGATATTAATTGCAGCCATTACAGAATAATTTTGAACATTAATAGCTCTAATATCATCCCGGTAGCACATTTTCCATCCCCCCGGAAAACCATTCATAGGAGTTTTCATAGAATTCTCTCGGGCTTCCGTCCATGTGAGATGGTCCACGCTGGCCGATGTATCTAACAATAAGCACGACTCGAGCATCGAATCTTACTTCATGCATAGGAGGATTTCTTTTACGTACCTACCTTACCTCTTAAACTTTAATGATTCCTAATTACTGAGAACCCTCAAAAAATAATTGGAAATGTCATGTGTAACTACTAATCTGCACTTCTGAATGTAAAGAACTGATCATTAATTATTATAATTATTCCGCTTGTGCTATTTGATAAATAAATTTGGAACCAATCCTAACATTGACCATACAAGCCATTGGAACATTACGTTAGAATTTTTAAAGCATTACATTTGTTTAATTATAAGTACATGAATTTCTGTGTATCTATTAAGCGCTCTTCTGTCATGAAATATAAGGAGTGAACAAGCAAATACTCATGCTTAACATAATTATAATTCGATATATAAGAAATAAATCTCAAGTTCAAAAATATAAATATTTATTACATCAACCACATCGGTACGTGACATACACAAGGTTATTAGGTAATTAAGGTGGCGAAATTATCTTCCATAAAATATATAAAGAAACTTATCCATTTTGGTTCTCTGGATCTCCTTTGACAAAATACAACAGTTGTACTGCATGAAAGTTGCAACCTGCCTGCCTATTATAATATTTACTAACGTATTCACTCATTTACATGCAGCTGGCCTTTTTTAATGTCTTTCAAGGGATCCACGTGCATGAAATAATGCATAAATACTGTTTTCGAAACCAAAATCGACCACAAACAATGTCGATAAATTTCAAGGGGTTATTTTCACCCCATATAAATTCCCGAACACTCCCATAATTAAATCATTGAACTTCATACATAATTCTCTTTTTTTTCAATTACTTGTCTCATAATGGATACTAGGTTTAAATATTCAGTATGTTTTGGCTGAAAGGTTCTAATAGTACATTGGATTTACTTCTGCTTCATTATTTCCAAAAACTTGAGATTTTTAATCAAAAATCGTCCATGTTTTCAAAGTTTCAACAACTGAACTTCAAATTTACTTGTCGACCGCAGTATTAGCTTTAAAAAAACATTCGCTTGATGTCTTAATGGTGTATGAAGGTCAGGTGATCAAATATCGATGTAATGCCACAGTTTTGTGTCTCTCAATCGGTAAATGTTCGCATGGTAGCAAGACGCGTCAATACGAATTACTTCCGCAGCATGGTTGGCAGACTTAAGTTCCCCAGCTGAATATTATATGCACGTATTTGCTGAAGCCTTATTAGAGGTGCTTTTTTTCTTTACTGTAGTGTATAGTAATGCATGTTTGAGATTACTGCGCTATCACACACCCTTCATCTACACGTATGAAGTTCCGAGTAAACTTCCACTAGGGTGTGTGGCACGGGGTGAACCCACAATAAGGTTCAGCACTCATCCCAGTTCAAATTAGAACTTTGCACGTTCCCCCGGCTACTAGGACAGACCAAATAACAGTCAGGAGAACAAATTTAACTTTTATTTAAGCATATAGATAATTACATTCATACATACCAATCCCGCCGTTCCTTTCCGGGGTAGGCTAAGTCACATAGTTTCACTCATAAATACATATTTGTACACCTAACTCTGTTTCAACAATTTCCTCCATACTGATCTATCCTAGCAAACCCCTTTCGCCTCATTTACCCCCATACACTGTTTCATACACGCCCTCCTGTTTTTAAGACTCCTACTAGGTATTCCTCCTCCGAAGAATTTCCTCAACCACATTCGACCACACCTTTCTCGGCCTACTTATACCTCTCGCACCATACATTTCACTCTCATATATCTGCTTCGTAATTCGACTCTCATCCATTCTCTGAACATTGCCAAACCAATGAAGCACACTCCTTCCATATATGTCCATTACTGGAGCATCTAACCCACATTCATTTATTACCCACTCATTCCTGACCCTATCCATCTTACTTTTTCCGCAAACACTCCTCAGATAACTCATACCCACGGCGTTTAGTCTACCCTAATGTCTATCCTGACATACCCATGTTTCACTACCATACAACAAAGTGGGGAGAAGTACACTTTTGTACACGGCGATTTTAGCTTCCTTAGACAAGCCCTCATTCCTTGATATGCTCCACATGCTACCTACCACTTTCCTTCCAGTGTTCGCACGTCTCTTTATCTCCTCATCTATCCGTCCATCTTCCGTAAACATCTTACCTTAATACACTAAACCATCCTCTTGTTCAATTTCTTCACCGTTCGCCCTCATCATACGGTTATTCTCCCCATTCTCCTTATCAAAAACTACTACTTTAGTCTTGCACGTAATTACCTTCAATTCCATTCTCTTCGTTGATTCACAAAACTTATCTAGGAGCTTCTGTAATCCCTGTTGGCTCTCTGAGAAATAAAACATCTCAGTAGAACAATACACGGACAAACCAGAAGAAAGCTATGTCGACGAGCATGCTAACATGCGCTACACTCATCATTCTACCAATGGTTATAATTACTAATATTATACGTTTAATATAACTTCGATATGCTTAACCATTCTAAAAACCAAATCATGACAGACATTTCAAGCGGGGCAGATAATTAGATGGGTAACTCTAGGGGCGGCTTCCAGGGTATCAATTAGGTACAGAAATGTAAAAACATTACGTGTAATAGAAAAAGTCTATCAATTTTCCGCAAGAATTTGAGTTACTGAATATCAAGGGGCAATCGATCGCAATAATGCAATACGCGCTTGATAAAGAGAGTCCATGACAACAACATGAAAATAAATGAGTAGACTAATTTCTTATCATACAGAAAAGAGAGACTGAACGCAGAAGACACACTGAGAGGATAGAAATTAGTATGAATGGATTCCATAGCGTATTTTTGAAGTAACATCACGTGGGGCGGAAGAAGTATAACGGATTTCGAACGAAGCTTAGTCCACGCTAAGAAAACGTTTATGGTGAAGAGACAACAACTACGTTCAAAGAATATTGGATGACGAACGAGGAAACAGTACATGAATGTATTTGTGTGGAGCGTGGCACTCATTAGGTTGGAAGCATATACAATTAAAAAGCAGTTTTAAAATACTAGAAGCTTTCAAAATCTGAAGCTGGAGGAGGATGATAAAGAACAAGTAGACGTATAAAATAAAAAATGAAGAATTGTATAGAAAAGTCGACGAGGAAAGGATCCTAGATAATAAAGAACCAGACGGATTGGGCATACCATAAGGAACAAAGGATTAATGAAGAATTTATTGATGGAAAACCATGTTTTTCTTTTTATTTATACTCACACTCCCGAAAACAGCACAACAAAGGCCTTTTGCATGGGGTGATTAACAATTAACTATAGACGAACAACAACACCCATGTCCTGAGTGGTGAAAAACCACCCAGTCGGGACTCGAACCCGCGACCCGAACCCACGACCCTCGCACTGACAGGCGAGGACTTAACCCCGCCACCACCGGAGCTGACAAATGGAAAATGGTATAATGGAAAATATAAGTTCCCTACTCATAGAGGGGTATTAATTTGAACAAGTACACTATTTTAAATAATTAGGAATCATTATATCAAATAACATGAGGGAAGAACCAGAGATACAAAACAGATTAAATCTAACCAATAGATGTTTACATGCATGCCCCAGACTCCTAGCTTCGAAATTCCTATTGCATAAAACAAAACAATAATCTGCCCAGTACTGCTCTATTGATCCGAAACATGGAAACTTAATATGAAAGAGGAGAAAAAATTGATAGTATTTGAAAACAAGATGTTGAAAAGATCTACAGGCCTTCAGATGAACAAGGAAGGAGAAGAAGAAAGTACAATAACGAAATAGGGGACCTATACATGAAAGCCGACATCATAAGTGAGATCAAATGCAGGAGAATGAGATGGGCACGACACTTGTTAAGGAAAAAGACAGGTTTGTGATGAAGGAGGTGTTAAGAGGAAATCCAGATGGAAAACGACTCCGGGGAAGGCCGCGACAGAGATGGTGTAACCAAGTGCAGTTAGATTTGGAGAGGGTTGGAGCTGCAAAGGAGGATGCAATGGACCGAAAGACATGGAGGGGATATGTTGGTGCGGCTACATATCAACTTGGATACAAATGGCCCTGGGAGAAAGAGTAACTATTATTGATATAAAAATGGTGCGAAAACTCCTCAGAGAAAGGCCACGGATTATTGAATTGAATGGAATATTTGATTGTTCTGCGGTCATGCCCCTTAAGAACAAAAACATATATACTCAGTGATGCGAGACATTGAACAAAATAAAAAATAAAAATTATAACATGGCAAAGACGAATGGATGTATGATGCAACATTTTTACATAGAAATCATACAATGCAAATAAGAAATAGTTAACAAGTATGCAAGGTAAACTGCGAAGTGCTACATGAAATGAATTCGAATTTCAGTCAACAAGTTCATGACATAAGGATAAAACTGGAACATTAAGAATCAGAAAGTAATACATTATAATAATTAATTTTGAAAGTTGAGAGAGAGATGGACAATTTTTTTATGTTTGGGTAGATTATTCCACGGATGAAACGCTGCAGCAATTAAAGAATTTTGGAACTTAGTCGACTTATGACTAGGAAAATTATAAAATTCTGAATCAATCTGGTACACATTTTACTTGTGGATGGCTTGGTAATAAATACGTCAAACAGATATTCTGTAGATTTTTCGTTGAATAAAGAACACAAAAAACAACCTAAGAAGTATTTTCTTCGTATGCATAGACCAAATGAATATAGCGGATTAAATGCATAGACCAAATAAAGAGGAGAGAACATAAGAAGAGCCACCAGGGAGTAAGGGAACTATCACCAGATAGGAAAGACGGAGTGCTGCAGTCAACCAATCCTAGGATTGAACGACTTGTGGTGATGAAAAGAAAGTATATCCAAATGATGAGGGCAGGATCACACAGATGCGGATCGAGGGCGAGAACGTTTGAAGCCTCGACATTTTGAAGACGGTCTACTCTTTCGGAATCGGCCATCAGCGCGAGCACATCGGCGGCCACGCCGATAAAAAAACACGCCCATTCAATTCACAGCCACCGGCACAGCATTTCCCCCCCTCTCCCGCCTAATCTCGCCCCCCCCCCCACTCCGAAAAAATACCCTCTGGCCTGGCGCCTCCTCCCTCGTGATAAGCGCCACCAAGCGCCAACCACACGGCCGTCTCCTCCCGTCGTGGCCCGTTCCCATGGCAACCAGAGAAAGGAAAAACTTTCTAACGCTTTCAAGAGAAGGAAAAAAAAACAATCTTTCTCGTACGCGATGGCGAAACGTGATTGGCCGAAGTGCCGATCTTCGCCCCATCCCCACACACCCTTTCTCTCCCCCCCTACTGCTCCCCCACCCTAGAATGTTTCCCTAGAACCAAACTACGCTAGAGAGAAGCGATTCGCGCGATAATGTGCAACGTAACCAGGGTCGCTCGATTCGATACATCCGTAGCTTGATCGATATGGATGTTCGCAACCATTTCCACGCACGGCCCCCATTAATGTGCTTACTATTTACAAATTAAGCACACCAAAAGAAATCAGCGAATATGCGGCACAAGTTGTCAACTGGAATGCATATGCACTGCCATTTTTCTGGGACTTTCCCTCTATTTTACCTTCAATTATGTTCTTCACAAAATCATTGTGCCTCAGAGTGTGTCCAATCCATCTGGTTCTTCTTTTCTGTAAGGTTCTCTATATGGTCCTTTCCTCTTCTACTCCTCTGTATACTGTGTCATTTCGTATTTTGTCCGTCCATTTTATCTTCAGCATCCTCCTCTGATACAAGGTTTCAAGTATGTGAAAACATTCGTGTGGAGCGTAACTCTCTATGGATCGAAAGCATGGACCAATGGAAAATCTGACCAGAACAGACTGGATGCCTTCGAAACCTGGTGCTGGAGGAGGATGCTGATGATAAAATGGACGGACAAAATACGAAATGATACAGTGTACATAAGAGTAGAAATGGAGATGGCCATTCAGTATGCCATAGATAAAAATAAAACAAGATGGATTGGAAACACCCTGAAGTCTAGTCACATCTAGTGCAGAAGGGACCAAAATAGTTGCCACTGATCAGTTCTATCATACTTTGACCCTCACTAGGTAAAATAGGTTTAGAAATTGCGCTAAACCTATTTTACCCAGAGAGTGAAAGAGGAAAGGACCATTTGGAAGATCATACAGAAAAGGAGAAACAGATGAATTGGACACACCGTGAGACAAAATGGGATTGTGAAGAACATAATAGAAGGTGAAATAGAGGGAAAAGTTCCCAGAGGAAGACCCAGGAATAAGTTCATGGGCCAATTAGAAGGGAAAGTACATAGGAAGAGATGCCAGGAAGTAAGTGAACTAACATTAGACAGGGAAGGGTGGGGACTTGCAGTCAACCAATCTAAGGATTGAACGACCAAAGATGATGATGCACCCCAACCAACGAAACAATGAACAACCTATGCTATTCGTAAGGGTAATTCACCAAAATAAGCATATTAATGGCGAACTTGTCTATGTTACGAAAACTTGAACCAAAGGAAGAACGCAATCGATATTGAATGACCTTGCTCCTATATGCCCCGTTTACACCACTATCGTACGTACCATGGGCCGTGCGACGGTTGGTTGGATTCGTGATGTGAATGCACGTCCGTATCTTGGTAATGCACAGGTCCAAACGCAGTCACTCTACATTGGAAGCACTGATATCGCAAGCGGTAACAGACAATGATGAATAACGATAGTGAAAGAGGGGCAAAAACTAAGGTGTAGCAGCTGATGTTACTTTAATGAACATGGATCGAAATGTGTCATTTGCTTGAAACAAAAACATTCTAAAGCCTCAAAACACCATAGGAATTTGGCACTCCTTATGTCTGTTGCCTGATTTCTTCCTTTTCCCTCGGGATGCTGGTGAAGGGGGTGTGGAAAATTCTGTCCCCCGATTACAGTACAATCGTACATACATTGATCAGTTTGATTTTAGTCTTAACGAGAATATGCCAGGGTCTTTCGATTCGATATATTTGTAGGTCAGTCGATATGGTCTTTGCAACAATGTCCACCGCTGCCATTATCTAAGCTGATCCACTGGGCATTTACTGCCATGGTACACCCGAGGAAATCAGCAAATATGCGGCAAATGACATCATCTCGAAAACAAATTTTACTGCCATATGAGCCAAAACTTTGAAAAATCTATATCACGCTTATGAATAAATTACTAAGCAAGCACATAAACGGTGGACTTGAACAGAATAAAATCGATATTTCAACGATCTTGCTCTATATATGGCGTTCGATTCGACATATCCGCAACTCTATTGATATGGGTCTTGGATACCATTTACAGTCATATCCTTCGAATTGTCTGTATATTTTGCATGTTTCCAATACCAGAGTGAGAAAGAAATACTTTGCTATTCCACATAAAATATATGTATTCGAAAACTGTTTTCATACAGATTACCGTCATCTTTATCCAAACCGGCCCAAATAAATTAATATTCATCTACATCTACTTACTTCCCTACAAGCCACCGCTAGGGTGTTTGGCAGGGAGTGACTTACAGCCAACATGACCTAGAGTGAAGTAATTAACTTACACCAACATGTACCGCACTATGGCTATGTTACAAACGTGACAGAAACTACTAAACATGCAAAACACGGCGTTAGCACTACTCGGCAGATATAAACACATATAAATTATTCAGCTACACTACCCGTCAACTAACCTACTTCAAAGTCTTCACGAAGCCGTTATGGTCACTTATAGATCGCGGGAAAAACGACATTTTAAACCTTCCCGTTCTACAATCTATTTCCCTTATTTTATTCTAATTATCTGATCTGCCGTAGTATATCTTCAATGGTTTGCGAGTTAACTTTGTGAAAAATTGGTATTGTCCCCTGAGAATGACACGACAGTGTTGAAACCATTAAAGTTTAAAGCTTATACCATTTAAGTTTGTGGGGATTTTTACAAAGTGTTCTTATTTCATCTCAATACTGCGGTAGTATGTTGTAGTTTGTAAAGCATTGATAACTGCTTCGGAAAATAAATATGTTTTTAATATAATAAAACAATGAGTTTAATTTTGAATCGACGGTCTCAAAGCGATTCCCATCCAAGTTGTTGCAAGAGGTCAGTAACACTAACGAGACTATCATAACGGCATATCATATGGTGAGAAATAGGAAATTATTTTATTTACTTATCATCATGCAGAAGATTCACAAACGCTATTAACCACTACACATTTTAGTAGCTAATATATGCCATCCGTAAAAACAGAATCATTTGAAAATACAAGTGAATATGGAGAATTAAATATTTGTCTTGAACCACCGAGTCACGGCGGAATGCCCATCAAGCAAGGATTAGGCGTGAGCGTGTAGGTATGTTCTTACCCTCACATGATATTCGACGTAGTAATCCTCACGTCTCACAAAAGCGCACGGCGGTCGTCGCCCAGGCGAGGCTCTTAAGGGAACACAGTGAATCCTCGAGGGGAGCATTTGACAGCGCAGAGGACCAAGCGCTTCGAGGTTCTCTCGCGTGGCTAAGTTTGCGGCGCCTCTCGTGTAGTTTCATCGCCACGACTTCACTTTCTCGGTGCTAAATTTCACTCAACTATCAAAGTGAACAACTGGGGAAGTAAAATTCCATTCGACGTCGTAACCTTGCCGTCATTTGACGGCCCCGTTAATTTCAGATTAAGGAGGCTGGAGTGATTTCTATAAGCAATTTAGAGTTGCGCAAACCTTTGCATAAGAGTGATTATTGGTAATATTTACAATTAAAAGTGAAAATATTACATGTTACCGACTTTATTTCTTGGCATATCAATACTATTTTAACATGTAGCTTAGAATATGTTTCGAAATACGGTGAAAGCCCTCTTAAGGATCACTCCTATCAAGTGACCACCCCTCTCAAAGACTATTTTTCGGCGGAACCGACGGTTGTCGCTTAATTCAGGTTTCACTGTATGTGGACATTAAATTAATATAAATTGAAATTATCGAGGTGCAACTAAACTATGAGGAAATAAACACCATCTGTGTATGTTTCAACAAAAAGAGTTCTCCCACTTTTTTTCAAATCAGCCGATCGTTAATTGCTATAATACTCGTAGAAACTGAACCCCTGTCAAACGACCTCACCTCTAAACGACCATTTTTCAGCGGATCCGTCGGTGGTTGCTTAATGCAGCTTTCACTGCAATTCGATTACATTTGTAGAGACGTTCCGCTAGCCGAGAAATAAAGCGTTTCGTATAATAAGATACTGAATCCAGCGTTATTAAATGAAGAACATTATTAATACCCTTCACAATGGATAGGCTGGCAATGACATTATGCAACGAAATCAGGGTTTGTGCTGGTACTTCAGAGTGGAATAACACACGGTTACTTCTATTGTTTTAAAAAATATCAAATCTTTCCTCAGAGTAGCACTGGAGAGTTTCTAACGATATGGTAGGTATGTAATTGCTTATACAATTGCAATACTGTATGGCGCCTATTTTACGCATAGTAGTATAAACTAAAGTGAACTAAATATTGTGCTAAATTGTACAAAATCTGATTTGTTTTTATAATTTTGCAGTTTTGTTGAATATTACATCGGATTATATGATATTAATATATCTTGTATATCTTGCTATGGTAATATATGTTTGACTCTAAAGATATGTATATAATCATATATGTTCCCAAGGGAAACAATTGTATCAGAATAATAAATTTAATTTTCTACTCTATACTAATCGAAATATTTTAAAATATATGTCAAGTTGAGTTCAGTTTATTCGGGTTCTTCTCGCATTGCTTCATTTTAACGGACAAGAGTTTCGCTAACGTTACAGCTAGCGTCGTCAGGTCCTCACGACGCTAGCTGTAACGTTAGCGAAACTGTTGTCCGTAAAAATGAAGCAACGCGGGAAAAACCCGAATAAACTGAACTCAATAAATCACCGCGAAAGCCTCCGTACCAATTTTATACGTCAAGTTCCACGAAGCCACGCATCAAAATAGCATTAAATTACCAAGAAATCAAATTGATAACATGCATTTAATTACTTCCGTCAACGCATTATTAATGATTACACTATCCAAAGTTTTACGCAAAAAAATCTGCGCATATACGAAAATTACTCCAAGCACAACAAATAGAATTTCGGAATAGTGGAAAACTGAGTAAAACGCGAAATTTTATCTGCCGCGAGATATAGGGACTGCTAAGCAATATAAGAGGATTTGATTTGTAAATAGACTAACGACCTCCACGAGAAGTAAATCATGGATAAGCACTGTACTCGTGCTTTAAGGTAACCCAATGGAGTAGAGCGATCTGCATTCTCAGATTCGCTGATTGCATGAGCCAGCGGCATTCCCTTTCATTCCGCAGTAATCCACTTCTCGCCGTAGGAGAATCCGGGTCTGTTACGGATTTTAAACTTAAAACTCCTTTGTGTTCCGCTTTCTCTCAGTCTTTTTTTTTTCAAAGGAGATTTCACTACTGATGGCTTCCGGTGCCGTATCCGGTAAATCCCCCGTCGTTTTGAATCGTGCGATATGGTCGCCGTAATTGCTGTTGACGTGAAAGCCCTCAAAAGCCGGTGTGGCACGGTCAACGTTTGTCTGCGTTTCTTTCATAAGGTTGCGATTTTTGTCCAAATATATCTGCCAGCGCAAAACATCAAAACCTTTGTATCAAATTATGAGTGGAACACCGTTGCGTACTTTTGACATACTTGCCGATCGAAGTCGCAGTATTTTTCTACCAAAGTAAGATCGAAGTACAACTTAATGTATTTGAAAGGAAACCAATTTATGCTTTTTCGACTACCTTTCATTAAACTTCTCTTAATGAATCAACTGGCAGTTTCCCTTTGATTAATTCATTGAATCTGATTCTATTCAATAGTGTGGCAACATTGTAGTATTAAGCAGGCACTGAAATGGTTTAAAAAGAAAAAATTAGTAATTTTCAAGAATTTTCATCTACATTTATATATTAACCCTGCAAGCCATATCAAGGGTGTGCGGCAGGAGACAAGTTACGACCAACATGAACTAGCAAGAGCCTACAAAAGCATATCAAAAGTGGAACTTTCACCAGCATGCACTACACCACATATTTGCTACCAATGCTACAGAAAATATTTGTATCAATGCATATCACTATGTAAACGAGATAAAAGACTCACGCAGGGATCTTGCAAAACGTGATGTGATGTATTACGTGGCAGATTGAGAAACCTGCGTTATGGAGAAAATCAACTTATCACCTACAAAATCTGTCGACAAACCGATTTCAGCGCCTCGTTGACAGCTTTTATGGTCTCTTGTCGTCAGCGGGAAAATGACTTTTAACCTATTCTGCAGTCTATTTCCCTATGGTTAATCTCGTGATTGGATCTACTGTAGAATTCCCAATTTTGTGAGATCCTAATAACAATATATTGATTTGTAAGCTTCGTAAAAAATAAGTCTAATTACGTGTAATTATAAGGTTTCCATTA
This sequence comes from Ceriagrion tenellum, assembly GCA_963169105.1. NCBI lineage: Eukaryota > Metazoa > Arthropoda > Insecta > Odonata > Coenagrionidae > Ceriagrion > Ceriagrion tenellum. The sequence goes on from OY720641.1 coordinate 32,530,676, forward strand.
TCAGAGAGGAGATGAGAGGTTATCGAAACTGGTTAGTTCCAACAGAAAAAATTGTCGAAAATTGAGAAGCGTTTTATTCTTATCTTTCAGATGATTTAATGGTAACATTTACAAAACCACAACTTAAAAAACACACACGACCCGGGTTTCAACGCTTGAGCGTCATCTTCAGGTCTGGCCACCTGAAGTTGACGCTCAAGCGTTGAAACCCGGGTCGTGTGTTTTTTTTAAGTTGTGGTTTTGTAAATGTTACCATTAAATCATCTGAAAGATAAAATGGAATACCACAAAGTCAACAAAGAACTTGTTTGTTTTATTCTTAAACTATGTCATGATTTCACTACAAGACTTCGCCGACCATTGCCTTTAAGCACTGTAAATTTTAACAACAATAGAGCATGTACAATTTCTGATTTATTTACCGAGATTTTAGATCTCTTATCTAGTATATAACAGACTCTACTGCCAAGGTTATTGCATTTACATAAACGAAGACACCGAGGCATTCCTCTACTAAAATCGAACAACTTCACTCGTAGTTCCGTTGAGTTGCGGTCAGTCTTGAATAAAAAGAATTGCAGACGATATTAAGCTAGCATATAGAGCATTTCTCTTGCAACTATGCTCATTTTTTATTCAGGACAGTGATAAATGCCACGAAAGCACAATTTTTTGGCAAAAATTTAGCGCAAGACGTCAGTCTGAAGCCATTGAGGTCGCGTTAGACAAGTTGGCGCGGGGTATTGGCTCACGACGGCCAAGTTAGGGCAAGTTATCGCTGCCCCGCGGAGACGAGTGACGGTGGCGGCGGTGCATTTCGTCCGTCATCTGTTTTTTTCCCACATTCCCCCGGTGTCTGTGTGTGCTTCCGCGAGATACGGACCGCGTACTATGAAGGGAAATGGATGGGTGTAGGAGTGAGAATATCGCCCAGTCAGACAGGAAGAATACAAATTACTCGCTCATATTGTCGAGGTCCTCCGGGAGGGAGTTTGTGTCCCGTGGCATGTGTTTGTGACCCGTGAAGTTCTTTTCTTCCGCGAGAATAATAAAACCACTCCGCTGCACACTCACTTCTGGGCGAAGAAAATTTTCCTCATGGCCGAAAGGACGACTTGGAAGGCTTCATTGCCGCGAAGTGAACAGGAAATTGTGATGGGAAAGAAGGAAAGATACAAGCATACGTGGAAACCACGGAGTAGTTTCTACTTTCTGCCAACATACGGAATGCTATATTTAGAAAAATGATGAGGGTAAACTTAATGACCCATTTTAGATCGGCGTCAACTTTTATGTTATAACCGAGAATGACATTCATCTCACGGTCATATTTAATGACAATGACACACTGCCGAAGTATTAACGTAGCATGTCTCCACATCACAATTTGTGACCCAAACGGGAAAATGTATATTACAATAACAAACTTAAATCACAAAAATGAGGGAAGAAGATGAAAATGAAGTGAAAAAATAAAGAAAATGAACATGATTCATCCGTTTTACCAGTGCCACGAATTTCGCTGTTTTGGAAGCTCGAAATTTACGGCACTTGGAACAACGAAGACAATCGTACGCTTTTCTTCTTCCGTCATAACGATTCTTTGCTGCTAACACCGTGCCAGCAAAGGCATGAGAATACACTCTTGTTGTTTCTACTATTAGCAGTCATTATGGACTCTGATCGATTAATTAAATTTTAAACCCGTCTGTTCTGTATACCTGAACATGCCAGACGGCGCATCCCACCCTCCACTAATTTTGTCGCCATTGTCACCACCGATCATGAACAAATACTGCTACGGTAAATATTGACTGTGGATTGAAGTACACGATGATCAATTCGTATGATGTAAAACTAACAGCACGCGATCAATGGAGATCGCGCCAGGCCATTTGTGACGTGCATCATTGGTGTGGCCAGAGAAAAACAGTTTTTTTATCAACTTGGATGCCGTCAAATACACTTACAGGATGGAACGCGAGCATCTAGCAGAATATGCTCATAAGTAACAAATTTTACTTCAATTTTGTGGCTATTTCATGGGTCTGGAAAATTTTCGTTTCTCGAGTAAATTTTCGCCCTTTACATCTTCATGATTCTTATCTCAGATGCATCCCACCAATCAAGTTAGGGAATTCTATGGCATTTTCAAACTCTACCAGTTACAGAGAGAAACTCTAGTCTGAGTGCTTCCATTCCTTGGTGGAAATAATTATTGTCTTACAAATTGCAAACGCGGTTAAATCATCCGTCATCTAGTCATTAGGAAAGATAACAAACGCACTATGGCGAGGTAATCGCTAATGCCGCGACGGAGTCTGACAGATGTGCAATCGGAATCTCGAGTTACCAGCTTTACGTCGTTCATTACGAGATAGAATGATGAAGGAACACCGATACCCTTCTGCTACAGGATTGATAATTGCTCGGATAACTCTCGCAGTCAGCCGAAGCTTGTAGAGCAGTACCTGCATGCAGGATATATTTCCACTGTTGGGTCCGTTTGCATTAACAACCCCTAAGGGATCATGAAATACAGTCGACCGAATACTCGATGGCACGAGCAAACCCGAGTTTCTGTGCAAAGGCAGTGCCTTCCAGGTTCGATCGATCGATTACTCGAGGTACTCGAGAACAAACTTGTAAACTTGAAAAGAACGTCTTCTTTGTTCAAACTGCAGAATATATGGTAGTAATGACGTCGCCTCAGCAAATTTGCGAACCAAATATACAATAAGTTTCAAAATACAAAATGGTTTTTAAAAACAGTTGCTTAATGTGATTTAACGGCTGCATATTATAATTTAGCGAATTCATAGAAAAAACTACGAGACTTCATCATTACTTACATATTTTGTAAAAAAAAAGAGAAGAAAGCCAAAGTAATCTAGAAACAGAAAACCTGAGCCTTAAAAACTGTAGAAATGAATCATTTTTAAATTGAGTAAAGAGTGTTTCATTGCTTAAATAAATAGTTTTCTCTTCGGTGGGGAGAGTCAGCTTCTAGAAATTGAATACCATCGACCGCAGATATTTGGGTCAAACTATTTCCTCACTGCTTAAGACACAGCCACGTTTCTGACTTTTATGAAATGGAAAATGGAAAACCCAACGCGAGCATTTTTGCATTTTTTGAAAACAATTCCATATTTTCAATTGAATACGTTGATATTCTTAGATATGAAGAGGTCAAAAATTACTTTAATTTCAGCATCTTCAATTTTCTCTCATCCTTTATTAATTAATTCCCGAGAAACTTTACGAGCGTTCGACAGCTACCAAGAAGCGTTGGCACTAATGTCGATATCACAGAGTCCTCAAGTTCGTATCATGCTATTTCTACTTGGACGGTCATTCTTTCCTTCCTTTTTCTTTCCATTCCCTGGATTCCATTCCCAGAATTCCTTCCAAGTTCAATCTTTCCATAAAAGAAGACATTATACACAGGAGGTTTTGGATATTACGAAAAACCTTTGCTCAATATGATTCAAAGTTTCTACTTCTCCACAAGCCGTCCAATGCTTCGGGCATCACCCGAAGGTCAAAAAGCATAACATAGCGATACTCTGCAATCATTTCGCATCTGGGAGAAATTGAATATCTATAACTGCAGTTTTAGTATAATTGTGTCAATTCCAATCCCAAGACAACAGTTGGCATGGCTTTCGTACTCCGATTCATGTCGACTGTTTTTGCGGCGTATCATAAGTAACGCAGCATGCGTAGTTGCGTTTTAGCATGAGTTCTTTTACTACGCGAGATTAATTGCGAGGTTAGAAATGTGCTAATTACCACCTTGGTTACACCACATGCTATTTCATCGTAATCTTATTGTTGTTAAAGATACTGGGGCATCAGTCAAGGGCTATTCAAGAACGTCCGATTATCTTGAATTACTTGATTAACTGAAATTCTGATGACACTTGACTGGTTGCACAAGGAGAATGCAATGGTATTTTACGAAATACCAGGCTCAATATTAGTTATACCTTAAGCTATTTATTTTCATTATTCTTCGGTAATTGGGAAAAAACTTACAAGAATTTAAATTGGAAGAGGCATTCTTTTGCGCACTATAAGGTTCAAAGGATATAGGTTTTTTTGGATTTAAACATAATCACTTGATGTGCGAATATATCCTGAATCAAGAGGATAAATACCATAAAAGCTCAATGATGCAACGAGGAAGGAATGAAAACCATGAAGTAGGGCGTCAAAAAATATTAATCGTTAACGAGATAACTTAGTGAAAATAAACCATGGAAAAAAGTAATGTTAGCTTAGTGATCTTTCCACACAATTTATTTTTCCTCAACCAGTTTTAAATTTTACAACGCATTTATCAAGAGGCACGCATAAAGTCAAGCCACTAGTTAATGCACTCATACAGGAGGCGGAAAGGGTGAAGAGGATTGGTGGCAATGTGATAAGGGAAGTAATCACGGGTGATTGGGAACAATAGGAGGGACCAAGGCCATGGAAAGGGGGAATGACTAATTTAATATGTCCATTTATCAAGCTGGTGATTGATTTCACAGAATGAAAATATTGAGTAGAGAATAGAGAATTTTCCCGGAATATTTCTTTCGCCGCATTAATTAAGCGGAGATGAAACAATTATCTTCCCTGGTCACCAGTCTTCGGTCCTGGTTGAAGCTGGTTTACCCAAACGGGATTTCCCCGTAATCAAATTGTGCATTTGACTATGTAAGTAAATGTTTTGGAATTTCATTGTTTCATTTTGGTTTTCCAAAAATTTTCCTCGAATCTTTCTTTTCAAAAAGTCAAAGGAGTCTCACTACAAATTTAACTGTTGCAAGACCTTCCCTGGTCCGTCGAGTTATTCCAAACCGGGATATTGCAATTAGCTGGCGCCCAGTTCTTTTGCAGCGATTATTCTTAGAACAGTCATGCCGAATGGAACGTGCTGTTAGCATGGCAGCAGAGATGGATGAAGAGTGTTTTAAAAAGGAAGAAAATTTTCCAAGAGAGAATTGGTGAATGGGAGTCTGAGTAGAGATGTAGAAGAAAGGCTTGTGAAAACTGCTGTGGAGCGTTGCGCTGAATGAGTCGCAAACTTGATCATTGCGGAGGGAGAATGTACATACGTAGAGTCGAGGCGTTTGTAATGCGAGTTTGGAGAAGGATAGCGAGGGTAAGCTGAGTGGCGAGATGAACGAACGAGGAGGTATTAGACATGGCTTGAGAGGAAAAGAAGCTGGTGGCGGAGGTTTGAAGAAGGCAGAAGGGATGCATAGAGAAAATACTGAAAACAGAGGGAATGTTAAAGAGGGTAATAGAGTGGTGAACACAGGTGAAGTTCGGAAGAGGAAGGAAGAGAAAAAGATTCCTCTTGACGAAATAAGAAATTGTTGACGATGTGAGAAAATATAGAGGAATTTAATGACGGGGAATCTAGAGGAGGAAATGTAGGACGATATACCAGAAATTGTAATGTTAGAAGAGTGAGCTGAGAGGCGAGAAGGGCGAAAGAGGACGCATTACACATGGCTGGAGAGGAAAGGAAGCTGATGGTGGAGATTTGAAAAAGACAGAAGGGATGGATGGAGGACGTATTGAGAGGGAACGTTGAAGAGGGCAATATAGTGGTGAACACAGGGGAAGCGTGAAAGATAAAGGAAGAGGATAGGATTTCGGAACGAAATAAGAAGTTGCAGACGATATGTGGAAATTAAGAGGGATCTAATAGCGAACCATCTATAGCCAGGGAATATTGGACAATGCAGCACGAACTGGGATATTATGACAAAGACTGTCCAAAAGCTAAGCAATCAGGGGGTAGTATACTCAAATAATATACTTCTACCCAGAGGAATAGCAAATGAGAGGGAATAGAGTGTGGGAAATTAGGCCGCCATAAGAACCTCGCGAATTTGAATCAAAGACAAATCCATTTGACACCCAAAAAAGCTACTACATCCCAATGGTAATTTAATGCTCTAATATCCAGGTACCCGCATTTAGGAGTGCTACATGAGGCATTTTTTGCAAATGTTTCTCGCCTTGTTAATATAATCCGGTGTAGTAGTAGTACGCAAATTGAAGATCTCCCCATTAAGCGTCACATGCCCGTTAATTTCACCGTAAACACCACAGGCAGTCAAAGCATTTACAATCATCCGTCAATTCCATCATTTAGCCTTCATGTAAAAATTAAGCATTCAAGCATTTTTATTTGCAGAATAAACAAATCCTATGAAAAGGACTCTCTCACCAAGAGCAAAGTTGATCCCTCGCCGTAACCCGCCATGCACGGTATTTTAGGGAGCAATAATTACATCACGGAGAGAGTAGAAAAATAATTTGAGAACATATAAACTTCCTTTGTGTCAAAATGAAGATCTACCAAGATAGTTTCCTCATAAAATACCGAATATTTCTACGCATCATCGCAGAAAGAGTTTCTCGATGGATTTATAGCAAAATTTTAGCGAGGGAATGGAAATCGAGATTGATGGTTTTTGTCGTCCATCAGTCATAAAACGAACGATATCGGAAAACAGTTGAGGGAGAGAAAAGTGAGGCCGGGGTAGAGCTAGTTATGCAGGGCCATGGTCCATATAGCCTGCCGTTTGGGGGAAGGAACACACGAGCGTCCCTGTTTCGCAACCATATATGCGCCACACCAAAGGGACGCTACCAAAGCAAGGGTGTTAGCATTATTTTTAAGAAGCATACATGGCTTATAATTCTCATATCCACGAACTCACAAAATTCACATATCCACTTAAGTAACGCTGAGTTAAGCTTTCGTGAACGAGATTCAAGAACGACTCAGGACTTTAATTTGCAACCCATTAAAGTTGTTTGAACGTGATATTTATTTCCTGGAATTCAATAAATTTGGTATATTTATAAAGTAAAATATTTCACCTTTCCAAAGATATCAAAATATTTGCCAAATATTGAACTACTTTTTGCGATAATTGTCAAAACAATACCGGCCATTTTCAATGGGAAACAGTAAGTGTATACTTTCAAGAGAGGCATTGTATGAAATATGAGGAATTTTTAACACCTAAATATCGTCAAAAACATTAACAGGGTGTAGTAAGTACGTCTTTCCAACTATTTTTTCAACAAATCATATAGCACCCGCAGATCTTTTATCAGAATCAGAAAAAAACTTAAATTGCAAACTTTTAAACATACCGCACGGAATAATGAGTAAACTTAAATACTTATAAAGATATTTTAAATGAATTACCTAATGAGAATTTGAGCCAAATCAAAGTATATTTTCGCACCGTAAAAATTAGAATTTTTACTTCATGCTTCATAGAGCTGCGGAAATTAAAACGTAAAATTCACATATTGTCCCCATTTTGAGTGGTGAAAAATCACGCTCAAATAGCGTTGAAAGGGTCCTCTCTCCCCCAAATGGACCCTTAATCCCGACCACAAACCAACACCCTCGCCAGACACTGCAACCCCGGTTAAAGGACGTCCACCGACATTTCACATACGTCCCTTGAGGAAGGAAGATGAAGCCACAACGGGAGAGTATTTTCCCCTTTTATTGTCATTACTGTCCCCTCTCCTTTCCCCTCCTCGATATTATTCTTCGAAAGGGGAAGTGCCCGGTCGTTAACTGGTGGCAATGAGTGAAAATGAGGTCATCTGTCGGGAGGAGCGGAAGTCTCTGGCTGCGGGCGGAGATATGACCGACGCAGCCGCGACACGCTGCCGGACCGGGGGATGAGGAGGCGCCTCTCACGCTCTAGGAGGCTCCAGCGGCGGCGGCGACGAAAACAGCGTGAACGGGCTTCGATCGTCTTCTCTTTTTGTCTGGCTTTGCGACCGCCACCGCCGCGGTGTCGCATTGCCACGCGGCGGCACGTCGGAGTTGGGGCGATTTGAAAAGAGATGCACGAGTGTACAAAAATTAGGACCCAGGAAAACACGCACACAAATTATTAGCGGCACTGCGTTAAAGAAACTAGGAATTATCAATCGTATAGTAGGAAGGTCTTTGGATGAGAAATGAAAAGATAGGTGATACTACGCACATGTCAAGCCACACCTCGAATACGTCTCGAGCATTCGGAAATATTTAACCCGAAAGATTAATAAATGCAAAGGAAACCTGAGCTCTCCGTTAAAAGCTGCTGCGAACGAATATAGAAAAATCCACGGCTTTTCGAGGGATTAAGTTGGGAAGCCGCTAAAGACTCTGAGGCTACATGCTGGGCTGAGTTTTCTCGATAAATTCAAAACTGGTGTGTATCAGTGGGGCACAGAGAATATCATTTTGACGCCTCGTTACATCTCCAGGGTCGACAGAAGCGGTATAAATAAGAAAGATGCATTTCGGAACAGATGCGTACATTAATTCGCTTTCCTTTCGCACAATAATTTAAAATATAAAAATTGAGTCCACTCCTAACACTCCACGCTTCCGAAGTACACTTCGCCGTTTCACCTTCCTACAACCACTTTAACAAGGCTGGTGTAAACTTAAGCTAACCTATCACCCCCTGCCCCACGCTAATGTGGCCGCTCATAGGGTAGTATGTAGATGAAATTAGAGCAGGAAGAGCGGGCTGGATTCAGCAGAAAAGTGATTTAAAATAGGGGAGTGTAATTTGACCACTACTCTTAGTTGTTGTAGTGCAATAACGCGCTAAGGATGGTGACAGAAAGAATAGTGGAAGAAAGGAAGGGGCTGAAGGCCTTTGCAGATGACCTGATGATTTAAAAAAATACGAAGGAGGACGTAAAGGTAGAAGTGGATGAGTGAACGAGGCCGAAATGTATGGAATGCAGTTTACTGGAAAGAAGAGTTCTTAACTACCACTAGAAAGAAAGGTAAGCAAAGCTCTGGACTTCCAATTCCAGGCGAACTATAAATGGAAAGTGAAGATTTCTAATGGCTCTGAAGTGTAGTGAAAGAAAATGGAAGGAAAGGTAGTGAAAGAAACGAAAGGGGAAGGCAAATTGATGCATTTATGGTAAGTGTCAGAAACTTGGTACGGATCAAAGATATCCAACAAAAGAGCAAAGGGCTTATCTAGAGGCCATACTTTGCCCCAATTCTGACATACGCCGGGTAAATATGTACTGTGAAAAGAAAGGCTGCGAGCAGAGGACAGGCATGGTGAGACGAAATTCCTCAAAGGCGGAGCCGGGAAGACTACGATGGATTAGATAAGGAATGAATAAATCAGGGAAATGGTACAGGAGGAGGACACTGCTGGGTCACGGACATCAGACAGTAGAGGAACAGTGAGGAGACGGAAGAAAGTGGAGTGGCTAGTGAGCAAAGCAGACCCGGCGAGTGGCAGGAAGCTGAGTATGATGGTGATGAGGTTGATAGAGTCCGACAGAGAGAAAAAGTGTATAAAGTCAGTGAATCGAACTCACAACGGAGTGACCTACCTCAAACCACGGAGAGAAAGGACAGTCACTTCATTTTGCATCGCGACAAAAGGCGCTGGTCTAACGAGAAACGGACACAAAATTACTTACTTCAGGCAGAGAAAATTAATATCAGTTGTTGCGCGCTTTTGTCAACAAAAGATCCATCCGTTGTTACAAGAGTGTTCCTTAATGATGCACAATCTATCTACATCTACATAAAACCCTGGGAGCCGCCGCATGGGCGTGTGACATAGGGGTGTTAGGACAACAGCCGAGTTGAAGTGTTCAGGAAAGGGTCCTAAAAGACGAAATGGTGAGGTGTATTTAGGAAGTTATTAACGGCGCAAGTACCACTTCATTTATTCCTAAAAATGAGCTAAAATGAAGTAAGCAATGCACACGCAGTTATCCACAAATTAAAGATTTAATAATAGATTTAATTTAATTTAATTATAGATTTAAACATGTATCAATACCACTACATCATCTTCAAGACTTGTTTCGATGTCACTAAATCATCTTCAAATGTAGTCTTGAAGTCTCTACATCATCTTTAAGACTTGAAGATGATGTAATAATAAAATCAAAACTATCTGCATTGAATCTTTAATTCGTGGAAATTTGTAAGTGTTTTTCTTCTACCATTACGGAATGGTTCCACTACAACACACCAGAATCCGTATTTCATATTGAACCAAAAATAAATGATTATTATTATTTTAAAGAATAGGGAAAACAATGGCTATAACTCTATAATTGGGGATGACGTAAGCTCTACTCCAAGTCTAATCTTTGACCCACACTCGTGTAATCTCATATCGCGCTCTTCCACCCAATGAGAAGCCATTTTACTCACGCCTCTTCCCCCTCCTCCCGCCAACTTCGGGATGCGTTTGAGTCACTCAATGGCAGCGCTTGTACTCATTCGTTGCATAGTGACGATAATAATGGAGGACAGGAAGCCAAGTGAATGCGCCGTAAATCTATAATGCGATTCAAGCCACGGGGAAATGTTATTCCTAGCGAATAAGAGAAGAGGAGCCAAGGTGTACAGTTTGATTGGCGCTCCCCGTTTAAATCGCATATTAGCTGCGAGCACGGTTGGCTAACATGCTTCTCACAAAATTGTAATGTCAAATAAGAGAATGGCTTTGAGATCGGAACTATAAATACGATGAATATAATGTTCGTGAGCGTCTATTACTTATATGGGAGTCATGGACGGTAGGGGAAAAAGGAAGATTTTGCACGATGACCGTGGCAAGCTGAAACAATGCGTCTATGAGATACCACATATTATTAGGGGGTAGCATGTTGATAGTTTTACTTGGTTATGGCATGTTTTAAGCGTAAAAGGATCTCGATGGAATTCCAATCGTCGCTGCAGCTGCTATTTTTTCAATAATGCCGGAAGTTTCCCGAGTATGATTTCTCACCTCAGTTACAAAAAAAAACTTTTAATGTATACGTGACAGTTTATTTACTAGCACCTCTTTGAGCCTAAGAAACTTGTTGTAGTTAACCTTTGATTATATCATTGACTATGAGTATAGTGAGACGCGTCATTATAATCGAGTTTGAGGCTGTCAGCAACTTCACGTATCTAGAGTCAACTTAAATAATAAAAATATGATATGTAATGAAATCGACCGAGAGAAATGGCCGGCAATACGACATATTTTGCAAATATATTTCTTTTTCTATCAACCCTCTCGTCAGGTAAAACAAAATCAAACCTCATTACTCTCTCATAAGTCCTATTGAGACGTATGGAGCACATATGGACCGCACTCAAGAATAACGAAGAAACACTAAGGAGATATTTGACGGACAAATAATGAATTTGGAGAGGGAAAGTTGAGGAGAATCAGAATGGACTGGGAGATGAAGATGTAGTTAGGTTCTTCAAGTCTCTGCGGCTGCTTTGGCTGTGCCATGTAGAAGCAATGGGCGAAGAAAATGTTAAAGACTCGCCACTCGATATCTGATGCAATGGGCGAACACAGGATGCTCAAGCGATAGCTCAATACTGAGATGAAAAGGATACAGAAGACCACGGAAACGATGACTGCTGGAAGTAGAATGGAGGGTCAATGAGAGTAGCAAGATTGAAGGAGAAGGCAAAGAGAAAATTGGATTGGAGGCACATTATAGGGGAAGGCAAGGCCACCCAACCCACAAGGGCTGTTGACCTGTAGGCGATAATGATGGTGATCTAATCATATACACCCTCCGCAGAAGGAGCAAACAATTTTTTTAAATACTGGTTTTTACCAGTATTAGAAATAAATCTCAGCACAGCATCACCCTTAATCCAGAAATTAATAAGGATTCAATGCTGCTAGGGAGTATCTCAGTTAAGGAGAAAACAGGAGAGGAAAGTTAAGACTGACATAAGCGTTTAAGACGGTTTAAGCAAATGAAAACGACATGAACAGGGGTACCATAATTATTATGGTAGATCCTAAAACTCAAATTCCACAAGTCATTGGATTTTAAACAATTGCATTAACGGCAAACGCATCATTATTGTTTTAATAACTCAATGATGTGTTATTCATTTATTTTTTACTAGCTGAATTACCCGGCGTTGCTCGGGATCATACTGCCTTCAAAACTCTTTATATAAGAGGTGAGGAGTTAGTAAGTAGTTGTGATAACAGACTACATTTAAAGTAATTGTTTTATTAAATTAATATTTTCTTCTGCAGAGCATCTATATAATTGTGAGACAATAGTAAGTAAACAATGTGACAATATCTCCCATGAACAATAATAATTATAAGTCAAATGACTGAAAAATTGACAGAATGATAAAAAATAACATTGTAAAATAAAAACAATGAAATTTGTAAAACTTTTTTAATATAGAGTAGAGAGACAATTTTTTGAAACCCTTTACTGTAATCATACTACCTGCACAGCCAGGCTAAAAGAACATTATAGTTAAGTACATAATTCGAGTACTTACTTGTTGAGTAGCTATTCAGAATTTCATTTTCGTTAATAAAGATTTGATTTAATGTTTATTTTTGTTTGTTTATTTGATTGTCAAGGAAAATGCATAAAAGAAAATCGATTGAAAAAGAGAGAAACTTCATTCTTTTGGGCATGATACCACTAATTTTAGTAGTATCATGCTTTCGGGGATGTGATAAAATGAATGTCAACTCCCTATCTTTAGTTAAAGTTGTTTTAAAAAGCGAAATAATTAACCGCTGCACAAATCCCAATGCTTAGCATTCCTAATCGGCTCAACTAAGCAATATGGATTCCAACAGCAATGACCGAAATCTGGTTGTCAAGCGAATATGGTATTGTTGATTTCACAGAAAAATGTGTTTCTGCAGCTAAAAACGCAATTTTCAGTCAATTACGAAGTAAAAGGATAATTAATTGGAAGAATTAAAAACTTCATTCTTTCAGACATTTAATAAAAAAATTCCAACTCTCTATCTTGAGCGGAAATAATTTAAAAAAGTAAAAAATGAAACCACTGCACAAAACCCGATACGTACCGCGAACCACCTAAGGGCCCCTTTTTGGGACCTTTATGGGCCCTGAGATCATTTTAAAGTAGCCTACAACTTTCCTCCTGCCTTGAGCTATTACTCGGCAAAATTTCAGCACGATAGGATTAAAACTGTAATACTGCACTTACCCGTCGGGCGTTGTTGCGCGAAAAGAATTTGAAAGGTTAAGAGGACCTTGGGGGGGAAGGCGGAGGGGGGGGGGAGCGAAATTTAAAAAAAATTTATACCTAAAACCTTCGCAAGAGTGTACTCAACAACTTCTTAAAGTTTCTTGGCGATCGGATCAACAGTGTAGTAATGCATACAGGACAGACATACAGACACATTCGTTTGTATATATATATATATATATAGATTTTATTTTGACCACCCCTTACACAGCACATTTGGCCATCTTATGTCAGGTGAATAGCAGCAACAACAGACGAGCACAAATACCCATGCTCTAAGTGGTGATAATACCAACCAGGCGGGATTCGAGCCCACGACCCTGGGTTTAGCAGGCGAGGACTTTGCCGCCTGCCGCCTTTGTCCCACCGAGGCCAAATTAAATTCATTAACATGCATTATTCTTGTTTCGAATACTCAATTGCATCTATAGAAGTTATAAAAAAACCCAAGTCTATTTCTAAACAAGAAAACTGGAAAATGTCGATCATTATTTTAAACATTGCTTCAAATTTATAAGGCCTTAGCGTGAACGTTAAGTTACTTTTGTCGTTTAATGAATTAATTACCAGATTTATGCCATCCAAACGTTTTTATTGCTACCGACCATATTCACGATAGCAATAAAAATAAGTGGATTTGTTGGATAAACAAACTAAGCGAAAAATTATTTCATGCGACGCGTTTTCACAAAATTAAACCTGACTCTAAAACTTGCGTCTTTATTTTTATTACAAAATCCCGAGTCATTTCAGAATGAGGTCAAAATGGCTGATTGGGACGAGATGGAGGAAGGACTACACCAAAAACAAGCCGCTGTCAAGCACAATCGTCGAGAACGGCATCTCAAAATCTTTTTATTCGCAGCCCGGCCCCCTATGGTTCCTTCCCTGCTTTCCTTTCAGGCCATTACTTGCCGAGTCACTTCCGCACCCGGAAAAGGATCGGATAAGGCCACTTTGGGGATTTCGATCCAATATAATCATCCGTTTTCGTGAGCAAGGCAGCCAAAGTTGAAGTTATTCGGCGATTCGAATGGGGATTGCCGGACAAAACTGCCCTAGACTAGTAATTCCCAGTGGGCTGACTGAGCATTAAATCGGCCAGATATATTATATTTCTACAGATAATTACGAAAATTCCTCCACATCCCCACTGAAATATTATAATAAATGTTAAACGCATTATTGAATGTTGTGTCGCATTCAATAATTTGTTAACAATCTCGTAATCTGCATGAACTTTTCCATTTTAAGGAAATTTAGTTGTTAAATTTTAAGTAGTTGTAATTATCCCTCATCCGCTAACGTCATAGCCACAATTACAGCATAACATAAGGTGCAGTGTTTCCTCCCTTTACTCATTTTAAATTGATTGCGTATTAGATAATGCCATGACAGCTTTGATTATTACCTAGACTAAAATATAAGTATTTATTCCTTCAAGCGGTTCCAAAGCGCTCCGTTTTTTATTACAATAACATTTTTGGCTGTAAATACGTTTTTACTCGAGTCAACAAATGAAAAAATTTCCTTGTCACATTCATAATCTGCTAGTTATGTAATTCCTTAGTAATAATATTTGAGCTTGCCTATAATATACATAATATTCAGATTTTCATATTCAATATGAGTAAACCTGACCCATTGCCCAACAATTGGTAAACATTTTAATAAAAAAAGAGATTGATTAATATAAAGTACATAATCAATTTACAACCAAATTAAAGGTATTTGTAACAGAATGGGTGTCATAACTCTCCCCTGACATAATTACAGTGGAGTGAAGAGGCTTTTTATGAGAAAATAGTTAGTGTTATTTTGAATCATTACATAAATGTCCACACATAACGATACATCTTCCTCTCCCTGAAAACTACACGATGTTCGTCCATTGTTTTTTATTATATTTACATATCGTTAAGCAATGTAATCAATTAACTAGTCACACTCGTGGTTACAGAAACATAGCAAATTTCTTACAATCAGTTGATACATAGCAACATGCAGAGAACGAGGTCTCCACATGGCAACGAATTAGATATCGAGGTTCCACTGAAAACTTAGATTAATTAATATTAAAATATATTATTCACCAGGTAACCGAAAAGTTGTGGTTGTATTTTTATTTGAAATGCTTAAACTTAGATCAATTTGAACATACTGATTGCTATTTACAGACCGGTGCGAGTTACAGTGAGTATCATACATTGATTTTTCATACTAGTTTTCTAACAGCTGATTATAGGGTTCAGGAGAGTCACTGTTCTAACATTCCAATTTCTGGTATATCGTCCTACATTCTCTCTTCTAGGTGCCCCGTTATTAAATCCCTCTTTGATTCCTCACATCGTCAACAATTTCCTATTTCGTCACGAGAAATCTTTTTCTCTTCTTTCCTCTTCCAAACTTCACCTGTGTTCACCACTCTATTACCCTCTTCAACATTCACTCTCTTTTCAATATTTTCTCTATCCATCCCTTCTGCCTATCTTCAAACCTCCGCCACCATCTTCCTTTCCTCTCCAGCCATGTCTAATACCTCCTCTTTTGTCCTTCTCGCGTTATATATTTTTCTTTAAAATGAGACCAAATTAATTGATTTCTAGGTTAAAATGATATTTCGCTTAAACTAACCTATATTCAACCCCGCCTTCCTACTTCTACGAAATCTCCCCCATTTTATTCAAGTATTCCATCGGTTGAATTTAGGTCGTATTGAAAATTAGAAAAAATCTCCAGATTTACAACACTACCAGGCCTCTAGTCACCTTAGTTCTTCCTTTTTCATCTCAGCATCGTATGTAAAGAGGTCAGTATCTCCGCCAATCAAGTACATATAGTATATAATTTTAACTCGTTTCGGTTGGAAACAATGTGAAAATATCTACGGCATAAAAGTCTACTATTGAGTACGTATGATTCAGTCACTAAGCGGACTTATTCAGATGTTCGCCAATACATGGAAATCAAGCTCCCATTTACGTTCTCTCCTACCTGACACATGGAGTGGGCAGATGCATTTTCAAAATACACTCATCACAAGGGATTCTGCTCGGTAGGAGCTTCGCCTGCTTCACCAAAAATGCTTTGCTTAAAGAAATATTTTATATTTAGATAATATACATTGCGTACGGTTTTTCGTAAGTTGCTTGCACCTACGGATAACTTTTTGTAAAATTATTAATCTAACTTATTAATTTTGGGTTAATTCGCCATTATATTAGCCTGAATATGCAGGATTTTCTACAATCACGCGACCCTCCACAATAATAAGGGGAAGCTCCTCCTATACCAGGAAAATCTTCTATGGTGTGTTTGTATTTAGGTGTTTTTGAAGGGCAAATTCTATTCGTTACGAATCAGCAGCCATGCCAGGAACAGCACGAGGGGCAACCCGCGTCGTGGCGCCCTTTGCCGGAGAGGGGAGGTTGGGCGGGAGGTCAAGAAGAAGGGGGTGGGGCGGTTCGGGTTCGATTCACGCGTTCGGCCCCCAACACCTCGCCCCCTCAGCCCGTCTATAAATATCTGCGGAAGGAATGGAGAAAAAAGAGAATAGCGGATCGCGTGCGGCTGCTGCTGGAGAGGCACACACGCAGGAAAAACCACGCGAAGGGAAATGTGAAGAAAGAGAGGCAGAGAGGCGCGGAGAGGCTGATGAGGCGAGTACTGCCGGGAAGGGTTCGTTGGACGAAGGAATGCGGCGTCGTGTTTTTAAGGTGGTGGGAGCGGTAATCGTGAGTCATTGAGTGCACATTTTAATAACTTTTTGAGAAAGTCGAAAAAAAATATTGGACCGCACTTCTACGCTGGAAATCACCATACATGCTGTGACAAAAATGATGCAAGGTTTATGTTTCAAAATTTTCGCCATAACGAAAGCAATTCTATTACATGAGTTTACGGCGTGGAATTCGAAATTTAAAACGGAAACCACACGAAAAATTAGTCATTTAATCGGCATGAAACATTTTCATCTCCATCCTAAACGCGTTACTTAGGCCATATCTGATTGTCTTCAGTGTTATATATCATGTTCTTAGGTCGTAAAAAACATTTCTACTCACAGTAGAAAATTTTTGCAAAATTGCAATATGTCTTCAGTCTAGAGGGCATTTTTAGCGTTCGGCGTAAAACACAAGTCAACTTGGAGATTTATCCATGCATATTTAGTTATTGACTGGGAATTTAGAACAAAAAAATATTCTTGCGTCACTAATATAAAAATATTTACTTTATGCTACTTACAGATGAAATCAAAAAATAAAATTCAAACAGGGTCTCTTCTGTGACTAGCGAAAAATCTTTCCCAAACTATCTCAAATACGTAACTGGCGTATTAAAAATGGAATAGGAATCAGAACAATCAATGCTCCGATAACACCGGGAAAAGCCATTCCCCACGAAACGAAATTAACAATAGTTCAACCGTTGCGTTTGCAAAAGGCTACTATACTTGAACTTAATAGTCCTTCCAAGAGCGCAGGAAAAGCAATCTCCGTGATTGGACCGGCTTTGGATTGGAAGTACTGGGGAGTGGTATCAGCTACAAATCCGCTCCCGGTCAAACTTTCCAGTTCCAAATTGTTCTTTTTAATATTTTTACATTGATAGATTTTCTAGGATTTTCATAGAGAATAGGGCAATATGTTACGAGCGTAGTATAGCTGCGAATAGTGGACACGGGTGGCGTTGGGTGCACGAGAGGAGCGGATGCAACCAGCCGCCCAAATAGTGCTTTTCGCGACTATATTGTACAAATTGAATGTACTATTTTTTATCATAAGAGCATCGAAATTATCAACACACATATTACATACATATATGCAAATGTTTCTCATTTCATAAGATAAGGCGAGCCGTAAAACGCTCCGTGGAATTCGACTAGCAAGGAAAAATGCCATTGTTGAAATCTGAGAAATATACATAATTTATATCTAAGAACGTAATTTTTAAATAAAAACGAAGAGTACAATACACCAATTGCAAAAATTAAGTTAATTTCGGCCACGCGATAGAGAAAATATAAACCCTATATCATGATTGTATGTAGTTTAAAAAAGAAAATATAATAAACCTCTGCGCTGATTCCAATGCTTTCATTACACGAGTAAGAAAGGGGTCCATTTTGGGGGCCATTGCTCCAATGAATTCCTCGCACTATGCATGCTAGAGCGTGCAATAATGAAAAAAACGCAAGCAGTACGTAACTGACTATTTGGCATACGGAGAACTCAACGCTAAATGGCATCTTCCCAGCATGTATGACAAATATAAAAATACCAATGGCCGCCGTGGCAACCTCAGTTTACGGTCCTAAAGTAGAATACTCAGAGATGGTCATGCCGTCAGACGAGTGGTTTAGAAAACCGGAGAAAAGGCGTATTTTTCTGAATTCTGTGACGTAGTTTCTGCTTTCCGGAATTACAAAATATCCACCAGGCCACGCGTACTCAGACAATATAACGAACGTCACATTTTATTTATGAATTTTAATTTTCATTAAAATATAATTTGCATCCATTCTAGACCCATTAAAAGACTAGATGGGATTGCCTTAGTAAGCATTTCTAGTTTAGGCATACTTAAATTGATTAAGGTACAGTCAATAATAATTACGAGCAACGGCCGATACAGAATTCTGAACATGTTCATGTAGGTAAATATTAATCAATAAAAACTCTGTTAAATGATACCAATCAAAAAAGTAAGAACTATTTCTGCTATTTATAATGAAAATATATAATTTTAGTCAAAAATTTAAATCGATATTATAGGAAGTTTTTCTATATTTTGACTTAGTTTTGCAAAGTATGCTACAAAATTTTCGTCCTTTGTGTAAAGGGTTGTTAATTGTTTATTACATATGTACACATGTAATTCAATCACATATATTATACCTTATTCTTGTTCTAATGAGTAATTCATTGCATTAAATCCACCAAGCACGAATGCAGTTCATTAAAACACTGCCTTCTGGCTTTTCATTATATATTCTGCCGACTGAACCACCCTAATTGCGGGATTCAAAAAGTATGATAGGTGATAAAAACCTACATCTACATACTATCCTGTAAGCCGCCACATGGCCGGGGGTGTTAGGAAATTAGCCGTGCAAAGATAGATATAAGGGATTAGGTTTTGGGAGGTAAAATGGTAACGTGTATTATGGGAGTCTGTTTAATGAAGCTCAGTTTTTATTATGGTCGCTTACTGTACGCGGAAAGAACGAGTTTTTGTACCTATCTGTTCGGCAATGCATCTCTCTTATTTTATCGCTTCCGTCATACCAGGTGTAGTGAGGCGTCATAATACCTAATATTCTCTGTGTCGTTCTGAAACACACCAGTTCTGAATCTTTCGAGCAAACTTACTAAATCATAGTCGTCACACATAATAGTTCTTTATTAATGCAAAGGTTTTATCCTTAAAATATCTAACAACGAAAACTTATTTATTTTATAATATTTAATGATTTTTTATCTTTTTACCCGTGTTTCTCTTTAATGCGGATTGGCTGCACTATGGTCTGTGGCCAGAGGCGCATCTTATACTTTCCACGCAGCATCCGAGAAGGCGTTGCATGGCTTCGCCTCAAAAGCCCTTGGCCGCGAGCGTCACCTCCTAACCTCCGACCGCCACCGCTATTTCTTTAAGGCGTCTTCGCTTCCACTAAGCCAATTTGCCGCCAATGCATTCGCCTTTCATCAGATCAGGCTTACACCGCCCCACAGCCCCCCCCCCTCCCAACTCGACTTCGTTTCCTTTCAAGTAAGCGAACGCAGTCAATCCGCACATCTACTCACCTGTTCCTCGAAAATCGAGTCTCCTATCCTCGCTTCAGAATCGTCGATAAATCCTTTCGATTCTCATGTTTCAACCGTTGATTGCGAACGAGTATTTTTCACGACAAGCGAAAAACGCAGTGCACAACACTGTTCTCCTTCCGACGTCATTATACGGCAGTGAAACATAGACATGCCAAGATAGGCATCAGAGAAGTCTAGGAAGGGTAGACTACGGGAAGTATGGGAAATGGGTACCTAAGAAGTGCGTGCGGGTAAAGTAGAAAGGATAGGATATAGTGAGTGCTAAAATAATTCTGGTTTGATCCTCCAGTTGTGGACACATTACGAAATAAGAGCACAGAGATCAAACACAACCCTTAGGCGAATAATTTCTCCTCAGTGAATTTCAAGCAATTGAGTAACCATCAGCGAGCGACTCCGCGAACCCTCCATCACACTGAATGACCTAGAGGTAACATATAGAAGAGTTTATTCTTGTTTCTGATTAGGTTTCTTTAGGTCTATATGCCTTTGTGACATCAATTGCATAGCTTGGCAACGAAAATATCTCTCATTCGGGCTTCTTTGGATTGGCCATGTAGAGAGAATTGATGAGATAAATAAATTCATGATACCAGAGTGATTTGTGCTAGAGAATATTCGGAGTCTCAAGAATAATACTCTGTGTGAAGCAATACATTAGTGTAATGGAGGCGAAAGTTTTTTGTATGGATAGGGCATTATGGAGGAAATAATTAATAGGGAGCGAATTATCTGGTGCTAACGACAACAATAAATATCTTTGACATCGCCCACCCCGAAAGGAATAGGCGGATCCATTAGTCCATGGTTACCACTTCATTTTACCCTAAATAGTTAACACCTCATTCGCATAGATTTATGAATCGAGTTACAATAGTGGTAAAGCATCCAATTCTCGTCCCGTAGGTCTATCAGAGGCCTCGCATCGAGTCCACAACCTGGCGAATTTTTTATTAAACAGTCCTAGTTTGTTTAATTCAAGTTAATAAAATGTTTATAAAAACAACTTTGTGTTTTAAACATTTAATTAACTAGGACTAAAATGTACAAAAAATGAAACAGGTTTTTTAGCATGCTTTTCTAAAAAAATATTAAAAAGTCTAAAGAAAGAAATATCTTAACCTCGTACTAAAAAAGAAAATGAAATAATATTTTCTCAAGTGAATGAAAATTTAGCCTAGCACTGGAAATATTCAATTCAATTCAAGGATATTAGCCACGCAATGATAAGACCACAACAAAAAGCATGGGGCGCGACCTCATTTAGGTTTTGCACCTTACCTTAAGTTCATTTAAAGATTTTCTAGAAGTTGTATATTGAAGCTCTCTATTCCATTGAATACCAAACTCTTCATATTTAATGAATTTATATTGATATCGAATATGAAAGAGCGCCCCACGCTTTTCGTTGTGGTCTTATCATTATGTGGCTAATTTCCTTGAATTGAATCTAATTATTTCCAGTACTAAGCTAAATTTTCATTTAATTGAGAAAATATTATTCTTTTAGTACGATGTTAAGATATTTCTTTTTTTTAGATTTTATAATATTTTTTTAGAAAATCATGCTAAAAAATCTTTTTTCATTTTTTTATTAGCTCTTCACACGTGGCCAAACGCTCACCACACGGAACTTATGTCCTTCCGCACCTAAATCGTGCAATTGTATTTTAATCGGCCTTTTTGAGGAGGTTGGAGCGAATTTCGATCATGCACAGACTTGCGTAAAACTTTTAACATGAACATCAGTTATACATTTAGATGAAAGTAAACAAAACTTACATAATATCGATATGGCTTTTTTGACAATTCATCGTCATTTTAACACGTATTCTTAAGGCGCAGGACACATAATTAGTAATAATTCGATTAAATATGAACCAATTTTCTTCTTAGCGCGAATTAATACTTTTTTGTCACAATAACTGCAGCTAGTAACATCAAGGTGTTACACCGAGTCTAATAATCGAAAATAAAACGTTAAAATATACATCTGTCGATATTTTGAATACCGTGCCAAAAACTCATAGCAGTCTATAATTATGGAATAAAGGTAAAAAATATTTTTAGCGTATTTTCAAATGCAGCCTGCATGGTGAGATCCAAAGTATAAACCGATGATCTAAAATGAAGTTCAATCCAAAGACTTTTGAACCCTCTTAGCGCCACGGGCCGATATATCGGCTTTTGCTCCACGGGCGAAAAGTGCCACGAGCCGATATATCGGCTTGAGCGTAGACTGGATTTAAAATGAGAATAAGTTTATACATTTTGTAATAGATAGTAATTCATTTTGGTAAATATTATAACCAACAATTCCATTTTGTAAAATAAAAAAACATTACATTGATATCTAAAATAGAAACTTCATATTGTGTTTTTTCAGAAAGTGCTACAAAACTCTTAAATTTACGTTTGCACTTTTCGCTTGTACAACCAAATATCGGTGGCACTAAAAGGCTTAAGGCTTACTTTTAAAAAATTTAAAATCTTCCCTCAATGACGTACGATTACCGCCCCAGCCAACTCAAGTCGTACGGACACACAATCGCATGAAATAGCGCCGCTATCGCTCTAAGAGTGAGCCAGTCGTCTACCGCGTGCGAACCAAGTCGCTTTATTTCCACTTCTAATGTGATCAGCCTCCAAATAGGAAGCTCAGAGTAACGGCTTCAGTTCTTGAGGGACGGCTCTTTCTAGACCCCATAAAAGGCACTTTCTTCGTGATATCTCGCCATTAGAAGCGCCCCTGAACGATCCGGAGGCACGAGCCTGCATTATAACCGCCTATTTGTGCAGTGGTCGTGAATCGAGATAAACGACCGACGACTTAGGACGGCAATACCATGCGAGGCAATAATAATGCATTTCCACCGCTGCAACCACATTCAAAACTCGTAAATGCTGTCTACACGCCCAATATCGTAACCCAAAGAAATAAGATACATGCGGCGTGATGGAGAAATAAGGAATGTCTTGCATCTGGGAAATGGCTGCAAATCTCTGGGGTTTGCGTAGAAATTCCTGTTCGCTTAGTTTCTTCTTTTCAGTCTGGCTACGGTTTTTGGGATAATTTTTTAATGTTATATTATTTATTAATTTTTTAAAACACTCAAAACAGCAATAAATGCAATATAACTAATAAATTCAGGCTTCACTTTGTGGAACCTCTCCATATCAGAAATCGAAAGATTCAAGTAATGGTCCACTAATGGAAGTAGGCACCATGCTAAATTTTCATTCAATTGAGAAAATATTATTTTTTTAGTACGATGTTAAGATATTTCTTTTTTTAGATTTTATAATATTCTTTTAGAAAAGCATGCTGAAAAATTCTTTTTTCATTTTTTATTAGCTCTTCACACGTTTAGTACAATGGTCCGCTTGGAAGGTCCGCTTGGAAGGTCCGCTTAGAAGATGTCATTACGTGACGAAACCCGGGTCGTAAATAATAAAAATATAAGTGGACCATTACTTGAATGTTTTGATTAGCAATAAATGCCTTTTAAATTGAGTCCAATCAGCAAAAACATGTAAAAAATAACAAAAAATAGCGGGAAATACGACAGTAATAAACAAAAACAAGGCAACGTTGAGGAAGAGAAGAGAAAATCGACCCAGTGCGTTTTTAGTAGGAAGGAAAACACGATGCTTGAACAGATGGTCGAGAATAAGGAAACTTTTCGCTAAAAGCATTGAAAATGAAGGTAGTCGGTAGGATAGGGATTCCTGGGAAGTGGAAACATGGATTTTGGGTATGTGTAACAGAGAAAGATTGCGAATAATACGGACAGGGATGCTGAGTAAAAAACAGGGGAGAAGAAGATCAGAACGGAAGGAACCGTTCATGAGTAAGAGTAGGAATTCAATGTCTGAATTCATCCGACGATAGGGGAGACGTGAGAGGCCTAGCGACGATAAGAAAACATCGTGAGAGCTATCTCTAAAGGAAGGCACGCGATGACGGAGGCATTGTTTGTGGCAGAAACAATTCCGGGGGTGGGAATGTCGGATTTCCTTCAACCATTTAATTCCTGAGCCATCATGTGAATGTTCTTGCTTCATGCACTCTTTCGACTTATTCAAAGCTTGTTTGCACATCTTCAATGCTTATTGCACACAAAGTTTTATATCCATAAAAAAATTACATTTTCGCAAATGTTGGCAAATATTTTATCTAAAATTTTAAATGAATGAATATTCTGTCAATAATAGTGACAGTAATTGAGTAATTCAGACTAACCATTATTTAAAAGATTTAAGTTTCTCCTGGTGAATAGTATAAATAAACTCTTCTCGGGCTCTGCACCAGGTGATTGGCTTCATGTTTGCCGACGTTTCGTTTACAATCTGACACGGACAGAGTAACACGCCTTGAAAATGGAAAACAAGTCGTTTTCCGAAACGTCGGCAAACATGAAGCCAATCACCTGGTGCAGAGCCCGAGAAGAGTTTATTAACCATTATTTCTTTTCCGCTAACTATATATTTATCGGCTGTGTCGTCGCAACGGGTATTCTTTCCAGCCAATGGTACAGCGATGAAGGGCTGTGAGAGAGATCGGAGGCGGGGTATGTCACGGGGTCCACAAGACCCGGCTCAGTTGCCCCCGAGACTTAGGAGAGAGTAGATCACACCTAAAGTGAAAGTATGTTTTGCGCTTGCATTGACGTCAAAGTCAGGGTTCATGTGGCTGAAGCTGTAATCGTCAGTCGTTGAGTTCACACTATAGGAACTTTTCTTGGAAATCGAAAAAAAAATCACTTAAGAGCAAATGTTTATTCGATGGAAATCACCGCACATCTACATCCCAGCCTGCGATCCGCCGCATGGGAGTGTGGCAGGGGGTGTTAGGACACCAGCCGTGTAAAGATGCCAGGGATAAGGTTTTGGGGGGTGAAATGGTGACGTGTATTATGGGAGAGTATTTGGTGGAGCTCAGTTTTTACTGTGGTCACTTATTGTGCGCGGAAAGAGCGATTATTTGTACCTATCTGTAAAGTTGTGAAACTATATGTTTGTTCGTAGCAGTTTTTAATGAAGCGTGCAGATTTTATTTGCACTTCATCATTTTTTTTGGTCAAATATTTATTGCCAGGATTTCAAATGCTCGCGGCATATTCGAGGTGTGGCCTAACCAAAGCGAATTAGCGTCTCTCTTTCACTTTCTCACCCATGGTCCTTATTATACGCTTAACAAAACCTAGCCTCGTTACATGTCGTAAATTTAGTACCGTACATGAAGTAAAACAAATGATGCACGAATTATATTTTTGAAATTTCCCCTTAATTAAAGTATTGTTATGACATGGTTTTACCGCACTGAGTCCAAAATTTGAGCGGACATTATATGTAAATATGAGTTTTTTACTAGGCATATCATCATGATGTTTGCTATCAACCATTAAAATAATACGAAACGTATAATTTCAAGTTTGCGAGAAAATCTGTACATATTAATCAAATTATTGCTAAAGAACTGACAATAGCGTGTTAAAATAGGACAACATTGCTGAAAAAACCAAATGGGCGACATGCGAGTTTTTTACACAGAAGGAAGAGACTAAAAGCGAATGCTCAGTCACAGACCCCTCCCCCTCTACCCCAACCAAAAAAGGTCCACATGAGCAAACCAACAGTGAAATTCCCTCTGTCTACTTTGGCGCAATAGGTGTTGGCCACAAGGAGTTCGTGCCCGTTGGAGACACAGTGAACGGTGAATTTTACGTAAAAGTTTTTTAAGATTAGGGTTCGCCACGAGATAGGATATTTTAAATAAACTTTCATAACTCCACTTGCAAGATATTATTGACATGACCTGGGTTTTGGTACTTACGCTGGCATTCAAAGTCCCCATTTATAAAAAATTCGTTCCAATCTATGATTATATCTCTAACTAATTATCGTTTCCTATTCATAGCCGTTGATGAATCACTGATTAATCAATCGCTGATTCTTGAATCAGAGATTCATCAATCTCTGATTGATATGTATTCACAGATGTCAAACAATCATAATTTATTATTCTGGTATTCATAGTCAAGTAAACTGTAATTATTTGGCTGAATAATCATCGCTTCGAGTCAATCGACTCGACATCTTTCGACTTAAATTAATTTGAGATTTTCATTGTTGCATGTCAGTAGTTCTGTAATTGTTCACGACATATCCGTGTCTTTACGTTCAAACAGTACAATTTTATACGGTACTAAAGGCATATAGTACTCAACAAGACCGTCTACTACCTTGAATTGATTAGGATTTTCGTGCAGTGGTATTTTCTTCGGATAAATTGACGCATGTGATTGCGGACGACGATGTGCCAGCGTATCACTGAAGGCTGCGGAAAATATGTGGACCCCAGAAGTCAAGGGGTCTAAGTGACATTTAAAAAAAACAAGTTATGTACAGGAATGGGACGTGAAAATATAAATCTATTAGGTGGTAAAGGGATCCAAGTGATTTTCTGGATAGGTGATGCTATCTAGAGTGGGTTGTACCAAACATTTTCAACTTTGACTTAAGTTTTCTCAAAACAACGATTTTGTTACTTAGATCCCTTGACTTCTGGCGTCCTCATATATATTAGGGACCCGGCGAACAATTGTAGATTCACCAATGATTGATTAAATATCCCGTCTATGAATACCAGCCTCAGTGTCATCTTCAGGTGATACAAGAGTCGAAACCACGGTCGAAGATAGATCGCCCATACAGCTGGAACCTCCAACAACAATGGGTTCAGTCACACGTCGCTGATTGCGAGGGAGGCACTGGACGAGCATATCGCAGCAAAGCTGCAAAACCTCCCAACAGTTCAGAAGCGACTTCCTTTCATTTCATTGAATGAAAATGAGCCAGGTAGGACATCGCTTGCGGATTATTGAGATTTTGGTGGGGTTTCTGGATAAACTTTTTGGTTGCCGACTTCCAGCGGGGTCGTATATTAAAACTATCGGAATGATTCCTATCATTTAACTAAGGATTCACGAGGTACTACAACGAACGGTTCGAGATTTTGGCATTATCAAGCCACTGAGGTAGAAGGAGAGGACCTGGCATCATCAAACAATAGCCTGAAATCTGAAATATCCACTAAATAAGAATAAGAATAGAATAATTATTGCTAAACAGTTTTTGCAGTGTTGTGTACAATATCAAGGAGCTTTAGGCAGTCTCAAAGGTCACAGACCTGACTGAAGACGGCCTTCCATAAATGAAATGCATTTCTGGCACTAAACAAAAATATTTTCAAAAGTATATATAATAACTAACAAAAGAAGATTTCATATTATGCCAATAGTGAACTAGAAAAGCAAATACAATAATAATAATTTGCATTGAAGCTTCTTTATTCTACTACATTGTGCTATGGTTTCTGCTAGGAATACGGAACATTATTTCATCGATTGGATCGGATATTTGGGGAGGCGGCTGACGGCTAAGTTCATTTGTGTCATAGAGGAAGGTATTGGAGGAAGGGTGGATAGAAATCCGGCGTCGGCAGGAGCCCGCTCTAAACGAGAGACGCCAAGAGGACCGTGGTTTAACGTCTCGTCCAACAGACGGAGTACTGGACTTAAGCGCCCTCCAAAAGACACTCAAGTAGGGGCCAGGTCAGAGATTTGAATCCTGGCCGTTAGTGTGGTTAGCCAGTACTCTAGCCACCACACCAGATCGAAATATAATTATAAGAATACTCTGAAAGTAAGCGCGTCAAGATTTTAAGTAGGTTACTGAAGGAAAGTATCGTAAAACTAAAAAAATAGTGCGTCAGCCTGTAAACACCGAGGTAAATCGGGGAGACCATAGAGGGCGGTCCGACTACAACCTCAACGTTTCAAATCAATCGTAAAAATATCATGGAGCCTTCTCGATTGACTTTTCCTGGTGGGAATCTTCTTGATGTATTTGAATATCGCAACTATAAACGCAACAGACAATATTATTCCTCCTTGACTGAGAGTTATCCTATTTAAATGGGGTCGGCGTTTTCCATCCAGTCTTCTCTTCCGTAGAGTATTGCCCAAGGTTTCTTCCTTTCTTCATCCTCATTCCTCAAAATCTTCACATTTATCTAACTGAGTTCTCCAAAACCATAAGCCTTGCAGGCCGGGATGTTTTCAATGTACACGGTTTTTTGAATGTCCACTTAATGCGCCAAACGAACACGCTCGGCAGTGCAAGGGCACAATTTTTGTGCCGGAGTAACGCGACCGGAAGATAAAGGTTAACTTCATTTTCACATCCCAGCTTAGAGGTTCCTCTTTCCTGACCCTGTTAATATAGCTGTCCTCTTCAAAAAATAATCCTCATCATTTCTTTCAATATTCACAAACAATCTGTATCTATCAGGCAATATACGCAATGCAAAATATTTCAGACACTTAAGCCAATCATCCGAATGGATAAAACTGATACTAATCTCGAACCGTTCGTTGTACCACGCGACTCTTGGTTATCAGATCGGGATTATCTCGAACGGTTAAAACGCAACCACCCTGAATTTACGGTGGTTTGAACAAAATATCATTTCAAATAAAAATCAATGAAATTGGTCTCAATTTATAGCAAAATATCTTACTCTTCCAAAAATACTAAAATATCAGCCCCTTACCGAGCCACTTTCCGAGATATTTGCCAAAATATAGCAGCCCTATTACGTGTAAAATGGCACGTGTGTGCACTCCAGAGAGACCTTATAAAAAAATGAGGAATTAATAACACCTAGATCTCGTCAAAAAATTTACATTGTGAAGTTCGCATGTTTCCTCAAATATTTATGAAAAATAATCATATAGTCACCGTACTTATTCTCTCAGGATCACAAAACATCCTTCTGTTGTGAAGGATTGTTAAACGTGCCGCGTGAAAAAATAGTCAAAATAAAGACTTATGAAGATATTATTACTTAATTACTAAGAATTTCAGTCAAATAAAAGTATACTATCTTACCACTCATCATTCAATATTTAATTCATACTTCCTATGGCGGCTGAAATTAAAACCAATAAGTCGAGTATAGTCTTTATTATGACCAGGGAACTAAGTCGCTCAAACTACCTTACAGACTCGAAAAAACGCTGAAAGTGGCGGATAAGGGGTCATATTTTGAAGAATATTAACGCAACGTACGAGGGCTGTTCAAAAAGTAATGATAAAAAAAGCTTCACAGGTAAAAATATTTATTCAGTCTTCCAAATCTACATGCTCTTTTTCGGAGTAACCCCCCTGTTCTAATGCACTTCTGCCGCCGATCCTGCCACTTTTTAACACGAACGTCAGATCATCTTTCTCGAGCTCCTGGCACCGCGCCTCTACAGCTTTGATAATCTAATGATTGGTCTTGAATTTTCGTCCACTGAGCGGAAACTTGACCTCGGGGAGGAGCCAAAAGTCGCAAAGGACCAAATCTAGACTGTACGGTAGGTGGGGTACAGTTGCGACGCCTCTAGCATTCAAGAAATCTACTACTGTGAGCGACGTTGGGCCGCGCACGCACGTCGAGAGACAATTTTGAATTTGATCCGGTGTTAGCAGGCGCGGCACCCATCTGCAAGACCTGTCGCATGGCCAAATCATATAGCAGAATCGAAAATGCGCTGCTTACTGAAATGCCTAGATACGTGTCGAGCTCCCTAATGGTAATTCGTCGTTTTTCGTAGACTACATTGGCAGCTGTATTCATTACAAACTCTGTTCGAGACGTTGAAGGACGTCCCTCTCTTAGCTCGTCAGGAATGTTTTCTCTACCATCCTCAAACGCTTAATACCACTTGTAGAAGGTCATCTGGTTCGTAACATCTTCACCAGACACCATAGTTGATAATTCACACTCATCTTTTCGGTTCTCCCCGAGTTTCACGAAAAATTTCACGGTACAACGTTGATCTAACTTTTCATCCATGCTGGACATGGTAGGCGGATATCTAACACATGTTACGCGAATCGTCACATGCGTCCATTCACTGCACAGATCGACTTAAAACTGGTCGTTATAGATGGCAAACAGAATGGGCTACACGATGGTATGCAGCATTGCTACTCTTCGCAGCATATTTTCCCTCAAGGTCTCTATTATCATTACTTTTTGAACAGCCCTCGTACATATATCTTAAATAAATTTAATGTTACGACTTCAGTCCCAATGCTTACTGGGCAAACCCTTTACATCACCTACCCTCATTTGTAATTTGAAGACTTCGTACGATACAGAATGGCAAAAATCAAACAATGGCGTGGATCTATAACACCGATTACGTCAGATTACGTCAATTTACATCGATGTTTTTCATAAAAGAACATAAAAACAGATGAAATACTTGAAACGTTTCAATTAAAAGTAGTAAGTTATAGTGTCAAAAGCCTTTACGGAGGAGGATTAAGGAAGAGATCGTGGAGGACCACGACCTCTTTGTTAATAAGAAAATTTAGATATAACATTTACAACATCACATACGACCCGGCATTCAACGCTGTGTCATCTTCAGATACTGTTTTAAATTAAATTTTCTGAAATATGGAATACCACAAAGTTAAAAAGGAACTTATTTCTTCATTAATCGATGTTGACGATGATGCCATTGTGGAATACTCTATTCCACATAAACGCGCATTGAAAGCATTGAGTTCTATTCCTATTGGTGGATGACTATATCAGGTGAAGGACTCCGGGAGAAGGGAAATAAAAATTAAAAAAACTCTTGAGTTAAAGGCTTTTCAGAGTACGACTATACGTTCACCTCACAGCAGCGCCTCCCGACTGCCACGCTTCGAACCTATTCTCTCCTGAAAATATTTGCCACGGGTGTCGTAAAAATTTCTTAAAATTATAAAAATGATGCCCATATTAAAACAACATATCATGAACGATATAGCCCAAAGCCCCTCAACTCTGTATAGATAATTCTGTAGAGATCAAGAATGGAGTTCCCACTGTGCGTTTAATGAGTACACTAATTTTAGAGGGATTAAGATGAGAGCCCATAGAGGCTCGTAGGCTACACGCTAGGCTTAACTCGCTTGAGAAATTCAGAACTGATATTTTTCAGAGCGACAAAGAGAATATTATTATGACGCCTCACTACATCTAGGTCTAACAGAAGCGACTAAATAAGAGAGATGCATTGCCGAACAGATAGGTACAAAAACTCGTTCTTTCCGCACACAATAAGCGACCACAATAAAATCAGAGCTCCACTAAATACACTCCCATAATACACGTCACTATTTCACCTCACAAAACCTTATCCCTTCCATCCTTACAATGCTGGTGTTCAAACACCCGCTGCCACATACCCATGTGGCGGTTCACAGGGTAGTATGTAGGTGTATTTTTTTCGAAATTGCCCAGCCCTTGGTGGCTCTGTTTCTGTATTTCAGCGAGAGACAGGGGTTCAATGCTAGAATTTTCTCTCCGAATCGATTATTTCGATAGGTTTGCAACACAATTCGCTCAATTCCTAAAAATAAGTGACGCCATATTTATAAATTTTCATGCAATGTGTATGGGCAGGTTGAAACTTCATGCTGGCATTTGCGTGATTTTTCTCGGCTCAAAAACACAAAATCTCCGCCTTAAAATAGCACGATTGGTAGTCGGGAAAATACGACTTGAGTCTGCCTTTCTGAGAGTAGTTAGACCGACTCTGACACGGCATTTCGAATAATCCATCATTTTAAGTAGAAACCAAAAGCAAGTTGATTTCAGCATGCAAGCATCTAGTTTAAATTATCAAAGAATTGCAGGCGTAAATTTGTGGAAATATTCTATATCCATGATGATAAGAATAAAATATTAATAGTAAAGATATTGATAAAATTACCTTAGTAGATGACCTTCATAATGGTAAAGTGTCAAAACCATGGTCAGTTTTCATTAAAAGCAATGTAAAAATCAATATCGTTATTTTATTCCTATCATCATAGATAGTTTGAATTAATTCACACCACTGCCTGAGCCCGGCAATGCTCAGCATTTGGATGGCCGTTTGAAATTTTCGAGTCTGTAACGTACAATAAAACTTTTGTCTCTGTTGAGGCTCGTAATTCTCGAGACTTTGTCAAATAACCTTCGAAAACAACTAATTCGAAGGTTTCCACGGGATTTGATTCGAAGTACGGCAGCTTTCGGGCGTTCCTCCGCGTGATGTCAATGGCTGACATCTGTTTCTCCAGCCATCCTGGTGGCATCTTCAGGTCTGAAGTGGCGATGTATTGTTCTAGTTCGTCTTATAATATCCTTACTGGGTTCTACTGCTGCAGAAAGACGGGAGATCACCTGCCCAAGCCAGAGGACACTCCCGCACACACTCTTTGAGGGTGTGTATTCACTGAAATACTGCTACAGAAAATCCTACATCAGCCAGACAAGATCTGCAAAATGCAGGATAAGAGAGCACGAACGAGCTGCGATGAAGAAGCAATTCCGACTCTCCGCCGTCGCGGAACACGTTTGGTCAGAACCCGGCCACAAGTTGAACTTCGAGAATCCGAGGATTCCATCTAAGGAAAGCCACTACTACCCCAGATTAATCCGGGAAGCCATTGAAATCTCAAAGCATCCTAAAAGCTTGAACCAGGAAGACAGTTACAATCTTCCTAGCGTCTGGAAGAGGATGTTGAAAAAAATAAATACGGGAATCCAGCAATGCGCCAATCAGAGAAATTCCCGCCAATCAAACCCGGCTATAAAAGACGGACCAGAAATACGCATCGCCACTTCAGAAGTTAAGACGCCAGCAGGATGGCTGGAGAAACAGTTGTCAACCATGGACATCACGCGAAAGAACGCCCGAAAGCTGCTCCACTTCCACCTTCGAGGACAGATAATACAATAGAGAATACTACGTAACAAAGGGCGAAGTACGCCTTTCGACCCGCGTGATATTTCCACCCAAACCGAAAGCGAGGATGGCTGGTACGCGGGCTGCGAAGTACTATTCTTTCCCGTGTGACGTACACGATTGTTTCACATATGAATGGATAGTTCGGTAAAATTATAGTGGTAGATGGAGAGGGCATTAGGTCATCAAACTGTGGCATGACCACCGATTTAACAACCACATTGGTAATCCTTGCTCATTCCACACTTTCTTTTAAACAGCACGACGGAATGACGAATTATGGCCGGTCGCAAGAACATTTAGCAATGGAATCAACAGTTAAGAGATCCATGAATTTATAAATCTCATAAAAATATTCGGGATGCAAGAACACATCTACAAGTTACATAGCTGAGTAACCAATAGCAACTAGCTTTGAATTGAACGTTTGATCTAATCTTGTACCACCGGATACAATTTATGAAAGTTTAGCCTATGAATAATTGCTAATGCACATAATAATTTGTCATTTAGAGAAAACAAAATGGTCATAAGTCTTAAAACAATTCATTTATCAATTTATTGAGTCTCCAAGCGGTTCATTGCGCACCCGCCATCTTGCCTACTTATCGAACTCAGAACTCCATGCCATAAGTTATGAAACCAATAAATTTATCTAATATTTCTGCAAACACTTATTGAATAGTTGCCATGGCTTATGTGTTCCACACCATTGTAGAATAGATGAGTGTCGTTCCTGCAACTGGCCATTATCGGATGTAAAGAGAGAATATCTACCATCTGTTTGCAATATAAGGCAGGTAACTCTTGAAACATTTATTATTTACTTAGCAAAATGGATTAATCTAAGCTTCACCGTAATTTACCCTCTAATTGAAATTAGAATTAATCTAAATAAATAAAAAATATATGCAAGGAGAACTTACCCTCAAAAAGTAAATGCATGCCAATATCAAGTGTATTATACAAGAAAAACATCGAAAAATTGAAAAATTACCGCGTCAGATTGAGAGAACTGTAATAAAATTTAAATTTACAAAGATGGTGGACAGGTAAAGCAAACGATTCAGCTTTCAGCATTGGCCACAGTAGCAAGTGCATCTCCATTTGCCTCAATGACTAAAATCATCTTCGATTATATCTTTTAAGAGTCATTATTTAATCTGCCAGTATTTCACATATGACGGATCAAAATACGGTCATGTTTTTGACGGATATGGAATTTATTTCTTTTAAAACGCAGGTAAACTCTGGCTGTTTATGACTTGTATAGATTACTAGCTAAATTACCCGGCGTTGCTCGGGATCATACTTTGACTATTTTTGTTTGTGTATTTGGTTGACAAGGAAAATGCGTAAAAGAAAATCGATTGAATAAGTGAGGAACTTCATCTTGCGGGCATGATACTACTAATTTTAATAACATCATGCTTTCGGGTATCTGATAAATAAATTTTAACTCTCAATCTAGAGTGAAAGTAGCTTAAAAAAGCACAAAAAAATAAACCGCTGCACAAAATCCAAAGCTTAGCATTTCTAATCAGCTTAACTAAGCAAAATGAATTTTAAATGCATTAAAGGACGAAATCTGGTTGTAGAGCGAATATGGTATTGTTGATTTCAGGAGAAAATATTCGATTTTGCAGCTAAAAACGCGATTATTAGACAATAACGAAGTGGAAAAGATAATTGATTGAAAGAATTAAAAACTTTATTCTTTCAGCCATTTTATAAAAAAAATCCAATCTTCTATCATGAGTGAAAGAAATTTTAAAAGCAAAAAATGAAACCACTGCACAAAACCCAATACGTAGCGTAGACCACTAAAGGGTCCATTTTTGGGACCTTTTGGGGCCTTGAGATCTTTTTATAATAGCCTGCAATTTATCTGCTGCCTTGAACTATCAGCCTGTAAAATTTCAGCAGGATGAGATTAAAACTGAAGATTTGCAAAAAAAGACAGACAGACAAACAGACCATTCTTCTTCATATATATAGATTACTATGCAGATTGCAATGGCCAACCTAGTAACCGATTTTCCAAGTAACAAATGCTCTGAAATATTTCGAGCTTCCAAACCAATATCTCGCTATCCTCCATTTTTCATCGCCTCATACAGAATATTTCGATTAACTTATGTTCAAAACTCGTTCACTCAATAAACGATTCTTATTTTACGTTTCAATTCATCCGTTTCAATACGGTAAGCCTCTCAGGAGGGAAAATAAGTCGTTGCTAGGATACCAAAACATGAAATGATCTGAACAAAAAATAAGGCAAAAACGCCACTTTCTTCCCTCTTAACAGGGCAGAAAAACAAACTTACCATTTCGGCGAAGCAAAAAATTTATTTCTTGGATATTTCCCCATTGATATATCGCAATTGTCCCGGTATTTGACGGTAATGCGGTCATTTCGTTGGCCGCCCTTTGTTCAGAGGTGCGGAGGGATTAATGTCTCCGCTAGTTTTCGAATGAAATGAGTGGTGGCGGTTCGATTATTCGCTCGCGGCGCGATGTTCTTTTGTCGAAGGGGAGAAAATGGCGGAGGCGGAGGAGGCTAAAAGTGGCAAATGTGAGTGTTGTGGAGTGCTACTGCCGGAGCTAACGGCTTCTCACTTGTCAATCACGTCCATTGAGCGTTGTATAGCGTGAGAGGACGGAATTAAGATTAGGTTCCGCTTTGGTGTGGGTAGGTGTGTTCATTCCCGCGAGAGGCAGAAAGGGAGGGGGAGAGGGAGGAGGAGGAAGGGGGCGTAAGGAGTCGGGGAGGGGTGGGAGTGAGGGCGGAAGGGGGAGGGAGAGATGTTGGATTGCTGTTGGTTGAACTCCACGGGGAAGGGTTTGGTATGGCGCGGAGGGGAAGAGAGTTTGAATGACACGGTGGCAAGAAAATCGCGATACTATCGATTATTGCCGGCTCTAAAAGAACACAACAGTTACACTGCAACTGCTCCGCTACCAAAACAGTTTCAAAATGGGTAGGAGGGAGGAATTTTGCAAGAGCCAAACTATTACAGTAGAAACGATCACAGGCATAAGATTAAGGTAATTGACTGCAAAACCGATTAATTTAGAATGCCATTTTTTTCTAGTGCAGATGGGACCAAAATAGTTGCCATTGATCAGTTCTATCATATTTTGACCTCACTAGGTAAAATAGGTTTAGAAATTGCGCTAAACCTATTTTACCTAGAGAGTAAAAGAGGAAAGGACCATATGGAAGATCATACAGAAAAGGAGAACCAGATGAATTGGACACACCGTGAGACAAAATGGGATTGTGAAGAACATAATTGAAGGTGAAATAGAGGAGAAAAGTCCCCAGAGGAAGACCCTAGAGTAAGTTCAGGGATCAAATAAAGAGGAAAGTGCATAGGAAGAGATACCCGGAGGTAATGGAAGTAGCATTAGTTCGGGGAGGGTGGAGGGCTGCAGTCAACCGATCTTAGGATTGAACGACCAATGATGAATTGTGCTAAACATCTTAACATCATTATTAACAATTCGCGACGCATGAAATTTCCGGCACAAGTTCTCTTATGAATGATTTAGTGCCTTGTAGTACACTATATCTATCGCATCAATAATATTAGCCAGTAGTTGTATCTTAAATAGGGAACTGTGCGGTAGCATGTTTGTCTACGCAGTACTCTCCTAGTTTCTGCTCTGACCGAGCATTGCTTTCCTGACCGCTTTTGGCCTGTACCCAGCAGCCGGGGAAGATGCACGGTTCTGACTTGAACTGGAATGAGAGCTGCATGCCTGGTATAACATCAACCCATGCCACACACCATAATGGCGGCTTAAACGGTATTTTGTTCGTGAATAAATGTAACTGAAACAGCCAAGACTGTCTCGTAACGAACCAGAAGTATTCAATTACCGTGCGACTCACTCCTGTGGTAGCTATCACACGGTG
This sequence comes from Ceriagrion tenellum, assembly GCA_963169105.1. Taxonomy (NCBI): domain Eukaryota; kingdom Metazoa; phylum Arthropoda; class Insecta; order Odonata; family Coenagrionidae; genus Ceriagrion; species Ceriagrion tenellum. The sequence continues at coordinate 32,567,357 of OY720641.1, forward strand.
CTTCATAAATGAGGACATCAAATGAGTAGAAAATTAAGCGTAACTTCTTCAAACTTCCGTCGCTCACCCCCATTTCTATGCAATGTCGCCATTTCTCCGGCCACCAAACATGGAATTATTGGCATTATTAACATAATCTATATTTGCCATAGCTGGAATTTCTATATTCTGCGTAATATGATATCTCACTTAAATGAAGTAAAAATGTCATTTGGATCTACTGAAGGTACTTCAATCAGTCTACCTCCATTTGCAGCAATGGGCGGATGGAAAACAGTTGATTAACTACAGCTGAAACCGCCTGAGACAGATACAAACCCAATTGTAGCTTATAAGCAACGCAGCCCTGCATGCAGTGCAAACATTATAGAATAAAAAAACAAAACATTCGGCTTCAGCACGCAGTTACCACCGCTGCGCAGCGCAGAGTGTAACTACGGCACGATCACGAAACTAACTTATTGTTTACAACAGTTATTTGTATAGCAGTCTGACCGAAACAATAACTATAGCCGCAGCCGATCGCTCCGGCAACGCTTTATTTTGCCACCACTGTCAATTGGGAGGTAGGGATTGTGAGGGTCCAGGGAAGTTATTCTGTATGGCTTCGGAATAACTGAGCCTCAAGTGTGACGCAAATTTGACATCAGAGCAGGAATAAATAATACAAGTTCCTTTGTAACTTTGTGGTATTCCATATTTCTGAGAATTTATCATTAAATTCTCTGACATCAGAGTCACGAAAATTTCAAAAAAGGCCATTCACAAGTTGATATTTATCCGTGATTTTGACGTCTCGTTCAAGAATTTTCCGAGGGTAGATCGCGTTGATATTAACAGCATAAATAATAACAAATGAGAAAACATCAGCCTTAATTTCGAAGAAAATAAATACATCCTTTTTGAATAATGACAATTCGTATCTTTCCGTACTTCTTTTCTTCGGGGACGAAGCCTTTTTATCAAGAGGACATCGGTAGCAGTCCTACATATAAGTGAGAAAAATTACTGAGTACTATTAATCAAAATAAATGAATAATCTGGTCAAAATATCGAAATACGAGGGCTGTTCGAAAGGGACGGGATTTGAAATATAATGTTGGTAAGTCGTCATATACCTCTATATGTAGAAGCTGCTGTAATCGCCGTGGTGATTTTTTCAATTCCTGAGTTTTGGGAATTATCGTTGCAGCATGAACTTAGGCGTGTAACCTTGGAAATCTTCTATGGAAACCTTCAAAATTTTAGAGAAGACTTAAAAAGACATTGCTCATAGTCGTACGTAGTGTTATTAATGGTTTTCCTGATTCAAAATTGGTCGTCAATCAGTTCAAGAGATCCTCAACTAGGAAGGCCTTCGATGCCAACTGATGGCAGTATCACTCAAAAAGATGGGGATTTGTTGCGCGCTAACCGTCGTCAGACTGCCAGAGAAATTTCTGAGAAGTTTTAAATATTGATTGGTTCATATCACGACAATTTGACAGGAAAATTGAACTTGCGTCGGGTTGCAGCAAACTTTGTCCCTCGTTTGATTGCAGCCGAACAGAGCGACAACGCGCCCGCCACTAATCCTTGTAAATTCGCGAGAATTGTGCAAAATATCAAATAACTCCCCTATTTCACCCTCCCCACGCATCTTTCATACCAACGCGACTTTTTTTAAATTTTTCGTCATTAAAACTACTGCTAAAAAGACGTCATTTTGACGCCATTGACGACATTAGAGAGAATTTGGCACGGGAAAGGGAAGTGACGCCCTAACAAGCACTCCAGGACTGTATGACGAAGTAGAAAATCCCTGAAAAAAAGTATCTCTAGTTAAGGAATGTACTTTTAAGGAGATAATCACCAATAAGTTGCAAGTAATCTTAAATAATTATTTTGCAAGTTTTTCCGTTGTTCTTTAACAGCCCTCGTATATTACATTGTGAATATTCCATCGCGTCATAAAAATTTACTTTCCTCGCATAAAAGATGATTCTGAAACGTGATCGAATGATAAAGTGTCGTGTACTGCGAGCACAAACACGGCGAAAGATTTAAAGAAGGAAAGCGGGGACACCAAAGAGTTAAGACCGTAGATTAAATAAGTATGGCTATGAATATACGGCTTCTTGGGGTTGAGTAGAGCAGCTTTTTCCTTTGGCTCAGGTCGGACCTATTGATCTAGATGTCAGCTTGCTATGCACCTGTCTGTAGCACACAATGGTTTTCCTCCGTAACTTTTCTATTTGCGCGTCAAAAGAGGGAGCACCATGCAAAATAACGCATTCCATTGAGTCACGTCTTTTGGTGTTGTATTTGAAATGCTGCGACTGACCGACCTTGCGTTGCCACCAGCAAATTCGCATGGATACCACTTATTTTGTATTAAAAGACCTCATTTGTCTCTTCAATTGTATAATCTTCCAATTACCAGAGTAATAAGCAGAAGAGAAAAATGATGAAGGGTTTTCAGTGCCAATTGTTCGTAACAGCAGAGTAGCTCGCAACAGCAGAGAATGAAGTTTAAAAACTAAGTAGTATGGAGGACGAAGAATATACGCATTGCGTTAAATATTGGTAGGATACCTACGACCCACTCTGTGGCTCCCCAAGTTATCATTCAATGAGAAAAAAATAAAGGCATGAAATACACAAATAATTTAAGTAGAATATAGTAAGTATTTAAGTATAATATAATACGTATAACCAATCTTAGGATGGAACGACCAATGATGATAGTAAGTACTTATTAGATGCCAATTTCTTTCAGAACCAATAATGGACTATTAGTTCATTTTTTTTGACAGTATGTGTTTTCTGCCTAAAAGATAAATAAATACTCTTGATAGTTCTCATCAGAATTTTATTACTTATTAATTACCAAAAATACGTTTCGCAACTAAAAGAAAGCGTCATTTTGGACAGTCGCAAAATCAAAATGGGGAATTTGGAAGTTGTGTAATTTGTGATTCTTATGTTAGACAATACTGGTTTTGCATTGAAAAATATATAAAACTCCTTAAAGAATTAATCGTTATCTTAATATTCGAATCTTTTTCTCGGACATATTTCCATCGGTCGAATTTTATACGTCTTGGACGTGTGTAAAAACCTGATGACACGAATTTCCCTGAGATTCACTTAAGTCGATTCGTTCCAATTATCAAGTATAAAATGTACCATCCTGATTCGTCTGTTTTCTCGTTGAGGACACTCAGAAGAGAGTCAAGAGGTGGTCAAAACATTCTAAATCTATTCTAAAATAAAAATAAAATCGTTCTTTGGATTCCCTTAACATGTAGTAGAAGGAATAAATAAAATGTTGTCATTGGTTACTTTGTGGTATTCCATATTTAACAAAACAATGGATAAGTAAATAAAACTTTTACTAAAACCACAGATATAAAAATTAAAATCACAATTTTTAAAAATCGTAATTTAAAAGCACGACCCGGGTTTCGGCGCTGAGCACCATCTTCAGGTCAAACTTCAGGTACACCTGAAGATAGTGATCAGCGCCGAAACCCGGGTCGTGCTTTTAAATTACGATTTTTTTAAATAATGATTTTAATTTTTATATCTGTGGTTTTTAGTAAAAGCTTTTATTATATCCATTGTTTTATGTAGTAGAAGGGAATAAAATTCTCCTTCTTCCTCTATAGAAAGTTTTGTTTTATGAATCCATACTCGATGTTTCTTTCTGGAAAGAATAGCGTAGCTTTCAAACAGTGTAATGAATCATGAAATAGCCGCCAAGGATTAAAAGAGCAACTACCTGTATTTCAGCTCTACGTCTATTAAATTAGCTTGCAGGATTGTTGCATCTTCAATATCAGAAATATTATCCACTCACAATGCCCACATGCTTTCGTGAATGCTTATCTACCGCAAGAATAGTCTAGGTTCGTCGGTTTTTCGTTCACACCAACAGTATAACATTTCCGTGGCCACGACTGCTTACGTGTTTGTAAAGCGGCAGCCGCTCATGTGTGTGGAGGCCTTAAACCTACCAAATACCACCGTCTCATTGATAATTTTTCACCCAATTAAATGCTATTCCTCCATCTAAGAATTATGCTATACTCAAAAATGCTTCCCTTATGATAAAACCTATTATACGTCCCTAATTGATTTGTCATGGTTCCTCATGTTCCCTAAAATTTCAAGTGTAGCTGGGCTTCAACAATACTGTCGGCCGTCAAGAGGACGGTTCACCAAAGAAGCGTAATTTTGAGAAAGTTTATGAATATTTTTTTTCTAAAATTTCACGCATTCGAAAGGAAAAGAAAATTTGTCAGACAGAATAAGAATATTTAACTTTCTTGCGTTTGGCGTTCACCTCGACTTCTCACTATCTGTATTTATAATTTTACCACGCATAAAAGAAGAGTACAAGAGAATAAAATTAACTCGTTTCGAGTATTTCCATACAGGAGGCAAATTAGCGGACAAACAGACTGAGAAACTTCGCTTTTTATATTAATAATTACACGTGGACACATTTACTGATTTAATGCAGTCGTGTTAACGAAAATGTAAAGTGATAAAATGATATTGTATGAATTTTCGCGAGTAAATAATTACAGTATACTAAATTGATCAAATGATATTGTTTCCATTGCTGTGATAGCACTATGTAGTGCCGCATTGTACACGCTACTAGAAGAGAAGTTAGATCTAAGACTTTCACGGCGTATTGTGATGTTGAAGATTACTCGAGTTTTCCACAGGGGCAAACTCTCCATCTTGGCCGACGTTTCGATGAACGAGTCGTCCATCGTCATCAGGGCATGCAGAAGGGCAACAAATGCCCTGATGAAGATGCACGACTAGTTCGTCGAAAGTAACCTTCAAGATCACAACCAGAAGAGAGCTCAAGTAATGAATCTATACCCCTAGAGTAATTACTTTCTCACCAGCTTACTTTTCTTATGCTTCTTAATAACCCCTCTTAATTCTTTGAGCATTGTAACGTTAAATGGTCAAAACGAGTATAAAACATCGGTTAAATTCATTCTAAATACATATGTTCATTAATTTGATACGTTTAATTCCAGCCAATTAGTATGTCGCATGTTCCCTTTAACTGAGAATTCCTCAAATATTTGCTCATTTGAGTTAAAGCACTTTTTTAAGCTTACATGATTATAAACGCGTATAAAACATCAGAGGGGATTAAATGAAAAACAAACGGATAATGTATCACGTACTGAAATGGAGACGCACACAGACTGACATAATCAGTACCTACTAATATATAAAACTGTAGTGGTGCCTGTAGGTTCGTTACTCTCCTCCTCGATAGCTGCCCAACCGATTAATGTGAGATACTGCACGCTTCCAGCGTGTATATAAACTTATGTTATGCTCTAAATGATAAAGACCTCAGGATCACAAAACCCCTAAAAACGGATTGCATATATTTGACACCCATAAAAAATTATTGGAATCAGCTCACAGTTCTCTTGTTGCTTTTTTATGTAATTTTATATCATGATATTGAGTTGATATTTCCACAATCGGATGGCAGAAAAATTATAGGTTTATATTTTGCTATCAATATTGTTTTAGGTCTTGTTTTTCTTAAAAATTGTTATCACTCTCAACATTATTTTTTTCCTCTGACTTTTATAATTGTGTATTCTTTGACAGCTAGAGCAATGGCCATGGACAAGATATTTTCCCGGGGTTTTTATGGCTTAGAGTTAATTAAATGATTAAAATCACCCGTTAGAACAAATAAAATGTGTATTATGAGTTTAACAGTTTAAAAAATAAACAATTTCAGTTAAAGAGCTTTGTAGTGACTAAACTTTGTAGCGAGCAGATTTCACTGAATAAATATTATTGAAATTATAAACGAGAGGCAAGATTCTCTTCTTATAGAACTATTTCATAGCTTCTTGCTCTAGTTTCTCCTGTTGTTAATTAACAGGTCTTCTGCTAGTTCCAAATAAATTTTTAAAAATTCAAATTTGTGTTTTTTATGCTTTTGGTCAATTATTACACAAATAATCCTAACAGACAATTCGATATCTTTTTAGATCTTCATCAGAGCATACAAATGCTGATTGATGATTTAAATTTCTTCCAGAAAATTCTTTAAAAAACACAATATAAACAGAGACCAGAATACTAAGTTCAACAAATCATGCGAATATCTCAGATTAGAATACCACACCATACCATACATTGCCTGCAAAGATTAAATAGCTAATATATGACCTAATGCTTCAATAAATTACTAGAAGGCTAACGGACTAATTGGTTGATTTAAAGTGAAAATATTAGGATTATTCATGGGAAGTTAGATTCTCTTCTAAATATATATAACTATCGTATAATTTTATTTCACTCTTAACTCTCCACTTGAGAATCAACGGGGTTTTAGCTAGTTTCAAAGTAAGTTTAAATACATTTGTTCGAGTTTTATTTCACTCTTGTGATATGTTCATGGAACTTCAAAGCTTTCGTTCAATCTTAACGATTTACTGCCGTCGTAAAAAATGTTCAATTCTTCCCTAAAAAACTCCCTACCAAGGAGAAGGGAAAAAAGGTGTATTTTTCCATACAGCGATCCGGGACTGACTTACCTGTCCACGGATCCTGATAACCTGAGCCGGGTTCGGCCGGCGAGACCCTCGCATTAAAAAGCACTGTTTCCCAAAAAAAACGCAGGATCTCTTTTTTTATCCACGATTTTTTCCTCTCAGTTAGCTGCTCGCCTGATTCAGCGATTTTCACTCGGGATAAAAAGCGGCTTTTTTTTCAGTGGGAGTTATTTAGGGCCATAAATTAATGGGTTCTTTTCTGGGGCTATGGAGTGAGGGACTGGAATGTTTGAAAAGCGGGAGGGGTTCTGGCCAGAGGCCATCCGTTTGTCTCAATGCCAAGTTTATCAGTCCCAAAAGTGAAATAATTTATTTTCACTCGCATTCGGCGGGAGAAATTTTCTGGAAGTATAACCCAAGTTTCTCAAAGCGGCTATCCCTCATTAATATTTCTGAATTCGAGTGAAAAACTACCGAGGATATTTTTTAAAGGAAATATAATTTCGGTTAAGTGACCACAAATGCATACATTCCATACAGACCATGGTAATTCCATAAGTTTTATTTCCTTGGTCAACGTATGTTCAGGCAGCGTCAATATTCAAAGCGATTGATCTTACTCGAGCATTTAAAGTATTCGAAAATACCGTTGAAATTCAGAGTATATTTGAGAAAAATCGCAAAAAAGCTGATTTTACAAGAGATACAAATTTGAAATCTTCAATTTTTACCAAGTACTTTAAAATGTACCGCGGTCAAAGATATTTTTATGGACCTCCGTAATCATATTCCATCCAAGCTCACATAATCGTTCTGGTCCGGTTTCAAAATTTCCTGGCACAACTATTTCAATTCTGCGCGGCTATACGGACTGCAGCCACCAAGCGAGTTCAGCTATTCACACCTTTCCCTAAAAATAAACCCCAAAACATCCTAGAAGACCCTGGTAAAATTATGAAACTACATGAAAAATATCTCCGGGTGTAAAGGGTTATCTATGAAATATTCGATCAGTGAGAAATAGCAAATAAAGCGTACAGTCTTAAAATTTATAGTTCAAATTTCGAATTCTTACTAAATGAAAATAAAACGTTATCATCTTTCACCTCCAATCTATACACCTTTCAAGGTAGTCTGAGCGAAATAGTTGCCTAGTCATAATGGATACCATATTCGATTTATACGTTTTAATTTCAGCGATTGTTGGAAACATGAAATAAATATTGCATTATAAATGGTGAAGTAATATACTTTTATACAACTGGGATTCTAAGTAATTGAATAAAAATATGAACCTAAGTTTTTAATTTGACTCATTTGTTCACGCGGTACGTTTAAAACTCCTTCACAACGGAAATTGTTTTAACTATCCAGACAAAATAAATTCGGTAACAATATGACAATAGTGGAGAAAAATACAAACTACAAACTGTTAAATTTTTGACGATATGTTGGTGTTAAAAACTCCTCATTTTCTAAATAAAGTCTCTCTGGAATTCATACACAAAGTTGAATTTTCAATCCAGTTCACATTCATGTCATATCATATCCGTCTCTATACTTCTAAATAAGTGAAAAATTATGTCCTCGTTTCTTTTCTTAAGTCCATCCGTATATCAAGACCACTGCTGCCTTTTTATCGGCGTGAAATACGAAAGGACGCGATCATTCTTGCGAGAATTTTTCGGGCCAAGGCATTCTTCCCTCGTCTCCATCCCTTACGAGGGCAGACTATCAATATGGGTTCGGGAGGTTGGCCTGCGAGAAGCCTTTGCAAATCTTAATCTCTTAACAGTGATACAAACCGCTCAGTCCTTTTCTGAGCCCATAAATCCAAAAAAAACCTCCAAAAATCGTTTTTATTGTTCTAGTTATTCCTTCAGAATGACTCCCTAAGCGCCATTATATTTTCATAATTATTCGTATGTCTCTTTCTTAGCTGTATGGAAAGATTTCAGGTATTTTATCCAACTTCCCAGGCCAAGATCGCACATAATACTAAGTATAATTAATCTGTGGAAGCTTTAAATATTTTCCAGAATAATTTGAAAATTGCTCGTATAGAAATATTTAAGGTACCTCTGACCCCAGGGATGACATTCCAGAAATTCTTAAATCTAAGAAGTAGCAAATTTGATCTGCGTTTCATAAATTACATTTTTTTTAAAAACACAATGAGAATCCGGACTAGTCTTACCGTAAGTGGGACTAGAAAGCGGAGATTTCAACATGGGTTCGCACGGAGATTGCTTAGGTAGCAGCGGAAAAACATCTATTTGAACGAAAAAGCATTTTGAAGGTTTTGATTAAAGCTTTTTAAAAGAAGCGAAAAGTCCTGGAATATTGAATAAAGATACAAAATAGGAATTTTACCGTCAATAAATTCAATAAAATAGAAATATTACTGCCATAATTCAAGTCAAAATGCGGTAGTTCCATACAAATGGCGCAGACATTTATGGCTGCAACCATTGAGGTATATGGAGAGGGCACTACGTCATCAAACTGATGCCTGACAACCAAACTAACAACCATATTAATAAACAATAAATAATAATAAATAAATATTGTTTAACCCTGCTCTCTCCTCATTTTCCCATGAATAGCACAACGGAATGGACGAACTAGCGAATGTAAACCAAGAACATCAACCATTTGTTGGGGAAAAAGCCACTTTAAATCACGAATCACGGATATTGTGCCAGGTCATTGACAAAAAAAATGTTTTTCGATTTCTTCAAACATTAATTCAATCGGGTACTTAACATTGGATAACTGTAAGGAGTAAGATTTGACTCGTTTCTTTCTAATTAATGAATCTGAAAAACTTTGGAAACCATGTAATATTCATCCCATCGCATATTGTCTGCTTACAGAATTACCGACGCCTTACACCTGACATGGATGATGGGTTTCACAGAAAGGAGCAGACTGCAATATCACAAGCCACCAGGACCAGTCAAAACGTCGGCATTTCGGCTGAAGCCAGTCCACCGAGGCCATAACAATAGCAACTACGTAACGAAGGACGGTGCCACTTCTCCTTGCTTCAATAGTCCTTTACGTTCGAGTTGGGAATATCTACGAGAGTCTACAAGGCCATCCATACCCGATATTTACACATAACGCTTACAAGATGCTTCTGTTAGCATTGGTAAACGAACATTATCGAAAATGTAATGCAAGGTACTTAAATGCAGATTATGCAGATACTTAAATGCATGTTAGGCAGGCTTGAGTCGTGTGATGTAAAAACCATGGTCTTGTGACTTAAAAATTTATTGTGGAGATACAACGAATAACTCAAATGTATAATTTAATTCGAATGTATAGAAAGATTCATAGTCACGCTGGAAACCACGAACTTAATTCTACGTCCGAGAAAAACCACATGGAGAGCCTAACGATATGATTTTCTATGAGTTCACAGAATGTGAATTCAGTCACATTTGTTTTCTTGAACGGTTGAACTACCATATGGATATTTTCAAGCGTACTGACTGGATTGTTGAATAAAAATACAGTAAACCCTTACATAACGCGAAGTATGTCCCTTGAAATCGTAGCGTAACGTAAAATCCCCTTATATGAAAAAAATATACAACGGAGTACACCAAGTTTCGTTCCTCAATCTCAACACCTTATGTTTAACTGAATGTAAAATTCTGTTATTACTAAGTAGCGTTGCACTTACGGAAATAATTTCGGAATTTTACGTTGTAAAACAGAGATTTATAAACTTTTCATTTGTTTTTTATGGAAAAGGCGTTCAGTAAAGTCAAAATACAAGAAGTTTGTTCTTCCAAAAATTATTTTTATGTTATAGACTGCATTAAAACTCAAAAGCGACCACAAGATTAATTGTAATTAGATCAGCAAAAATTTGTAAAAATAAACTTTTGCACGATTTTTTATGCTTTACGGAGGAACGCACCGTTTCGTTTCAACACTTTATTCCACCACTAATATCTCATCCCGCAAAACCCTGAAGGAAAGGGTTCTAAGGCTCTCAAAACATGTACAATGTAACGTCGAATTCATGCAATGCAGATGATGTCACGGTTAATAGTGAGCAAAACGTTAATTTATCATAATGAAATGATGAGTGCGAGGCAAATGTCAAGGATTATGACGTTCTTTGCTGGCAATTTGGTTTGATTCGACAGGTTTACTACTTTAAAACATTACTCTTAATCCTTGAAACAATGTAGTGAATAATTATGAGACATGATTCCCGATTTCGTTCTGATCGCGACATCTGAAACCGCGTCTTAATGAGAAGAACGATCGCGACTAGTGAAATCGGGTACATAACCACAACCGCGTCTTAACGAAATCGCGTAATGTGAGACCGCGCTATGTGAGGGTTTCCTGTATTTGTTTTATTTCGGGGCAAATATCCCGTATATGAGAAAATGTGCATGCTCCGTAGTGCCCTTCCATAGTAAAGGAAAAGGGAAGAGGAAAGCCGTCGAGAGCTCGTAATTAGGTGGCATGCATGGATTAAGTTCGCCACACACAGAATGATATACATGGCGATACAACTTTTCCAACAGCCGACGTCCACATGCCACTCTTTCTAACCAGAAACTATGTAATTTTTATTGTTATTACAATTAAACAGTTAAATAAGGCCACTGGCCTGTTGGTAGCATTAAAAACAGTCGAGTAAAAGAATATAGACCTTGAAACCTTAGACTTCTTTAACCTATTTTGAAAAATACATAATTTTTTGGGAAGGGCTCAAATATTTGTGCTGGTAAGTTTTTCCAGTCCCGTATGGTCCTGTTGAAGAAGGAGAAATATTTTACATTTGTCCTTTGTGATCGGCACTTTATCTTGAACTGGTGATAATTTTTTCCCACAAAGTTTGGCTTTATTATTTCCTTCCCAAATTCATCCCATGATTTTGTACATCCCACTGTATGTCGGGTAATGTAAACCAATCTATTCTAATAAACTTGAATTATTTATTAAATGTAATCAATTATTATATAAACCAATTTATTTTCTGACGACGTCATAAGTATCTTACGTACCCTAACATACTACGGCGGATCAGGTTACGAGATTGAAATTAGAGAAACAGACTTCAGAATAAACAGGTTTAAAATGCCGTTTCTCCCGTGATCGATTAGAGGCCAAAATGGCTGATAATGAGATTTTGAAGTAGGCTAGTCAACTTGTAGAAGTGTAGCTTATTAGTTGCTCCACAATGCTTGCTTCTTAATCTGCCACGAAGTATAAATTTCACGTTTCGCATGATTTCAGCACGACACTCGAGCACATGTACATCTACTTGTAACCCAGCAAGCCACCACAAGGGTGTTTGGCAGGGGGCGATTTGTCACAAACAGAGTCAATAAATTTACTTTCACCAGCATGCACCACACTATCGGTACGTTAAAAATGCTACAGAAACTACTAAAATAATCTATACTTAATGTAACTACGTAAACGTGACACAAGATTCATGCAGGGAACATGCAAATCTGACGCTAGCCGTACTTAGCAGATTTGGAAACATGCCTTGGGGAACACATCAATTAATCAGCTACACTACCTATCAACTAACCTCCTTCAAAGTCTAAACGCAGCCATTATGGTCTCATATCGATCGCAAGTAGAACGACATGTTAAACCTTTCTGTTCTACTATCTACTGCCCTTTTTTTATTCTCATGATCAGATCTGACGTTGTATGTTGGAGTTCGTAAAATATTGATAACTTCGTCGGAAATAAAGGTTTAGTGCGAAGTCCATTACCAATGGCCACAATGTATTTCTCTTATTTAATTTTTATGATCAGCAGCATGTGGAGTTTGTAAGACATTGATAACTTTGTCGGAAAAAACTCATTTACGTAGCTGCATTATACATTAATTTTTGTATGCTGGCTTAGTCAAGGTAACACCACACTACACTTTGAGACTTTGAAGTAGGTTAGTTGACAGGTAGAGTAGCTGATTAAGTCATATACCCCCTAATTCATTTTTCTAAATCTGCCAAGTAGTGCTAACACCATGTTTTGCATGTTCCCTGAGAGACTCTTGTGTAACGTTTATGTAGCTACATTACACATTAATTTAGTGGTTTCTGTAGCATTTGTAACATACCCATTACGTAGTGCATGTTGGTGAAAGTAAATTTCTTCACTGTAATTCATGCTGAATGCATTCAGTGGGTGATAAGTCACCCCCTGCCAAACACCCTTGTGGTGTCATGATCTCAAACGAAATGTGAAAATGACATGTCGAAACCAGGTCGGAAAATAAAATTATTTCTGGGAAGGTGAACAAAAACCTTTCCATTTTTCAGATCATGATATCTGTAGTGCATTTCCACAAAATATCGCCGGATACCCAAATCTTAGCTTTAAACTTAACCTTTGTGGTGGCTAGCAGGGTAATAAGTAGATGTACGCGTGTGATAAGCCAGGTTTACTTTACAAATTTTGGTACAAGTTTAAGGTAAGTTTACTTTACAAATTTTGACACAACGAGCTCGATAGGTTAGCCATCACAGAGACAGATACAGGCGTTGAGTTAAGTACTACATTCACAGGTACTGCCTCTCGTGTTTATCTGTCGCCAAGCCAACTGCTTACCTCGTCCTTGCCTCCCCACTTCACCATCCCATTTGTTTCTATTTTACCCCGCCAGATGGATGCACAGTCGAGCGGCGTCCTTGACGACCTTGCAGCGAGTCCCATCTCCGCTTCCCTGGGGACGACGTCACAAATGCATTCGCATCGCCGTCTTCAACCTCACACATTCACTCCCACATACTGGAGTCATTGTGTCCGCCCCTTCCTCTCCACCCTTCCCGCCCCCCAAACCGTTCCCCATCGCGTGGCAACCGTAGCAATGCAGGGAGGCAAGAGAAGAGAGAACTCAGGGGGGGCAAACTAAAAGGGATGTATTTATACCATCGAAGTAAACGGAGAGGGCGCTTGGAATGGTGGCCAATGCTTGAAGCTGTACAGTGGGCTGCCATCTTTGTTCCCCCCGATTTACCTAGGAGCTCACGAGCTGATGCACCAATCGTACGATATTTCCCTTCAATAACCCACATGAAATCACTATATATTAACTTTTTGAGAATGCATTCTCCATTTATGTATTTGTATTTATGTAAATTAATAGTTGATAATATTCCCAGGAAAAAAACACTGTTAAATCGAAAGTTAATAGCTCCAAGTAATTTATCAGTGTTTCAAAAGTTCCTTTCCTCAAATTTTTTTAACAGAAGGTACTTGCTTCGCAATATACCGCTAGGGCGCCTACTCGTCAGTGCTACCCAAACATAAGTCTAGAAAGAACCGGGGATAGCAATATGGTGGATATCGGCTAACGATTCCCAGCCAAACTCTTTCATCAGCTGACACTTTCCGATCACTCTTTTTAAAGAAGCGAATCAAATCTTTCGGTGCACACTACCTAATGCACTCCAACTCGTTGGTTCGAGGCGGTTTTAAATGTTGCGCTACACTTTCCTAAATGTTTTATTTAGTTTGCGGAATAGATATTTTATAACTTGGACCTAAAACTCGTGGCGCAAGATGTGGTGCGCAAATAAAAAATGGTATCCTGCCCGCTCTTCGAGATTCACAACTTTGCCATTTATTTCCCTCCAATGTCTCCAAGTCACTTATCCATCACTTGGGTACTCCTAATAGGGAAATTTCCATTTATACTTATACGTGATGATATAAGAGAAATTCCCAGATGATGTCAAAACCAAGAATATTGTTTTTTTCCGGTAAGAAGATTTTCCAAGAAGATGTCACGGTGTTCGAGCAATCCATAGCTACACAGTGAACATTATCAGCCTTAGATTGGTAACAGGCAAACACCATTGACTCACGAGTTAGCTCGTCCTCCTTCGCCAGCCTCGAAATTGCCCCGAAGAATCACTTACCTGTAAGGAAAAAAACAATATTGTTACATTGTGGTATAATTTGACATCTTCTAACGTCAAATTAAAAGATAGTAAATTTTGAATAATTAATACTTTGTCATACACATTATATGAGCTGTACACCTATAACAATAATAATAAGTTTACGGTACTTGAGGAACGAGTTTCACTCGGTAGGTATACTGCATGTGTCAATTATTCACAAAATTAAATGCTAAATTATATTATTTGATGCAAATTTTAACCTTTTTATGCATTTTATCGCAAACAAACAATCCCACCAATGATTTCATAATCAGTTTTATAGAAAATCATAACTTTTGGCACGTCCATTTTGTACGCATTTATTTTCAAAATAAAGAATATCTTCAATAGGGTACTTTTACTTACGCATTGAAATATTTAAACTTATTAAGTAACATAAAACATAGGTAACTAAAATGACATTAAAAAGCTATATTAACATCTTAAATGAAGTCTGGATTAATAGGTTCATTTTTAATGTCCATGTAGGCTAAGCTGGCGTTATTAAAGTCCTAATAATTTAACAAAACATTCCACATAACACTTCAAGTATGAAGAGGGTTTTCTGTTGGTAAAAGCACATGTATATTGATTTTTATTTTGAATCGGTAAAAAACTACGTATAACACGCCGTGCATAAGCTCATATTATTAAAGATCTACCAACAAATTCAAACGTGTTAGCCTGGTAAATCCATACGGAAAAAGCTATTCTTACGGGAAATTTGTGACTGCAAAGTAAATACATCCAAGCTCAACCTTTCTAGAATAAAGGTAATTCTTGGAATACAATTATCTGACTCTGAATTATCCAGTGCTAAATTTTGCCTTGATAATACTATTAAATTGTAATCGCGACATATTATTGAATGATATGTGTTCAAAATATAAACGTGTCGTTTTCGAGGTCATCCACGGCGCATCTGAAGGAATTACAGATTAAATAAAGATTAGCTGCGGAGCCTAACGAAAGCAAGTGAAGTAGCTGTTTTTTTCATTCCTCATCGGAGTTTTGGCAATTTAATTTCTGCATAAAACACATTATTTGCGGAAATGGGCCCTGCACCACTCGATTCTTCAAACCGCAAAGCCCTTAAATGCAACATTCGGGTAATCAAATAAACGGGTCCCAATATTATCATTGCGTTTCCCATACGATTGTTGCTCGCTTTTCATGAAATAATAGGAGAGTAAAATATAGCTATAAACATATAAATATAGGTATAAAATATATTATGTTGGGGGTTTCACCTTCAAATGTATTTTACCATACTCTCAAATCCTCAGCTTCGGCAGCAATTCGAGGTTTGGAACTCAGCGAGGCGGGCCAGTTTCAGGGGAGGGATAGATTTATGCGCCGATATTGTGTAAAAGTTAAAAAAAATCGTTTAGGCTTCGAATTATTGCAATCGATAGCTTTACAAATATTAGATAGGCACACTAAGTGCATGTTATTTAGTCTTCTTTATACCATTTTTTGCGCTGCTAACTACTGCGTATAATATCTTCAACTTTTTCCTAACCTCTACCGTAGCGTTGATGACCAACCAAGCTTCATGATATTGCAGTTTTCATTAAAAAAAGATGCAGTCCATGTAGAAGATTGGAAGAGAAAAATTGAATATGAAATTAGTATATTAAAATTCTCGATTCCGATCGAATTTATATAGTAAAATTCTTCATGTAGCTATGATTAAGTGTGATGTACCGAAATGAAATATCTAACGTAGAAGATCGTCTTATATGCCATCAAATGAAGTTATGATGAACTTCCAGTGGTTTCACGAACGTTTCGGTATACTGATTATAGTATTTTGAAAAGTCTTTAATAACTGGATGACATATAATATAAGTTTGTACTAGAACTGTCTGGTATCCATACCTCATGGGGCGCGTATTTCATTTTTCGAGAATTATACTTTTCATTGCTTGCATGTAGCACGCATACTTGAGAGATTTCATTGTTTTTTTTTCCTTATTTAAAGAGTATCATCATATAACACTCCCATCCCCCCGCCTTGTAAATTGCAAGCACCCATTTACTCGTCAGTATTATAAACATAAAATTGCAAGATCGAGTAATATAATGATCGTGGAATAGATACTTTTGGCATCAAGGACAAATAGTAAGACCTATTGATGACGAAAATTTATATATTGTTAGTCATGGTGATAATGGCTTATTAAATAGCAATAGAAGTTACTTCGTGCAACATTTGGGCGGTCCTATACTATCCTTTGGTTCATTCTAGTCATAAGGTTTATTTTGAACGATTGGAAAGATCGTCTTTCTGCCTTTAACTAAATAAATCATCAAAACGAACCGAAATGCCCTCATCTACTATGGAGTAAATGAAAAACGAGGTTCCAGGAATCAGTATCGCAATAGTACTTTGTAAACAAAAAACAAAGGAAATGACTTTGTGGTAGAAACAAAAATTGAAGCAATACTGCAAAATAATCTTCAACCCGAAGATTGGTTGATTGCAGCCCTCCATCCCTCCCTGTTTAATGATAGTTCCCTTACACCCTGGTAGCTCTTCTTATGTGCTTTCCACTCTATTTGATCTATGCATTTATCCCTCAGCCTTTCTCTGGAGACTTTTGCAACTTTCTTTCCTTCAATTACATTCTTCACAAATCCAACCTAAGGGTTTACCCAATGCATTTGGTTCTTTGATTCTGTATGGTGTGCTCCATGGTGTTCTTTCCTCATCTATTACTCTTTAAACTTCTTCATTTCATCCGTCTAGTTTATTTTCAGCATTCTCCACTAAAACCATGTTTCAATATCTTCTAGTCTATTCTGGTCTACTTTTTCCATGGTCCATCCTTCCGATCCTTTGAGTGCCACGCTCCACACGAATGTTTTAAGTTTTCTGGTTTGTATTCCTATCTTCTGTGAACACAGAAGTTACCATTTCACCATGGACGCTTTCTTAGCTTCGAAATTATAATAAATCCACCAACTACCAAAAACTCCACCAATATGATCCAACAATGTCCACAGCCTACCATTTAGGAGGTAAATTATACTCTAAACGCGGAACTGTGGTCCTTCTAGGGAACAACACTTCAAAAGGGTAACCGTAAATAGAAAACTGCATGAGACAACTCTTTGAAGGCAATTCACCTCCAAATCTAAGGTTTTTGTGCGTTTGCTGGGATGGAGAGAAAAATTGAGTACTCGGACAGAGAAGTGTCCCTGTAAAAATACGTTCAGCAGCCTTGAAACCTTTCTTTGAGAGTTCACCTGTGATGAATAAGATTTTGAAGCACATTCATACACTCCAAGCCGTTTCCTATCAGAGTAGACACGATGAAAAAAATCTCACTTCTCGCTACAATTCTCCCGAAATACTCTATAAACTATTCGTTCTATAGTTTAAACATTTGTCTCCCTCCCATTGTAAAAGGGCATTGTTTGATGCAAAGAGGTAATTGTTCCTAAAATCTGGTGTGACCCACACATTCGAAGGACACCCTCGACGTCAGTCATCCTCAAGTTCATAGCCAGTGTCACGATTGAGTAATTCTTCACAGTATTCGTTTTTGCACTAAAAAAATAGGAATTTCCGCTTTAATTAGGCTAATGACCTTGAAAATAGCTTGATAGTCACGCTCGAGGTCAATGGGAAGGTCACCTTCAGGTATTTTGCTTAAAACCCTACATCTTTGGCATGTAACATTGTTCTCTATCCTGCGTGACTAGGGAAATATAGACACGAGTCCATTGAAATGGACCCCCCTGAATGCTATGAGAATCACACCTTCGAAGACCTCTAACTCAAAAATAAGAATTTTTACCACTTGACGCCCATTGAGACTTATAATCTACTTCTCAAGGACTATCATATTCCAAATTCTCGGCCAATTTCACCGTAGCATTTTTCCATAAGGTTTCTTCGCGGGCCTTTACAAAGAAATTATAATCGTATGCTTCCATTGAGAGCCCCGCAGATAGGTCTTCGTACTTGGCTATAATCGGTCGGCTGGTTATGCGTCGCTGCATCAGCTATCTTTTCGAAGGACAAACAGGTGGAGAGCCCGCAACCCAGCGGGGTTTTAGGAAATCAGATGCCGAGTATGGCTATACTCGCTGACGCTTCACCGGGTATTTTCATTCTCAGCCGGCCGCCGCTAATAATCACCCCTCGTCATCGCAGCCCAATAGGAGTTCTCCGTCTAAGATTTGGGCTTAGTCTCGCTCAGGTGACATTCAAAGTCATGGGCACTCGGGAATGTGCTCAAGGTTCGAAGAAAGGCAATAGTTTACAAAACTGGGGATGGAAGAAGTCTATGCCATCATGCCAAATAGTCCAATAAGTCAATGCCTTGTGAATGAATACTCAGCTCGAATTTCCTCAACCGAGTTATGTTCCTCCTTTTAGCGATTAATCGTCTGTTATCACATCTACTAGATTTTTAACTATGCTGGTCACTAACTGGATTTCCCATTGAGTTGGCTCGAATGCATCGCCAATTTATTCGCGTATTAACGTAATTCCATTTTAAAACTTTAAAATGCCTCCCTATCTCCAGTAGATGGCTCTATTCCGCTTTGTACCTCTCCGAATAGATGCAGCAATGCAGGTTAGCCACATGCATGATTTTTCCACCGTCTAACTCGCTGTGCAATATTTTCAAGCTCTATGCGACTTTGAACCTCTCCGAACATGTGTAGCAAGGCAAGATAGCTACACTCGTGATTTTTAACCACTATTTAACTTGCCGTGAAATATTCTCACTTTTGTACATAATATTTACAAGATGATACTCACACCATAAGGAGACTTAGCGATAGACATTTACGGCAACGTCAGGTACAAGGAGGAGAGTTTCTCACGATATTATCAACACGAGCTGAGCAACGCCAATTCACTTCGCTCGGGCTCGCCTGGGCGGCAATCCAAGCAGTCGTCGAGTGTGTATATACTGGCCGGCTGACCAAGGGCTTGAGTCGAATAAGCGGCCGAATATTTCCACATTCGGTTGACTGTACACCCCAGTATGTGAATTCGATTAATCCGGGAGCCGAGTGAATGAAGGCAAGTGTAGGGACAGCTTTTCTGGCCCATTTTTCCAACCAGTTATAACTAACGCTAAAGTTTTCGAGCATATATTGAACGAACTTTGCTATTCTTCACGGTTGATATATCCGCATTCTATTTCGTAAGGCTCGCTTTTCTGTCATACCACTATGAATTTCTTTGGAGTACACTCTCCAACTGCCCCTGACGTTTCTCTTATCCCAAACGATCTTTATCGCATACATCAAATTAAATAAGCATTTCTCCAGCATCCTGTGCGCAAAATTTTTTTTCTGATTTTTCACGATATTTTTGCATACTTATATGACTTTTAGCAGTCCTTAATTTTGCAAATAGACCATTATAATAAAAAAAATTCACCTCTAGGTAGAATGTAATTAAAGGTACATACTTATAGATAAGGGAGGGATGAAAAACATGATAAAACTTTTTTTTGTCCTGGAGAAAATCATTACTTTTAATTTTCTACGATTAATTTTCATTCCATGTATGCGTATTACTATTAATGAGAGGAGAAACGAATACAAATACTAAATTATATAAACTACGCAAGAGTTTCAGGATGGTCATGCCACGACAATTCACAGAACGAGTAGTTCTCAAGCCCTCTACATCAAGCAGATTTTCTTGACGTATTCTGTTTTGGTGCATAATTAGTCACGACCGATTTTTTTAAAATTATATACACCCGTTGCCAAGTCACGGTAGTATGAAAAATAGAAATTTTTTTATATCGCAAATTTTTGTATAACTAATATTTCACGTCTCCGGGCATTCATATAATTCTTATGTCCAAGTGCAAACGCTATTTAAAAAAGAGAAAGTAACAGTGCATTATATTATGGCAAAATTCGCCATAATATAATGCACTGTTACTTTCCATGGCTTTGCCATACTCGCTTCTTTTCCAAGTTTCGAGGCATTCGAGTCAGATGGAACAGCGTGCGACCAGAAATTACTCATGTACGATTCATTAATGTTCAGGGTGCTGATTTACAACAAAAAATAAGGAACTAGAAAGAACCAAATCGCAAAGAGGCTGCATTAGCGACGCACCTACATCGATGAACTGCAAAATTTCATCCCTCGCTTTTGATCTGAGCCGCTTGAAAATTCATGTGCCTTTAAAACGAGCATTTGTGCTCTGACATAAGTAACAAAGGCCGGAAATATCGAAGACGGATCCAACACAAATTCAGGAGAAACACAATTTTACTACTCTGCGGTCCTGGTTGGGCAAGGGCTTCCTCCATTATATGCCTTCATTTAAATCTTCTTCATGCCTTTTCCTTCCATCTTGCAACTCCCATCACCCCCGAATCATTTTCATCATCCTGTACCGATCGTTTTCTTGATCTTCTTCTATTTCTGACCCCTTCCATCTCGCTATTAAGTATGTGTCTTAACCTCCAAATATTTCATTAATCTCCCAGCTCATTCAGGTTCTCCATATCTTACCCTCTACAAAAATTCTCATTATTTTTCCTTAAATTATCCCCAAGTGTTTCTTCATTATTCTTTAATGAAGCCCACGCATCTGCTCCATACGTCACAGCAGGTCTTATGAGGGTCTTCTGTATTTCCAACTTTATTTTTCCATGGCAAAGTTAAATGGAATACGTCCTGAAAATCTGGTCGAAATCAAAGAGATCGAGGGCATTATTTTTTTCGCTTGGACATGGAATTACCCAGGATTAAAAAATAAACGCAAAAGGAAATCCCTGATAATTCAGCCCATTGATCATTCAGTTTCTTTTACCGCCACGCAATGGTGTCTATTACACCGTCCGCTGGGGCTATTTGAACCTCGAGAATAGACGTTTGATTCGGGAGGGGAAGGAGGAGTGAAGCGCTGTCTATAATTCCAATATGAATTGACAGTCATTTCGAAGGCATTTTCACTCTCTCCCTGTGATTTCACACTCAAGTATCGTTAAAGAGGCCCTTTCTTCAGCAAAAATGACGTCATTTCGCTTCATTTTCTCCCACTCTCGTTGATTATGCACGGAATTCTTGCCATGGCGTGATGTTTAAAATTCCATCTTTAGGTTTCACGTAGCACGCAAGGTTTTCGCGTGTCGCCCTCCCGGTCGTATATTACAAGTTAATCGAGGCTTAAGTTTCTCGAGACTGACTTCTAAAACAGAGCGAAGGGATAAAAATATTCAAATGCCATCATGGAGCGAGAGGCCTATTCACGACTCCCAAGATGTATATTCCTGCGGAATATCCTCAAAAGGACTAGAAAGTCAGTGTGGGGAATACGGAATGAAGTTAAAAGTATCATAAGAATAAAAACAATCAAAAATTATAACATAAGTATAGAGACAATTCACAACGACTAAGTGCGAGAGACCATTCACACAGATGGAGGTGAACAAACTGGAGCAATTACATCATTTTAATTACTTAGGCAGTGAGTTAGAAGAAAATGGCCATCGAATAAAAGATATTTGGAGGAAAATACCATGAACAAAGAAAGTGTTTAGTAATAGAAAAGAGGTGATGACGAGGACCTTGGGGAAGGATACATTGAAGAGGCCCGTAGAGAATTTTTACATGGAGTGTAGCCTTGTAAGGGTCATAAACGTGGACTCTAAGAGAGGACGTGAATAGTAGACAGCCTTTCGAGATGTGGATGTAAATGATGATAGAGAAAGTACGGTGGACGGAGAGGAAGACAAACGTGGACGCACTAGGCATAATAATACGTGAGGATAGGAAACTTCAGGATAGCATTAGGAGAAGGCAAAGTTGCTGGCTGGAAGAGGTAATGCGGTAAGATGGTTTGAGTAAGGGAAGGATATTGAGCAAGCAGGGAGGAGGAAGAAAGAGTTAACGTTTTATGGACAGGATAAGTAAGGATAGGATTTAGCCGAGGTGAAGAAAGACATAATAGAGCTCTTCACGCATAATTATCTGGAGGATGATCTCTGACTTGCAAAAAAAAAACCTATCTTTAACCAGTAGATTATTTCATGTCATGTACCCAGTTTCAAGGCTCCTGAGTCATCATCAATAACAACATTTTGGGAAATAAACAGGACATATACCCTAGACATTCTACGGAAGATCAGATCATTATAATAAAATTATAGATAAGTTTGAATAAAAGAGCACACACTTGAAAGATGAAAGGTTGAGAGAGGAAGTATAAGAAGATCCACGAGACAAAAGTTCCACAAGAAAAAAATCCTCAGGGGTAGAGGACGGCTCGGTAGCTCGCACTCGGCCGGAAATCGAGGGATCCGGGTTCGAATCCCGGTCAAGGTGGATGATTTTTTTCTCTGTGGAAATTCGCATATAAGAAGAGATTTACGGAGAGGTCATCATTGGTCGTTCAATCCTAAGATTGGTTGACTGCAGCTCTCCACCCATCCGTATCTAATGCTATGCTACTTTCCTTACCACCTGGAATCTCTTCTTATGTACTTTTCTCTTTATTCGGACCATGACCAAATTCCTGGGTCTTCTTTTAGGGAATTTTCCCTCTATTTTACCTTCAATTATGATATTCACAAACACATTGTGCCTCAGGGTGTGTTCAATCCATCTGGTTCTTATTAACTGAATGGTGTTCCATATGGTCCTTTCCTCTTCCACTCTTCTGCACACTTCATCATTTCTTATTTCATCCGTCCATTTTATCCTCAGCATCCTCCTCCAGCATCATGCTTCGAATGCTTCCAGTCTTTTCTGGCCAGCTTTTCCAATGGTCCATGCTTCCGATCCATAGAGTGCCAAGCTCCACACGAATGTTTTAAAATACTGTTTCATGATTTTTTGTCCTCTCTTCTTTGAACAGAGCAAATGTCTTTTTTCCATGAGCGCCTTCCTAGCTTGGCCTATTCTCTGCTTGATATCCTTTGTACTCCTTCCGTCCCATGTGATGGTACTTGCAAGATAACCAAAGGTCTGGAGAGGTATGAGGGTGAAAGTGCGTCTCCTACCCAACCGCGCCACACTTAAGTGTTTGGGTATGTGTTTGACCACTGACAAAGTTCTGTTTTTAATGACAAACAATTAAGTCGGTATTAAGTCCCAAATATATTGTATATTTTACTCACAATTTCGAATGATGGCGGAGGTCTTCATTACGATGCAAAATAAATGTAAGAAAATTTCAAACTCAACACCCAAAATTACACTTGACGGATTTTATGACCGTCAGATAGATAGATCAGATAATTTTAAGAATAACCAATTGATCCATCTCAAACTTTTCAGAAGGAAGTGACGGAAAAATCAAAATTTATAAATGTATAGTACCTTTAGTAAAAGAAAAAAACATTTGGTAAAAAAATGATCATATTGGTGAATCTTAATAATGTCACGCTCCTCATCCTTAAAATTCTACATGAAAATACACAAATTGGCGTGCATCCTAGATCTCCGGAATTTTTTAAAACGTTAATTACATATAAAGATTAAGCACATCAGTCAAATATCTATACTGAAAAGTACGACAGCAAAACAAATCATTTACTTGGGATTGTAATACAGAATTTCCAGATAAAATATATTTCCAGATAAAATGAATTTCCAGATTACTCCAATTGTCTCCCAACGTTGGTCTCTTTCACCTCGGCAACAGATAAAAGGCAACTTGGAACAAATCTACACCCTTTAAAGGTCTTGAAGTGACACTGAAAGTCATCCAAATCGATTGCTTCAACAATAAATTCGTGGAATGGTACAGAGGTGTCTTTTTTCGTCAATATTGTGGCCGTGGCAACATTTCATGAAGTACCGCCAGGACTCAATGATTTGTCCCCTGCATTGGTTTCTATCTTCACCGCTCGTTTTCGCTCCTTCCTTTCCATACATTTTAGCAATGAAATCACTCCGAGGAATATTGATTGTGTCGCCCACGGGTGAAAGTTAATGAAAGCAACGCTCGGCATTTACAAGCGCAGTCGTTACTCGTTCCAATTCGGTCGACCATCAACAGGTAACACAATGGTCCGCGCCATTCCGCAGGGAATACAAGACGTTAAGAGAGATTTGGAATTTTCATTCATGTCTCCATCACGATGCTCGGATGTTTTTTTTAGAAATTCTATCGAATAAAGGTTGTCTACCTTTATAGCCTTAATTCTTTAGGAGCTCCGAGGTATGTTATCTATTCCAACAGCTTTTCTAGCCTTCATCTCTTTCAATGACTTATTTATTTCACTGTTAAGTATCTTTGGTTCGAGATTTTCCTCCTGAGTTCCAGCTACTTCTATAGCTAAGTTAACTGGTCTACTATCGATGTTAAGTAGTTTATCCACATATTTCCTCCACCTAAATTGAATACCTTCAGGCTCAATAAATGAACTACCTGTTCTGTCCTTAATTTGGATACCATTTTCCCTCTCTCACAGCCCTATCTATAGTGGTTTTACTTTAGTATATAACACACCCACTTTCCCTTCTTTTTGCAGCTTATTCATTTCCTTACACAGCCCTTTCCACCAATTTTCCTTCACTCAATTGGTTGCTCGGCGGAGTTGATAATTTCATTCCTTGTTACTTTGGTAGCTGCTGACGTTTTTCAATCTCTACTTCTCCTCCGTTTTTCCGGAGATTTCAAAAGAGAAAATCATTTCTTCCGAATTCCACTGCTTCTTTAATCTCCTCGTTTGCGCTGATCCTATCATTTCCTTCGCCGATCTTAGTTTGCCCGTTTTTATACAATCTCATTTTTCCTCGATTTCTTTGCTTAACACTGGTACGTCATGGTTAAAATATTTCAAGCGATATTTTAATTTGGCGTAATATCTCAGCCCTCTGCGGTCGTCATCACACGAAATCCTGGCACAACTACGTCATCTCAGGATATAAAGACCACCAGAGATAAGAAGAAACAGATGAGGAGGAGGGTACTGATAAAAATAGAGACTTGGATCGTTAGGACAATGACAAGGGGGTGGGTACAAGAAAATAATAAACAGGAAATGGAGAAATGGAGCATAGACACCTAGCGACTGTGCGAGGTGAGATGGAGGTACAGCGGGGACTACCATAGTCCCCGCTGTACCTCCATACCTACCGCCATAGACACCCGCGGGGACTATCATAGGACTTTACAGGGTGATCTATAGTGATGAAAATGAGAGTCAATGCGGGGTAGCTATCGGCGGTAGAAATAAAAGCACGACAAATTTCGTATGGATCATGGTGTATATGCTCACTAGTGATCATAGGGAACAAGAAAATGAGAAGTATCAGGTGTGATAACGTTGAATTTGATCTTAATGAAAAACTGAAATGGCAATTTTCCACTTAGATGTAATTTGATTCGACCGGGGTTTCGATGCACTACATCATCAGCAAACCTCAAAGTGATGTGGGGCATCGAAACCATGGTCAATAAAATTTTATTCAAGCGGAAAATTGCCATTTCAGGTATTCATTACAGGGAGGAAGAGGTGGATGAGGTGTATGAACAGTTAGAGGTGACAATTAGAGAAGTCCCGGGAAAGAAAAGTCTGACAGTAATGGGCGACTTGAATGTGGTGGTGGAAGTAGGGAGTGGTGGATATGAAGTGGGAGTGCATGGACGGGGAATGAGAAATGATTGCAGTGAAAAAGAATTAGAATTAGGCAGGAGAAATCAATAAGTAGCAACAAATATTCGGTAAAAACATCTTTTCAGGCGGAGTTACACATGCCAAATTCCATGAGAGTGTTTACGACATCGATATTTTCCTAGCCAATACTTCCGATCGTATTTTAAGCATAAAAAATGGACTTTAGATAAATTACAATGTTTAATAATTTTTCCGGAAAATATATAATATGCACTACAATTTTGTATAATTACTATAGCCCCATAAATTTATTTCCCATGTATTTTACTCCCTTTTCGGTGCTTCCACCGGCAAATACTCTCTGATATGAGCAACATAATTTAAATTTTCAACTGTAAATTAGTCACTGATTGAACTCGGAATGACACGGTGTTCAATGTGAGAAATGGAGAAACACAGGGAAAGATTGGTATCATTTTTCTATCTAATACAAACTCTGTAATCAGGGAAATCTGATCATAGGACACTTCAGATAGATTTGTTCTCTAACCTTGGTAATTTCTTACAATATTCAATCAAGACAAGGTTTAGGAAGGAATTAAAAGCTGATTCATAACTTCATCAACCTCATGAAAAGCTCGAAAATGAAATTTAATCCGTAAATTACCAAATTACATTTCGTGGTAATCGACCAGCAGGATGGATACAAGCATCTGTACGTCACCACTTGCTCTAACGCCAAAACTCAAAATAGCTCCCAAACACGGCTTATCAGGGTGAACTTGTCAGAGCATTTTAGATGTAAATATAAAATCAGTTTACATAATTTACATAAAGCCTACCCAGAAAGCTGCGGACAGAAAACACTGATGGAACGAGAAGCCATTACCCTTCTCCAATTTTTCCCCGATGAAATATTTAATCTGAGCCTTTCGATGAAATTGTCAAACGGGCAGTTTTAATGAAGCACTTTAAATTCAATTTAGGCGCAATTACGTTCTTTCTGAAAATGATTAAACCTCGATAGTATATTACTTTCTAATTATGTAAGGATAGTTTTCTTCGTACTTTCTCGCAACGCGCATGAGGTTGCGTGTCCCGTATTTCCACATATCCTCATATGAAGCGCTGCAACTTCAAAGTGAATCAACGAAAAAGTTTGTATCATAAAGTAGCTAAAATGGTAATCGAGAGTTATTC
The DNA here is from genome assembly GCA_963169105.1 of Ceriagrion tenellum. Classification (NCBI taxonomy): domain Eukaryota; kingdom Metazoa; phylum Arthropoda; class Insecta; order Odonata; family Coenagrionidae; genus Ceriagrion; species Ceriagrion tenellum. Next base: position 32,594,604 of record OY720641.1, read on the forward strand.
AAGGATTGTTTTAATAATTTCATTCAGTAACTTGAAAAAAGTTCTTGGAATATATTTATTTTATGAGCTTAAGTTTATACGTTTCGGAGGCTACACGCTAGGCTTAGCTTGCTTGAGACATTCAGAACTGGTGTGTTTCAAAGGGACACAGAGAATATTATCGTGAGGCTTCACTACTTCTCTAGGTTCGACAGATGCGATAAGATGAGATAGATAAATTGCCGGACAGATAGGTTTAAAAACATGTTCTTCCCGCTAACAATAGGCGACTGCAATAGAATTGTTTAATGTTATCTCTAACAAAGGCACGTTACTACTACTTTTCGACGCAATATTTGAAATTTTAACGAAATAACATAAAAATGTGAAGATTTTGAATATTGGAGTCTGCGAAACAACTTAATATTTATTATAAACAATTAAAATAATAAGAAATGTATCATTGCGTTGAAATCTGTGCATATATAATCAAACTGTTGCACATTATACGACTCGTGTCGCCAGTCTCCGAGTTAAAAGCTAATTAAATTGCCAAAAAAAATAATTTTTTTAAAAATTATTTTCACTTTCATTCACAAATATCACCATATAGAAAATACATGCAAACTTTCACGCTTATCTGTACATGAACCGCTCCAAGCACCTGTATTTCTGGTACAGTAAGTGCTTTCTCTTATTCATCATGTCATCATAGAGGAGGGTTAGAGGTAACAGGGCAAAGTAAGTAAATAAATATTTATTGTTCTTAAATATTCATCTTGCACTAAGAACATACAAAAAATACTAAATCGCAATGGAGCTCATACCTACATTACCTATTAAATTATTTTGAAGAAGTGGGAACAGATTAAATAGAGGACTAATAAATTATCACAAAATAATTCAGGGGGTGAATATTTCTTATTGTTCCTTTTCTAGGACATAAAGATGGTGAAGAACTTTTTTTTCTTAAAAATACACAGTGATGTGGAGTCTTTTATATCCTTAGGAATACTTTTCCATAATATTGCCCCAGCAACAGGATAAATCTTTGGTAAGCGGTCGATCTATGATGAGGGGTGATGAAATTGTCGGGAGATATTCTGTTTGTTACATTGGACTTCTTCTTCCTGACAGGAAAATATTGCAACAAATATCCAGGTAGTTCATGTTTCAGGGTAGTTACCACTTGAATTTAACAAGCTTAATTCATGCTAAAAATTGATCATATTCTTTTGCTTAGGTATTTGTTTATAGAAGGGAAAGTTCGGAAGTTGGTACAAGTCGTCAAAGTGGTTCATTGCTAATAAAGACAGCGGGAGTCAACATCCGGTGCTTCAGTCAGGAAAATTCTTGTCTACGCGGCACCGCACGTGTTTAAGCTCAGTCAATATGTACAAAGTTTCTCGCAGAGGGATGGAATTAATTTCACAGAAAGCATTGATTATCTTCCGCCTGCAAATGGGTCTTCTTCAATTTACCTTACCTTGTTGTATCGCTAATAGATTGCTTTCACGATTGCTCAGCTGTTATTGTAACAGTCCATTAACCTGAGACCATTAGATCAATTTTGTTGATGTTGGCACAATTAAATTAACTAGTCATTGTTACAACGCCATCTGTCATTTTCCGTTTTTTACTGCATCCACGAGAGTTGGGGAATAAAACGCAATGGATAAAAAGGTCAAAACGTTCAGCGGTTATTAAACATTGTCATCTTGCATACCGTGCCGTACCTCACACACTATTTTACTCAACATCGACAATGATTTTGGTACTCCCTAGCGCTATGATGATGGTGATGAAACCGCGGTCGTTGCCGAGTAAAATAAAGTGTGGGCAAATAATTAACAATGTTTGAGCTAAAAGTTTACCACAAAGTTACGCCAGCGAATTCTGCCACTAACTTTCTGTGGTTAATACTACTTTGTATGTTTTCGCTTAGTGGTAGCCGACTTGGGTATTATGAAAAAAATTGGATGGTACTGACTTATCTTCTGCATTATCTATCATCGATATTTTTCCAGCATCAACAATCAGTATTCTCATTTGATAGAGTACCTCACTTAAACTATTAGTCCCCCAAAAGTCACTGCCTCTGGTGTTTCGAGAATAATTTTTCATTTATTTCCCGAACGTCAAATGTGATAGACAATTTGAGTCACTTGAAATGCTGGCGATACTTTGCACGCATTTTTCATCTTTTAGACCTCTTACTGTATCATCCACTGTCCCAGAGGCAAGCTATCACCCATTTATTGGCAATGAGCATTGCTTCAAGAACAAACGCATAAATGAGGCCTCAATATTCAGCACAAAAAATTTTTTTCTTACTTTATTTACCAGCAAGAACACCAATCAAGCATGACAAAACTATTTAAACTGAATTCTATATCCATAATGATTGAATGCATTCTTAAGATTGAACTGTAATTTTCTAAAGGTGCTCAACATTGGTTTTCCAACATATAGCATTGTATTTTCAACGGAAGACGGTTATCACACGTTCACCTGGTGCTTTTTAAATCCCCAGGCAAGAAGGAACTTTCAATGAAAAAAATGGAAACTTGAAGCTTTCACGTAGTGGAAGGACGTCATAATAAAAAAGATAAAAATTTGTGACTTCCTCAATTATTTATTGAACACTAGCGACTGGTTTAGGCTGTCACGCCATCAGCGGGTAATGAAAGATCTGATGATGGCGTGACAGCCGAAACCGGTCGCTAGTGTTTAGTAAATTTTGGAAGTCACAAATTCAGAAATTACAGTTCCGAGTCACCTTATATCAACGATAGAATAGAGTAGACCACTTTAATACAACTGCCAGATTTCCTTTGCAAATATCATTCATTCCAACACATTCTGAGTCTCGTAGTTGTAGGAAGAATAATGACACGACATGAACCACATAAGACATGAATCCGAAAAATCGTCGACTTATGCTGGTATTTAACACTAAGTATTCGCGATGTCCATGTTATGGCATTACGTTTAGTGACCTTTGAAATCGCGATGGTTTTCAACGGTCACTAAACGGAATACAACATTAAAATAAATAAGACGAATACTAAAATCCTAGAAAGCAGAAGAGAGAAGCTGAATGAGAAGTCACGCTGAAAGGCGAGAAATTAGAGCAACTGGATTTCTTCTCCTATCACGGAAGTACCATCACGATGGACGGCAGAAGTACTTCGGACATCAAGCGGAGAATATCCTTAGCTATGAAGGCGTTCATTGGTAAAATACAACTGCTGTACTCGAAGAAGATAGGACTACAAACCATGAAACAGTATGAGAAAACATTAGTGTGAAGCGTAGCACTTGCACGAAGCATGGACCATTGAAAAAGCTGACTAGAAAAGACTAGAAGCCTTCGAAACTTGGTGCTGGAGGAGGATGCTGAAGATAAAATAGAAGGACAAATTAAGACATGATGAAGTGTATAGAAGAGTAGAAGAGTTAGGGACCATATGAAGCACCATAGAGAAAACAAGAAACAGATGGATTGGACACACCCTGAGACACAATGGGTTTGTGAAAAACATAAACCCAGGTGAAGACACAGGAATAAGTTCATGGACCAAGTACAGATGAAAGTACTTAGGAAGAGATACCAGGAGGTAAGAAAACTAACATTAACCCTCTTAGTGCCACAGGCCGATATATCGGGTTTTGCTCCACAGGCGAAAAGTGCCATGAGTCGATATATCGGCTCGAGCACAAATTATTTTTCAAACTAATTTTGTTGTAATAATTACATTTATCCTTTATGAAATGTATCAGAATATTATAAACAACAATTAATTCATTTTTAGCAAAAAATAAAAAAAATACATTCATATCTAAAATAGTACCTTCATATTGTTTTTTTTCATAAGGTGCTACAAAACTCCCAAATTCATGCTGGCACTTTTTGCTGGTACCACTAAATTTCGGTGGCACTAAGAGGGTTAAATAGGGAAGGGTGGAGGGCTGCAGACAACCAGGATTGAACAACGAATGAATAATTTGCGATGTCACTAATCGTGATGTAGGCTACGGCACAGGCGAGTAGAAATTGATACGATGTTACAATACAACGGAGTTGGCTCTTATCAGCGGCTCCACTAGCGGTGTTTGCTAATTAAGAGATGATAAAAATATTAAATTTCATTGGTTTTATATGGAACGAAGGAAGGCGTAATGAACTCTTTCTGAATGTGAGCTCATTCTCAGTGTTTCAGACTGGTTTCGTAGGGCGAAATTGCTCAAGAATCATATACATCTTCCCAATGTCAGACGATAACTCACTAAATTCTACCTGACGCTTCCTACCTCATTCAACCTCGAAGGATGATTGATCTTTTCACTTTAGTTGCTACTTGATTTATATTTCTGCTGTGGGTCTGAAATACTGGCTGCAAAATCTAAAAAACAATTGTAACACTTTTCACAATGTATATTTTAACTCCCAATCGGTTTAAATACATAAATGCCTTACATGGAAGAATAATTTCCCTTGAGAATGACTTGAAATGTGTGTAAATGTGTTACATAAGGTTGTGAGTTTGAATAAAAATTGCGTTGAATATTACATATTGGGTGCGTTTTCTCCCAATGTGGATAAATTCCTCAAAGTTGAGACCCAAGTTGTTACAATGACTAGAAGTAAATTCTGAAAGTAATCCTAGAAATATAAAAATATACAATTTCCCTTTGCAAGATTTACAACTGCCACTACGCGCAATTAGCCTCGTAATACGACGACCCAGGGGCTATATGAGCTCTCTTGCGGGTTGCACCTCCCCTCTGGGTTCACCGTGCGGCGGCGAATAGCATCCGAGGGGCAGAGACAGATTCGGGGTGGGATATTCATTCGCCGGAGGAAAGGGAGGATGACGTGAGACAGGGAGAAGGAAGGGGGTGCGAGAGGGAGGGGTTCGAGGGGAAGTGGAGGGGGGAAGGTGAACGGTTGAAAGGGATAGGATTCCCAGGGTGGTGGTTCAGAGAGAGGGCGATAGATGTCGTCACTGATGGCGGTGAAATGATCTGTAAATGCTGGATATGGGTCTGGGCTCAGGCTGCGATATTTGCACCCGACCAGGGTATTTGTTCAAGTAAAAAAGAAAGGTGGTGGAACTCAGTTGTGCGTAAGAATCACACGTAGTTTAAGCGAGAAGTACCTTCACCTGGGCTTCAATGAATTTGGTCTCATTTTAAAGAAGAATATCTTATTTTTCCGAAGACAATACAATAACCCAAAAAAAGGGAAATCGTGTGTGTATGCACACCAGAGTGACTTAAAAAATGAGGGATATCTATTAGCTATATCTCGTCAGAATGTTTTCAGTGGTTAACTAGCGTGTTTCTCCACCTATTTTTAAAAGTAAAACAAACACTCACGGCAGAGCTTTACAGAATTGCTAAAATTACTTCCTGTGTGAAGGGTTTTCCCCGTACGGCATAAAACATGAATTAAATGAAATACTTATAGCCGGCCGCAAGAACATTCAGTCATGGAATCAATAATTATGAGATCCATGAAGTTATGGGCCTCATAAAAATATTCGGGTAACAGGTACACATCCACCAGTTTCAAAACTTATCTACCAATGGTTAACAGCTTCGTATGTTTGATTTTATCTCCTAACGCTGGATAAGATTTATAGAGGTTTATCCCATGGATAATTGCTAATGCACGTAATAACTATTTAGTCAGAGTAAATTAACTTGTTATTCGTCTCAAAACAAGTCTTTTATTAAGTAATAAAGATCGAAGTGGTTTATTGCGCCATTTTGGCTGCTTATGGAGTTCATAACTCCATTCCATAAGTTACGAAGCCATTTATGAAATCAATGGATTTATCGAATGTACCTGCAACACAAATTGAATGATTGCCATAGGTTATGGGTCACATAACTCTATGGAATACATAGGTATGTTTCGTTCCTGCAACTGGCCATAAATTGATCATATTTACTTATTACTTGGTAAAATCAGGTATATGAAACAATACTTTGGCGCCGTGCGACATCTGTTAGCCAGCATTATAATCATGTGAAACGTATTATTTCACATTGAGGAAGAGACCAAAAAAAAAGTGAAAAAATTCTTGTGGAGCGTTGGACTTCATGAATCAGAAGTATGGTCCATTTGAAAATTTGACCAGAATAAACTAGAAGCCTTCGACATCAGGTGCTGGAGGAGGATGCTGCTGATAAAATGGACGGACAAAGTAAGAAATGACAAAGTGTACAGGAGAGTAGAAGAGGAAAGGACTATACGGAACGCCATACAGAAAAGAAGAACAAGATGGATTGAACACACCCCGAAACACAACGGTCTTGTGAAGAACATAATTGAAGGTAAAATAGAGAGAAAAGTCCCCAAAGGAAGACCAAGGAATAAGTTCATGGACCGAATAAAGAGGAAAGTACAGAGGAAGAGATTCCAGGAGGTAAGAGAACTAGCATTAACTAGGGTAGGAAAGAGGGCTGCAGTCAAAAGCTGAGGACACAGAGTATAATAATTCCGAAATATATGTCAAGTGCCATAACAATAAGTGTTAAAATTGCATTTAACCGCTAAGAAGCCAAATCAAGAACACGAAATTAATTCATCTTTATCAATACACACTACTAATGAGTACACGAATGCAAAGTTTCACGCAAATCTGTACACAAACAAAAATCGCTCTGATCACCATGAGCGAACGCAGTGGAGACCGATTAAGAGGACCAAGAAAAAAAATGACATCGGCAAAGCGATTAGTTGCTCTTTGAGCCTCGTGAGCCGGCGGGAATTCAGGGATAAGTTTATTTTCTTCACTCAAGGTATCAGAAGAAGGGATAAGAGGACAGGAGAGAAGAAGAGATATATTCTATTTGACGCTGTGGCACTGGTGCAGTGGGCATACGTGGGAGGTGGTGCAAAGCGGACGAAACACCCTGGCACCATCATCATGGCATCTCCCATAGGCAAGAGTATAGGCAGTTATATCGAGATTTTTCCCTAGTTATATAAAAGGCCAATTTCGATTTTTCTTTCATTTCAGCTGTTGCAAGAAGAATGAAGTGCACATTTTACTATTCTACATCTACATAATACCCTGAGAGCCGCCGCATAGGCGTGTGGCAGGGAGTGTTTGGTCACCAGCCGTGGAAAGATGTAAGTTTCTCGGAGATGAAATGGTGTCGTGTATTATAGGAGTGTATTTAGTGGAGCTCAGTTTATAACTGTGGTCACTTACAGTGCGCGGAAAGAAAGAGTTTTTGTACCTTTATGTTCGGCAGTGTATCCAGATATTAATGGCGCAAGATAATTGTTACACGACTTCAATTCCCAGCATATAAATAAATATGCAGGCTCAAGTTTTTAGTTTGACTAATTTTTTCATGCCGTATGGGGAAACAATCTTTCGCATTGGAAGGTTATTTGGCGATTCTGTAAAAGTTTGAGGTGAGTACATAAATTATTTTAAAACATTGCTGAGTAAACATACAAGGAACACCAAGCTTAATACCTGACGAGATCAAGGTGTTAGATGTTCCTCATTTTTAAAATAAAGTCTCACTGGAGTGCACTCCCGCACCAAATCCCATGTAAAGTGACTGGTATTCATCAGCGAATATCGCGAAAAAATTATGGTACGTGGCAGATATTTCAGTAGTTTTCGAAAGTAAGACATTTTTTTTTAACATGAGACCAAAGTCAATGTATTCTTGATGCAATGACAACTCGTTCAAAAGACCTCAATAACTTAGGAAAATTGCCTGAGCCGAGGTCGATTTAGCGAACGCGTGCCCTAAAGCAAGGAAATTGATATCTCAAGGTGGCAAATATGTATCAAAGAAGTGATTTTCGCGTATACCGTGTAAAAGATACCTGGAATACCGCAGAATATCTACCTTTTAAGACACTCTTAATAGTGTCAAACTATCTATTAGCCATACGACAATCTCTTCTCCTTCGCCTCAAAGTGATAAAAACAAACATTCTTCCATTTTTACGTTTTATAGCACTACAGTGTTAATAAAATTGACGATATGTATAGAGAGGCTATCTGTTTTTTTTATTCTTACCCGCACTTAAAAAAATTATTTCCTCAAATATTTTCCCATGTACACTTGCGCTAGTCGCCGAAATGGGAACCTTACGGAAGGAAGAGCCCCACAAGTAAGGCAGAGAAAGGAATACATATGTTAATTAAATCGAGATATGCAAAGTAAAAGTTAAATTACATGATAAGGTTGCCAGGAGACATGGTAAAGTGGCGAGTTGCAATCAATAAATTTTAGGATTTTATGTTTTGAGGATTCCTCTCTCCTAAAAGGTAATATTTGCGATATATATTGAAACTAATACAGCAGATCCCCACCAAACGGACACCAGGATTAGCCGAAACTATTAAGAAACACTGCACTAACAAGTGACGGCAAGCCGCGCCATGCAGAAGAGTGGAATGCTAGCCTCGCTAAATTCGTAATTTACACTCTGCAGCATATAACTGCTAATTTTGGTAGCAATTGGCACAATGAAGGTCTTTCTCAGATTGGTCTCCGATCTGTTGAACAATCAAATGATTCAAAGCCCACTGATGTACTTCAAACCAAGAGGTGGAAAGATAGTGAACGCCGCAACCATTGCGAGGAAAAAGTGCAGAAGAAATCTTTTGATTATTTCAAGTAGTAGATTATTTGGAAAGCGTAATTATTAATTTTTGTCAGTGCTATTGAATTAACGCTGCAAAGATTACTGCTAAACGTATTTTCAGCGAATTAACCTAAGAATATCAACCGCCGACTATCCGAAAAAACCAGCAATACGAAACGGCTTCGTCGCCTTTATTTCGGATAAGCGAGGTTTTACCGTGTGATACAATTTTAAAACATGAATACTCGAGATTACTAAACGTAAATACTATTTTTACACGAAGTTCTCAACCTGACTCATTTGAACAGATAGTTTTTGACTGTGTCAATTGACTGTACTACATTATCACGCCAAGCCAAATGGTAATATGACCTTCCAGGCAGAAAACACAAATTCCACAATAGGTAGGTCTCTCATACTGGTGCCAATCTCATTTGAAAATAAGTATCACAAACGATTAAGAGCAATGGGAACGGAAGGGAACAGGGCTGGGATATTGGGACGAAAATACACCACCATCACGAATTGGAAAACAATGGGAAAGTCAGATGACACTAGGGACCAAAGGCTATCAAAATCCAGAGGTTAAAATTACATCCATTTTGGATTATGATTGCTATGACCAACTTTTCTCTGAATTATAACCACATTTCGATTTTATAATCTGATATATTTCCAGTTAGGTCCCGTTTGACTTTGAGAGAAATAAAAAGAAAGCAATTCTTTAACGATCTTAGGATTTAAACAAATTCCACCATCATGAATTATTATTCACGTTATTTACTTCTTCAAAGAGCATTGGACGTTGCCTTGAGAATGGGTAACGAGTCAGAACCCGAAACGTCGGCTGCCTATGAATTCTTACCCGGTGGCGAGCCCGAGAGATTCACACAAATATTATTCGCCGGGAAAGTGTAAATTCATACATAGCATTGGACGTGTTCCCGGAATGACTGCCATTCTAATTGCCAACTGCGATATTATCTTGGGAGCAATGTAATTAGTCCACACAATAGAAAATGTATGTACCTAAAAAGGTACATTTATTGAAAGAAAAATCCTCATTCTCGCTAATCATAAAGTGGCTGTAATAAACACAGTGAGACACACTAAAACACTCTTGCCGCTTAGAATTAACCTTACTCTCCTACCGCTTTCTTATTCCTTCCCTTCCATTTATAGCCGGTACCCTTACACCCACTGCCACACGCTATCACGATAGCGGGTGTAGATGGAGGTCACAGCCACTCAAGCATAATGCTCTAAATTAGAAATGTACGGACGTTTTCCCTGGTCCAATACCGACAACTGTTGCATTAGAGAATGTGCATATGTGGAATTAAAACAATCTAGTATCATATAAAACATTTCAATATCATATAAATTTTGTGATATCACAAAATAAAATCGTAGCATTATAAAAAAAACATCACCAAAGTTGGTATCACAAGGCTCAAATTCGTTTAAATGCTCGTAAATCATTTTTTCCCTGTAAAACAAGTTTACTCACTATCCTCCCCATGTACTACATAGGTCTGTTTTGTGTGCTTTGTCCAACCTTTTTAAATCCAGAGCTTAAACAAAAAAACTTACGGAGCCCCTACAACGAGAATCAATGACGGATGATGTATGAGGTGTCTGTCATTCGCTTTAATGCCCTATTCGCTATGCGACACAGCAAGGTACATGAGTTTCATTCGTTAAAAACCCTGAGCACTGGAAGTGTGAACTTTAAATCATATCGGGAGCAAAGTTTAACCACGCTAAACAACAAAAAAATCGCAAATGTTGCTATCAAAAGGGAACGTCGATAATGGCATACGTGATTACGGCTGTGACAGAAGTTCACCCACAGAATATTAACCACCAGCAAGAAACAAAACGTACCTATTATTTGTTAAAAACCTTGCGAACTTAAAAGCAGATCAGGAGCAAATTTCAACCGCTCTAAACCAAAACAAAGACAAATGACAAAAAACCGTCAATAATGGGATGCGTAATTGTTGTTATGTTGGTTGATATTTTGCAAAGGTGTCAAACACGCAAAATGTTAAGTTTTTAATGACTCCGTCAAAAAAAGCTTACAATTTTAAATGTTTGTATAGAACGACTTTATCAACTTTACGCAAGACTTGCGGCTGTGACAGTTGTTCATACAAAGAATACTGCCAAACCGGCAGGTAACAGAACATTTCTCCCGCGCACACATCGTTCCATTCAACGCCGTTCGTGAGCGGTTAAATGCGCCGATGTGATCCCAGGTGCGATAATTTGAGTAACTTGAATGGAGCGCTCCAATTACTATCTTCTCCATGAACTGGTTAGGACTGCTTTGGTGCGTTGCACATAATTCCCCGATCTACAGCTCAAATCAAGCGAACGCAACGGAGTGGAGAGCTAATCCACCCGTCCAAGGATACAAAGGCGAGGAGTCCAAACATTTCCTCGGCTCAGAAATTCGGTCAAAAGCGAGATAGATTCAGTCAAAAGAGAGAGAGATTAGGTCGAACGAGAGCGACGAAAAATTCACGGCAAAGAACGGAGGGGCGCTTTTGTTACTTCTCCGTAATTATCGCCAGGGGGCGGGAGCGTCGGCGGAAATGGAACTCTGATTGCAGGGCGACGTCATTTCCGAGGATGGAAGATAGCCTAGCGTTCCATTCCCAACCGTGAGTACCAGCGTAAACAATATTCACGTATTTACCCTGCTTTGGAGTCTAATTAAGTCCATTTTTAACATACGTTCTGGGAAAATGACTTATAGCGAGGGGGGTTTCCGTATGCCAAACAGTCAACTACAATGGTCACGCTATAGCGTTTGGTAATGAAGAAGACGCCCCATCATGAAAAAAATTTACGATCAATTGTACCTCTATAGCCTCTGTATTTTGGTATTTTCTCAAAAAATACCAAACCGCATCGCCCAAGATTCGGAATTTCAGGTTATCTGAATACGAGTAATCCATCAGACCACAGGCCGTAAGGACCCCAGGGCCCCTATTTTATTCCCATAATTTAAGCATTGGAATCAGGGCTGAGGTTTTTTTGCTTTTTCTAATTACTTGTAATCACGATACAGGGTTCAAATTTTCACTATCGGATGGCAGGAAGGATAAACTTTTCAATTTTTGCAATCGATTTTTCTCAGATTTCAACAATAGCATTTTCCATTGACAGCCTGAGCAATGGCAATTAACGTGGAATTCCCCCAGCCGTTTTACAGGGAGTCTTAGATAACTAAAGGAACAACATTTGAAATAATTTATGCATATTTATAATATCCACGCATTTGTGATAAAAAAGTATGCATAACACTCCTGCCGTATAGTTGCAAATAAGGCGATTTGGGCAGCTTGTCGCACTTGCTTAACTTGTTCGCTCACCGCCGGACCCCGTGCGTTATTCGCAACAATACTGCACTCGTTACACATTTGTTGAGTAAACATATTTCAACGGGAAAAAATGTTATGCAGAGCATTTAAGCGAATATAGGCCATATGATGCCATAATTTATTATGTTTTATACCGCAATACCACAATGCTTTAACGCCACATTTCTTCGATGACTGCCAAGGTTGTCGGTATTTGATTGAGAAAAAAGACTCTTAAGTGTATTTATGATCAAGTGATTTAAAGTTTTGTCTCTGCCCTCACTAGTTTAAGACTTGCAATGAACAAGTGTTCTCTTGCTCCATAAATAGGAAGGAGTTTCAATTGCTTTCGAAAGGCGAGTAATGTCACAATAACTGTGGAGTGGCTGCATTCAGAATGTTTTACCCAGAACATTTTATGTTAAAAAATGACTAGGTAAGTGAAACAATCAAGTGAGAGAAATCAGACACCTATCTCTGGTGAGACCCTAGTTTGAATAAGCACCCACTTTTTGGGATCCTAATGAGATGGGTTTATAAAAATAGTTAGAACGTGAACAGCTAAGTGTGGCAAGATACGTGAAAGACCGATATGATAGCCGTTTATAGCCTCCTGCAAAAACTAGGGCGGGAATAGCTTTTATACCGTCGATTAAAAATTACACTCAATATTTGATGCAAATTCAAAACCAATTTCTTTTCTTATAACGCTATTAACATATTCCGAACTCCGATACATAAATGTAGATCAGATCATAAGAACGAAATGAGAGAAATAGACTGAAGAGCACACAGGTTTAAAATATCGTACATCCCCCAATCCATAACAGACCATGATTGCTGCCAATGAGACTTTCAAGAAGGTTAGCCGACAGGTAGTGCAGCTGATTAGTCAATCTCTCCCTAACGCTAGTTTCTAAACCTACAACGTAGAATTAACAACACGCTTTGCAAGTTTCCTCCATCAATTTTGTATCTCTCAAGTTACTGTAGTTGCAATATACATTAATACAAATAGTTTCTGTGGTATTTACAACATGCCTCTAGTACAGTGCATGATGGTAAAAGTTCTCCTTTTGACAAGTAATCGCAGGTTTTTGCAAATGAATCAATAGTCGTAGTTTTGTGAACTTTATTGGGGTAGAGTATATTGGATATTGGCGACAACTTAACCCCAGTCACACACACATGAGGTGGCTCACAGGGATGTAGATTTCTGCCAAAAACACGGCACTTAGAAACTGACACGACTAACAACCGGTTCGGGAACCCTGGGATGGGAATAGTGCCACAGAACTCGGCCCGGAAAGTCGAATGTCCGTGGTTTTAATCATGGTTCAAGTCGACTTTTCCTCTTAGCATTCTCAACGCATATACATACATACATACCAATCACGCCGTTCCCTTCCGGGGTAGGCACAGTCACAAAGTTTCAAGCATAAATACATATTTGTACACCTACCTCTGCTTCAATAATTTCCTCCATATCGACCTATCCTTGAAAACCTCTTTTACTTCATTTACCCCCATACACTGCTTCATACACGCTCTCCTGTTTTTAAAACTCCTAATATTCCTCCTCCTAAGAATTTCCACAACCACATTCAACCATAACTTTCTCGGCCTACCTCTACCTCTCGCACCATTCATTCTACTCTCATATATCTGTTTCGTTATTCGACTCTCATCCATTCTCTCAACATGGCGAAACCAACGAAGCACACTCCTTTCATACACGTCCATTACTGGAGCATTTAACCCACATTCATTTATTACCTACTCATTCCTGACCCTATCCATCCTACTTTTGCCGCAAATACTCCTCAGATCACTCAGACCCACGGCGTTTAGTCTACTCTTATGTCTATCCTGACATACCCCTGTTTCACTACAATACAACAAAGTGGGGAGAAGTACACTTTTGTACATAGCGATTTTCGCTTCCTTAGACTGGCACTCATTCCTCGATATGCTCCACATGCTACCTACCACTTATCTTCCAGCGTTTGCACTTCTATTTATCTCCTCATCTATCCGTCCATCTTCCACAAACATCTTAAGTAAGTACACAAAAGTATCCACTCGTTTAATTACTTCACCATTCGCCCTCATCATACAGTTATTCCCTCCATTCTCCTTATCAAAAACAACTTTAGTCTTGCACGCATTTACCCTCAATTGCATTTTCCCCGTAGCTTCACAAAACTTATCGAGGAACCTCTTTGCATTTAATCGTCGTATTTACTGCAAATATCTACATACACATAATAACCGGCGAGCTATCTATAGTGTGTGTAACCTAAAGTTGGTTGAAGCAGTACTCGTGGGTCTTTTAAATATTTTTAAGTAAGTCAAACAAAATTCTTATTTCACCTTATTCAAAATCATACTCCACAAAACTTTCACTTCGGTGCATCTATTTATATGTTGGAACTCATGACAATGGCAATGACGGAAGAATTGCTTTTCAAATATATTCCCTGTGGCTTAAGGCTAGGAGTATATGGCCGGTTGCAATAACTTTTAGTTATGGAATAAATCGTTATGAGATCCATCAAGTTATGGACCTCATAAGAATATTGGGGTCGCAGAAATACATCTACCAGTTTTGTAACGATTCTAGCAATAGTTAAATACTTCGAATGCTTGATCTAATCTTCCTATGCTGGATAAAATTAATAGTGGTTTATCCTATGGATAATTGCTAATGCACATTATAATTTTTAGACAGAGTAAACAATCTGGCCATTTGTCTCAAAACAACTATATAATCAAGTAATTAAAACTCGAAGCGATCCATCGCGCGTCCGCCATCTTGGTTGCATATGGAGCTCAGAACTCCATTCCATAAGTTATGAAGCCATTTATTAAACAAATAAATTTAGCGAATGTTATTGCAAAACTTACTGAATGGTTTCCAAGGCTTTATGGGACCCATCACTCTATGGAATGTATAAGTGTCGTTTCTGCAACTGGCCACAAGAAAAACAAATTGCCAAGGATTTTTTTCTCATTTAATATTTTGGCAGAACTAAGAAGGACACGTACGCGACGTAATATGCGAATCTTTATATTAACAAAAATCGCTAGAACCTTTTTAATGCGATTAAAATCTTACCTACTACGCGATCAAAACAAATACTTAAAGAGCACATTTTTATCAATTTGGTTTAAAAAATCTTGCTATCACTGATGAAATAGGTAACCAATTTAAAACCAAAATTCAGGAATAAAATATGCAGATTATTCAACAGATAAATTTGTAATGACGACCACTTTCATGGCTGATTACAAGCAAACTAACCAGGAAATCTAATTCTTTTATCATCTCAGTTTGTTGAATTCTCTAGCACGATGCCACATTCAAGTTTCCAGAATCACTAGAATAAGAGACACTTGGGGAAGACCCACCTTGAGTCATGACATAAGAAACGTCGACGTCAGACGGGAGAGATTTAAGTAATCCCAATGAAGATACGAACAACGCAGAACTCCCAGATGGTTGCTAGACAAATGGAGATGCAAAACAAAATATTTGTGCGCTGTGAAGGAGGTTATGGATCCGACGAGAAGAAAAAATAAAGAAAAGATGATAAGAAAAAGCAGACGACATAGGAAAAGAAGCCTAAGAATTCTCGTCCTGAAAACAAGTTCTCAAGAGTGCACACACTGAGGAAAAGGATTTCGGAGAAGAGAAAAAGTCACCACATTGGGAACTTCATTGAAATGAACGAAAAAACGCTGGAGAATATTTTCGGGGAAGAAGATAAGATTGATCGGGATATACCTGAAAAAGAATCTGTATAACAATAATGGGAGGAAAGCTTTTGGTCGGTGGTCTTAAATTAAAGGCCCGGGCAGAAATAAATATGATACATCAAGGACTGGAAGGATAAAAATTGGATTGGAAGAATTGGAGAGCTGATTCTTGTCCATAGTCGATTAAATTCTTAATAATATTAGTCGTCATATATATTATTACAGAAAGGTCTTTTTCTGTCATTCCGTATATGCTCCGTTAATACTGCACCTACAGTGATAAATGAGGTATCATTTTAAACGTTGAATCGCCGGCTTCTGACGAAAGATACAATCTCAATCTCAAATTTCACTATTTACCCATTAATTTGACTTAAAAGTTTCGATTTTTCCATGTCGATTACTCGCTCGAGGTATATCGACTCCACACATTTTTTTTATTCTATACTTCAAAAAAAGGTTTAAAATGAAAATAGTACGAAATGCACATATTGATTGTACATGGGTGAATGGTCATCTGGTAAGTCAATGCAATTAAGACTTTTTGATTTCATATTTATATGATATGCTCTTTAATTCATTAAATCCTTCAGGTCTCCCACCTCGTAAGTTGTTGGTAGAGAAAAATGCCATAGTAATGTTGATCCGCAACCTCAACGCCAAGCAAGGGTTGATTAACGGTGCCAGGTTCATAATTACTAATTTAGGCGAATATAAAATCACTGCTAAATTAATTCACTCGGGTAGAACAGTCATAATTCCGAGAATTAAACTCACCCCTTCGGATCCAACCATGCCTTTCCAAATGACAAGAAAACAATTCCCAATCAAAGTGGCCTTTGCAATGACAATTAATAAAGCACAGGGTCAGACTCTTCAGAGAGCCGGATTGTACTTGCCAGAACCCGTTTTTTCGCATGGACAGTTGTATGTAGCATTTTCTAGAGTTCGCACTTTCCGTGATATTTATGTTTGTGTTAAAGAAACTCATAACCAAAAAGTTATAGACGACAACATTGTTACTTCTAATATTGTCTTTAAAGAAGTTTTGTAAATTGCGTGCCCTTATTCAGTAACAGACGTCATGATTGTTCCTACTGGTACCATACTCTCTTGCCTGTATTGTACCTATTCATATGCTTTTTTATATTTTTGCAAGAAAACAAGTATAAAGAAAGTACTTTATGATACACCTTCTTCTCTATTTAAAACCCAATTACACCGTTTCCTTAACATACTTATTCCCTGATAGCGTGAAAGTGCGAAATTTTCGCACGGGTTACCTAGTTTTTTCTTATATCTCTTAAGGACATACAGTGGTATAAAACTGAAGGCTTCATTATAAGCTATCATCAATCTCTTAACTCCTAATGGTGGCTGGGACGGTAATTGAAAGTCATTGACCACACATTTAAATAACTTTTCAAGTACGTTGCACAACAATTCTTGCAGAAATTTAAAAATTAATTTTTCCACTTTTGTGCTTTTTTTTATTTTAGCCCCAAAACGAATTTGCACGGAACATAAATATTTTACTCGCAAAAATTAATAAGTAAAGCCGTACGCTTCTTAAAAATTGCAACGCGTAAACAGATGGACTAGGCATTACAGCAAATGGAAAGATTTGGCTGGGAGACACTAAAGACTCCTGGGCTATTCGCCTATTTTAAGGCACATTTACTAAAATCATAATACAATTGAGTAAGTAAACTTCTAGAATTATGAATTTTTCACAAAAGGTTTAATAGGTTCTCACGACAGGGTTTCATCGCTATTCCCATAACCTCCCACCCGTCATGGTAATAGTGCATGTTTGGTGATCTTCACCCCCTGCCACACCTTCGTGGTGGCTCGCAGGGTATTACGTAGATGTAGATTTGCATAAAACCTTCCCCCCCTCCTTTTTGACTATTTAAGCAATGTGCTTTACTATGTCAGTATCTGATGATGTCGCGCAGCGAGGAAACCCGGATCGCAAGAACGTAATAAATCTTTTGTGGAAAACTTAGTAATTCATCATTTCATTTTGAAGAAATTTCATCAAGTTACTCCCAATACCATCATTTCTATTATTTTTTTCTTTTCATGAAGTCACTGATCTGTCACATTCAAAAATTGATTCCTTCTTAAGTGCCCAGAACAGACATCATACTATTCCTTTGTAGACTATTAGATTACCAATGAGGAAAGAGTACCGAAAAACATTCGCGGGGAATGTAGCGCTAAGATGCAGAGAGAAATAGACCATTGGAAAGCTGGAAGAGAAGGAAATATTACGTATCGAATGCTGTTGATGAAGATGGCTGAGATATGGATGGATAAGTTCAGATACGATGGCATGCGCATAAGAATTGAAATGGAGAAAACAGCATGGAAAGCCATCATTCAGAGAGTGTCAAGATCATCAATGTAAATGGAGATACCAATTGTGGAGGGTACTGGCTATTGGTGGCCAACGCATGAAGCTGTATCGTGAGCCGGCACCTTTAATCCCCCGATTCACCTTGACCCTTGCGGGCTGACGCACTACTTTCGCAATTTTACGGTTTCCTACACTGGTGATTCAATTGAAATTAGCATGGACTTTCTAAAAATATATTCTTCGTGTCTACTTGAATTCATTTAAATTACATCTACACCAATACCGTCAAATTCACCAATAGCAAGTGTGTCACGGGGTTGTTCCGCACCTGGCGCGCAGTACTCTTCCCACGTCAAATCAGAACGTCGCACGTTCCTTCTGTCGCTAGGCGCAGACCAAAAAGCAGTCAGAAAATGCCCAATCAAATCATAAACTAAGAGAGTTCCACGTCAGTTATATCTAATCCGTATTCTCAGCGAATAATCTAAGTAAACATGAGCCGAATTCATAGCTCAAGGAATATATTATAAGACTCGAGAGCAATTTATAGTAAATTTATAACATATGGAGGAAATTCTTGCTTTATATCCAATAATACATCTACTCTCCATCCTTTTTGTTAGCAGGCAAGAAAAAAAGTGGGAATCAACATGGTGGATGTTTCCGAATCCCATGCTAGAGTTTGATTTCGTTATGCCCTCCAAATCTTACTCTTTGGTCCAGTCGGATAGGCGAAACTTTCAGACACGACGGATTCGTGAGACACAGAGTAGAAGAGGAAAAAAAAGGAAAATCCCCAAGAAGACCGAAGGACAAAGTAAATACGTATTCCAGCTACGACAACAGCTACATTTACTGAACACCCTGCAAGTCACCACAAGGGTGTTTGGCAGGGGGTGACTTATCACCAACATGAACTACAGCGAAGAACTTTACTTTCACCAACAAGCACCACACTATCGGTATATTACAAATGTTAAAGAAACTGCTAGAAATATTTATGATGTCACTATGTAAAGGTGACACAAGAGTCATGAAGGGAGCATGCAAAAAATGGTGTTAGCACTACTCGGCAGATTTAGAAACATGCATTATTGGACATATGAATAAATCAGCTACACTACCTGTCAACTAACCAACTTCAAAATCTTAACGCAGACAATATGGTCTCTTATCGAATGCGGGAAAAACAACATTTTAACCCTTTTCTGCCCCACAATCTATTTCCCTTATTATATTCTCAAGATCAGATCTACGGTAGTATTTAGTAGCTTCAACGAAGTATGAAACGAAAGATCTACAAGGAAACTAAGGAGATGGCAGAATACGGGGCAGAATGGAGTAATGCAGTCGACCGATCGGAGAATTTAATAACATATACGATGACAGTTATGTAGTACGTAATAGGGTAGATTCAGGGCCGATGAAAGCAGCGAGAAAATTAAATTCAGGTCATGTCAAAGAATTTGGGGATGGGTCTCCGTAACACCTGGAGTATCGGATTCACACTCCAACAGCTGAGCTTCGAATCCAAACAGCGGCGGCCTTTTTAATTGGAATCCTAATCTTGTCTTAGGGTGGAATAAGGACATCAAAAGAATGGCGAGTATAGTACTCAGTCCGTCGTAAGGAACGCTAAAATCTTGGACGCTAGGAGCATCATTTCAGTAGGGATATTCATAACAGAATTATCGAAGTAGGATAGTCGACAGGTAGTACAGCCGATTAGTTGATTAGCTCCCTAAAGCACGTTTGCTCCGTAAAGCAACGTTGCAGTAAAATCACGTATCGTATGGTTCCTGGATGACTCTTTTATCTCTGGTCGTTTATGTGTACAGAAAATATATTAATACAAATAGTTTCTGTAGCATTGTGGCGTTGTAGCGTCTGTAGCATTGGTATCACCCCTATAGTGTAAGGCATGTTGGTGAAAGTTCCTTTTTTGTAGAGTTTCTGCAAGCACTTGCTAATGAATGTAACGCATTCTTTTAAATAGGATATAAAAAACACAAATACATCACATTCCAAAATAAAAGTTATTATAAAATAAATTGCAATTTTTTGAAAAATGCTCTAATAGCACTTTTAAATAAATAATATAGTAGCAATATTTTTTCCTGCTGTTTCATAATTCCGTCCATGAAGAATTGATAGAAGCACGATAATGGCATAATGAATGAAATGGGTGCTCCACGGCTTTATCATATCAATACTGGGGAAACTCCAAACGGCCGTACTTTTTTATTTAATTACGCCCATTTGGTGTCGCCTCATTATTAACACGGAAATGACTTAAAAATGAAATGAATCATAACTTTCTCGACCAATATGCAATATAGATAACACCAAGATAAATTTCCAATCATTTCATTCAACAAATGACGTGGTACGAAGTCACTCGCACGGGTGCATATACACCAGGGTTGACATTTTTTTTCATGGCGAATTTCAACCCTGGTGAACAACAAGATACTTGAATATTTAGTCAATCATGTATTTCACTCACAGCCAACGTTTCGCCAAATACATTGGCATCCTTAGGGCTTTGAAACTCGAAACAAAGAGACATGCAGCTATATATTTACATAAATATTAGCAAAAAAGTTGAGGAATCGAAAATTTACCAACAATTGAGCTAAATATTGAGCAACAATAAAGTACACAACAACTCCAAATAGTAAAGTAATATGTAAAAAACAAGAATTAAATTAAATTGTGAGTGAAATACGTGAATGACCGAATATTCAAGAATCTTGAAGAGAATGGTCTTCTGGGTGTTCTTCCACGTTAATCTATTTTTAAGGACAATATTCCGCCGGCGTTGCAGCTGGCTTCTTCAGGCCCGCTCAAGTTGTAATATGAATGGATAAGAGTGAAATAATGCATGTTAAATATTTGGTTTCCTGACTATTTAAAACCATTTTAACAAGTAGCCTAACGGCACTTGGCATATATTTCGAACGAATTCTTGACATGTATTTCACTTCAGCAAACCTGAATAAGCCAGCTGTAACGCTGGCGAAATACTGTTCTTAAAAATGGATTAACGTGGAAGAACACCCGGAAAATCATTCTCTTTAAGATATTTGAATATTTGGACATTCATGCATTTCGATCACATTGTAATTTAATTGTTGTTTTTATTAATTGTAGTTAAAGCAGAAGAACATTCGGATAACCATTTTCTTCATCACAAAGAATCCTCGAAAGCCTTCACTGAAATTCAAGAATCTTGTTGTTATCTATATTTATAATGAAAGCGCGGTATTCGAAATGTAATAGAAAATCATTTGTAAGTACGTGTTTTCTAATCGGCAAGATTCCTAGATATTTATTAACCTACTGTATAAAAATATTGTGTAAATAAATAAATTTTTCGGTAACATAAAATTGACCTAGCGAAAAGCATGGATTTTCCAGATTTAATCCACACACTGGAAGCGATTGACCTTGTACCTTGTTGATGGTAATTGAGAATGCCAGGCAAACGGGGAATTGCAGTCGGTTAAAATCGAATGGCATGTAGGTGGGAATTATGGAAATACGTGGAATGAGCATATCTTTTCTGGGTTCAAAATAGGTCCCTTTACGAATTTGAGACTTAGTCCAATGAATTCCTCTTACCTACACAGGAATTCCTGACGCACAAATGATGGCATGAGTTTCCATTCCATGCCTATGCTGCAGTTTCCAAGTAAATAAAATATTCTATTGTTGCAGTAGTGCAAAAATTTTACATTTTCGAGCTTAAAAATCCAATTTCAGGAAAAAGCGAAGCGTATACGAAAATCGAATGCAAGAATTAAAAAAGCAAACAAAGAGTCCACTGCACCAAATCTTATTCTACCTACAAATAAATTACGTACCTTTCAACATAAATGATGCCTCACTGATACGATTCTGATGCACGCGGTTTCGCAACTTGTAAACGATCTGCTTCGTTGCTTGCTGGTCGTTCCCCGCTTTTTTGAGAAGCTCGCGTGCCAACACTCGTTTGTTGAAACGACTCGCGCTCCACCGATTGTACAATGGATTTAATAATTCAGAAACCTTCGCGGGCGCGCGCACAACAAGTCACCAAAGTTTCATCGTAATCTGATGAATGGTATTAGAACGTATAAAAGACGAACAAACAAACATTCATTTTCATATGTTATATAAAAGCTCCGTATTCAGAATTTAATCGAAAATCATTCGTACGTGTTTTCTAATTGGTATGATACCTCCATATTTAATAGCCTCCTTTATAGTTCGTAATATTATTATTAGCCTAATATGAATGGTATTATTTAGCGTTTTGGAGAAAATACGTTCAAAGAGAACCGAATTAATTCGAAATATACGTCAATTGCCATAAGACTCCTTTTTAAAATAGCTTTAAATAGGAAAGAAACCAAATCTGTAATTTGCATTTATTTAAAATTAAATGTTGAAGGCGTAACGTTGCAGAAAATTTTTGCAGACATGACGAAAAACATATCTTAGTATATTCCACACTTAAAAGTTTATTTCCGTCCCAGGTTTCGACTGCACAGCAATCATTATCAAGCTATCAGGGAATGTTTTCACAGGTAGATTCTTTTCTCACCTTGAGCAATTTGCTGCATCAACATCTGTTCCTTTTCTTGTAATGCTCTACGTAACGTTTCAGTGGTCTCTCGACTTCTTAAATGATGATTCATAATAATTCAACCTTGATAATGATTGCTGAGCAGTCAAAACCTGTATCGAAAATGAACTTTTAAGTGTGGAATAAACTAAGATATTTTTTTCGTCATATATATATTTATTTCACTATTATCCATAAATATGATAGGTAAAGGCATAGTGCATATAGGCAAGCGAAGTTTTATGCAAATCCGCGCAAAAACGAAAATCCCTTCATCCACCTTGATCACCACGGCTGGTAGAGGGAGTGAAATAGAAGCGTGAGTGAGCGGGAGGGTCCGTTTCGCAGGTGGCGCCCGCTTCAGGAACTGGGTTATAGGGCGCGCAACCTCCTCCCCCCCTGTTTCCCCACACACACACCCCTCCCATTCCCTTTCTTTCCTTTCCATAACTCCCCCTTCTCCCCCCATACTCCTCCACTCCCCCAAGCCGCCTTCCCGTCCGCCCCAAGGGCCACAGCCGCTGCCGCCGCGGGAGGCAAAGGCAAGGCGAAGCGAAGCGGGCAAGCTGAGGGGTCGATAGCTGAGGCAACACACCGCTTCCCCTCCCCCCCATACTTCACTCCCTCCCCTCTCCTCCCCTACCTACCCCCGCTCCACTTACTGTGCGAGAGATGTGGAAGGGGCGAAGAAAGTGCGTGTGTGGGGAGGGGGGAAGAGGTGGGGGTTGGAAGGAGAACGGCTGCTGTGCGCGGCCTATCATGTAATGACTCCGTCCATTCTTCTCCCAGGTATTTCCGTGAGTGCGTCGTCTTAGCACCAGCGAATTCATCACGTCTACGTCTAAGAATAGAAGAGAAGAAGCCCGGAGCTCTATAAGGACGAAAAGGTCCAGAAGAATGGATCGCGCCTGAGGACGCGACGAATTTGTACGGATCTTCAGAGGAGATAAAAAGATAGATACAAGTTTAATGGTCTAGGGCGGGGGGGGCGAACCTATGGCACGCGTGCCACGCGTGTCGAGTGGCACGCGGAGCAATTATTTCGGCACGCGGAGCTGGGAGGGCACTAAGGGATACCTCTATCTCACTCGATGGGTTGGCACGCGAGTCGAGCGAGTATAATCTTATTTTATAAACTTCGGCACTCAATCGCCAAAAGATTCGCCACCCCTGGTCTAGGGCATGCCCTATAAACCAAGTACATGCAGTGGGAAAACTATGCTCGGTTTTACAAAATTTATTACATAAAGTAAGTACAACTAAGTCAGTATTCGTCATTTCATTTAGCATACATATTTGTATCTCATCATTCATTAACATACTAATTTAATACATGATTTTGATTTATTTTAGTGCACATTATTTCATAATGGTTTTAAATTAGTAACTAATGTTTATGTGATGTATCCAAATACCAAATTGCAAATATTCTATTATCCCATGAGACATTCGTATAATTTGTATTTAAAAGATATAGCTGTACAACTTTTTTCAAGGAGATTATATATAGAGGAAGGAAGACCAAAGGTCGAGTAGAGAGACTACAGGTCGATAAAACATTCAGACGTGCTAATAAAACATAAAAGGAATTAGCACAGGGCTGGGTAGCATGGAGAGCTGCAGACAGCAAATGATAGGGTCGAACGAACAATGATAATGAAGAAACATTTCCACGCGGTCGAAAGTGAATTCCATACGGTTTTCACGTTCACACAGCTCATCTACATCCACATACTACCGAGCAAGCCGCCTCGTGGGCAGGGGATGTTAGAACATAAGCCGTGTTAAGGAAAAGATTATG
This sequence comes from Ceriagrion tenellum, assembly GCA_963169105.1. NCBI lineage: Eukaryota > Metazoa > Arthropoda > Insecta > Odonata > Coenagrionidae > Ceriagrion > Ceriagrion tenellum. The sequence continues at coordinate 32,619,117 of OY720641.1, forward strand.
GAGGTGAAATGTACTTTGGGAGTGTTTTCAGTAGAGCTCAGTTTTTATTATGGTCACCTTTTGCGCGCGGAAAGAACGAATTTTTGTACCCATCTGTTAGACAATTTTTACCTCTAATTTATCGCTTCTTTCGGACCTAGAGATGCAGTGCGTAGTGAAAATGATACTCTCTGTGTGTCGCTATGAAACAGGTGTTTTGGATTCCTCGAGAATCGATGCAAGCCGAGTAATTAGCCTCCGAGACTCTAACGCCGTGGTCGGAAAACTCGATTGTCAATACAGCCAAATATCAACAGTACAACGATTGAAATTTCTTTTGGGAGCCGAATTTTTAAACTTAAACTCTATAGGTAGGTACCTTGTAATTAACTTAATTAGGGTACTTCTAATATGGGCTTGGCTAAAATCGTTTCCAAAACCCTTCCAAATTTCCCATCCACACTCGTATTGTATACTTCTTCCGTCTACCTTTCGTTCATCCTTCGTTCTTGTTCTCTGTGTGTCCAAACAATTTCAACAAACCTTTCTCAATCCTCGACGCTACATTTTCTTTCAATCCGCCCCGTATACGTAGTTGCAATTTACATTAGTACAAATAGTTTCTGTAGTATTGGGAGGACACCTAGAGAGTAGTGCATGTTGGTGACAGTTACTGGTACATTAAAGCGCATCTTGGTGATAACTCATCCTCGGCTAGCAAATGGAGATCTACCAAAAGAGTAGGGAACATACTTGAAGGAAAAGCCCAGCAGAAAAGACCGCGGGGCAAATTCACACGCCAAGCGAAAGGTGTAGAGCAGTGGCAATACTGAGATGGAGTGGAATACGAGATAGGTGGTTGCATTTGAAGGCTTCTGTTGTGGGGCAAAAGCAAACAGAGGGGGAGGATTCATAGATTTGGGGGGGGGTTATTCTGTATGGCCTCAGGATATCCGAACCTCGAGAGTGACGCAATGGTAGCGTCAAAAACTGAAACATTCTTTTAGGTATCCTGATGATTCTTTTAATGACATCTTAGCTTTATTTTCAATTTTTTCTCTTCTGGAGTTTAGATAACTTTTAAGTATTTCGTTATTTCTCAAGGCTACTTGGAAACTTCAAAGCTACATGGAAAATGATTTAATTTTAGTTTTGAATTTTGGAAACAAAAATACAAAAATAGATCAGAAAGCGTACTTAAATGTTTTATACATTGTGACTTTTTTCAATGTTTTATAGAAGCCTTCCTCTGAGAGATCTTTGCGAACTATGATTTGACAAAGTTAATTTCGTTGCTTTTTAATTTTTCAAATATTGTAGTGAATTTGATTTGTTTAAAAATTATCAAAATAAAATTTATTTTGTAATATAACCAATCAAATAGTAATAAATATCTAAAATTAGCAGTATCTGATTTTTTCAGTATTGGTTGTTTTGGAATCGGTACCATTTCTTTAAATAACATTTCTAAAAGGTTTAGCTGTAAAACGATTAGTCTAGTTAGCTCGAAAATATGGTGCAGTTGCTTTTTATGTAGTTATCTACCAATGCACATCATTGAATTTTGGAGTTCGTGAAGATTTATGTTGGGAGACTTTATTCATTTTTATTTGGGATTATTCAAAATTTTAGATATTTGTCGGGAGGTTTGACGTCACATCCAAGGACTTTCCGAAGTTCGACCTCATCAGGTCCATACTACTTAAGACTCAGGTAAAAAAGCTCTCTCGATGGAGAGGAAAAGAAAAAGGGTCTTTTACCACATGCGAGAGCAAAACAATACTCATCGCTCCACACGCCATGAAAACAGTAAATAAGGGTGACACTAGTTACACATGAGTGTTTGAGACTACTTGTGGACCAGATAACGGAAATCAAACACTAAAGCCTTGCACAGAGATATCTCGTACCCCAACAACCCTCAACACTGAACGATGAGCAAAAAAATAATCCCTCTCCACTCCACAGAAAAATGTTTTACTTAAAAGTTGAATCTCCCCTTGCGCATCATCACCGTTGTTGCACACACGCATTACCGCCATGTATTGAAGAGCTTGAAGGAATAAGAGAAACTGTGTCAGTTAACTTGCTTCACCGATGTGAATGCAGCAATACAAGAAATATTGGTGGCCATGCAGCAAAGTAAATACAACAAATCATATAATCTTTGGTTTATAAGAAGCATACATTCGGAAGAATATAGAAGAGTTTTCTACGTAAGACGATTTTTTCACGAAAATGGCATTTAAATTAGATAGAAAAAGGCCATTTTCCCGGTGTTAAAGCCATTCGTCACCCTTATCCCATCTCTTAACAAGTCCTTGAAAGTCGGCAGTAAAGAAGTCTTTTGTTTGTTGTCGCAACCAACGAGTAATATTTTGGACTACGGCATCATCATTTTCAAGACGTCGGCCACCTAAATGGTGTTTTTAGGGGCCGGAACAGATGAAAATCACTGAGGGCTAAATCGGGACTGTACGGTGGATGTTGCAAGCGTTCCCAATGAAATGTTTACGACTGATGCTGATGATGAAATGCAGACGTTTGCGACCTATTTATTGACTTACCCTGGTACATCCGTTGAATAATCGCCATATTTTGAGCATCCTTTCTTGTTTCAAATAGGTAACCCATTTTATCGGTGAGTGCAGGAGTTTTTGCAACGAATGAATAAAAATGTGAGATTTAGCATTTGCTTTGACTCATGCAAACATATGTGGACCTCAGAAGTCAAGGGGTCTAAGTGACATTTTTGAAAAAAGTAAGTTAGGTGCAGGAATGGGATGTGAAAATATTAATCTTTTAGACGGTAAAAGGATCAAAGTGATTTTCTTGACAGGTGCTGCTATCTAGGGTAATGCCTCTTAACTACTTAGTGGGTGGTACCAAACATTTTCAACTTTGACTTAAGTTTTCTCTAAACAATGGTTTTGTTACTTAGACCCCTTGACTTCTGGGGTCCTCAAATAGTGTCTCACAAATTTTTGAGGGATTTAGATGGGATCCCCTAGAGACTCGGAGGCTAACGCTAGGCTTAGATTGCTTGAGACATTCAAAATGGTGCGTTTCAAAGCGACACAGACATTATTATCATGACGCCTCACTACATCTCTAGGTCTGACAGAAGAGATAAAATAAGATAGAGACATTGCTGGACATATAGGTACAAAAACTCGTTCTTTCCGCGCACAATAAGCGACCACAATAAATATGGAACTCCTCTAAATACACTCCCATAATACACGTTCGCCATTTCACCTCCCAAAACCTTATCCCTTACATCTTTACATGGCTGGTGTCCTAATACCCCCTGCCACACACCCATGTGGTAGCTAGGGGTAGTATGTAGATGCAATGGTAAGGAGTCATCGGTACATTATGTATACTATTTCTACTGACAAATATGAGAAATTTTTGTAGCTGTTCTTTTCGTGCTTATTTTATAAGCTCTTTGTAGATTCAATTCTACTCTTGAGTTTATTACTGCAGCATAGGTGTTTCTGATTCCGAAATAATCCTAATCTTCATTGTAACACCTAGAATAACTGGATCATCAACACTCAATTAATGGTCAGATCAAGATGATCAAGGTCACCATTTCACCTCCCCCAAACCTTACATCTTTACACGGTACACATAGGCTGGTGTCCTAACACCCCCTGCCACAAGCCGATGCTGCTGCCTGCAGGGTTAATACAACTACTGATTATCCAGAAAGCCACCACAAGGGTGTTTGGCAGAGGGTGACTATTCACCAACATGAACTACAGAGAAGACATTTCCTTTCACCAACAAACACCGCACTATCGGTATACTAAAAATGCTACAGAAATCACTAAAATGATCCATAAAGTAACTATGAATACGTGACACAAGAGTCATACAGGGAACATTCAAAACATGGTATTAGCACTACTCGGCGGATACAGAATCATGCATTAGATTGCATATGAATTAATTAGCCATGCTACCTGCCAATTAACATCATCCAAAGTCTTAACTCGGGCATTATGGTCTCTCACCGATCGCGGGAAAAACAGGATTGTAAACCTTTCTGTACTACAAACTTCTCCCCTCATTTTATTATCACGATCTGATTTACCGTAGTGTGATGTAGTTGGTATAATATACAAAACTTCGTCTCAAAATAAGTTGGTTTTTAATTTACATTAAAGATTGAGTCCACTTTTCGATCGACAGTCTGCAAGCAAGTTCTGTCCAAATTGTTGCGAGAGATCAGTAACACTAACGTAACTATCCTAACGGCCTTTCACGTATCTTGCTGATCTTGTTTGCACGCATTCTAACTCTGTTGTTTAGCCTACCTCATGAGGATCCCAAACACTGGCAGCGTTTTCTAAGAGGGGTCTAACAAGAAAGAAGTAGCCGAATTATCTACATTTATTGTCACACTTATCAAGTACTCTTATAACAAATCCCAATTTACGATTAGCCTGACGAGTTCTTTCCCGAATATGTTTGCTCCACGAGAGATACTTTAGCAGTTTAACTCTGAGTTATTTTACAGATTATATAGTATCTAATTGGGTATTTTGTACATAAAAACTCAACTAAGGTGAGGTTTTCCTTTTCCAGAAGTTTACAACAACATATTTTTTCAAGTTGCACGCTTCGCACCACGCTTGAATTGCCTTAAGGTCCTTCGTTATAGCTTCTTTATCATTATAGTTACGGAGTTCCCTGCACACTACGGCATCGTCAGCAAATAGTCGGAGTTTACTGTCTACTACTTAACCAATATCGTAAATATACAGAGTGAATAGATGTGGACATAGGACACTCCCATGTGGGTCACCCGAAGTAACTTTAACCTCATTGGAGATGACACCATCTGATACTACTCTTTGCACGTGATCGGTTGGGAATTCTCTGATCCAGGAAATTACATCGTCGTCTAAGCCGTAATATTTAAGTTTAATTAATAATTTGCTGTGGGAAACTAAAAACTTTCTAAAACTCAATCCCAATACCAAACAAAAAAAAACAATTTACGATTATCCTTAGGGTTACAAGGGTAGTATTTAGATGTAGATGCGGCCAGGTCAGAGACACCTTAAGCCATTTTACGGAGGAACAAACCTTCCGAGAGTCGATTTTGGATAGTGCCCTTATTTCGAGACTCAGTCATGGTCGAGTCTGGTTCCCCTTCCAAACTCTTCCTTCCTTCCCCTCCCAGATCCCCCAACTCGCCTTCCCTCTCCCACCCGATCCACAATGCGGGCGCGCACCGTGCTGGGCGCTGCTCGCATTCTTCTTGTTTTATATTCTCCTGTTTTATTCCAGCGGGCCCGCTGCGCCGTGGGGATCGCCCGGGGTTCCATCGTCAAGATCCCCTCACAATCTCTCGCGGCACACACACGAGCAAAGGCATACATCCACTCGCTTTGGTGAACAGTTTTTTCGACTGTTCGCCCTTCTCCTTCGAGAACTCGAACACACTCGAGGATATTGCGGGGATTTGAGTTAAATTTCCGCAATTTCATGTCAAAATGCTGAAGGTGGGTGGAGCGGTAGTTGAGAGTGACAGCGTGCACAATTCAATAAATAATAGAATTGAGCTGGAAAAAATTCTTGGACCGCACATCATTTAAGTAGAGGTATAAATCTGTTTTCTGGGAGGAAATCGCCATGCATGTCGTAATTAATGACGCAAGGGTTTTTTTTAATCTCCCTAACTAAAGCAATTATTTGATATACATGATAATACATGAAAATTTACATGCATTTTCTCTTTAGTAACATCTATAGATACAATTGAAAGAAATTGCATCATATCACAGTATTTATTTAGCAAATAATGGTTCAGCAAGTGGCCTTATGGCGCTTGTCTCATATTTTGTAAACCATTAAACTTTTCATACGCAAATTTCCTTAAAAGCTCGAAGTGATTCATTCATTATTGCTGTAACAGTTGATAACAAATACAAAGGTGTTATACGGAGTTTTACTTATAAAAGAAACCACTTAAATTTTATTTCGACTGAATTTCGAAGACTTCACCGAAATCTCTGATCAGAACATGCTTTAATTTAGATATAAAAATTTAAGATATAATTCTTGCACACGTACTAGAAAAAAAATCCGATGGTAACACATTTCGGTAGCATGGGAGAGTCAGAATGCAGGTTTGGTGTCTGTACTCCTTCGCTTCATCGTTTGTTCACTTACAGTGGCTCTGACCACATTATATAAATCAAAACAAATAATAATTCACACATATTTATTTGGTTCTAGTAATCCAGCCCTCACCGATGAAATGGGTTACCTATTAGAAACCAAAGTGGAGGCTCCAAATGTGCAGATTCTATCACGAATATATTTTCGATTCACGCTGAACTACCTATACTATAAAAGTGTATAGTTTTATAGGTAGTTCTGGCCTCTGGGTCATTTATTCCAGACTTTACGAAAAATTGAATATAGTATCTTTGTAGTTCAGTGAAAGCGTCAATTTTAACGAGAAAGCATATTTAAGCTTCCTTTAAAAACTGTTTATTAGGTAGGTAGAAGGTAAAAGTCCTAGAAGGTCGAATAAAAATAAAGTACAGGTATCTTGCCACATATTTATTTAAAGCTATTTGCTAATTACTTCCTTAATTGGTGCAAAATGCGCCGGTTACATACATAGGCACTACAGTCGCCTCATAAGGCTGAAAAAATGTGGTTATCAAAATATAATCGCGGAATATACAGCATATTTTGCACATTAATTTTGTTTTTCAATAGGTAATCTATTTCATCAGCGGAAGCCGGATTTTTTCAAATTGAATAAATAATATTGGGTTCCTGACTTAGTACTTGCCATGGCTCTCATAGTCAAGCCCAACCACCTTAAGAGCAAATGTAATGTATATACGTTTGATTCACTCGGAATCATACTTGACTTTTATAGTTTTATATTTATTATTATTAGTATTATAGTTTATAGTACGGAAAATGTTTTTAAGGGCATTTAATTTCTTTAAAATGAGATGGGCTCTTCATCTGCCTTCTTGTCAGGAACATGCCTCTGTAAAAATAAGCGCATTGCACTGTTGTTGAGGAAGTGTACCAATGCAATCCTTGATAAAACATCTCTGTGACGTCGATATTAGTCATCAAATGGCCGCGATCCATTTGCGTATTTCTCCTCCAGGAAAACGAGGTTCCTTGAAAACTATTCTCCCCTGCAAATTAGGAGGGAACGGATGAGAGGCCACCGGACGTGCGAAAATGACTGGGTGTTGCATTCACTTCAAAGCGAACCTGCGACCGGACACTTCGTTATAAGGAATCGGAGTCTAAGGGTCACAAGGGTGACATTTTCCAGACATTCTGAATTCCTATATATAGCATCTTTGAAGTGCGTTTTATAAACTGAGATTAGAATAGGGTTTCCAGGCTATTTTTGCTTTAATCCACCCTTAAATTTGGCGATCTTTTCCTGGTTCCTGATGATGGTTGCTCAGATTACAGCATTGAAACGTCCATATCAACGAGAAAGGATGTACAAGATTTTAATAAAACCTGACGACAAGAAGCAAAAAAGTCCTGAGAAATTGGTGAAAATCCTTACTAATATATAAACGTGTAATTGTGTCTGTCTGTCTGTTGCTCCATCACGCAAAAACTACTGGACCGATTGAGCTGTAATTCGGCATGTAGATAGAAAATACTTCTGGCTGTAACGTAGAATACTTTTAAAACCCTCAGGGCCCCCGAAGGTCCTCCTGATGGTCCATACTAAGCATTGGGTTCAGTGCTGTGGTTTCATTTTTTGCTTATTAAAGGTACTTTCACTCAAGATAGAGGGCTGAAATTTTTCTATCGGATAAATACATAAATGAAATGTCTAATTCTTCCAATCTATTTTCTTTCACGCTTCGTATTTTTCCGAAAATCATGTTTGTAGCTGAAAAATCTCGCATTTTTCTCTGCAAACGACAATATCATATTTCCTTGACAACCAGAGATAATATTTTCAAAGGATATTTACACCTTTAGCATTTAAATAGCACGTTTTTCTGCAGGCCCATGATAGCATGTAGAAATAAAATCTGTATAAGAAGGACCCAGAGTCCCAAGGGCCTCATGATGGATTACTTTGGGGGTAATCGGTAAATTCAATGCATACTTACAACAAGTATACTCTTCTATGTCTATTCTCCTAGTTACTCTCATAGGGGCACTGCCTGTATATGAGAGAACACTTACGTAGTAAACGATACGTGGTTTACTTATAAAATAAGCTCAATGTTTTTCACACCCGCTGATTTTCAACAGGTACCTTTCGCTAGTAAAATATAATAATCTTACCTCAAATTTCTAAGTTATAAGAGAATTTTCTGCCGAAGGTGAAGTCAAAATGCGGAAGCTTCAATGAAATGGCGCTTGATCTGGCTCCTATGACTCGACATGTACGGGAATTGAAAATATATTCAAGACAGAATTTGCACATTTTGAGCCTCAATTTTGGTTTAAAATAGGTAACCCATTTCTTCGGCGAGAGCTGGATTATTTGAACAAAATAAATGAGTAAGTGTGAATAAGTATTTGTTTTGATTTAAATAGTGCGATTAGAGCCACCGTAAGTGGACAAAGGACAAGGCAAAGGAGTAGACGCCAAACCTGTGTTCTGACTCTCCCATGCAACCGAAATGTGTTAACATAGGATTTTTTCTAGTGTGTTGCTGAATAAACTGGGATATGCGTTAAAGATACAATTATCAATCATACAGATCGTCTTTGATTGATTTAACTTCCCCTCTCTGTGCCCTCAGCTGGAAGCACGATTGTGGGACGACTTGATGTGGTACGATCGATTTTTATTTTTAGATATACATTTAAACAAAACAGAGAAAGTCTCCAAAAGCCGTTTTCAAGGAACCTCGTATTCCTGGAGGAGAAATACGAAAACGGATCGCGGCCATTTGATGACTAATATCGACGTCACAGAGATGTTTTATCAAGGATTGCATTGGTACACTCCTCAACAACAGTGCAATGCGCTTATTCTTACAGAGGCATGTTCCTGACAAGAAGGCAGATGAAGAGTCCATCTCATTTTAAATAAGTTAAATGCCCTTCAAAAACATTTTCCGTACCATGAATTCCGGAAGTATTACTTGGATGTGTTTTTCTCGATTGTTAAAGAGAAGTACTAGGTCAAAGAAGTGGTGTGGGATGCTTGTTGATTTCTTTTTTCTGATGCTCTGCCTGGTTTATTATTCGTTTATTACGTGATAGTTCTGTTTTTAAGCCAATAATGATGTGGAAAAGCAGAATAATTCCTTAAACCTAGAAATAATAATTAACAGTATATCCTGAAAATAATTTCAAGCATAGAAAATGGCCATGAAATGAATCTTTCTCAGTAAAACTGTACACTTTTACTCTATCCATATCTTCAAAAGCGTTTTTTGAGTGTTGGTATACAAAAAGAAGGTTATACATGCCTCTTGCCAACGTTTCGGTAAAGAACCCCGCACGTTCCTTAAGGAAAATAGCCCACGGCTAAATTTTGAAATTTTGCATAAAGGTAGTTCCCAGCATGCTGATCAAAAGTCTCAATGGGCACTAGACTCGAAAAATTAGATTTTTTGAGATAGAGCTGAATATTGCACGTGTACGAATTTTTCTACTAGAAACTGTAAAAAAGAATCGCAATGAGGTAGGGTGGAGCACTGTGAGGGGAGGGCCTTTGAGGAAAGGGATATTGGGTTATTGGGAAGGGGTCTTGCCACACAGACGTGTATTTGAAGGATCAGGGGCAAAGGAGAGTGTCGTGGAAGAGTGTAAGGATGGTCACGAGAAAGGATGGGAAGTGACGCTATGTGCAGCAAATAAAAAGGGTAGGGAAAGGGAGAAATAATGAGCCTTGCACGTTTATAACAGAATGTTATACATTCAAAATAGCACCAGCAATCCATTAAGAATCGCCAAGCTCCCTGGCATGTTGTATACCAAATGTTCAACAGATTCAGGCGAGATATCGTGGAAGTTCTTCATAATGTAAGAGAAACAATTGCACTTTTCCACAAATTGCTTCAATGCGTACAACGCGTTTCGGCTCACAGAGCCATCATCAGGTACAAGACAAGACTTTCTTGTACTTGATGATGGCTCTGTGAGCCGAAACGCGTTGTACGCATTAAAGCAATTTGTGGAAAAGTGCAATTGTTTCTCTTACATTACCAAATGTACCAAATGTTCCTTTGAAAAACTTGAACATCAATCGGAGATGGCCATTCCTACTTTCCACAATCCAACGACTTTTTGTAACTATGCGTGATTGATTAGCATCTTCAGTAGTCAATTGGCTTCATCCTCCTTCAAGTTACGCAGGCATTCTATTTTAAATTCCTAGCTCTTGTAGAAATAGTACAGCATCTCGGTATCGTCTATCCACTAAAACAATGTCTCAATTCTGAAACCAGTTTCTTAAAGAATTTTCTTCCCTGACAAACACATCTCTAAGCATTTGTGCGTTATTATTATGAGAATCTGAATAATAGGGACCAAATATTGCTAAAATAAAATCGTAAGGTGCTACAATGAGTGTTGCTTTCAGAAAGTGTCTATTTTTATGGCGAGAGGAAGATTTCTGCAACGCTCAAAAGCTGGAACTTTTGTCTGTATATGCATACGACCTGTCAATTAAAGCAACAGCTTTTCTTATACTCGGGTCGTTGTAAAAAATATTAGAAAACTCTGTAACATGTGCATCTATGTAATGTTGTCTTGCAATAGGCGCTGGACCAATATTTTCTAAAACTAATCTATTTGCCAATGATCTTCTTTCACGATCTACGGCTCTAGAAACGGCTTGTCTAAAAGGATAGTCAAAAATAGCTTTGAGGAAATCGTCCATCTGCCCTTGCTTCATTTTACGCAAAAAAATTAGTGAGTCTTTATTTCTTAAATATCTAAGTGTTCATATTGATGAACTGGATCGCAGCAAGTAAGTGATTCCTGAAACTGTGGTTTTGTTATACGTGCAATGGACTGAAATTCTTCATCACTAACATCATTAACATCAATACGTCTAGCGTTGTTAGCAGCATTCTGTCTCAGGTGATTCAAAGATGATATCATTTCCTCTTCTTTTATTATGCGTGACCGATTTATGAAGCACAGACCAGGTAGTGAAATTTTTAAGAACAGACAGCGTTCGATCAAATGATGTTCAAAGGATCACACACCTAACGGAATGTATGTGTTTCTCTGAACGAAAACGCTGACTCGATATTCGATTGATAATCGATGTAGATTATCTTCTAATGAATATGCGACCTTAAGACCACATTATGATGTAGAGTGCTTGTCGTGAGGGAACTCTCTGGCTACTCCTTCAGTTTAATGTCATTTCTTGTATCACTTGAGTCGAAGGCATAAGTCGAGCAGCTCGTAACGCATCGCGTAAGAAGAGACAATTGGAGTTAGCCCGTCGAACGTTTGAGGAGAAATTCACCTCACAGATTAAGGCAATTTGAACGAGATTTTTCCAAGTCATAATGGACACCATATCCAAAGGTCATATTCTTATTTAAGCATCAGTCAGAAGAATGAAGTAAATATTTTTCTATTGAAGGAGCAAAAATATTGTTTTTCATGACAGAAATTCGCAGCAATAAACTAAATTAGCATGCACAAGTCTTTTTAATTCAACTCATTCTATCACAAAATGTGGGAAAAAAGTCTTCATATCGGAAGGATTATTTAGCAATTCTGTGAATATGTCCGCCAGGCGGGATTGATTTCTGTGCAAAACATGATTGAGAAAACAATCGAGGTGTCCACTTTTTAATTTCCAGCGAGATCTAGGTGTAGGAAATTTCTCCTTATTGAAAGAAAATCTCACTGAAGTACATATTCGTATCATTTTCCATGTAAAAGTGCTGGTATTTATAATCAAATATCTCGGAAAGTAAAGCAGTAAATGACAGATATCTACATCTACATAATACCCCGCGAGCCGACGCATGGGCGTGTGGCAGGGGGTATTAGGTCACCAGTCGTGTAAAGATGTAATATTTTGGGAGGTTAAATGAGGTGACATGTATTATAGGAGTATTTAGTGGAGCTCAGTTTTTATTGTGGTCGCTTATTGTGCGCGGAAAGAACGAGTTTTTGTACCTATCTGTTCGACAGTGTATCTCATATTTTATCGCATCTGTCAGACCTAGAGATGTAGTAAGGCGTCATGATAATATTCTGTGTGTCGCTCTGAAGAATGTCAGTTCTGAGTGTGGCCTAACCAGAGTAAAGTAGCATCTCTCTTTTACTTTTTCATCCGAGGACCTTCCTATTATACGCTTAACAAAACCTAGTTTCTTTAATAATGTGCCACATATGTTTTGTAAGCGTAATCCCCACGATATATCGGAAGTTAAGGAAATTCCAAGATATTTTACTGTATCTGAAGATTTTGTTTAATCCACCAACAGTATAAGTATGGCATTGTTGTGATGACTTTCGCAGGGAGTGAACTGTGGTGCATTTGCTGATATTTAATTTTAACCCCCACTCCTGGCACCACGAATGAACGTTGTTAAGGTCCGATGACAGAGCTTCAAAAGTCCGCGTCTTTGCTTATTTCACGGTAGACAACTGTATCGTCTGCAAATAATCTTAATTAATTGCTAACTAATAATTAACTTAGGTCAATAATATAAATAATGAATAAAAGAGGGCCGATCACACTTCCCTGAGGAACACCGGATGTGACTTCGACCATATCAGAGCTAAAACCATCAATAACTACTTTCTGTTTTAGAACACTGAGAAATTCCCTTATCCTATTCTCTCTTTTTCTATTAACTCTGCATAATTGCAATTTATATATGAGTTTTTTTGTGAGGAGCCTTGTCGAATGCCTTCTTGAAATCAAGGAATATTGCGTCGACTTGCTTAATCGATTCACCTGATTTTAGGATATCATGAAGGAAGAGCGCAAGCTGTGCTTCGCAGGACTAGCCATTACCGTGCTGACTGCTATGTAATAAGTTACGATTATCCAGGAATGTCATAATATTGCTAACGACAATGAGTTCGAGGATCTTCCATAGAAGTGATGTTAAAGATATAGGCCGGTAATTACCTGGGTCACATATATTTCCTTTTTGAATATCGGAGTGATGTTGGCTATTTTGAGACCAATCTCACTGATTTTTACGTGAAATGATATGTCACTCAAATTTCCTAAAAATAATTGAGATATTGCGAAATGAAAGCTGTAACTTAGTAATTCCACGTAAACTTAATTAATGATCTAGGTTTTGGCTGATGAAGCCATCATCAAGATGTTGATGACTTCATAAGATGACATCACCTGATAATGAGTTCATAAGTCGAAAACTAGGTCTGAAATAAAGTTTATGTGGAATCACAAAGTTACAGCTTTCATTTCACAATGTCAAGCAAGTTCCACGAAGTTTTGGCTAATGAGGCTTAAATTTAAAGGTATAATTCCAATATGATGTCCAATATGGCCTCTCACTATCTCACTTAAACTACCTTAAGTGAAGTTAGGTCCAAGAATTTTTTTGCGAATTAGTAGATAGATTATTAACATACAATCAGTGGCTCATGATTCGCGCTCTAACTACTTTAACCGACGTTTTGGCGGACTAGAATAGGGGTAATCGATGCTCTTTTATAGTTCTGTCCCTGACTTTTATTTACGTGTTTTGTACTCAATCAGCATTATCGTCATTTTGTGGTTTCTATCAACTATCACACGAGATCATCTTGTTTTGAATCCGTAGACCAATGCCAATGCCAGTTATAGTGCCAAACCACAACAGTATCACACATTCCAGCCGTCGGTCGCCTCCCCAAACATCCAATCCAATCACACATTCCACTCATAAATGAGGTCATGAACATACATAATGGATGTTCATCTCCTCCCAAAATGGGCGTTGTCAAGCATTCCGCGTCTAAGGAAAACGCGAACACTTAGTTGACTGTGGCGCCGCCACTCTGTTACAATGGCAATAACATCCATAAAGTTGAATAAATGATTCTCGGGCTTCTAGCCGAGTAAGAATTTTTGTGGCTGACGTTTCGATGGATAAGACTTCCATCGTCCTCAGAGCAGTAATGAGATGCAGGCCTTCCTTCCTGCGTTTATATAGCCGCTTAATCTGGGGGGCATTGTTGTCTCCTTCTTTCCGTTATTTTTTGAAATAACGGTCTCCATTCCCTGCTTAGTATATACCCAGAGTCGCGATTTAAGTTGTTCTTCTCCAGCCTGATCTCAATGGCCTCTTTAAGGAGACGATCCCAATACATATGGGTCTTAGAGACCACTTGAGCTTCATCAAAGGAGATGATATGATCTTCTGATAAGCTATGCTCAGCCAGAGCAGATTTCTCTGGGTGGAAAAGCCTAATGAACCTCCTGTGCTCTTTTATTCGGGTCTCTATCGTGCGCCCGGTCTCTCCAATATATACTTTCCCGCATTGACATAGGATACGGTAAACTCCAGGTGTTCTGAGTCCCAATTCGTCCTTCATATGCACTAAATCCCCACGCAGTTTTTTCGGTGGTTTGTGGATGGTTTCTATATTCCGTTTGGCGAGAATCCTAGAGATTTTCCCGGCGACGGTTGAAACATAAGGCAGACAAGCTCTTGCAACGGGTTTCTTCTCCCTTGGAGACACATCAGGATCGAGAAAACTTTCAACGCGGCTCTCCTTGCGCTCGGCACTAGCTCTATTAAAAATAACGGAAAGAAGGAGACAACAATGCCCCCCAGATTAAGCGGCTATATAAACGCAGGAAGGAAGGCCTGCATCTCATTACTGCTCTGAGGACGATGGAAGTGTTATCCATCGAAACGTCAGCCACAAAAATTCTTACTCGGCTAGAAGCCCGAGAATCATTTATTCATATAGTTCGCCGAGAAAGGACAAGATCGTACATCCATAAAGTTACTTAAAAATGTGAAAAATAATCAGAGAATATATTTTAAAACTTCACTTCGTCTGTATGAAATACGCAGGAATTGCCATCTCAGGCTCACGTTATCTCCCACTAACAGCGGTCACTAAAGTGAATGAAGAGACATTTGTGCATCAACAGATTTGCATGGAACTTTGCAAACGTTAACTCATTAGAAATATGTCTTGACAAAAGTGAAAAAACCGCATCATACCAATATGTTTATCTTTGCAATATCTTTAGGCTCCTTTGGCAATTATGTGTCTTTTTTCAAATCAAATGTTAACTTAAACACGCAGCTATTCGGCACTTGACATATTTTCGAAACAAATCGATTTCATACATACAGATTTCCTCCTAAACACGAAATAATATGATTAATATTGTTATAATGGTCACTAAAATATCAAGTTATCATGACGAGTAAAAAAAAAAATTTTACACATGGCTTTCGCTTAAATTTCGTAGTACCGCCGTAAATCCAAGTCATAACAATTTGAAAATTAAGATGACATTTTTTAAATATATGAGACTAGCATCATTTAAATTACTACATGTATTGTTGTATCACCCGTATAACCAGGTGCACTTAAGTAAAGTGTGGCATAAGAATTGTTTCCGACCTACTTGAAAAGGTTTCAAAATGCGCACTATATGACACACGGTTACCATTCCAGCCACCTTACCATGTTGATGAAGCAAAATTAGCCAAAATTTGCCAGTGTCGACAGCATCGTGTGGTGATCATTCCGGCTATGTAATCGATCAATTTTGATACAAAATATGGGCAAACGATTTGGCGAGAAAATGAGGAAACGGCAGTGACTACACAACGGCGCCAAAAATTCTAATCTATTCTCTATTTTCATTAATAAGGTTCAATTTTTCCAGAAATTACTTTAGAAATACTCACTCGTCGAATCTCACGGAATGTCGTTTCATGACATCCTTTCTCTCCTGAAATAGCGTTTCCTAGCACTAAGCACTTAGCTGAGCGTCCGGATATTTATAGGGCACCGCGCACTTTATCTGCCGGGCTCTCCGTAATGTAAACGCTTTTGACGGCTCTTATCTTTCCTTCAGCCTCTTGGAAAGCCGCCGCCGTGGAAAGTTCGCCGTCCAAGTTTCCCTCTCGTCCGCCTGCCCTCCGACGGGAATTAAAATAAAAGAACCACGCCGTGCGCGCCTTCGTCGAACTTTCCCGTGCTGACGACATTTCGACGAGAATTATGCTTCCGATACACACCTCATCCCACACGTGTTTTACATGAAGTTGAATTTTCCGAGTGGAATGCGAGAAGGGTGTGAGTTTTATTCAATAATTACCACCACTTAATCTATAACTATAGCTAATTGCATCATTACATCAAAATTCGCCTTGAAGGAAGATGGCTTGAAGGTGTAACCAACACACCTGACCGGCAATTGGGAGTTCCGGGTTTACAGCCGGGTAAAATCAAATAATTTTTTCACAGCTAATTATATCCCTTGTCGTAGCTACTCCAGGGAAATTAAAAAATAGACTATCGCAATATTATTACTAGAGTAAAACCCCAACAAGCACGGCGGAATGGGATTAAATTAACAGAAAGATACATATCATTATCTTTAAGAAGTATTTTATAATTCGCCAAATTCGTAAGTTTTGTAATTTGTGTTTCTTGAACATTAATGTTTAATCATGCAGAAACATCAAATTCCTCAGAGTATAGACCGTGATAATAATATTTGAATCTACTGTACGGGCATATCCCTATTACTCGGATTTCCCAAGAGTCGTACGTGCGTCGAAAACCTTACCACCCGAATTCCCGAAGATGCCTCTTGTAATCCCACGTAGAATATACAAGAATATAAAAATCAAGGAATTCAACCATAAGAAGAAGTGCTCAGCCGATATCAGATTAGTTAGTAGTGTACTCAAATAGGTTGAAAGAGCACGTAGTACAAAACCCTGAGGAAAGAAGAAGATAGAAAGCAAGCTTATGGAGTACATACAAGCCATTAGGTAGAAGAAATGTCGGAAGACTAAGGATGGGATGGCACAATGACGCTGACTAAGAGCCTTAACCAGGATGGAAGAAGAAATAGATTTTGTTCTGAAGTTATTGGTCTAACCATCATGAATTATTGTGTTCCATTTATGGAAACGTTCGGCATGCTTATTACCTATGCTTCCTCAGGGCTACATTGGAATAATGTCAACAAAACTGCCACTATATAATGAAAACAAAGTCAGATGGAACTCTCATGTAATGTTTGAAAGCCTTTAAGTATTGCGAGGAAGCCTCCCGTCTCGCCCGCCCGGTTAGCCTATAAAGAGAGAAGATCGTCCATTAAACCCCCCCGCGGAAGAATAATTCCACTCCCCGAGGGGTGTGTCAGATGCGAGCGCGAGAATTGTTAAACGATGGGTGAGATTCCCTCACAATCCCCTGGCTTGAAATGACTCATCAAACAGCACAGTTTTTCGTGACCAATGTATAGAACCATTTATTGCATAAACACCTAAATTAAGAAAAAAAATATGTAACCCAGAAGAGGCTGATAGGGCAATTGACTTAATGAGTTGATAATGATGAACCTTAATCAACATAAACGCTGATTATGGTAAATGATTACATAACACGAATGATCGTGACGGTATAACACAGGAAAACTAAAAAAAAAACAGGAAGAAAATAGTAAAAATTTACAGGGATTTTGCTCGGCTACTCACACCGAACATGTTAGGAGCATTTCTCCCACGGTATGGTGAAAAATTGTATGCTTTACACATGAGTTTCCCCAAGTTCATTTCTTCATTACAGTTTCAGGTTTTAAACTAAATTCGGCAAAATTCACCGCACATATTGTGAGAACGCTAACAAATCACTGTATTATGCGGGTCGCTCGTTACCTCGGGCAAATTGCGTTGAAGCGGGTACCGTGGAGGAACCTCACTATGATCGAAGGAAGAAATATTGATTAAATCTTTTACAAATTCTTGATGAAGACCATTTTTTGCCGGACGTTCAACATATTTTGCTCGAGCCAAACTATTGCAGTAGAAACTATCGCAGGCATAAAATTATTGAAATAGACGGCAGAGTCGATAGATTTTGAATGTCATTTTTTTATACGTACAATAAGAGACCATAATAGTAGCCATAGATGAGATCTATAAAACTTTGACCCTCCCTGGGTCGAGTAGTTTGTGTCACTGATAAATATCTAACCGTTATAATTAACAACTCACCCAGCATGAAATTTCCGGCATGATTCAGTACCTTGTAGGACTGTTTATCAATCGCATTTAAAATTCTAACCATTAGTTGTGTCATAACTAGTGTTGCACGGTAGCATTATAGCCCGTTTAGCGCTCCTCTGATTTCTGGTCTGAATGCAAATTGTTGCCCTGACTGCTTTTGGCCAGCCCCAAGCGGCCGGGGGAAGGTTCGCAGTTCTAATTTGAACTGGGTGAAGCGCTGCATTCCTAATTTGGAATCACCCCGTGCCACATACAGTAGTGGTGGCTTATACGAAGTTTTGTTGGTGTAGGAGTAAGCATGTTCAATGACGTCTGGGGAAGGGAAACTCGAGATTGAAGAATCCATTATGGAGGCCTTTGTTGAAATCTTACGATGGTTAAAAAAATCATCTAAATTTCATTTTTTTTCTAAGACAAATCAGTATATTTGAACTGCACTACCACCTCAGATAGCCTCTTAAGAGTAAAAGGACCTCACGAAATCAGACCTGAAAGGAAATCAATAGATATGGTACAGTCCGCTTCATTAGCTTAAACGTAACGAATTTCGGCGTATCATTTAGTCATCATCAGCTACGATGAGCCTCCTCAGGATTAATATTGCATCTGATGATGGCTAATTAGTACACCAAAACACGTGTCGTTAATGAAAAGCAAGTGGACAATTCCATATCTATTAACTTGTATTTTCGGAAAATGCTGTTCCACCACATCTCGCCGGACACGGTTAAATCAGACTTAGGATTGGGTTCATGTCATAGCCATAGCGTTGGAATATGAATATATCTACTATTAACTGAACAATAAGGACAAGGATTAAGGAATATAGCGCCACGATTCGATTGGGCCATTTCGATAAATCAGAGGTAGCACAACATGCCGCCCAAGACCACGGCATTGATGTCACCAATCGTAAAATCCTTGCCAGTGAAAATCATTTCAAAACGAGAATCTTTAGGGCGGTCTTGGAAATCAAAAAACATAAAATAAATATCCATAGGGACAATGGACAAAGGATAAGTGAGTCCTGGCTACCAGAAATTTCCAGAAAACAGAACGACTTCCAGGAGACTCTACACCCACCCCCAGCCTCTCTCCCCTTTCCCCACCTTGAGGATATATAATTGATGCACAATAAAGACAAGACGGTCATCCAGCCTTGACAAGGACTCCAGCAAAGGCGGAAAAACGTTGGCTCGATGAACTCCTGACGCGGTTTGATAAAAAACAATACTGCTTAATATCTACCTGCTAGTATAATATCTTCATCATGATTGCTTGTACATGAATGAAAACTATACGCTGAGATCATGGTCCTATTTTGCAAAAGAATATTATGTAGACAATTGGTCCAATGAAGGATCACACGCAGTTGCATCAATTCCATCGTCATATTTTGGGAAGATCTGCTTTAAAATATCGATCAGTTCGATAAAGCACTCACCACTCCGAATGAGAACGCGTTGAGTATTAGCCAGATGATACGAGATAAAATTCTGATCAAATGCTCCTCATTTTACTGAAAACAAAGTAACTTAAAAAATACGATACGATATACGATACAATTACATGATAATACTTAAGTTTTAAGCATTGCATTGTTCTGTTGTTGCGTGTAAAGGTTATATAGTCATAACTTTATGAAATAAATGTCAATAAATTTGCTATCTTTTGCGCGTATCGATTTATCAACTCCAATTTCGAAAGGAGAAGCTGAGTATTTTTTCGATTTCCTGCTGAGAGCGCAGTGCGGGCGAACTGTATACACGCCTGCCCGAGGCGGAACAGTTTTGATGATAATAACGGTAACATCATTTCTATTAATGTTTTAATCATTTTAGATTTTGTTGAACACAATTTAGCATGGCACTCCTTGGATCGGAAGTATGGGCCATGGAAAAGCTGACCAGGATAGACTAGAGGCCTTCGAAATCTGGTGCTGGAGGAGGGTGCTGGAGATAAAATGGACGGACAAAATAAGAAATAATGAAGTGTACAGAAGAGTAGAAGACCATTTAAAACACCGACGAAAAAAGAAGAACAAGATGGATTGGACACATCCTGAGACACAATGGGTTTTTGAAAAATATAACTGAAGGCAAAATAGAAGGAAAACTCCCCAGAGGAAGACCTAGGAATAAGTTCATGGACTAAATAAAGAGAGGGACACATGGGAAGAGATACCAGGATGTAAGGGTACTAATATCAGATAGAAAAGGGTGGAGGGCTGTAGTCAACCAGTCTTAGAATTGAACGACCAATGAATGAATTAACACATATTTTAGTAACATGAAATATTTTTGTCATAATTTGCGTGAAAATAAATTCCACCATCCCTATGCATTGTGCTACCATGATTCGGTGCTTCATTCTCACTCCCCTAGACTTAAGGGTCCAAATATTCCTTCTCTAAATAGTCTTTCTTCTATCACATTCACCCATGACTTTCGTCGTACATCCCTCACTCTCACACTGCTTCTTCTGCTACCATACACCTGTTTTATTTTTCAACTCTCTTCTATTCTCTCGACATGTCCAAACCAATGCTGTACATTCCATCTTGTATTTCCATTACAAGATCATCCAACCCACATTCTTTCATCGCCCACTCATTCCGGACTATGTCCATTCAACTTTTACCGCAAACACTTCTCTTGTACCTTATTCCCCATTGCATTTAGCCATAGATTCAAAAGTTGAAAGTTTCACTTGAGGGAAAGTCAAGAGTCGACATAGTAGCAAACCAAACGTTGTCTCTCCCACAGATTTATTATCACGAGTACAACCGGGCTGTTACGCCATCATCAGGTGCACCTCCTGTGTACACTGGGGTAAACCTGATGATGGTGTAACGGCCGAAGCCGGTTGTACACTCAATAATAAATCTGTGTAAGACACAAAGTTTGGTTTACTACAATGTATTGAGCCATCTTTACCAATTATCAAAACATACTCAGGTTTTGCTACTATACAATAACGTCGAGAAATAACGCTTCTCACTTACTTAGCACGCCTCATTATCTCTGCATCTATCCTTCCATCTTTCGCAAACACTCGGCCAAAATAAACCAAATCGTCTACTTGTCCAAAAACATAATAATTCACCCTTAGCATACAATCATTCTTACCACTCTTCCTATCAAAAACTACCAATTTTGTCTCTGTCGCATTTATCCTCAAGTCCATCCTCCTTGTTGCTTCGCAGAATTTATCCAGAAGCCCAAGTAATTCCTGAGGATATGGCCGATGTTTTACAACAAACAATTTTCTGTTTCGTACCGCTCAAAACTAACGACTGCAAGGCTAGCTTCCCCGCCAGTCGATAGATAAAAACAAATGGAAGATTGATCATAAATGAGAAAAATTATACCACAAAACGAATGCCAAGATGCGGAATTACACTTAATCACAAAACATTGTTGACGCTAAATTCTAGCTTTTAGTTGTTTAATAGCAACATTCAGAACGCAAATATGCCATTACGGTTTTCCAGATGCCGATAATTAACAATTATCTGACATCTATAGATTTTTTTAGACCAAAAGTAGGAGTTTTATTAAGGAAAACGGTAAAGGCTTTCACCAGAACATTCACGAGGTGGAAAGAAGGTATCACAGACGTTAGGTCTGTGTAAAGATGGATTACTTACTACGTAAGGGATAATTATTATGAAAAATGAGTAAAAAAATAAAAGTACAAGGCATTCTGATACACATTTATAAATGACGACAAAGTAACATGAAAACTCATTGCTCATCATTTTTGGCCCCTATTCCTATCAATTTTGGAAACACTGCATTTTTTATTTTAAATTAATTTTTTTGTAGTTTAATAAAAAAATTGTTCATTGTTATATTATTCATTTTATCATCAATGTTGTTTTTTTTGGAGTGATTTTATATTTTTATTTATTTATTTCGGTTTATTTCTACTTTATTGTGATTACAAAGGAAATTTTAAAGATATTTATATCGTTTTCTGGTTGCTACGTAATGTTCGGCTTTCCGGTTTTTTAAATTCATGTGCGTAAATAAATTTATTTTTATTATAAAGGAAATTTTTTTCGGAATTTAATACAGTTCTCTTATATTGTTTCTATTTATAACTTTATTTATTTATTTTATAGCTTACTTTGCAATGTACTGAAAATTAAGTGATGTAATTTATCTGTTGATTGTTGATTATTGTCAGTTACGATATGGTCTCAACTCCAATTCCATCTGATTATACCTCTAAACGAAATTCTGAAGGTAAATATTTTTGCATAAATTGTTTCATCATCTCTTCATTGAAAAAACTGCTCTGTATCTATGTGCTTGACATGTTCTCTATGTTTCTGTTAATTATGTATTATAAATTATCGGCCGGGAGGTGGGAAAAAGAAAAATTGCTGATTTAATGGTCCGTTGACAATTATGCTTATAGCCCTGATGATGCTTTAAATATAAAGCGAAACGTTAGCATTAAAGAAAAAAAGTTTAATCATCTAATTATTTAAAATACTGACCAAACTCTGAAAACCCGTGAAGGGGGATAAAAAGCATACAATTAAAGTGGTCAAGTAAATAATATCAAGATTTAAGTAGTAGTTTTTGATAAGGAGAATGGGGAGAATAACTGTATGATGAGGGCGAATGGTGAAGTAATTGAACAGGTGGATGATTTTGTGTACTTAGGTAAGATGTATGCGAAAGATGGAAGAATAAATGAGGAGATAAATAGACGTGCGAATGCTGGAAGGAAAGTGGTAGGTAGCATGTGGAGCATATCAAGGAATGAGTGCTTGTCTAAGGAAGCGAAAATTTCCGTGTACAAAAGTGTACTTCTTCCCACTTTGCTATATGGTAGTGAAACATGGGTATGTCAGGATAGACAAGAGTAGACTAAACGCCGTGGGTATGAGTTATCTGAGGAGTATTTGCGGAAAAAGTAGGATGGATAGGGTCAGGAATGAGTGGGTCATGAATGTATGTGGGCTAAATGCTCCAGTAATGGACGTGTATGAAAGGAGTGTGCTTCGTTGGTTTGGCCATGTTGAGAGAATGGATGAGAGTCGAATAACGAAACAGATATATGAGAGTGGAATGAATGGTGTGAGAGGTAGAGGTAGGCCGAGAAAGTTGTGGTTGAATGTGGTTGAGGAAATTCTTAGGAGGTGGAATATTAGGAGTCTTAAAAACACTAGGGCGTGTATGAAACTGTATGGAGGTAAATGAAGCAAAAGAGGTTTGTAAGGATAGGTCAGTAAGAAGGAAATTATTGAAGCAGAGTTAGGTGTACAATTATGTATTAATGAGTGAAACATTTTGACTGTGCCTACCCCGGAAGGGAACAGCGTGATGGGAATGTATGTATGTATGTAAGATATATTGAGTGAGCATTAGGAAGGACCTCAGAAAAGTGAAGGATAGATATTCGGAGATAAGGAGAGCGCTTCGCATTATTTAGACCGTATAATTAGTGAATGAAAAACAAGTACAAAAATGTTTACAAAAATGTGTATGTATGTATGTATATAATTATCTATATAAATAAAAATTAAATGATGTTCTTTGGTAAGCGCATCACTTGAGAATGCCTGGACCGATTTGCTTTATTTATTTATAGTCCAAATAAGGTTTGTAAGGAAAGAAAAAAATGGAAAAGTTGCCCGAAAAATTGGAAAATTCAGGAAAAACTGAAAGTACTTTTTTATGGGTTCATTGTATGAACTCAAGACCATAACTCCCGATTCGAACGATGGATATGCGTAATTCTTTTTTTGTTTTGTCCGTTATGGTCCTGGAAACGTTTTCAGGAAAAAAAGCTACTGTGTGCGCAAATTTCGTTAGACAGCTGATTGTCGATTTGTGAATCAAACAAATCGGATACATCTTCTCCGTCTGCACACAATAGTTAATTATATAATTAAATACGGCCTATAATTAACCATGCCCGTGTAGACGACGCACAGGTAGTTATGTTGGGTCATATTTAACGATGGGCCCGAACCCCTAATTAACTATCATCCTAGCTATATTTATGCGTATTTTGTTCAAAATTGGAAAGTTGGCGGAAAGCGGACGGTGAGGAACGTTTACTTGGTAACTAGGTAATTGTTGCATCGTCTGGAAAGGCTACCCGCGCCAAGAATTTTTCGGACGACGAGGTGAATCTCATCACTGAAATTTATGAGGAATTCATGAATTTCCAAAAATTTGAGGGGCTCACCAGCCATAAGTTGGTGTGGGCTGAATTAGCCGCAAGGCTTCAGGAAGTTGGCGGATTCGCGAGAAGCGGCGAGGAATTGAGAATAAAAATAAAAAAATTAAAGGCGCGATATACCGCATCGAAGAAGATGTGTACTTCAGGTATGTTTTATAACTGCTCCTAAATTTCTAAACTGGCAAATTGTGTATTTCTAGTAATATATAAAAATGAATGTTTGTTTATTCGTCTTCTATGCGTTCCAATACCATTCATCAGATTACGATGAAACTTCGGTGAGTTGTTGCGCGCGACCCGCGAAGGTTTCTGAATTATTAAATCAATTGTACAATAGGTGGAGCGCGAGTCGTTTCAGCAAATGTGTGTTGGCACGCAAGCTTTACAAAAAAGCGAGGAATGACAAGTAAGCAACGAAGCAGATCGTTTAAGAGTTGCTAAATCACGCGCATCAGAATCGTATCAGTGAGACATAATATCGCGCGCATCAGAATCATATCAGTGATACATAATTTGTGTTACAAGGTTCGTAATATGTATATTTGTACGTAGAATAGGATTTGAAGCAGTGGTCTCTTAGTTTGCTTTTTTTCTTGCATCCGATTTTCGTATACGCTTCGCTTTATCGTAATATCAGATTTTTAAGGTCGAAAATCTTAAATTTTTGCTCAGCTTCAACAATAGGACATTATATTTACTTTTAAACCGCATCATAGGCATGGAATGGAAACTCATGTCATCATGTGTGCGTTAAAAATTCCTGCGTAGGTAAGAGGAACTCATTGGAGTACAAAAAGCATAGTCTTTCATATCTTTTGTACATGTAAATACGTTTCCTTTGAATATATGTGCCTACTTAGAAAGAAAAAAAGCAGTGCAATGCATGCCAGGCACAGCTAGTAATTAGATAAGAACTTCGTCAAATTTTACTACGTGGCGTACTTTTTGTTTCTTATGCTTCGACCGCTCGATACTAACAACTGCACGGCTATCTACCACTGCGAGTCAGAGCAGCTGTGTTCACGCGCCCCTTTTACCCCCCCACCCCCTCCCGCCCCCCCGCCGACTGTTTCGTAATCCACAAACTCCCTCTCCTACCCCCTCTCTCCCCCCTTACCACCGCCCCTCCCGGAGCCGTCCTCACGTGACGCCGCGGCGCCTTGACAGCCAAGCGCTCATGTGGGCCGGCGTCGGGAAAATGGGACGAGACATGCTCGTGGGAAGAGGGGGGAAATCCATTGCACGGCGGAGCTCCCACCTCTCCCAATTTGCCGGAAAGCGAATGCAAATGCGCAATTAAACGCCGCTCCGCATAAAGAAGACCGCAAGCTATCGCTACCGTAGAAATTCCTGGCGCGGACCAGTGCGTCAAGGAGGGAAGGTAAAAATGGAGAGAGTGAAATGGAGAGAACGGAGGGGAAAATAAGGGAACAGAGAGATAGAGATGGAATGAAGCATGGGAACCAAACTGCCTCGCGAAAAAGACACGAGGCCATTGCACGCAAGGCAAGAGGTTAAAAATCAACAATCGTCTTTAAACTATCCGGAAGCCAATTATGTAGTCTCACAGTGAAATGAGTTGAAATGGGACGATAGGTATATCTACTAAATATCGTGCAAGCCACCACTAGCGTGTAATCTCGTAAAAGAATATGCTACCACGTAGTATACTATTTAAGATACAACTACTGGTTAGTATTACTAATGCGACTGATGAATAGAAATACAAGGTACTAAATCATGCAGGAACTAGATCTTGCCGGATATTTCATAAGGGGTTAGTAGCTAATGATGATGTCAGACAATTACCTCAAGTGCAAAACCTACTCTACCAAGTGAGGGTCACATTTTCCCAGACCTGATCTCTCGCAACTATTATGGTCCTTATATAACGTGGAAAATTTGACATTTTTTAATCTATTGATTCCACAGCCAATTTCCTTTGCCTTATGCCTGTGATAGTTTCTACCATGATAGTTTGGCTCTAGCAAAATATAATGAACGTCCGGCAAAAAAAAGTCTACATCAAACTTTCATAAAAGATGTTATCTATTTTTCCCTTCGATCGGAATGAGGTTCCCACCGTAATTCCCTCAACAATTTTTCTAACACTGCTGTTTATCATAACAATTGTTCACATATCTAGCTGCTCTCCGCTGTATTCTATGTCTGAGACTAAACCTACTTCGTATGAGTCCCATATACTAGCGACGTATTCCAAGTGAGGTTCCAAGGAGAAAGGTAGAAATTATTACTCAAATTTCTTGGAGTACTTGTGTGCATAGCAATTTAGAAAGGTTTTCTGACAGACCCTCCACACGGAACAACCATCCTCCACCGGTTCGCAGTACATTCGAAAGTTCCGTAGCCCATGTTTCGAAGTCATCCGTTGTGCAGCGCCAGGACCATAAGCTAGAACTTTACCCGTAGACGACTCTACTTAAGCGTTCGACCAATGACATTATAACAAATGCGCGCCGCAACCATTGCTTAAGAGGGATTTCCCCAAACCATAATGAAAGCAATACGAATACATGACTACATTATAAGGTTAGAATTGTATTCAAAATGTATACACCTACAATATGCATAAAGTAAGTTAAGTAAAATTAATGACGACTTACATTGTTTTGTTGCGAAATTCCACCAAGGAAGAATCATTCGCCTTGTCCGGAATACGAACCCGGATCCCTCGACATCGAAAACTCTAGTTAGAGTACCAGTGAAGAATGTGATTTTTACTCAGCGGAATTGTGATGATATTCAAAGATCACTAAACGAAAGGGATTAAGTTCTCCAAGACTACAGCACGAAAATAAATAAGGCTATGACGAAAATCCTAGAGTGCGAAAGAAAGACTGAATGCAGAAGACACACAGAGAAGAGAAAAATTAGAGTAAGTGGATTCCTTCACCTATTTCGGAAGTACCATCACGTGGGACGGAAGAAGTACAGCGGACATCAAGCAAAGAGGAGCCCAAGCTAGGACAGCTCTCATGATGAAAAGGAATGAATTAAGAAAGAGAAAAGAGTGCGTGAAAACATTCATCATGAGCGCGGCAATCGTAGGATATGACAAATGGACCATTGGAAAAGCACACCAAAATAGGCGAGAAACTTTCAAAACCTTGTGTTGCAGGAGGATGCTAAAGATAAAAGGTGCGGATAACATAATAAATGAAGCATTATTCAGAAGAGTATTAGAGGATAGGACTCCAAGGAACACTAAAGAAAATAAGAATGAGATGAGTTGGAAAAGGCATCATGGTTTTTGATGAACATGTCTGAAGGAAAAATAGAGGGAAAAGTCTCCAAAGGAAGACCAAGGAATAAGTTCATGGACCAAATAAAAAAGTCCCAAGAGGAACCTCATGAGATAAATACATGGAAAAAATTAAGCAGAGGGTACATAGAAAGGGCTACCAGGAAGATAGGTAACCTAGTATTAGATAGAGTGAAGGGCTGCAGTCAATCATTTTTTAAGATCGAACGACTGATGATTATTATCCTTTTCCTTCCTATCACCTCAATAAGTCACGCACGATTCTTCCTTAAACACCCCTGTAGATCACAACACAGATACAAACGGATCCATGGCAGTGCACTCGAGGCATAATAAAACCCTGAAGCCTGGTTTGCACGAATCGAATGACATGCCTCCGAACTTACGTGATCATGTTCTAACTAGACTCACCGACAAGTAGTTCGTTTACGCATGGATCAGGTGTGGTGCTAGAAACCACGACTGCGAGTCACGTTGTGGTGCGAAATTGTTTAATTGATAAGCAAACCTGCAACTGGAAGAACTTAGGAAGAAGAGAGAGATGCTACGAGGAGGATATTAAGTCAGGATTAGGTCACACAAAGGAAGATTCTTCTAGCCATGTCCTTTTCGGTAAGTTTTCTCATGTTTTTATAGCAGCGATAATTGGCACACTACTCTTCTTCCACAAGCACTCCTATTCACAAGAATAACACAACAAACCGGATAGTATCTCCCTCTGGCCACTTCATGATTTCGAAATGGCACAAGGAAATTGGGGAAATACAGCAAATATACAATCTCCTGATAAGAAAAAACTGGAAATCCCATTGAACATGCCTACTTGTCCAATCTGAATGCATTGACAAAATCGCCAGTTAAGTACGCCATCAAAAGGTAACATTGGCAGTGGGGGTAGCAGTCAATTCAGGCTATTTCTCTACAGTGAACAACCAGTTGTCATACAACACTGCATGACGCAATTTGGAACTTGATAGGAACTGTTTACTCTAGCGGTTCCATTAGTAGGTGCTACCCCCCTCAGGGAGCGGTGCTTTCTTCTATGTGGGCGAGAATCAACTAGAGGGCAGGAAAGAGGCGCTATAGGTAGGTTAATGACCCAACGGTGACCATACATACATGGCCTGGGATGAATAAACCATTTCTCTTTCGGATTATAAGTCTTTAATTTTATCACGACTATTTTAACTTTATTTTTTATACATTCATTACTTTTTCATGCGCACAAGAGAGCGAATTGACACAAACTACGTGGAACCCAGGGATTTCCATTTTTGAAAATAAACACTTGTATAATTACCACACTTTTATTTTTGTCACCGACTATGGTTTTAGCGCATGCGCTGAAATTTGCTGAAACCATGGTCGGTGACGAACATAAAAGTGTGGAAATTGTACAAGTGTTTATCGGTCATGAAGTATTTATTACTTTTGTCGGTCCCATAATTTCAAAGCTCCATGTTTGGAGCGTTTGGTAATGGCTTGTGTTTCGAAAATATTTGTTCAACATCGGCATACACGACGCAAGCAGAGTATACAACTTTACCTGACCGTACTATATGACCGTCTACTTGACCCTTACGTGGGAGCCACGCTTAACCCTTTAAGCCGCTCCACGCAATGTGTCGATATTCCGCTCGAGTTGATACATTGATCGGGGGAATTGAAGAGGACACTTCCCCTTCATTGTTCTTTTCGTCACAACAATGTTGTCTCTCGGCCACCAGGCGGCCCTGCTTTCGAAACACACACACCTACCCATTTGACGGTGACGTGATTCGTCCGTCATTCCCTTTATTTTGTTTATTCGCCCCATGGCGTGCCCAGTATGTTTCAAACCGACACGCAAAAGGAAATGAAACGCCGGTAACAGATGCATGTACGAAGGATACATACGCGTAGGTATATAGAAAGAAGATCAAAGGGGTAGGAGAAGCTCCTCGGGGAGGAAACAAAAAAAACATAGCCTCTAGCCGTCGGCATCAACTCGATAGAAAGCTCCATAATGGAGGGATGTTGAGAGTATTGGGGGAGAAAGAAACTGAGATTTTATACCGCGGGAGGGGTTGCAAAGAGAACGGAGAGACACCGTTCATAGGAGTGGATTGAGGAGAGGGGGGAGTGTGTCCTATATAAATGCTTGCCATGGTGGGCATATCGAGGCTGGGACACCCGGTGGGACGCGAATTGTGAAAAACAGGGAACAGGTGAGTGTTGGTGAGTGGAACGCGATTTGATGAAAACACAAGCCTATGCGCCGTACTGGGATTGGAGATTCCACCATGCCAACACAGCATGCAGCATGCGCACGATTTGGCTGGCGTAGAATGGAGAGTTCGTGCCAAAATAGGTCAAACTTATCGTACAATTTTTTCTCCATGAGCCAACCAAATATTTTGATAATATATAATTTGATATATTGACGATTGATGTCATTGACGAAGTAACTCATGTATAATTGACTGAATGAAAAGTTTTAAATAAATAGTTTTATTTTGGGGATTTGTTTTTAAAGTTTAAGCAGGAGTGCTACCGCCGTACACATTCGTCCAATTTAAAGTCGCTGTTATAATTTGATATATTGATAGTTGATTGCTGTAATTGATGCAACTCATGTAAAATTGACTGAATGAAATAAATAACATGAAACTTTTTGAAGAATAGTTTTCTTTTGGGAATGTTTTACTATCCTTGAAGCATAAAGCTACAGCCGCACACATTCGTCAAATTTTAAGATACTGTTATCAACACAACAAGTAAACACTAACTATTATATTTTGATAAGGAAGTCATTAAATTTGCACAGTTATATATTTGTACGACTAAAACATAGCAGAAGGTTATTACAAATCGTCTTTTACCGAATTCAAATCCCATAAAAAATTGTGCATAAATATGAAAATATATTCATTTACCGAAATATCTACGTTTAAAAAACCTGGAACATTTGCCAGTAACTAAAAATAACATTAGATAAATCTAAAAAAAATGCATTACACAAAAATAAATTACTCTTCCCCGGAATAGAGTGACTTCAAGTAATGGGTGTGGATAATTTTCGAATGCTCAAATTAATATCCGACAATGTGCAAAGGAATTTAGTAAAAGAGCAAGTGGATTGGCGGAGAGGGGAGGCGATACGGGTGGTTTGCGGGTCCCTGGCAGGAAAACGACGCCGTCTCATCGCGTGAATCCCACAGAAGGCGTATGAATGCCTCCTTAGTTATAGCCATTGAGAAAATTCTTCTGGAATTACATTCACAGGGTGGCTACTGATATCCAATTTTCAAATTCCCTGACCTTTCCCTGCTTTTTTCCTGATGGAATTTACCAATTTCCCTGACCGATCGCCAAAAGGTCACCTATTATTGGAATATTTTTTTCGTTGAATTAAATTTTCCACGGCAGCTTTAAATTTTCTAACCATCGTCTCGTATTTTTAGAACCGCAAGCATATATTTACTATAAGCTAGTGTACTTTAGCTACTTATAACGCGAGACTAAATAACGCGAGTTAAAATTTTCCGAACAGCATAGCCTCGGATTCCTTGTGATGAGCGTAATACATTGTGATCATGATTTTAAACACAACTTGGCAAATATCGCAATAAGGATATACAAAAGAGATAAATTGTACGTCAGATTCACAGCTAAATAACTAAGATTCACAACTAATAAGATTCACAACTGAAAACTCCACAAATTGTTGGTGCTTATTCCATGCACGTCAGCGACGGACGTTAATTATAGTTGGTGAAATAAAGGGCGGGAAAGACTGGCCGATAAATGTAATGGTATAAAGATAATGAGGAGGATTCCTATTCCAGTATCTCCCTGACTGTTACGAGAATTCCCTGACTTTTCCAGAAATTCAAAATTCCCTGACAATTCCAGGTTTTCCCCGACGATCGCCACCCTGATTCAAGAGAAGTGACTCATGAGTTACGGCTGAAGGATTGGCGGGTATCGGAACAGAATATCTCTGTTGTTCTCACATCTGGCGACGTATAGCTCGTCAATCTTCTTTTAATGGGAAATTTATCCCAATAAACAGGATTCAGAAATATTTCTAACTCTGTCAAAAATAAAAATAACACCGAAAGGCCGTTAAGAGAAAAGAGTGCTGAAATACACGTTTAATTATCAAAATTATAAAATATAATTAATTATTCCTTTACAGCCTATCCGTATTATTTTTAATTTTTGTTATTCTAAGGCCTTAGAGCTCCACCCATTTCAATCTCTAATTCTGGAAGGCTGATCACTATTAAAAATAGTCACAGCATTAATTGCATTGAATTGACCGAATCCTTGCACTCATCCACATGGAACGTTCCGCACTGTTCACTGAGAAATTCCGCAATGATTCGCTCGCTCGCTCCAGCTCACCCTAGTTTTCAGGGAAGCGACCAGAGATTGGCAGGAGCGAAAGTGATGTCTTTTCACTTCTACCGGAGCGATACTGAGTACTTAAGAGGACCAATCGCAGGCTCACTACAAACTCCAGAGAGCGTTTTGAACATTCACTGAACCGGAGCCTTGATAGGCAAGACTTACAAACCGGCCGTGTCAGTCATGGTAATCTAACATGGCGTCCTCGCGAATCCGCACTAACCATTTTGGTTAATTCAAAAATACACTTAAAGTGACTTAATGTGGATTTATTCTTCAATTTTTGTGAGTAAATATCATGTACTCTTAAGTTACTAATATCGCATTGAAATCTTATCTGTGAGTAACTTGTTAAGGGGGTTAGTGCAAAAACTGTACCATGTGTTCGATTAATTGTGAGCAGTTCTTTACTTTCACTGCATTATCCAATTACTTAAATAGTGTTTCAGCCGTGCTTACATTTATTAGATAGGAGTTTCAATTTTCTTTGACTTAACTCTTTAATTTTTGTTCGCCTGCGTACCTTGGTCAATAACGCCTATGAACCCTCACCGATAAGTTTTCGTTTTTACTTTGGTGGCGACCGTATCCAAGCACGAGCGCTAGCTGTCTGTTCCAATTCCTTTGTACACCACTTTTTACGCCACATACAAATAACTGTTTCATTCAGTTCGTCAGTGTCCAATCAAAGGAATTGACCTTCGATGATAATCATGACGACTCGTTTCCAATTGCCATTACCGTTTGCCATTACCAGTGATAAAATCCTTTTGTTGTGCCCAATTAAAAAAAAGATCAATTACTTACAAGTAGTGATCAGCATCTAAATAAGTTACCACTATCCATATTTCAGTAATTTTTCTCTCATTATTTATCTTCATATTGAAGTTCAATTTTGGATAACTGAAGTTGCACTATAAAAAGGACATGACACTTCATTTCAAGCAGCATCCGTGTTCAACTATCTGGTCTTAAGATAACTGGACGAATGCATGTCTTGTTTTTCTAATTAACACACTCACCATGAACAGCATATCAGGTACAGCAAATCGCAATAATATAGCATTGAAGAAACCTAACAAGAACCTAATTGGTTTATTTCTGCATAATTTGTCCTATATCACATATCATAAACATATCGTTAATAAATGATTTCCTACTGAAGCATGGAAGTAATCACAATATTATATTTTTCAGGCTAAAGATGATTTAAAAGAAAAACATAGAACTTTTATAAATTCGAAACAAACTTTAAAGTGAATAATTCATTTTAAAAGAAATAATTTTAATGAATATATATTATCTTTGACTGTTTTTCGAAATATTATTGCAATTTTCTCCACGCCACGCATTACTACCACCATTCGACCAAGTTTTTCCTCTGAAAAACTCAAGAACTTCTACGCTCTGTTCACGTTATTAGTTTTCTTCCGAAGTTGATGGAGATACTCGGTCATTAATGAAATGAGAACAAGATTTGCTGCAGAACTTTACAAGCGACAATTAGAAGCAGGCCTTCGGGATACGAAATGTTGCCTACGATGAGCAACGAGGAAATTGAATCGGATCGGATATGGGGATCATTGAGGCACAACCACTGGTCTCATTACTGAAGATGCAAACAAAAATGATGAAACATAGACGCTGACGATCTACGAACTTTAATCATTGACAACCGAAGATTAAATTCCTCACTCCAGAGCTCTAATTATGTGGAGACTCACTTATCAAAAGAATTTCGCAAATAAATTTCTTAAAACTCCCCTTAATTTTTTGGTGAGCTCTAAACAAAATGTAAAATGCACCATCTAGAAGCGTCTAAGGAAACAGACAAATTAGCACACATTTATAGGGTTAAAATAAAACTATCCTACTTAGATTCTCAACTACCGATCAATTATTGTAGTAAATAAATTATAATGGTTTTTGGTCAATATTAAATTTTAACCTACTATCTTTGTTAACGTTTTGGTTTAGTTAAAAACCATCCACAATTATGTTCTCTTTCTTGATTTGATGTAGTTTTGAGTTCATTAAGTTTTAAGCCAATGGATCTGCTATTGAGTTTCATGATGACCAGGATTTTTTTAACGTGAATTTATATGTGAATTAAAATTTTAACGAAACACGAATACCTTGAGGGTTCATTATAAATAAACCGAAACGTGAACAAAGAGTGTCCAGATAAAATTTGCACAGAACTAATACCACATATTATATCAATAAGGAAAACGGAAATGTTTTCTTACATCATACCCTCGATTAATGTGAGAGTTGCTAACGTGATGCACCAGGCTTTGTTCCTCATCGTATTGATTACCACAGAACAGATTCCTCCAGGTGTGTAAATGGACGAAATATGTCGTGATGTAGAAAATAGTGGATTTACAAACAATCGGAAGTAGGTTAGAAGTATTAACGGAAAAAAGTTCTGGTCTCAGGTCACCTATGCATTGGAAATGAACCTACACCTCAATCAAAGGAAACTAACAGCATCAATTCCACAGAAATACATGCATGACGTAGGTTGGCACTCAAGGACTGGTGCAAATAAAAGTAAAGTGTACTAATGAAGAACAAACAGTGTTTAAGTGGAGCAGTAGCAATAGAAAGTTACTCCTAACGATCTATTTAATACACTTTCGTATTTCTCGGTTAAAATTAAAGAAAAGTTAAAATGATATAATTGACTATCATGGGATATTAGTCTCAGATATTTCTCATGCAGGTCATCAGGTATGAAGATGTTATAAGAACAAACTTTCCCGGAGAGTAAAGTAGTCATGCAAGATTTCCATCCTATGCACATGTTGTGCGTAAGAGAAATAGCTCTACGACTTTATATTTTCTGCATAAGCACTCATTCCGCATGGTAATAAGATACAACCGTTGGCGCATCAGAAACAAACACTGGGACTGCCCCTTAAAAATAATGGCACCATCTGTCTGCTGGAAATTAGGTCATTTTGATGAGAATCTCCATCTAATATACACCATGAAAAGTTTCCCTACTAAAATTTGTTTTTTGCAGTTCAGGTTAGGGGCCGTTCAAGTATTACGTTAGACGATTTATGCCATTTTCGACTCCACCTCTTCCCCCTATGTAAGACAATGTAAGATTTTCCCAACCCCCCCTTCTCCTCAGTCTTAGATATTTGAATTAACTCTTCGTTTAATGCTCGCTTCGGTTGAGCATGGAGGTGATGCAGCTGGCTAGTCAGTTGAAAGATGATGTTCCGCAATCTCACTGGTGTTGCAGTGAGATTACGGAAAATACGTCATTAACAAGCGGATGCTCCATGTCACTGCAAAATTTCATTCGGAAACGATATAATGTTTCAAGAAGGAAAAAAATCTTACGTAAATTGAATCCAGACCCCCTGCCTCCCCCTACATAAGACAATGTAAGATAATCCCTGCCCCTCACCCCAAAAACGTATTACGTAATACTTGAATTGCCCCTTACAGGTTTTCTAAAAACTTTGATTATTTGGTGCCCAAATTATTATAAGTTCCCTGGCATTGTAAAATCTTTAAGACCCTCAGACTAAAGAAAACGCAACAGCCCTGCCCGGGGCGGATTTCGAAACGGCGAACTTCGTAATAACACGACATTTCCACCACGAATGCCATGCCAATCGCCGACATTTCCACTACCGTGGTCGCCAAATTTAAGTAGTGATTATGGGGATTCAAATCATGGAATTTCAAATTTGACACATATTTAAATTCTGTCCGGACAATTGCACGTTGAATGAGAACACGTCGACGGAAATAAGAACGCCGTGATTCACAGTAGACAGAAAAACAACACATCATGATTTTGTGACCCAGTCATCATAGTATCTGATGAATACGTATTCTCAGGTAGTCAAAGTAACTACATCCTACTCCAGAAAGGACACGGTATCTGACTGGTTCCTAGAACCCCTTACAAGATCCTGAAACATTTTAAAATCTTAAACAAAATTCGACTAAGATCGCTTACGAGACTGGAGAAAAATAAAGCTCTCTCTAGCAAATGTTAATTTGAAGCAAATATCTTCTTTGACGACATCAAAATAATTATATTAACTTGTATAGAAAAAAGAAAAAGGTATCATACGCAGATGTAATAACTGACAAACGGAACGGTTGAAATGAATTACATATTCCTTGAAAATTACGGCACAGCTACAGTCGGCACTCGGGATTTCTCAGTTGCTCGAAAGGGGACAAAACTAGAATCATTCCTCTAAAATTCATTTTTTTTAATTTTATAATAGTATTTATGCCTATTTGCGATTAGTCCATTTATGAAAATAAAATGCCTGATGTTTTTGCGTTGTTTTTCAGTAGCGAGATAAAAAACTCATTGGCGGGAGATTTTTTTAGCAACGCAACACCCTTCTGGAAGGTTCGAGAGAAAACCGTGGAAGTAGTGAAAAGAGAACTCGCATTGTACTTTCCACACACTACACACCACAGTACAAAACGAGTTATTTTGTTATGGGTCGCTTTTACACAAAGTGAAGCCAGAACTTAAACTCGTGGAAGTAGATGCCACATCCTCCCTCGAATGGATCACTCAGTCAGTAGGTCAACCACTTCGGCAATGAACAGCAGGTCTCACTGATGACTTAATTGGATTGTCTTTTGAGGAGGCGACCGACAGCCAAGGTCATTTGCGCCACAGGGGATAGGTAAGGGAGGAAGGAAGGATAGAAACCCGGCGTCGGCATTAGCCTGCTCTTAACGAAAGGCGCCAAGGTGACCACGGTTTAACGTCTCATCCGTCAGACGGAGTACTTTATTTGAAGTGATCTCCACAAGACACTCAAGTAGGGATCGGGTTTCCTGTGAAAAACATCCTCCTCTGCAGTGATTTGAACCCTGGCCGACCGTATGGTTGGCCAGTACTCTAGCCACCACACCAACCCGATCCCCTGATGACATAAATTTAGCGATGAAAGCCATAGAGAAAGGGGTCTATTTCTTGCGAATACCTCGAAAACTCGTACGATAGATGGCAAATATTTGGGACATATGAGATATTTTTCTTTAAATTGAGACCACATTCATAAAATTCTAGGTGAAATGACATCCCGCCAAAACCAACCAAAACAGGACAGAAAATTCCGCTCAGCTGTGGTAAAAAAAAACAATATCCTCAATAATTTTTGGAATTGCAAGCACATCATTCCTTTCTTGTACTTCAAGAAGATATTTTCCTGTCTCTCACTCTCTCACTAACCATTTCTGTCATCTCACCGATACGCCGAGCCGTCACGTTGCATGCCAGCCACCTATCCCCTCTCCACGCCCCTCTCGTCAAAGCCCCCTCTCCCGGCGTCATCCTCACAGCGGCAGACTGACTGAAACGACTCTTACTGACCGCTTGCTCTAATCCGGGAGACACACCCCTCTCCTTCCCCCTCCACCTTCCTAACCTACATCCCGGAGGAATAACACAAGGACCTCCCACGCCACCGAAATCCTCTCTCGCTCACGTTTCCAAGACGAAACAAAGTGCTTGATTTGGGAGCTTAACATTCTACAACAAATAGACACCATGCAAACAACTACTAGGGCGTGTGGCGTGGTGTGTGGGTAATACCACACACCACGTTTGCAGCGCTCGTCCCAGTTCAAATGAGAACCTAGCACGTTCCCCCGGCCGATTGGCGCAGGCCAAAAAGTAGTCAGGAAAACAATGTGTAGTTAAACCAAAAGCAAGGAGAGTGCTACGTAGATCAATATGCTAACATGCAGTAACTACTTAAGGTACAACTCCTGGTTAGTATTATTAATTCAAATTCGTAAATAATACTACACGATACTACACCACGCAGAAGACGAAATCATACCGGACGGTTATTAAACAGAAGTACAAACTACTCTACCAAGAGAGAGTATGTGTTTTATAGAATTGACCCATCGCAACTCCTATGGTCCCTTTTAGTACCTGGAAATAATGAAAACTTAAGCCAATCGGTCCTGCACTCAATTTCAATGCATTCTGCTTGCTATTGCTTCTTCCGTACTAGTATGGCTCAGTTTTAATACATTCAAGCAATTGAAATGAGCGCGCATCAGAAGAAATCATGTTTAGTACTTCTGTGCACTTGCGAGCGACTTCATAAAGTTAATACCGAGGATAGTCCCTGTACCAGAAAACTTCAAAATGTGGTATCTTAATGATACCTCAACGTGAAGCGTGGCAATATTAGATGACTACGCCATAGTGATACTGGGAAAAAATGGAGGATCGATCGCGTCAGCTAATTAACGCTCCATAATAAAAACTAAACTATCAGTGCGTTTGGAAATCACAACGTATTGACTTAATGTGGTGGGAGCAATTTTCATTTGTGTACGGATTTGCGGGACGCTTTGTATGCGTATACTTCTTAGTATTGTGTACAGATTGAAGTGAAAAAATTGGTTACGTGGCAATTAACTGTTATTTTGACACGAAAACTTTTGGCAAATGCCTTGTCTTTCAAAATAATTAGAATCTATATGCATAGATTGTCCTGTTATCGCATAATAATACGTTTCATATCACTACAATGGTGACTCAGGAGTTATTTTGTACAATGCCGACAGAAAAATACGTAAATATATAGCCTTTGCTTAAATTTCGTTTTCCGCGCAGTACACCCAAGTCATTACAATGCTTTCATTAACACGAAAATTATTCAATACAATTCTTGCGTCATTCAGATTATTAAATGTATGTTGAAACCCGCCATATACATAAGCTTATTTGAAGGGTGGTCTAAGAATTTTTTCGGCTTACTTGAAAACCTGTAAAAATGTTCACGCAATGACTGACGATTAGCGCTCCAGGCACCTTGCTACATCCTGAGGGCGCGTTCCAATGAACAAGATGGTTACCTTAAGTTTAGCATTCCGACTCAGCAAGCTAGACGTGTCATAATGACAGTAAATTGACACGTAACCATTTTTTTCAATGCTTCAATCGCAGGATAGAGCGCAGATAAGGAGATGGAAATAACTTGACTCAATTACTCCGGGTACAAAGCTCTTAGAGTAAAAAAAGGAACAATGCCATTCTTTTCATGGTGAACTTGAAACACAAATGTTTTTTATTAATGCGTAAAGGAAATTGAAAACAAAAAGACAAAATGAAAATAGAGAAACAAATTCAAAGAAATTAAAACTACAAACATATGAAAACGGGATCAATATTGCAACATGAAATTACGAAATAAAAAAGAAAAAATATAATGCTTTTCACGCTATACTTAAAACACAGACTATATCTTACTGCGTAAATGATATTGAACAAAATTCGCCAAGCTGTGGACTCGAAGCGACGACTCTGATTGTCCCACGGAACGAGAGTCGGATGCCTTACCACTATTAGGTATAACTCGATTCATTTTTATGACTGAATGAAGTGGTAACTATGTAGGGTAAAATGATGTGGTAACCATCGACCCATGGATCCACGGAAAAGCGAGTTAAAGAAAATCATGAAAAAATAGTGATATCAAATCCTAGAGAATAGCAATGGAGGCTGAAGTCGGTATAATATTTTAAAAATCTAAAAAAATAACTTAACGTACTAAAAAAGAAAAAACAATATCTCCTCAAGTGAATGAAAATTTAGCCTAGTACTTGAAATAATTAAATTCAATTCTTTCTTAACGAGGCTTTCGCTACGAGGGAAAACTCTTGGTTTAACGCTTTTTCGTATAAGATTTTACCTAAAAGAGTATTTACATTAAATTTAAAAAATACACAATACAACAATAAGCCTAAATTTACTCATTAAAACAAATGCCATTCACTTATGAAAATAGTAATTCGAAGTTCAGGTTCCTCCTTCAAGTCATTGATACACTCAAGATAAGTATTTTAAAACGTGAGCATAGTATCACAGGTAGGTTATTTACGCATTTTTCCCTGGACATGAGGCGTTTGCCAAAATTCTCCGTGTCAAAATAGCATTAAATTGCTGAGAAACAAATTCAGTCACACGTTATTCTTTCACTAGTTGGTTTTTTATACGCACGATTGACGCCATTACTGAGAATCAACAAAATTGACAACTTCCAAATAAATTATGGATGCTATTATCAACCCTTAGGATAAGGGTGGATAATAGCATCCTTAGATTAAGGGTGGATAATACCATCCATGGGTAAGTTGCTTAGAATATACAGATTTCCTCAAAATATATATACAATGCAATGACCCGAAACGCGCCGCTATTGGCTTTCCTTTTGCGCGACTTCACTGACAACACGCGAAGATTATATTTTTTTTAAGAGAGTCGTTTTATTATTAATATTATCACTTGTATTTTATTTATCCTGGGTTGGATGGGGCAGAACCGTCCTCTCTACCCCCAACCCAGTTTACATACACAGACACCCATGTCCTGGGCAGATAATATTCTACCCAGGCGGGACTTGAACCCGTGACCCTCGGGTTCGCAGGCGAGGACTTTACCCCGCCGCCACCGGGGCCGATTTTATTAGATGTCTTGACTATGATTTAAACAAATGTTGGAATTATTACAAGAATGATATTACAAAAGATAAATCACCGAACTGATAAAGGAAACACTATTATTGATGATCCATATTTCAATACAAACCCATACGGGCTTGTCTGCGAAGACGTCAGTGACGTCACAGCAGCAGCGGTGGCGCTAGCAACCATTTATGTAATTCGTAAACAACTGCGATTGAGGCAACCTGTGTATTCCACGGACCTCGATTATTGACGTTCTTTTGCAGTTCCGCGCACATCAAATTTGCTCCCGATCTGCTTTGAAGTGCGCAGTAGCGACTGAGTAACGAATGGAAGACAAGTGGGCTGTTGTGTTACGGAGAGATTGGCGCAATGAAGCGAAAACATCGCAAAGAAGGAATAAGTGAGAGAACGACCGTATTCATATGCCATGGGGAGAGAGAGAGAGAGAGGGGAGAGAGAGAGAGAGGAGCTTCCCATTGCATGGCATGACGTAGACAGGATATCTCCACTAAGCACGAGCCATTTGAGAAGCTTTTTCTAGCTGGCATGGTTCAATCTAAATCGTTCGTAGACCTAGTTGCAATACACATTAATAAAAGTAGTTTTTGTAGCTTCTGGTGCCATAACTATTGTGTAGGGTATGTTGTTGAGAGTCACTTGTACATTATAGCGCATGTTGGTGATAACTCACCACCTGCCAAACACCCATGAGGTGGTTTGCAGGGTAAAATTTAGATATAGATACACAGAATTGCCACTACATGGAAAAGCACCACCTTAGACGAACGCATCTGAAAGAGCTGCCAACTTTATTTTTCTAAAAACTAGGACATTTTAGTTTTAAAAAGAAATGGATATTGTTGACGTATATCCGTTCCCAATCACTGAGGTATATGTAGTGGGCACTTGCTATGCTGACCAATTCTAGAAGTTGAAGCCAGTCTGCCATCTTCATTGACCCACATTTTTCTACAGCGCTGGCGGGAAAACGCACTAATTTGCAATTTTACAATGGTTGCCATCGATAAATTACAAGAAAACAGCAGGCACTTCTTAAATGTGCATTATTCTCGCGTTCATTGTTTAATATTTTAATAAATATAATCCGCATTCCCGCTGAAAACTACGGTAGAATTGAGTAGAATCCACAGCACTAAGTAAGCAATGCAAATTTAACGAGTTACTTGCCTTAAATTTCAAACAGGTAGTGGATATTCTTGATTTACATCCGCTAATTCGCCCATTCCGACGTGCGTTCCATGGGAAAGTAAGGAGAGAGCTGGGTTAAACTATTTGGTTGTTCTTTCGGTTGTCAAGCTACAATTTGACGACGTAGGGCCCTCTCCATATACCTAAGTGGTTTTCCGTGCGCCACCACCTGATTTTTGAAAAAGGTGCGAGTAAATACGTATATTCCAGTGCTTAGGTGCAGGTACGATTTATCCTATGATTTCCTTAGTGAACTTCCTTAGCGAACTTAATGATTTTATCGCTTGCTCAATTCTTAGGGCTTAATGCTAAGGAAGATAGCATTCATCCACGAATATGGTTTAGATCTGGAGACAGTTAAGTTGACAGGGCAGCATGTTGTCATTATTTATCGTATTTACCGCGGTCTCAACTCCGTTCCCCTATAAATAGTGGCTCGTTCTCTCGCCAGTTCATCAAGCGAACAAGTGGTCCGGATGTGGAGATTATAAATCGTAAGAGCCGAAATTCCTCACATTGTCTATTCATTATGAACTATCAAGAAAGTATTTTCTTTAATTAGGACACGTCCAATTAAATGAAGAATGTTGGCTACCTTACGCTTGTGCGATTAAAAATTTCCCTCGCTGGAAAAACTGCCGCCAATCTTCGTTCGATTACAATTTCCGTCCATTCTACATCAATCGTTCTTGATGGGTATCCAGAATCAAAATCTTTATACCATCCCATCATGCATAAATGATATTAACCGAGATCAGACCAAACGATGGCTTCCGATGCCCCAGACCTGGGTTCAAAACATAGCGGGACGGATGCTTCGAAATCTAATACTGGTTCCTACTTGGGACCCCCATGGACAGGAACATAAAGCAGCACTTAAAATTAGTCTGATAAATAGGACGTAAATATGTTAATCCCTAGGCGCCTTCCAGAAATTGATGGCTGTTTGATGACATCTCAGATTCAACCGTCCATCTTTTCGAAATTCCCAGAATTATTCCAATGCGTCTTTCAAAATCACCTGTCTATTAAACCGTGGCAAACGAGGAACACGTAACAAAAAAAGCAATTAAAACCTTACACTGGATGATGAGAAACTTCAAGTGGCGCGATTAAAATCACCAAGGAAATGGTGTATGAGACCTTGATCAGACCAATTTCAGAATATGCGTCACTAGTGTGGGACCCACATGAAGAGGAACAAAAGAAATCGATTGAGAAGGTACACAGATAGGCAGCGAGGTATGTAATGGCGATGCACAGCAGAAGAGTCACTAAAATGCTGCAAGTGCTAAGATAGGATTCTCTAGGACGAAGAAGAAAAATAAATAGACTTTGTGCATTGTTCCGCACACTTGAGAGGGAGAAAGGATGGGGGAACTGCGACAGAAGGTTGAAAACCCGAACTACATTGGAAGGAATGATCGACAATACTAGGCGAAACGTCGGTCACAAAGGACCAACGTAAAAAAGTTTTCATTCCTCAACAGGACGATTATCGATTGGAATAGTCTTCCTGCACAACTGTTTGAGCCTTTTCCTGGCAACATAAATGTTTTAAAGAATATGTGCACAAAATTTATTTTAGACGATTGATTCATCGTTTATTATAATTTTTTCTATTGATGCCTGATTTTATATTTTACTTTTGGTGACTGGTTGAACGCCTGCTCTGCATTATTTTCCTGTTATCACCTGGAAAATAGCCAACTAGTATATCTTTTGGCTATTGATAATAATAAAAACAGCAAAACAGAATATAATTAAGCTAAGATTGGATTGCTGTATGATGGCAAAATTCCACCCACTGGCACATATTTACAGGATTTTGCCATGGCGGCATTACTCGCATTTTTAAAATAATCGTAGGATATAGCGCATATAAGGAGATGTAAATAACTTTGCTCGATTACTCCGGGTATAAAGCTCTTCGAGTAAAAAAGAAACAATGTCATTCTTTTCATGGTGAACTTAAAACACAGATTTTTTCTTTATACGTAAATTAAATGAAAACAAAAAGGCAAAATGAAAATACAGAAATAAATTGCATAAAAATAAAAAAAACTGCGAGCACGTGAATACGTGATCAATATTGCTGCATAAAATTATGAAATACAAAAGAAACAATGCAGTGCTTTTCATGGTGTACTTAAAACACAGAGTATATCGTACTGCGTAAATGAAATTGAAAACAGTAAGACAAAATGAAAATACAGAAAAATTACATAAATATAAAAAACTAAAAACGTATGAATACGGGATGAATACAGCATCATGAAATTATAATA
Organism: Ceriagrion tenellum; assembly: GCA_963169105.1. Taxonomy (NCBI): domain Eukaryota; kingdom Metazoa; phylum Arthropoda; class Insecta; order Odonata; family Coenagrionidae; genus Ceriagrion; species Ceriagrion tenellum. Next base: position 32,663,159 of record OY720641.1, read on the forward strand.
TAAAAAGTGACAATACAATTCTTTTCATGGAGAACTAAAAACACATTATTTTCAATGCGTAAGTGAAATTGAAATGAGTAAGACAAAATAAAGTACTTACAGAAAAAATTACTTTCACAAATAAAACTCAAAACATATGAAAGCAGGAAATTATTGCAAAAATAAATTATTATAATATCTGATGCTAATAAGATCAACTAAAATATAAAATGCAAAACACATGATTATTAAAAGTTGTAGAGCGATGAGTAGGGTAGTATAACAATGAAGTGCTACTGAATTTATTTATATATCTAGACTAGAGTAACATCATCAAAGCTTTGAACAAATTGCAGACAATAAAAACATTAAAACAAATAAATAAAAAAGGAACCAAGCATTGAAAAGAATGATGCAAGACGCAATGTAGTTCTACTGCTTTTATTCATGTATCAAGACAAGGGTAGCATCATCAAAGAATGGAAAAAATAGCCCATAATAAAATAAATAAAATTCATAAATAATAAAGGATCAATACATTGAAAAGTATGATGCAAGAAGCAGTGACGCGCTACTCCTTTTATTTATGTATTGTGACAAAGGTAGCATCCTCAAAGAATTGAACAAATAGCACATAATAACCTAAAAAACAAATAAATAAAAATAGTCATACACATTAAAAAGGATGATTCAAGAAGTAGCCCAAACTGTATCTGTGTTTGTCTGTATAGTGATTGTAGCAGAGTCCTAAACGGATAAATGTGCTCATCCCGGCGGTAAAAGAATAAAAATCTAATGCACGAGTTTTGTATTTGCTGAAATGTTACGCGTTACGTGTTTAGTGACAATGTAATACATGTTGGTGCATATTCAACCCCTGACACACACCCTAGAGGTGGCTTCTAGGACACTGGGCACATTTAAAAGCAAATAGAAGCGGCTACCAGCAGAATTATGTCAAGTAGATAAATAGATAATCGCTTTAGGCGCCATAACACCCTAAATCAAGTAAGTGAAAAATAAAATTAGGTCATTTGACGGAATCGTATGCCATACGCCAAAGGTTATCTATAAAACATCGATGTAAGGCCATTAGTAATGAACTTAGCATTAAAACTATTTTCCAAAGAAGTTATCAATATTTTACGAACTCCAACACACTACGTCAGATCTGATCATGAGAATAAAAAAGGGAGGTAGAATGTAGAACATAAAGGTTTAACATGTCGTTTTTTTCCCGCATATCGATAAGAGACCATAATGGCTGCGTTAAGACTTTAAAGTAGCTTAGATGACAGGTAGTGTGGCTGATTAATTGATGTGGTCCCTAATGCATGTTTCTAAATCTGCTGAGTAGTGCTAACACCATGATTTGCATGCTCCCTTCGTGACTCTTGTGTCACGTCTACATAGTTACATTACAGATAAGAAGTTTCTGTAGAATTTGTAGTATACCCATCGAGTGGTGCATGCTGGTGGAAGTTAATTTTTACACTGCAGTGCATGTTGGTGATAATTCACCCGCTGCCTAACACCCTTGAGGTGGCTTGTAGGGTAGTAAGTAGATGTAGATCCAAACACAAACAGCACGTTTGTTAAGGCATTTTGAGAAAGGTATAATTTCTCCGATAGTTCAATAAGTTTGGCCCAATTTTAAAGTAAAAAAATACCTCGCCTTTCCAAAGGTTACAAAATACCTTCTACATTCCGCACTGCTTTTTAAGAGACGTGTCAACAAAAACCAGTAATTTTACATGGGAAATGGCACGGGTAGCACTCCACAGAGACTTTATGAAAAAATAGGGGGAATAATGCAGAAAATAAATGAGAAATATTCCACAAATATTTGGCAAGATGATGTAAAATTATCCTTGTGGAAAATTACTCATTTTTTTCTAGCATAGCGGGGAAATTTTCTCTAATGAATCTGGAATTCCTGTTACGTCGAGCATAACGAAAAATACTCCACTTATTTTTCCACTATCTCATCCAAATATACAACAATAACCATACAATAATGAAATGATCAATTTTCCACTAAGATTAGACAAGAAGATGGAAAATTATCATTGTAGAAAACAGCTCGTTTCATAACTGTATTGAGCAATAATTCCACTCAATTTCACAGGAATCTTCGGTTCATATATAAAATATGAGGCATTTAAAGAACCTTTATCACGTCAGAAATCAAACAGAGGGTACCTGGTAAGTTTTCTAATTTTTTGTTAAAATACATCAATTGCCCACCGCAGAAAGTTTTACACAATCGCTAAAAAAAACTTTCAATATGAAGATTCTTTCCACGACATACGTGAAAAATGAATCAAAATAAAGATTTATGCTTGCATATTTATTTAATTGATACCAATTAATTAAATTGAAAATTTAATTAATTGGAATTTCATATTTTTAAAAAATTGCGCCATTAATATAATATATTTACTTCATGCTGATGAAATGATAAAAATAAAGTAGAATATAATCCGCATTACGACTAGGGAAAATTTCGCTCAAGCTACTTTTCAAATGTTAAAATTGTGTCGGGTTAAATGAACCCAGTCAATCTTCCAGTAAAACCCAAACCACTACGGCAGATCTCACAATAGGCATAATGAGAGTTGAATTAGGAAGCATAACTAAGGAGTAGTAGAAATCCCTTCTTTCCCGCAGAGTCTAGAGGACCAGAAATTAAATGTTCTCAGATTGTCTTTACAGTAGCTGGGCATCTTAATTTTTAATGTCTTCGTTTAAATCTTGACACTCATCATCACACCTGAATGCATTCGAAACGCAGGAGACTATAACAAATGATGAGCGAAAAAGAGTACTATTATCGAAACGCCGATATAAGTCCATTTATAGTTCCTAGCGCTTGAGTTGTATGCCGCAGGGAGAATTTACTGCGAGAAATCAGCCCCTACCACACATCTTTGAGGGGATGGGAAGAAATAGACACCGAAAGCAACACATCACGTCGTACTCAATACAGAAATCAATATTCTGGGCACCATGGCTTTTGTATTTATCACTCACACTTGACATACAGAAGCCCTGAGCTTCATACAAGTATATCAACCTTTCAACAAATAAACGCCTAGGCCAATTAATACATCTTTCTAAAACAAAGCCATAGTTTCCATAGTGAGCAGTCATCGTGGGTTGCACTTAAAATACTGTCCTCCATTCCTAACGATGGTCGTAAAACTATTGATCCCTAGTCTCTCAGCGTTAGAGTATGTGTATTAGGATATATTCTACGCTGCACTCCTCTACAAATAATAGTTGTCAACGATTGCGCCTCTCGGTCGAATCAACACCGACCCGTGCCAATGCAGAGAGAACTTCCAAGTGCTCTACTTTATAGGAGGAGACATAAAACCGTGTCACCTTTCGTTAAATGATTCGGCAAATGCACCGGCCGGGTTTATCTTCTCCACCCGCCCTCCAACCCCCCCTCCCACCCCGGAGGATTCTCCTCTCACCTATACGCCACGATGGGTCGAACGTCCTCATTCGTTGGTCGCGGATCATTCAAAAGATGCTGGAAGTTGATATCAAGAGTATTCGCCAAGGAGTTTAGAGTCCTTCAATTCAATCCAACCTAACCATTCTTAGTACTCTTGTCCTTTAAGGAAAAATATCGTGTGAAGAAGTGCTCGAACCAATTTTTGGGTAATGGAGCCGAGGTAACCTAACGTCAAAAAAAACCTACCCTAACCAGTAGACGAAAAAAAAGAATAGGTAATCGTTGTCCTATAGGACTGAAATGCACGCAATTTCTGTTGTGAACGGACAAAGTATTATTCAACCAGGTCTTGAAGGACAAATCACACCATTGTATCAAAATGCGAAGATACAGGCGATATTATGTGAAAATGACGCATCACAGAGCACATACAAAAAGTGGAATATTCCCTCAAGTAAAATATTTATTATAATCTAGGTTTCGCTAATCATTAGCTTTTCGACGCTTATGACGCAATAATAGGCGAAGCCTAGGTCGTATTAACTACATTTTTCATTCGTGGAATATAATAATCTTTTAGTATTTCCTCAAGGTAACTACGTTCGATAGTACGACTCAACACGCTATCTTCGAAAATATCGCGGGGAAATTTTCACTAATGAATCTGGAATTCTAGTTACGTCGTGAAGAATGAAAAATATTCCACTCGTATTTCCGCTACTTTATTCAACGATACAACAATAACCTTCGGAATTCACTGTTTCGCGAGGGCAAGGGAGAGAAATCGACACGGCACACAATTCTTTGTGGAGTACCTTGTCGTTTACGTGAGGTCACGCACACCGATTGACAAGACGTAAAACACCTGCAAATTTCCGACTGAGAAAAGATATATTTGACTGTGTCCGATGCCACTACATCAACATCGAATCTGGTCAGACTAATTCTTTTCTCAAGTGGAAAACTACATGAGTTTTGCTTCCGATAATTGGGGAAAGGTTCTACGACACATCACATTGGAATCATGTGTTTTATTAAGCGTCAGGCATTACTTTTGAGAAGTATTTTACGTTAGTTCCCGCAGTAAAGAGAAATACTTCGTGCTTTCCAGCACAATTTTTATTTGTACGACGCGTATCACCATTTTGTGGCATCGTCAGGTAAAAAGCAATGAACAAATACAACATTTTGTACTTGACAATGCCGCAAAACGGTGAAACGGGTCGTACAAATCAAAATTGTGAAGGAAAGTACTAAGTATTTCTCTTCATTAAGGATATTTACATGTGTTTGACAGTCGCCTATACACTCATGGGTTTCGAGGAATGCAAAAAGGGCGTCCTTTTGCCCGGGGACTCTCTCTCACCTGTGACGCTGAGGAGAGACATGTTGTCGTCCCGGGCGAGCCAGTTGACGGCGGCCAAGGGCAGAATAATCAGGAGCAGGACGATCTGGGAGGAGGCGACGAAGGGGCCGAGTGGCCGGCGGCGGTCGGTGCTTCCGTCGTCGGGCTGTGGGCGACGGCTCCGACGACTCTGCCTCACGTGGGCTTCCGTGGCGGTGCCTTCTTGCCTTTTAGTCGTAGCGGGAGAGACGCACAAGATCACTCCCCGGTCCGCTTGATGATGCTGTCACCCGACGAATTAGTAACTCCAGGTAAACACCCGCCAGGTGAACAGAAACTCAACGAAAAAACTCCTCTACGTTTATTCACACTTGTATATGTAGGTATAGATGTATATGTGTATATATGTTAATCATTTATGTATACCTAACTACCTATGAATATATATATAGAATATGTATACATATATATTTTTTGGAAAATTTTTCCTCCTGTATTTCTTCCGGAAGTGGACGAGGGTCAACAATGGTTTGCTGGACAACGGGGGGGGGAAGCTTCAACAATTGATCAGATCCTTCTCATCTGCTCACTCCTTCCTCCACTTGAAGTATAACTAGGGGCTAAATTACAAAGAATAAGGGGACGTAATTTAGGGTGAGATTTGTTCAGTGTTGTTTTTGTCGAGGAACTCTTTTGCTAGTGTCGGATGGGAAAACAATTTGGGGTCGAGGCAAGCCGGGGGAACAAACGGGGTGAACACAGAACGCGAGAACGAAGAAAATAACGAACTGCAACCACCCGCAACACTGTCGAGAGAGATTTCCTGAGGGAGGAGAGGTGGGGGGAGGGTCTGGCACCGAGATGTATGTAATATACGTATCCTCTCACGAATTTACTTCCAGGGTTTAGGTCGGGAGGGTTACGTTGGTTCGAAAATTGGGAACATCACCACGGAGTAAGAGCAGCAGCGCAGACACAACCGAAGAGCAATTGGTGGGGTTGTTCAACAACGGGGGGGTATGTTGTTTGGGGACGGGGGTAATTCAACAAAAGGGGGTCACTTTCTTAATGACACGATCACTGATTTGGCCCCTTTGTTTAAAATTGTATTCCTTCTTCACGGAGGGGCTTTCCTCTTCAATCGAGACGAAGGAGCACGACGACTCCAAGACGAGGGGACCAGCAGCCTTCCACCACCACCGGCGGCCTCCTCCGCTGCTGCCACCACCAGCACCGCCTCCAAAGCGGCCTCCTCTTCCTCCTCCTCCGACTCCACCGTCGACACTACTCCTTCGGCGACAGAGCCACTGTCCCAGCGCCCGTCGCCATGTTGGACCGGCCGGGACTCGCGTGACGTCATTGCCATGGCAACTCCATCCGCCCCCCTTTTCCCTTCCCCTCTTTCCCTCCCCTACTTTCCGCGATAACCTCCTCCTCCCTTTTCGTGTGCAGTACAACACGCCGCGTCCTCTGGACAGGAGGGAGACAGGGGAGAGCCTCCCCTCACACTGAAAAAATCGCTTTTTCACTCCCACAAAAGTGGAGAATTCACCGAAAGGGTTCTTCGCCGCAAAGGGTACAGCAAGAGGGAGAGGAATAGTCGTAAATATCAGGGACTCAGCAGCGGAGATAATTCAAGCAGTTAAGTAATCCTTGCGAATTGAAGACGAAACAAAAACATGCCACTCATGAATGCGGTCTCCCGTATCCTCAGAGAGAACACGTGTCGAGCCACATTGACGAGCAAAACCACGTATTTAGTCGCAATCACCGCGATAATGGTCTGAAGACGGACCTGTCTCACCGTACAATTTCCTTCACTACTTCGGGGGATTCCTCAAAGACCCGTTCTGGGTCCCTCCACGTTCAAACCGCCAGGGGCGAATGAAGTCGGGCACACCGACGTTTTCACCTCGACACTGCCTTCTCCGTCAAAGAGGTCTTTCCCATGCACACGCACACAACCACGAATGATAAATCCCCTCCACGCTTTTTTTCTGCACCCCCTACTCCTCTCCTCCCCTACGGAGAAGGGAATGCATGTTGTGCGAAAGGGGTCCGCGTACGAGGACAGTGCGGCCCCCTAAGCGGCCGTGCCTGGGACTAACACGCCTCCAGTATACCCATGCACTCACTCCCTCGACTCAACACAGGGGTTCTCGAGGACACGGGAGGGGGCGGGGCAAGAGGAGAACGGTTGAAACGAGGAGAGGGGAGGTTTTAGTTGAGTCTTCGATCCCCGCACGACCCCTCCAACCCCTTTCCTCATACATACATACACATATGTATATATATATACATATTGATCCTCGTGCACGGGGAGGGAAAGTAGGGGAACCGTGAAATGCTCCCCTCCGCGAAAATATAGGGAACAGGCCATGCAGCCCGCTTTTACTTGCCTGCCACCTCTTCCCTCTCTCTATCTCTCGCTCTGCCTCCCTCTCTCTCCATTCTGACACACTCTTTTCCGTCGATCAATAAAACTATATCACGAGGAGAGGGGGGGCGCCTCGCTCGGCGCCGGCGTCACAGTACACCCCTCCCCTTCCCTTCCGGCCTCGGAGCCCTTTTGTGACTGAGGAGACCGTCCAGAGACATCTATACAGAGGGCGAATGGAACTACGATCGTGTGCGTTGGGAAACGGAGGAGGTGCCTCGCCGGCGTGATTGTTAGCGGTGGCTGGCCAAATCAAAATGGGAAGGCTTGCCGCGCCGATTTTACATACACCCGTCAGTAAAGTCCATCGGCTGTATTCATAGCTGCACTAGTCTAAGACTGGCTCAAGGAAGTTAGACCGGTGATTCGGTTAAACTCGTATCCACAGTGTCATTTTTGCGCTAATCGACTTAAGTCCTGGTAAATTTAGTCTGGAGGAAGTTAAACCAATGGAATCACGATTCAGCGTAGGGATTAATCTCCTAGTGTAGCCATTTTCTCTTTAGCTTATGTGTTATGATTATTATCGAAGGTGCTCAGTGGATTATAACGAGTAGTTTCTACGTTAGAGCTAGAGTAATATTAGTAGATTGTTTGGCGATAGGAATATTTTTGGCTGTGTAGTTCTTCTGTTGGTGAGTACATTTATAGGCTGCAGAATAATAGCACTGTTTTCAGGGTATGTATGCATTAACGTTTTTATTTGTTAGTTCAGTTTTTGAGGATAACGGGTTAATATTAAATTTTACCCATTAGAAGTTAATTTAGGTAACTGCACTTAGATCGGACTAAGATAAACCACCTCACCCCAGAATTACCTTAAAATCTATGGATGCGGCCGCAGGGTTCTAAGATCGAATCCTAGTCTTAGGGAGTTGGATGTAAACCGCTCCAGATAATCTCCTTTGTTTCTAACATTATAATCATGTAAATTGTGATTTTGTACAGTTGCATAAGTTAATCTAATTACTTGTTGAACAAATTTGCAAAGATCATCTTTTCTGTAAGTATTGTTCACTTCGCTGTTTCACGCGGTACATTACTGTAGAGTTTGCTCAGTTTTTTAAGCAAATTTTCTTTTGGACTTCTCTAATGAGTAAGTGTCTAGATCTATAGGGCCAATGAGTAATGAACCTAAAATGATTCGGGGCGTAACTCCACACCGTCGCAGTTACGACTCTCGAAAGTCTAGCCGGCGCATTTTTTTCTGAATGAAGAATATCAAGCTACAATTTACAACTAATCTTAGTGGGTGTATCACTTTTCAGAATCACAGACGAAGGACTGTTTTTCCGGGCAATCTCGTCAATCCCCTCACGCCCATCCAAAATCATTGCTTTTTATACTTATAGTTGCCACTGGGGAGCAAATGCCTTGGTGACCCTGATGGAGTTTAGTATAGAAGCAAGCATGGGCCTATCCAAATGTAGGCAACCGCCCCTCTCCCTAAACCAACGAAATAAAGGTAAACAGCTAAAAGTAGAAATATGATATGCGCAGGGAAAGTTCATTTAGTTCATAACTGGTTGCGGAAATCCTTTGAATAAGGCGACACATTCCACATCGGCATGGCTCCGTTAAACTCTTGTCTTTCACTTTCAAGTCGACAATAATGGTAGCTCTTTCCATCCGTTACTAGAATGACAGAGCGAAATTGTTCTATGCCAAAATGCTTGAAATTAATTTTACTAGCCATCGCGCACTTTTCCATATGGATGTACATGTAACTTCGTGGAATATAAAAATATAGGTATAGAATGATATTTGGACCTGAAAGATATGTCGTATACTATGGATAAGAATCTTCAGTAAATGACACTTACGTTGTAAATCTGCCTGAGATAACCTCAGAATTGAAATTATTTTTCCTTATGGTGACTCAGACTGTTCATGGTAGCATTTATCCTTCCTTCGTTACCACCCGCCAACTTTTTTATCCGCATGTATTAGTTACACTGAGACTAAAAATTTCCTAAATCCACATAAATGTAAGCTTTTTGCCACAAGCATATGGTGTCGTTAACATTTTCGCTCTGAAATTGACCTTCATCAGCTTGGTGGATATTCATTGGGTGTCATGCAGGCTAAGTTGTGCACCCTTGAATCTACTCGTGGTTTCTTCTGAGCGAAGCATGTGGTAGCATTTTCATTTTTCCACTGCCTTCAAATTACTGCCTCGCTAGTTTCTAATTACTAATAACTCGCTTCAAACTTTATCCATTACCATTTACAATAGAGTTACTTTAGTAAACTACATTATGAACCTCCACCCAAACACTAGGACTGCAAGATTGAAGAGACATAAAGCCGCGCTCATTACTGACTCGTGGCTTTTGAACGAGAACTTGCACGTGTTCCTCCTGAAAGTGATTGAAATTTGATGAACTATCACTTTAATATAGGGGCAGTCACAGTTATTCAGTCATGTTCACGATGTACAAGGACAAGCCAACACTTAAGCAACAGGTCCGGGATTGAAGGTATGCTGAGGGCTCCAATCAGACATATTGAGCATTACGAGAGAGAAATAGAAAAACAGATTCCTCTGGAAGGCTTTAAGTTGTAGAAAGATCCTACCTCTATCGGTAGACTACAAAAAGTATCGGAGTATAAGGAAAGCATGATGTATGTGCAAAAGAACAATTTGTATTGAGTGATCGAAGCAAATAAAAAAGTATGAAGTGAAAGTGCCAAGTTAGTTTAAAATATGTTTACGCAAATATAGCAAAGTTTAGAGCAACCAACCATATAACCTATTAAAAATTAAATGTTCATTAATATAGTTTAAATAATGCATAGTATTTGAAGTGAGATAAATATATAATTCAGTGCGGTACCCTGGTACGTCTTCATTAATATTCAGCATTAAAACTTCATCCTTCACCTTCTCCAATATTACAATTATAAATTATACATTGCCTTTGAAAAATGCCTTAGTGTACGTGATTATAAGACGTAAGAAAGTTCCGACAAAATACGAAAAGCGGAAACAAATAAAAAATCACGAAGAAAATAAAATGGTAGGTACGCAGGTATTGCGTCATATGGACTAGAGTTAAATCTTGGGAATAAAAAATAGACATCCATTAACATTAACTCACCACAAACATTATCCCAGTTTCCTAAATTTCAATCAACTGAGCAACAGACGTATAAAATCCCTGTCCCCTCAACTCAGGAGCCTACACCAACTGGGTATTGTTAAGCGTATACCTAATATGAAGGTCCTCTAATGAAAAAGTCCGAGAGAGATGATACTTTGCTCTGGTTAGGCCACACCTCGATTACGTCGCGGGCATTTGGAACCCTAATCATAAAGGTTTAACCAAAAAAATTAATCAAATACAAAGAAAAACTGCTACGAGCGAACATAGTGTTTCACAACTTTTAGAGGGAATAAGGCGGAAGCACCTAGAGACTCGGAGACTAAACGCTAGGCTTAGCTTGCTTGAGAAATTCAGAACAAGTGTGTTTCAGAGCGACACAGAGAATATTATCATGGCGTCACACTACATCTCTAGGTCTGATAGAGGCGATAAAATAAGAGAGATACCTTGCCGAACATTTAGGTACAAAAACTCGTTCTTTCCGCGCACAATAGGCGATCACAATAAAAACTGAGCTCCACTAAATACACTCCCATTATAAACGGCACCATTTCACCTCCCAAAACCTTACATATTTACACGGCTGGTTACCCAACACCCCCTGCCACACGCCCATGCGGCGGCTAGGAGGGTAGTATATAAATGTAGATGAAATGAGAATCGAACAGTGAGATCTGATGCTTTCATGGCTGATGCTCGTCGAGAAGTCAGTTCAGGCTCACATTACTGGGTCTATTCCAGCGCTTCTTTCCCTCCCCACATATTCCGCCCTTTACACATCGCCTTAGGTACTTGAATATTCATTTAAAAATCGGATGACAATGCACTATTATCAGGACCGGTTAATCCTATTAACCTGCGGGCGATCGTGACGGCGGTGATTGGACCGTCATTTTATTTTTGAATAAGTTATGCCGAATGCATACAAGCAAGTCCGATGGTTACAATGAAATCACCCGTGTACCGTCGTATTCAGGTGTTTTGACGCTTAAGATATCGTATAAAATCTTTAAGCTCAGTAGACAATCAAACGATGACAAATCAAAGCAAGACAATCAAACGTTGCGAGATCGCTAACTGGAGCCTAAAAGCGCCAACTTTTTCAGCATCGTTAATTCATTTCTATTAAGATGATACACTGTGGTAGACGTTTTTGAGTGATTCCAACAATAGCATTACGAGGTTGAGGAGTTAACATAGTAAAAAAATTCAGCGATGGAAAGGGGTTATATGCATAAACCGGGCGCTAAACCTGAGCCTCTGAGTTTGGAACATAATAGTTCTCCCCCTCCCAAGTCTTCTGTCCTCTTTCAAATGCGTAACACTACACCGTTGAAGCAGAGACTATCAAGTGTCGAGCGGGCGGATTATTTTACTTAAAGCAGCATATCAAGTTACAATTTACGACTTATCTTAGAAGCCATTCAATTATTACGTAAGACGTTGTTTAGGATCCTCTTACTTTGTCTTATGAAGAGGGAGGATAGGGGGTCTAGAACCAATTAACGTAAGATTTTCGTCCATCTTGAAACACTGTATCGTTTCGAAATATCTTGTGTTTTTTTCGAGTATCCTGTGATTTTTCACAACTTCTCCTATAGTGGTACTGGTTCCCTCCTAATTTCAATGAATGTTATACTTCAACACTGATTAATTAGACGATATCCAGTGCAAAAACCCTTAAGATGGCTTATATGGAAAGATGAAACTGCAGAAAGCGAGCATTTAACGAAGAGTATTACAAATATTTAACGTCTTACATAAGACAGACGAAGGGGGGCTGGGAAAATCTTACATAGAGGGAAGGGGGTGGGGTAAAAAATGGCATAAATCGTCTTAAATAATACTTCTTACGTCTTCAACGTCTTAGTAGATATTTCACTTTCCATAGTCATTGATATAGGGATATCTTTCCAGCAAATCTCCCCTCTCATTCCCATTGGAATCAATGAAATTTTTATTTCCGCCATCTGGGAGTAAATAAGTAAGTTGATCCTGATGGATTTCAGTTTAGCAGCAAGGATCCCTTTCATCTCAAAATCACGGAGGAATATCATGCATAAATTACAATCTCCATCTTCTGAAAACCTTAATAACTGCTGCCTACATGTGGATGGACAGATATTTTATTTCTCTATTATGAAAAGCAGGTTTCCCTGCCGGTCAGGAATTCCCATACGCAGCAGTCCCCGAATATTTCCAGCCTCGTAACCCATATACCCGTCTTGGTTTCTCGTGGAGCCTCTACGAATATTTCTTGTTTAGTTCAACTACTTTATATATTTTTTAATTTTTTTTAAATCTTCACTATCCCGAATACAGCACTATGGGCCAATTTACGTCGGGTGCAGAACAGTAACAACGGACGAGACACAAACATCCATGACCTGGGAAGATAATATTCTATCCAGACGGGATTCGAACCCGCGACCCTCGGGTTAGCAGGCGAGGACTTTACCCCGCCGCCACCAGGGCCGACAAATACCGACATTACCCTGCATACCGCCTATAGGGCGAGTGGCAGGAGACAAGTTATCACCAATGTGCTACATTATGTACCAGTAACTTTGACCTACATGCAAAACACTATAGGTATGCTACCAATACTACAGAAACTATTTGTACTAATTTATATTGTAGCCAGAAAACGAGATAAAATAGCAATAGAGGAATCATTCGAAACTTGATGTTCTTACTCCATAGCAGATTAAGAAACTCATCAGGGAGCAAATCGGCTGCACTACCTGACGTCTAACCTACTTCAAAGTCTCATTGGCAGCAATTATGCTTTGTCTCGTAGACCTTCCGTTGCGGTTCGGTCTCCCGATCATGAGGCTGAAAAGAGAAATGTATCGCGCACAGCTCATCCTCGAGTGAGAAATTCCATAGAAATAAGCCAATACAGCCATATTTACATCGTTATTTACATGGAGATAAAAAACATTTAAAGAGTTTTAAGTTCAAGGTTTATTTTTAAATATTCAAGGGTTTGAGAGTAACCACGACCAGCTTCCCGGAGCGCGGGCGTATAAGTACGTTCACAGCAGCCTGGTGTGCAAACGTATAAGTTTGCAGCAGTGAAAGGGATTAAGGTCGTCGGAAAAACGACATTTTAAACAAGTCGGTTCAGCAATCTATTTCCCTAATTTTCTACTTATGACCTGATCTGCCGTGGTATGCTGGAGATCGTGAGATGTTAATAACGTCGTCAGAAAATATATTGGTTTGAAGTTTACATAAAAGACTAAGCGTAATTTTTAATCTGAAAGTGATTCCTATTCCTATGATATGAGGAATTTTACACAATATATGTAAACGAAAGTATGAGTAGAACGATGTATATAAAAATAAAGGAAACAATAACAAAAAAGTGGAAGCAGAAATTTAATTTTTGTGATTCTCTCCATCTTCATGAATGCCGCGGGAGGAGCCCCAGAGAATCAATCGTGGGGCCCCTGAAGTCCGCGAAGTACGGTTTGAGAAACTTGGCTCTATGGAATCACCAGGTTACACAAATAATTGTGTGAATGCAGCGAAATGAATTTTGCAATAAACTCTTAATTATTCGGGTACGGATTTCCCTGTTTGCGGATTAACCGTGCTAGTCTCTACTCCTTTAATCTTAACATTCCGATAATATTTCAACGGTAAAGATAAAAATTGCATTGAAACTACGATATATGAAATATATTTTTGTGGATATGCTTCGTTCTGCAACATAACTATACCGTCTACTGTGCGCTCGATAGTAGGGTGTTTTCTTGTAGATCGGTTATTCGACCCTAATGAAAATAGATGAAAATTGTGCCGCCCATCGCGAAATCGAACTAGGATATATCACAAAGAATGAAAACAGAGTATCCGTAAAGACTGGAAAAAGATTTCGATATTGAAACACAAACAGGTCGGAATATAATTACGAGTAGAAGGTTATTTTGGGGCTTCTTCTGATCAGTTGACAATTCAAACTGTGATATGAGATTCACAAAATAGCTACTCGGAGAGCACTATTGTGAAAGTGTATACTGATGCTTTACACTGGGCAATCGAAGTAAGAGTATAAAAAAGGAGAAGTTAACTATTGCTCATATGTGCTCATGAGACAGGTTTGAGCTGGAAATAGATCCACATTCGAAATATGGCTTAGATTAGAGAATACGTTGGAATTTGATAGGATTCTGCCACTTCTGAATTCAATGCTTTCAACTAGACCTGTATTTCACAAACAACTTTGAGCAAACACCTGCTTAGTTACTCTAAACTATGCCCAAAGTACCCCCGACCCCCTTCCCGTCAAACGAAAGGTTTAAAACCATCGACTACATGACCTTATCACGAAGATTACCAAAATAAAGTTAAGACAATGATAATGGAATTAAAGTTTATTTCATAGCCGAAAGGGTAATCGTTATTCATCACGGGACAAGTATGTTTGGTCACCGTTGGGTCAACACCCTGCCCACTGTCCCCCCGTAGCGCCCCTTGGTTTATTTTCGCCCAATAGAGGTTCTGTATTACCAGAGGTTGGCCAAGTACCCCACGTTTTCTGTTGGCTAGAGCTGTTTTCGCTCCGTAAGGAAGTGACTGGACACCGTTATCAGCGCAAAACGGCTGTGTTACACAGCAGAAACCGGGAGAAGACCACAATTTACTCATCCGGTGCTATCATGAAGTTAAATTCGCCAAAATCTACACCGTAATTATGAGCTTGAAGACTGATGAATCCATTGAAGTGTATGAAATGAGTTTTCCCGAGCTATTTCGTATTGCATAGCTGCTTCAAATGAAGTACATGTGACATTGCCCTTTGATGCCTCATATTTTGGGATTATTTGGTGATTAGGAGTTGGATATCCCAATATTTTAGATTGCACAGTTTACTGAATCCCTGATCGTAATAGTTTAAATGTTACATGCGCCCCTATATAGGGCCTCTATCGCCGCCTACAAGGGGAGAGTTGTGCCCACTTAGGGAAACAGGTGTAGACGGCCGATGTCATGGGACGGGGAACCCCTGGAGGGTTGAGCTTGAACCGTGCGAGATAATCCTGATCAAGTAACTAAGGAATCACGTGGTGAAAAAACAAGCGGTCCGAGATTTTTGTGAGTTTTAATGTAGGTTGAGCGAAATATCATTTCACCTAGATAGCAATGAATTTGTTCTCTTTTAAAAGAAAAATATCTCACTCTTCCTAAGATACAAAAATACCAGCCGTTTTACAGGGGAAATAGTACATGTATGCACTCCAGAGAGGCCTTATTTAAAAAAATAAAGAATATTAAACTCCTAGATCTCATCAAAAAATAAGGGGGGGGGAGTTTTTAGTATGTTTTCTCAACTCTTTTTGAAAATAATTCATATTACCACCAAAGTAAGTCTTTCAGGATCACTAATAAAACTTCCGTTGTCAAGGAGTTTTATACGCACCGCGCGAATAAAATGTGTCAAGTAAAAGACTTATATAGATATTTTTATAACATTATTTAGAATTTCAGCCATATAGAAGTATATTACAGCACCATTAATCGCGCAAAATTTAATTTATGCTTCCTACAGCTGCTGAAATTAAAACGTATAATTCGAATATGATCTCCTTTATGACTAGGCAACTATTTCACTCTACCTACCTTAAGCACATAGATGGTCTACTAGAGGCAGTTTGAGCGAGATTTTTCCCAAGAAATAATAGATATTTTCGAATGTTATTATTTTATTTCAGCAGCAGTAAGAAGCGTGAAGAACTCGCCTTTATGCTAATGGCGTAAAAATATTATTTTATATGCCTGAAATTCCAGGTAGCTTAATAAATATGGATGGTTAATTCTTTCATTTGATTCATTTTTTCGCCATACTGGGAAAAAGTCTTCATATCGGAGCTTCATTCAGAGATTCTGTAAAAATTTCTTAGGTGATTATTTGAATTAATAAAAAAATTGTAGAGGAAACATTCCAGGTACCCACAATCACATTTCAGACGATTTAGGTGTTAGAAATTCCCTCTTTTTAACGGTGTATCAGTAGTGCATAACAGTACCATTCCCCTTGTAAAATGTCCGGTATTTGTTAGCAAACACCTCGATATTTAAACTTAAACCGGTAACTTACATATCTTGGAATTACCTTATCTTCTGATATATCGTGGGGAACACATACAAAACATATGCGGAACAACATAAAAGAAACTAGGATTTGTTAAGCATATAATAAGGACCATGGATGAGAAAGTGAAAGAGAGATGCTACTTCGCTCTGGTTAGGCCAAACCTCGAATACGATGCGGACCCTGCTCATAAAGATTCAACCAAAAATATTAATAACATTCATAGAAAAGCTGCACGCTTCTTTAAAAACTGCTAAGAACGAACATCAAGTATTTCACACCTTTCAGAGGGACTCAAGTGGGAGCCCCTAGAGACTTAGAGGCTACAAGATAGGCTTAGATTGCTTGAGAAATTCAGAGCAGGTGTGTCTCAGAGCGACTCGGAGAATATTATCATGACGACTCACTGCATCTATAGGTCTGATAGAAGCGATAAAATAAGATAGATACATTGCCGAACGGATAGGTTCAAAAACACGTTTTTTCCGCGCACATTAAGCTGCCGCAATAAAAACTGAGCTCCACTAAGTACACTCCCGTAATATGCGTCACCATTTCACCTCCCAAAACCTTATTCCTTACATCTTTACATGGCAGGTATCCTAACATTCCCTGCCCCACGCCCGTGCGGCTGCTCGTAGGTTAGTATGTAGACGTAAGGGGTAGATATTTTGGTATCTTTGGAAAGGTGAAATTTATTTCCTAAAATGAGACTAAATTTTTTCAAATATTGGAGAAATAATATTTTGCTCATACTACCGTGAATGTCTGATTTTTTAAAATTGCTTCTCTAATCGCGGTATTATAGTGGTAGCAATGATAGAACCCGACAGTCTGATTGTAACTGTCCCGCAACCGATGCAGTTTCCAAACGAAACAGTTCCGTAAACACGCACTGTTACGGACTAAAGGTAGAAGCTTACTAAAGAACGAGCGATCGATCGGCGCTGTTAGAAAATTGCTAGTAGAACTGTATTTTATGCAATATAAGAAATCCTCCACTAACAAAGTTGCAATTTCATTTGAATTCACGTAAGATACTTCACAGTTTTAATTCTCTCAGCAGCGACTGGCAGACTGTTAAGAGTTGGCTTATTAAACCGGCAACCGTCTGCAACAGATTTAAACCCAACAAATTGTAGCTTATGACAGCAACGCAGCCACACGTGCAGTGCAGCTGGAGTAGAATAGAAGACGAATGAGCTTCAGCTATCAGTAGTCGCCGCAGCGCAGAGCGCGGCTGTGGCACGATCACGAAACTAACATGTTAGAATAAATTTTTTTTTAATGCGTGGATTTTTGGAGAAATAATAACTTGCCCAGCGAAACGTACTCAATTAATCAAGCCGAACTAATAAATGTAGTTAGTTAAATACTTAGGTGTGACCATAACTTAGCACTTGAAGAACATACGTGAAATTTGCGGACACGGAAATCGTAAATTGGGATTCATTATAAGTACACTAGGAAAATGGGACGAGAAAGTAAAGTAGCGATGTCATTTTTCTCTCGTGAGACCTCACTTGGAGTACACCGTTAGTATATGGTACCTTACGAAGCAAGACTGGTTTTAGATATAGATCGAATGCAGCGGGAGCAGCTAGATTTGTTAAAATTGTTACGATTAACATTGTAGTGTTACTGAATTGTTGAGGGAATTAGGGTGGGAACCTCCATTTGATCGAAGGGAAAAAATATATATTAAATCTTTTACGAAAGTTTGATGCACAATATTTTTTGCTGGACGTTCAACATATTTTACTAGAGTCAAACTATTAAAAACGATCACAGGCATAAGATTAAGGATATAGACTGCCGAACCGATATATTTACAATGTCATTTTTCCCACGGAGGTACAATAAGGGACCATAATAGTCGCGATTGATCAATTTTAGGATAATTTGTCTCTGACTAGGTAATATATAGGATTTTGAACTCGAGCTGCATATCTTAAATTCATTATTAGCTACAAACCTTGTATGAAATTTCCGGCATGACATACTCTAGCTTGATTTAGTACCTTGTAGGGCTATTTAATTTTCGCGTTAATTACACTAACCAGAAGTTTTATCTTAAGTATTGTACTGCATGGAATCATATTCGTCCACGTAGCGCTCTCCTAGTTTCTGGTCTGACCGCGACCTGTTACCCTGACTGCTTTTGACCTGCACCTGACATCTGGGAGAACGTGCGCGATTCTGATTTCAGCTGGGTAGAGTTCTTCATGCCTGGTGTGGAATCACCCCGTGCCACACACTCTAATGGTGGCTAGCACGGTATTTCGTAGATGTCGTTTGCAACTGTTATTTGAAGCCATTGTCTGACCGAAACCGTTGCGGCTCCGACAAAACATTGGTATTCAAATCCATTGACCAGACAGCCAGAGCTTCGAGAATAACTCGATCGGCAAGCAAAGAAACGGTGTCTGGTTGGAGTACGTGAAAGCTCTCCATCACAGAAGAATTGAAATAACTTTTCTAATGAAACCTTAAGATCAGAGAATGATCGTCAAATCGTCAAATACCTTATGACAACCCAGGAAGTATGCTCTAAGTAGGCCTCGGAATTTGTAAAAAAAAAAGTAATCATAAGAAATATATAGTCAGTAACACCAATAATTCAAAGAATATACATCTTCAAAAAATACAACCATCAATACTTACATAATAATCAATACAAATTCACTTAATCATTAAAAAAAAATATTTTCCAGTCTTAGCAGGTTGTGGCCCTTTTGTTATCAACATCGTGCCTATTATTGCTGGCCTTCATCAAGACCAATGAATGAAAAAAATATTTGCCAGAACCTTATTGTACCATTTTTCAAGCCAAATCTTCGATCGCTTACTGAGGGTAATTCAATCTCTTCAGCCTCTCTACCATAAAAACTGAAAAATAGTGGAATACAATTGATATACTTAAACAAAACAATGAAGGGTTGACAATGAGAGTGCATAGCCAGCACAAGGGATATTTGCTTCGGTAGAAAATAGGAATAAGTTAGCGATATGTGCCCCGCTCCCTTTTTCATCTTTAACGTATCCCAATCTCATGACAAAAAAAAAGTCTTTCGGATGATAGAATTTTGCTTAAAAACGTATTTAGTTGGTTATTTGTAACATTATAACGATGACAACATTTTTCTTGGCAAAACCTTTGGATTAATGTGATCAGTAATAAATATATGTATCAAAAGAGTGAATTGTTATTAGTTATGACATGGTATTGTGAAGAAAACGACCATTATTTCTCGTTATCCATCTCATTGACGAAAGTTAACACTCTCGCATAGAGCATTATTACTCATAAAGTGGCATCTAAACAAATATTTACAGACGAAAAATAATTCAATACATTTTTGTAATGTTTTTTGGGCAGTTGCATAAGTATCATAATTATTTGAGATTGCCTTTGAGCGGAGATCAATGAGATCTATGCGAGTGTGACTTCAGTAGTCCTACCATGATGCGCCGAGTTTAAAGATGGAGAGGAGACGAACGGAGAGTGAATGCACACTGCCTGATTTACCGTGGGTGAACTTTGCTTTTCTGTAATTACGGAGCAATTGCAGTACACTCTGCTCTATTTTCCGGCTTTGCTCGTGCGATTTAAGGTAAGATAATGCTTAATTCTTATGAATGGTGAAATTCTGATTGTAAGCGTTATTTCCCGCGAAGTTACTTAATTAACAACGTGATATTGCCGCGACAAGTAATAATATTCCAAAAATATATATTTCGAAATATAATATTTCGAAAATGATTCTGATATGTATAGTGAGCTTGAAATTTTGATATTAATTTGTGTTTGCAAATGTATCGTGCGTAGTAAATATTGAACAGGTGAGCGACAGGATACTAATGGTAGAAACAAAACACGCCCTACGAATTTCGTATTGGTCCTGGTGTACACGCCTACAAGTAATCATAGGGAGGAAGAGGTCAATGGGGGTGTATGAACAGATAGAGGATATAATCAGAGAAGTGCCGGGCAAGAAAAATCTAATAGTAATGGGCGACTGGAACGCAGTAGTGGGGTAAGGGAGAGTAGGGTATGAAGTGGGAGGGTTTGGATTAGGAACGAGAAATGATCGCGGAGAGAAGGCAGTTTAATTTTGTCGGAGAAATAAATTAGTAGTTACAAACACTTGGTTTAAACACCATCGCAGGAGGAGGTACATATGGAAAATGAGACACTGGGAGATACCAAATTGACTATATCATGGTAAGAAAAATATTTAGGAACAGTGTGAAGAACTCGCGGAGCTATCCGGGGGCTGAGGCAGACTCGGATCATAATTTAGTAATGATGAATTGTGAGGTTAGATTCAAAAGGCTACATAAAAGCAGGAGAAGCAAGAGGTGGAACCTGGAAGCATTGAAAGGTGAGAAAAGGAGTGAATACCAAGAGATAGTGGATGAGAATATAGGAGAAGCCAAAGAAACAGGAATAATCGAGGAAAAGTGGGAGAATATAAAAACAAGCAATGTAAGAGCGGCCGAGAAAGCAATAGCAGGAGCGGAAATGAGAAGGGTAAAGAAGCAGTGGGTTACGGAAGAAATGATTAGGAAAATGGAGGAGAGAAGGAATTGGAAAAATGTGAACGCCGACAAGGGTAGGGCAAAATACAAGGAGCTAAATAATCAACTACGGCGACGGCAATGCGAGGAAATGGAGAAACTGCAAAAGGAGGGGGAAGTGGGTGCGTTATACGCTAGGGTAAAATTGCTATCGGGAGGTAAGCGAGGGCAAACGGTACCGAAGATTAAGGGCAAGAGAGGTAGTATGTTAACCGAACAGGAAGATATCCTAGAAAGATGGCGAGAAAACGCGGAGGAGCTATATGGCAGTGATGGTAGACCAATTAATTTAGGTATAGAGGATGAGGGAACACTAGAGGAAGACTTGGGCCAATGATACTCGACAGTGAAACAGAGAAAGCATTGAAAGAGACAAAGGCAAGAAAAGTTGTAGGAGTAGATAATATACGCTCAGAATTGCTAAAGAGTTTTGGAAGTAAAGGTAGGCAAGCTTTTTTCGAACTTCGTAGGATCTACGAGAAATGACTATGTTCAGAGGACTTCGTGAAAACAGTATTGATTCCTATCCCGAAAATTAAGAATGTATCAGAATGCGAGGACTACAGAACAATTAGTTTAATTTCACACCAAAGCCAAAGTTTTACTTCGAATAATTAATAGAGGGTTGGAGAGTAAGGCCAAAAGATGACCAGTTTGGGTTCCGGAAGGGAAGGTCAACTCGGGATGCAATAGCGGTGATGAGAACACTTATAGAAAGAAACAAAGTATAATCAGGACGTTTTCGCATGCTTTATTGATTTTAAAAAGGCTTTTGACAGAGTAAATTGGAATAAACTAACGAAGATACTAGGGAAAATGGGAATAGATTGGCGAGACAGGAGACTAATTCGAAACTTGTATATGACGCAAAGGGCGCAGGTGAGGGCAGCTGATGGTGAATAAGGGTGGGCAACTCTAGGTCGCGGTTTAAGGCAAGGGTGTCCGTTGTCGCCACTGCTTTTCAACATTTATGCTAAGGAAATGGTAATACAGGCATGGGAAGAACTTAAGGTTCGAGTTAAAGTGGGAGGGCATCTTATAAAAATTGGTTAGATTCGCGGACGATCAGGCATTGGTTAATGGATCATCGAAGAGACTTCAAGCTCTGGTAGATACTTTAGAAATGAAGAGCGGGATATTCGAAATGAAGATAAATCATAAGGAAACAAAAGTAATGAGATTCTCCAGGGCAAAGAAAGCGAAACTTGTGGTTAAAGTTAAAGGACACAAACTAGAGCAAGTAGAACAGTTTAATTACAGTAGCATGCAAGAGGAAAACGGGTATTGCGGCAAAGACACAGGGAAGAGAATAGCGCTAGCTAAGGAGGCGTTAAGTAATAGAAGAGAGTTGATGACGGGGACACTGGGTAAGAATGTGAAGAAGAGGCTGGTGAATAGCCTAATATGGTGCGTAGTGTTGTATGGGGCAGAAACGTGGACCCTGAGAAAGGAGGACCAGAATAGGTTGCAGGCATTAAAGATGTGGGTGTGGAGAAGGATGGAGAAGGTTAGGTCGACGGAAAGGAAGACTAACGAGGAAAAGCTTGAGATGGTGGGCGAGGAAAGGAAACTTTTGAATGATATCCGGGATAGGCACGGTAGATAGCTGATGGATGTAATAAAGGGTGATGGGTTGCTGAAGAGTGTGATTGATATAGGGAAGGATGTTGGGCAAGCGGGGTAGGGGAAGAATGAGAATAGGTTTCATGGACCGGATGAAGAAGGGTAGATCCTATGCAGAGGCGAAAAAGGATATACTAGAGGTAAAGGGGCCCCTGAATGTGTAAAAGGCCGGGAGGAGATTCTCTGACATTCAACAAAACCTACCTCTACCGGTAGAACACTTAATAATAATAATAACTGCCACCTACATGAAGTGGATGGACCTATTTCAGTCACAGAGAGGGACGTGAAGAAGGCCTTCTCTGGCAAGAAGAATTTCTCGGCTCCAGGAATGGATGCCGTGAAAAACTTTTGGTGGAAGAAGTTCACTTCCACCCACCAACACCTCGCTAGAATCTTCACGTCCTTTCTCTCAGGTAGAGAAGAAATTACACCGTGGCTGACTGAGGGTCGCACGGTTCTAATACTTAAGAAGGGAGACTTGTCCAATCCTAAGGATTACCGCCCTATAACTTGCCTCAACACTGTATACAAGGCGTCTCCATCCTCCTATATCTATCTATACCTCCTATATATATATATCTATACCTCCATCTTAAGCGACCTTATCCTCCACCAGGTCCAGCCGGTTTGGGAGGAGGTGTACGAGCAGAGGGGTTCAAAGCGTGGAATCGCGGGATGTAAGGACAACCTGCTCATTGATAGATGCATATGCCAGGATGCCATCCAGCGTAAGCACAACCTATCAATGGCCTGGGTGGACTACAGAAAGGCGTTTTACACTACTTCACATGAGCTCACTGTAGCCATGTTGAAGTTGATGAAGGTCCACCCAGAGGTTGTGTCCTGCATCCAACGTCTGGTATCACTCTGGAAAACGCGCTTCGACCTGACCGCAGGCAAGCGGTCGGTCTCGACAGTTGGTATCAAACTACCGTAGCGTTTTCCAAGGCGATAGCTTGAGCCCATTGCTGTTCTGTATTTCCCTCCTACCTCTCTCGCTAAAGCTGCGACATGGGAAAGAATATATGTGCGGTGTGCCAGGTTACAGGAAGCATAAGGTCACACATTTATTTTATATGGATGACCTGAAGCTCTACGCTTCCAATGCAAAAGACCTTCGCGTGGCCCTGGACACCGTACTGGAGTACAGTGAGGCCATAGGGATGGAGTTCGGATTGGACAAGTGTGCATCCATCCACCTGGCGAGAGGAAGATTTTCGGAGAACAAGGAAGATGTGCACCTCGTTGACGGGAGCGTCATTAGCCACCTCGAGGGCAATGACAGCTACGAATATCTCGGCGTCCCCCAAAGCCGAATGCAGGAGGTTGCAGCAGTGAAGGACAGAGTCACCGCCAGGTACAGACAGACTCTCAGGAAAATCTGGAGTTCTGAGCTGTCAGGCAAGAACAAGGTTCTTGCCACGAACACGTTCACGGTTCCCACACTGCTGTACACCTTCGGATGCATGAAATGGAACTTCAACGAAGTGCAGGACCTCGACAGGGGAACAAGGAAGAAGGTTACCATCTGCAGAAGTCTTCATCCGAAATCTTCCTTCGCCAGACTGTATCTTCCTCGCAGTGTAGGTGCTGTGGAGCCTGGAGTGTCTCCACAACTATCCTTGGAACAGCATGCCGATTGCTCAAGAGCAGAGACCCCCTGCTCAGTCTCGTAAGAGATCACGAAAGTGCCAGGAGGCCAAGAGGGCAGCGGACGAAACCGGTATGGACTTTGACCCGACATATGACGGTAGCGACGACGATAAGTCGTCTTGAAGTCGTCGTCATCTTGTCGTTGAAGGTAGACGTCCTTAAGCTCGAAATTAAAAAGGCCGAGCAGAAAACCTTGCCCAAGGCACATAAAGATAAGCCTATGGAATGATGTTTCTATCGAAACATGGAGAAGAAAACATGATTGAATTACACATTGCAATAGAAGATTTGAAATAAAAGACAGACACAATCATGAAGCTCAAGGACAAACAGAACAGACTACAGACCAAGATTAACAAACAGAAAATTAGGAAGGGTGATCCCATATGAAGAAAGAAAATTACAATCCGAGAGAATGAAGAAATACTGGGCTAACAGAAAACAGAAGAATTCCAGAAGATAACTCAAGTGGTTCAATGAAGGCCATAGAATAAAATAACAATAAGCTCTGCGATTCAAAAAACAGAATCCCTAGTCACTGAATTGCACTGAATATACTGAGGTGAGACAGGGTAAAGAAAATTTCAGCAAATGCAAACACAGCCTTTGAAATGGATAACTTCTCCCATAATGGAGCATATATGGCATTAAATAAGACATAACAGCATGTCCTTAGGCGATGATGACCTTGGGGGCCTTGCCTCCCCAAATGCTGGGCCTGACACTCGTCCTATTGGGCAGTATCCTGTAGTTGCCAGCATTCATTTCTCTTTGAGCGACATTCATATTTCTGGGTAGTATAATAGTTGAGAGAGGACTCCCATTCCTGCTTCCCAACATTGTGTTACACGTGACACTATCACAGGACTATCTTTCGTCTGGCTCCTGCTATTCGACCTATCTGACATTGGTGGCTCTACTGGGAGCAATATAATTGCTCCCGCCAGTCCAGCTCTAGGGGACATTGGAACGTGCAGGCCCATCCACCACGTCAAGGTTGTAGTCCAGGGAAAGGGTACTGTAAATTGAATGACGTCGGCCATGCGTGCACCGCTTCACAAATTGTAACTTTGTAGCTCAATGCATTGAAAAGTACAAACCAGCATTTCATTCCTGCCCTTACTAACATTGTTAGAGGAGATTACAAGCAGTCCACCCTTGCTTTTTGCAGTTGTTGTGATACCATCATACTCGAAAGGTCAGACAGAATTTGTGTGTTCTATTGAAAAGCCATATAAACCTCAGCCTAAGATCGCCTCTGCTAACATCAGGTACATGAAAACTTCCTCATTACTTTATTCTTTTGTTGTCAAAAAGAATTTAAAGATAGTTACTATATTCAGATTTAACTTGGAATAATATGGCTTTCGAGGGTAATAATCAAAATACTGTGGGGTGACTTCGGCCATGCCCAGAAACTACCAGAAAGTGGGTGGGCATCCATACCTTAGGTATGATGAAAATCGTCTTCAGCATGCATTGGATATATTCAAGAGAGGGAAAATGATAATCTGAAGGGCAGTGGAGCATTACCAAGTCCCGAGGAGCACTCTCCAAGATAAACTCCCTGGAATACACATCAAAGAAGTAGGTGGCCAAACAGTGCTGAATCATGAAGAGGAATCTAAACTTGTTGTAGAACTCTTAAAATGCGCCAAGTGGCGGTTCCCAATTAGAGACAGAGATATACAAGTTTTAGTTCAAACTTATTTGAATAATGAAAATATAACTGTCAAGTGTTTTCATAATAATCATCCTGGATTGAATTGGGAGTGAGGATTCATAGGTAGAAACAATACATGAACGCTGAGGTTCAGTGAAAATATAAAAAGGGTTCAAGCTGCAGTGAATAGAAGCCTTACACAGGAATATTTTAACCATTTAGAAGTCCCTTGAAGGGGTCCCCCCTGATAAAATATTCAATTATGACGAAAACAATTTCATCGATTATCTTAGAAAAACCCGAGTCATGTTAAAAGGGGGATATGGCACCCAGAAATCATAAAATACTCATCCAAAACAAGTATATTAGTGATGACGGCTGCTTCTACAAGTGGAGTATTGTTGCCCCCATACACCATGAATAAGGCCAGATATCTGTATCCTACTTGGATTGAAGGAGGAGTGTCTGGGGCTTGCTATAACAGAAACCTATCCAGATGGTTTAATGTGGCAATTTTTGAGGGTTGGTTTGTCAACACATGCTTACCTAAGATGAAATACCTTCCAGGCATAAAAGTGTTGCTCGGAGACAATTTGTCGAGCCATTTAACAATGGAAGTTTTGAAACTGTGCAATGAGTTCAACATACAATTTGTACTTCTCCCTCCAAACTTAACTCATTGTGCCAGCCATGGGATTTGGCATTATATAGACCATTTAAGGCAGCCTGGAGCAAATGTCCTGATAGCTGGAAAAAGTGCAATGTGGGTGTTTTACCAAAAGGTGAATTTCCTTGAATGCTCAAATCAACACTGGATTTAATTGGACCTTCTTAAGAAGACAACATTCATGCAGGATTTATGGCTGCAGGAATTGTGCCTTTTAATCAGAGGGAGGTGCTTGACAAAAATCCCGCATTTTGAGTGTTGTGAAGAGGACAAAATTCACGTAGGATTTATTGCTGCAGGAATTGTGCCTTTTAATCAGAGGGAGGTGCTTGACAAAATCCTGCATTTTGAGAGTTGTGAAGAGGACCAGGAATCAGAGCAATCATGGACAAATGCATTTGTGCACATTCTGCAAGATGCTCGGCTTCTCAAAGAAAGAGTCGGGGTAAACGAATACCAGTGGCCAAAGGAAAAACTGTCAGTGCACTGAACATTGGAGGTGCCTCTGCTGAGGGTATGGGGAGTGTGGAATTAAACATTATAGATTCTTTTGTGGGCTCCAATTCCTCATTCCCCTCTACATCCATGGAGAGCTGTAGTTATAGCAGCGAAGATAGAGATTTTAGTGTTGGTAATTTTGTTATAGAAAATTTTGAGACAAATAAAGGAGACAGAATATTTGTGGGTGAAGTTTTTTCCATTAAAAATAATCATTTGATTGAAGTATCTTTTTAAAGAAAACAGGAAAATATAAAGAACACTTATTTTGTTTTTCCTGAAATTGAAGACACTGTAGTTATTTCATTAAATCAAATAGCTCATAAGTAAATACACCAAGAACTATTGGACGTTGATGATTTGTTTTTTCTAATGTATAGCCAGTTTGTGGAATGAAATATTATTTAGCAAACACATTTTAATGTGTACGAAAAATAGTTATTGTGCATAGTACTTATTGGTTATGAAATAATAAAGTAAAAAACACATTTTCAAAGCAGAAAATATACACATTTTAATTTTTATTACTCATAACACCTCAAGAATAAGGGACGAAAGTGAGAAATGCACGATTCCTGTTCCGTACTTAGTTCCAAAGAGAAGCTGTATTTGTGAAACACTGCATCAATGTAAAAACATGAGGTTAGAGCAAACTTTCTACCGTTTTATTTTTGACATAATTCAGACAAAAAAATAATTATTGTTCATTGTACTTATTACTTAATGAGTTTGATTTTTACTTGTGGGTGGAGCTATTTTTTATTAATGTACATACAGAGCCATTTCATCCCCAAACAGTAATGAAAATGCAACTAAATTAAGTTTCTGCTATGAAAATTCAGAATAACAAAGGTTTAAAGGTTGCACCAAGCACTCGAAAGAGAAAAAAGATAGGATTTGCAGTCAGTAAATGCAACAGTGGAAAACTAGAGCTAGGTTATGTCTAACACTCATACACATGAGGCTGAGACTGTTTAGGCTGAATAATTGGGAAAGAAAATCTATGAAAAAATACTTCTAATTCCACTTTCTACCCTGGAATTATAAAAACAGGATGGAAATGTCTCACAAATGTATCACTGGCAAAACTACTTTCCAATCTTGGCATGTCTAAAATAATACAAGGTCTGTGAAAATTTCTGGGGCTAGCCAGCGGGTAAGAAATTCATAGGCAGACGACGTTTCGGGTTCTGACTCGTTACCCATTCTCAAGGCTACTGATCCGAGCTTGAAAAGACCGTATAATTTGGCGCTAGGCGGGGCGGGATTGGTCAAGCCCCAATTGTTGTGACACGACTGTTCTTTGGCGATTCTATTCCAAGCACAGAATTCTATTCCAAGACATAAGATCATTTGGGATGACACGACTGTTCTTTGGCAATCCGGCCAATTTTGGGATCGCTTAACCAAAGAGGTGATAGAGATGAGGTTGGAGAGGAAGAATTTCAACCGGGATACTGGTTACACCATCAGCAGCTCTTGGAATAGAATTCTGAGAAGAATTTAGAACGCCAGAGCTAAGTCCCCGCTGGTCAACGGTCCTCCACCACAACAATCGGGGCTCGACCAATCCCATCCCGCCTAGTGCCAAATTAAATGGTCTTTTCAAGCTTGCATCAGTAGCCTTGAGAATGGGTAACGAGTTGGAACCCGAAATGTCGGCTGCCTATGAATTTCTTATCCAGTGGCGAGCCAGAGAAATTTACACAAATGTTTTTCGCAGGGGAAAGTGTAAAATCATACATAATACAAGGTCATTCCATATCAATTCCAACAATGATTTGGCCTCAACTCCTCCAGTCTCAACCAAATTTTCAGGACATATTTTGACTTTATTGTTGACCATACCAAATTATTTTGCAAAATATGCATCCACTGCCAAGTTAAAGAGTGTAAAGAATTGCAATTTTTATAAATTTTTGTTCATCTTCAAATTTTCTGGACAGAATACTTACTATAAGGCACAAATGCTCTTTAAAAAGAGAAATCAATGGCAAAAAATGCTACAATGTCATTAATTAAAAATTGTGCATTGCAATGCAATTGGAACATTTTTTAGAAACCTCAAATGCATTTTGTTAGCAACTTGTGCTCCTCAGATTTTGCTATTTATATATATTTTAGAATGATATCTTGGGAGAGGAGGAAAAGAAGATGTGAAAGAGAAATGTAACTATCACAAAAGGTATGAGGATTATTAGGACTTTGCTAAGGGTGGGAAATTTAGAGAAAATAAAGAAAGATACGTAGAAGATGGGAGATGACATCATGGGTCTCTGAGGTAAGTTGGAAAGAAAGTGGGGACTATTGGATCAATGACTAAAGAGTGATATACAGCGGAGGGGATGAAAGCAGTGGGGGGTTGCATTCATAAATATCAGGAAACTCTGTATTCTAAGCTTCACAGGTAAGAGATAGGATAATAGTTGCCGAGCTAAAGGGAGATCCAACGAACCTTACAATAATGAAATTTTATAAGTTCACCTTGAATAATGAAGGAGAAGATGTAGATAGGGTATAAAATCAGGCAATGGAAATAATTGATATAATACCTGGGAGTAACCAGTTGGTAAAAATAGGTGATTGGAATGTGGTGGTGAGTGAAGAAAGAGGGGGCGGGATGTGGGCGATTATGGCCTACAGAGTAGAAATCACTGCAGCGAAAAAGCTGTACAGTTTTGCCAGAGAAAAAAATCTACTATTCATAAATAGAAGAAGTAGTAAATACTAGTATTCATAAAAAGAAGTGGTGGTGAGTGAAGAAAGAGGGGGCGGGATGTGGGCGATTATGGGCTTGGGAGTAGAAATCACCACAGCGAGAAAGCTGTAGAGTTTTGCCAGAGAAAAAATCCACTATTCATAAGTACATGGTTCAAGTATCAACCTCTTTACAGGTACTCAGGCTTTCCAGAAAGTCACGCAGTGGCATGCGGGCATCGGACACTGGCCACATCACAATGCTGCACAACCTGATTCCGGGAAGTCAGAGTTTTGATAAACAAACGATGTGGGGAAAGGAAACAGTATGGATCCTACTAGCCAACCTTATAACATCGGCTAAAGTGTGCACAGTGTTTTATTTATTTTTTGTCGTTAGTTTGAAGCAAGCTAGTCCTTTGTTTTACGTCGCTGGTGACGAATTCCTTACTCAATGTTGTTCGATGGTACCTGTAACATGTTATAAAAATTTCGCATTATCCAAGATAAATTTCAAATTAATCACAGTTATTTTACATTGTTTATATACAAATGTCGAGGGACCAGAGAAAAAATTCGAATGAAAGAAGATTTTGAATTAAAGAAGTTCGAATTAGCCACGTTCCACTCCCACTGTATTTAACCCTTTTCACTGCTGTGAATGTACCAGCTACGTTTGCCTGGTATACTGCTGTGAACGTAGCTCCTACATTCCGTTGGCGAGTGCTTTTTAATTTCTTATGTATGTATTGCATTTGCTGGGTTTCCTTTTCCTGAAGGTCGAAGGGTCCCCAAAATAAAATTTTCTTTTTCAATGAGTTGCTAGACAAGGCCACGCTATTATAATAACTGTCCATATAAACAGCATGTCCAACATTTGTGTAGCATTTTCGATGTGATTGACCCCACCAACTTCTGAGTCTCTGGCTCCTGCATATACATATGATTTGAGGACAAATCCATTCCGCTTACACAATATATACAGTTTAATACCATATTTATGTCTTTTATTCATTATAAATTGTCCAAGAGAGCCTCCCGTGCCAAATTGCTAATGATTCATCCAAAGATAAATTTTTGAATGGGTAATAAACTTTGCTAACATTTCTATGAAATAAGTCTAGCAAGGGCCTAATTTTGTACACATGTTGGCTTGGGCTCTCCCTCTTGGGCAGTACATCCAAAGTGGATCGACCTTTAAATTTGCAAACATCTATCCCTCGACATTACTTTGGGAAAATTTGGCTGGTCATACAAGTCATCCTTCTGCTAATAATCTTGGATTTTATTTAGTCTGATGCTCCCCATACGGTACAACATCCCTAAAAATCTCTCGATCTCATCCTGAGAAATGTCTTGCCACTCTTTGGCTCATGATTTATCATTGCTTGAATTTTGAAAGAGGGTTTTTCCACATATATTACTTTCAGTAGGTACTAAATTAAAATCTTCTCATTAGCCAAAAGTTTAAATTAGTCAAAAGGTTTGCTACCAGGATTACCTGCCATTAGTCTGGGTTCCCCGCTAAAGGTAATATCCTTGGCTGCATTTTTATTACAGCACCAAACATTAGGGTTCCCAACAGTAGATATGGGATAGACTTCAAAGGCTGAATGAGACGCATCTTCGTCATCCTCTGTGCTCAACTCTGCATCACCAGGCACCTTAAACTCTGATCCACTGTCACTAGAAATAACATCCTCTGCTTCCTCCTCGTCCATCAGCAGTGGAATGATTTCGTCATCTCCAGTTTCTTCCACATCTCGCTCATATGATCTCCTTTGTTTTCTGCAAATACTAGAGGTTGAGGGAATGTTATTCATATTCTGGAAACTGACATTTTAAACATTATAAAAAAGTAAATGTAAAAATAGGTGATGGAATAAAAGCGAAAAACTTTTTCGTGAAAATTACAAATTAATAATCATTATAAAAATGAGAAACATTTCATTTTGAAAGAGTATAAAAAAATAGAGTCAAGAATAATTTCAAAATTACCTCTCCCCTTTGAGTAAAAATATCGAAAACATTCCTATTCAAGAGCAGGAATATCAGGACAGACACTGAAAGAATAAATTGTAATGATATTTTTTGAATTCTGCAAGGGAACATAGTAAAATAAACACTGATATTTTAAGATATGAAAATAAGATAAAATGCTTACCTTTCCCCCAAAACAGGTGCAATCTCACATTATTCAGGTGTTTAGTGGGTTTCAAGTAGAAGAGATGAAGATGAACCTCACCACTAGAGCTGTAGCTGAACTGAAGCTCAGCAGTGAAAGTATTGAGTGGGGAAGGACTGAGGAATATAATATATAATGTACGGAAACAGACAAAACGTGAATTGAGCAAATTTTAAAACCTAAGGTCATTACGTTGTCTGGACATTTCCCTGGGTTAAAAAAAAATAAAAACAAAGTTCACTGCCAGACAGCTGTAGCAGTAAATAAACATGACAGAGAAAATGAGTTACATTGTATAGGAAACAGCTTAGGAATATATACAATGTATGGAAATAGATAATACATGAATAGAGCAAATTGTAATATCAACAGTTGTAACAATGTCTGGACATTTTGCGGAGTTCAATTAAAAAAATCACCGCCAGACAATTGTAGAGGTACTGAAGGACGGCAGCAAAAATAAACAAATTGAAAGTGAAATGGCTAAGGAATGTATACAATGTACTGTAAAAGATAAATCATGAGAACTGCAAAATTTTACAATGTGAGGTTGTTACACTGTGTCGGCAAATTTCGAATGACTCCAAATAAAAAATAAAAACGAAGCCCACCGCCAGACAACTGCAGCAGTAATGAAACACGCCAGAGAATATGATTTACATTGAGTAAGAAATGGTGATTAAATATACACAATATACAGTAGGGTGCCACCACCTGCCGAGTGGCAGGTCCCGTTCTTGATGGCCGCATGCTCATAACCGCCACTTGGCGGGGTCTGGTGTGAATGGGTTAATCAGGTTGATTGAATTGGTAAAATTGGTGGTGGTGTTGGACCCTACGTTCACCATAACCTTCACGTATCTAGGCCCAGTTCTTCCACTGTGTTATATAGCTATAATCCTGAATTTATTATATTTGAAATTTTCAGTGCTAATATGTCTAAAGTGTATACCACCCACCAAAAACTGGATCCATTTCTGAATTTGAACAGTAGTTTGCACAATTCTCTCCCACTTACAAAAATATTGCTATATTCAATGATTTCAACTGTGATATGCTTAGAACAAGCTACTGAAAGCTCATACCTATTTAATTTCTCCCTCTGTAATAATTTGCATATTGTGCCATTCCATTCAATGCCACTCATGATACAGCCAACTGCTGTACGCTATTAGATGCTATGCTGTTTTGTAGATGATCCAGAGAAAATCATTTCCTATTCCCAAACCCCTGTCCCTTTCCTTTCAGCCCATGATTTGATAACCATAACTTATCGCTTTAAATTTCCATATTTGCCATCATCTACTTTCTCGTTTCGGAATGTGAAAAACTTTGATGTCAAGTTCCATGTGGAACTTTCCTCCTGTGACGGGAATGAAGTTTATAACTCAAACTGTATTGATATAAAATAACAATGTTTTTATTCTAATATTCTTAATAGTATCAACAAAGTTGCTCATTTACGATCTTGTACTCCAAAGCATTACAATCTCCAAGGTTCAGCTCCGATATTAAGAAATAAATATCTGAAAGAAATCGACTCCACCAGGCATTCATTAAGTCGAGGGAGCTTAATGCATTTCAATTATTCAAGGAACTCCAAATCTTAGTTAAAGCACAGGTTTTAGAGGCCAAGTGCCTTCTCAAATAACAATTTTCTCCCGTAAAAGTGACCCAACTCAAACCTCGCGAGAATTAAAGAATCTTGGCCTCATTCAATTACATGTAAATTCCCTTCTGGTATGTCTTTCTGCTGACCAACTTAATGAGTATTTTATTTCAGCACCCTATAATCCGAATGAACACCTTATCTCCACTTGCACTCCTGATGATGATATTTTGGTACACTTTAACCTTTTCATGGCAAAAGTGCCATTATTGGCTCATTCATAACAGGAAAATGTCATAAGGGCCAATTTAAATTTGGCAGGGGGGGACTTCAAAGTACATTTAAATCTGGCATTTAAAGGTTAATGAAGAAAGTTTCTATTACCAATACATTATTCCTGAAATGTTATCTAAATATGTGGATCACTCCCAATCTCACTCATTCGGGGTTGATGAAATTCCAAATTGCTTCATTTGTAAGTTACCTGAAGAGCTGTCATCAGTACTGCTAGCAATATTCGACTTCTCTTTGCTCGACTCAGTTTTCCCTACCATATGGAAAAATGCACTTGTGAGTCCGATTAGCAAAGTCAGAAAGCCCACTTCCTCTGCAGACTTCTGTCCAATCTCCATTCTTTGTATCGTGCCTTATCCAAAACTTTGGGGAAAATTATCCATCAACAAGTGACTGACTACCGTTCCTCCTAGAGGAAACTTGACCCCTTTCAATATGACTTTTGTAAAGGTTTCAGTACACAGTTCACATTACTCAAAGTTACGGATGACATTAATAGTGCAAAGGATAGTAGGATGGTAACCATTATGGTCCATTTTGATTTCAGTAAAGCCTTTGACTACGTTAACCATGTGCGTCGACTACAAAAGTTGAGAAACATTAAATTTTCCAGTTCTGTTTTAAATTGGTTCTACTCCTATTTTGAAAACTGATATCAGGCAGTACTAGGAGCAAATAACAACATATTGACTTGGCAGACTGTGCAATGCAGAGTGACTCAAGGATCAGACCTTGGCCCTCATTTATTCAACCTTTACATCCTTGGCATAGGAAAGACTCTTTGATACTCCTAATACATGCTTTGAGCCGATGACTTTCAGATTTATTTTCATGCTAACTCAAATGAAGTCACCACAGCAAACTCCCTTTTCAATGAAGATGTCTCAGCAATTTTTGCTTGGGCTCATGAAAATTTATTGGTTTTAAATTCTTCCAAAACACAGGTGATCATATTTGGTAACTGTAAAATACATAGAAAAATTAATTTTTCCCTTCTCCCCTACAATAAAGTCGGCGATGCCAATTGGATTGGGTTAAGTAACACTGTTAGAAACCTTGGCATTACGTTATCAAATAATCTCTCATGGAATCATCACATAAATAAAATCTCAAATAAGGTCAGCAATACTTTATGTCGGTTAAAATTACACAAATCTCTTCTTCCCATAACTACCCATACAATGCTTATCTCAACACTTTCCCTCATTTGATTATTGCACTTTGGTCTATAATGACCTTTCATTGGAATTTGAAAATAAGATTCAGCGGCTCCTAAATTCTTGTGCAAGATTTTTTCTTGACCTTCGTAAAGACAAGCATATCTCCAACTACCTTCAAAACTTGTCATGGCTTAAAACCTCTTCTCCAAGGAAATATTTATTTGGTTCATTTCACTTCACTTTCTTCTGCAATAAATATCCAGTCTATTCTATTATACATTTTAAAAATAATTAAAATATATCTATTATGTCAATACAAATATTCTATTATATCTATATGAAGTTAGAAGCCAGAGATGAGAACATACGATGTAAGAACTATCGACACTAGTGATTAACCAATAACAATGCTAGTAGATTATGCATTGGCATCCGGTACTTTTCAAGCCAACTTTGCCAGTATGACAAGAATCAACTTTCCCTTTTCACTGCTTAAAAACAGGAAGAAATATTCAGCTTTCCTTAGGCAAATGCAGACGTAAAGAGATTAGATAAGGGCATTACCTATCAGTTGATACCAGGATTTACATTGGGGAATAATGTCCAACATGAACTGAGGGTCACTTTCAATGATAAAATCTACTTTATATCCAATCTGCCAAAGAAAAAAGCATTATATGCAAATACTAAGAGATTGGAGAGATGACCGAGAGGGGAGTGAATCCATATTTTTGTTTAACCCTTTTAGTGCAGAGGGCCGATATATCGGCTCATAGGCAAAATATTGTTTAACTTTTGCACACAAATATAATTACAATTATTTTTTGTACGAAGTATAAGCGTTGTTTTATTATTACCTAATTCAATGCATACGCAATAAGAAAAACTGCATATGGATATTTTAAACAATAACTTTATAATATATATTTTCCTAGAGTGATACATTTCATTCTAGTTACCCTCCGTATTTCTCACTAGAACCGCTGGCAGGGGTCAGCACTAAGAGGGTTAACTATGCTCTGAGTCAAGAGGCGCATGGATTTCAACAAAGAGGTTAGCAGAGAACATGCAATTCGTGGTGGCGAGTGAGTGGTGATGAGCAGTGCAGGAGTATTTGTATCATTATGTCAAATATGTAAATAGAAAGATTTTAAAGAAGCACGTGCTTCACAAATCATTACTTTTGTTGAGTGAAGTATAACATAATTGGCAAATATTTACACCCTGATAAATTCCTCCTGGTAATGAGAGTTCCAAGTGCAAAATATCATCGCTGTGTTATCTAAGTAATAAAAAATACAAATTCATTTGTTTAACTCGATTGTACACTAGCAATGACCAATAGAGGTGAAGACAACCCCATTCAATTAACCCTAGAAGAGTAATATCGCCCTTACAAAGGCAGTGAAAGGCTGTACTACTAAAATACTGATCAACTAGCGGAGGGCGGCTCAGTTTACACAGTGACCCCTGTAGAAGATTCCCTCTTCTCTCATTGGCTGCCGCCTGTGGACTCTGCTGGACGTGCGCAGGTTACTATAGCCAATGAGAGAAGAGGGAATCTTCTACAGGGGTCACTGTGTAAACTGAGCCGCCCTCCGCTAGTTGATCAGTATTTTAGTTGAATGCGAGGCGTTAGTTAGCATTCACTGTTGAAGTTTTTCTTTGAAACAACCAATTGTTCGAATTTATTCCAGTTATAGTTTATTAGTTTACCTTCTTATTTACATTTAGAAGACATCAAGGCTGCCTAAATGGATATAAGAAACTGGTTCCAAAAAGGTAAGTTAAGTAATTTTTGTAGAAAATTAAATTTTAAATTAAAAATTTACTTAATTTTATACAAAAATGTTACTTTTATTTGAATAAATGTATTAATATCTAGGGACTAGGAACTAGGATGACTAGGTTTTGATTTGATCAGAGAATTTTCTTGTAGCTACCGTGGGTGGTTCTACTGCATACCATATTTAATAACTTTCTCTCTCCCCTCTCTAAGGTTATAATATTTATAACTTATACATTTTAGAACACCATTGATTAAGAAATTAGATTTTTTAAACTCTTAGAGTAAAGTACTCTATTATGAAATAATTTTTAAATTTTCATTTCCATCTCCATGAATTTCAGTTATTTATGAGTGAAAGTTATTTTATAGTATTGCTTAGATCTTTAGTGACAGTTTGGACTTGATGAATTCATTTTGCCACAATCTGAATTTACACAATCAAATATTGAGTAAACTCCTACTACTAGTATTCCACATATGGCTCACATTGTCCCTAATATGGAATACTGTTGAATATTGGACTCACATTTAGAAAAAAAAACACCAGTGGAGTTTTCAAATTTCTCAAATACAAATCCAAAATAACATTTATTACATGTTCACCAACAAGTGATAACACTTTGCCGTGTTTTTTACACTTTGTTGTCATCATTATCATCTTTAAACATTCTTTATGATAGAAAGGAAAGCAGGATTATGTTTATAAACGCTGCACTAAGTCGATGTCAATTCCTAGAAATAATAATTTTCTATAGTGCGAGTGTGTGATAACTGAGTCAGGTCAATTCTTGATAATTTGATGAATCCTATCCTCTGGTTGGACAATAGTCAGTGTGTGTTATAAGAGAGGTTTATTTTAATCAATGTTTATTATTGTATTATTCAAAGAAGCTGAGTCTAACTTGTTGTCTGACTAGTCTGCAGGCAAATCTAATGCTTAATTTATTACATCAATTTTTTTCTTTTGGATGAAAGATTGTGAACAGTTTGTGTACTATGTTAATTTTTATGATTTTCAGGCAGAAAACCTCTCAAACAGAAATAGGATCAAGATGACAGTAGTGGAAGTGGAAGCAATGATGGTGATGAAGATGTAACTAAACTAACTGAACCATCGGATTCTGAGTCGATTATGGAACAAGGGTCTTGTTCCATAATCAACTCCGATTCACCGATCGATCGATCGAATCGATCCGACAATTCTTCACCTCTACACATAGCTGTCCCTGGGACCTCTAAAACAATTGAAGAATACAATGGCTTCCATGAAAATGACATTGGTCATTATGCTGGTCACACCCTTAAGTTGCCACCAGAAAAAAGAAGGAATTGCTTACAAAACCCTGGGTTCCACCATCGAATTACTGATGCCAGCCATTTGAAAAGGAAATTTAACCACAGCTGGTTAGATCAATATACTCCTTGGTTGGTGTGCTCAAGTTGTTTGAAAGGTGCTCTTTGTCTGCACTGTGTTCTATTTCCTCCCTGTACTGCTACAGTTAAAGGAGTTTTGGGGTCATTCATGGTAAGATAAGATAACTTTATTTGTGGTAGAGTAGTAGTAGAATTATTATTTAAGGGTGTGTCGACTACTGCGGTCATTTCGCACCACTCTCGTCCATAGGTAACACCAGGTTTGTGTAATTGAAGCTAAATTGCTTTAGTACTTGTGTGAGATAAAATTTACATAACCTTGTATAATACGCATATACATATAAAAAATATATAATTTATTAAAAACGTTGATTTCCTTTAAAAACACAATTACTCGGGTGAGGCAATCGGAGAGTCACCTAGGATGTGTCCTAAGGTACCGTTGACCTTGTGCTTATCTCGAGAAGACCGGTATTTATCACACTCCGTCAGGATGTGTCGCACACTCAGAGGGGAGTCGCACTCATCACACCAAGGTTGTCTCTTCTCTTCTGTGAAGAGGTATGAGTGGGTCAGGGCAGTGTGCCCTATCCTCAGGCGCGTGACTTCGACTTCTTCCCTACGAGTATTCCTGACGGAAGAGGGCCACACTGATACTTCCGGTTTCACAGTCCGGAGCTTGATGTTATTACTCCCATGCCACGATTCTTGCCATTTGTCTAAAATAACGCTTCGAAACATAGCCTTTAGGTCCTCCGCGGTCACCATGTTCCATATCATTTCTGGCATCTGTAATGCTTCCTTTGCAGTCTTGTCTGCGCATTCATTACCAGCTATTCCCATATGTCCAGGTACCCACATAAAGGAGATTTTAATTCCCTTGTTGGTGAGGGAGTGAAGAGCACATTGTACATCCTGGACGAGAGGGTGGAGTGGGTAATAGGCTGAAATGGACTTTACAGCGCTTAGAGAGTCTGTACAGATAAGGAAACTGCCAGAATTGCATTTTATATTTCCTAAGGCCGTCTTAATTGCGAGTAATTCTGCATTGTATATGCTGCACCACGGATGGAGCCTCGCCTTTATGACTTTGTGATGCACAGAGGACACTGCACAAGCACATGCCGAGCCGGACTTCGATCCATCCGTATACACGGGGATGAAGTCCGGGTGGTTATCCAGGATTTCATAAAATAGGCTCTGGTATTCCTGGGACGTTAGAGAAGATTTATGGTGCTTGTGCAGTTCAGTGTGGCACTCTGGTCATGGTATGGACCATGGTGGGTATTTTGAATACCCAACAGGATACACCTCCGGCAGAGATATGTCAATACTGTCCGTAAAATCTTTTAGTCGAATACTTGGTGGCCTGGTAGCCCTCGTCCATCTGTTAAAAATATCTAAAAACCTAGGTTTAAAAACGATATTAAAACATGGGTGTTTTGTCATTGACAAAATTTTCGACGCATAGCTACATGTCAGCATTAATTTGCGAGTAGCCAATGGCGGCTCCCCTTTGTCCACATACAGGCTGTGGATAGGAGAGGTCTTAAAAGCGCCAGTGGCTAGCCGTATTCCTGCGTTGTGGACCGTTGTTAACCGTCGCAGGTAAGACTCTTGTCCAGAAGAGTAAACGAAACACCCGTAGTCTATTTTAGACCAAATCAGAGAAAGGTATAATAAAATCGAGGCGGTGCAGTCTGCGCCCCATGTTGTGTTGCTTAAAATACGTAAAATATTTAGACCACGGCGACATTTCTGGGCCAGATTGCGAATATGTTCCTGCCATGTAAGTCTCCTGTCTAAAGTCATCCCCAGAAATCGAACGGATTCCAGGAAAGGAAGGTTACTTCTTCCTAAGCGTAATGGCGGAGCTATATGGATACCCCTTAATCTGTGAAAGTGCACACACACAGTTTTCTCAATAGAGAAACGAAGCCCATTTCTCTTTGCCCAGTCATTGAGTTTTGTGACAGTTACCCTAGTAGCAATTGATATCCACACAATATTCTCACAATATCTGTAATATCCAACTATAACATCCAAGCAATATCCAATTTTCATCCAAGAATATTGTGTAGACATCCAAACAATATCCGAAGTTGCCGCCAAATGCCATTCATGTAATATCCAACTTGGATATTACCAAATATCTCATTTTCATCCAAGAATATTGTATGGGTATCCAAACAATATCCAAAGTTGCCATCCATATAAAATCTATATTGGACATTAATTAGGAAAGAGTGCCCCTCCTCTTCTTAGGTGAATTTTCAATCAGGACTCAACCATACTAAATTTGCCTGTAATGGCTGTACCTAATTTTTCAAGTCTAATTCTTTACAATGAGAGTGAAATACATTTTCAAGTTAGTGAATGAAAATGTATTTCACACTCCATTGTAAAGAATTAAACTGGAAACATGATTTAACTAAAGAAATTAAATGCACAATTAGTATGATTGAATCCTGATTGCAAATTCAATGATTACCTGAAGAAAGTAATGGACCCAATGTGAGAATGAAAATCAATTTAATTGAAAAAGTCATTAAACACTGGCATGATAAATTTTAAATGATTTATTTCACTGCATAATTGGAAAAAAAATTCAGTCTCATTCTGTCGCAATAGAAAAATAAATTTTAGTATTTTGATACAATTATGTGATCATAAATATATTTATTTTCTACTGGATCTCAACACCCAGAGTTAAACGGCTTAAATATTTCTTTTTCAAAAGCATTTTACAAGCAATGTAAATAAACAAGTAACTATAGAATACTTTCAAAAAATATCAAATGCCACTTACAAAGAGATATTTTAATATTGTAACTTAAAATCAGGCCCGATCCTACCCGGGGGTGCGACGGGTGCGGCGCACACGGGTGCCACCAGCCGGGGGGCGCCACGCGGACTCCTGTGAGTTACAAAGTAGATCACATGAATTGGTGTCGGCGGGCGCCTCATGAATTGGTGTCGGAGGGCGCCCTGCGGGAGCGCGCTCCTAGCAGAAAAGATCTCATGATACTATCGTATTCTGAAAATTTGCGACGTGCACGAGCGCGCCCAATTGTCGAGGAGTGGGGGCGAAGGGGAATAGAACAATATTCGCTTCGCAAAGCAGACGATTTTCCTTCAACGTTTACGAGCTATGTAAAATAGTGAAGAATTTTAGAATCGTCTCTCCGATTGTGGTCATTCATACGAATTCAAGTTAAGAAAATTTATTTTACCGAATGATGTGAAGGGTTGTTGTCAAGCTCTCGTAAATTTTGTTCTTGAAAGTGTTTCTCGAATAAAAACCGAGAGGATTGTGAACCAACATTTCTGCGGTCGAAATTGCATCCCGACGACGAATCAAATCGGATGGAGGGGGAGAAAATTGCTAAATAATAAATATGTGAACCCTTTTTTCCTTTTTTCCAAACTCAAGAGAGGCAGAACTGCTCTAAACTTTGCAGTTTCGTGTTGATATAATGTTCATGAATATAGGGTGACTGCTCCAGTCTCCGCCTGGAATCAGTTATATATACCACCGTCATCCCTTGAGATTGAGGATTGTTGGCAAAATTTTTCCCTTTTTCTCTTCAATGTAGGTCGCCAGGAAAGAGAGTGGAAATATTCCAATTTTGACTCGTTTCCCAAATCAAAATCCAACTGGTCGCAAAAATGAAAGATCGACGCAAAAATGATGGTTCAACTCATGCTGACACCCTGGTTGCCCATTTGTACATTAACCCCTTGAGTCACCATATAGATTTTTTGATATTTTGGCCGGAAATCCGTTCATAGATTCAACCGGTTTCAAAATCGCGAATCTCAAGAATCCAAAGAATCTCGACAATAGTCCATTACACCTTGAAAGGTTCCAAATTTGATTTTTTTCTACCCTTTTCAGATGTCCGGAGCACGAAAAAAGCCTTTCGGGGCTCAATATAGAAAATGGAAAAGAGAGAAGGAGGAATCTGCTAAGAAAGCGTTTCGATAGGACACTTTTTAAAGCCACGTGCCTCACAGACAGATGACGACACTCGGGAAGATATTAGTGTTCACGAAGAAGAGGCTCATGACGAGGGCAATATGACACTTGGGCTTGAGACATCTTCTTCAAACATTTCAACGAAAGTGGTGGAACCATCCATTCAAGATTTTTCGCTTGAAACCCCCGCTGTCCCAGCCGCAGAAGAACATGACCCAGAAGATTTTGCACCATCGACTGAGCCGGTCTCCAGGATCTCTCAAATGACCAGTCACTATACCAAAATATATAAAGACCCTGGCCTGTGGTCAAACATATTGTCAGACAATGTGAAGATGGGGTTAATAGAGTTGGGGCCATATCAGCTGACAGAACAGGAAGTAAAATTTCCTGCAGACAAAGATGGCAGGTGCTTCTCCTCTATATATTATAAAAAAAAATTGAGTAATGGTGAAACGATTCCCAGGACCTGGATAGTGTATTCTCAGTCAAAAAATAGTGTGTTCTGTTTCCCTTGCATGATTTTTA
This sequence comes from Ceriagrion tenellum, assembly GCA_963169105.1. Lineage (NCBI taxonomy): Eukaryota > Metazoa > Arthropoda > Insecta > Odonata > Coenagrionidae > Ceriagrion > Ceriagrion tenellum. The sequence continues at coordinate 32,705,896 of OY720641.1, forward strand.
AGTGTTCGTCTAGTGTTTTTGTAGAAGGGTATAATGATTGGCGTCATTTATCCCAGAATGTGGAACGACATGAAAAATCACAAGGACATATTTCCACCGTCAGAGCGTGGCATGAATTGAATAAATCGATATCATCAAACCGGACTGTTGATTCTCTCAATGAACAACGGATAAGACAAGAAAAAGATCGCTGGGGTTCAGTATTAAAAATTATTATTTATCTTGTGAGATTTTTAGCGGGTCAGAATTTGGCTTTCAGAGGGACAAAGAGTCAGTTATATGAGCCGCAAAATGGTAACTTTTTGAAATTAGTCGATACAGTGGCAAAATTCAACGAAACTATGTCTGACCATGTCCAAAGGATTGTGAGAGATCCATCCAGCATGCCTCATTATTTGGGGTGTCACATCCAGAATGAGCTAATTGAAACTTTAGGGGATCAGAACAGAGGAGAAATTATTCGGCTTTTAAGACTTTGCAAATATTACTCTATTATTTTAGATTCTACCCCGGATGTAAGTCATCAAGATCAACTGACTGTTGTCGTCAGATTTGTTCTAATCAATAGTAAGAATAAACTAGTAGAAATCAGAGAACACTTTTTAACTTTTATTGCGGTGTCTGACTCAACCCCAACCGGGCAAGCTTATGCAGATATAATCCTCGCGTTTTTGAGGAACCACAATATTTGTTTTTGTGATTTGAGGGGGCAGGCTTACGATAACGGAGCAAATATGAAAGGGCGGCATAAAGGTTTGCAAAAAAAAATAATTGACCAAAATCCACGAGCTTTTTTTGTGCCTTGTGCAGCGCATAGTTTAAATTTAGTAGTTAATGACGCCGCAAAAGCATCCTTGGAAATCGTCAATCTTTTTTCGACTGTACAGGAGCTTTATGTTTTCTTTTCTGCCTCGACTAAACGATGGAATGTTTTAAAAAATGAAATCCCCACTCTAAGGCCGGTATTCATAGACGGGATGAATAATCAATGATTGCTGAATCAACGATTATTCGTCAATCATCGATTATTTGATTTATGTATTCATAGACAGAAAACAATCTCCAATTCATGAATCACTGATTCATGAATCTCTAATTATTTGGGACAATCTGTAATTGGTGAATTACAGATTGGATGTATGTTTATTTTTGAGTGGTATGAGAAATTGAAGAGGCAAAACATTTTGTGGGTATCGTTAAATTTTTATTCAAGTTGAGTATATAGTTTTATTAATTGCATATTGAAAAAGAAAATGAAAAATGGACTTGCAATGTTTTTTTGATAAAAATGAATAAGCCGTGCCTACATTAGAATTATTTCTTATGATTATTCGACGTTAATGAAGGCGTTGCTAGGGAAAATCAACAAACAGTAATCTAGTATTTCGGCAAGTGTTGATGATGTAGCGTGTGCTGTTTAACGTCAGGAATTGTCCGACCATAAGAGTGGTCTCCTCTTTTTTCTATTCTCACAAAGAGACACCCGAGGCACCTATTCGCCGCCTGAACATCATAAGAAACAGGCGGTCTGATGGTGTCAACTATTTGGACGGCCAAAAGATTAGTTATATGTTTCACAGTTCTGGACACCGTTGGCTGCGAAACAGAACTAGCAATCCCTACATATGTACGTAAAACACCAAAGAAGATGAAGAGTAGCAGTAGCAGTATTTATAACTGATCATTACCGATAAAGAAATTTTGAAATATGTAATTAGTAGCAATTGATGATGGCTTACGAGTAAAACATTCATGGCAATTTCGGCCGATGTTAAATTCAGCATGAAGATTTTTTTAAATACTGCGTGATTAAAAACCGCTGTGATATATTTTTTTAAATTTGTAATATGATTTCAACAATTCAATATTGATGCCTAAGCGTAAAATCTCAAAGCAATGAGCCACAGTAGCACAAGAGGAACTGTCAGTGCTCGCGGAAAGTGTCGATATACGAACATTAGTTCTAAGAAGAATATACTCGATCACTACGGGTTTTGAGAATCGGTACCCTCTATTAAACTCTTCGTCTGTCAACACTCATGTCTATTGTTACAGCAAGTTAGATAACGGATTTTAAACAGAGATTGACGTATATCATAAGCGGTCCATCACCAGACCCCAGTGAGGCCATTGACATTAAAGATTCACCCTGGAGTACGAATTTTGTGGAAAGTAGCACGAGAAAAAAAGGCGAGGTGAAGTCCTATGATATGACATGTAACTCGGAGGAAAAATTTCTTTCTGGTTGTGAATATAGAGATGGAAACAAAAATTGTCCGCCGGGGGTCTCGAACCGCCTAACCACTACACCAAACTAACCAGTGTTATAATTGTGCGATAATAAAACTTATAAGGAAAGTGGCTTTGACGGTGATTGAGCCGTGATGTGAGGCTCTGGAACAAGCTAGCGAGAATAAATTTTCCCAGCTTTTTTATACTAAGGGCGGATATTTCAGATTATAACCTGATTAATTACAGTACAACTAGGTTACATTTGACGAAGTCCAAGGCGTACTAGCCTTTGACCTCGTGCACGACATAGTAAATACAGCATTCAGATCGGCGAGTCAGGGTACGTAGTCTCCCCATGTGAGTAATTTGGATTTGTTGGATCCCTAATGTGTGTTTTTCGCAGCCTTTAGTGATACGCTGATACATCGTCATCGGCAATCACATACACCAATATATTCGAACGAATTTCCATTGCATGGAAATCCTAATTAATTCAAGGTAATCAATAATCCTAATCAATTCAAGACGTTCATATAGAGTATTCTATGCCTTTAGCACCGTATAAAACTGTACAGTTGGAACGTAAAGACACGAATATGTCGTAAACAATCACAGAACTACCGATGTCCAACAAAGAAAAACTCTAATTAATTACAGTCGAGAGCTTAATTCACGAATCAATGATTATTTGGCCAAATAATTACAGTTTGCTTGACTATGAATACTAGAACTATAAACAATGATTATTTGACGACTATGAATACATAATAATCAGAGATTGATGAATCTCTGATTCAAGAATCATCGATTGACGAATCACTGATTCTTTGACGACTATGAATAAGAAACAGTAATTAATTAGAGATATAATCATAGATTGAAACGAATCTGTGATTATTGAGGACTATGAATACCGGCCTTAGATTCAATATAGAAAAAATATATGATGCTCTTTTCGCAATCTATTCAGATACGTCCAAAGATTCAGAAACTAGAGATGGAGCACGTTCATTGATTAGAAAAATTCATTGTTTCAAGTTCCTTTGCTCTGTTGTGATATGGTACAAGGTACTAACACAAATCAATGTGGTGAGTAAATGTATGCAAGAATCGACTGTGATATTACCGAGTATTATGTTGTTGTTAGAGAGTGTCAAAAAGTATTTATCTGATGCCAGATCAGATAATGGTTTTATTAATATTTTAGAGGAAGCCACGAAAATGGCCGAGGATATTGACTGTGATGTTTCATTCCCTAAGATCAACGCGGTAAGACCATTCAAAAGAAACGGTTGTTTGATTGTGAAAGTCCTGATGATCCAGTAAAAGATCCACGGGAGGCATTTAAAATCAATTTTTATTATATGCTATTGGACACGGCGCTGTGTAAAATTGAAGGGAGATTCGAACAAATGAACAATCATTACATGAAATTTATTTTTCTTAATGATCTCCATGAGTTCCTTAAGCTTGCATCCGCAGAGAAAATCGACAAAATCCGGACTTTAGAATCCATGCTAGAGGACCCCACAGTGAATGAAAAAGATATTGTCGCGCAAGATTTGCTGGATGACATAGAAAATCTCGGCCCCTGTCTTAAACCTGGAATGACTGCTATGGATGTGATTCAATATTTGGTAGCAAATGGTCTTCTATATTCGTTTCCCACCCTCATGATCGCTCTGAGAATTTTCCTAACATTGCCCGTTACTGTGGCAAGTGGGGAAAGGAGTTTTTCAAAATTGAAACTAATCAAAAACTACCTGAGATCAACAATGGGACAAGAAAGACTCTCAAATTTAACCATCATTAGTATCGAGAAAGAAATTGCTGATGAAATAGATGTTTCAGATATTGTAAAAGATTTCGCGTTGAAAAAGGCCAGGAAAGTTGATTTCAAATAACCTCCAATGGATGTATTGAAAAAATATGTATGCACAATTTGAGTAATAAATATTTGATCATTTGTACATGAAACTTTTGTCATTCTTCTTCGAGACACGAACACGTTGAAAATTGGCAGGGGGCTGGACCGCTCTCGCACACGGGCGCCAAATACTCAAGGATCGGCCCTGCTTAAAATACATTTAAAAATTATTTTAAATTTAAATATTAAAATATTTTCAGTACATTAATATGTTTTACTTCTTAATACTCAGTAGTGAAAAAGGGTGGTGAAATGATAGACGCTTTCAATTACTGTTCTTTACTTAAACCTTTATAAAGACACACACAAGATAAATAATGATAAACAACTCATCACTACGTTGCTCTACATACTACTCAAGTCAAAACAAAAAACTGTCACCCAGTCAACTCCCGACATAATATCACTACAATATCCCCACAATATTACTTTTAGATATAACACTTTATGGATATTGGTAACCTTCTACGGATATTGTATGGATATCAATTGCTACTAGGGTAGCTGAGTTTTTCTTGAACCGCTGGCTAATGTGGATGACCTGCAGAAGATTACCAGGTCGTCTACAAATAGGGATCCCATTACCAGAGTTTTAATACAGTCAGCTATGTCATTAATGGCAATAGCAAATAACGTGACGCTTAGAACAGAACCTTGGGGAACGCCGTTTTCCTGGTAGTAAAACTGTGAGAGGCTCTTTCCTACTCTCACTCTAAAACCGCGGTTTGATAAAAAGTTTCGTATAAAAATGGGTAGATTACCCCTAAAGCCCCAACTGTGCATTGTTTGTAGAATTTTCCTGCGCCAAAGCATGTCGTACGCCTTCTCCAAATCAAAGAAGACTCCAATGCAGTGTTGGCGCAGAAGAAAGGCCTCCTGGATAAAATTATCAGTCCGTACGAGATGATCTATTGTATGTACATCTACCCCGGCGGAAACCAAATTGAATGCTGGAGAGAAGGTTTCGCCGCTCTAACCACCAAACAAGCCGGCGATTAACCATTCTCTCCATAACCTTACACAGGAAACTTGTGAGTGAAATGGGCCTATAATTCCTCGGGTCATTCTTGTTCTTCCCCTGCTTCGGAATCGGAACCACGACAGACTCCCGCCAGGACTGTGGGAAACTACCCTCAAACCAAATTTGGTTGAGGGTGTGAAGGATCTCCGCCAATGCACTCTTTGGCAAATTCTTTAGAAATACATTGTGGACATTGTCCATCCCTGGAGACGAATTCCGAGAGTCCGCAATGGCCGAGGCTAGTTCCCACAGCGAAAAGCTTTTGTTATAATCAGCAATGCCGTGCGTTTCTCGGAACTACAGAGATAATGCTTCAGAGCGTTGTTTCATATCTCTGAAGTCGGCATTGTAGTTGGCGTCGCTGCTGATTTCGGCTAATGTGCGGCCGAAAATCTCGCACATAGCCGAGGGAGAAGTAATCACTCGGTCATAGACTTTTAGTCCGGAAACGCCGCATTGCTGATTGGAGCCCGAGATGCTTCGGACCTTCCGCCATACCTGTGCAACGGGAGTCCTGTGGTTTACACCGGAAATGAATTCCATCCAGGAGGACTTCTTCGCCTCTTTCACAATTTGTCGGGCTTTTGCACGAAGACGTCGGAAAGAGGCAAGATTAGTTTCCGTCGGGTACTTGTTAAAAATTCGTAGCGCTCGTTTCCGCAATTTAATTGCCTCGGCGCATTCCTCTGTCCACCACGGCACAGGAGGTCGACGGACGATGCCCGTAGACCGTGGAACGCTCATATTTGCCGCTTCTATGATTGCGGAGGTCAGAACTTCGACGTTTTGTGTTGCGTCACGAGTTGAGTCGTATTTGAACATATAATTTTCTTTAAAATTTGGCCAATCAGCTTTCTGAGTAAGCCATTTACCAGGGGATATAAAATACTGGTTAAAATTTCCTTCTTTACGTATTAAAAGGGGAAAATGATCATTCCCACAGAGATCTGTATGAACGGACAGGTTAAGTTTCGTGTAAAGACTGCGTGAACAAATGGCAAGATCAATGGAGGAAAATTCTCCATTAAAACTGTTAAAACGAGTTTTCTCACTGTTATTAACCCTTCAACGTCGAGCGACGTAGTGAGTACGTCGCGCCCGGACTTCACATGCCGTCGAGCGACGTAGCCAGTACGTCGCGGTGACCATCTGCATATTTTAATTTTTTAATCGATTATATAATTTCACGATCCATGCGTGTATGGTATTATTCAAAAGCAGAGTAATGTGGCTTTTAAGTAACCATAGCTGTTATAAAATATTAATTTATCATATTTTATTGAGAGTGCTTTAATTATACGGAATTTTTGAAAATTTTTTTCACGCTCTCACAACGCTTGTTACGCAACACTTATTCCGAGAAAATGATTTTAGGCGACTTTCTTCTCACGGAGTGTTAGTGCCGCAGTGCCAGAGCTTTTAGAGGACCACACTAGCTTAGGATGTCTTTCAACGGTTTGTTTCTCTCTCCCATATCTCCTCTTGACCCTCCATATGCGTCGTAGAAAGAGGGGCCAGCCGCCGTCCCTTCTAAATGCCGGCCCTTCTTATCTCAGGCCTTAGTCTGCTTTTTATCTCTCACCATCGTAAACGATGAGGAGTGTCTTTAGGTCTGCATCTCGTTTGGTTTGAGTGCAATATGTCTTTCATTATGAAGTTGCTTGCGTGGCCGAGAAGGTTGACTATGGCCAAGTCAGAGTTCACGGCTTAGGGGAAGAATTCTTTTCGAAACGCCAAACGCTTTAGTCTGAATGAAACCTTTCTTGAGTGTGGTATCTCCTGCGGAAGTTTTTCTTTTCTGTGACCGCATCAACTTATTGAACCTTGAAAATATCTCATATTTTTTACATAATGGCATCGACAAGCAGAAAAAGGCTTTTGGTACCTGAGGAGGAAATCGAAGAGGAACTTCCACTGGAATACGATTCGGAAGAGAGTGGGAGCTCTGAAAGTGATAGTGACGAGGTGATTGAAAATTGTTCCAAATTGGACTTGATAAAGGAATATAGTGACTATTCGGAGGAGGAACCAGAGGAAAGCTTTTTCTGGGAGGACATGAGAAATTACGAAGGAGAAAGAGAAAAGTTCGTCGGTGGCTCTGGACCGCAAGGGAAAGCTTCATTGGTGATTGATATTTTAGATGCCTTTGAACTTTTCTTCGATGAAGAATTTGTAAGTACAATTGTAAAGGAAACTAATCGTTATGCTGATCAGTACATGACCTTTGGTGGGCCGTCTCTTTCCAAAAAAGCCAGAATTTTCTCTTGGAAAATAGTGTCGGTCGATGAAATTTATACAGTTTTGGGATTATTCATGTTGATGGGAATAATACAGAAGCCATCACTTCGTTCATATTTTTCCACCAAAAGAGTTATATCTACACCTGGGTTTGGAGACGTAATTACAAGAGATCGCTTTGAACTCATACGTAAATTTTTACACTTCGCGAACAACGAGGACACTCTTAGTTGTCGCGGACCTCCGAAGTTGAAAAAAGTATTTCCAGTCATTTCACATCTCAATAAAACATTTAAGGAATATTATCTTTCTAATAGAAATATCCCAATTGATGAGTCCTTGACATTATTGAAAGGTCGCTTGTCCTTCAAAAATACTTGCCGTTGAAATCATCAAAGTTTGGAATAAAGACTTTCGAGCTCTGTATGGTCTTTCCTAATCTACACCGGGAGAGATATCACCTTTAGATCACCAATTTGCACGGCAAACTCAAGTAAAACAACTGCAATCGTTTTGAATCTTGTGTATTCTTTACTATATCACGGCAGAACACTTTGGATGGACAATTTTTACAACTCACCAGATTGGGCAAAACTATTGAAAGTTTCTTACGGTACTGACTGTGTCAGAACTTTCATAAAATGTCTTTCATAAAAGATGAACAATTGAAAAAAGGAGAGGTAGCCGGTCAACACTACGGCCCAGTTCAGTTGTAAAGTGGAAAGATAAGAAAGTAGTCACATTATTTCTACATTACAAGGCGTAGAAACAAAGACTATAGTAAAATGAGGGAACGAACTCATAAAACCAATCAGTATTATTGATTATAATAAATATATGGGAGGGGTGGATCTAAAAGATCAGTTACTTCAAACCTACTTGATTGAAAGAAAACGTCTCAACAAATGGTACATGAAGCTATTTAGAAGACTCCCGAATTCGGCCGTACTCTGGTGGTTTTGCGGTGAGTGGGAATGGGTAATAGAGCATTTGTCGAGCGTTTCCCGAGCGTTCCGGCGATTTACGAGCGTTAGTTGGGCACTGCAAATACCTTGTGGGCGCTTTCTCAAGAAAACACCTTCTAAACGCTTTTATAATGCTCTACTAGGCGTACCTCCGGCATTTACAAGCACTCGCCAAAGGCTTGCAAGCAAGCTATCAATAAACTTCCAACAAAAGCCTTGGAATACTTTCCTCGGCGTTTGCTTGAGCGTTTGTAATACTGACTACGAATGCATGAATCGAACGAATGTATCCAAACATGGACATGAGGGAGCCAGCAGGATAGCCGGCGAAATATTGTCCTCAACACGGCGGAAAACCAGGAAAAGGGAATCAACCTCCATCTAAGCCCAATCCTAACCTCCATCTAAGATGTAATGAGCGATGAAGTATGAATGATAACGAAAAGTGATGGTAAATGAAGGATGACTGTCCTAAAAAGAACAGTTTAAAACGACAAGCGTTGTAAAGAATCGTGAAAGCGCAGAATGCAAGATGGTGTCTAGGCATGAACCGAAGGAACAGCAGAGTGACGAACGGGATTGCACGTGAGGACGACCAATGCCACCAAGGACGACTGTGTGTGAAGTTACCCAGCGTTCAATGCGCGCCGGGCGCAGCGAAACATTGGCCCGAACAGACGACATAGATACGGATTAGTTAAACGCATGTTTACATGCGTTAATGTTATACTCCGTGAAAAGTATCAAGGTATAATAGTGAAAGAATTCATTATGTGAATCATAGAACAAACCAGAAGGCGAATATTTTGTTAGTGAACGGAAAACACTTGAACTCACTCCACTGAATGCATAGTGGCAGTTGAAATACGTTTATTGTCCATGAATAATTGAACTGCTCGGCCGAATATACGATAATCTCAATACATTATACATTAATTATGACGAAATTGAGCAAAAATACAATTATTAGAGGACGATACGGTCGGGAGTAGGGGTAGATCAACCACTGCTCAACGGGTTTATGTAAAAAATACCACAACGCTGCGTCAACAGTTTCCGTCAACGCTGTTTCCTTAGCGTTGACTTATTTTTTATATAAAAGAATCCGGGTGTACTAGCTGGGTTACCTATATTTAATCTTCCGTCCATGTACAAGCGAAGGCAGTGTTCTAATATTATTTTTCTATATAAGCTGTTAAATAACCTGGTTGACTCCCCTGCCTTACTAAGTGAAATTCACATAAAAGTTCTATCTTATTCCATAAGATATGACACTCCTTTTGATACTAGTTATCATTCACATAATTATACTTACTTTTCCCCACTTGAACAAATAATGCGTGATGGAAACTCATGTCATAACTTGGACCTATTTTTTTGCTTCTTTGCCTTCTGTTATAAAGTTCCTGAGAGGGATACCGGATAGAATGCTCCCTGATACTTAATTTGCTATTATTTATTTAAATGTGTGATTATTAATCAATAATTACTTCTTGTCCTCCTACTGCGTGATTATTCTGTATTTGTATTTTATTGTTGTTTTGAGGTTTCATAATTTTTACAAAATGTACTTCGTTATCTTTGATATGATACCTCCATTTTATAAAGACATTGGTTTGTAACTGAGCCTTGGCCCATTGATAAATAAATAAGAAATATGAAAAATATGAAAATAAACTTTGGTAGCAACTGTGGCGTACCGAGGAGATCGATTGCGCCCGGAAAATCGTGTCACTACAGTATTGTTTCTCGACAGTTATCCAGGATCCGATACATATTTGGCGTCACATGGACGCGGCCAAAACATTTGGGGCTGTCCCCAATGAGGGACCAAACGCTTATCGGTAGGGCAGACAACGCCTAGCGTCGGTGAAACGCACACAGAACGTTATATGAATCCCTACCACCCGGTCCCACCAAGCGTTTTCATTTCTCAACGAACGCCTATGAACCGCTGTTAAAGCCATTTTCGAGAACACTCAACGCCTGAAAAAAACCTCACCAAGACAATAAGCGTTCACGGAGCGCCCAGGAAACGCCTAAGAATCTTTAAGAACCGCTTACAAAAGGCCTTAAGCGTTCACAATTGTGTTTATTGAACGCCTATTTGAGCAATGGCTCAGGATTTACGACGCCTTGTTGAAGCTTAAAAAAATGCTTAAACAATGTCGAACGCCCTCTCAAAAACCGCCAGGGTAGCCGATAGCTGACATAACAATTCAACGTGATGGAATGATAAAATAACTGCGTTTGTTAAAAGTAACAAGTCCCCGGGTCCAGAAGGAATACCTGCATACGAGCTCAAGGAGTTAGTGCCACAGATTGATCCATTCTTAGAAATTCTATTTAACAAATCATTATCCGAAGGCAAGGTGCCCCAAGACTGGAAAATAGCCAACGTCACTCCGATATTCAAAAAAGGAAATAAAAGTTACCCAGGAAATTACCGGCCTATATCGCTAACGTCACCTTTATGCAAGATCCTTGAACACGATGTCGTTAATAATATTATGGCATTCGTGGAAAATTATAACTTCTTCCATAGCAGTCAGAATGACTTCCGTAAGGGCAGGTCCTGCGAAACACAGCTTGCGCTCTTCCTTCATGATATCCTAAAATTAGGTGAATCAAATGAACATGTCGATGCGATATTCCTTGATTTCAAGAAGGCTTTCAACAAGGTTCCTCACAAGAAACTCGTATACAAACTGCAATCATGCGGAGTTAATAGAAAAATAGTGAATTAGATAAGTGACTTTCTCAGTGATCGAAAACAAAAAGTAGTAATTGATGGTTTTAGCTCTGATATGGTCGAAGTCACATCCGTTGTTCTTCAAGGAAGTGTGATCGGCTTTTTTTTATTCATTATTTAAATTAAATACCTAAGTTCTAGAGTTAGTTGTAAATTCAGATTATTTACAGACGATACCGCGTACTGTGTGATCTACCGTGAAATAATCGAAGACACGGGCTTTGAGGCTCTGTCATCGGGCCTTAACAACGTTCATTCGTGGTGCCAAAAGTAGGGGTTAGAATTAAATATCAGCAAATGCACCACAGTTCACTTCCTGCGAAAGTCGTCACACAAATGCCATACCTATACAGTGGATGGAGTAAACAAAATTTTCAGATCCAGTAAATTATCTAGGAATTGCCTTAACTTCTGACATATCGTAGGGAACACACATACAAAACATATGTGGCACAGCATTACTCGTACTTTTTGTTAAGCGTATAATAGGAAAGTCCTCGGATGAAAAAGTCAAAGAGAGATGCTACTTCGCTCTGGTTAGGCCACACCTCGAATACGCCGCGAGTATTTGGGACCCTGGTCATAAAGATTTGACAAAAAAATACGAAGAAAAGCCGCACGCTTCGTTAAAAACTGATACGAGCGTACATGTAGTGTCTCACAAATTTTAGATGGATTAAGGTGGGAGCCCCTAAAGAGTCGGAGGCTACACTCTAGGCTTAGGTTGCTTGAAAAATTCAGAAGTGATATTATTATTATTTGATATTTTAAAATATCTTGGAATTACTTTATCTTCAGATATATCGCGGGGAACACACACAAAACATATGTAGCACAGCATTAAAGAAACTAGGTTTTGTTAAACGTATAATAGGAAGGTACTCGGATGAAAAAGTAAAAGAGAGATGCTACTTCGCTCTGTTTAGGCCACACCTTGATTTCGCCGCGAGCATTTGGGACTCTGCTGAAATAGATTTAACCATAAAAAAATAATAAAATACAAAGAAAAGCAGCGCACTTCGTTAAAAACTGCTACGAGCGTACATATAGTGTCTCAAAACTTTTGGTGAGATTAAGGTGGGAGCCCCTAGAGACTCGGAGGCTGCACGCTAGGCTTAGGATGCTTGAGAAATTCAGGACTGATACTTTTCAGAGCGACATAGAGAATATTATCATGACTCCTCACTACACATTTAGGTCTAACTGATGCGATAAAATAAGAGAGACACTGCCGAAAGAAAGGTACAAAAATCGATCTTTCCGCGAACAATTAGCGACCACAATGAAAATTATCACCATTTTATCTAAAAAAAACTTTACACGGCTGGTGACCAAAACCCCCTGCCACACGCCCATGCGGCTGCTCACAGGGAATTATGCAGATGTAGATGAATGGGTGCATCCATCGTTTGGACGGCAGCAATGAGAAAATATTTCTTCGTTGTTTGACAAGTGTAGCCACCTTATTGAGAAATGTTAACAGTGGGAACATCAGGATATTTATAGGTACACATAAAAAGGAAAATAATGAATTACAAGCTTGCGCTACTGGTTTCCAACCAATTAGTTTGGAAAAGGTTATTACTCCATGAAAGAACTTAGATCATCTGATGAAAATTGAAAGCGGTGCTGTTATCTTTCTTTCGCCACGTTTAGAGCATATATTAAGGACGTAGGCTTCAGAAAAGTGTGGTTTGTGAATTTGATTACGTATATGCAGACGAAATTCGCAAGCTTTAGTGAAGTCAATCGAATACGGAAAAGCTTTTATAGACCTGGATTTGAATAAGCCAGAGACTTCGAGGTTTTATGCAAGACTATGATTAGCAGAATACTTCAGATCACATGGGTTGGAGTTTACTCGAAGGCTTAAAACTTATTCCCTTGCCACATCCGTTCAACTCAGAAAATCATAGAAATACCCAGAAGCAAGTCGGTACTATAATTATCTTCATATCATGCATAGTCAGTGGTCACAGTTCAAACTGCGGGACACGATAATCCACCGAAGAACATAATTGATTTTACAGGACAAAGAAAGGTAGAAAAATTCTTTCTTCCCTCAAGTTTGATACCATGTACGACAAATAGGTACTGAGTGAGTCAGTAATGAACAATAGTTTTCCGCGGCTTTCAGACAAAGTTTCCTTTCAAAGTTTTTTTTTTTGGTGTTCACCAAGTTGGTGTTATTCCTGAATTAGATTCTCTCGCCTTCCCATCGGGACTTTGGAGATCAATGTGGAGGGCGAAAGTAACGTTAGCGGAAGCAAGCAACATGGTGAACACACAAATAGAACAGGAATCATGTACTTAACTTTATGACTAATTTCGATCACTAACAAAATCCTGGCCAAGAAAAATGGAGCCAAATAAAACAAGAAACTCCCAGTAGGCAGAGCAAGCACTGATTAGTATAAATACACACCTGAAATTTATATGATGTGCTATCCGTTATTTGTTGAATTTTAATCACTACACTGCCACACACCCTTGTTGTGGCATGCTGGGAATTATGCAGCTGTGTGTAGAGTAACGTGTCGCGCAATAAGCCCAGAGGCACTGCATGTTGCCGGATTCCTCGGAAGATTACACACCATTAGTAACTGTTGGGCGCACTCAGAATATTACACGTACACGCCTAACTTTAAAGACACTTCGTATCGCACACACCGTTGCTCACACACAACCCGGCAGTTTAAAGGGCGGGGAAACTCTGTAAACCTTTGGAAAAAGGACTTCCCCTTTGTTTGTACGTGGATCGAGGCTCCACACATATTTTGCTGACATCGATATGCATAATGCACCTCTCCACCATGTAAAAACTAAATCTGGGCACATAAACTTGAAACTTCAATAACCAGATAGGAACACTCGCATTTAACATCGCAAATATTTCAATATTAACACACGTCAATCTTCTCATCACCAGGTCATCTCACGGCCGGACTCTCATCGAGCGAAGAACTTCGCGCGAATCTAGAATGAACTAATGCCGTCGAATATGCTCAGGTTGTCTTGCGTCACTCTCCTGGGCTAATCGCAAGACCATCTATTGGGACACTCAAGTCATATGCCTATAGCCTCGGTTCCATTTTATTTTGGAAAGTTTGACGAAGTTTCTACACAGCGATGGGGGGAGAGATAGTAAGAGACTGGCCGAAATTTGAAAATAAAAGAGCGAAAGGTACCCCATACCCCGATACCTATGTCGCAATGAAAAATTAGCCGGATTAAACTAACAAGAACGTGAAATTTCCCACTCCTGATCATCCGGTCAACTGATACCTATGCACGGGGCAAAAACCGACCATGAAAATAGAAGGAAACAGGAAAAATAAAATGGGAGAGAGAAGGAACGAAAAGATAATCTATGTTGATGGAGTTCCTTCGCGTTTTGCTTTGTTATATTTTGCATTCATTTAAAGAGATAGGGTATTTTTTACATTCGTGCACATAACCTCAGCCAAATTACTTCGTCTCTTCTATTAGCTCTTACACTTAGAGATATAGAGCGGGGTTGAAATAACATCCTCCAGTCATCCGGAAACTCGTGCGTACTTCATCTCGAAACATCACACCTCATTAGAGCTCTATACTAGTTTTATTCGACTCATTTTCGCCCTGACCCAAGGATTCGTAGCAGGTCTCATCGGAATGGGAAACCAGGGAACACTGGCACCCATCCAAGCCAATAAACGTCTTTTAAGAGTTCTCCTTAGAGTGAATCAGGGAGTCTATAAATGTTCTGTCGGTCTGTCATTCGAGGGAGGCCACGTTCTTTGCGCTATAGATGATTGGTCGGTAAATAGATGAGGGTTAGGAAGAAATGGTTGAGTGAAATCTGTCGTCGGCATTAGTTTGCCCTTGAAGAGGTAGAAACGGTATACGTATGTCCTTGGTTGCACATTTTCATAATATTTCTAGTATCATCTATATATGCATCTACATATGGTTGGGACTCACCGAGCACACAGCAGTGGAAATAGTAATACTTTAAACTTTTAAATTAATTAAAGCATGTAATGACTATGAATGAAGTTATGGCCTTTTAGTTTTCGAAATTTAGGCGAAACTAGATTGAAAAATTGTTGGAGTCGTGACATCTTCATATGACTGCAAAGAATTTTAAGAAAGATACAATATAAATATCATTATTTCGCATTTCGAATCAGACCTGTTAACATCGCATCGAATTACTACGAAATATATATGATGTGCTATGAGACTAGGGGGCCAAAATAGCACTAAAGCATTAATATGTCAAACACCAAGTCGGTATGTTTCAATTTTTGTCTAAAATGAATACCGCTAATTTTTTATTATAATACTGCTAATTTTCTGTAATATTACTGTTAATTCATAATGAATACTTGGCGTAACTAGGTGGAATCGATTCATAATGATAAAAAAATAAAGTGACTTAAAAATTAAAGATACTTAGCTCGTAGGCTTCCGCGGATGCAGTGTTGACTGTTTCTTTTTTCGGGATTCATTCCGCGATGTATGTATTGTATGCCGGCGAAAAGCAGCACTTATTAAGAGCATTTGAGAGATACAGCTTCCGACGTGACTACATCTTTAAAACTGCACGGAAAGAAGAAAGAAATTCTCTCGTGGTCCGAAATAAAAATCCCAATGACCCGACAGAAAACAGAGAGAAACCAAAGGCATATGCCACTCTCCCTTATGTGTCTGGAACTACGGAGAAAATATCCTGAGTTCTATCGAGGTACAACGTATTTAGCAGATTCACATGCACGACGAAGACAGGGGACGTACTTCTGAAAGCCAAAAAACCCGCTTCCACGGAACCCCTACGGAGGAATATGTGAAGTTTTGTGCAACTGTGGACATTCATATGTAGGCCAGACATGCAGAGCCCAAAAAATACGCCTCCAAGAGCATCAACAGGCAATTAAAAATAATAACTCCCGCATTTCTGCAATAGCCGAATACCATCTCAGCGGCCCCACTCATAATTTCAACTTTGAGGAGACAAGATTAATGTCTAGGGTAATACGCTATTACCCAAGATTAATCAGGGAGGCTATAGAAATTGCGAAGAGACCGGAGAACGTCAACCGAGAAGACGGTTACACGTTGAGTAGCAATCTTAAACGAATTTTTCAAATTTAAATTCCGGCAACAATGGGAGTCCACACTCATACATATAAAGACAAGCGAGACTAAGAAATCAGTTCAGTTAACCTGATGAAGCTGGCAGGAGGACCAGCGAAATATTGTTTTCACAATACATACATCGCGGAATGAATCCCGAAAAAAGAAACAGTCGATTAAAGATACTTGTTAGAAAAATTCCACAAAATTTTACCGTCAGGAGGTACAATAAAACCTTCCAACCTCAGAAAAATATACACTTACGCAACTCGCGAGCAGGCGGGGGTGGATTGGTTATGTGGGAGAACGTGAAAGAAGTCGAGATGGGGAGGAGAGGTAGGTCGCGTTTTGGAATGGGATGTGGTGCTGGGGGGTGGTGAATCACTTCGGGTGGTGGTCATGCTTAGTCGTGGGGAATGAATGGATAGGGGGAAGGGGGTGCAAAACTAAGTGGCATATCGAGAATCGGTGAATGGGACGGGAAGAGGTTTTCATTCGACAAGTTGGAATATATTTGATTTAGGCGGATTTCTAATTGCTCCCACGCATCCATTTTTCTGCCTTTACAATGCGGAGGGGTGAGTAATCAGAGTCACTCCAGTGACGCAGGTGTTTGGAGAGGTGGGATTTTCCGGCTGCGAAAGAAAAAACGCCCGAATATTGTCTTTGGTTCTAGTTTTAAAATTATTTAAAATTTCCGATGGAAGCTTGGGGTTCCCTTTATTTTTGTTGTTGTTAGGATTCCGAGATTACAATTATTACAAAACGATAAAATGAATGAAATTTTTGAAAGGGAATCAGTGATTTTCAATGACGGAGAGCCTAAAATGTGATTTTTACCCATTTGAGTTTGTTCCACTCAGAACTACTTCCCATTCCCAGACCTGACTTTCCTCTCCTCCTCGTCTCGTCCTCTTCCCCACCAATCCAAACCGGCAAGTATGTATATTTCTCTGAGGTTGAAAGCTTTTATTGTACGTGATGATGCCCTAACGGGCGAAAACGGTTGCATTGTGTTATTAAAAAGATTTTGTAGAATTGACTAAGTCACTGTAATTTTTATCATCAATTTTACTCTTTTATTTATAGATATTACTAATGAGCACACGCATACACATTTCACGCAAATCTGTGCACAAAACAAACAGTGCTCCAGCCACCTGAATGAAATGCGTCTTGAGGTCTAAGGTTTATTGTCTCTGTAGGGTAGATGATAACCCGGAAGGATAGGCGTTAGGATATTGCGCGTCTTTTCCTTCATTTCGCCAGTTATCGGCGGCAATTTCACTGTAGCGCAGCGATCCGGCCCGATCTGGTAGCGGAGCAGACATACTACCCTACCCTTCTCATCTGCATATTAATTGTTGGCGTGATCCTAGTGACCGTGACACCATAGGGAAGTGGTATCAGGCCTCCCAAAATATTTAATATCCGCCTCAGTGCGCCTTCCTGAGTGTAGGCGGCTGGCAGTGGGAGGACGGTTGTAGGTCGCGTGATAAGACAAGGTTGCCAAGGTTTTTCTGAGTTCATGCGGAGTAAATCAGGAGAGGCATAGGAAAATCTACATTAAGGAATATAAGCATAAGGAAAAAAAGGGCAGCTTTTGAAGGCAGTTATACTAGCTCAAGACTTGGCGTTACTTAGTGAAAGATCTAGAGAATTACAATCTGAGCGGAAAATACGGAATGAAAATTAATCTTAAGAAGACTAAAGTTAACAGTTTCTCAGGGGAAAAGGAGGCGAGGTTCACTATAAAAATTGGAGAGCGCAAACTGGGGCAACAAGAACTGCGTAATTCTTTGTGAAGCCTGAAGGAGGAAAATTGGCAAACCAATGTCGATATTTGAATGACAGCAATTTAGCGACGCTAATTATTTATGAAACTTCGGGCGATTTAATCGATGAACCCAGCTACTTAGAACCTTCACTTCTACGGGCATGCCAGTGCATCTACCGACTGGTTTCTGAAATAAGTACTGGTCCAGCTAAGATACTACATACATTAATCGCTGCTACGAGCGAACATATAGTGTCTCACAGCTTTTAGAAGGATTAAAGTGGGAAACTCTAGAAGCTCGGAGGCTACACGCTAGGCTTAGCTTGCTTGAGAAATTGAGAACTGGTGTGTTTCAGTTCTACATGAATTCAATTCAATGTGAAAATGCTCCGGCGAATGCATACTATGAGGATTTCTAAGAGTTTCCATCCGGGAAAAGGTAATGCCTGGGCTACTGAAGACCACGTCATTGAAACGTCGCGACGTTGAAATGAAGTGTCGCACGGGCTGAAATCGAAAAAAGCTGGCCAAAATTCAAAATATGGATTTTTTCAGTCTGGAATACTATTGATGCATATGATGTGTGATTCATTTTTCATAATTATTTCGCATAAACATTATGCAAGGGCCTCAAGGTTGACAAAATTTGCAAAAAAATCCGGAAAGGAGATTTCGCTGAAAATCTCCAAAATAATGAGTCTGCAGAACTTTTTGTAGGAGCTTATTGGAATAAAAGGCGATATCATTTCGAAGAACAGACCTTAGTCTTTGACACTTTAAAATTGTTAATGACATAGAGGGGTATTTGCCCTTTTAATAGGACAAAATGGCGGACCCTATTTTACACTGATTTTTCTGGTTTTAGGTCGAAAAAAATTTAAAGGGACATTTCTAGGTTAGTAGATTTTTAATTGGCACGTTGCACGCGTGGTACGCTGGTTTCAATGTAGGGTTTGGGTTTAAAATTCAGAAAAAAAAGTCATACGGTTCAGCGGTTAGATATTCACCTAACTGGTCAATTTAGAAATTCAAGTATCGATCAAGTCCATGAAGATTAAGCTGATATTGGTCAAAAGGGATCAACGTTATAGGCATATTTTGGGCACAATCAGGCACTATAGCGACAAGAACTCAACAAAAAACGAGAAATCACATATCACCACTACTGGCAAATGCCAGAATATTTTAGATGGATTGGTAAAACAAGTAAGTGGGTGTCAAGGGTTAGAAATCTTCGTGTGATTGGCAGAATACATAGTGATAATAGTTTGTTTCGCAACCAGAAATTTACCATCAAGGTAGGATTTGTTTTATGAGGTGCTTCGACGGCTACGGTCATTCGCACCTTTCTCTATTTTATATTTTTCTAAAAAATACTTTTATTGAAAAATACATTTTAGCAAATCTTGATACGATGTTAGTATATATTGGAAAGGAACGTCATAATTTATTAAAAAGCTTAGAGATGTGTAGGAAACTTATAACGGTGTCTATGTGCTTAAGGTTGTCGTCTAAAGCCTGTTTGATGTCTTCTGGGATGTTTAGCATTCCTCGTACTGCTCTGTATTTATCAAATCCCGTCAAGATGTGCTGTACACTGAGGGATGTGTCGCAAGCCTCACAGCGGGGTGGGATTTTATCCTCTGTGAATAGATATGAGTGTGTTAGAACGCAGTGCCCTATCCTTATCCGCGTAATGGCGACCTCTTCTGCGCGGTTCTTTCTGATAGAAGAGGGCCACGCTGTGATTGACGGTTTTATTACCCGGAGTTTATTTCTTGTGATATTGCTCCATGAGTCTTTCCATTTTCTCCGGGCATCGTTTCTTAACACCGTTCTTAGGTCGTAAACAGGTACCGAAGGGGATGGTTGGTCTACCTCATTCAAAGCGCACTTAGTCGCTGAGTCAGCCTTTTCATTTCCGATTATTCCAGCATGTCCAGGAATCCAAAGAAAAGATACCGTGACTCCTTTGTTTGAAAGGGATAAAAGAGAGATCTGGATATCTTGTACAAGGGGATTGCTGGAAGAGTAATCTAGAATTGACTGTAGAGCGCTAGCAGAGTCGGAGCAAATAATAAATGAAGCGTAGGTGCATGAAATACTTGATAAGGCTAATCTGATTGCAATGAGTTCGGCAGTAAAGACTGAACACATTGAGTTGAGTTTCAGCTTTCGTGTGCCGTGGTAGGTAGATACCACAGCGCATCCGCACGACGTATCTGACTTCGACCCATCTGTATACACATAAATGAAGTCAGGATAGCATCCCAGGATTTCTTTGAAAGAAGCCTGGTATTCCGAGGGCAAGGTGGACGACTTAGGGTAACTCAATAATTTTAGCTGACAACCGGGTCTTGGTATCGACCACGGCGGATATTTCATACACCCAGCAGGGTACGTGTCAGGTAGAGTAAAATCGTTGTTTGCAATAAAACTGTTAAAACGCACACACATTGGCTTAGTAATCTTCGTAAGGTTAAAAATTTCTAAAAATTGTGGGTTAAAAATAATATCAAAACACGGGTGGTTTCTAATAGATAAAATTTTGGCCACATAGCTTAGCATCAGTGCCTCTCTACGAGTATTCAGAGGCGGTTCTCCTGCTTCGGCATAAATACTCAGGGTAGGGGATGTCCGAAATGCGCCTGTAGCCAGCCGTAGCCCTGTGTTATGCACGGTTGTCAGTGGTCTCAGTGTGCTCTCTCGGGCAGATGAGTACACCACGGACCCATAATCAAGTCTAGATCGTATCAGAGCCCTATATAATAATAACATCGTGGTGCGATCAGCACCCCACGTGGAATGGCTTAAAAACATTAAGACGTTTAAAACCTTAAAGCAACGATCTCTTAAAAGGCGTACATGTTCCTTCCAGTTCCACCGGTAATCGAGTCACTCCAAGAAAGCGGATGGAATCGACGAACGGGAGATTTCTCCCGCTGAGATGGAGATTGGGGAGAATATGGATTCCTCGCTTCCGATGGAAATGGACGCATTTAGTTTTCTCCGGAGAAAAATGAAATCCGGATTGTCGAGACCACTTGGATAGTTTATTTAAAGTAATTTGTACCATTCTACTGGCATTCACAAGTTTGGAAGACCGACAGAATATCGCAAGGTCATCGACGAAAAGGGATCCCATTACCGGCGCGTTAACACAGTCCATCACATCATTGATCGCTATTGCGAACAACGTCACGCTTAGGACTGAGCCCTGTGGTACCCCATTTTCTTGAGTGTGTAAGCGAGATAGGATATTTCCTATTCTTACCCTGAAAACCCGGTCCGTCAGAAAGTTTTGAATGAAGACAGGCAAGTTACCCCGAAAAAAACCCCATTTGTGTAGAGTGACTAGTATCTTATGTCGCCATACTCTGTCGTAGGCCTTTTCGATGTCGAAAAAGACGGCGATGACATGCTGGCGTAATAGAAAAGCCTCCTGAATAAAGTTGTCAGCGCGGACGAGGTGGTCCAGAGTAGACCAACCATTACGCAAGCCGCACAGTGTATTGGAAAGGAGGTTGCGCTTCTCTAGGCACCAGACGAGGCGTCGGTTTACCATCCGTTCCATTACCTTGCACAAGCAGCTAGTCAGAGATATCGGCCTGTAGTTCTTCGGATCACCCTTTTCCTTTCCTTGTTTAAGGATAGGGATGACTACCGATTCACGCCATGACCGAGGATAACTTCCCTCTGCCCAAACCTGGTTTAGAGATATGAGGACTTCGGTCAGGACTGGTTCCGGTAGGTTTCGGAGAAAGGCGTTGTGGATGTCATCCATAACTGGGGAAATGTCACGGGATGCGGCGATGGCAGATGCCAGTTCCCACAAGGAGATGGGCTCATTGTAATGCTCAGCTTTTCCACTAGATTTAAAATTTATTGTTTGACGTTCCGCTCTATTTTTAATTTCTATAAATTCTCGATCGTAGTTCTCGTTGCTGTACGTGCTTTGCAGTGAGTGGCCAAATATGTCGCAGATGTTAGATGGTGCTGTTATAATGTCGCCGTTTACATTCACATAACTGGTGGTATTTTCATTACGTGACCCAGTTATGCAGCGGACCTTGCTCCAAACCTGACAGATAGGCGTTCGATGGTTTAAGCTGGACACGTATTGTATCCAGGAGGCCTTTTTTGCTTCTCTTATATCCTGCCTAGCTTTCGCCCGGAGACGCCTGAAGGAGGAAAGATCACGTTCCGTAGGAAATTTTTTAAATATCCGCAGCGCCTTTTTCCTCATCATTATGGCCTTGGCACACTCCTCATTTCACCATGGCACTGGCGGCCGTGGAGTAGTACCTTTGGAACGAGGTACGCTACAATTTGCGGCTTCAATCAAGGCATTTGTGAATTTAACGACGTTATTTTCAGCGTTTAGATTGTTATCGTGAGAAAATTTCATGTATTGTTTGAATCTACCCCAGTCTGCTTTCCCAATTAACCAGTTGTCTTTTTTGATAAAAAGTGGGTTAAAACACCAGTCTTTAAAAATAAATAAGGGGAAGTGATCACTTCCACATAGGTCGTCATGAACGGACACGTGTATCTTAGTCATAAGACTATTCGAACCCAGTATGCTGCTCCAGCTCCTGCTCCTGAGCGCAGAACTCGTACCGGAAGAAGAAAGCGGTTTAGACACATTTTGTATTTGTGAATATGTATGTCAATTTTTTTTATTTTGCAGGGGGATGGTGTAGTGATTCCGCACACTTTACACATTTTATTTGATTTTTTTCTTATTTGCATTGTATTCAATTTATTTGTAATTGTTCAATTGTTTATGTTATTTTCCATGTGAACAAAGGGATTTTGGTTCCTAAGGAAAAACCAATAAAACACTCACCAAAAAGGCTATCAACACGTACTTTCGTGTTCCGGATAACAAATTAATCGTGTGGTTAGAATAAATCTATTCCATCCACAGCGGCAATAGGAGGCGAATGGATGCTTACCGCCATAACACGGGCAGAGCATTGGGCAAGTGGAGAGAAAGATAAGTCATACTGACCGGATGAATAAGGATAGGGCATACGCTGCGATGAAGAAAAAAAACAATACGTTAGTGGAGGTCTCCACCGGTAAAATCCATAGAATTTCCCTTTCTACCATCTCCTCACTATCTTCCCTGATCAGTACATTACTTGATAATAAGTTATATCTCTTAGCATTGGAGAATATTAGTACTGATTACATTGATTTATAATTTCATCGTCGCAGGCTTTTGCTGCAAACGGGAGGAGGAGCCGCAGTGGGCAGAGGAGGGGCCGCGGCCGGCTAAACAAGATCAGCGGCCAGTAGAACAAGATCAGCGGCCGGCCGAACAAGATCCATAGCCGGCCGATTAAGAGCCGCGGACGACCGGCCTGGGCTACGGCGACGGGGCGGGGTTGGGCGGGTTTGGGCGGGGCATGGGGCGGGGTGGGGCGGGGAAAGGGTGGGTGGTGTTTGGAATGGGGGGACAGAGGAGGCTGGGGAAAAGAGGAAGAAGGAGGAGTTTGTTAAGGAGGAGAGATGTGGACGGTATTGATGAGCTGTGGGGGTGGAATGAGCGAGTGGAGAGGTTGGCTTGGGCATATTGAGGGGGGTTGGGTGTTTGATATTTTAATCGATGCAAGCTTTTGTTGTATACGTGAGTAGCCGGAACAGGATGAGCCGCAGCTGGAAGCGATGGAACCGCGGCCGGCCGACCAAGATCCGAGAAAAGTGCGGAGTGCGGCGGGGGTATTTGAGGGGTTTATGTCAGCGGGGTGGGGGAGATAAGGGGGTTGCGGGGAGGTCAGTGGGTTAGGGAGGTCAGGGGGTTGGGGAGGTAGGTGGTTTTGGGAGGTATGTGGGTCTGGGGAGGGAAGGGGGCTGGGAAGGGAAGAGGGTGGAGCCGCGGCCGGCCGACCAAGATCCGCGGCCGGTCGTCCGAGAGGCGCGGCCGGTCGTCCGAGAGGCGCGGCCGGCCGAATAGCCTCTGCCGGCAGGGCTACGGCCACGGGGCAGGATGGGGCGGGGGAAGGGAGGGTGGTGTTTGGAATGGGGGGACAGAGAAGGCTGGGGGAAGGGGAAGAATGAGGAGGGATGTGGACGGCATTGATGAGCTGTGGGGGTGGAATGAGCGAGTGGAGAGGTTGGCTTGGGCATATTGGGGGGGTTGGGTGTTTGATATTTTAATCGATGCAAGCTTTTGTAGCATACGAGAGTAGCCGGAACAGGATGAGCCGCAGCTGGAAGCGATGGAACCGCGGCCGGCCGACCAAGATCCGAGAAAAGTGCGGAGTGCGGCGGGGGTATTTGAGGAGTTTTTGTCGTCGGGGAGGGGGAGGTAAGGGGGTTGCGGGGAGGTCAGTGGGTTGGGGAGGTAGGTGGTTTAGGGAGGTATGTGGGTTTGGGGAAGGAAGGGGGCTGGGAAGGGAAGAGGGTGGAGCCGCGGCCGGCCGACCAAGATCCGCGGCCGGTCGACCGAGAGACGCGGCCGGCCGAATAGCTTCTGCCGGCAGGGCTACGGCCACGGGGCAGGATGGGGCGGGGGAAGGGAGGGTGGTGTTTGGAATGGGGGGACAGAGAAGGCTGGGGAAAAGAGGAAGAAGGAGGAGTTTGTTAAGGAGGAGAGATGTGGACGGTATTGATGAGCTGTGGGGGTGGAATGAGCGAGTGGATAGGTTGGCTTGGGCATATTGAGGGGGGTTGGGTGGTACTGGAGGAGGCTTTTGAAGAATGGCATTAGACCTCCTTACTATTCCAGAATATTATCCCCCCCCCCAATAAAGTTAACCCAGCAAACAAAACACCTATTCTACACAATATCTTGTAATTCCTCACATTTTAATTAAGGTATTGTTTGTTTATCCCAAGCCATTAAAGACTAGGTATTCGATTGTTTTATTTCAGTAGTGAATATTATTATAGTTCAAAAATATTTTTTTATATTATTCAAATCCTCGCTATTAAATATGTACGAGGTTGGGCGTAAAAAATAGCCGGACTGATTTAAAAAAAGCCCGTGTCAGGTCGAACGCTATGCTGCCGAGTCACGTGACATCCCCGCTCTCCATTCCTGCCGAATCATCTGCTGACCCTTCAGTCGGGCCGTGACCTTCGTGTGTGTCAGACCGTGTACCAGGATACCGTCGGAGAAAATGAAACTTTAAGTGAAACTCTGCTAGTCCGCAACAGAAACTCATTCTTTGTTGAAACAAGTGTACAGTGATGAATGTTTATCACGTACTCAGGTTTTTAGTAATTTATACGGTTGAAAGAAGAATGAGAAGAGATTGAAGATGATACATGATCAGGACGACCTTCAACGTCAACGACTGACGAAAACATTGAAAAAATCGTCGATTTAATCCGAAAAGATCGTCGTTTGAGTATTCGCGCAATTTCTGAGAACATAGAAATCGAAAAAGAATTGGTTTCGTTGATTTGGCACGAACATTTCGACATGAGGAAAGTGTGTTCAAAAATGGCGCCCACGCCCCTCACGTCTGAAAAAAGGATTATCGAATGAACAGATGTACACATATCGGAGTAAATATCAGAGAGATGATACCCGATAACGATAGAGGCCCGAGTAAAAGAGCACAGGAAGTGTATTGGGCTGTTCCATCCGGAGAAATCTGCCTTGGCTGAACATAGCCTATCGGAAGATCACATCATCTACTTTGATGAGGCTTAAGTGGCCTCCAAAGCGAATGGATATTGGGATCGTCTCCTTAAAGAAGTCATTGAAATCAGGCCGGAGAATAACAACTTGAACCGGGACTCCGGGTACATCCTCAGCAGGGAATGGAAACCTTTAATGCAAAAAACAACGGAAAAAGGAGACAACAATGCGCCTCGGATTAGACGGATATATAAGCGCAGGAAGAGTCCTGCAAATCTTATTGCTCTGAGGACGATGGAAGGATGTTCAATTGAAACGTAAGTAGCCAAAATTCTTACTCGGCTGGAATCCCGAGAATTATTTTTAAATATGTACTGACACTTTGAAAGCCATCAAAAACGACCCTAAACTTAGGAAAAAGTAAACACGTGATGGATCTTGGTTTTTCACTTATGATCCGGAAACTAGGTGCCAATCAAAGTACTGGAAGAGTCCCAGTACACCGAGACAGAAGGAAGTCCGAATGTCCAAATCAAAATTCAAAGCCATGATCTATATTATCTTGTGGTCCTGTCTACCCTCCGTGAACGAGTAAGGTGACCAAAGACGTGGAAAAACAATTGCTCTTCAGAGCAACGCCCATACTGCACTGGTTGTCGAGTCGTTTTTGGCCGAGCATGGGGAACCCCCTGTTGGAACTTCTACCCTATTCACCAGACTAGGCTCCGTGATGTTTCTGAACCCAAATCCCTCGACATAGCACCAAGTACTCCCGCCAGTGAAGTCACAAGGGTATTTTTAGTGCCTTCCCCAATCCTTGATCTCGGCGTAGAAAAACTCTCGAGGAAACCGTGGACATCTGCCAGAAAGGCATAATACCGTATTCCAGGCTTAAGCCATGAAAGACTTTTGCCCCAATGCTGCATTACAGGCCAGTACGGGTCATTCTTCTGTCAAAATATTTTTTGTGGGCAATTGGTACATCCTCTGACTAATAAATGGTACATCCAAAAGGAAATCTTTGCTAATGATGCCTATGAAAATGATAAGTTCTGTTTGAAGAAGGAGGTAGCCAATTTCAAAAAGGCTAAAGTTAATCAGAAATATACTTTCAACGAAATCCATTCTTGAGTCACCTTTGCACCTGCAATTTAGTACTATGTAAAACTCATCCCACTTGTTCAAAGGCAGATAAGCGAACAGCTACACTGATGCCTCAATAGGACAACCCCTTCCACAAAAAGAAATTTGTTTCTCCTGAACTTGGCTACTTGAGCTAGCCCATAGTAAAGAGAGAACATTATAAAGTATTTCATGTCAAATTAGTTTGAGAATGACTTTTTATAGATACTGTTCACTATACGCAAACAATTTCAACTAATTTTCGTTTTCTTATTTTTACCGTAATTTCTGCATAAATTACCCCATATACCGACCGCTTAAAGTACAGCAGATGCGTGCACAGGGCAACCTTCTCTCTTCGGAAACTTAATTGTACAGACTAAAGCTACATGAGTTCATTAAATTCCGTGCTTTATAGCAACCTCTTAAAGCTTTATCATTATCCGGCGAAAGGCTCACATATCAGGCCCGTCTGATTTGTCTATCTGTCGTTTCTCGGGATAAGGATTTCCCAATTCTTCTTGGGATTTGCAATCGCCATCGCATAACAACTCCTTCCCCTCAAGTTTCGCGGCGATCCCGAATGACTAAGGTAGAGCAATTTGTCACCCAGCAGGACCTTGATCGTTATTGTGACCGAACTTGAACGAAGATATATTATCAGATAGTTCAGTACAGAGTTTCAACTCTCAACTTATCTGGATTCTGTCTGACATCAAGTATTTTTCTGACGGATGGACCTCTCCTCAATCGCCTTCTGATGTGCTTCTCCCAATAGTCCCCACTCGGTAGGAAAGCCATAATTTCATATACAGAGTGGAAGGTTTCATCTTCAAGGGATTTTAACGTGAATATTTTACCAGGAGGAATGCCATCATTTCATGTGTGAAAGGAGGAGTGTACGGGTTCAGCTCCTAGGAATTGTAAATGTGGTGGTTTCCCCTTTTTCTTTCAGGTCGCAATACCCCGGCCGATGTAGGCTGATGATACCGAATGTATCAACTCGATTTCCGCCATCAATGGTGAGATTGATGCCTCTCAGAATTTGGGTAGCATTTCAACGTTGGATTCCTGAGTCCGGATTTTTTTTCTGTCACTTGGTCTCTACGGGAGTCGAACAAGATACCATTGGGCCACTTCGGAGAACTTGGTATATGGCGTTTTTGACCTTAAAGATGATCGCGATTGTAAGCTACTTTCCCGCGATTACAGCCTGGGATATAATATGCGAAGCGGAACACATTTACTTCTGCTCCGTTTACCTACATTCCATTCAGTCCAATTTCTTGTGCTTCTCTTATCGCCTCCTCCAAGTACATGTTGAACAGTTTTGGTGAGGTTGCATCCTCATCTTATTCCTTTGTTAATTATAGCTTCTATTCGTCTTCCGTTCCTCATTGTCACTGTTACGACCAGCTTCCTACATAGCTGATACATTATTCATGTGTCGTTGTAGGTCATTCTGAGTTTTTCCAGCAGCCCGAACATATTGATCCACTCAATATAGTCGGAGGCTTTCTCCAGGTCTACGAGTGTCTACACTGGCTACACACACAGTGGCTTCATCACAGTTATTGTTTTTCCACCATTACACTAAGAGAGAATATGCCCTCGCTGGTACCTCTTTCTTCCGAAACCCAAACTGGTTTTCCGATAGGAATTCTTCAATTTTTCTTTCCATCCTTCGGCTTATTATTCGTGCATATGATGAATAGTGGCACAAGACTCAAGGTTCGGTGCTCCATATTTCTCAGTCCTTGTCTTCTTCGGTATGGTAATCATCACCCTTCTTTGGAAGTCCCTTGGAAGGTGTCCGCTTTGGTAGCAATTTTTAATTATTTCGTGCAGGCTGTCCTTGGCTTTTCTTCCGAGCACTTCGATGATTTCTCCAATGATGTTGTCTGCGCCAGGTGCTTTTTTTCATGAGGTCTTCCACTGCTCTATCGCATTAGCTCCTCAATGTGTGTTGGCCCTGGTCGTCCTCGTCGACCTCGGTTTCGTCATTCATAATCTCCGATGTTATTCATGGCTTCGTGTCGGCCCTCTGGCTCGCCAGTAGCTTATCTGCTACTTCGGCGAATGTCCTAATTTTCTTCGTCGCCCATTTCTCCTTTATTCTCTAATTTCTTATCGACAGCGCGGCGAATTTTTCTTTGCTCCCTTCTTCAGCGTGTGTGTGTGCATCTTGGTTCAATCAATTCAGTGTTCAATCTTCTCCATTTTCTTATATTGAGGGGGCTCTCCATAGCCATTAGGTTCTGGTCACTGTTTATATCCGCACCAGGATAGACGTTGCACTACTTTACTTGGTTCCTGTATCTGACCCTCTTTTTGGTATGTTGAAGTATATTCTGGTATCTATCACGAGTACCTCCAACAGCAATTCTGCTCCAAAAGTGTTAGCTACTTCCATACTCTTCTCATAACACAACTTTACCAGTCTTTCTCCCTTGACATTTATTTGTACAATGTGAAAAAGCCTACATTATTTCCTTCTTTTCCCCCTGCTACCACTGCGTTCCAGTGTCATTTTATGATGAGGCGGGCATTTCCCTCCAACACTCCAATCTTTAAGTATGAATCTACAATCCAATGCTGTGTCAGCTTTCCTGCTGCCATAATCGGAATATCGAATCCATCTATGATTGCGCCAATGCAGATTTGTACTGCAACTTTCTCGCAAACTGTCTATTCTTGTAATTTTCACCATTATATAAATCACATTGGCGCTTTGGTTGCCATCCTGATTCTTCATATGGATACAGCAAAACTTATGACACTAGGTCCATATTTGGGCTCAAATATTTCATCTAATAGTAGGACTTGCTTACGTATTAAGTACTCCATGGGCATGTTACGATGCCTCTCTCGAAAGGAGGCTTCATCATTGATCCCAGAGGCATAGCAGTCTCATTCGCAACAGGAGAATTTTCCGACGTGGATGTGCTCGTCGATCTCATTCAGCGCCATATTCACAACTGGTATTCTCCGACCACTTTCCTCGTCTACCTCCTTTTCACGCTACATTACTTCTCGTATGATCCCAGACGTATACACCAACCTGTTATTTCGGCGCATAAAACTGTGCAACAACTGTATCACTCAGTGCAGGCACCGTTCACTTTCAAGCAGCTCTATCCTTTCTTACGTGGTCTCAGATGAATCGATTCCATCAAGCGGAGCAAACGTGCATGTAGCTCCCTGCACTGCTTCTTCATGTGGCGTCTTATAATACGTCTGTCCTTGTACCTTAATGACTTATGGTTTATGTCCAAACAAATCCACAATGGTCGCACCTATTGAAGAAAAATGCCCCCTGTTGTAGCAGCGAACATTCTCTCAAGTTGCAACAAGAAGAAAGTTTTCCATCACCGGGATACACCTTTACTAAATGCCTACCTCCACAAAATTTATGTTCCAGGTTGAATGTGCCACAATCGTGAGATCAACTACATCTTCATCACTGATAGCTTCTTCCCTCAAACGACCTTAATCCATTCGTTGATCTCACAGGTGATTTATGGAACTCTCTCGGCTCTGCAGTGTAACAGATTAAGTATCACTATGATGACCAGCGTCACTGTTCCGTCTACTCTCAACCATCTCCATGGATTCATTTTGCCTTTTCACATTGTGTCGTACAGCATCAGAAGTCAACATTATTTCCCGCTTCTCAATGGATTTTCTGAGCCTTTTCACAGCTTCCGGCAGCATCAGCAACCAACTTAGTCTCCTTGTTGTCATTCTATGAGTTTTTCTAACCCTGTCGCCCTCACTTCTTCTCTCCAACTTCTTGCTTTCCATTAAAATAGTTAAGATACTCTTTTACAGCATACTAAATACACGCCTTCAGACGAAGAGTAAAGCTGAGAACACAAATCATCTCGACGAAGCAAAATCATTGTTAATTGTTTATCGAGAAAACACAGTAAACAATGGTTAGCAACGATGGCTAAAATACAAAAGGAAACACGTGAATACACTCCGAAAGGGACACAAATGAACGATTTTTGAAGTTTTCGTCTGTATTCTCATTTTATTTGCCCTTTCATATATTTTTTCCTTTCATCCATACATATATTTTCGTTCAATATAATCTCGCCATAAGTCACTATTTACACGTTCCAGTTTCCTTTCCATTACTGACGCCAGTCGATGACGTCACATTCAAGGAAACGCCGTGTCCGCGTTTACACGGTATATTTTCCGTTCCACTCCGAGCGATAAAAAAAATGACAATCAAGTACCGATTTAAACCCTATTTGAACGCGAATCAATGTACGACATTTATCAATAGCATGAGATAAATTTTTTTTGTTTGAAATTACCAGTAACGATATTCGTAAATGAATTAATAGACACATGAGCAATTTTCATGTCAATATTCTTTTTATTGCAACAATTGTCTTCCATGGCCAGTGAAAATGCTGTGCCAACAATGTCAGCTGGTGGTACATTTCCAGCCAGCAAAATATTAATTCGAATTTCCTTCGCAGGCTCTGGAATGAAAAATGCAAAGAAACAAAATCTTAGAAACGACCGTAAAGAGAAAATGAAACATACGTTCAATGGTATCAGGCTCAACTATGTGGAAGTTGATATTCACAAATGAAACCCCCCCTCCTAGCACCCATTCTTCCACCCCTCTCCAACCTCCCCCAAGACCCTTCCAGGTATATATTTGCTTGAATTTTAAAATTTTTTGTACTTGAAAATGATCTCTATGTGTCGAAACATGTCGTACCAAAAAAATAAATCAGTGGAAGGAAACGAAGTCGTTTTTTCATTTGAGAAAATGAAACGTTAAAGACGATATGGAATTGGTGGAAAGTACATCTCACCGGCATCTAATTCAGCCTGCTCCCTGATTCCCTCCATTAGTACCATCTGAATTCGTCTTTTAATTTTATTGTAAAGGGCTTGATTTTTTATTTCTTTCATCTCTTCGGCCACGAAACGGCCAAATAACTCTACTTTGGACCCACCGGCCATTTGTAGGCTTTGGGCCATCGACAAGGCATTTCTCGCCTCGGCGACCAAGTCGTCCGTCTTTCTTCCCATCCTCTGTTGAATAAATGACAAAATGATGACGGAACTATATCATTGTACCATATAATACAAGTCTGGGTATATTATTCCGAAAGTACCTTCGTCGAAGCGCTCCGTCCGCATTCTTCAGACGTTGCAGGGGGTGGTGTTATTTTAATATGGTTCGAGCATGATGGCAAAGGCTCTTGTAAAATCTCAGTCTAAAATTTTGGAAAACATTTAAGGAATTATTTCATTTCCTGAACGCAATCTTATTGTTTTCTGAAGAAGGTAGATAGTTTTACTAATATTTTAGGTTTTTGAAAGGCAATCACTAGTCATTAGGTACCTGTCCACAACTTGAGACACTTGGTCTCGTTTTTGTGCATATTTCCAAAAACTTTAACTGGTTGTAGCACCATAGCTTTGGCTCGTATAGATCGTCCACCCCCGCACCACTCTTCTTCTTCTTCTCCTCTAGAGCCTTCTTCTGGGCATACTGAGATCGGAGGCTCTTAATTTTTGACTTTATGTCCTCTAATGTCACAGGCTTCCGGGTGGCGATGGTCTCTCTTATTCCCTCTAGAATCTCCTCTCTTTTTATTCTATTAAAATATCTTTCATCGTGCACATCGTACAATGAACGCGACTGTTCGTAGAGTTCAATAAGATGAAGAGTATCCTCTTTCGTCCACATGATAAATTTATCACAAACAGACACCGCGATGTGGAATCGTTGCTAGCCACCGCTTGTTGTTGATCAGAATAATACCGCCAAAACAGAAAAAAGCGCAAAATAATTGAAGACAACATCGTTATTCGGTCTTTGTTTTACTTTTTCCGGCTCGCGCCAATTTAAGATTCAAAGGTAGATAGTGAAAGGTAATGGCCCCCCAACGAGGTGCAGCAATTTTAGCTGCTGCAGCAGGTGCAGCACTATTAGCAGTTGAAGTGAGGGAGAGGAAAAGGAGGCGCCGCAACTGCTGGGTCAAGAGATGGGAGGAGCCGGAGGGTAGAAAAGGGCTCACATGTTTTCCTCGTAAATGAACTGAGGTTGGAGGACAAAAATTCGTTCAGGAATTACTTGCGAATGACTGAAGAAACATTCATTAAGCTATTGAGTTACGTTGAGCTCAGTATTAAAAAAAAGAAACCTGAATGACGCCTTTCAGCAAGCAACAATTTCAGCAAGAGAGAGATTAGCTGTTACACTAAGGTTTCTTGCCACAGGAGAGAGCTTTCTGAGCATGATCTACCAAACTAGATTGTCCAAGTCGTTCCTCAGTGGCTGCATCCCAGAAGTTTGCACTGCTATTTACAGGGCTCTTAAGGCAGAGTACTTTAAAGTACAAATGAATACATATTTCTGTAGGCGATTATAACTTATTACCTTAATGCAAGATCTAACATCTCACCTTTCGTATATTTTTTATCCTTCTCAGACATTATCAATGGAAGGATGTAATCAATACTAGAGTTAAATGAATTATTTAACCTAGAGCAAGTTGATACACACGAATTTAGCATATGGTTCTTCGTTTGTGAGATGATATTGAGCATAAGCAAACAGTTGCAGACAATTGTGCCTTATCAATAATTTATTTTGAAATACATATATTTTTTCATGCGCATTTACCATATCATACTTTTCATTACAAACACTTTTTCATGCCTTGTAAACACTAACTCACTTAAAAAATGCACTTTGTCAACAGTTTCCATCAACCAAAGAAGAATGGTGTGCCATTGCGGAAAACTTTCACAATAGGTGGCAATTTCCCAACTGCTTTGGATCTATTGACGGGAAGCACATCACTTTCCGCGCAGCGAGGGCCGATGGAGCATTTTACCGAAATTACAAAGGAACGGACTCAATAGTGCTTCTGGCATTGGTGGATGCAAACTTAAATTTTATATTTACAGATATCGGCTGTAATGGTCGTTAAATGACACGGCTGTCCGGCACCTATCACATCTTATGATGGTGATTGAGGAGGCAGAAAGGCATCTTCCAGCAGATAGAATAATTGGGGTCAATAGGAAACTGCCATACGTGATCATAGGCGAAGACGCATTTCCTCAGCAAAGACACATAATGACACCCTTTCCGTTCTACACAAGTCAGACGTGAAAAACTTTTTAACTACCGACTCAGTAGAGCTAGGAGGACCGTTGAGCATGCTTTCGGTGTATTAGCAAGCAGATTCAGGGTGTTGTTATCTTCAATGGAAAGTGGAAACAGTTCAATTGGTGGTACAGGCTAGTACCGTACTGCACAACTTTGTGATGGCTAACAGCCACAATACACAGAAGACAGCACAGATATGGTCGCATTGCAGTCGCCCTTGTTACTTCCACAAAAGCTACATAAAAATCTTTAACTCTGAGAATTCCCTTTAAATCGAAATTACTATTTTTCGCACACACGTTCAAAATACCAAGTTCCGCCTCAGCAGTAGATCGATTAGTTCACATTTCTAAGAGTAAAAAATAAAATTCCGAGTCGTCTTAACTAAAAAAGTTGATACTAGAGACGCCAGGTGAGTTGGGTGGTCTCAATTGAAACTGAAAATTAAGGAGGACGAGTATGCCTGGGAAAAGTTGTTCCTTTGCTGTATGAAACAAGAGGCTAATGCGGGGGGGAACCACATTGGATATTTCAGTTTTCTGAAAGATTCGCTTGCAAGGAAAATTGTGGGTGAAAGCATGAAAGAGGAGAGAGAGCTGGAATTCAGATAATGGGCACGTGAGCTTAGTATATTTCAACTTACAGGACTTAGAAAGAAATATACTGACCGGAATTAAATATTTGAGATCTAGAAAATTGTAAAAAACTAAAGCATTCCACCTTTGTATTTGTAACATCACCGAAATAAATCGCCGTATGATCGAGAGAAGCGTAATGAAATGAAAAAAATGAAGCGTAGGTGAAAGAACTTCAAGAGGCAAGTGGAACCGCTCAGGGCCGAAGTGTACTGCCGAGCTGATGATAAATGATTGTAAATTTTGAGGCAACGAATGCTTCAGTTGTCAATTGTAATTTAGTCAAGTTATGTTCAATTATTTATTGGAACTTGTCGAGGGAACTAACGACGACAAGTAAGCGGCTCTTCTCAAGAATAATTTCCATTTGCTTGAGGACTTCAATATATGTTCAAATATTGATGTTATGACGATTGTATATATTATTTACTGTGTACCACCAAAGAGGGCAGCAATGTATACGTTGCGAGGTGAGCCGGAGCTCCGTTTTAAAATACGAGCTCGGTCTACCGCTACATCCGTGACTATATTGCACTTATAAGTGGATTGGAAAATTAAAATGCGTCTTTGGGACTACGAACTATTTGATTTTTTATCTACATCCCTGGAAGAACCACCAATATACAGTTTTTAAACGAGTGAAATAAGTATTCTCAACCGAATAATCATGCTACAAAGTTTAAATCATGTAAATTCAGTTGCATTGCGTAAGTGTACATGTGCAATCATTAATTACAACCATTACGTTTAAAGCTTCGCCATCCTCTGAAAAACTTGGAATTGCTTTTTCCATTATATATTTAAGAAGAATATGCCGCAATTACTTAAGAAAGCAACTTTCCTCTGCCAGGCAGTAGTAGTAGTAGTATTTAGTTTATAGGAAGCGTCGACAACATGGTCATTTTGCACCACTACACGTCATGTTTATAAAAGAAATATATATGTTACATGTTGGTATTAAAATAAAATTGTTAATATGTACTCTTAGTCAAAATTAAAAATAAAATAAATTTTACATCCTTAGAATACTGTTAAAAAGGCCAGTTTCATTTAAAAATGATAAAACGTGGTTGAGAACATCTGAGTCATCGCCTAGGATCGACTTTATGTCTCCCGCTAACTGCAGCCTGCTACGCAAGCATCGGTATTTGTCACACTCCGTCAGGATATGCCGCACGCTGAGAGGGCAGTCGCAGTCATCACAGCGGGGTGGTCGTTTCTCCTCGGTGAAGATAAAGGAGTGAGTCAAAGGGCAATGCCCTATCCTCAAACGTGTGATGACCACTTCCTCCCGGCGACTCTTCCTGACGGATGTGGTCCACGCTGACACTACCGATTTCACCCCGCGAAGTTTATTATTTTCTAAGTTCCTCCATATAACTTTCCACTCTTCTAGGGCTACCTTTCTCAAGATAGCCTTAAGGTCCTCGTATGGTACCAGCGTCAGAGTTATTTCCTCCAAGTCAAGTGCCTCCTTCGCCAAAGCGTCGGCTCTTTCATTTCCAGGGATACCCACATGCCCTGGGCCAGGCCATTCGAGTCTTATTCATCTGCTGTGGTATTCAGTACATGACTGCATTTCAACAAATTTTGATTAGAGCCGTGTTTCATATTCTATTAATACTATTATATACTGGTAGCATGAATTTTGTTACCCTTCGTTTATTAATACATTGTCATTACATGCTCTACCTAAGCAACCCTTCCCAAGTAATTTCCAATATCTAGAACACAGATCTAATAAATATTCATTTACCATAAAAATATTATGATATTATTACAATAATAGCGAAATTTTCCGCAACAGCTGGCCGTTTTCCTTTAGTACTAGGCAATATTCATACCACAAAAGTTGGGCCTGTGACATCAGCACGAGTCAAGGCATACTGAATGATGCCTCGAAAATATTGGAAGTGGCCCTTCTCAAGGTAGTTTTAGCAAGATATCATTTCCGCAATAATTCAACGCATTTGGACTCATCATAAAGGAAAATATACATCTAAGAATATTGATATTCTAAAAAAATAAAAGAAATGGCTACAAAATTCAGTGGATCAGCAATATTCAGTGGATTATTTTTTCAATTAGGAAACTTAAATACTTTAAATAATGTAGTGATAAACACAAGAGGTATAAGTTTTATTTTGTCTTCTTTACTTCTTTATGAAAAATTGTTATGCATTCATTTTTTTTAAATATGATATGTACGGAGTTTCTCCTAAAGATTGACTTTTTTGGGTTTTGAATATTGGTTGAATTTTAATTTTTTCCAGTTATCACAACACAACACGTTATTGTTCATGGGGTATACAAAATTCATGCAATTTACTATTTCCATGTATTGTATTACTGTCGTTACACTGTACTCATTGTGTCGGCAAATTACTGAATTAATAAAACAAAAATATCTCTCCACTTTCCAAATATACCAAAATGTTTGCCACTTATCGCAGTACTTTTCGAGGTATTTTCCAACAAATACCAGCATCTTTAAGTGTAATAAGATGCTAGTACGCACTCCAGGGATTTTATTATAAAAATGAGGAATTTCTAACCCCAGATCTCGTCAGAAATTAAACAGTTGTTTCCCTGCCATAGACCTCGCTGTAAAACCTGCCCCCTAATACGTAACCTCTCTACTATCCAAAGCCCTAACAACCAGACCCCATTACCTATCTCTTTCCATGGCAGCTGCACCTCTTTTAATGAGTATATCTCCTTCAGTGTAAAAATGCCCCTCATTTTACGTTGGGGAAACTAGTAATCCCTTATCCATCCGTATGAACGGCCATAGATCCTCTCCTCCCAACTTTCCAGTGGCAAAACGTGCCTCAACCCACTATCTTCACTAAGACTCCTGTTTCTATCTCACCATCCTCCACGCCCTCCCGGGTGATGCTCCTAATATCAAGCTCTGGAACACTGAGATGCCAATAATCTGGTACAGCAAAGCTTACCCCCCGCACTTAACTCTCTGTTTCTTTGCCTCCCCCCTTCCCATCATCACTCAACCGGCCCATAAACTTTCCCTCACCTGAATTAGCCAGTCGTTCCACTCTTTCCCTCCCCACTCCTTGTCATCGCCCCTCCATCATAATTTCTCTGTTACATTGTTGCAACCCCCCATTCCTTCCCAGTTCTAGTCGCCTATCCGTCCCCTTTCATCATCTTTACTTTGTCGCAACTTTTCCCTCTGCTCAGTCAGCCAGGGTCAGCATCATTAACCTCCCCAGATTACTCTGTTACACTGTTGCAACTACCCCCCCCCCCCCGTGCTTCCCCATTCTAGTCGCCTCGCTTTCATCATCATTATTTTGTTGCAACTTTTCCCTCTGCCCAGTCAGCCAGGCCCAGCATCTTTAACCTTCGAGTTACCCTTTTCACAACCTCCCCTATCCACCCCTCATTGGATCAGTTACACTATCTCTACGGCTTAAGAAGGGCTAAGGCCCGAAACGTCCAAAGTAAGGCTCTTTCTCTCTATTCTCTTCTTTCTGAACCCCTGTTAAATTCTTTTTTTATTGTGTTTGTGGCCAATTGGCGACGTTTCCTACAGTTAATGTCATTATTATTCTAGATGTGTTGGAAATTATGCGCCAACAATACTATTGGATTTAACCGACACAAGATTGGATGATGGTGAGTTTTTCAGTTCAAAAAGAATGCTGGATATATAACTTGAACAATTATATCATTGATAGTATACCTATAAGATTTAGTTATTGTACATAAAATTAAATATTACACTGTGAAATTATTTGCGATAAGTATGTATTTGTGATATAATATTACTGCCTGTATCGGCGAGTAATTGGCCGAAAACCTCGCATATCTCAGCAGCTGAAGTCACAATATTACCACCAACATTTAGGTACGTGACCCCCAGGTGATGGTGATGGCCCGAGATACTTCCCACTTTACGTCACACCTGTGCAAGTGGTGTCCTGCAATTCACACTCGACACAAATTCAATCCAGGAAGCTCTTTTTGCCTCTCTCACTACATGTCGTGCATTTGCTCTCAAGCGTCTGAAGGAGGCTGGATTGGTTTCCGTGGGATATTTATTAAATATCCGCAACGCCTTTTTGCGTGGGGAATTTTCGCTTTTGCGCAGTCATTATTCCACCACGGTACTTGCGGTTTCGTAGAGGTACCGCGAGACCGTAGTAGTCAAGCGCGTGCGGCCTGTATGATGCTACAAGTCAACCTATGAATATTTTCAACACTATCTCGGGTTTCGTCATGTTTAAAGGTAAAATAACTTTTGAACAGCGACCAGTCAGCTTTCCGGATAATCCAGTCGCCCAAACGAATAAAACCTGATTTAAAATGGCGCTCCTTGGTGATAACTAGTAGTAGTGAAGGTGTTAATAGGGTGCGTCGACGACATGGTCATTTTGCACCACTACACGTCATAATTATAAAAAATAAATATACGCTGCATGATATGGTATTATAATCAAGTACTTGATATAAACGATGAGTCAAAATTAAAAATAATTTTACATCCTTTAAATACTATTAAATAGGCCAGTTTCATTTAAAATTCGAAAACGCGGTTGAGAACATCTGGGTCATCGCCTAGAATGTACCCCAGGTCTCCCACTAGCTGCAGCCTGTTACGCACCGCCCGATATCTCTCACACTCCGTCAGGATATGTCGAATGCTAAGAGGACAGTCGCAGTCATCACATCGCGGTGGAATTTTCTCTTCGGTGAAGAGGAAGGAGTGGGTCAGAGGGCTGTGCCCTATCCTCAGTCGTGTTATGACGACTTCCTCTCGGCGACTCTTCCTGACGGACGAAGGCCACATTGACACTTCGGGTTTCATGCTGCGTAGTTTGTTCCCCACTTGGGAAGTCCAGTGTTCTTTCCATTGCTTCAGAATGACGCTCTTCCACGCGACCCTGAGATCGTCCGCAGGTACCAGCAATGTCTCGGGTTCTAAATCGGATAGATCCTCTTTCGCCGCTCTGTCTGCCTTTTCGTTTCCGCGTATTCCCATGTGCCCTGGTACCCACATGAAAGTGATCTTTACACCCCTTAAGTGGAGGGAGCGAAGGGCGACCTGTATTTCCTGAGCAATGGGATGTGACGGAGAGAAACGGGAGATGGTCTCGAGTGCGCATACGTGGCGGGAAATGAGGGCGTGCACACCGAAGCGAATCCCGCACGGCGGGGCGCGGGACCGCAGCGAATAAATTTCGGTTCGCGGCGCGCAGTATTTCCCGCGACTGAACAGAAGTGTGAGAATGTCGACGGAAGAGTTGATTGAAACGGTGAAGTATCCCCTGCTCTACAACCTGGAGCACCCGGAGTACAAAAACAACAGGAAAAAGGACCTTGCATGGGAGGAGATAGCGTCACATTTTGGATCGACTGGTGAGTCTTAAAAATTAATGCATAAATGGCCATTACATCGTTATCGTAACCAAACGAATTGACTAGTATTTGATTAATTAACAAACAGTCGAAAGCAAAATTTGTTATCTCGAGTCGAAAGTGCTCATATCTAATGACGCAGACATTAGCTCAATGCAAATATTTAGGGCACATACGAACATAGGGCACATTACGAGCATATATTTGTATACCGATGGTATCTACGAATTTTTCATCGATTATGGAAATTCATTAGTTATCAAAATTTTACAATACTAGATTTTCAAACAGAACATATCATCATAGAGGACTTTGACCGTAGGACAATTGGTATCCATTCCTAATTTAAGTACATGTTTGTGAAGCAAATATATGTACTGGACACGAAACACGTAAGAATGGAATTGAAATCATCTTTCAGTATTTTGGGAAATCCAATTGGGAGCATGACGTAGCCAAAGCTACGTAGCTATAAAGTCAATCTATAGAGTCAAACTCATTCTAACCCATCGACAACAGTCTATTATTTGATGGCTATTCAAGGATAAACATATTTATCGAACTAAATGCTATTTTATAGTACGTCATAAGCGAGTTAAAATTGGGAAAATATTTCACAGACTTCCACTGACGCGAAATGTGTAATCTTGCTGACAGGTGTTTCTGCGCGAACAGAAATCATCGCGGTAATCCCTTTGCACCCTCAGGAGGAAAGGCTTGACGGACTACTTTGTTGCACCCAGCGCCGTCTTTACGTAGCTTCCCCCATCCTTTCATAGCAGTGCGTAATCAAAGCCGTTCATAAGGAGAAGGAATGGAGACGGATTGGTTTCGAGTCAATGTAACCGAACGAGGAATTGAGTAACAACCTTTATTTCAAAGCACGGAAATCGAAACACATTCACAAAGATACCTTTTGTCACAACACGAAGACAATTAAATTGAATAAAAAAGAAAGAGAATACTAAATGGTGTGAAGGACAAGAGAAGAAGAGCAATGAGTTCACGCTACTAAAGGTATTAGCTTTCAAAATAATTAACAAAATTGTCACGAACTTGGAAGGCCATGCCTGGCGCTCGTCAAACTTCATTTTCTAAAACATTCAAAGCACCAATAGTTGTTTCCGGTGGCTCTAAGTAATCACTTTACACCATATCACACTTTTTGCTCCTCAAAAAGTCATGCGAAACACAAGTTGTTTTCACAATTAGGCTAAAGTCTTTTACATGAATCTCTATTGAGCGATAGAATAATCGGCATTTTTGGGCCAATATTCCAAAGGCATTCTCCACTACTTGCCTAGCACTACTCAGTCGGTAATTGATGTTTTCCTTTCGCCTATCCTCGCGTGACTGCCTATACGGAAATGGCCTCATTAAGTAGGATTTTAATCCAAAGGCTTCATCACCAATTAGTACATGCGGAGTTAGGAAGTTCTGCCCAGGGAGATTTTTCGGGCCAGGAATGTTTAGCGTCCCTTGTTCCAATCTTCTTCCCATGCACGAGTCCTCAAAAATGCCGCCGTCACTATTTTTTCCGTATCCTCCAACATCGAATCATATAAATCGGTAGTCTGGTCCAACTATTGCTAGTAAAACAATAGAACATTTTTTAAGATAGCAGAAGTGCTCTGAACCGCTATTCCGCGGACATTTGATGGTCACATGCTTTGGGAATTTCCAGGTTTCGTAAAATCCCTTAGCCGCACTTTCCCATGTGTTGAAGGTAGGCTCAGGCATATAAATGGGCTGCAATTTATTCCATATTGCCTCACAAACTTTGTTCACAATTATGCTCACTGTCGAAAATTCGACACGGAAACTGTGCCGAATCGTTTTAAATATATCGCCTGTGGCCAGAAATCTGAAATAAAATTACGACATATTTTATATATGCCACATAATTTTTTAATATTGTATTTTACTAGGTGAAGCCACAAAGAAGAAATGGAAGAATCTGCGAGATACGTATGCAAAACATCTGAGAAGCATGAAGACGACTACGGGTCAAGCTTTTAAGAAGAACTACAAGCAGTGGCAGTGGGCAAATTTAACGGAAGCATTTAAACCGTACATGGCATTTGCGAACACGGTGTCTAATGTGAGTAATCCTACTTCGGTGGAAGAAGGCAAAGGAGAGGAAAACCTGCAGACCGACGCAGTAGCTACTGATGATCCCGACCGGCCCAAAAATTCTGAATTGGAAGATCCAGAATCTCCTCCAATAACAAAGGCTCCTCCAAGGAAAAGAAAGGCTCCCAGCGTTTCTAATGAGAGAACATCAGTGGACAAAGTGCTGGATTTTATTCAAAATAAACTCCGCCATACTGATATGGACGAATTGGAGCATATATTCATAGGTTATGCAAAAACAGTGAAGAAATTTTCTCCTCGCAGGCAAGCTCTTACCAAAATGAAAATCGCACAAATTATAATGGAAGAAGAGCTCCAGCATTTAAATGAACTGTCTCATTCAGTGTGTCCTCCTTCTGAACAAACGACTACATGTAATGAATTTGAAAATCAGAACGCGGAAAGTAGTGCAAAGGAAATTAATGAGAGTATTGTAGTCAGTGATGATAAAACATTAGCGGAACTGTGAATTTTTTTAATGTATACCATACTTTATGGATAAGTAGGCCCTTTGATAAGTCATTTTATGGACATACCTTATAATTTCATGCCATCAATCACCTTATGCCTCAATCAGTTTTTGTTACTTTCTCAAATGTACTCGTAATTGAAATTCCTACCTGGTTCTTATTATTAACAATAAAAATTATTATAATTTCTGCAGAGTTATAATTTTACCTCAGAGTAATCATAAGTCGTTCCTCGGGAGAAATTGCCTCACGGAAATTGGTGTGCTCCTTCCGAATATCATCTTCAATTAAACTCAAAATTTCCTCGAAGCATTCGCTGGTCATTCGGAAATAGGTGTAAAATCTCTTTTCGTCCTCTCTTAGCTTTGACATTAGAGTGATATAAACATAGAGAGCGCAACTTCGTTGCGTGCTCTATGTTTATATCATGCACCCATTTCCTTTTTCTCCTATGGGTGAATAGGATCAAATTTGTAGTTATTTCAAATATTCCTTATCACATGTCAATAAAGAACCAGGTTATGAACTACAGTAATATATTTATATTAATTGAGGACCCCAGAAGTCAAGGGGTATAAGTAACAAAACCATTGTTTGGAAAAAACTTAAGTCAAAGTTGAAAATGTATGGTAAAACCCACTAAGTAGTTACGAGGCATTACCCTAGATAGCAGTACCTGTCAAGAAAATCACTTGGATCCCTTT
Source organism: Ceriagrion tenellum (assembly GCA_963169105.1). Classification (NCBI taxonomy): domain Eukaryota; kingdom Metazoa; phylum Arthropoda; class Insecta; order Odonata; family Coenagrionidae; genus Ceriagrion; species Ceriagrion tenellum. The sequence continues at coordinate 32,749,125 of OY720641.1, forward strand.
ACCACCTTAAAGATTAATATCTTCACATCCCATTCCTGTACCTAACTTATTTTTTTCAATAATGTCACTTTGACCCCTTGACTTCTAGCGTCCACAATTTTAATACCTTTCTCGATCTTTGTCTTCGGCTAATGCTAGTAGAAGGAGAATTTCCTCTTCCTCTGATGAAATGTCCATTTTAACTTGTATTGTACGTACGAGGAGTATTAAGAACACGGACAAGCTCACAGAGTACCAACGTTTTCAAATGTGGCTGACGTATCTTTTCTTCGCGTTTGAATGCTATGTAATTCAGTCCCTCGTTCTAGATAATTTTTCACTATTCGTAATTTAATTTGTAGTTCGTCTGTCATTGATTTTCTAATGAATCAGTCTAACTTACACTAGCAATCTGAGTGAGTTTTTTCGTCTAATCCATTAACCACATACACGCTATCCTGGAGACCGATCCGACTTAGTAAACGAAATTTAAGAATCTTTACACACTTTCTGGCAACTCAAACCGGCATATTCGCGGCAATTCTTTTCCACGGATCTCAAAATTATGATAGTTACATTGCAGTTTGAGCAGTTTATTTAAGTGTCTTGAGACTGTGATAGCGAGAACATTCACTTTGTTGTGTTTACTTCGGCTGTTCGGATTTTTCCCGCGTTCGTTCATATTTGTGGACTACAGTTTCGCTCGCGTTCCAGAAAGCGTCGTCAGGTTGTGTGATTGCTCGAATAGCTGTGTTAGCAGCGTTTTAAATCAAATTTTGCCCTTTCTGCCATTTCAAATGTCAGTTGATTTTTTTAAAATGTTTACTTCTTTGATAAGTATATTAACATCAGTTAATTTGTGCAGCCTCGATAGGCAGGACACTGTTTGGAACGGAATCGATGTAAATATAAATAGCACTCCAGTGGCACCCTAGATATTCATTTGTTATTTTTTAATAATTTAATTTATATTTATTCTTACCATCAAGTCCAAAAGAAAAGAAATACACCAAGTAATGCTACCTGTGCATCGGAGCCATAGGTAAAAAACAGTATGCACAGAATATGCCGATCAAAACGGAGGGTGATTTGTGATAATAAATGTTTTCTCATTATGCATTAGGTAGCTTATCGACACCTCTGTGTAAAATAGGCCTGATAATTGTAGAACTCCCGAATTCTTTGAATTTCTGGTTAAATTATAGCTAACCATCGAAAATTATGCTTAGGACATCTGTCAAGTGATAAATAGGTATATCAGTGTTTTCGAGCAAATGCAAACTTTGCACGCAGACGAAAGAAAAGGCATTGTAAGCACACATAGCATGTGCTTGTTTAGAAAAATTTTGGGACCTGTTACAAGCGGTGAGTGAAGCCGTAACGTGCGCGCACGTCCAGTTGACGCCGCGGAACATTCGCGGAGGTGTGCGCGACTGAACTTTTCGCCGGGCGCGAACTACCGCGCGAATTTCGCTCCCGCGTCCCGCTCCCGCGCCAGTGTGCACGTACCTTTAAGCGCCGGAAGGCGGAAAGGTTCGTGTCCGTCGGAAACTTTTCAAAAATTTGTAGCGCCTTTTTCCGTTTGCGAATGGCAGCTGCGCATTCTTCATTCCACCAAGGTACAGATAGCCTCGATTTGAGACGACGAGACCGTGGTACGCTTGTGTTCGCGGCTTCGATGATGCAGCTTGTTAAATGAATTATGTTAGACACGCTGTTTAGCGTCATGTCGTGTTTAAAGGTAAAATTGCTCTTAAAACGAGCCCAATCGGCTTTCCGGATAATCCAGTTGCCCTGCCGAATAAAAATGGGATTAGAACGTCCCTCCTTCAGTTTAAAAATGGGATAGTGATCACTTCCGCATAGATCATCGTGTACGGACATACTGAGTTTATTTAACAACACGCTCGATGTCACGCATAGGTATATAGAGGAGAAGTCACCGGTAAAGCTGTTGAACCGGGTTTTCTCCCCGTCGTTCAATAAAACTAGGTTAGACTTCGTAATAAAGGAAGATAAAATCCGTCCTCTACGATTACACTGCCCTCTACTGCTTCTTCATAGAGGATCGTGTGCGTAGAAGTCACCGAGTAAAATAAAGGGCTGATGCAGCTGGTGGACAAGGGCTTCCAAATTAATACGGGTGACCGGTGCACCCTCCGGCAGATATACGTTGCATAAACGTCTGCGGAGCGTGATCAGTCACCGCCACCGCCTGAAACGGTGTGTTCAGGTGTACCTGGGAGGTGTAAAGGGCCTCCCGGATAGCAATTGCCACTCCACACTGGGCTCGTCGGCCGCAGGTGTCGTCTAATCTAAAAACCTTAAAATGGTTTAAGATGCCCTTGTCCATGTCTTTAAAATGCGTTTCTTGAAGACAAACGCAAACCGGGTTAAAATCACGCATTAAGACGGCCAGCTCCTCCTTATGCCGAAAGAAACCGTTGCAGTTCCACTGCAGCATAAAAGCCATAGGAAATAAATAAAAAATAGAAAGAAAATAAACTAGAATAAAATCGAGCGGTTAAAAATTGGGAAGGTCAGCGTTTTATGCGATTTTTCTTCCCCTTGCTAGACACCTGCAAGATATCAGTGTCTGATAGACACTCATCCTCCTGCATTGGCTCTGGGGTGCTCTTTCGAGCCTTGCCAAATGGACCGGGGGATTGAGAGTTTCCACGCTTGGATTGCGTGGCCCCGGCAGATGTTTTGGCCGGGTTCAGCTCAGGGGAACCCGTACCGGTGGGTTTTGTCTTGGATTCCGGATTGGTGGCCTTAGCCGGAGTGGCCGATTTCTGCTCTGTGGCTTTAGTTTCTTGGCTGGCATTTTCTTCCGTCTGGGTCGAGATGGTGACCTTTGCGACAGGAGTGGAAACGACATGAGCCCACGATCTGGAAAAAGTGAGGGCAACTTGTGCTCTATACTTTTTCCGAGCCTCGCGGTACGGGATGTCATCCTCTGTCTTAATCTCCATGATTTTCCGCTCTTCGATTATCTTTCGACAATCACGAGAGTACACGGAATGGGCACCCTCGCAACTGACGCCGACCATTTTTTTGCATACGGTTCATCGTGGGAATTGGAGATATTGTAAGGAGTGACTCAATCCATGAATTAGCAGGGTAGAATACAGGTGAGGTGTCATCTGATTTGCGTAACTACCCCTCAGAGAATCAACTGTAGGAAACATACCAGTCAAAATGTGACGCAAAGTGTCTTATGTCCCTCACCACTAACACAGCATTAAGGTTTTATGAAGTATACGAAAAGCATTAGAGGCTAATTCTAGCTTATTTTATGAAAATATTTATTTATGGTTCCATATTTTCATCAGTCTAACAAAACTTAAAGTGCCTTTGGCATATATTTAGGGTTCCATGAGGCTATCCTTAAATATTTCCATCAAATGGTCTCTAACATGATGTCTGGCCTGGAGTTCCCCTACGTTATTATAAAAAGACATTTAGATGTCAGTCAGTTCACTGAAAGCCTTATTTCTTGGCATGGAATCTTCCAAATAGAAATTTTATATGATAAAATGTACGCTTATTCAGGAAAACTTGGAAAACCTATTTCCACTGTTGAAACACAGGAGTGGGATTAGTGATGATCTATCTCCATTGAATAACATAATGCGGTTGAGGATGATTATTCTGGGGCCAAATCATTGAGCTATTTTCAAGAAATAGGAACACTGAGCTTCAGAAGAATTCATCATCGAGAGGGTGATCTATAGGAGCGCTTTGAAGTACTCAACAGCCAGCATTAGACAAGCACCTAATTGATCGGAATCATTCACGAGCTGTCAAGTGACTCATGTAACGGAAGTAAATGGAATAGTAATAGTAAATTTCCGTAGCGTAAAGAACGAACTTGCCGAAGTTGAGCATATATTTCAAAAAGCAGATATAGAAATTGGAACAGAGCTGGCTTTAAGAGGATATTAGATAGTGAATTTTTTCCGACAGGATATAAAATCTATATCCTGTCCAGGGGGTCTTCAGGTAGCGCCATGGTGCTTTGTACAGGAAGGGGATGATATTGAGTTGGTGCCGTGCCATTCCTGGATGTGGATTGGGTTGGCAGTGGGGGAGAGGGATCATCAAGAGCTGTTTACTTCATGCGCATGGAGTCCTGCCATCCCTCAGTATGGTCTTTCTCTCCTCAGGAGTCATTCTCTACCAGCTATTTGGAGGGATTTCGGACAGTTTTTACCTTAACGTTCCAATTTCTAGCATATAGTTCCATTATCCCTCCCTCTTCTGATTTTGTCCAGAATTCCTATCCTTTTCCTTCCTCTTCCCCAGTGCCCTCCCCTTTATTATGCCTTTAGACATTTCCCCTCTTTTCAAAACATCCTCCATCCATCTCTTCTGCCTCCTCTGAACCTCAATCCCTAGCTTCCTCAGCTCTCCAACCTTATCCAATACCTCCTAATTCGTGCTTCTTGCCACCTAGCTCACCCTCTTCATTCATATTCACACATACGTTTCAAACGTCTGAAGTCTGGAGTATTCTGTTGGCACAAATGGATCAAGCGCTATGCAGTTTATCTATCATTCAGCACTATGGATGCGAAAACAGGCCCTTCTTTTTGCAACCTAACGTCTTTCGGACAAATTTGGGGTGGAAGAGGTAGGTAGGATTTGTTTCATGAGGTGCTTCGACGGCTACGGTCATTCGCACCTTTCTCTATTTTATATTTTTCTAAAAAATACTTTTATAGAAAAATACATTTTAGCAAATCTTGATACGATGTTAGTATATATTGGAAAGGAACGTCATAATTTATTAAAAAGCTTAGAGATGTGTAGGAAACTTATAACGGTGTCTATGTGCTTAGGGTTGTCGTCTAAAACCTGTTTGATGTCTTCTGGAATGTTTAGCATTCCTCGTACTGCTCTGTAATTATCACATCCCGTCAAGATGTGCTGTACACTGAGGGATGTATCGCAAGCCTCACAGCGGGGTGGGATTTTATCCTCTGTGAATAGATATGAGTGTGTTAGAACGCAGTGCCCTATCCTTATCCGCGTAATGGCGACCTCTTCTGCGCGGTTCTTTCTGATAGAAGAGGGCCACGCTGTGATTGACGGTTTTATTACCCGGAGTTTATTTCTTGTGATATTGCTCCATGAGTCTTTCCATTTTCTCCGGGCATCGTTTCTTAACACCGTTCTTAGGTCGTAAACAGGTACCGAAGGGGATGGTTGGTCTACCTCATTCAAAGCGCACTTAGTCGCTGAGTCAGCCTTTTCATTTCCGATTATTCCAGCATGTCCAGGAATCCAAAGAAAAGATACCTTGACTCCTTTGTTTGAAAGGGATAAAAGCGAGATCTGGATATCTTGTTCAAGAGGATTGCTGAAGGAGTAATCTTGAATTGCCTGTAGAGCGCTAGCAGAATCGGAGCAAATGAGAAATGAAGCGTTGGTGCATGCAATACTTGATAAGGCTAATCTGATTGCACTGAGTTCGGCAGTAAAGACTGAACACATAGAGTTTAGTTTCAGCTTTCGTGTGCCGTGGTAGGTAGATACCACAGCGCATCCGCACGACGTATCTGACTTCGACCCATCTGTATACACATAAATGAAGTCAGGATAGCATCCCAGGATTTCTTTGAAAGAAGCCTGGTATTCCGAGGGCAAGGTGGACGATTTAGGGTAACTCAATAATTTTAGCTGACAACCGGGTCTTGGTATCGACCACGGCGGATATTTCATACACCCAGCAGGGTACGTGTCAGGTAGAGTAAAATCGTTGTTTGCAATAAAACTGTTAAAACGCACACACATTGGCTTAGTAATCTTAGTACGGTTAAAAATTTCTAAAAATTGTGGGTTAAAAATAATATCAAAACACGGGTGGTTTCTAATAGATAAAATTTTGGCATATATAATATGCCAAATTTGGCCCATAATCAAGTCTAGATCGTATCAGAGCCCTATATAATAATAACATCGTGGTGCGATCAGCACCCCACGTGGAATGGCTTAAAAACATTAAGACGTTTAAAACCTTAAAGCAACGATCTCTTAAAAGGCGTACATGTTCCTTCCAGTTCCACCGGTAATCGAGTCACTCCAAGAAAGCGGATGGAATCGACGAACGGGAGATTTCTCCCGCTGAGATGGAGATTGGGGAGAATATGGATTCCTCGCTTCCGATGGAAATGGACGCATTTAGTTTTCTCCGGAGAAAAATGAAATCCGGATTGTCGAGACCACTTGGATAGTTTATTTAAAGTAATTTGTACCATTCTACTGGCATTCACAAGTTTGGAAGACCGACAGAATATCGCAAGGTCATCGACGAAAAGGGATCCCATTACCGGCGCGTTAACACAGTCCATCACATCATTGATCGCTATTGCGAACAACGTCACGCTTAGGACTGAGCCCTGTGGTACCCCATTTTCTTGAGTGTGTAAGCGAGATAGGATATTTCCTATTCTTACCCTGAAAACCCGGTCCGTCAGAAAGTTTTGAATGAAGACAGGCAAGTTACCCCGAAAAAAACCCCATTTGTGTAGAGTGACTAGTATCTTATGTCGCCATACTCTGTCGTAGGCCTTTTCGATGTCGAAAAAGACGGCGATGACATGCTGGCGTAATAGAAAAGCCTCCTGAATAAAGTTGTCAGCGCGGACGAGGTGGTCCAGAGTAGACCTACCACTACGAAAGCCGCACTGTGCATTGGAAAGAAGGTTGCCCCTCTCTAGGCACCAGACAAGGCGTCGGTTTACCATCCGTTCCATTACCTTACACAAGCAACTAGTCAGAGATATCGGCCTGTAGTTCTTCGGATCACCCTTTTCCTTTCCTTGTTTAAGGATAGGGATGACTACCGATTCACGCCAAGACCGAGGAAAACTTCCCTCTGCCCAAACCTGGTTTAGAGATATGAGGACTTCGGTCAGGACTGGTTCCGGTAGGTTTCGGAGAAAGGCGTTGTGGATGTCATCCATACCTGGGGAACTGTCACGGGATGCGGCGATGGCAGATGCCAGTTCCCACAAGGTGAAGGGATAATTGTAATGCTCATTTTTTCCATTACATTTAAAATTTATTGTTTGACGTTCCGCTCTATTTTTAATTTCTATAAATTCTCGATCGTAGTTCTCGTTGCTGTACGTGCTTTGCAGTGAGTGGCCAAATATGTCGCAGATTTTAGATGGTTCTGTTATAATGTCGCCGAATCCTGAGAGATAGGCGTTCGATGGTTTAAGCTGGACACGTATTGAATCCAAGAGGCCTTTTTTGCTTCTCTTATAACCTGTCTAGCTTTGGCCCGGAGACGCCTGAAGGAGGAAAGATTACGTGCCGTAGGAAATTTTTTAAATATCCGCAGCGTCTTTTTCCTCATCATTATGGCCTTGGCACACTCCTCATTCCACCATGGCACTGGCGGCCGTGGAGTAGTACCTTTGGAACGAGGTACGCTACAATTTGCGGCTTCAATCAAGGCATTTGTGAATTTAACGACGTTATTTTCAGCGTTTAGATTGTTATCGTGAGAAAATTTCATGCGTTGTTTGAATCTACCCCAGTCTGCTTTCCCAATTAACCAGTTGTCATAAAACGTGGGTTAAAACACCGGTCTTTAAAAATAAATAAGGGGAAATGATCACTTCCACATAGGTCGTCATGAACGGACATGTGTATCTTAGTCATAAGACTACTCGAATACAGACATAGGTCTATAGTAGAAGACGAGCCGTTAAAACTATTAAAATGCGTTTTCTCGCCGTCATTCAATAAAAACAGATTAAAATCGTTAATGAAAGCAGAAATTATTCGCCCTCTCTGGTTTCACTGCGCACTTGTACTACCCCAGAGGGTATCATGGGTATTAAAATCTCCAAGGAGAATATAAAGCCGGGGAAACTGATGGATAAGGGATTCTAGGTTCAAACGGGTGGCCCTCCAGTAGGTAAACGTTACAAAGCGTCACCGCTTCCGGGGCGTGCACGGTGACCGCCACCGCTTGAAATGGCGTGTTGAGCTGAATTCGGGAGGTGTAAAGAGCCTCCCGAACAGCAATTGCCACTCCACCTCGGGATCGACGGCCACTGGTGTCGTCAAGTCTAAAAAATTTAAAATCCTTTAAAATTCCCTTATCTATCGGTTAAAATGAGTCTCTTGCAAGCGTACGCAAGATGGCTTAAAATCTCTAATTAAAATCTCTATCTCCTCCTTATGTTTAAAATAGCCATTACAGGTCCACTGTAATATAAAACTCATTAAAATTTCAAGAAATGTAAAGAAAATAAATAAATACTTAATGAATAAATACTTTAAAATTCGAGTTATCTATCGACACTCGAGGAGAATTAGCGCCGGATTCGATGCCTTCTTCTCCCTTTTTCTCTGATTTTAAATATTTCCGTCTCCGAGACACATTCGTCCTCTTCCATAGACTCCGGTTGGTTCTGTTCCGCCAGTCCGGAGGGACCTGGGGAAGGGGTTCTTTCATGCCTTCCTTCGGATGCTCGGGGAGAAGTCTTGTTTGCTGACTTAGGCAGAGAACGCGAGCTGGAGCCTTTAGTTGAGGACACCGCTTGGATTGACGGCACTGTCTTCGCTTGTTGTTGCTGCTGTTGCGCCGGTTTAGAGGCCCTTTCCGGCTTGGCCGAAGTTTTAGTGGTTAAATCATCTACTGAATCAGTCTGGATTCCCACTGTCGTTTTGCTAACTGCCTTTACTGTTTGAGCAAAAGATCTGGAAAAGGTTGGGGCAACTGTCTCACGGTACTTTTTCCTGGCTTCTATGTATGGTAATTTATCCCTGGTTCTGATTTCCATTATCTTTTTTTCTTCATTCATTTTGGGACAATTACGAGAATGCACCGGGTGGGCACCCTCGCAATTGACGCATAATGAATAGTTTTTGCACTCTGCATCCTCTTGCTTGTCCTGGCCACAGATTGGGCAGGTGGCCTTGCCCGCACATCGGGTGGCGATGTGGCCAAACCGCTGGCACTGAAAACAACGAACGGGAGCAGGAATATATGGACGAACAGGTACAGACTCATACCCTACGTACACTTTCTCGGGCAGACTTTCGAAGGCAAACGTAAGGAGAACGGAAGAGGTATTAGTTACTTCACCGTTGCGCTTCGTCGTGAGTCGACGAGCGTCTATTACTCCTTGAGATGACATTTCACTCTTTATCTCCTCAATATCTACGTAGAGTAGGTCAAAGTGACTAATTACACCTCTACAGGTATTTAACGTTCTGTGCGTCTCAACGGTAACTAGGATGTCGTGCAGATTTTTCATTCCAAGAATCTTCTTACTTTGGGCTACGTTGGCTGTTTCGATGAGAAGTGTGCCATCACGGAGTTTCTTCGCAGACTTCAGCTCGCCAGAGACAGAAGCAGACAACACTCGACGTATTAGGAAGGGAGACACCTTTTTTAGGGTCTCACCTTCTTTCTGGCGTGGTTGATTTCTGTGCAGAGGCAACAGTTTTTGGGCTCACAGTTTCTTCCGTCTGTGTGGAAATGGTGACCTTGGATGTTCGAGTAGAGGCGACATGGGCGTATGACTTGGAAAAAGTTGGAGCAACTTGTGCTCTGTACTTTTTCCGAGCCTCGAAGTACGGGATTTTTTCTACCGTCTTGATTTTCATTACTTTGCGCTCCTCGATCATCTTTGGGCAATCACGTGAGTACACCGGATGTGCACCCTCGCAATTGACACACAGTGGGTCACCTGTGCATTCCGCACCCTCATTCTTCTCCAGGCCGAGGCGGGGACAGGTGGCCTTGCCCTTGCACCGTGTGGCCATGTGGCCGAATCGCTGGCACTGGAAACATCGCATGGGTGCCGGTATGAATGGCCGCACTGGCACCGATTCATATCCGACAAACACCTTGTCGGGGAGCTGATCAAGTGTGAACGTGAGAACAACGGACGTCGTGTTGACCCTTTCTCCGTTGCGCTTTGTAGTGAGTCGACGAGCATCGGTGACCCCCTGAGAGGCCATCTCCCGCTTGATCTCGTCGATCTCAACATACAAGAGGTCGTAGTGACTGATCACTCCCCGACAGGTGTTCAAGGTGCGGTGCACCTCCACTTTAACGGGTATTTCGCCTAACTTTTCTTTAAGCAATAATTTATCGCTTTGAGCCCTCGTTCTCCGTTCGAGAGAAGTTCTCCGACGGAGGCACGGAGGTGAGAAGAAAAGCAGCAATGCAGCAGAATACACAATGGAAAACTTCGCCAAATGGCCATAAACACAATTATAGAAGAAACTTACAGGGGGGTAAAAAGACGAGAGTAAAAAGAAAGTCTTACTTCGAGACGTTTCGAGTGTTAGCCCTTCCTCAGTCACAGAGAGAATGCACTGCTCCAATGAGGGTAGGAGAGGGGAGGGTAGGAGAGGGGAGGTTATGAGGGGGGGACTGGGAAGGTTATAAGTGCTGGGCCTGGCTGATGGGGCAGGGGGAAGGTTTATACTAAGTTATGATGATATTTCTCAGCCAGGCTTCTAATTAAAGCAGGACTAACCCTTAATCCTCTTAAATCCAAATTTTGCCGCATTCAAGTCCCATTTTTAGGGCACATTTGGACTGCAAATGGGATAGAAACAGATCCGGAAAAGGTGCGCGTCATTCAGGAGGCCAAAGCGCCACGGAATGTACGCCAATTGAGGGCTTTCCTCGGTATGCGCAATTTCTACGCGAGGTTCTGTAGGGGCTATGCGGGCCTGATGGTACCGTTGCTCACGCTGTTAAAAAAAGGAAAGAAGTGGGAGTGGTCGCAAGACCATCAGGAAAGTTTTGATGAAATTAAGAGGGCTTTCTTAGATCTAGTGGTCGTGGAATATCCGGATTTCACGCGCGATATGTTTTTGCAAACAGACAGTTCGAATCACGCCTTAAGGGCGGTTCTCTTTCAGAGGACCGAAAACGGGGAAGAGCATGTCATAGCTTTAATAGGTTGGACGATGAAAGGAGCAGAATTGTTTTACACCACTACTGAGGAGGCGTTGGCCATAGTGTGGGCTTTCCAAAAACTGCGACAATACCTTCTGGGTAGGGAAGTGGTCGTGATTACGGATCACAAGGCTTTAACCTTTTTAAAAAAATGTACGCTGAATAATAGTCGTTTGACACGATGGGTTTTAGCCCTTCAGGAATTTTCGTTCTGTGTTGAATATTGCCCGGGGAAGCACAATATAGTCCCAGATTGGATCAGCCGAAATAGAACCGAAGGGATCGTTAGAGAGGAAGCGGAGGAGGGTTTTCAGATGTTAGCGTTGGAATTAAATATAGCGGAGTTTCCCGAAGAGGACCTCGCTAACATTGAGGCTTCGCAGGAAAACGACCCTGAGTTAAAGAAAATCTGGCAGGCATATAGGTTAGAGTCGCGCCTGGTGAGGAATGCAGGAACTCAGTTCGAAAGGATAGTGGATAGGTGCTGTTTACACAAAAACGTTCTATTTCGCAATATGGGAGCAGCCCATTCTGAATATAAATTATGGGTTCCAAGTGCTCTAGGGCACAAATTAATGTGGCACGCGCATACCAAGTATGGCCACTGCGGTGCACACAAAACCATAGCTTGGATCAGGGAAAAGTATTTTTGGAAAGATATTGGACGTGACGTAAGCAAATTGCTACGCAGTATCGACACATGACAGAGGACTAAACACCCTAATAGACGATATGAGGGAAGGATGGAAAATATAATACCCACACATCCTCGTGACCTCTACGCTGTCGATCTCTACGGCCCGTTGCCCAGTGCAAAATTTAAGAATCGATATGTCTTCGTGGCCATAGATGTTTTTTCAAAGTTCGTTCAAGCGTACCCTCTGAACAAGCCGACCGCGAAGAATTGCATTCGCGTTCTGAAAAATGAATATTTTAAATTATGTGGGACGCCCCGTAGAATCTTGTCAGATCACGGCACTCAGTTTACAAGCGCGTTGTGGAGGGAATCGATGGAGGAAATGGAGGTTATTAAATTATTATACTAAAAAATTATTACACTGTGCTCTCACTATTGGCGGCCATACGCGCCCACCCATTTAATACAACCTTGTCAAACTACGGACGAAACTATGATTAACTGAACCCCAAAAAAATAACTAATTGAATAAACTGAAATCTATTTAGTGACACACGCGGAAAAGCAATTTCCCCAATCCGACAAATACATTCTCAAAACCTCAAGCCACATACCTTATAATCGGGATCAAAGGAATACAAAATTGAGAGGTAATCACTTGTGGTGAGAACCTGAGCAACTTCTCAGTGCATTGCCACCACACCAGAGAGTTTGGGGAGAGGACCATTCCCGATGAAGTCCGAAATCCCAGAGAGAGATCAACGCCGCGCGTCGTGTCGTGGTCGCCGTCCTGGGCTTCGTTCCCGTTGCGCAGGCGCGAATCCACGGCTCCGTCGTCTGCTATTTCGACGGCCCGCTCCCGGCGCGCCAACTTTCAATCGGCGGGCCCAGCCAAATTACTAGCAGGCGGATTTAGCGGTAGACTCGAACTGGCCAGATCCAAGCCTCCTTCTTCGCCAGGCAGCCTCTCAGATCTCTGATCGTAGTAGATCTCTGTCTCTCCTCTCTGTCCCCAAATTATTCCAATCGCAAAGTTAACCCATAAAAAAAACAAACATTGATCATAGTTTATCCGTCCCCAAAATGAATATTTGTAATAAATAGAAGAAACAGGCAGTTAGGTAACACTTTTGCTGCTCTTGGATCCCGGACTCCCTGAATGTTTGAGTGCCAATCGCACTTTCAACCGTTACACGGTAGTCATGGACCGTCTGAGGTACGAGGAAGCCAATCAGCAACTAAATGACACCTCCTTCTACAAATTGATGACATCCGATAAAACGCTTAAGAATCTAACCTCTATATCGAAACTCTTACGTTCTGAGGGCCCCAAAGAGGGCCTCTCTAAAAAAGAGCCCGCCCTCTTGATTACTCCAAATCCCCGCACCCCTACTTTCTACTTTCTCCCTAAAATTCATAAAACTGGTGTCCCCGGCCGTCCCATCGTTTATAGTTACGGCTCACCCACTGAGAGAATCTCTGCGCTCCTTGATTCACACCTCCAACCATTTGTCCGGCGCCTACTGTCATTTATTCAGCACACTCAGTATTATCTATGCCGCCTTGTATCCCTCCCTTCTCCACTTCCACCTGGCGCTATTCTCCTAACAGTTGACGTGTGCTCCCTTTACACAATATTCCCCACATTGAAGGTCTGGCTGCCGAAAAGGAACTTTTCAATAGGAGACCCATTGGCTCACGCCCCTCCTTTTGAAACTAATGAGGATGGTGCACACCAAAAACAGTTTCGTTTTTGGTGGGCCTCATTTTCTTCAAGTTAAAGGTACCGCTGTGGGCACGAGAATGGCACCCTCTTACGCCTCTTGCTTCTTCGGGCGATGGGAAGAAAATCTATTATCTTCTTTTCCACTAAAGCCACTCATTTGGCTTCGTTATATAGACGAAATTTTTTATAATTTGGACCCACGGAAGCACAACACTTGATCATTTTATTAAAAAAATTTATTCACATCCTTTCCTTTCATTCACTCACCACTCTTCAACTTCTTCAATCACGTTCCTCGATGTGGATATTCACTTAAAAATAACAAAATTAGCACATCCGTCGACAAGAAACCCACCAACCTGCAGCAGTACTTGCATTGGGATAGCTGTCATCCCGATCACTGCAAACGCTCCCTCCGATTTTCTCTGGCATGTTGAGGTCACCGTATTTGCTCCGACGATTTTAATTTATTTCGTTATTTGAAAGACCTGGAAACAGCCTTCGCAAGCCGGGGATATCCCCTCCCCCTGGTGAGGGAACAGTTCATCAGGGCGGTTGAGCCCTCAAGGAGACCGCCCTCCACGCCTCAACCGGACGATCATATTTCCCCTGATGAAATCTATGCAACCACCTTTCATCCGGGTCTACATGCTGCACTGAAAAACCTTAGGTCAGCACACTCAATTCTCTCCTCTTCACCGTCAACTTCTTCTTTTATTCAAAGACTTCCCGTGCTCTCCTTTCGTCGCACTCTCAATCTCCAAAATAGTCTCTGGATCCGCGAGATCCGACAAACCTCACTAGAAGGAAGTGTGGCCAACTCCCCTCTCGTTGGATCAAATCCTTGCAGCAAGCCCCGTTGTCTCACCTGCCCACTCAGCCTTTTTCCCGAACTTTCACGAACCCTGTCACAAATATAACGTATTCTAACGTAGGTATTCTTTTAAACTCAACCCCACGGAAAGAAACACCACCGGAGTCGCCCTCAAAAACGGCCTTCCCATACGCATAATAAGGGAAAAGATCCTACACCCCGGACACGCCAGCGAGTACTGGGTAAAATTCAGCTCAGGCCTCCTACTCCGAATAATAAATACGTACCTTCCACACGAAGAAGACCTGGCGCACGAAGTGATGCGGAGGATCCTCAACTCCTTCAAAGAAACAAGAATAGAAGACAATCAACCCGACCTAACCATCCTGTCGGGAGATTTAATTGTACCTTGTCCCCGTGGTACGACCGAGCATCCAGGGTGGAGAGGAACCCGAGGACATCCAAACGGCTGGCAAACATAATCACAAAGGAAGAACTGACGGACGTGTAGAGAGAGATGCACGGAAAAAAGGAGGGCTACACATAGCATACACTCACCAGCAGACTCGAGCATCGCCTCACGCCTCGACAGAATATACGTAGACAGTCATCACATTCAAAAAATCATCTCCATATGCAGACAGACATACTACACAATATGGATGGACCCCTTTCAGTCACGGAAAGTGACGGGAAGCACGCTTTCTTTGGCAAGAAGAATTTCGCCGCTCCAGAAATGGATGCCGTGAATAGCCTCTGGTGGAAGAAGTTCACTTCTACCCACAAACATCTGGCCAGAATCTTCACGTCCCTCATCACAGGTAGAGAACCATTTCCAAATTGGCTGACTGAAGGACGTACGGTTCTCATTCCGAAAAAGGGAGACATGTCCAATCCAAAGAACAATCGCCCTATAACCTGTCTAAACACTGTATACAAGGCGCCCGGGCCCAACAGGACAAGTTTAGACTTACCTGTTGCCGTGCTGATAGCGCGAGTGTAGTGCGATTGTGAGAAGTGCGATTACTGAACTGAGTTAAATAGTCAGTTGGAGGGAGAGTGTTTTTAAGAGTTTTGTTAGTGTATTAGTGAATCTCAAGTGGTCTCAACCAACGGCACTGGGCCGCCCCGCCTCCACGAGGCCGGGGGCTGGGAACGGACGTAGGGCAATAAGTCGAGCTCTGTCTCGCTCTAAGCACCCTACGCCGACTAAGAGGGCAAGTGCTAGTGGTATCTGGTAGAGGACAGTGGGACCGGATTATTAAGAGATTAGTGTGTAGTGTAGTGTGTAAACTGAAAAATTAAAATGAGTGATATAGAAGAAGATGAATCATGTGCCGTGGCCTTTGGAAGATCGAGTATGACACAAAGGACACCCCCAAGACAACAGAGAGACGCCAGTAGTAAAAGAATGAGGTCACCAGAAGAAGAAGAGGAGGGGACTAAGAAGCAAAAAGAAGAGGAGCCTCAAAAAGAAGAGAAATTTTTGAAGATATTAGAAGATTTAGACAGAATGATACAAAATCAGAATAAAAACGGAAAAATGTCAGCCTCCGCAATGAATGAACACAAGAAGAAGTACAAGGAATTAGAGACTATATTTAAAAGAATGTCGCAAAGGATTGCTAACCTAGAGGGCAGAAGAGACGAGAGAGAGGAGATAATGGAATTAATAAGAGGACAACCAGCTCAGCACAGAAACGCTCCGGAGGCACCATTATTTTCATATATCATAAGAAGACCTAAGGTGACGGGACTAACTAAGAAGATTAAACCGCCTCCTCAAGTGGTTATAATAAGATCCACCAACAAGGAGAAGGAGTCAGAGGAAATACGAGAAATCATGAATAAATAATCAAAGCCAAGTGAATTGGGTGTCACGGTAAAAAGAACAAGGCCAGTAAATAAAGGCCTTTTGATAGAAGTGCAAAGTGAAGCAGACTGCCAAAAAATTAAGAGCTCAAATATCTTCAAAAGACATGGCCTGATGGTGGATAACGTGAGTACTAAGAAACCACAAATTATACTCTATGATGTTCCTAAAAACAAAAATGAAGAGGAAGTCCTCCATGAAATACATAAACAATGTGCAGATGGATACACAGAATTAGAAAAATTTCTGGAAGTAACCAAAAAAGTGCATCAAATAACCCAAAGAAATAAAAAAGATAGAGAACATTGGATTATCGAAACCGACATGGGCATCAGAGACGTCATCCGAAAACGGGATAAAATATACCTGGATTGGGACTGTAGTTGCGGAATAAAAGATTATATTTCAGTCAGAAGATGCTTCAAATGCCAAATGTATGGACATATAGCGAAGCAATGTCATGGAAAAGAGGTGTGCTCGCACTGTTCCGGTCCGCATAAGTTCACGGACTGTAATAAGACTGAGGAAAATGCCAAGTGTCATCAATGTACGATGGATAAAAGAGAAAGCAATCATAGGACGGGCGATAGAAATTGCCCGTTCTATAAGAAGGCACGAGAGTTAGAAATATTAAAACTTGGTTATGGCTCTTAAAATTGGTCAAATCAACTTGGCAAGATCCTATGCGGCATTTTCCGAACTAGAAATGATTGCAGATAAGCTTGAATTAGATGTTATTTTGATCCAGGAACCGTATGCACGGAATGGAGTAATCCCGGCAAAATCTGGAATAATGTATTACAAAAGAAACAATAAGGATACATGGAGCTGTATCTGGCTCAAAAATAACAAACTAAAAGCAATACAAGTATCACAGCATACGGATGAACACACAGTGACCTTGCGGCTCAAAAAGCCTAGTGTAATACTAGTGAGCAGCTATTTTCAATTCTCTAAAGAAATTGATCCCTTCCTAATGAGATTGGAAAACATTATTAAGTCAGAGAAAAACTCAAGGCAAATAATTGGTCTTGATGCTAATGCCAAATCAGACATGTGGTACAGTGAAAATACTGATTATAGGGGAGAGCTGCTGGAAGAACTCATTGTGGCAAACTCGTTAACAGTGCTGAACAAGCCATCAAACCTTACAACATATGAAAACAGCATGGGAATGACGTCTAATATTGACGTAACTTTGGGAAGAAATCTCAAGGAATATGAAGTGACTTGGAACATCAGAGAAGAAAGTATTAGCGACCACCGCTTGTTAATAACTACAATCAACCCAAAAACTCAAAAAATATATACAAATAACCATATGAGAACAAATGTATACAACGTAAGGAAAGCTAATTGGAGAATTTTTGATGAAACGTTAGTAAAAGCATTAGAAAATAAAGATGGAATACAAGCAATCACAGACTCAATCCATAAGGCGTGTGAAGTTGCAATACCCAAAACTACAGGGAGTGAAAGAAAAGTTCCGTGGTGGGATGATGATCTTCTGTGCTTAAGAACAAAAATGAGGAAACTAAAAAAGGCTTGGGCAACAGCGATTAAAAGTGACTTGCCCGACATAAACGAAAAAAGGGCACACTTCGTGAGAAGTAGGACCATGTATGTTAAAGAAATCAGAAATAAAAAATTAGCGCACTGGGAAAAATTCCTTAAAGAACACGCAGATGATCCATGGAGCATTGCGTATAAAGTTGTTAGAAATAAGACCAATGAGACAGTATTGACTACTCTCAGAAAATCAGATGGAGAGTACACAGTAAACGCTGAAGAAACTGCCCAATTACTTATAAGTACATTATTGCCAGATGATGACCCTGAGACAGAATCACAGGAACATAAGATAACTAGAATGTTTACAAGTGAATATGACTCACCTCTAAATGAACCTTTATTTGAACTGAGAGAATTAGATTGGGTAGTAGCGAACCTTAAAAATGGGAAAGCTCCCGGAAAGGATAAAATAAAATCAGAAACAATTAAACGAGCATACTCACGAATAAAACATAAGCTGCTAGAAGTAATGAACAACATGCTGGAAACTGGAGACTTTCCGGACATTTGGAAGGAAGGATTGGTGCGTGTGTTCATCAAGACAGATAAAAACCCGGAAGAACCCAAAAGCTACAGGCCAGTTACACTTTTGCCGGTACTTGGTAAAGTTGCAGAGAAACTTATCAATAACAGAATGCAAAATTATATTTACAAAAACAACTTAATTCAACAAAAACAATTTGGTTTTACACCGGGAAGAGGGACTCGGGATGCCCTGCAACATATGATAGTGGAAGTAAATAAATCAAAGGAAAAATACGTGCTGGCTATGTACCTGGACATAGCAGGAGCCTTTGATAATGCCTGGTGGCCGGCAATTATAGCAGACGCCAAGAGATTGGGATTTCCCAAAAATATCTATAATATATTGAGGAGTTACCTGAGCAACAGAGTTGATACCTTAGAGATAGCCGGAGCAAAGGTTGAGAAAAACCTTACCAAAGGATGTCCTCAAGGTTCAGTTCTTGGACCAACACTATGGAACTTATTGTTCAATACCTTCCTAAAAATAGATACGGAGAACTAACAACAATGTCTGCCTATGCAGACGATGCACTACTACTGATAAAACGGAATAGTAGACGAGAATTGGAGATTGCAGGCGAACATGCAGTAAATTTAATCATGGAATGGAGCTACAAAAATAAATTAACATTCTCACCAAATAAAACAAAGATAACCTTGTTGAAAGGAAAACTAAAACGAAAACCAATTATAAAAATGAATGGGCAAACGATTAAGTATGAAAATGCATCTAGGTACTTAGGTGTCACAATAGGAGAATCGTTAAACTTTGAAACTCATTTCAACTTAACGATAAAAAAGGCAAAGAAGGTATTCCAAACTCTGGCTCAGTTAATAAAAATAAATAAGCCCAGAATAAATACTATACTGTATACCGGCATAGTAGTACCAATAATAACCTATGGATGTGAAGCCTGGTATGATGAAGTCAAGAATAAAAGTAATTGTATACGGAAAATAAATCGAGCTCAAAGAGTACCACTAATAATGATTTCAAAAGCTTACAGAACAATCTCCGCGGATGCTCTGTGTATCATAACTGGCCAACTGCCCATGGATTTGGTGGCAAAAGAACGAGCATTAGCACAGAAATTACAAAAAGAACACCCAGACTATAAACATAACAAAAAGGAGATTCATGAATTAATAATAAATGAATGGCAAACAAGGTGGGAAAGATCAGAAAAAGGAAGGGAAACTTATGAATACTTCCCTAAAGTTAAGGAGAGATTAAAATTTAAAAATTTACATTTTAATCATTCCGCGGTGCAATTTATAAGTGGCCACGGAAATTTTAAATATAAGTCGCACAGCTTCAATATAAAAGAGGATCCATACTGCAGTAGCTGTAAAGCAGTTAATGAGGATGCATGGCATGTTTTAACTGATTGCCCCAAGTATGAGGACTTAAGAATGAAAATGAAATTGCAACTTGAAATAAAAAATGAGAACTGGACAAAGACTAACCTGATAAGACACTGGACAGTATTAAATGAAATGGCAGTTGAAATATTAAAGAGGAAAGAGGAACAAGAAAACTGTGAGAGACCATAGAGGAGATCACATGCTGATGACCCTAGCTTTCTGCTAGGTGAGGCGGACAGCCGGCTGGTTATAAACCAGACAAACAAAGTGATCCCTGGAATGACAAAAATTGGAAAAGAGCGGCTCCCGGTAATAAGCCTAGGCTTCATACCGGGGGGGCGGTGGTGGGCCCACGGGGGGCAACCCCCTAACCGGCTGTATACAAGGCGTTTACAAGAAACACCCGTATAGAGTTGCCTACCACGGCCCGGGGCATAGTTGAGTGCATGGGGGGGCTGGTGGTGCCTTCCCTCATGGTGGCCCATGAGTGTGCTGTCGTATTAGTAGTATTTGGTTTATAGGGTGCGTCGACAACATGGTCATTATGCACCACTACACGTCATGTTTATAAAAAAATTTATATATATGTCACATATATTGGTATTAAATTAAAATTGTTAATATGTACTCTTAGTCAAAATTAAAATAAATTATACATCCTTAAAATACTGTTAAAAAGGCCAGTTTCATTTAAAAATGATAAAACGCGGTTGAGAACATCTGAGTCATCGCCTAGGATCGACTTTGTCTCCCGCTAACTGCAGCCTGCTACGCAAGCATCGGTATTTGTCACACTCCGTCAGGATATGCCGCACGCTGAGAGGGCAGTCGCAGTCATCACAGCGGGGTGGTCGTTTCTCCTCGGTGAAGATAAAGGAGTGAGTCAAAGGGCAATGCCCTATCCTCAAACGTGTGATGACCACTTCCTCCCGGCGACTCTTCCTGACGGATGTGGACCACGCTGACACTACCGATTTCACCCCGCGAAGTTTATTATTTTCTAAGTTCCTCCATATAACTTTCCACTCTTCTAGGGCTACCTTTCCCAAGATAGCCTTAAGGTCCTCGTATGGTACCAGCGTCAGAGTTATTTCCTCCAAGTCAAGTGCCTCCTTCGCCAAAGCGTCCGCTCTTTCATTTCCAGGGATACCCACATGCCCTAGGACCTAAAGGAATGATACAGATATTCCCCTTCTGCTAAGGGATATCAAATCAGTTTGTATATCTTGAACGATTGGGTGCATTAAAGAAAAGCTAGAAATGGAGTTCAGGGCGCTAAGAGAGTCCGAGCATATGACGAAGGAGCCACTGTTCCCTTCTATCCCTCCTAGAGCCATTTTTATTGCGAGGAGTTCCGCTGTGTAAACACTACACAGCGGATTCAACCTCGCCCTGATGGCTCCATGGTGGGATGAGACAAATGCACATGCACAGGCAGCGTCAGACTTAGAGCCATCTGTAAAAACTGGCACGATACCTGGGTTGCAGTGAAGATAGAGGTAAAACTGACGCTGGTATTCCAGAGTAGTGGCTAGAGCTTTCTTGCGCTGAGTGAGTCCCATGTTGATTTTAGGAGCGGGAGTTTCCCATGGCAGATGATTGGGAAAGCCAGAAGGATATACTTCAGGAAGCGTGGTTCGATGCTCGGATATAAAACTGTTGAATCGTATGCTTGCAGGCCTAGTGGCTCTGGTTCAACGGTTAAAAAGTTCTAAATAGCGGGGTTTAAAAACAAGGTTAAAACAAGGGTGAGTCCTCATAGATAACATTTTTGCTACATAGCCGCACATAAGAATATTTCTCCGGTGGGACAAGGGCGGTTCTCCTGCATCCGCATAGATGCTTTGCACTGGACTCGTACGGAACGCCTAACGGTGGCTAACCGTTTTCCAGCATTGTGAACCGATGTCAGTGGGCGCAAGTATGACTCCTGACCGGAGGAGTACACAAAACAACCGTAGTCTAGTTTTGACAGTATCAGCGTCCGGTATAGAAAGATCAGCGTATTGCGATCAGCTCCCCAGGATGAGTGACTTAGATATTTCAGAATATTTAACGCATTTGTACATTTTCTTTTCAGCACACTAATTTGTTCCTTCCAGTTGAGGCGATAGTCAAATACAAGTCCCAGGAAACGGTGGGAGTCCACAAATGGAATGTTTTTCCCTCCTAAATGTAGCGGCGGAGGGATGTGTTGCCCCCTAATCCGGTGAAAGTGAATGCATTTCGTTTTTTCCAAGGAGGATTTAAATCCGCTCCTTTGGGTCCACTTCTCCAATTTATTCAGCGTAAGTTGGGTGAGTCTAGCGGCAGAGGTAAGATAAGATGACCTGCAGAATATCGCGAAGTCATCCACAAACAAAGACCCTATCACCGGTGGCTTCATGCAATCAACGATATCGTTGATTGCCACGGCGAAAAGTGTTACGCTTAAAACTGACCCTTGTGGAACCCCATTATCTTGGCTGAATGCTACGGATAAGTACTGACCGATTCTAACTTTAAACACCCGATCGGATAAAAAATTCTGAATGAAGGTGGGTAGATTACCCCTGAGACCCCATTCGTGCAAAGTGTTCAATATTTTTCGCCGACAGACAGTGTCATATGCCTTCTCTACGTCAAAGAAGACGCCGACAACATGCTGGCGGAGAAGAAAGGCTTCCTGGATGTAGTTATCTATTCTTATCAGGTGATCGATCGTGGACCGGCCTCTACGAAATCCACACTGAATATCGGAGAGAAGGTTTCGGCGCTCTAGCCACCAAATAAGTCGTCGGTTAACCATTCTTTCCATTAACTTGCACAGGCAGTTAGTGAGTGATATAGGTCGATAACCATTCGGGTCAGTACGGTCTTTGCCCTGCTTCGGTATGGGTATGACTACAGACTCCCGCTAGGACGACGGGAATGCACCGTCTCTCCAAAGATGATTGAGTGTGTGGAGGACCTCTAACATTGCCGTCGTCGGAATATTCCGGAGAAAGGCGTTGTGGACCTCATCCAATCCCGGAGCCGTAAATTTGGAGTCATCAATGGCTGACTGTAGCTCCCTAAGGGTGAACGGAAGGTTATAATCTTCATGAGAGCGGACCTCACGAAAGTTGATTGGTGAGGCTTCTACTCGTAATTTAATTCCCAAAAATGCGGGATTGTAGTTTCTATTACTGCTCGTATCGGCGAGTAATAGGCCAAAAGCCTCACCAATCTCACGATCTGAGGTCACAATATCGCCACCAACATTAAGGTAGGTTATCCCCGGCTGATGGTGATTACCCGAGATACTCTTCACCTTACGCCACACCTGTGCAAGTGGGGTCCTGCTATTCACACCCGACACAAATTCCATCCAGGAAGCTCTTTTTGCGTCTCTCACGACCTGTCGTGCCATTGCTCTCAAGCGCCTTAAGGAGGATAGATTGGTTTCCGTCGGATATTTGTTAAAAATCCGCAACGCCTTTTTACGTTGGCGGATAGCTTTCGCGCAGTCATCATTCCACCACGGAACTTGAGGTCTCGTCGCAGTACCGCGAGACCGTGGTACGCTGGCGTGTGCGGCTTGTATTATACTGCTAGTCAAACTGTTAATATTGTCAACACCATCACGTGTTTCGTCATATTTGAAATTAAAACTGATTCTGAAAAGCGACCAGTCTGCTTTCCGGATAGCCCAATTGCCTGTCCGTATAAAACTAGGGTTATAATGCCGTTCCTTGGTAATAAGAAGTGGGAGGTGATCGCTCCCACAGAGATCGTCATGAACGGATAAGCTACATTTTGTACTTACGGCGCTCGATACAATGCACAAATCTATGCTTGAAGAGTCGCCCGTAAAAGAATTAAAACGGGTTTTTTCCCCATTGTTCAATAAAACCAAGTCATTATCTAAAATAAAGGAGGATAAAATCCGTCCTCTACGATTGCATTGCCTTCTTGGGCTTCCCCAAAGAGGATCGTGGGCGTTAAAATCTCCTAGTAAAATAAACGGCTGAGGTAGTTGACGGACAAGAGCATTCAGGTAAAATTGAGTCACCAGTGCACACTCGGGCAGGTACACGTTGCATAGCGTGATCGCCTCGGGGACGTACACGGTGACTGCCACCGCTTGGTACGGCGTGTTTAGGTGCACTCGGGAGGTGTAAAGGGCCTCCCGAATAGCAACCATAACTCCACCACGGGCTCGTTGGCCACTGATTTCGTCAAATCTAAAAGCGTTAAAACCTTTTAAAATCCCCTTGTCCGCCATTTTGAAATGCTTTTCTTGGAGACAAACACAACATGGGTTAAATTCGCGAGTTAAAATGGCCAGCTCCTCCTTATGCCGATAAAAACCGTTACAGTTCCACTGTAAGATAAAAACCATACAAGATGAGTAATTAATAATTTTAAAATTAAAAAAAAGGGCCGTTAAGTACAGTAGGAGAATCAGCGCTTTATGCGATGTCTCTTCCCCTTAGATCTAGCCCGACGGACCTCCGACTCAGAGACATATTCATCCTCTTCCATCGACTCTGGTTGGCTCTGCCGGGCCAGAAGGCCCGGGGGATTGAGATTTTCCACGCCTGATTTGCGTGGCCGGGGTGGAGTTGTTCGGGTTCTTACCGGGAGAACCCGAACTGGTGGCGTTCGTCTTTGCCGGATTTTGGGCCTTGGCCGGCTCGGCAGATATCTTCGTCGTGGCTTTCTGGGGCATACTCTTCGGTACATTAGATTCTTTTATGCTGCTCGTGGGTTTGATTTCTTCGGTCTGTGTGGAGATGGTACACATTTTCTTGGGGGTTGCTGCTACACCTGCCCAAGATCGGGAAAAGGTAGGGGCCATGAGACTCCGATACTTCTGCCGCGCCTCTCCATACGGACTTTTATCCAAGGTATTAATTTCCATAATTTTCCTTTCATCCTTCATCACAGGGCAATCTCGAGAGTACGCTGGATGCGAACCCTCGCAGTTTACGCAGAAAGGATCGGAGGAAACACGTCACCCTCATGCTTGTCCTTGCCACAGCGCGGGCAGGTGGTCTTACCCTCACATCGCGGTGCGATGTGGCCGAACTTTTGGCATTGAAAGCAACGCATGGGGTTGGGTATGTATGGCCGTACTGGGACATTATTGTAACCTAAATATACTTTCTCGGGGGCTTATCGAGAGCGAACGTGAGGATCACAGATGTTGTATTAATCATCTCACCGTTCCTCCTAGTGGTAAGTCGACGACAGTCCGTTACACCTTGTGGGGCCATTTCTCTCTTAATTTCATCTACTTCAACGTAGAGGAGATCATAATGACTTATAACTCCCCGAGAAGTATTTAGGGTGCGGTGGATATTTACTGTGACAGGGATGTCATTGAGTTTCTTCACTTTTAGTAGTTTTTCGGCCTGATTTATATTTGCAGTCTCAACCAATAGAGTACCATCTCTTAGTTTTTTAACTGAGTGAGGTTCCCCAGGGATAACCGCAGACAGTGAACGTTAAATGAATAAGGGAGACACCTTTTTAAGCGTCCCACCATCTTTCGCACACTTTACTACCAAATAGCGCATGCTCTTCATGAAACTATTTTCTCACCCGCCCGTAAGTAAAGTAAAATTATTTTTAAGGGTGCGTCGACTACTGCGGTCATTTCGCACCACTCTCGTCCATTGGTAACACCAGGTTAGTGTGATTAAAGCGAAATCGCTTTAGTACTGTTGTGAGATAAAAATTGACCTAGCTTTGTATAAAACGCGTATACATGTAAAAAATTTATAATTTATTAAAAACGTTGATTTCTTTTAAAAAAGCAATTACTCGGGTGAGGCAATCGGGTGAGTCACCTAGGATGTGTCCTAAGGTACCGTTGACCTTGTGTTTTCCTCGAGAAGACCGGTATTTATCACACTCCGTCAGGATGTGCCGCACACTCAGAGGGGAGTCGCACTCATCACACCAAGGTTGTGTCTTCTCTTCTGTGAAGAGGTATGAGTGGGTCAGGGCAGTGTGCCCTATCCTCAGGCGTGTGACTGCGACTTCTTCCCTCCGAGTATTCCTGACGGAAGAGGGCCACACTGATACTACCGGTTTCACAGTCCGGAGCTTGTTGCTATTAATCCCATGCCACGATTCTTGCCATTTGCCCAAAATAACGCATCGAAACATAGCCTTCAGGTCCTCCGCAGTCACCGTGTTCCACATAATTTCTGGCATCTGTAATGCTTCCTTTGCAGCCTTGTCTGCGCGTTCATTACCAGCTATTCCCACATGTCCAGGTACCCACATAAAGGAGATTTTAATTCCCTTGTTCGTGAGGGAGTGAAGAGCGCATTGTACATCCTGGACGTGAGGGTGGAGTGGGTAATAGGCTGAAATGGACTTCACAGCGCTTAGAGAGTCTGTACAGATAAGGAAAGTGCCAGAATTGCCTTTTATATTTCCTAAGGCCGTCTTAATTGCGAGTAATTCTGCATTGTATATGCTGCACCACGGATGGAGCCTCGCCTTTATGACTTTGTGATGCGCAGAGGACACTGCACAAGCACATGCCGAGCCGGACTTCGATCCATCCGTATACACGGGGATAAAGTCCGGGTGGTTATCCAGGAATTCCTAAAATAGGCTCTGGTACTCCTGGGACGTTAGAGAAGATTTCTGGTGCTTGTGCAGTTCAGTGTGGCACTCTGGTCGTGGTATGGACCATGGTGGGTATTTTGAATACCCAACAGGATAGACCTCCGGCAGAGATATGTCAATACTATCCATAAAATCTTTAAGCCGAATACTTAGCGGCCTGGTAGCCCTCGTCCTTCTGTTAAAAATATCTAAAAACCTAGGTTTAAAAACGATATTAAAACATGGGTGCTTTGTCATTGATAAAATTTTCGACGCATAGCTACATGCCAGCATTAGCCTGCGAAGAGCCAGCGGCGGCTCCCCTGCGTCCGCATACAGGCTGTGGATAGGAGAGGTCCTAAAAGCGCCAGTGGCTAGCCGTATTCCTGCGTCGTGGACCGTTGTTAACGGTCGCAGGTAAGACTCTCGTCCAGAAGAGTAAACGAAACACCCGTAGTCTATTTTAGACCGAATCAGAGAACGGTATAATAAAATCGAGGCGGTGCGGTCTGCGCCCCATGATGTGTTGCTTAAAATACGTAAAATATTTAGACCGCGGCGACATTTCTGGGCCAGATTGCGAATATGTTCCTGCCATGTCAGTCTCCGGTCTAAAGTCATCCCCAGAAATCGAACGGATTCCACGAAAGGAAGGTTACTTCTTCCTAAGCGTAACGGCGGAGCTATATGGATACCCCTCAATCTGTGAAAGTGCACACACACAGTTTTCTCAATAGAGAAACGAAGCCCATTTCTCTTTGCCCAGTCATTGAGTTTCGTGACAGTTAGCTGAGTCTTCCTTGAAACGCTGACTAATGTGGACGACCTGCAGAAGATTGCAAGGTCGTCTACGAATAGGGATCCCATTACCGGAGTTTTAATGCACTCCGCTATGTCATTAATGGCAATGGCAAATAACGTGACGCTTAGAACAGAACCTTGGGGAACGCCGTTTTCCTGGTAGTAAAACTGTGAGAGGCTCTTACCTACTCTCACTCTAAAACCGCGGTTTGATAAAAAGTTTCGTATAAAAATGGGTAGATTACCCCTAAAGCCCCAACTGTGCATTGTTTGTAGAATTTTCCTGCGCCAAAGCATGTCGTACGCCTTCTCCAAATCAAAGAAGACTCCAATACAGTGTTGGCGCAGAAGAAAGGCCTCCTGGATAAAATTATCAGTCCGTACGAGATGATCTATTGTATGTACATCTACCCCGGCGGAAACCACATTGAATGCTGGAGAGAAGGTTTCGCCGCTCTAACCACCAAACAAGCCGGCGATTAACCATTCTCTCCATAACCTTACACAGGCAACTTGTGAGGGAAATGGGCCTATAATTCCTCGGGTCATTCTTGTCCTTCCCCTGTTTTGGAATCGGAACCACGACAGACTCCCGCCAGGACTGTGGGAAACTACCCTCAAACCAAATTTGGTTGAGGGTGTGAAGGATTTCCGCCATTGCACCCTTTGGCAAATTCTTTAGAAATATATTGTGGACATTGTCTATCCCTGGAGACGAATTCCGAGAGTCCGCAATGGCCGAGGCTAGTTCCCACAGCGAAAAGCTTTTGTTATAATCAGCAATGCCGGGCGTTTCTCGGAACGACAGAGATAATGCTTCAGAGCGTTGTTTCATATCTCTGAAGTCGGCATTGTAGTTGGCGTCGCTGCTGATTTCGGCGAATGTGCGGCCGAAAATCTCGCACATATCCGAGGGAGAAGTGATCACTCGGTCATCGACATTTAGTCCGGAAACGCCGCATTGCTGATTGGAGCCCGAGATGCTTCGGACCTTCCGCCATACCTGTGCAACGGGAGTCCTGTGGTTTACACCGGAAATGAATTCCATCCAGGAGGACTTCTTCGCCTCTTTCACAATTTGTCGGGCTTTTGCACGAAGACGTCGAAAAGAGGCAAGATTGGTTTCCGTCGGGTATTTGTTGAATATTCGTAGCGCTCGTTTCCGCAATTTAATTGCCTTAGCGCATTCCTTTGTCCACCACGGTACAGGAGGTCGACGGACGATGCCCGTAGACCGTGGAACGCTCATATTTGCCGCCTCTATGATTGCGGAGGTCAGAACTTCGACGTTTTGTGTTGCGTCACGAGTTGAGTCAAATTTGAACATAAAATTTTCTTTAAAATTTGGCCAATCAGCTTTCTGAGTAAGCCATTTACCAGGGGATATAAAATACTGGTTAAAATTTCCTTCTTTACGTATTAAAAGGGGAAAATGATCACTCCCACAGAGATCAGTATGAACGGACAGGTTAAGTTTCGTGTAAAGACTGCTGGAACAAATGGCGAGATCAATGGAGGAAAATTCTCCATTAAAACTGTTAAAACGAGTTTTCTCACCGTTATTAAGTAAAAGGAGGTTAAAATCTTGGATAAAATTTGATAGAATCCGACCTCTTCTATTGCTTTGCCTCCGAGAGCTACCCCACAAAGGGTCATGTGCATTAAAGTCACCTAAAATCACAAAAGGTTTGGGTAATTGATGGACAAAATCCACGAGGTTGCGTTCAGTGACAGGTGCGCACTCCGGTAAGTAAACGTTACACAACGTTATGGGCTCCGGTGCGTGCACAGTTACCGCCACTGCCTGAAATGGTGAATTTAGTTGTACCCGAGAGGTGTAAAGGGCCTCTCGGATAGCAACTGCCACTCCACCCTGGGCTCGCTGGCCGCTGGTGTCGTCATACCTAAAAACATTAAAATTTCTTAAAATACCCATGTCCGTGATTTTAAAATGCGTCTCTTGGAGACAAATACAAAACGGATTAAAATCTCGGATTAAAATGTTTAACTCTTCCTTGTGACGATAAAAACCATTACAGTTCCACTGTAAAATAAAATTCATTAGAATACGTTAAAAATTGAGAATTTATACACAGCAGTCCGTCCGTCCGTTGGGAGAATCAGCGCCGAATACGGTTCTTTTTCCCCTTCTGTCTGGCTATCAGGATTTCTGAGTCAGACAGATTATCCTCCTCCATAGCCTCCACTGGGCATGGGGCCCGCACCTCGGTGGGGCCGGGGGAGGGTGTTTTCTCACGCCTGGTGGGCGTGGGTCCGGTGGGTTTCTTAAGGGTCTTTTTTGGAGAACCCGGGCAGTTATTTGTTTTTACCGGCTTTGTAGCCTTATCCGGCTTGGCTTGTTCCACTTTATCTGTCGCGTTCTGTTCATTTTTCTTTTCTGTTTCACTTGTTTTAACTGAATTGTTTCCGTTGTAAGTAGGCGTTTTAGCAACAACAGCGTAAGACTTAGAAATCATCCCCTGGGCTCCCCACCCACCACGGAGCCACACATTCGGGACGCCACACCGCAAACCGGTGTGGTCGCCAGGGCTACCCAAGGGATATAGCACTATTGTTTAGGGGGACTGCTTCGGGTGGGGCCTCCAGTGCATGGGCCCTCCAAACCCGTACACCTTTGGCCGCCCTACACAGACCCCCGTCACTCCAGCACTCGCCATCGAAACGCGTCGACAAGCCGATTGATCAAGACTGGCTAGATCTTGACCGCCCGTTTACAGGGAATTCAGGGCCGAAGTGGGGTGTTAAACTCCGGCCCATACCGGGCTTCCGACACCCGGCTGGGTTCCAGAGAACTCACCCACCAGGATCCCCTTCTCCCCCTTACGGGTCTCCGCACACGGCAAACATGCGGGTGGATCGCAGGCCAGCTGGTATGGCCGCACACAGACAGTGGACCCACAAAACTGTCCGGACGCATCCCTCTGCTGCCTGGGGGTTTGTTTTCGGGGTTTCACCTCCCCGCCCTTTTAGTCGCCTCTTACGACAAGCACGGATACTGCGGGAGTATTCTCCATCCCCCTACCCGCAGGGGTTTCGGCCTTAGTTTCTCAGTTAGTTAGCAGTGTTGCAAGTGTTTTTTTTTAGTGTGTCCTACTAGTTACTTTTGTAATCGCATTTTGCGAAGTAGTTCGAGTAGCAGAGTGTAGTAGTGAAGTAGAGTTAAGCAGCCTGGTCCTGTAGCTGTCGTTGTTCCTGCCACGTGACGGTGAAACGGATAAGTAGTCGCTGACCATTTCATTTGTT
The DNA here is from genome assembly GCA_963169105.1 of Ceriagrion tenellum. Lineage (NCBI taxonomy): Eukaryota > Metazoa > Arthropoda > Insecta > Odonata > Coenagrionidae > Ceriagrion > Ceriagrion tenellum. The sequence continues at coordinate 32,779,214 of OY720641.1, forward strand.
TTTTCTCTTTCCTCAATTCTATTTCTTTCGCTTCCTTTATTCTAGTGCCTTACGCCTTTGCTTAAGTTTTAAGGCTCATATTCAGTACCTAAACTAAATCTAATATCGTTACCTGTACCTTTTACTGCTAGTTTTGTAGTGCATGCTTATTTTTGTTTTGTAGTGCCTAATTATAATTCTATTGTATTGCTTTAGTGGTTAATTGGTTATATAAAATTGAGAACAATCAATAGTACTTTGGTAGGAGTATTGACCCTTTATTATTATTGGATTCTATACGTACGTAGGCATTCTAGTCACTGACTCATTACTAACTATAAACGTTTAACTACCTTGCCACACAGTCCTTCCCACGCAACCTTACACATTCTAATTTAGACCTCCGTGTTTGATTCGTTTATACCCTCCTTACGCATTTAGAGGATTTAGTGTATTTTTAGAGTTTTTAAACCATCAAAGCCTGTAGAGTAGTATGGCTGGCCGTTCCTCTGTAGCTAATAGCAAGGCGAAGAACGACCTCCTTGAGGCACGTGTCGCCAAGCTGGAGACATTGGTTGCGGAGATACACGCCCGGGTAATAGGTCGTGGGAAAGTCTTGGGCTCCGGGGATAGTAGCGCTTCCGCGAAGACCCTTCACAGCACCAAGGTGGTGGTGCCCCGGGCATGCTCGGGGGCGGAAGCAAGTGCAGTGGCCTTGGGGGAGACGGTGCAGTCTTCGAGTCAGGGGATGACTCACAGCCTGAGGCCCGAGTGGGTGGTTGTGCCCCATGGGCGGGGGCTCGTCCGAGTCGGGGAGTGGGGGAAGCGGAGGCTAATCCCATCCCCGTTCGCAACAGCTTCGCGGTTTTGTCGGAGGACAATTCTGGGGGGCCAGTTAGCGAGGTCGTGAAGGAACCCCCTGTTGCGAGGGGCACAACCTTGAAAGGCAGTCGGGCTGGGAGGGCAGGGATCGTATTGTTAGGGAGTTCGAACGTCCGGCGGATTTTCCCCCAGTTGGAGAAGAGGGCTAGGAGAGACGGAGCGGACCAACGGGTCACCTCCTGGTGTATACCAGGGGGATTCGTACCCAATTCTACGGCGGCGGTAAAAGCGGCGGTGAAGGGCACGGGCTGCTCTAGACTGCGGGTGGTGGCACATGTTGGCACCAATGATGCTTCCGAGCGCGGAGCCAATGAGATTTTAGATTACTTTAGGGATCTAAACTCGGAGGTGGAACGGGTTCGGAGGGGCACTGGTGTCGATATGCAGCTATCCATCCGCAGCATCGTTCCACGGACCGACTGCGGTTCTCGAGTTTGGGACAGGATTGCCTGGATCAACAAGAGGCTGTGGGAATTCTGTGAGAGCGTTGGGGCAGAATTCGTTGATCTTCGGCCGGTGCTTAGATCGTGCCGGGCTACCCTCAACTCGTCTGGGGTGCATTACTCCAAAGAGGCGTCTGAACGGGTGGCTCGTAGGATTTATGAGCACTGCAGGTATTTTTTAGACTAGAGGGTAGGTCATCTAGTGGGATTCGTAAAAAATTAATCAAGCGTAGCCTCCGAGGAAATCAACTTTGCGAAAACCTCCACATCAAACCACCACAGTCGAATCAAGTACCATTGCGAAAAAAATGTAATAGAAAAAATATCCAAGAAAGTGTTAAGTCTAACGAGAACAGTAAGACGCCAGCTTCAAAAAATAGCAGTAATTTAACTTGGAATATACCTAAGAAAGCTAGTTGTAATGAGAATACACTTTCCGGGAATACGCTCAGTGATAAATCCTTTTCTGTCGTGGTAGTAAACTGCCGTAGCTTAAGAAATAAAGTAGCTGACTTCTACCATCTAATTGAAACTACTGCCGCAGACTTAATTATAGGGACGGAAAGTTGGTTGTGTAACGAAATCGCAGATAATGAAGTATTCCCGAAAAATTTCACAGTTTATAGAAAAGATAGAGTCGAAAGAACCGGGGGAGTAGTTTTTATTGCAGTGAAGGATTGCTATATTAGTAGGAGGGAGTCATTTTCCGACGACCAGGTAGAAAGCGTATGGTGCTCCATTCAAAATCCTAAAGCAAAAACAATCTATGTGTGCGCATGTTATAGACCACCAGATACCCATGTAAGCTCAATATTAGGACTCGAAAGTCAACTCAGTAAGTTAACCACTCAAAAAAACGACTGTCATATAATAATCGGTGGGGATTTCAATTTTCCGTCCATAGACTGGGACACGTACAGTTTTATCACTGGGGGGAAAGACAAAGACCTTTGTGAGTCACTTCTGTATACATTCACATCTCACTCACTACATCAATTAGTCACTGCTCCAACTAGAGGGAAAAATACACTTGATCTTTTAGCGACAAATATTCCACACATGGTTGTAAACATAAGTACGGATAAGGGAATAAGCGACCACAAGATAGTTAAAGCTAATTTTTCCGTGAGCATGATCAAGAAACATAATCCACAAAGAAAAATCTACTTGTTTAATAAGGCTGACTACGAAGGTATGAAACGAGAGTTGCAAAAGTCATTTACAAATTAAAAAAAAAATAAGTATCAACAGTAATACTGAGGTTTTGTGGAATACTTTCCTCAACGTTACACGATCAGTAGTTAGCAAATACATACCAAGTAAATGAAAAAGAGCCAATGCAGAGCCTAGGTGGTATAACGCGGAGGTTAGAAAAACATTAAAGCACCAGAGAACATGTCATGCTAGGTTAAAAATGGCAAAAATAAACGAATCCTCCGAAGAACTACACACAGTCACTGAAAATTACAAAATAACTAAACTCTTAGCAAAAAAAAGCGTGCCGAAGGGCGTTAGCTGATTTCAAAAGTAAATTACTGGGAGAACAATTGAACGATAATCCCAAGGCATTTTGGTCGTATGTTAGGGACACTCAAGGAAATAAATCAACAGTACACACGCTTAAGAATATCAAAGGGGAAAAGCTAACCAAAAGTCTGCAAAAAGCCAATTCGTTAAACACATTCTTCAAAAGCATTTTCAATACTTATACACCACATCTTTTCGATCCGCAGCCAGTTCGTTCCCAAAAATGTATGCCTGAAATTATTAAAAATTGTCGCGGCATAGAACATCAGCTAAAAAATATCAACCCCAACAAATCCCCTGGTCCAGATCAAATACCTGCTCGCGTATATAAAACATTGGCATCAGACATAGCGCCTTACTTAGAATTAATATTTACCAAATCTTTAGTAGATCACGTAGTGCCTAAGGACTGGAGAGTAGCAAATGTCACACCTATATTCAAAAGCGGCGACAGGGAAGACCCAAGTAACTACAGGCCTATTTCTCTCACATCCATTTCCTGTAAGGTATTTGAACACATAATCGTAAGCTCCATTATGAGTCATTTAGATAGGGAGGAATTATTAATAAATAACCAACACGGATTTCGAAAGGGTAGATCTTGCGAAACCCAATTGGCCCTCTTCGTTCATGACATTTCACTCTCGGGTGAAAATAATATTCAAGTTGACGCGATATTCCTCGATTTTAAGAAAGCTTTCGATAAGGTACCTCACGTTAAGTAGCTCTCAAAACTAGAAGCGTATGGAATAGATAAAAACATTATTAGTTGGATAAATCAATTCTTACATGGGCGGGAACAAAAGGTTGTCATAGACGGTATCATGTCAAACAGTGTTACATCGGGTGTCCCTCAGGGAAGTGTCATTGGTCCACCTTTATTTCTCTTATACATAAATGATATTAGCAACGTCGTTAAAAGTAAGCTTTGACTCCTCGCAGACGACGCGGTTGTGTATAGGGATATTAACAATTTCGAAGATAGCGACTCGTTAACAATCGACCTACTTGCTATTCATGCTTGCTGCGAAAAGTGGCAGATGGAACTAAACATAGAAAAGTGCGTAGCACTCAGCTTTTGGAAAAAGAAAAATAGGCCAGGTAGGGCTTTCAGAATTAATAATACGGAAATTATTCACGCCGAGTCTGTTAAGTACTTAGGGGTCACAATTACTCACGACCTATCTTGGGGAAAACATATTAGGGAAATATGCGGTCAAGCATATAGGAAGCTAGGCTTTATCAAGAGAGTACTCGGAAAATGTGATGAGAAAGTGAAAGAACGTTGTTATTTTTCAATCGTTAGGCCTCATCTGGAATATGCTGTTAGTGTATGGGATCCATACGAAACGGGGTTGATATCAGAGTTAGATCGCGTACAGCGAAGAAGAGCTAGGTTTGTGAAACGATGCTACGATAAGTTGGCTAGTGTTTCTGGACTGTTAGAAGAATTAGGATGGGAATCGCTATCACAGCATAGATTAAATTATAGGCTTAACCTCCTAAATAAATTTCAGGAAAATCATTTCACTGACGACGTAAAAAACATACTATTAACCCCCTCGTACTACGGCAGATTAGATCGCGCCAATAAAATTACAGAGCTAGATTGTAGAACCAAAAGATATAAAATGTCATTTTTTCCGCGTACCATTCGGGACCATAACAGCTGTGAACGTCGTCATGAATAGTTCGAGTAGTGACAATAGGCAACAGTAAATCTTTCTCATTATACTCTCTACTCTCTTATTTATGCATGATGTAAATATTGATGTTCTCATTTTTGCATGATATTTTGAATCTGTAGCAGTAGTCTTTATCCCTTGCATGTTGGAACGATTGAAGATAGAATGTTTCTTGGGTATTAGATTTTTAATTGGCGCTTTGCATGTGCGGTACGCGGATTTTCAATGTAATTTCGGTGTTCTACCATATCATTCAGGCATGCCTGGTGTTGAAGCACCCCCTGCCACACACCCTTTGGGTGGCTTGCAAGGTATGACGTAGATATAGATCTCAACATACAGTAAGTCGTAGTGGATAATCACTCCCCTACAGGTGTTCAAGGCAAGTAAGTAAGTAAAATTATTTTTAAGGGTGCGTCGACTACTGCGGTCATTTCGCACCACTCTCGTCCATTGGTAACACCAGGTTAGTGTGATTAAAGCGAAATCGCTTTAGTACTGTTGTGAGATAAAAATTGACCTAGCTTTGTATAAAACGCGTATACATGTAAAAAATTTATAATTTATTAAAAACGTTGATTTCTTTTAAAAAAGCAATTACTCGGGTGAGGCAATCGGGTGAGTCACCTAGGATGTGTCCTAAGGTACCGTTGACCTTGTGTTTTCCTCGAGAAGACCGGTATTTATCACACTCCGTCAGGATGTGCCGCACACTCAGAGGGGAGTCGCACTCATCACACCAAGGTTGTGTCTTCTCTTCTGTGAAGAGGTATGAGTGGGTCAGGGCAGTGTGCCCTATCCTCAGGCGTGTGACTGCGACTTCTTCCCTCCGAGTATTCCTGACGGAAGAGGGCCACACTGATACTACCGGTTTCATAGTCCGGAGCTTGTTGCTATTAATCCCATGCCACGATTCTTGCCATTTGCCCAAAATAACGCATCGAAACATAGCCTTCAGGTCCTCCGCAGTCACCGTGTTCCACATAATTTCTGGCATCTGTAATGCTTCCTTTGCAGCCTTGTCTGCGCGTTCATTACCAGCTATTCCCACATGTCCAGGTACCCACATAAAGGAGATTTTAATTCCCTTGTTCGTGAGGGAGTGAAGAGCGCATTGTACATCCTGGACGTGAGGGTGGAGTGGGTAATAGGCTGAAATGGACTTCACAGCGCTTAGAGAGTCTGTACAGATAAGGAAAGTGCCAGAATTGCCTTTTATATTTCCTAAGGCCGTCTTAATTGCGAGTAATTCTGCATTGTATATGCTGCACCACGGATGGAGCCTCGCCTTTATGACTTTGTGATGCGCAGAGGACACTGCACAAGCACATGCCGAGCCGGACTTCGATCCATCCGTATACACGGGGATAAAGTCCGGGTGGTTATCCAGGAATTCCTAAAATAGGCTCTGGTACTCCTGGGACGTTAGAGAAGATTTCTGGTGCTTGTGCAGTTCAGTGTGGCACTCTGGTCGTGGTATGGACCATGGTGGGTATTTTGAATACCCAACAGGATAGACCTCCGGCAGAGATATGTCAATACTATCCATAAAATCTTTAAGCCGAATACTTAGCGGCCTGGTAGCCCTCGTCCTTCTGTTAAAAATATCTAAAAACCTAGGTTTAAAAACGATATTAAAACATGGGTGCTTTGTCATTGATAAAATTTTCGACGCATAGCTACATGCCAGCATTAGCCTGCGAAGAGCCAGCGGCGGCTCCCCTGCGTCCGCATACAGGCTGTGGATAGGAGAGGTCCTAAAAGCGCCAGTGGCTAGCCGTATTCCTGCGTCGTGGACCGTTGTTAACGGTCGCAGGTAAGACTCTCGTCCAGAAGAGTAAACGAAACACCCGTAGTCTATTTTAGACCGAATCAGAGAACGGTATAATAAAATCGAGGCGGTGCGGTCTGCGCCCCATGATGTGTTGCTTAAAATACGTAAAATATTTAGACCGCGGCGACATTTCTGGGCCAGATTGCGAATATGTTCCTGCCATGTCAGTCTCCGGTCTAAAGTCATCCCCAGAAATCGAACGGATTCCACGAAAGGAAGGTTACTTCTTCCTAAGCGTAACGGCGGAGCTATATGGATACCCCTCAATCTGTGAAAGTGCACACACACAGTTTTCTCAATAGAGAAACGAAGCCCATTTCTCTTTGCCCAGTCATTGAGTTTCGTGACAGTTAGCTGAGTCTTCCTTGAAACGCTGACTAATGTGGACGACCTGCAGAAGATTGCAAGGTCGTCTACGAATAGGGATCCCATTACCGGAGTTTTAATGCACTCCGCTATGTCATTAATGGCAATGGCAAATAACGTGACGCTTAGAACAGAACCTTGGGGAACGCCGTTTTCCTGGTAGTAAAACTGTGAGAGGCTCTTACCTACTCTCACTCTAAAACCGCGGTTTGATAAAAAGTTTCGTATAAAAATGGGTAGATTACCCCTAAAGCCCCAACTGTGCATTGTTTGTAGAATTTTCCTGCGCCAAAGCATGTCGTACGCCTTCTCCAAATCAAAGAAGACTCCAATACAGTGTTGGCGCAGAAGAAAGGCCTCCTGGATAAAATTATCAGTCCGTACGAGATGATCTATTGTATGTACATCTACCCCGGCGGAAACCACATTGAATGCTGGAGAGAAGGTTTCGCCGCTCTAACCACCAAACAAGCCGGCGATTAACCATTCTCTCCATAACCTTACACAGGCAACTTGTGAGGGAAATGGGCCTATAATTCCTCGGGTCATTCTTGTCCTTCCCCTGTTTTGGAATCGGAACCACGACAGACTCCCGCCAGGACTGTGGGAAACTACCCTCAAACCAAATTTGGTTGAGGGTGTGAAGGATTTCCGCCATTGCACCCTTTGGCAAATTCTTTAGAAATATATTGTGGACATTGTCTATCCCTGGAGACGAATTCCGAGAGTCCGCAATGGCCGAGGCTAGTTCCCACAGCGAAAAGCTTTTGTTATAATCAGCAATGCCGGGCGTTTCTCGGAACGACAGAGATAATGCTTCAGAGCGTTGTTTCATATCTCTGAAGTCGGCATTGTAGTTGGCGTCGCTGCTGATTTCGGCGAATGTGCGGCCGAAAATCTCGCACATATCCGAGGGAGAAGTGATCACTCGGTCATCGACATTTAGTCCGGAAACGCCGCATTGCTGATTGGAGCCCGAGATGCTTCGGACCTTCCGCCATACCTGTGCAACGGGAGTCCTGTGGTTTACACCGGAAATGAATTCCATCCAGGAGGACTTCTTCGCCTCTTTCACAATTTGTCGGGCTTTTGCACGAAGACGTCGAAAAGAGGCAAGATTGGTTTCCGTCGGGTATTTGTTGAATATTCGTAGCGCTCGTTTCCGCAATTTAATTGCCTTAGCGCATTCCTTTGTCCACCACGGTACAGGAGGTCGACGGACGATGCCCGTAGACCGTGGAACGCTCATATTTGCCGCCTCTATGATTGCGGAGGTCAGAACTTCGACGTTTTGTGTTGCGTCACGAGTTGAGTCAAATTTGAACATAAAATTTTCTTTAAAATTTGGCCAATCAGCTTTCTGAGTAAGCCATTTACCAGGGGATATAAAATACTGGTTAAAATTTCCTTCTTTACGTATTAAAAGGGGAAAATGATCACTCCCACAGAGATCAGTATGAACGGACAGGTTAAGTTTCGTGTAAAGACTGCTGGAACAAATGGCGAGATCAATGGAGGAAAATTCTCCATTAAAACTGTTAAAACGAGTTTTCTCACCGTTATTAAGTAAAAGGAGGTTAAAATCTTGGATAAAATTTGATAGAATCCGACCTCTTCTATTGCTTTGCCTCCGAGAGCTACCCCACAAAGGGTCATGTGCATTAAAGTCACCTAAAATCACAAAAGGTTTGGGTAATTGATGGACAAAATCCACGAGGTTGCGTTCAGTGACAGGTGCGCACTCCGGTAAGTAAACGTTACACAACGTTATGGGCTCCGGTGCGTGCACAGTTACCGCCACTGCCTGAAATGGTGAATTTAGTTGTACCCGAGAGGTGTAAAGGGCCTCTCGGATAGCAACTGCCACTCCACCCTGGGCTCGCTGGCCGCTGGTGTCGTCATACCTAAAAACATTAAAATTTCTTAAAATACCCATGTCCGTGATTTTAAAATGCGTCTCTTGGAGACAAATACAAAACGGATTAAAATCTCGGATTAAAATGTTTAACTCTTCCTTGTGACGATAAAAACCATTACAGTTCCACTGTAAAATAAAATTCATTAGAATACGTTAAAAATTGAGAATTTATACACAGCAGTCCGTCCGTCCGTTGGGAGAATCAGCGCCGAATACGGTTCTTTTTCCCCTTCTGTCTGGCTATCAGGATTTCTGAGTCAGACAGATTATCCTCCTCCATAGCCTCCACTGGGCATGGGGCCCGCACCTCGGTGGGGCCGGGGGAGGGTGTTTTCTCACGCCTGGTGGGCGTGGGTCCGGTGGGTTTCTTAAGGGTCTTTTTTGGAGAACCCGGGCAGTTATTTGTTTTTACCGGCTTTGTAGCCTTATCCGGCTTGGCTTGTTCCACTTTATCTGTCGCGTTCTGTTCATTTTTCTTTTCTGTTTCACTTGTTTTAACTGAATTGTTTCCGTTGTAAGTAGGCGTTTTAGCAACAACAGCGTAAGACTTAGAAAATGTCGGGGCTATAAGAGTGCGGAACTTTTTTCGAGCTTCAAAATAGGGTAACTTTTCCACTGTTTTGATCTCCATAATTTTTTTCTCCTCTTTCATTTTGGGACAATCACGAGAATACACTGGGTGTGTACCCTCGCAATTGACGCAGAAAGGTTCAGAAGTGCACGCATCACCCTCATGTTTTTCTTTGCCACAGCGCGGGCAGGTGGCCTTGCCCTCACATCTGGTGGCGATGTGGCCGAAGTGTTGGCAATTGAAACATCGCATGGGGCTCGGTATGAATGGGCGGACGGGAACCGATTCATAGCCAACAAATACCTTGTCGGGGAGCGTGTCGCGCGAGAAGGTGATGATCACAGATGTGCTGTTAATCAGCTCGCCGTTACGCTTTATTTTCAGTCGACGACAATCGACTACGCCCTGAGAGGCCATTTCTGTCTTTATCTCGTCGTCGTCGACGTAGAGCAGGTCGTAGCTGCTTATCACTCCCCGACTTGTATTTAAGGTGCGATGCACCTCCACCTTCACAGGAATGTCCTGGAGACGCGTGAAAGAAAGGAGTTTCAAACTTTGTTTGTCGTTTGCCGTTTCTATTAACAAAGTGCCATCGCGCAGCTTTTTTGCGGATCTAAGATCGCCTGTAACGGCTGCCGAGAGGACACGACGGATGAGGAAGGGAGACACCTTAGTTAGTGTCTCACCGTCCTTTGCACATCTCATAATTAGATACCGCCTACAGGCGGTCACCGTTATATCTCCCCCGCCCGTTTCCGGACGGGATCTTTTGGATGGAGGAAGGTTATCCGGCTCCATGAAAATTGGGAATTCATCCCCTGGGCTCCCCACCCACCACGGAGCCACACATTCGGGACGCCACACCGCAAACCGGTGTGGTCGCCAGGGCTACCCAAGGGATATAGCACTATTGTTTAGGGGGACTGCTTCGGGTGGGGCCTCCAGTGCATGGGCCCCCCAAACCCGTACACCTTTGGCCGCCCTACACAGACCCCCGTCACTCCAGCACTCGCCATCGAAACGTGTCGATAAGCCGATTGATCAAGACTGGCTAGATCTTGACCGCCCGTTTACAGGGAATCCAGGGCCGAAGTGGGGTGTTGAACTCCGGTCCATACCGGGCTTCCGACACCCGGCTGGGTTCCAGAGAACTCACCCACCAGGATCCCCTTCTCCCCCTTACGGGTCTCCGCACACGGAAAACATGCGGGTGGATAGCAGGCCAGCTGGTATGGCCGCACCCAGACAGTAGACCCACAAGACTCTCCGGACGCATCCCGTTGCTGCCTGGGGGTTTGTTTTCGGGGTTTACCTCCCCGCCCTTTTAGTCGCCTCCTACGACAAGCAGGGATACTGCGAGAGTATTCTCCATCCCCCTACCCTCAGGGGTGAGGGAAGTTCGTTCCCTGGTGGAATTCATAAATGATTCTCCAACAACAGTCGCAATAGTTAAAGACATTAATAAGTACATGATTGGGGAGGAAATGCCGACGGCAAACTCCATAGGTCGCATTCTCTGGGAAGGTGAGACGGAGGAAGATTACTTCCACATGATCGGAGGTATGTATTTTTATTGGAATTGGCATCTTTATATGATTTTATTTGGTGTGAATAACTTTTTCATTAAGTATTTATATTAATATTATTTTAGATAACTTGCTGGAAATGCAAGAAAAACAAACTGAGTTGTTGGGATCGACAATCTGCCCCGATGACCATTTGGGACCGAGTTCTTCCAAGTGATCCATGTGGAGAGCCAGGGGTGCAGGCCATACGAAAGAAGTCATAGAAAAAGTGCAGTAGAATATCTAATGCTGCAGTCAGCAAGATGCCTACTGTCTGTGTGAAAGTCCCCTGCGGAAGTGGCTCAGGAATTGCACATAAAGAGCGAGTCGGGCTACAAGCATTCTGGGGTCACATCTGAAATCGCTTTCGTCCACAAAGGCAGCAAGCGGTAAGAATTGCCATGATTGCTGTTTTAGCAGAGTCTTTAACCGTTGACAGTACCTCGTAAGGGAAAACGAATTGCAGCTCAATCCAGCAGTAAAAGTTTATATTTGCGATGATGTTTACCTTGATACGGCGTCTTTCAAATTAAGCGTATCAAAATTAATTTGTCATGGTCTCTTCGTCGAAGTAATTGCCCAATTATGAACTTCAGGTCAGAAACAGTGTGTCGCAAACAGGGACAAAGGAGACATGGCAGCTGGAAACCTGATTTCTGTTGGTTCAGACCCTACCACCTCTGATTCCAAGTTGGAGAAATACTTGCCATCTTCCAAGCCAGCAAAGGTCAGTTTCAGAATGTCCCCTTTGCCCTCAGTAAAATAAATGGGGACGTCCGAACTATGTTGTGGAAAACGCAATGAAGCTGTTGTTGATGAATTCAACTTTTTTTACAGGTTGGGGATGATGGGGTGGTAGTCCTGGTGGCAGGAAGTGGCCTGTATATACATGCCAGAGAAAAAAGCTATGATTTACTCAAGCATCGAAAGAGCCATATTAGGCTAGCTAGTGACATATTTTTGGCCATTTTAGGGCCAGAAGTAATATCATCGACGTGTGCCAGAGGCAAATTTGAGAAACACCTCTCTCAGCACAAACCATCTGTGGAGTATAAGCCTGGTGTTTTGGCAGGAGTGGCACGTAAGTGATTCCAGTCTATGTGTCATACCTCTGTTCTGTTGAGTAACATTTGATGTTTTTTGTGCTGTATGTAGTCATTCCATTCATTCTTGCAATATTGCTTGCACGCATCAAATGAGTCTGGTCGTATTGGTTGTCGTGAGCTGAGTTTGATGTCATTTCTCTCGGCCTTATCAAATTTATTCGTCATATTTAACTAGACACCGTAGCCTCTTTTTAGTTGTATAATTTTCCTAATTGCTTAGAATGATTGTCTGTCACATACCCTTGTACAAAGTAATTCATATGACTCGGTCCTCTTCAGTTTTTCGTTGTTATTGTGTTAAAACAACTCCAATACTGCTGACGGTGATAGTCAATTTTCATTTCAATGCTGCTCCATGTTTCCATTACTTGGGTGGCAATGATTTTAGTCTTTCCACTGTTATATCAGTTATTTCTGGTTGAACTGGTGATCCGTAGTACAGTCGTAATCAATATGGAAAGTTGATTGTGTTTGAGACTTGAGGTATATTCATCACATTTATCTTGAATACGTTGTATTGTTATTTTTTGTTCTTAATCAAGACATTCATTTCAGATGTTATCCATAAACATTTTCCCAATGCGGATATGAACATAGTTGCAGTGTGTAATACTTTGAGTGGAAACATTAGGAGGAAGATGAGGAGGATGTCAGGCCACTATGACAAGTTAGATAGGGCTGTTGGAAAGCATCAATCGGAGAAGAAAAGGTAAATATTTACTTCTGATCTTTTATAATGTATGTGGGTATCAACTAGCCTTCAAATTCAGTTATTTCTTTTTGAAGTACATGATTAATCTCGTTTCACACCATCAAAATGTCAAATTACATTCAAGAATCATTGGAAAGGAGTTTTAAAAGGTATTTTTTGTGCCGAGTGTAAATATTGGATTCACAGTAAATGTGCACGTATAGATTTGAACAAAGTAAAGGACGAAGACACATGGCGCTGCGATGAATGTACGCATGAAGAAAGCATTCAGAGGCTAAGAAGTGACGTTGAAACCAGAGACAAATTAATTCTTTCATTGATAAAGGACATCGAGGATCTCAATAGACGAAACAAAGTCCTTGTAGATGAGAAGGCGGAATTATTAAACAAACTCAAACGTAGCCAGCTCGTGAAGAGTAGCAATGTGCCGTGTGAACAATATTCTGGGTCTGTAGAGCGTGAAACAGTGAGAGAAAAAGTTATTCACATTCCGAATATTCCGGTGAGGAATAAATACCAAGCTCTAAGCTCCGACCCGATAGATAAACGCAACGGAGATAGTAACGTAGTGAAAGACGTAACAGAGGCGTCAAAATACAAGTGGGTGAAAAAAGTGAAGAAATGTAGTGGAAATTTGACCAAGAGAAAGGTTTTAAATGTGGAAGTGACCAGTGAAAGTGAAAGATCCGTCACCGAAATCACAAAAAAAAGTGAAAACAAGCCAGAATGTGGAAGTGTTTTGTTGATTGGTGATGCAATGATGAAACACGTTGAAACAAAGAGTGCCTCAAAATTAGTGTATAGGGGTATAAAGATCGAGCAACTGTGCCAAAAAGTGCAAGATATGAAACCTAATGAATAAAATGAACACCCAAGAACTATCTTCCTCCATGTAGGAACCAACAACCTGACAAGATCCAAGAACCCTGATAATATCTTAGGTGAAATGTACTGCCTCATCAGGAAGACCAAAGAAACATTTCCTAAGTCCTTGATTGCAGTGAATTCCATCATACACAGGAGAGATGTAAATAATCAACACATAAATGAGGTAAACTGTAATATAAGATGGGCTTGTGAAACTCTGGGAGCTCTGTTCTGTGAGGTAAACAAATATGTGGGATCTGACTGCCTGGGAAAAGATGGTGTGCACTTAAATCGTAAAGGTTCTTTTTTACTTGGTAAATATATTGAAAATGTTATTGCCTTATGTCAAAAACAGGGAAACTAAAGAAAGTGCTAGATGATGATCATTTTAAATCCAACCATATTGATGATGATAGAAAAGAAAAGGCACAAACTCTAAAGATATTTTACCAAAATGTTCAAAGTCTAAAAAACAAATTACCAGAGCTCGATGTTCTATTATAAAGTGAATTAAATCAGATGGATATGTTATGTTTTACTGAACATTGGCTCAGACACTATGAACTAACTTGCGTTAACGTCAGCAACTATATTTGGGTAGTTTTTCATGCAGAAATGAATTAAAAAATGGGAGGACATATATATTTGTTAATAGTGGCATAGAATTCAAACGTGTCACTCCAAATAACATTAATGTAGTGGAGAAAGATTTTGAATTTTCGATTATACAGCTGTTGAAACCTAAAATATTTGTTGTGTGCCTGTATAGATCACCAGCTGGAAATTTTAATGTATTTATCGATAATCTATATAACTTACTTGACACCTTGTACAAACAATCAAACCACATTGTGGTGTGTGGTGATCTAAATGTAAATTTCCTTAATGGCAATTGTGAAAGAGTTAAACAAATTCTGTCAGTTTTAGACTCCTTCCAGGCTAGTGCTATTGCTACTGAACCCACCAGGGTTACTAATACTAGCAAATCCATTATAGATCAAATCATTACAAATATTCACAGGGAAAATTCAGCAACCCATCAGCAACCATCGTCATTGTTAGACATTAGTATACCCGACATTAGCGTTTCCACTCTTATACCTCTGCTCTGGGGGAAAGAGATGGAAATTGTATTCAGTAGGCCATCCGAAAAATGTGACCCCCCATTAAGTGGTATACTGTTGCTTTTGAAGCTCTGCTAGATACTCTTAACAGAGGAGTCAATCCTAATTCAAGGGTCGGAATGACAATTAGGAATGACTTACATCCTGATAGGGACATAAACATTTCCTACAGGAGATCTGATCAGTTGGATCATGATGTCATTCTGAAGAGAGTGGAGACTGTAGTGCGGTCTAATGAGACCTTCCTTATTAAAGGTATCATAAACATATCTTTTTCATATATCGACGTTCCTGTTGGTGGTCGCAAGAGGCGTTCTCACGTGACGATATTTGACACATTCTGTCGATCCAAGAGATCAATCGTCGTGGTCGACAACGGTGATAACCTTTGCCTGCCCCGGGCGATATGCTTGGGTACCGCGCGAGAAATTGAAACCGCTAATACTTTCAAAGTTTTAAGGCAGAGTAAAAACTTATTGAAATCGAGAGTTCAACAGCTCTGTAAGGACGCAAACGTGGTAATTCCCAATGAAGGAGCAGGAATTGAAGAGATTAAATCTTTTCAAAATGTACTACCCGAATTCAAAATAACCGTGTTTGGCGACCGCTGTGGTAGGGAAGTGATTTTTGAGGGTCCATCCTTCACAGTTAAAGGAATACCCAGAAAGTTTATTGATTTAATACACGGAGACAGGCACTTCAACCTCATTACGTCTGTGACAGGTACTTTTAACTGTTCATACTATTGCAGGTCATGCCGTCTGCCATATAATACAGTTATGGTCCACAAGTGTCCCGCTGTATGCGAAAAATGCCTGACATCTCCTTCTTGCGAGCCTGGTCCCACCATATCTTGTGAGGTGTGCAAGAGGTCATTTTACGGGGATGAATGTTTGAGAAAACATTTCTTAAAAAAAGGTGGTGCCATATCAACGTGTGAAGGTTTTCGCTATTGCGCTTGCTGTTCCACAGTCTATACCACCCTGAACAGGAAAAAGGCGCATGTATGTGGGGAAACATATTGTCATGTCAGTCATGATTACAAGGCCACGGCTCATGCTTGTTTCATGAGGGTGAAAAAGCCTAGAAAAAGGCATGAAACCTTTTCGTTCGTTTTTTACGACATCGAGTGTACACAAGATGTGGAAATTGAAGGCGTACGAGACTCTTTCCAGCACATCCCTAACCTACTAATATCGGAGACATGCTAGTAGTAGTATTTGGTTTATAGGGTGCGTCGACAACATGGTCATTTTGCACCACTACACGTCATGTTTATAAAAAAAAAATATATATGTTACATATATTGGTATTAAAATAAAATTCTTAATATGTACTCTTAGTCAAAATTAAAATCGGTTTTACATCCTTAAAATACTGCGAAAAAGGCCAGTTTCATTTAAAAATGATAAAACGCGGTTGAGAACATCTGAGTCATCGCCTAGGATCGACTTTATGTCTCCCGCTAACTGCAGCTTGCTACGCAAGTATCGGTATTTGTCACACTCCGTCAGGATATGCCGAACGCTGAGAGGGCAGTCGCAGTCATCACAGCGAGGTGGTCGTTTCTCCTCGGTGAAGAGAAAGGAGTGAGTCAAAGGGCAATGCCCTATCCTCAAACGTGTGATGACCACTTCCTCCCGGCGACTCTTCCTGACGGATGTGGGCCACGCTGACACTACCGATTTCACCACGCGCAGTTTATTATTTTCAACGTTCCTCCATATATCTTTCCACTCTTCTAGGGCTACATTTCTCAAGAAAGACTTAAGGTCCTCGTATGGTACCAGCGTCAGAGTTATTTCCTCCAAGTCAAGTGCCTCCTTCGCCAAAGCGTCCGCTCTTTCATTTCCAGGGATACCCACATGCCCTGGGACCCAAAGGAATGATACAGATATTCCCCTCCTGCTAAGGGATATCAAAGCAGTTTGTATATCTTGAATGATTGGGTGCATTGAAGAAAAGTTAGAGATGGAGTTCAGGGCGCTAAGAGAGTCCGAGCATATGACGAAGGAGCCACTGTTCCCTTCTATCTCTCCTAGGGCCATTTTTATTGCGAGGAGTTCCGCTGTGTAAACACTACACAGCGGATTTAACCTCGCCCTGATGGCTCCATGGTGGGATGAGACAACTGCACATGCACAGGCAGCGTCAGACTTAGAGCCATCTGTAAAAACTGGCACGATACCGGGGTTGCAGTGAAGATAGAGATAAAACTGACGCTGGTATTCCAGAGTAGTGGTTAGAGCTTTCTTGCGCTGAGTGAGTCCCATGTTGATTTTAGGAGCGGGAGTTTCCCATGGCGGATGTTTGGGAAAGCCAGAAGGATATACTTCAGGAAGCGTGATTCGATGCTCGGATATAAAACTGTTGAATCGTATGCTTGCAGGCCTAGTGGCTCTGGTTCGACGGTTAAAAAGTTCTAAGTAGCGGGGTTTAAAAACAAGGTTAAAACAAGGGTGAGTCCTCATAGATAAAATTTTTGCTACATAGCCGCACATAAGCATGTTTCTCCGATGGGACAAGGGCGGTTCTCCTGCATCCGCATAGATGCTTTGCACTGGACTCGTACGGAACGCCCCGGTGGCTAACCGTATTCCAGCATTGTGAACCGATGTCAGTGGGCGCAAGTATGACTCCCGACCGGAGGAATACACAAAACAACCGTAGTCTAGCTTTGACCGTATCAGCGTCCGGTATAGTAAGAGAAGCGTATTGCGGTCAGCTCCCCAGGATGAGTGACTTAGATATTTCAGAATATTTAACGCATTTGTACATTTTCTTTTCAGGACACTAATTTGTTCCTTCCAGTTGAGGCGATAGTCAAATACAAGTCCCAGGAAACGGTTGGAGTCCACAAATGGAATGTTTTTCCCTCCTAAATGTAGCGGCGGAGGGATGTGTTGCCCCCTAATCCGGTGAAAGTGAATGCATTTTGTTTTTTCCGAGGAGATTTTAAATCCGCTCCTTTGGGTCCACTTCTCCAATTTATTCAGCGTAAGTTGGGTGAGTCTAGCAGCAGAGGTAAGATAAGATGACCTGCAGAAGTCATCCACAAACAAAGACCCTATCACCGGTGGCTTCATGCAATCAACGATATCGTTGATTGCCACGGCGAAAAGTGTTACGCTTAAAACTGACCCTTGTGGAACCCCATTATCTTGGCTGTATGCTACGGATAGGTACTGACCAATTCTAACTTTAAAAAACCGATCGGATAAAAAATTCTGAATAAAAGTGGGTAGATTACCCCTGAGACCCCATTCGTGCAAAGTGTTCAATATTTTTCGCCGCCAGACAGTGTCATATGCCTTCTCTATGTCAAAGAAGACGCCGACAACATGCTGGCGGAGAACAAAGGCTTCCTGGATGTAATTATCTATTCTTATCAGGTGATCGATCGTGGACCGGCCTCTACGAAATCCACACTGAATATCGGAGAGAAGGTTTCGGCGCTCTAGCCACCAAATAAGCCGTCGGTTAACCATTCTTTCCATTAACTTGCACAGGCAGTTAGTGAGTGCTATAGGTCTATAACCATTCGGGTAAGTACGATCTTTGCCCTGCTTCGGTATGGGTATGACTACTGATTCGCGCCAGGACGACGGGAATGCACCGTCTCTCCAAAGGTGATTGAGAGTGTGGAGGACCTCTAACATTGTCGTCGTCGGAATATTCCGGAGAAAGGCGTTGTGGACCTCATCCAATCCCGGAGCCGTGAATTTGGAGTCATCAACGGCTGATTGTAGCTCCCTAAGAGAAAACGGAAGGTTATAATCTTCATGACAGCGGATCTCACGAAAGTTGATTGGTGAGGCTTCAACTAGTAATTTAATTCCCAAAAATGTGGGATTGTAATTTCTATTA
This sequence comes from Ceriagrion tenellum, assembly GCA_963169105.1. Lineage (NCBI taxonomy): Eukaryota > Metazoa > Arthropoda > Insecta > Odonata > Coenagrionidae > Ceriagrion > Ceriagrion tenellum. The sequence goes on from OY720641.1 coordinate 32,797,660, forward strand.
CTGCTCGTATCGGCGAGCGAGCGGCCAATAGCCTCACCAATCTCAGGAGCTGAGGTCACAATATCGCCACCAACCTTGAGGTAGGTTATTCCCAGCTGGTGGTGATTGCCCGAGATACTCTTCACCTTACGCCACACCTGTGCAAGTGGAGTCCTGCTATTCACACCCGACACAAATTCCATCCAGGAAGCTCTTTTTGCGTCTCTCACGACCTGTCGTGCCTTCGCTCTCAAGCGCCTGAAGGAGGATAGATTAGTTTCCGTCGGATATTTGTTAAAAATCCGCAACGCCTTTTTACGTTGGCGGATAGCTTTCGCGCAGTCATCATTCCACCACGGAACTTGAGGTCTCGTCGCAGTACCGCGAGACCGTGGTACGCTGGCGTGTGCGGCTTGTATTATACTGCTAGTCAAACTGTTAATATTGTCAACACCATCACGTGTTTCGTCATATTTGAAATTAAAACAGTTTCGGAAAAGCGACCAGTCTGCTTTCCGGATAGCCCAATTGCCTGACCGTATAAAACTAGGGTTATAATGCCGTTCCTTGGTAATAAGAAGTGGGAGGTGATCGCTCCCACAGAGGTCATCATGAACGGATAAGTTAAATTTTATACTTAAGGCGCTCGATACAATGCACAAATCTATGCTTGAAGAGTCACCGGTAAAAGAATTAAAACGGGTTTTTTCCCCATTGTTCAATAAAACCAAGTCATTATCTAAAATAAAGGAGGATAAAATCCGTCCTCTGCGATTGCATTGCCTTCTTGGGCTTCCCCAAAGAGGATCGTGGGCGTTAAAATCTCCTAGTAAAATAAACGGCTGAGGTAGTTGACGGACAAGAGCATTCAGGTAAAATTGAGTGACCGGTGCACCCTCGGGCAGGTACACGTTGCATAGCGTGATCGCCTCGGGGGCGTACACGGTGACTGCCACCGCTTGGTACGGCGTGTTTAGGTGCACTCGGGAGGTGTAAAGGGCCTCCCGAATAGCAACCATAACTCCACCATGGGCTCGTTGGCCACTGATTTCGTCAAATCTAAAAACGTTAAAACCTTTTAAAATCCCCTTGTCCGCCATTTTGAAATGCGTTTCTTGCAGACAAACACAACATGGGTTAAATTCGCGAGTTAAAATGGCCAGCTCCTCCTTATGCCGATAAAAACCATTACAGTTCCACTGTAAGATAAAAACCATAAAAGGTGAGTAATAAATAATTTTAAAATTAAAAAAAATAAATAAATAATAAAAACGGGCATTAGGTTCAGAGGGAGAATCAGCGCTTTATGCGATGTCTCCTCCCCTTAGACCTAGCCCGGCGGACCTCCGACTCAGAGACATATTCATCTTCTTCCATCGACTCTGGTTGGCTCTGCCGGGCCGGACCAGATGGCCCGGGGGATTGAGATTTTCCACGCGTGATTTGCGTGGCCGGGGTGGAGTTGTTCGGGTTCTTACCTGGAGAACCCGAACTGGTGGCGTTCGTCTTTGCCGGATTATGGGCCTTAGCCGGCTCGGCCGATATCTTCGACGTGGCTTTTTGGGGCATATTCTTCGGTCCATTAGATTCTTTTACGCTGTTTGTGGGCTTAGTTTCTTCGGTCTGAGTGGAGATAGTACACATTTTCTTGGGGGTTGCTGCTACACCTGCCCAAGATCGGGAAAAGGTAGGGGCCATGAGACTCCGATACTTCTGCCGCGCCTCTCCATACGGGATTTTATCTAGGGTCTTAATTTCCATAATTTTCCTTTCATCCTTCATCACAGGGCAATCACGAGAGTACGCTGGATGCGAACCCTCGCAGTTTACGCAGAAAGGATCGGAGGAACATACGTCACCCTCATGCTTGTCCTTGCCACAGCGCGGGCAGGTGGTCTTACCCTCACATCGCGGTGCGATGTGGCCGAACTTTTGGCATTGGAAGCAACGCATGGGGTTTGGTATGAATGGCCGCACTGGTACCGAATTGTAGCCCACATGCACTTTCTCGGGGAGCTTATCGAGAGCGAACGTGAGGATCACGGATGTAGTATTAATCGTCTCACCGTTCCTCCTAGTCGTAAGTCGACGACAGTCTGTCACACCTTGTGGGGCCATTTCTCTCTTAATTTCGTCTACTTCAACGTAGAGGAGATCATAATGGCTTATAACTCCCCGAGAAGTGTTTAGGGTGCGGTGGATATCTACCGTGACCGGGATATCGTGGATTTTCTTCACTTTGAGCAGTTTTTCTGCTTGGTCTACATTTGCCGTCTCAATCAATAGTGTCCCATCTCTAAGCTTTTTGACTGAGTGAGGTTCTCCAGGGATGACCGCAGACAAGGACCGTTTAATGAAGAAGGGAGACACCTTTTTAAGTGTCTCGCCATCTTTCGCACATTTGAGAACCAAATAGCGCATGCTCTTCTTGAAAATACTATCTCCCCCGCCCGTATCCGGGCGGGATCTTTTATTTGGAGGGAGTGAGATTGTCTCCATGAAAATTAGGATTTCGTCCCCTGGGCTCCCCACCCACCACGGAGCCACACATTCGGGACGCCACACCGCAAACCGGTGTGGTCGCCAGGGCTACCCAAGGGATATAGCACTATTGTTTAGGGGGACTGCTTCGGGTGGGGCCTCCAGTGCATGGGCCCTCCAAACCCGTACACCTTTGGCCGCCCTACACAGACCCCCGTCACTCCAGCACTCGCCATCGAAACGTGTCGATAAGCCGATTGATCAAGACTGGCTAGATCTTGACCGCCCGTTTACAGGGAATCCAGGGCCGAAGTGGGGTGTTGACCTCCGGCCCATACCGGGCTTCCGACACCCGGCTGGGTTCCAGAGAACTCACCCACCAGGATCCCCTTCTCCCCCTTACGGGTCTCCGCACACGGCAAACATGCGGGTGGATCGCAGGCCAGCTGGTATGGCCGCACACAGACAGTGGACCCACAAAACTGTCCGGACGCATCCCTTTGCTGCCTGGGGGTTTGTTTTCGGGGTTTCACCTCCCCGCCCTTTTAGTCGCCTCTTACGACAAGCAGGGATACTGCGGGAGTATTCTCCATCCCCCTACCCGCAGGGGTACGGAGACATGCTGAAATGCCTGTATTGATGGAAATGATTCAACATATTCATGCGCACTTTGCGGCCCCCGCAGGAATATTTTCTAAGGCGATAACCCTGTGCTAAAATATATAAGTTATTTAAGAACCCTAGGGGGTAAAAAATTTGAAAACGTTACTTGTGTTGCTCACAATGCCAGGGGTTATGACAGGAACTTTGTGATAAAATCAATTTTGGAGCGCACAGAATGGAAGCCAGAGGTATTGATGAATGGCGCGAAACTCCTATGTATATCCTTCAAGGGGTTGCGCTTCATCGACTCCTTAAATTGCATGCCTATGGCTCTTTCTAAGATGCCTGCCGCACTAGGGCTGCCTGCATTCCTGCCGAAGGGTTACTTCCCACTTTTTTCCAACAGTAACAAAAATGCTGGGTACATTGGTGAACCCCGGACCCTAAATTCTACGGAATCCATCAGATGACATCAGAGAAAAGAAAGAAATTTATGAACTGGTATGGACGCCTGAAGGATCAGGGTTATGTATTCATTATGCAAGAGGAGGTAGAGAAGTACTGCATGCAGGAAAGACGTGGAAATACTTCGGCGATCTTGTCTGAAATTTAGCTCCTTATTTATGACCACAACAGGCGTTGATCCATTCAGGGACGCCTTAACAATCGCCAGCTCATGTATGGAGGTATTACGGCGCAAATATCTAAAGCCGAATACCATTTCATGTACACCTCCTGGAGGGTATCGCTGGGCTGATACTCAGTCCTTTATAGGTGTCCAGTGGTTACTGGGTGAAGAGAGAAAACGGAATGTGAAGATAAGACACGCCGGAAACGGAAGTGAAGTAAAGGTTTTGGGAAGAAAGGTAGACGGTTACCACGAAGATGAGAGCCGTAAGACCGTGTACAAGTTTCACGGGTGTTTCTTTCATGGCTGCCCCTCCTGTTACAAAAAACGCAGCGAAGTAATAGGAAACAGTCCCAACGGAACACCAAGTACCAGGTACGAAAGCACCCAAAAGAAAATGTCTCCAATGCGGAAAAACGGATACCATGTAATTGAAATCTGAGAATGTGAGTTTGAATGGGAGGTTAATAATAATATTGATTTTTATAACGAACTGAAGAACAATCCTGTAATGGATAAAAGTCCGTTGAACCCGAGAGATGCTTTCTTTGGAGGGAGAACGAATGCGGTAAAACTGCATTATAAACTAAACGAAGAGGTGATTGAGAAAATACACTACTATGACGCATCTTTACCCCTTCATAAATAAATATAAGAAATTTCCCATCAGCCCCGTAAAGATATTTGTCGGAGAAGATTGTCCACCGATAGAGAGCATAGAGGGGGTAGTGAAGTGCTCCGTTTTACCTCCGGAACAATTATACCATCCTGTTCTTCCTGTGAGGGTAAACTCATGTATCCTCTTTGCCGCACGTGTGCTTTTAAGGAAATACAAGAAAACTGCACACATACTTCTGAGCAAAGGGTGATTACCGGGACATGGGTGAGTGATGAAGTGAAGCTTGCTGTCGAAATGGGTTATGTGCTTATATAAACATTCGAAGCCTGGCATTACGAAGTCACCACTTATGATGCTCAAAGCGGAGAAGGAGGTCTATTTGCCCCGATATTGATTGCTTCCTTAATATGAAGCAAGAGGCTAGAGTATGGCCTGCATGGTGTTCTACACAACAGGAAAAATCCACCTACATAGAGTCATTTCATGCCCGTGAAAAGATTAAACTGGATGAGGATGCTATAAATGTAAACCCTGGACAGCGAGCTCTGGCTAAATTAATGCTCAATAGATTTTGGGGGAAGTTTGGCCAACGGGAAAATTTACCACAGTGCTCGATTGAGAGAAATGGAGACTCCCTGTACGATCTCATCACCAATCCAAATGTGGAAGTCTCGAGAATACTAGCCGTAAATGAGGGGACTGTGATCGTTAGTTGGTCTTCTTAGGAGGAATCACTAAGGACTTCAGATTCCAAAAACATTGTAGTTGCCTGCTACACCACGGCACATGCCCGCATCGAACTATACAGTTATTTAAGAAAGCTAGATCGTCGTGTAATTTATTATGACACAGACAGCGTAACCTTTAGTCAATTGCCTGGTCAATGGATACCATCAGTGGGGGACTATCTTGGTGATATGACCAATGAACTGTCATCCTACGGGCCGGAGGCACACATCAATGAATTTGTATCGGGTGGTCCTAAAACTTATGCCTCCAAGGTGAAGACGGAACCTGACGGCGAAGAGAAGACGGTATGCAAGGTGAGGGGGTTAAGCATAAATTCTTCGAACGATAACAGGGTCTCGTTCGATTCGTTGAAGTCAATGGTCGTCGAAGAATCTCCACCGGTCATCGTGGATTACCCCAAACGAATAGCCAGGAAAAGACCGTTTAGAGTCGTGTCGAGACCCGAACATAAGACCTTCAGAGTGGTTTATACCAAGACGAAAAGAGTTGAGGGTTTTGACACGTTACCGAACGGATATAAACGTCCGCGAAGATGAGAAGCTCTAAACTGATGTACTCGGATTTAGAGTATTCTGTACAGCAGTAGATACGGACAAAGTACCATAAATTATTTTTTTTGTAAATATGTGTACAGCCATTCCACAACAACAGGTACCAAATTTTTTGAAATTGAAAATTTATTTTTTGTAGTGAACTATATTGAATATTACAGCAAAACATCCAAATAACCTGATCCCACAACATTTATCTAATTTAGGCCTTTATTTTTTGCTCTATGCTCATTATTGTACACCTGTTGCATGGCAACAGCTGACTTACTAAAAACAGCTGATTTTTACATAAAAACAGATTAGTGAAATCTGCCATATTGCTGGTTTTATTGTTGACAGTTAGTGAGGTTATGTTCTACACTGCAAATTCATATGGTGTTCTTTAAGATTATTTAGGTAAGTACAACTCAATTTTATTACTTTAGAAATCCTTACCCAATGTCACATCCGATACGAAAAACATCAATTTTTTTCCTGTACACTTTTTTAATATGTTAAATGATTTTAAGTTCAACTCTAAAGTAAGAAGTATTGAGTCCTGTACATAATCAATTAATCACTTAATTAACTTTATAACTTTTTTCTGAATATTTTCAATTTACAAATATGTCACATCCGGTACAGTGAATATATGCTACTTGTATGACACCTTATGCAAATATGTAATCATTTTTCTAATAACCTATTTTCATTTTTAGGTTAAAATGGAAGTGGTTACACCCAAAATGAAAGGTAGGATGAAGGCTTGGAGAACGAAGACAATGAAAGACAATGAGAAAAAGTGGAGTGAATATTTGGAAAAAGAAAAACAGGAACAAGTTTAATAGAGCCAAGCAGAGGGAGAAATTAAAGTCCAATAATGATCTCTTGTTAGAAAAAAGAAGGAAAGATAAAGAAAGACAAGCTTTGTGTAGGAAGAGGAAGAAAGAAAAGATGTTAGCTGTGCCAGAGTCTAAGCCGAGTGACAAACGATTAGGAACGTACAAGAGCCCTCGTACTTTAGGGAAGGCAATAAAAAAGGTTAAACAGGTATTACCTAAGAGCCCTGTAAAAAAGCAGGCTGTTGTCAGACATTTGGTGGAATCAACATTTGGTCAACAATTGGCAAAAGACTTATTCAAATCTAAAAAATCTGGGTCCAAAATGCTCACAGAAGAATGTAAAGAAGCGGTTATAAAATTTTACAACTGCGATGAAATAAGCCGTCAAGCACCCGGAAAACGGGATGTGAAATCCGTGAAGGATAAAACTACTGGCAAACGATCTTTAAAGCAAACAAGGCACATGGTAATTGGAATAAATGAAGCCTATGAAGAGTTTAAAAAAGTACACCCTGACCAGAAAGTTTCAAGATCTAAATTCTATGACTTACGACCTACAAACATTCTACAAGTGAGCAAAATGCCTCACTCAGTTTGTGTGTGTAGATACCATGTTAATTTTACATTTTTGTTGGAAACCCTATCTAAAAATGAAGGAAACATTGCTCCAACACATAAAGAGTTGTTACCTATTATTTGTTGTAATGAGGAAGATGAATCTTGTATGTTCAATAAATGTAAAAAGTGTATTTATGACATACGCGGAGTTTTAACCAAGATAGTAATGTTAATAAGCAAGTAAAGTGGAAGCAGTGGGTTAATGATGATAAAAACCATGCAAACCTAGTTGAAAACTTAGGTACCTTGGATGATGTTATAACTGAACTCAATTCACAGCTGAAGTACTTTAAAACACACACATTCAAAAAAGAAGACAGTCTCAATATTTTGACGAGGCCAAGAAAGCTCTGAATGATAATCCTGAGAGAATAGTCATGCAAGTTGATTTTGCAGAAAACTATTCTTTAGTGGAACAAGATGAGATCCAGAGTGCTCACTGGAGCCACAAACAAGTATCAATATTTACAAGTTGAGTGTGGCACTTGGATAAAGTGTATTCTTTTGCAGTTGTCAGTGATGAACGAGAGCACTCGAAATACTCGGTTTGGACATTCATGAAAGAACTTCTCAAACAAGTTAAAATCTTGATTCCAAATGCGGAGGAAGTTTTCCTTTTTTCCGATAACTGTGCAGGACAGTTCAAGAGCAGGTATTCTGTGTCAAATATTTGTTATTCGGAAGATGATTTTGCTATTCCTATTTCAGAATGGATCTTTTTCGCAGCCAGCCATGGTAAAGGGGCTGTTGACGGGGTTGGTGGATGTGTCAAACGTGCTGTATGGAAAACGGTCCAAGGACGACAGACCATTGTATCAACGGCCGAAGATTTTTACAATGTGACGACGGCAAAATGCCATGACATAAAAACATTGTACGTTCCAAAAGAAAATGTGAAGGCATGCGTACCCTTACTTGATAAAGGGTGGGAAAAAGTATCTGAAATAGTTGGAATAAGATCCATGCATCACTTTAGGGTGTATGATAAAGATAATTTACTTATCAGCAAATATTCTGGTACTGAAATGGAAAAAATTTGTATTATATATAGACCTAAGAAATCAAAATCTCATACCAACAAAAAACTTCTGAGGTACAGTGACGTTTATTCGGACAGTTCAGAAGATGACTTAGCTGGGGATTGTATTGAAGATGAAAGTGACCGAGAAGCGCCTTTTAATCATGAAAACCTGTTGACACCGCCTACAAAGAAAACAGTTGTTCCTGGAACATACATTTTGGTGCAATTTACAAGTGATAAGGGCAGCATTTTCAAGTATGTTGGGATTTGTCAAACCATGGTTCGAAATGATGATAAAGTCGCTGTTGTGTTTCTCAAGTGTTATGGAAAAACGAAACGTCAATTTGTAACTAATGAAACTGATGAAAGCATTATTTCTTTCAAAGACATTTTGTTCATTGTCAGAGAACCATCTGTTAAAGTAGCTGGAAACGCCGCAGAAGCCATTAAGTTCATCCCCCGCAACAGTGTAATGTGCAAACTTGATCTTAAATCGGGGTTCTATCAAATCCGCCTGGCGGACAAGTGTACAAAATGGTACGGTTTATATTCTAACGGAAAGTCATATTCCTTCTTGAGACTGCCAATGGGCCACAGTATGGCCCCATATGTAATGTAAAGATGGGCTGAGGCAGTAAAATTAGAGGTAGAATCCTTGTTTTCCATTATTACCATGGTTCCATATTTGGACGATTGGCTGTTTTTTAATATTTTTTCTTTTTCTATGTTTCAAAGGGTTATTAGATTTCTTGAGCATGATATCGGAGTCACCATTAATTATGACAAATCTGTTACTACACCTCGTAATAACATTGTATACCTTGGTGTCTACATTGACACAACAGACTCCTCCGTAAGGCTAACGGAAGATTCATGCAAAAAGTTTAAACATTACGTGAACTACGTACCTAGATGTAGTTATAAGAACCTCCAGCGCATAGCAGGTTATGTGAGCTGGGTTTGTTATATTTTGTCTCTTCCTAGATTTATTATAAAAGATGTATTCAATCGTCATGTCAAATGGTTGCAGTATTTCACAAACAATGTAGACCTAGAGGAAAAGTTCTACCTAGGGCCAAGTGAAATGAATTTAATTGTATATTCAGATGCCACGCCGACAACCATTGCCTTCGTTATCCCTGCCTATAATATTGTAAAAGCATACCGTGTACGGGGCACATACGAGATCAACTTCATGGAGTGCCTGGCAGTACTGTATGCCTGGCAGTATGTGCTTAATAACATTCCTCTGAACAATAATGAGTTACTGGACTTCCGCGTGGATTCCCAAGTTGTGATGTATAGTTGTAGAAAAGGAAGGGGAGTATTGTTCCAATATCCTATCCTGCGCAAAATGTATATGGATAATACAATAAAGATGAAAGGCCGTCAAGCGGCCTGGAACCACGTCCCCTCCGAGGCCAACCTCGCCGACGCGCCCTCTCGGGCGGTACTAGCCCGACGGGACAAGGCAAGGAACTACAAATGGCAGCCGCCTCTGGCAGGGTCCAAGGTAGGGACCTACATGATACAACAACAGTACTCCATCTCTTGAGTTACTGGGTCACCCTGAACGACGAAACCAAGCATTATGCCTTCAACCGAGCACGGCTGTTACTAGCCGCACATACCCTAGGTTGGCATAATGCTATTGCACTTCAAAGGCATGCAACATCGGAGGCTCTACTTTTACCTCCGGGTTTTGTCCCGCAGCCTCCAAGAGCAACACAACAACAGCAGCAGCCCTTTCGGCAAGCGCCCTCGGGCCAGAATCCCGCTCCGCCTCCGTGGAGGGGCAGGTCCCGAGGGCGCAGGCCCCAGCAGCAGCAGCAACAACCCGCATCTACACGCCAGGTACCATCCGAGACGTAAGCCTACGAGAGATACAACGGGTGGCATGGGAACAATATGCAATTGCCGTCGCAGACACGTGTGCAGATACACCAAGAACATCCCATACTCACCCTGGCGGAGGAAGACGGATTAACTGAAACAGGTACGGTGGAGATCGGTGACTTAGCTCAATATATCAGTGACCCTAAACTTAGGGAATGGGTATCCGGAGACGGCCCAGATACAAGTGAAGACAGCGGTGTGAGCGATAGTGAAAGTGACAGTGATTCTGAAGTGTCCCTCGATGATAGAGAGCCGGACCACAGTATTCCTATCGCCCCGCTAGTCCCAAATGTCGATCTAGAACAAGCAGAATTTTCATCCCTAAGTGTGTTTCCTATTCTACCCTTTAAATACAAAAGTGCATGGGCAACTAGAATAGCGGCTGAAGGAGTGATGCTTCCCAAACCCTCCGCAGCCCCCTTTGTGTTTCAGCGTACGCCACACAACCAGTTACTACAACGACATTTAGAAGATATGTTAGATACAAATGTGATAAGTGAAACCAAACCCAAAGTGGCATTTAGGGCTTTCTTCGTACCCAAACCAAACAACAAAGTGAGGTTTATACACGACATTTCACCGTGGACTGACTACTTTGAGTGCCCAAGAATAGCTTTGTATACCGCCGCAGAAGCCATTAAGTTCATCCCCCGCAACAGTGTAATGTGCAAACTTGATCTTAAATCGGGGTTCTATCAAATCCGCCTGGCGGACAAGTGTACAAAATGGTACGGTTTATATTCTAACGGAAAGTCATATTCCTTCTTGAGACTGCCAATGGGCCACAGTATGGCCCCATATGTAATGCAAAGATGGGCTGAGGCAGTAAAATTAGAGGTAGAATCCTTGTTTTCCATTATTACCATGGTTCCATATTTGGACGATTGGCTGTTTTTTAATATTTTTTCTTTTTCTATGTTTCAAAGGGTTATTAGATTTCTTGAGCATGATATCGGAGTCACCATTAATTATGACAAATCTGTTACTACACCTCGTAATAACATTGTATACCTTGGTGTCTACATTGACACAACAGACTCCTCCGTAAGGCTAACGGAAGATTCATGCAAAAAGTTTAAACATTACGTGAACTACGTACCTAGATGTAGTTATAAGAACCTCCAGCGCATAGCAGGTTATGTGAGCTGGGTTTGTTATATTTTGTCTCTTCCTAGATTTATTATAAAAGATGTATTCAATCGTCATGTCAAATGGTTGCAGTATTTCACAAACTATGAAGACCTAGAGCAGGGGTCTCCAAACTTTCCAGCCTTAGGGCCATACTGATTACTCCAGTAAGTTCCGAGGGCCAAAACCATATTATCATTGTTGCCGGCGGTAAAAAGTGAAATAGTCCACTGATGAAAAAAAAAGTCCGAAAAAGTACGCAACGTTTAAAAAAGGCTGCAAATCGGACTGAAGTCCGCAAAACGGCAACACTGCATATTATTAATTTTCCTGTCATTATCTGTAATTTCTAGATTAGTCGTAGAGTACGAGCCATGAGGAGTAACGTGACACGACATCTGGTGGACACAAGCGGAAATAGGTAGTACCTTCTATCGCTAACAGATGGCGCCAATAGCAAGTACAGAATAATCTCGTTGGTTCGAGAAAGTTCTGGTGTCTTCCACTCACTTCTAGATGGCAGTAATTGGAATATATAAGAAGGCTAGTGGCGCAACCACAAGTCAGTTCCTATGACACTGTTGTGAAATAAAATAGTGCGTACCTCCTTAAAACGTGTTTGTGCGTGTTTAAGTTTAAGACATCTTTGTAACAGTATTTTGATTTGAATTGTTGCTTTTGTGTGTGATTTAGTAGTATGGAAAAGAAGCGAAAAATTGATAGTGAATGCAGAACATTCAAAGATCAGTGGAACATTCAGTATTTCGTTATTGAGTCCAGTAACAAGGCGCTATGTTTGATTTGCAATGAAAGCATAGCCGTTCTCAAGGAATATAACATTAAACGTCATTATGAAACAAAACATTTTCAAAATTACTCAAAATATACAGGAAGTTTGCGGACAGAAAAATTCGAAGCTATGAAGCGCGGATTGAAATCGCAGCAATCTTCATTTACAAAACTCAAAACTGAACAAGAGGCTGCAACTCGTGCCAGCTTTCGTGTGGCTCTTGAAATTGCAAAACGTGGAAAACCATTCACCGATGGAGAAATGATCAAAGAATACATAATTGCAGTAGCCGAAGAAATGTGCCCTGAAAAGGTAAATTTATTACAAACTGTCAGTATGTCAGCAAACACTGTGGCTCGAAGGGTAGAAAACATCGCTGAAAATATATCCTCTCAACTGTTCGACAAAAATGGACATGTTGAGTGGTTTTCTTTGGCCTTGGATGAGTCAATGGATGTGTCAGATACTGCTCAGGTGTTGATTTATATTCGAGGAGTAGATAAAAGCTATGAAGTGCATGAAGAACTTCTTGATATGTATAGTATTCATGGCACAACTACTGGTACAGATATTTTTAAAGGAGTTGAAATGGCCATTAATCAAAAGAACCTTCGATGGAAAAACTTGAAATGTATTACAACTGATGGAGGCAAAAACATGAGTGGGAAAGATAAAGGAGTGGTCGCTCTTGTGTCAAAGGCTGTAGAAAATGACGGTGGTTCAAAACCATTAGTCTTACATTGTATCATTCATCAACAGTCTTTGTGCGGAAAATGTTTGGATATGTCTGAAGTTCTGAAACCAGTCATATCAACTGTTAATTTTATCAGATCTTTTGGGCTGAATCACCGACAATTCCGACAATTTATTGAAGAGATTGTAGAAAATGACTTACCTTATCATACTGCCGTACGTTGGCTTAGTTGTGGGAAAGTCCTTCAGCGCTTTTTTGAACTTCGAGCAGTGATCGAAATTTTTTTGAATGAAAAGCATCGCCCTCTTACTGAATTACAAAACAACGCATGGCTGTGGAAGTTAGCATTCTATGTTGATTTGACAAAACGTGTGAACGAACTGAATTTGAGATTGCAAGGAGAAAACCAGCATCTTCCTGATTTATACACTAATATCAAATCATTCCGGAAGAAATTGATACTGTTTCAATCACAACTACGAAGTAAATGTTTTTCACATTTTAAAACGTGAAATATTCAGCCACACCACTGACACTGAGTTTCCTATCGATTTTGCAATCGAAACTTTGAGTGCTTTGAAAATAAATTTTGATACTCGTTTCTCGGACTTAGATGCCATTGCGAATCAAATTAAGATTTTTCAGAATCCTTTTGATACTGACATTGAAACCCTAGCCCCGGAACTTCAAATGGAAATGATTGATCTACAGTGCAGTGATATAATTAAGAACAAATATCAAAACTCATATTTGTTGGAATTTTATAAGAGTCTTCCACTGACACAATTTGATAATTTGCATAAATTTGCTCGTGGGCTGTTTTCTGTTTTTGGTACCACTTATTTGTGTGAGAAGACCTTCTCCAAAATGAAGTGCACAAAAAATGTTTACAGATCTAAATTAACTGATGAGCATCTTAAATCTCTTTTAATAATTGGTACAAGTAAAATTAGTCCACAACTACAAACTATTGTCAGTGGAAAATCTCAATTACATAAATCTCATTAGTATTTCATATGTCATTATGCTTGTTATAAGTTATGTTTTTATTTAAAATGTATAAAATGTTAGTTGGATTCATTTCAATAATTTGTTAGTTATTATATACTGAAGTTAAACTTTCTGCATATTATACATGTCTTTACTCATTACAATTCTGTTTCTTTATCCAACTTATCACAAAAACAATAACAATAAGCCTACAACAATGTTATGAGTAGTTAGCCCATGACCATATCAATGTAGATGTCATATTAATAATTATTCAACATAAAATTAGAAGAATGATGAAGAAGTATTTCAAACTCCATTCTTCTTGAAATTGCCGACACTCATCGTCTGTTTTTCTTTTCCTTTCTCGTCCATCGTTGGGCACTAAAATAAAGTGACTCAAACATGAATAAATAGTGAAACTGAAAGTATCTTGCACACAATATCGCATTGTGCGAACTAATTTCGTCGCAATTATAGCTGCAAATGACCCGAAACGATTTATAAAAATCTTATGATTTCTTAAGTTAAACTTACATGAATGTAGTCTGCAAATATATCCACTTATGGTAGAGAGATTGTTGCTTTTAATGTTCCCTCTTCAGGATATTCGGAAAATTCTTGTTAAACTAACGACATTCCCAATGCTTTATACACTCTGGTAACTAATTACACGAAGGAAATTATCACTAAATAAAATAGAGTACAGCATGTTTCGCAATTAGACGCTAACTGACACCAACACCTCATCGCAGCAGTCAACCGCAACTGGCAAACTGTGATCAAAATAATTAACCCTTGAACAAGCAGCAAACCAGTTAAAAACTCTACCAATAGATGACGCTATATCATCTCATTGACTGTGAGCAGAAGTAGAAAAAGTAAGCCGCGAATAAGGTTTTGCAATGTAGTGATCGGTTGGAAAACATAACGCACTACTGCGCGCCTCTACTTTAATTTGGTAAAAACGTAACGTCCACGTAAGCGGCTGATCTTGGCAGGATACACGTTGGTTTCCGTAATTTTTTTCCGTAGATATAAAGGTCTCCACGGGCCGGATGAGAGGACCTCGCGGGCCGCATCTGGCCCGCGGGCCGTAGTTTGGAGACCCCTGACCTAGAGGAAAAGTTCTACCTAGGGCCAAGTGAAATGAATTTAATTGTATATTCAGATGCCACGCCGACAACCATTGCCTTCGTTATCCCTGCCTATAATATTGTAAAAGCATACCGTGTACGGGGCACATACGAGATCAACTTCATGGAGTGCCTGGCAGTACTGTATGCCTGGCAGTATGCGCTTAAGAACATTCCTCTGAACAATAATGAGTTACTGGACTTCCGCGTGGATTCCCAAGTTGTGATGTATAGTTGTTTCAATAAAAAAAATTATGCCAAACTGCCTTTTTTTGTCAAAATACAAACCCGCACTTTAATGTCACATCCGGTACGTCACATCCGATACAAATAATATGTAAACTTTTAGTGAAAATATAAATGTTAAAACCATAAAAAATACATAAGGTGTTAGCAAAACACCTTAGGAATATAATTATATTTTTTTGGATTTTTCCCTTTGTTCAATTAACAGAATTAATCTAAAACATGTGCCAATGTCTGAAATGGATGTTGTCTTGGTCACATCCGATACATAAATTTAAATAATTGCTACAAAATATTTTGTTAAATAAATTTTACCAAACTTTGACATTAATCTAAGTGAATGTAGTTTTTTACATTAGAAATAAAAAAACTTAAATTATATTTTTTTTTAACATTATTATTTTAGTGATTTAGTTTCTAAATGTCACATCCGGTACAAAAAGAATGGCTGTGTGATAATTATTTTTTTTCGAATTTCTATGGAATGTTCATATTTCAACTTCCCTTGTATGGGAAAAAAGCATGAAACGTGAATTTGGCTGACCGGAACCTCATGGGTCTTAAGAGGATAGCAGGGGTCGGCAAACTACGGCCCGCGAGGGATTTTTATCCGGCCCGCGGTTACATCCCAAGACGGTACTGACGTGGTAAAATATTGTTTCAAATAAAGACGTTCCCTTGGCTAAAAAGTTTGTTCTAATCCTAATCTTAATATAAGTACGATTATTTTACCCGAAAGTACGACAATTTTCATGCCCAGGTACGATAGTTGGTTTTCAAAATGTGGCAACACTGGTGGAGACCTTGGATGGTCATTACTCCTTAATCCTCCGGTAGTTGAGTCACGCCGTGCAGTATAGCGATAGATTAGTGTGTATTGTGTTAGTGTCGATAGATTTTATGATCAGTCAAATTAATTAGTGTTGTTTGTTATTGTGATCGAACGATGTCTTCGCAAAAAAAGAGAAAAGTGGATAGTGAGTGTCGAGTATTTAATGATAGATGGAGCGGTGAGTACTTTGTTACTGAACACAACAATGCTGCGCTGTGTGTAATTTGCAATGAGAAGATTGCTGTGTTGAAAGAATACAACATTCGTAGACATTACGAAACGAAACATTCTAAGCATCAGTATGCTGGATTAAAAGGGCAGCTTCGTCAAGAAAAAGTTGCATTTAAAACAAAATCTCTGATAGCCCAGCGTCAGATTTTCACCAAACAAAAACATGAAAATGAGGCTGCTGTTAAGGCTAGTTTTAAGATTTCTCAAGAATTGGCTACATCGGGTAAACCTTTCACAGATGGTGAATTGATAAATAAATGCATTCAAATGGCAGTTGAAGAACTTTGTCCCGAAAAACATCAGTTGTTTGAAACTATTAGCTTGTCAGCAAGGACTGTTTCTCGCCGAATTCAAGACTTAAGCGCTGACGTTGATCGTCAGCTGAAAGATTCTATTAACAAGTTTGAGTGGTTTTCATTGGCATTGGATGAGTCTACGGATGTGGTAGATGCAGCTCAGGTGCTCATGTTTGTAAGAGGTGTTGATGCTGACTTGGAAGTTACAGAGGAACTACTTGATGTCCTTACAATGGAAGGCACTGTCACTGGAAATGATATATTTTGTAAGGTAATGGAGTCTTTAAACAAATTTGATCTTGACCTGAAAAAGTTAAAATGTGTGGTCACTGATGGTGGAAAAAACATGAGTGGTAATAAAACTGGTATGATAGGAAATTTGTACAACGCTGTTGAACAAGCAGGAGGAAAGAGACCCTTAGTGTTTCATTGTATTATCCACCAACAGGATTTGTGTGGAAAAGCTCTTGGCTTTTCAGACGTAATGCAAACTGTAACTAAAACAGTGAATTACATAAGATCTCACGCTCTGAATCATAAAAAGTTCAAGAACTTCCTCTCTGAGGTTGAGAGTGAGTACCTACCCTTATGGAAATTTCAGATCAGGTCTGATCTGAAAATTCCAGATCAGGAAATGAGCCGATTAAAATCCAGATCAGGTCTGATCTGGAAAACCTAATTAGAAGATGAGCTGATGTATAGTAGTACTAACACATTAAAAGTTAAATTTAAGTTTACATTCCACAGAAACTGATTCAGTCTTATTAAAGAAACTATCATATACTATGTGCCATCTCATAAATGGTGAAAACCTTTTCCATTGAATGTATATGGCAATTATACAGCATTATATGTACATTAATATTCTATGTATCATTACAAGCATTTGTGTAGCACCCTCTTCTAAAAAGCAGTGGACCAGGTTTATGTAGTCTAGGATATTAAGTTGTCCCTTAAATTATAAGTAAATAAAATAAATATTAATAAAGAGTATACGTACCATATTTCATATATCTGACCCAGAATTAAGTCAGTGTCCCTATAGTATGAAAACACCTGTCCCATACTCATTTACCCACAGGTGATCGTATCGATGCTTATATGTATTACATAATTAAAACAAATTTGTCCTAAAAAATTACAAAAAGAATTTATTTACATAATTTACAAAAACTCTATTTCTATTTCAAGGGTCTATTTCACCCTTGAAGAGGCTCTCATCTCCGACAGTTTTGTGCCAAGCGTTTTGATTATTTCCTTGGAATTTGTAGGTGGCCACGCTGCGGCTTCTGCATGGGAAACAACCAATTCTGAAAATTAAGGTTTTACATCAGATGCCATATTATAATACATACAAATTTGAAATACAATTCAATGATACATACTGATAATTGCATCAACTCCATCATGAGGAAGAGCTTCCCTCGCCTGCTCTGTCTTGCCATTTCCTTTGGCTGCTCTGCCCCGAACACTGCATGTTATCATCGCCTCATGGGTAAAAATAGCCTCCATTAACTGCCTTGCCAGTATTGAACTGTTTTTAGCCATTTTTACTAAATGTAAGGCACGGGCACTTATATATGTGCCACTTCCTTTGATTAATTCAACAACCTGCAATATAATTCATTATTTCCATTTCAATTAAAAAAATAAACCAGGTAGACTTAAGACTCGGAAGAAATCATGATCATTCATGCTACAAAATGGGACATGTTTAGAAAGCTGGTTTGGTACCTCTGAGTCTGTAGCACTGAATTTGAAATGGCTACAACTTTCTTTCATTGGTGGAATCTGTTTCAAGAGTTCATTCTCTCCAGATGTGCCAGTGGCAATGGCTGGTTCACATTCCAATGATGGAGTGGAGCATGCAGGGGATGATGGTGACGACTTGGTCCCAGACAGGAATTCTGTGGAACTCCCTCCACAAACGTTGTGATGGACCCTGTCCAACTTTTTTACCAAAGACTTGGCATTCTTTAGCAACGTACTCAGTTCTGAGAATTAAAAAAAAATATCAGGGTTAACTCTTTCCAATTTGTATTCAAACATATTTGTATGCAACAAAAATATTAACCTCTTACCAAGGGCACTATCTCTTTCTTTCCTCAGCCTCTTATTTTCTTCTTCTAGCTTCTTGACTCTTCTCCGAAGTTCTCTAACTTCATGGCTGGTATCATCATCTTGAAGAGCCAGCACCTCTTTCCCAGCTAGAAGATTGGCCTTCTGGATGATTTTCTTTTTCTGCAACAAAGAAAATCTTTTACTCACACGAGCAAGAATTTCTTACAAAATGACACTCCTACTCCACAATCAATACATGAATTCGGACGAATAACCATTTCCATTTTTTCATTTGAGCATTAGTTCCAAATTTTGAGTCAATAGGGTTGTTCACCAATTTTTTATCATTTAAGATTTTGATAGTTCATACCTCAGCAGGAATAATTATACATATTTAGGTCCAATTTAAAATAATTGGATGAGTTTACTACTCTGCCTTATGGTGATAAATGTGAAAATATGGAGTAATGTTTTTGAGTTCAAAAACTTGTTTAATTAACGACTAATGACATAATCGCGGCTAACATAGAAATGCAAGGGTGGTAGAAAATTTCATGGCGATATGGTTACTGAGCAATGAATTTTTACCTTGTGCCCTGTACTCTTGAAAGTCGAATTCCCTTTACCGGCACTTCTTCCCTAGAAGAAGTGCCTACACAGATGGCTACCCAGCCTGTGTATCCACCTAACAAATATACATTATTAATTTTAACAAATATAGCTTTAAAATCTTTCTTCCTGCAGTTATTTTACATTTTTCATTCGATAATTTACTAAAAAATGCAGTTTACGTTGAAATTTCTTGTTTTTCGATTCTTTTCTGATCATTATGACCATTACCATTTTTGCCTCCGAATGAAGACATGGATAATGGTTAAACAGTTCGTCTTGGTATTGCCGTAAACTGCATTGTATTATTTGACATAATGTTATGCTTCAAAATTGCATCAAATCAACAGTGATAAATATGTAATTACCCAAACGAACACCGTGTATTTAGTTTAAATGTAGGGGACTAGTGGGGCGATCATACGTGTATGCACACAATTATCTTACTGTCTTAATGGTAAATGCCGAATTTCCTACGCCGTCATCTTCATCCGACGAGGTATCTGCCAGCCGCTTCACTATTTTATTGCGAAACCCTTTCCCTCTCGGTGTATCTCCTCGTCTCGCTAACATTTCCCGTCTTTAGCATGGTCGACATCGTTTGAACAAGTTCAGGACGAGAGACTGAAAGAAAGCCACACCAGTCAATATATGGAAAACGATTGGTCACAAAAAGTGCAGGATAGCGATTATGATACACATTGCTACTCACCAGATACACCAATTACTTTGGCTGTATACTCCTCGCAATTTCCTTTCTTCTTTGTGTAACGCGTGGTCACATGGTCACCGACAGAAACTTCTGACATAGCCTTTATTGTCAGGAGGCTTTTTTAGGATACAACGTCCAACGTGGAATCCTCGTCAAACTCCAATAGTACGAAGAAGGAATAATTTTCAGCGTCCATGGCCAAACAATCCTTAAAACTCGTCACCAAAGATTATATCTCGTCACACTCAACTAGCAACAGTCTTCAATGCAAGGGAAGCAAGTGACGCATATGCTGAGGCGATTTAGGTCGAAAATCGAACCAATTGAACGGTAGTATCGAAGTCGATTGAAGTTGCGGTCACGTGACGACATCGACTGCTAGAAATTGTTGACAGCGTTGACGGTTGTTTGCTGCAGTATAAATAATAAACAAAGTGCAAAAGTTGGTCTATTTGCTAAGATTATAGAAAAAATATTATAGAAAAAATACGTATCAACACCTACAATTCCTACACTTAATGAAGAGCATCTACGATGCTGCCATCGACACGGAAACGGTATCGGAAATATTTATCAGATGAAAATTCTCCAGTAAGTATTACGTATTTCGGTACCAAGTGTTAATATGTTTTTGGGTTATTACACCTACACCGCTGTACTTGTCTCAGGTATTTTACATTAACATTATTCCTTTGTAAGATTCCATGTTCAACCCAGAGACGTTGGAGGTTGCAGTCAATGAGGTCTCGAGAGAACTATGAAAATGCAGACACTAGTGTGGAAGCTTCCACTTCAGTCCAAGTTCGAACCGAAGATGTGCCAATCGGATGACTTCCGAAGCACTGAGGAAACTATTTACAGTGAAAGTAAGTCGGAAATCCATTTTTTCCTTACCTCTTTGAAAAAAGAGGAAATTTGATCAAAAAAATAACTAGGCACCGCCATCCTTCAGAATCATAATTGGGTAAACACCCTTGGGTATACTCACCATTAAAAATAAATCATAACCCCCGTACTTCACTAATGTTCTTTCTGTGGGAAAGAGTATAAATATTAGTCCACGAGGCCTTATTTGACCTGTAATAGCCCAAAAAAATATTTATAGATTTTGATTATTTCCAAGTTCCTATCAAGGAATCGGTTTTTTTTCATTGTACCATTTCAGCATCGGGAGAAAGCGCCTTTGACTCGTCCGATGGTTCCTGTGAAGATGATTGTTCGGAAGTGGAAGATGAGTTTCAGCTACCAGGCAAGGAGTCAACGAGCATTTTTGACGAGTCAAGCCTATTGAAGATTCTACATGGTAACACAAATGTAACCGTTGGTGAAGCAATTGCCGATATTTTTTAATTTTATGTTCGGCATTCACTGTCTAAATCGGCTCTGGAGGACTTATTGCTATTGATTAATAAATTGTTACCACATCCAAATCTCTTGCCAGGTAGTAAATATAAAGTAATGAAAGTTCTAAGGAGTATTTCACCAGAGAATAATACTAAAAAACATAAGTATTCCACAATTTGCAGTAACTATTTGGGTGAACTAACCAATACTACCTGTGATTCAGGGGCCTGTCTTGTGTGCGCATCATCATTAACTCCAGGGATCTTTATAGAAAATTCAGTAGATGGAGTATTAAGGTATTACTTAGAGAAACATAAAATTTACAAGCTATTTCATGATATACAGCCAACCTCAAATGCTATTAATGATGTCACTAGTGGCAAAATGTATCGCAATCTTTGGAAGGGGCAATCTGGTGGGTACAATTTAACTTTGCTTTGGAATACTGATGGCATCCCTGTTTTTCATAGTTCCAATTCATCTATGTATCCTATCCTCTGCACCATTTGCGAAATTCATCCTCGCATTCGCAAACAGTATTCCATTGTAGCAGGATTATGGTTTGGTAGAGATAAACCAAATATGAACTCATTTCTGAAGCCTTTTGTGAAATCTCTGTGTGTGTTGGGTAAATCTGGACTCATTTGGACACATCCCGATAAAAATATCAAAATAATATCCAGAGTGTTAGCCCCTGACATATCTGTCGATGCCGTTGCAAGGGCATCCATCCAGAACATTCACCAATTCAACGGTGAATATGGTTGCACTTATTGTGAACACCCAGGTATCACTTTTAAAACTGACAGAGGGCACACTCGTACATACCCATCTCAAACTCATGCCCCTATGCGTACACATCATAAAATCAAATCACAAGCACGATTAGCATTGGAGTCTGGAAAATCAGTCGTTGGCGTCAAGGGACCAGCTTATGTGTCTCTATTACCAAGCTTAAATATGGCAACGTCATTTGTACCAGATTATATGCATTCCGTGTTAATGGGTGTGGTTAGGTGCATGCTATCTTTATGGTTGGATACATCTCACCACAGAGAAGCATGGTACATAGGTCGCCATGTCCTAGAAATTGACAATGTCCTACTTTCAGCAAGTCCCCCATTTGAGGTCACACGTACTCCAAGAAGAGTGAGTGACCGTTGTCATTGGAAAGCATCTGAGTATAGGGCATGGTTGCTGTATTATTCAGTTCCATGTGTAGAGCATATTTTACCTGTTCAGTTTTACCACCACTGGTTACTACTTGTTGGTTCTATTTATTTGCTCCTACAAGAATGTATTTCAGCTGATGAAATTGACTTAGCTGAAAAATCTCTGCAATTGTTTACATGTAAAATGGTTACGTTATATGGTGACAGATATGCAACATACAATGTCCACCAACTGACTCATATGGCTGATTCTGTCAGAAATTGGGGGCCCTTGTGGGCAACATCAGCATTTGAATTTGAATCCATAAATGGGAGGCTTCTCATTATGATTCATGGTACTCAAAACATTACAATGCAGTTATCAAATAGTCTAAATATGATATCATGCCATTTCTATTTGAAAAATATCATGAACAAATCAAAATTTGTAGATAACATTCAAGTGAGAGGTTTAGGAAAGCCAATAGCCATTACGGTACTTCGTAAGGTTGTCGTGGATAAGATTAATTCTTATGTTGGACATTTAGAGGTAGCCATCTTTTCTAGGGCGGTCTTACAGGATGGCTTGATTTACTCATCACGCCTTTATAGAAAGGAGGTGAAAAGAAATAATTTCACTGTTGAAATGCAGGGTAGTCATTCCACATTTCCTGCCGAAATTGAGTGCTTTTTTGAGTAAAAGATGAATGGTGTATGTGTGGTGACCAAAAGATTGAAGATTGCACCAAAGATATTTCAACACCCCAGAGCCAACCTAAAATTACGCCATATTCTGTGTATTCAGGGAGCTGAAGGAATTGATGTCTGTCATTCTATTAATGTAAAAAATAAATATGTAAAGATTGGGAAATATGTATGTGTGCCACCTAATAAGTATGAAAGGAATTTGTAAGTTCCTGTGAAAATGGGACAACGAAAATCTACGAACTTTCCTGAGTACATGTTCTTATTTTACTATGTATAGAAAATGTTTACATTAAAAAGTATTCTAAAACCTAGTGTTATTTGTTACTTGATTTTGTCTGCATATTTTTTTTAATCTCCAAAATAACACGATTCTATACTTATACATACTTTGATAGACTTTCTTAGAACAGTTATACTGTTCGAAGATCACCTGTGAAACAATTCATTTACTAACCATAGCTAGTAGTAGTAGTAGTGGGGTTAATAGGGTGCGTCGACGGCATGGTCATTTTGCACCACTACACGTCATAATTATAAAAAATTAATATACGCTCCATATGATATTATAATTAAATACTTGATATAGACGCTGAGTCAAAATTAAAAATAATGTTACATACTTATAATACTATTCAATAGGCCAGTTTCATTTAAAAATTCCAAAGCGCGGTTGAGAACATCTGGATCATCGCCTAGAATGTACCCCAGGTCTCCCACTAGCTGCAGCCTGTTACGCACCGCCCGATATCTCTCACACTTCGTCAGGATATGTCGAATGCTAAGAGGACAGTCGCAGTCATCACATCGCGGTGGAATTTTCTCTTCGGTGAAGAGGAAGGAGTGGGTCAGAGGGCTGTGCCCTATCCTTAGTCTTGTTATGACGACTTCCTCTCGGCGACTCTTCCTGACGGACGAAGGCCACGCTGTCACCACCGGTTTTAACCCGCGCAGTTTGTTACCTTCGGTGGTTCTCCACGCCTCCTTCCACTGCTCTAGGACTGCATTTCTTAAAGCCTCCTTCACATCTTGGAAGGGTACCGGCATCGGTTCCATGGCGTCCATGGCGAGTGCCTCTTTCGCCAAAGTGTCGGCTCTCTCGTTCCCGGTGATACCCACGTGTCCAGGGACCCACATGAAAAAGATCTTAGTTCCCTTTTTGTGAAGAGAGAGGAGTGAAGATTGAATCTCCTGGACTAAAGGGTGCGCAGGAAAAAGGTCGGAGATGGCATTCAGTGCACTTAGGGAGTCCGAGCATACAACGAAGGAGCCACGGTCCTGTATCCCATCCAAGCCCCGCCTAATAGCGTACAGCTCCGCTGTGAAAGCGCTACACATCGGATGAAGCCTTGCTTTCACAGATTCGTGATGGGGTGAGAAGACTGCGCACGCGCTGGCGGTGCGTGATCTGGAGCCGTCGGTATAAATAGGCACGAGATCTCGATGGGTGTCTAAGAACATATAAAATAGACGCTGGTACTCTTCTGCAGTGGTAAAGTGTTTTAGACGCTTGTTAAGATCAGTATTGATTTTCGGCGCGGGAGTGACCCAAGGCGGACTTTTGCAGCTTCCGATAGGGTATATGTCTGGGAGTGTAATACCTTGCGCTTGGATGAAAGTATAAAGCCTTATGCTAGCGGGCCTAGTGGCTCTTGTCCGGCGATTAAAAAGTTCTATTAATTGAGGTTTAAAAACAAGGTTGAAACATGGGTGGGACTTCATAGATAAAATTTTTGCAAAGTAATTGCACATGAGCAGGGTCCTTCGGTGGCACAATGACGGCTCTCCACCATCCACATAGAGGCTTGGCACCGGACTAGTCCGGTCCGCCCCAGTGGATATCCGTAGGCCTGCATTGTGTATCGCGTTCAGAGTACGTAGGTACGACTCCCGTCCGGAGGCGTATACGAAGGAACCATAGTCAAGCTTCGACCGGACCAACGAACGGTACAACAAGATCAGTATTGAGCGATCGGCTCCCCATGTTGAGTGACTTAAGAATTTTAAAATGTTTAGAGTCTTAAGACATTTAAGTTTTAAAGTATCGATATGTTAGTAGTAGTAGTGGGGTTTATAGGGTGCGTCGACGGCATGGTCATTTTGCACCACTACGCGTCATAATTATAAAAAATAAATATACGCTGCATATTATATTATAATTAAGTTCTTGAAATAAACGCTGAGTCAAAATTAAAAATAAAGTTACATCCTTAAAATACTATTAAATAGGCCAGTTTCGTTAAAAAATTCCAAAGTGCGGTTGAGAACATCTGGGTCATCGCCTAGAATGTACCCCAGGTCTCCCACTAGCTGCAGCCTGTTGCGCACCGCCCGATATCTCTCACACTCCGTCAGGATATGTCGAATGCTAAGAGGACAGTCGCAGTCATCACATCGCGGTGGAATTTTCTCTTCGGTGAAGAGGAAGGAGTGGGTCAGAGGGCTGTGCCCTATCCTTAGTCGTTTTATGACGACTTCCTCTCGGCGACTCTTCCTGACGGACGAAGGCCACGCTGTCACTACCGGTTTTAAACCGCGCAGTTTGTTATTTTCGGTGGTTCTCCACGCCTCCTTCCACTGCTCTAAGACTGCATTTCTTAAAGCCGCCTTCACATCTTGGAAGGGTACCGGCATCGGTTCCATGGCGTCCATTGCGAGTGCCTCTTTCGCCAAAGTGTCGGCTCTCTCGTTCCCGGTGATACCCACGTGTCCAGGGATCCACGTGAAAAAGATCTTAATTCCCTTTTTGTCAAGAGAGAGGAGTGACGATTGAATCTCCTGGACTAAAGGGTGCGCGGGAAAAAGGCCGGAAATGGCATTCAGTGCACTTAGGGAGTCCGAGCATACAACGAAGGAGCCACGGTCCTGAATCCCATCCAAGGCCCGCCTAATAGCGTACAGCTCCGCTGTGAAAGCGCTACACATTGGATGAAGCCTTGCTTTCACAGCTTCGTGATGGGGTGAGAAGACTGCGCACGCGCTGGCGGTGCCTGATCTGGAGCCGTCGGTATAAATAGGCACGAGATCTCGATGGGTGTCTAAGAACATATAAAATAGACGCTGGTACTCTTCTGCAGTGGTAAAGTGTTTTAGACGCTTGTTAAGATCAGTATTGATTTTCGGCGCGGGAGTGACCCAAGGCGGACTTTTGCAGCTTCCTATAGGGTATATGTCTGGGAGTGTAATACCTTGCGCTTGGATGAAAGTATAAAACCTTATGCTAGCAGGCCTAGTGGCTCTTGTCCGGCGATTGAAAAGTTCTCTTAATTGGGGTTTAAAAACAAGGTTGAAACATGGGTGGGACTTCATAGATAAAATTTTGGCAAAGTAATTGCACATGAGCAGGTTCCTTCGGTGGCACAATGGCGGCTCTCCTGTATCCACATAGAGGCTTTGCACCGGACTAGTCCGGAACGCCCCAGTGGATATCCGTAGGCCTGCATTGTGTACCGCGTTCAGAGTACGTAGGTACGAATCCCGTCCGGAGGCGTATACGAAGGAACCATAGTCAAGCTTCGACCGGACCAACGAACGGTACAACAAGATCAGCATTGAGCGATCGGCTCCCCATGTTGAGTGACTTAAGAATTTTAAAATGTTTAGAGTCTTAAGACATTTAAGTTTTAAAGTATCGATATGTTCCCGCCAGTTGAGGCGACAGTCAATAATCATGCCTAAAAAACGTACAGAGTCAACAAACGGAAGGTTTGTACCGCCCAAGGTTAGTGATGGGGGAATGGTATGACCCCTACACCGGCGTAAGTGGAGGCATTTAGTTTTCTCCAAGGAGAATTTAAAACCGTTATCTTTGGCCCACCTATCCAACTTGTTTAGAGTAAGTTGGATAAGTCTGCCCGCAGTAGCTGGTTGGGATGACCTACAAAAAATTGCGAAGTCGTCCACAAACAGTGAGCCAATTACCGGTGTTTTTACACAGTTAGCGATATCGTTAATCGCTATAGCAAATAGCGTTACGCTAAGCACTGAACCTTGGGGAACTCCATTCTCTTGACTATAAATTTTCGACTCGTGTTGGCCAATTCTCACTTTGAAAACTCGTTCCGATAAAAATTTTTGAATAAAAATGGGTAGGTTACCCCTAAATCCCCATTCGTGCATCGTTCTTAGGATTTTGTGACGCCAAAACGGTCGTATGCCTTCTCGATGTCAAAAAATACCCCGACTACGTGTTGGCGTAGAAGAAAGGCTTCCTGAATATAGTTGTCAATTCTTATTAGATGATCGGTAGTGGACCGGCCTCTGCGGAAACCACACTGAATACCAGAGAGGAGGTTTCGGCGCTCTAGCCACCATACGAGCCGCCGATTCACCATTCTTTCCATAGCCTTACACAGGCAGCTAGTGAGGGATACCGGTCTAAAGTTATTCGGGTCGGCTCGGTCTTTGCCTTTTTTAGTATAGGAACTACCGCAGACTCCCGCCAGGACGGTGGAAAACAACCTTCTAGCCATAGTTGGTTGAAGGTATGGAGAACCTCCAACAGTGCCGACTCCGGTATATTCCGGAGGAAGGCATTGTGGACCTCGTCAGGTCCCGGAGAAGTGATATGGGAGTCAGCAATGGCAGATTTGAGTTCCCAGAGGGAAAACGGAAGGTTGTAATCCGCCAAGGGATGTCTTTCCTTAAAGTTTACCGGGAACATCTCCAAGCGCTCCTTGGTTTTCAGAAACGTAGAGTCGTAGCTCCTATTACTGCTGGTTTTGGCGAGTAGCTGGCCGAAAATGTCGCTGATAGTAATTTCAGACGTTATTACATCGCCATTGACATGTAAAAAGGAGATGCCGACCTGTTGGTGGTTACCCGATAGACTCCTGATCTTGCGCCAGACCTGTGTAAGTGGTGTTCTACAGTTGACACCCGAGACAAATTCCACCCAGGAAGCCTTCTTCGCCTTATTCACGACCTGTCGAGCCTTAGCTCTTAAGCGGCGGAAGGCGGAAAGGTTCGTGTCTGTCGGGAACTTTTTAAAAATTTGTAGCGCCTTTTTCCGTTTGCGAATTGCAGCTGCGCATTCTTCATTCCACCAAGGTACAGCTGGTCTCGATTTGAGACGACGAGACCGTGGTACGCTTGTGTTCGCGGCTTCGATGATGCAGCTTGTTAAATGATTAATGTTAGTCACGCTGTTTAGCGTCATGTCGTGTTTGAAGTTAAAATTGCTCATAAAACGACCCCAATCGGCTCTCCGGATAATCCAGTTGCCCTGCCGAATAAAAATGGGGTTAGAACGTCCCTCTTTCAGTATAAAAATGGGATAGTGATCACTCCCACATAGATCATCGTGTACGGACATACTAAGTTTATTTAACAACACGCTCGATGTCGCGCATAAGTCTATAGAGGAGAAGTCACCAGTAAAGCTGTTGAACCGGGTTTTCTCCCCGTCGTTTAATAAAACTAAGTTAGTCTCCGTAATAAAAGAAGATAAAATCCGTCCTCTACGATTACATTGCCCTCTACTGCTTCCCCATAGAGGATCGTGTGCGTTGAAGTCACCGAGTAAAATAAAGGGCTGAGGCAGCTGGTGGACAAGGGCTTCCAAATTAAAACGGGTGACAGGTGCACCCTCCGGCAGATATACGTTGCATAACGTAACCATCTGCGGAGCGTGAACTGTCACTGCCACCGCCTGAAACGGTGTGTTCAGGTGTACCTGGGAGGTGTAAAGGGCCTCCCGGATAGCAATTGCAACTCCACCCTGGGCTCGTTGGCCGCTGGTGTCGTCTAATCTAAAAACCTTAAAATGGTTTAAAATGCCCTTGTCCGTGTTTTTAAAATGCGTTTCTTGAAGACAAACGCACAACGGGTTAAAATCACGTATTAAAACATCCAGCTCCTCATTTTGCCGATAAAAACCGTTGCAGTTCCACTGCAGTATAAAAGCCATTGGAATTAAATAAAAAATAGAAAGAAAATAAACTAGGTTAAAATCGAGCGGTTAAAAATTGGAGTCAGCGGAGGTCAGCGTTTTATGCGATTTTTCTTCCCCTTGCTACGAACTTGGAGGATATCAGTGTCTGATAGACACTCATCCTCCTGCATTGGCTCTGGGGTGCTCTTTCGAGCCTTGCCAGATGGACTTGCCAGATGCCAGGATTGCGAGTTCTCACGCTTTGATTGCGTGGCCCCGGCAGATGTTTTGGCCGGGTTCCGCTTAGGGGACCCCGGACCGGTGGGTTTTGACTTAGGTTCCGGATTGGAAGCCTTAACCGGAGTGGCCGATTTCTTTTCTGTGGGTTTAGTCTCCTGGTTGGCATTTTCATCCGTCTGGGTCGAGATTTACCTTTGCGATCGGAGTGGCAGCGACATGAGCCCATGATCTGGAAAAAGTGGGGGCAACTTGTGCTCTATACTTTTTCCGAGCCTCGAGATACGGTATTTTATCCACCGTCTTGATCTCCATTATTTTACGTTCTTCGATCATCTTTGGACAATCACGAGAGTACACGGGATGGGCACCCTCGCAATTGACGCAGTGGGTCAGTTGTGCATTCCACACCGTCATGCTTATCCAGGCTGCAGCGGGGGCAGGTGGCCTTGCCCTGGCATCGTGTGGCCATGTGGCCGAATTGCTGGCACTGGTAGTATCTCATAGGTGCCGGTATGAATGGCCGCACTGGGACCGATTCATAACCGACGAACACTTTGCCGGGGAGGACATCACGCGCGAACGTAAGGATGACAGATGTCGTGTTGACCCTTTCTCCGTTGCGCTTGGTAGTGAGTCGACGAGCATCGGAGACCCCCTGTGGGGCCATCTCCCGCTTTATCTCGTCGATCTCAACGTACAGCAAGTCGTAATGGCTAATCACTCCCCGACAGGTGTTCAAGGTACGGTGCACCTCGACCTTGACGGGAATGTCGTGCAACTTTACGGTCTTCAGAAGTTTCTCACTCTGAGCCCTGTTTGCCGTTTCAATGAGCAGTGTGCCATCGCGAAGCTTTTTTGCCGATTTCAGACCTCCAGGAACCAAACACGATAGAACTTTACGAATAAGAAAGGGGGAGACCTTTTTCAGGCTCTCCCCTTCCTTCTGGCACCTCATCACTAGATAGCGCTGACTAGCGCCATACGCGTTATCTCCCCCGTCCGAATCCGGACGGGATCTTTTTTGGGGTGGAGGTTTGTTGTCCGCCATGCCCTAGATAACTTTCGTCTCCCGAGCTCCCCACCCACCACGGAGCCACACATTTGGGACGCCACCCCGCGAACCGGTGTGGTCGCCATGGCTACCCGAGGGGATATAGCACTCTGGAGGTGGTTGTCTGTTTCGGGTTGGGTCTTCGATATAACGGGCCCACCAACCCGAGTACCTCCGACCGAGCTACGCAGACCTTCACCTCCCTATCACTCGCCACCGAACTCATCGGCAAGCCGATTGACCGGAGGACGCTAGCCCCCGGCCTCCCATTTACAAGGAATCCAGGGCCGAAGTGGGATATTGGACTCCGGTCCATACCGGGCATCCGACATCCAACTGGGTTCCAGAGAACTCACCCACCAGGATCCCCTTCTCCCCCTTACGGGTCTCCGCACACGGAAAACATGCGGGTGGATAGCAGGCCAGCTGGTATGGCCGCACCCAGACAGTAGACCCACAAGACTCTCCGGACGCATCCCGTTGCTGCCTGGGGGTTTGTTTTCGGGGTTTACCTCCCCGCCCTTTTAGTCGCCTCCTACGACAAGCAGGGATACTGCGAGAGTATTCTCCATCCCCCTACCCTCAGGGGTGAGGGAAGTTCGTTCCCTGGTGGAATTCATAAATGATTCTCCAACAACAGTCGCAATAGTTAAAGACATTAATAAGTACATGATTGGGGAGGAAATGCCGACGGCAAACTCCATAGGTCGCATTCTCTGGGAAGGTGAGACGGAGGAAGATTACTTCCACATGATCGGAGGTATGTATTTTTATTGGAATTGGCATCTTTATATGATTTTATTTGGTGTGAATAACTTTTTCATTAAGTATTTATATTAATATTATTTTAGATAACTTGCTGGAAATGCAAGAAAAACAAACTGAGTTGTTGGGATCGACAATCTGCCCCGATGACCATTTGGGACCGAGTTCTTCCAAGTGATCCATGTGGAGAGCCAGGGGTGCAGGCCATACGAAAGAAGTCATAGAAAAAGTGCAGTAGAATATCTAATGCTGCAGTCAGCAAGATGCCTACTGTCTGTGTGAAAGTCCCCTGCGGAAGTGGCTCAGGAATTGCACATAAAGAGCAAGTCGGGCTACAAGCATTCTGGGGTCACCCCTGAAATCGCTTACGTCCACCAAGGCAGCAAGCGGTAAGGTTTGCCATGATTGCTGTTTTAGTATAGTCTTTAACAGTTGACTACCTCGTAAGGGAAAACGAATTGCAGCTCAATCCAGCATTAAAACAGTTTATATTTGCGATGATGTTTACCTTGATACGGCGTCTTTCAAATTAAGCGTATCAAAATTAATTTGTCGTGGTCTCTTTGTCGAAGTAATTGCCCAATTATGAACTTCAGGTCAGAAACAATGTGTCGCAAACAGGGACAAAGGAGACATGGCAGCTGGAAACCTGAATTCTGTTGGTTCAGACCCTACCACCTCTGATTCCAAGTTGGAGAAATACTTGCCATCTTCCAAGCCAGCAAAGGTCAGTTTCAGAATGTCCCCTTTGCCCTCAGTAAAATAAATGGGGACGTCCGAACTATGTTGTGGAAAACGCAATGAAGCTGTTGTTGATGAATTCAACTTTTTTTACAGGTTGGGGATGATGGGGTGGTAGTCCTGGTGGCAGGAAGTGGCCTGTATATACATGCCAGAGAAAAAAGCTATGATTTACTCAAGCATCGAAAGAGCCATATTAGGCTAGCTAGTGACATATTTTTGGCCATTTTAGGGCCAGAAGTAATAACATCGACGTGTGCCAGAGGCAAATTTGAGAAACACCTCTCTCAGCACAAACCATCTGCGGAGTATAAGCCTGGTGTTTTGGCAGGAGTGGCACGTAAGTGATTCCAGTCTATGTGTCATACCTCTGTTCTGTTGAGTAACATTTGATGTTTTTTGTGCTGTATGTAGTCATTCCATTCATTCTTGCAATATTGCTTGCACGCATCAAATGAGTCTGGTCGTATTGGTTGTCGTGAGCTGAGTTTGATGTCATTTCTCTCGGCCTTATCAAATTTATTCGTCATATTTAACTAGACACCGTAGCCTCTTTTTAGTTGTATAATTTTCCTAATTGCTTAGAATGATTGTCTGTCACATACCCTTGTACAAAGTAATTCATATGACTCGGTCCTCTTCAGTTTTTTGTTGTTATTGTGTTAAAACAACTCCAATACTGCTGACGGTGATAGTCAATTTTCATTTCAATGCTGCTCCATGTTTCCATTACTTGGGTGGCAATGATTTTAGTCTTTCCACTGTTATATCAGTTATTTCTGGTTGAACTGGTGATCCGTAGTACAGTCGTAATCAATATGGAAAGTTGATTGTGTTTGAGACTTGAGGTATATTCATCACATTTATCTTGAATACGTTGTATTGTTATTTTTTGTTCTTAATCAAGACATTCATTTCAGATGTTATCCATAAACATTTTCCCAATGCGGATATGAACATAGTTGCAGTGTGTAATACTTTGAGTGGAAACATTAGGAGGAAGATGAGGAGGATGTCAGGCCACTATGACAAGTTAGATAGGGCTGTTGGAAAGCATCAAACGGAGAAGAAAAGGTAAATATTTACTTCTGATCTTTTATAATGTATGTGGGTATCAACTAGCCTTCAAATTCCGTTATTTATTTTTGAAATACATGATTAATCTCGTTTCACACCATCAAAATATCAAATTACATTCAAGAATTATTGATCGAGGTTTCTCAAATGGACATGACGTCTTGACAGCAAGCATGTTTTCTTGAATGCTCTTGAAAGGCTTCATAGCCATCAAATTCTGCTAGTCTTCAATGCGTCTAAATACTCGTGAATGCTCTTGAAGCGAATAAACCAATGGATTTGAACGTCGGATTTTTTTTCACGTCTTTCTCATTTTATTAAGTCAGTATTTTAAATATATTCATAAATTCTATTGGTGTGTCTTGCCTTTTGAACTTATTCTGGATAAACCGTATATTGCCGATTACATTCCTATGATTCAGGACTCATCTGCAGTTTGAGTAGAACAGGCATTAATATCTGTCTCTAAGTCATCGCCTGTTCCAAAGTATTAGACGATTTATTAATGGAGCCTCTATTTCAATGGTGCTGATGTTACCTTGTGAATGCAGTTGTCGCAACACTTGCTCCATCAATACACGTTTTTGCTTTTCTGAGGTTATCCCACTCTCCATTGGGAATGACTCCTTTCCATTGGTCATTGATTTCTTTGAAGACTGTAGTAAAGTAATTCAAGCTTTATATAACAGTATGAAAGGGTGATAAAGTTGAGTCATTAATTGGATTAGGTTGGTTCAATATTGTAAACAACCTTATAATTTTGCCTGTATCTGTAATCTCTGTGGATGCTGACAATTACATGGTAACATTTTTTGCTTTTTTTCCGGCGGAAGGTGGCAGTTGAAGACAGTGAAGAGTGTAGTGATTAAATTGTTACATGTGTTATGTTACAGATAATTATTGCTGTCATTATTATTTTTTTAGTAAAGTTAACTTGCAAAATTACTATTCTTTGATTTATCGACTCTGCATATCCCCTTAATGTTTTATTAAGTAATTGAGTAAACTATGACCTTCTATTTCTTTAATATGGGAAATGTGAAGATTTTTGAGAGATAAATTAGGATTAATGGGAAATATT
Source organism: Ceriagrion tenellum (assembly GCA_963169105.1). Lineage (NCBI taxonomy): Eukaryota > Metazoa > Arthropoda > Insecta > Odonata > Coenagrionidae > Ceriagrion > Ceriagrion tenellum. Next base: position 32,831,379 of record OY720641.1, read on the forward strand.
GGTTAATTATAGGATTCTTAGATATGAGAATTAATTTGGAATCCTGCCAAATCGAAGATGTTTTCAGTTCTGATAAAATAACGTACTACAACTGTGCCTGTGCCTGGAACGGATGAGTGAGAAGCTTGTAGACGAAACAAAATATTCTTTTGGATTATCCCCTCTTCACTGCTATATTCGTTTTTTTGTGTCTATTGCGAATTGCAATATCGGCTAAACATCAAGAAATGGAAGGTACGTTTTTTAAATTTATATTTCATCATCCATTACCCAGAAAAACAGCATGAAAAACTTTTTATCATACGACAATATCGTTTTTCATGTTTAGACTAAGAAAGCTGATGGCAGTAAAGATGAAGTTGAAAGGAGGAAGAAAGAATTGCAACAGTCTTTCAGGACAAGAATGGGACTTTAATTAGACATTCCAAAACCGGGTAGCGGAACGACAAATGATGGAAATACCGCGAGACGCTTCTTCTCCAATCCAAAGCTGTCAGCGGAAATTTCTGGTGCGTAAAAAACCAATTACTTGTATTAGTTTGTGTTTCATAATCTTTGATTCCAATCAGCGTGCTCAGTGAAAATTACATAGAAATAATACCTGGTCGTCATATTTTTCCAGGTATTAATAAGGAGCTTATTGCGAGGTTTTCGACCATTCTGAAAGCCTTATCTAGTGGACTTCCGATTGACGTACAGCGTTTCCGCGATTATTGCTCTTCCACTGCTGCCCTTTGTGGAGTACTATTCATGGTATTTTATGCCCCCAACTGTACATAAGATTCTTATACATGGAGCGTCTATTGTACAAGCAGCAGTGCTAACTATTGGACAATTGTAGGAGGAGGCCTTTGAATCGATGCATAAGGATATTCGGAGGTTCCGGGAGCAGCATTCCAGAAAATTTTCAAGAATGGTGTCATTCGAGGATATTTTTCGAAGACTTCTTCAATCTTCGGACCCGATAATATCATCGTCAACAGATTCAAATCAGGGAAATGTGGAAGTACCCAAAGAAGCTAGGAATCTCCTTCTGATTGATGAGAACACAGAGTCGGACGGAGACAGCGACGAGATTGATTCAGATGACGATGACCTTTAACTGTATTTACTCATGTATGTATTATTTCCATGTAATTAGCCATCTATTTCAGATACAGAAATGTTTTAATTCCTAATGAAAATAATAAAAAATTACATTAATTTCCGTGGAATACATTGATAAAATTCCTATCCTTACTATATGGGATATTGTATCGATACCGCGTAAAGTTGAAACGGAAAAGTTGTTCAGGGTTATGTATCGATGTTGCTAACTCATTGATAGTACTTGTAGGAATATAATAAGTATCTTACATGCAGCGCTTTTAATATTTAAAGAAGGGCATTTTACTGTTTCCGCCATATTGTTTCAGAGAGGCCCCTGATTGGTCTATAGCAAAAAAAAACATTAGATTCGGATTTAGGAGGTAAAAATCACCAAAAATGGAAAAAATCGTGGATCTACGTAAAATAATAACGGAGACATTAGTTTTGACAAGTTTTTTTCGATTTCCGCCCACTGGGCGTCGCCTTTGTTGGACATCAGTATTCCCGATATTCACGTTGCTCCACCCACCCATCAGCAACCATCGTCATTGTTAGACATTAGTATACCCGACATTAGCGTTGCCACTCTTATACCTCTGCTCTGGGGGAAAGAGATGGAAATTGTACTCAGTATGCCATCCGAAAAATGTGACCCCCCATTAAGTGGTATACTGTTGCTTTTGAAGCTCTGCTAGATACTCTTAAAAGAGGAGTCAATCCTAATTCAAGGGTCGGAATGACAATTAGGAATGACTTACATCCTGATAGGGACATAAACATTTCCTACAGGAGATCTGATCAGTTGGATCATGATGTCATTCTGAAGAGAGTGGAGACTGTAGTGCGGTCTAATGAGACCTTCCTTATTAAAGGTATCATAAACATATCTTTTTCATATGTCGACGTTCCTGTTGGTGGTCGCAAGAGGCGTTCTCACGTGACGATATTTGACACATTCTGTCGATCCAAGAGATCAATCGTCGTGGTCGACAACGGTGATAACCTTTGCCTGCCCCGGGCGATATGCTTGGGTACCGCGCGAGAAATTGAAACCGCTAATACTTTCAAAGTTTTAAGGCAGAGTAAAAACTTATTGAAATCGAGAGTTCAACAGCTCTGTAAGGACGCAAACGTGGTAATTCCCAATGAAGGAGCAGGAATTGAAGAGATTAAATCTTTTCAAAATGTACTACCCGAATTCAAAATAACCGTGTTTGGTGACCGCTGTGGTAGGGAAGTGATTTTTGAGGGTCCATCCTTCACAGTTAAAGGAATACCCAGAAAGTTATTGATTTAATACACGGAGACAGGCACTTCAACCTCATTACGTCTGTGACAGGTACTTTTAACTGTTCATACTATTGCAGGTCATGCCGTCTGCCATATAATACAGTTATGGTCCACAAGTGTCCCGCTGTATGCGAAAAATGCCTGACATCTCCTTCTTGCGAGCCTGGTCCCACCATATCTTGTGAGGTGTGCAAGAGGTCATTTTACGGGGATGAATGTTTGAGAAAACATTTCTTAAAAAAAGGTGGTGCCATATCAACGTGTGAAGGTTTTCGCTATTGCGCTTGCTGTTCCACAGTCTATACCACCCTGAACAGGAAAAAGGCGCATGTATGTGGGGAAACATATTGTCATGTCAGTCATGATTACAAGGCCATGGCTCATGCTTGTTTCGTGAGGGTGAAAAAGCCTAGAAAAAGGCATGAAACCTTTTCGTTCCTTTTTTACGACATCGAGTGTACACAAGATGTGGAAATTGAAGGCGTACGAGACTCTTTCCAGCACATCCCTAACCTAAATATCGGAGACATGCTGAAATGCCTGTATTGATGGAAATGATTCAACATATTCATGCGCACTTTGCGGCCCCCGCAGGAATATTTTCTAAGGCGATAACCCTGTGCTAAAATATATAAGTTATTTAAGAACCCTAGGGGGTAAAAAATTTGAAAACGTTACTTGTGTTGCTCACAATACCAGGGGTTATGACAGGAACTTTGTGATAAAATCAATTTTGGAGCGCACAGAATGGAAGCCAGAGGTATTGATGAATGGCGCGAAACTCCTATGTATATCCTTCAAGGGGTTGCGCTTCATCGACTCCTTAAATTGCATGCCTATGGCTCTTTCTAAGATGCCTGCCGCACTAGGGCTGCCTGCATTCCTGCCGAAGGGTTACTTCCCACTTTTTTCCAACAGTAACAAAAATGCTGGGTACATTGGTGAACCCCGGACCCTAAATTCTACGGAATCCATCAGATGACATCAGAGAAAAGAAAGAAATTTATGAACTGGTATGGACGCCTGAAGGATCAGGGTTATGTATTCATTATGCAAGAGGAGGTAGAGAAGTACTGCATGCAGGAAAGACGTGGAAATACTTCGGCGATCTTGTCTGAAATTTAGCTCCTTATTTATGACCACAACAGGCGTTGATCCATTCAGGGACGCCTTAACAATCGCCAGCTCATGTATGGAGGTATTACGGCGCAAATATCTAAAGCCGAATACCATTTCATGTACACCTCCTGGAGGGTATCGCTGGGCTGATACTCAGTCCTTTATAGGTGTCCAGTGGTTACTGGGTGAAGAGAGAAAACGGAATGTGAAGATAAGACACGCCGGAAACGGAAGTGAAGTAAAGGTTTTGGGAAGAAAGGTAGACGGTTACCACGAAGATGAGAGCCGTAAGACCGTGTACAAGTTTCACGGGTGTTTCTTTCATGGCTGCCCCTCCTGTTACAAAAAACGCAGCGAAGTAATAGGAAACAGTCCCAACGGAACACCAAGTACCAGGTACGAAAGCACCCAAAAGAAAATGTCTCCAATGCGGAAAAACGGATACCATGTAATTGAAATCTGAGAATGTGAGTTTGAATGGGAGGTTAATAATAATATTGATTTTTATAACGAACTGAAGAACAATCCTGTAATGGATAAAAGTCCGTTGAACCCGAGAGATGCTTTCTTTGGAGGGAGAACGAATGCGGTAAAACTGCATTATAAACTAAACGAAGAGGTGATTGAGAAAATACACTACTATGACGCATCTTTACCCCTTCATAAATAAATATAAGAAATTTCCCATCAGCCCCGTAAAGATATTTGTCGGAGAAGATTGTCCACCGATAGAGAGCATAGAGGGGGTAGTGAAGTGCTCCGTTTTACCTCCGGAACAATTATACCATCCTGTTCTTCCTGTGAGGGTAAACTCATGTATCCTCTTTGCCGCACGTGTGCTTTTAAGGAAATACAAGAAAACTGCACACATACTTCTGAGCAAAGGGTGATTACCGGGACATGGGTGAGTGATGAAGTGAAGCTTGCTGTCGAAATGGGTTATGTGCTTATATAAACATTCGAAGCCTGGCATTACGAAGTCACCACTTATGATGCTCAAAGCGGAGAAGGAGGTCTATTTGCCCCGATATTGATTGCTTCCTTAATATGAAGCAAGAGGCTAGAGTATGGCCTGCATGGTGTTCTACACAACAGGAAAAATCCACCCACATAGAGTCATTTCATGCCCGTGAAAAGATTAAACTGGATGAGGATGCTATAAATGTAAACCCTGGACAGCGAGCTCTGGCTAAATTAATGCTCAATAGATTTTGGGGGAAGTTTGGCCAACGGGAAAATTTACCACAGTGCTCGATTGAGAGAAATGGAGACTCCCTGTACGATCTCATCACCAATCCAAATGTGGAAGTCTCGAGAATACTAGCCGTAAATGAGGGGACTGTGATCGTTAGTTGGTCTTCTTAGGAGGAATCACTAAGGACTTCAGATTCCAAAAACATTGTAGTTGCCTGCTACACCACGGCACATGCCCGCATCGAACTATACAGTTATTTAAGAAAGCTAGATCGTCGTGTAATTTATTATGACACAGACAGCGTAACCTTTAGTCAATTGCCTGGTCAATGGATACCATCAGTGGGGGACTATCTTGGTGATATGACCAATGAACTGTCATCCTACGGGCCGGAGGCACACATCAATGAATTTGTATCGGGTGGTCCTAAAACTTATGCCTCCAAGGTGAAGACGGAACCTGACGGCGAAGAGAAGACGGTATGCAAGGTGAGGGGGTTAAGCATAAATTCTTCGAACGATAACAGGGTCTCGTTCGATTCGTTGAAGTCAATGGTCGTCGAAGAATCTCCACCGGTCATCGTGGATTACCCCAAACGAATAGCCAGGAAAAGACCGTTTAGAGTCGTGTCGAGACCCGAACATAAGACCTTCAGAGTGGTTTATACCAAGACGAAAAGAGTTGAGGGTTTTGACACGTTACCGAACGGATATAAACGTCCGCGAAGATGAGAAGCTCTAAACTGATGTACTCGGATTTAGAGTATTCTGTACAGCAGTAGATACTGACAAAGTACCATAAATTATTTTTTTTGTAAATAAGTGTACATATGTATATTATCAATAGTTATTTATTTTTCCCCTTCGAAAGACTACCATCTTGACGCGGTGGAGGGGCTTAAAATGTTCCCATTCTTGAATCATTATGTGAGACGTGAGATGTTTCGGGAATATTACTAAGAGTAGTCTACCTTTTATATCTTCCAGCGCCCGGTGTTGCTATAAAACAAGACGAAAGTGTTAGGAGCTCTTTCATTATTACAATGGATTTAAGACTGAAACATCCGTTTTGCGCTCTAGTGGCGGGGCCGAGTGCCTGTGGTAAGACAGTGTTTACAAGTCGTCTTATTCAATTCAGAAATGAAATGGTCAATGTATCATTTACCGATATAATTTGGTGTTATTCGGAATGGCAAGACTTTTATGAAACTTTAAAACCTCTTGGTATAACTTTTCATGAGGGTTTGCCGGACCTGAAAACTTTTCCATTTAAATCCACGGCTACTCTACTTAGACTGGATGATCTTATGATTGAAAGCCATGGGAGTGTTGTAATTGATTTATTTTCCAGAGCGAGTCACCATCGAAATATTAGCGTAGTCCATCTTACACAAAATTTATTTCACCAGGGTAAAGGCGCTCGTGACATATCATTTAATACATACTACTTAGTTTACTTCAAAAATACAAGAGACGGAAGTCAAATTCTGACTTTAGCACGTCAAATTAATCAAAAAGAAACCCAAGTTCTTACATAAGGCTTATGAAGATGCAACAGACAAGTCACATGGTTATTTATTTATCGACTTAAAAGTCAACTCCTGACATCTTCCGGTATCGAACAGCGATTTTTCCCGATGACGAGGAGCAGTTATTCTATGTTCCGAAAAAGTAGATCCTTTTGTATCACTTAAATTGTGTATAATTAATGAAACTCTGCGACGCCCACATTAGTCAAAATGAAGCAGAGGATAGTGAAACACGCTGATATTTTGAGGTATATCGCGCGTTGCAAGCCAGCAGTATGTAAAACGATTCTCAAAGCAAGAGACTCTTATCTGATACGTGTTATTTGCGAAATCGCCGCAGCACTTTGAAAGAAAACATTAATTTGACCTCAGCAGACAAAAAACGATTATCGAGGCATAGATCTGTATTGCGTAAACTTGCGAACGGAAACGCTTGCTGGAAAAGGAAGAATAAATTATTGTAAAGTCGGGTGGATTCATTTTACCCTTATTGCTGCCACTAATATCTAACTTCTGTACTCTCTAAACTTCCTAAAGGATGGAACACGCGAAAGAATGGTTCTTGTTCCGCAAGAAAATGTTCAAAGAATGACGAACTCCGTTGTAGCGATGACTAACACAAATCAGACGCTCACGGCCCTTGATCGAGAAATGGAAAGGATTCTGAGCCTACCTATGAGATCCGATAGTGAGAAGTGGGCTTTGTACAAACAACGCTTGCATAGGTTCTTGCAATTTGCGGGCGAAGAAAGATAACCTATAAATCTCCCCTTGATGGAAGGAATCGAAAAAGAAAAATCAGAATACGATGAAAGTCGTGGTAAAGCTAGGTAATGACGGGGCCATTCCTCTTCGATCCGAAGTTCTATCTTCGATCCGAAGTTCTATCTTCGATGCCGAAAAAATTCCAGAATAGGGCGGAACTGTTGATAGATCGGCTTGCATCGTCAGAGAAAATTAGTTGGAGCCCCGACGGTACCGTATCTATTAAGGGTGCAGTGATTCCTGGATCCAACAAAACAGATCTGATCAGCGATGCCATGCGAGCGAGAAAAAATTTCAACCCTGTAGGTGTCCACGTATTCATGTCACATTTGTCAGAAAAAACCTACCTCGTGAATTTATAAGTAATCGTGAGCGCCTAAGCATCATTCTTCCGAATGTTGAGGTAAAGAATACATATCCTATAGTAAGCGGAGCAACCCCGAAGCGCAGGGCACAGGTTGTGACGAGAATACCTGGTTCCATTAACACTTTCTGTGCGGATGACTACTTAAGCAGTCATGCCGCCTCCCAGCCCATGGCGAGTGACTGCTTATACAGTCATGGGGCCTATAACGGTTCTTTCGTTCTCCCCACCCATTCGCCACCGCGTAGGGTTCTTTCTTCGGCCCGTCGTCGTCATTTGAACCCCTGGCGACTTTGAGGAAGCATTCGTTCCTGAATCCATCACTCTTTTTTTTTGCCAACTTGTGAATATTGAAGGTAAGATTTCTCTACAATATCAAACGGTTTCCTAAATGTTGTTTTTTCAATTTTCATTTTATTTATATTTTTTAATTGTATATTGTTGTAATATAAATATGGTTATGAATTTGAAATGGGCATTTTTGTTAAAATGATTTGCATGAAATGGCATTTAATTGGTTAATCTAGCAAACAATTTTTTCCAGTGTATTTTTCTTATTTGTAATGTTAGGTTTGATATTTTTTAGGACGTCATTGTCGGAGACTGAGGCAAAAATTTCATCTTTTCTTCATTCTCGGATTTGGATAATTCTCTGAAGGTATTTTTTTTTTAATTTTTATGCACTTTTTTGTTTTGTTTATCGTTTCTGAGTGGAAATGTGCAAACGTGTTCAATATAATTTCTCGACCATCTCGTAATGGCCACATTTTTTATTCATAGTGTGATTGAGCATTTTATAAATAGAAAATATTTTGATGATAAATAATTTCAATTAATTTTTTGGCCGCTTATGCACAGTTAAAATTTACTACTAGTGCGTATCGTGTTCTTCATGCAGACACGTTTGCCTTTGGTGTCAACATTATATCTAGCCATCTAGCAAGCGATACAGTTCAACCATTGAGATTGTAGCCATTATCAGGATAGTCAGCGACACCATCAGCTAACTCAGCCATCCCAAGCTAACGAATAAAAAGGAAAACGTCACTCAGAATTTAGATAATTGAATGCAATATCATTTCTAATGCTGTAATGCAGGGGTCGGCAACCTGCAGCTCCCGAAACAATTTCATGCGACCCGCATAACTATTACCTGTAAATTACTTTAACACTTTAGATAATGTGAGTCCTTATGGAGATAATAAACTGCTTAACTTTAGTGCATTAATTATTCATTTATTGTATTATCCTGTGAATATACCGGTATTTGCTTCCCACATAGCCATGCCAATTTTAACATGTGACGCACAAGACTGCTCAAAGGAGAATGCATAAAACCTCGGAAATGCCGCGGAATTCTTTTTACTAGTTTACTTTTTAAGCACGAGTTAAATTGATTATTTTTTTCATTTCTTAGGAATGGCTGGACAGCGCAGAGTCAGTCAACATTTGGAAGAAAACCCTGGGCCTTCTACATCAGGTAAGCTCTTGGAATATACCACCTAAAACTCCATCATCCTTGCCATGTTGCCTATCCCCTACTCCACACCATGCGACGTATTTTAGGCAATGCAAGTTATACTGTTATTTATTTTTAAAATTAAAAGAAGATTGGTAGGATTTGTTTTATAAGGTGCTTCGACGGCAGCGGTCATTCGCACCTTCCTCTATTTTATATTTCTCTAAGAAATACTTTTATTGGAGAATACATTTATCAAATCTTTATACGATATCAGTATACATTGGAAAGGAACGTCATAATTTATTAAAAAGCTTAGAGATATGTAAAAAACTTATAACAGTGTCTATGTGCTTAGGGTTGTCGTCTAAAACCTGTTTGATGTCTTCTGGGATATTTAGCATTCCTCGTACTGCTCTGTATTTATCACATCCCGTCAAGATGTGCTGTACACTGAGGGATGTGTCGCAAGCCTCACAGCGGGGTGGGATTTTATCCTCTGTGAATAGATATGAGTGTGTTAGAACGCAGTGCCCTATCCTTAACCGCGTTATGGCGACCTCTTCTGCGCGGTTCTTTCTGATAGATGAGGGCCACGCTGTGATTGACGGTTTTATTACCCGGAGTTTATTTCTTGTGATATTGCTCCATGAGTCTTCCTATTTTCTCAGGGCTTCGTTTCTTAGCACCGTTCTTAGGTCGTAAACAGGTACCGAAGGGGATGGTTGGTCTACCTCATTGAAAGCGCACTTAGCCGCTGAGTCAGCCTTTTCATTTCCGATTATTCCAGCATGTCCAGGAATCCAAAGAAAAGATACCTTGACTCCTTTGTTTGAAAGGGATAAAAGAGAGATCTGGATATCTTGTACAAGGGGATTGCTGGAGGAGTAATCTTGAATTGACTGTAGAGCGCTAGCAGAGTCGGAGCAAATGCGAAATGAAGCGTTGGCGCATGCAATACTTGACAAGGCTAATCTGATTGCACTAAGTTCGGCAGTAAAGACTGAACCCATTGAGTTAAGTTTCAGCTTTCGTGTGCCGTGGTAGGCAGATACCACAGCGCATCCGCACGACGTATCTGACTTCGACCCATCTGTATACACATGGATGAAGTCAGGATAGCATCCCAGGATTTCTTTGAAAGAAGCCTGGTATTCCGAGGGCAAGGTGGACGATTTAGGGTAACTCCATAATTTTAGCTGACAATCGGGTCTTGGTATCGACCACGGCGGATATTTCATACACCCAGCAGGGTACGTGTCAGGTCGAGTAAAATCGTTGTTTGCAATAAAACTGTTAAAACTCACACACATTGGCTTAGTAATCTTCGTCCTACGGTTAAAAATTTCTAAAAATTGTGGGTTAAAAATAATATCGAAACACGGGTGGTTTCTAATAGATAAAATTTTGGCCACATAGCTTAGCATCAGTGCCTCTCTACGAGTATTCAGAGGCGGTTCTCCTGCTTCGGCATAAATACTCAGGGTAGGGGATGTCCGAAATGCGCCTGTAGCCAGCCGTAGCCCTGTGTTATGCACGGTTGTCAGTGGTCTCAGTGTGCTCTCTCGGGCAGATGAGTACACCAAGGACCAAGAGTTATTGAATTATTTACTGGTAACACTACTTACATAAAGTGCTTTACACTTGCGACATAGGCACCCTCCCAAAGAAGAAAAGACTGGCACAGAAGGGGCGAGACGGAGTTGAGGATGAAGAAATTGAGGAGCTACTATTAGGGGGCCTGTCTACAGATGACGAGGATTCGTCAACGGAATGGAGTGGAGAAGAATCAGAAGACAGCGAGGAAAGTGGAGATAGAGATGAAGGAGAGCATGTCTCAGGGACACGTGAGCACTTGTCCACCGCCCCATCCCCTCAAACTTCGCTTTTGCTTTCCACTGCCGAGGGACCCGTTACTTGGGGAGCCGACCAGCCCGCCCATTATTTTCTCGGGTTTTCCTGGGTTGAAGACTGTTCCGGAGGGCAATAGTCCAAAGGCTTATTTTGACCTTTTGGCCACCCGTGAATTTTACGACCTTATTGTTGAGGAAACGAACCGACAGGCTGAGCAGATACTTTTGCAAAACCCGGGACCACGAGCTCGTATTGCTCAGTGGAAAAATTTGACGAAGGAGGAGTTAGAAGTGTTCCTCGGTCTCCTCTTTCACATGGGGACTGTTAAAATCAATCATTTGAATGATTATTGGAGGAAAGGGAATCTTTTTGATATTAGATGTATTTCAGCATTCATGACCCGTGATCGCTTTCAGGGTATTTTGCAGGCCCTTCATTTTGCCAAAACGCCCACGGAAGATGAGCCTCCTTTTGAGGACCGTCTTCATAAAATTAGGCCACTCATTGATATTTTTCATAAAAATATGGACAATATCTACTCTCCCAGCAAAGAACTAAGCCTAGATGAGTCAATGATGTTGTGGAGAGGGCGCCTTGTCTTTCGCCAATATATGCCTGGAAAACGGCATAAGTATGGCATAAAGATTTATATGTTGACAGAACCATCTGGGTTAGTGCTGAGGATGATAATTTATACTGGATCTGGGGATAAGGAGGTTGGTGGTTCAGGGCACGTGAACAAGGTGGTTCACAAATTGTTGGAAAGGTTCAAGGGAATTGGACATTCCGTGTACCTTGATAACTTTTACACAAGTGTGAAACTGGCCGAAGAACTCCTGGATGATAAAGTATATTGTACTGGGACTCTAAGAGCCAACAGAAAAGGTAACCCTACCGTTGTGCTATCTAAAAAGATAAACAAAGGTGAGGTTACACACGCCTGGAACGAAAAGGGGGTTTGCGTTCTCAAGTGGAGAGACAAGCGTGATTTATTTATGATTAGCACCGAGTTTGGCAGCCGACTTCTCGTTATATTGTTTTTCTGGGGGCTTGAGGTGAGTGTCGTAAATTCATATATATATTGTACAAAGAATGCCAAAAAAGAAAAAATATAAAACCGATATCGCATGTAAAATTCATTAGGAAACTTGTACATGACCTTGTTGGAGAATTCCAAGGTAGTACACAAAAAAGATTATCATCATCAAACCTTGAGCAACGTTTAGATGGTAAGCTACATGTAATCACACCACACCCTAACAAAAAACATAAAGATTGTGTTGTTTGTTCAAACAGAAAAGTGAAAGGTGGAAGAAGAGACAATTTATATCTGTGAGACATGTAAATGTAATCCAGGTCTTCATGTGGGTGAATGTTTCACAAAATATCACACCATGAAAAATTATAGAGCCTAAATTACCGTATGAAGTGTAAGAATAATTTTAGAAGTAAAAAAATCCAAATAAATAAGTTTATATGAAAGGAAAATTTGGTTTTTCATTACCTATGCTAATGGAGCCGCCATCCGTAAAATGTGGGGTATTTAAAAATTAAATTCCGAGTAGACTAAGGGAATCAAGAGAAAAGCACCTGAGTGCAAGGAATCAAGAGAAAAGCACCCAAGTGCAAAAGGTTAAAGTTTTCTTCTTAGGTCAAAATCAGCCAAAAAGGTAAGCAAGGTTCCTTTCAGCCATTGGTGGGTGGGCAGTTTCCCACAGACTGAATGTGTATACCCTTTGCCCGTAGCTGCTGAGGTATCTTACATCCACTTACCTCCATGCATAGTGAGCACCTCAATGGATATCAGGCCAGCGGGCATGGCTGCCAAAAAGAGGCTGACTTACCATAAGATTTTCCAGATTTATCTCTTGTTGTTGCTTGGGTATGTTCTCAGGGTTTTATCCCTACCCTTTTAGTCGCCTTTTACGACAAGCAGGGATACTGCGGGAGTATTCTACAGCCCCCTACCCACAGGGGCAAAAACATGAGACATCACAAAAATCCTCATTTTGTGTCAGACAAGGCAATGAAACTTCTTGCTTCCCAAGTGAGGTCTTGAGGTGTAAATGGGCTTGCCCTTTTATATTTAAAAAGTTTGTGGCAATTTAAAGGAAGCCTCATCTCTAGCTCTGATTTAAATTCAGTTAAATGTATTCATACATCACAAATTTAAAGGTAAACAGACTAGCTCTTAATTCTCTAAATCCAGAGGGCAAAAGAGAGTTAAAGAACACTGCACAGTGTTTTAAGTAATCTGGGGTAACTTCTAATAAAGAATACAAGTTGCTTTGTTACTTAGTGGTATTCCACATTTCAGAAAATTTAATAGTCAATAATACCTAGGATGTTTTTTTTTAAGTATGTGGTATTGTAAAGTTTATCATTAAATTTCTGAAAATTTCTATTCTAAATATTTGTCTTGGGTAACTTCTGTTGGAGTACTGCAACTTGTAGCGCTAAGCAGTAGGCTAATGGTATTTTTTAATGATTTGTTAAACATAAGAATTTCAAGAGAGGATGATTGATTGCAATTGCCACATACATACATGGTAAAATCATACACCATCATGACTAACTATGAATAAAACCATACACCAAGTTTTCTGGGAAAAAGGCAATAATCGCCATTGTACAAGGGTTTCCCGCATTGCCATGGAATACCTAAGCATGATGATATTACAGACTTTCACCAAGAGACTCCCACGGGTCAGGCAAAGTAATTAATGAATCACACATTCTGGCAGGGAAAAGTGCATTTTGGCAGAAATCAAAGTCAAGATCAAAGCTTGATTAGGGGGATCCTAATTACTGTTCAGGAGACGGGTCCTGCATACAACACCATATTCTATTCATAGCCGATGATTTTTGACTCACAAAGTTTATAGGATTCAATTCCTAAACACTTTTCCATTTTTAGGAACCTTTCACACTAGATGGCCTATTCATAACAGTAACCTTAAGTTAACCAAGGGCTCTCCCTCTGGAAAGTAACTTTTGGAGAATTTTCCCACAAAGAGGTCAAAGAAAGATTTTGCACATCTTTGCAGAAAAAGATCTAATATCACTCTAGCTCCCACTATCAGCAACATGGAGAAATCTCAAGAGAAAAAGAAAACCTTTTCTCACTCATTATTTCATAAAAGATGGTGGTTGCCTAGAGTTACTCATGATAAAAATGAGATTTGAGTAAGGGCTTGTTCAAAAGTCTCTGCAGAAGCATCACCCAAAAAAGCAGCTTTATTTCATCCTTGTAGCATTGACCTACTCTTAGTCACTACTTCTCCTTTCCATTTTTTTCTGCAATGTTTTCTCATTTATTTTTGGCAGTTCAATAAAACATTTGAACAACCCCATGGTTCAACGAATATTTGAACAAATATTTCACTGAACTGATCTTTGTCAACAAGATTCCCTTTAACACCAGCCTTACATTTAGCCGGAAATCTTGGCCTACAATGTCATCATTCAACCCACAATTGGGAATAAGGTTGCATGATATCGCATCCCTCACGACAATAATCCTCCACCTCACCTTCCATTTTGCTCTCCGAATCCTTCTGCAGTTCTTGAATTTTGCGGTAAAACCCTAGAGCCACTCCACTAGTGCCAGCAGTCGTTACCACATACACATTAGTTCACTCTACCTCTGAACTGCTTTCACTCCCAATTTGCTTTTCATCAAGTTAAAAAACATTATTTATGTTCAGGTATACTAGCCATCTAATGGATAACTGGAACAAAATAATAAAAAATATAAACTTCACACTGTCAGAAACTAGCATGAAAGAAGGAAAACTGCACTGCAGAACTTAAGCTCACAGTTTGGAAAATATACTTGGGAACAAGAGCACATGCAGGATTATATATATCACCAAGAAAAAACTACTGCAAAGCCATCTGTTCAATACTAATATCAGGGAAATAACGGTTGCATGAAAAGAAATTATCGGCTAACAGAGGCCTCTTTATCATACAAAATAAATAATTTTAACAAATTAATAAATCACCAAAACACAAACAAAACTAAAATAATGACCTGATTGTTGAATTTTAGACAAAAGACCACAGGTTGACTAACCTTGCAATATTTTGTTTGTAATTCTTAAGCTGGTGAAATATACTTATTTCATTTGTGGTTCATTTAATATACTTGTTCATTCCCGAGTACCTCCTGTATCTCACTCGTATTTTTGGAGAGAATTTGCTTGAAAGGTATTTTCGGAGAGACACCTCAACCCCTCTCCCGCTGATGCTTCAAAATTGGTAACTCAAAATAAAACAGAAGTTAAAAAGTCCAGAAAAACATGTAAGTCACCAGCACACAACCAAAAAACACAATCACTTGCAGAAGAACAGTGGTAATAAGAGAAACTTATGCATTCCGAAAAAGCTAATAACTTTGCCCACGAAAAAATCTGCAAAGCACTGCTGAAAGTAAGCCATCTGTCCACTACTTGGGCACAAAGTCATACAGAAGATGGATCTGTATCCATTGACACATTAGGCAAGAAGAGAGATACCCTTTCTTAGCCATGTCAACATATTATCTCTCCAATAATGGTCAGTTGCATAGTACATGTGAAGATGTGATCCCCAAATAAGTGGTTATGAAACAAGCTGATCCACATGTTGCCCGGTGCAAAAGTGAGGCACAGCTAGAAGTGCATGGAATATATAATCAGGTCATCAACCCTCAAACCTCAGAGATTCTTTGAACAAGTTCAGCTCCTAAAAATGTTAAATATCAATTCAGTATAGGCTCATCAATCCAAAGTATTTCTTAAATACTAATTTACATTGTGAATGGCTATAGGTGAAACATTTTCAGTAGGTACCCAGTACAGCCAGATGAAATATCAATTCTCTGTGTCCACTATCCACTTGTGTGTGATGGTCCATTCTCATGGAAACATAGCTCCCAAAAAGTACCTTTCATTGTAAGTACCTAAACTAAACTTGAACTTAAACAAAATGAAACTTTTACTAGAAAATGACTCATGATAGGTATTTTCTGGCACGAATGTGGATGGAAAAACATAGAACTGTTTTCTTCTTTCATACACAATTAACCCAGAAAGTTCCAGGAATTCTCAACATAAATTCATTTTCTCTGAACAGTGGAATCTTCTTCAGATGTCTTACTGGTTTAGTTTCATGAGCTTTGCGTTGGCACGAAGGATGCAAAATAGGAGAGAGCAATAGCTAAGAACTGCCAAATGTGTAGTGACAGAGAAAGGGGAATGAAGAGGTGAAGACCACTAGTCTATAGGCAGGTTGAGAGCAGGGACAACATGGACCAGAGGACAACAAAAGGTCGTAACTCACAGGATTGACATTAAGCTGGGAAGGGGAAGAGGAATAAATCATACAACAGTAGATGTGGCATTTGGCAAATGAGCATTCATGATTATTACATGAATACCATAGAGGCTCAAAGGCTACTGAAATTTCAGGAGACTTCTGGAGCTTCCTCTCACATAATGACATCAAACATCAGAGGGCATTTATCTACGTTAATTTTTCAAATGTCGTAAAGTTTAAAAAATTTTCATCTTTCCTTCCAAGTGATCACTGTTTGGTTGGCAAGAATGAAGGGATTAACCCTGCTAGGAGTTCGATAGTTATTGATATGTAACTATTAGGGGTCATCCCTGACATCTCTTGCCACCGGAAACATGGCCCTTACTAATCATGGAGAACGTGTCATTACTTTGTTGAACCCCAGTTGCTCTAACATAACAATCACTGTACAATACAAAAAAAACACCAGTCTAACTGCATCAATGACCTACCCAAAGAATGATGCAGAGTGGGATATGAGCACTCACTAATTCAGCGGAGGGAATGAATTCCAAGTTTTAATTTTTTAACTTTCAGGCCAACATCATTCCTATTTATTAGTGACTAGGATACACAATTAGCACCTGGTCAACATACAATAATAACTATACGAACTACTTTTCATTGGACTGCAGGAATCTAATCCAATGGGAAGAAAATAACAGGAAATAGAAAACCAAATTGATTAATAAAAAAATAAAATCCAACATTTAGCATGATAACATAGCCTGAAAACAAAAGTACCCGGGGAATCCAGGCTTTAGTAATGTGTAATAAATATCACTTTAGCCTGAAGCATTTGTACATTCATGAAATTTTACACAAAAATAGGGATATAGAACTTTTCATTATACCATATCCAGGCATAACACTGACACACACAATATACTTCTTCAAAATAGTCCTCTCATTTAAAATACAAAAATTCCAAGGTAAGCAAGTCCATATAGCACACTGGACATAAATTAGCTCTCATCACCTTATCAGCCACTGAATGGACTCAGGAATGTGCAAACTTTCATGTCTCATTGGCTCCCACTCCAAATCCAGCCTCAGATTCACAATTGGAATATTTCTTCGATGCTAGAGGGAATGCAAGTCTCCCACGAGGAATCAGAATGCTTATCTTCTTCAGCCAATTCCATGAATCAGCTGCTGAAGATGGAGGACTTCTATGCTCTTCTCTCTTCCCCATATGGCCAATTTCATGCAATGTGCTGAATACCACTGGATACATCTCCTGCCAATTAAGATTCAAAATTACATCTGTAATCAGTATTAATGAATCATTAGTAATTTAGAAAGACTGCAATCTCAGATTTCCAATACCTATGCAATATTTTCCTGGGAATATTTGTATTTACCATACGTGCTGGGAAAATGCCATCTACCTTGAAGGCTTTCCATATGCTACATGGTCAATTATACACTGCGTGCATTATAGTGTGCAGTGATGAAGCTTAATAAAAGCAATGGAATCAGTGTGAAGGTTTCTTTTATGATTTTTTAAATTACTTGCAATCACAACGTAGGATTCAAATTTTCACAATCAGCTGGCAGAACAAAATTATCTATCACTTGCAAATGATTTTGCTATCCAATTTGCTTTCATTTAACGTTAACGTTATAAAATCAGAAACTGACTCCAACCCTAGAGGGTCAAGAAAAACTCCTAAATACACAGTTTCCTATGCACTGGAAGAATTTTTTCTCATTTTTACAGATAAAATATCAGCCAATACTACAAAATAATACATTTTGTCACATTGAAGCATTTTTAGTGTTGTATTTTTAGGAGTAAAAACTGCTCATAGATGTTGTGCATGTGGGCAGAGTATTCCATTTTCAGCATACATGCAATTTAAACTAGTCATAAAGTTTTACTCATTGGCGGTAGATTTTTTACAAACAGTCTTCCTACTTGATCTGAATTTCTTGACAATTTTCCTCTCTTTTTTGCAAATGACTGGCACCACATACTTCTTCTTGTCAACATGTCATGTTTAATTGGTGTGACACTGCATGCACTGCAAGGGTATTCTCTACTCAACCCTGCTATGTTCACCACAGTTAGTCACTTAGTTCATTTTATGGGAATTTCACCCCCTAATTGACCTGAAAAAGTGGATAGTAAAAGTTACTTCCACTGATTAACACGGCATTCCTCAAAGTTAAACCAAAAGTTATTTCATTTATTAGCTTCCGAGAGACAAAAAAATTATAATGAGTAATCATTCAATCCTTACAAATCGAAAGAGAGATTACTGTATAAACTTGTGTAAGAGGCACACCTTTTTTCCCATAAATTGCAGCCGAAAATGAGGGTGCGCCTCTTACACGAATTCCTTATCTGCCTGCCTTATTATGCCTGCAGTACAATTTGGGGACAGTGATTGGCTGTACAACAAGTGCAAGCACCAGAATTTTCTGCCCTCATCGTGCCGCCACGACTATCCGTTGCAAATTTCCGTCACCCAAGTTTGAAGACTGATATCTCAAAGATGGCTCAATCGATTTTAAAGTGAAGTATATCAAATCAAAGCTTGCTTATTTCTGCGTTGAGTCATGGTAAACAAAACGTTTTACCATTCATATTGATTACAGTATGTGCTTAAAAACAGAATTTTAGGGCATTTCTCTGGGTACCGGACGGATGAATCACATTTACGGCTTCATTACAACAAAACAGACCAAGATATCAAAATTTCCATCACAAATACTGTAGCAAAGTTCACTTTGGGTTTCCTTAATTAGGTTTATACGATATCATTCCAAAAGACAATGCGAAAGAAAAATTTTTATCCCTCTGGGTTAGTGAGGAAACTTACCAGAACTTTGGCTGTCAAAAACTCACTTCTCAGCCAGAAATTTGAAAATCGAAGACGGTCAACCTCTGGCGACATCTTTCTTCTATATGATACATAAAGAACATCCATCATAACTCGTTTTTGAGGTAGCAATCGTTAAAACGGTGGACCATTGCTGGCTAAAAATCTAACTACATATTTTCCTACACTATGGAGGCAAACCGTGCTGGGACGAATTTGTTTCCCCCTGAGGAACTCCTTCCTCTGCCTGTCAAGCAATGTTGAGTCACCCTCCTTTCTCAATTCTAGTATAATGTTTCAACCTGACCTCCCTCTTCTTAAGCGAATGTAAGATGATCCCAACCCCCAATGAATTCGTCGCAGAGATGGAGGAGAGCGGAAGGGGGAAACAAATTTGTAACGGCACAGTTTGCCCCCTTAGTATTGGAAAATAGTTAGATTTTTAGCGAGCAAGGGTTCACAGTTTTAACGATTGCGACCTCAAAAATGAGTAATGACGGGTGTTCTTTACATATCGTATAGAAGACAGATATCGCCAGAGGTTGACCACTTGCGATGTTTGTTGGGCTGTGGGCTACATCACCTTCTTGCCTCTCCACCAGAGGCCACCAGCATGTTAACAAGGGTTAAATCATGGTTAAATAATGCCATGTAAATGCAAGTTAGTTAAGCCGCCATATTAACTAACACTCTAACCCTAGTAATGTAAATGGGGCCAATTTTTATGTAAATCATGCAATTGTTTTATTTGGTCATTAATTGAAGATTTTTGTTGGACCATATTGAAACAAATGCTTTAAATTCCATAGAAAGTAATGATTTCTTTCAAAGTTTGATTTTTTTTAGCTTTTGATGTCATATCTACGCCTTATCGTTCATTTTTTACGTGGCTGACACTTGTGTATTTTTCATTTAATGTGTTCGCATTCCCGCTCATCATTTCTTACAGCAAAATACAATTTGTAAAAGTTAAATACAGTTTAAAAGACCCATACTCACAGCAACTACGACTTGTGCATTAGGAAAATGGTGGGGGGAAACTGCACTACAAATCAGAGCTCGGTGTGACTGTCCGGAAGACTTTGAACATGAATAGCTTGGATAATGGTTGAAAGTTCAAAGTTAGGTCTGCAAAACCTCGCTAAAGGAGAAAAAAAGCCCCAAAATTTTTTCTTTAACTTCGGCACTTAAAAAGAGGGTTGCGCATCTTACTTCCGTTTCTACGGTAGTTTTCCATTATGTGGTAATAAAGACACTCATATGGCCTCAATTCATCGTTACCTGGGTACGGAAATGCATTTAATATAAATCTCTTGTCCATGTTGAGAGCCAGCCTGATTTTGTCCATATTTACCAGACACTGATGACATGAACTGAATAAAGTGGCACCAAACTTTGCTTGAGAAGAGATGATTGGTAATGGAAATATAAAATCCAGGAATAAAGAATACTTGAGAGTTTGAAACAAATCTGTCCCATGTTTAAGAAGTAAGAACAAAATTATCACATAGCAAGCATTCTCATCCTGAGGTCTTCTAGTCAAACATCCCTATTTTCCGGGCCATTGACCATTCACTCAAGTGGCACCACCACCTTAACAAAAGCATTATGCAGCTGGCGACAGTCAGCTATTTAAAAAAATGGAACGTACTTGAGCACAATGATAGCTACAAAAGGAAGACAACCATGTTATGCTGTCTATTAAAATTATTTATTTTCTTTCTGTGCTCTAGCAGCAGCAAGAGGCATGTTCAATCAAGATTTCTTGATTAATTGACTGTTAAGGGGTGAAGATGACAAAAATATTGATGGATTAACTCATAATTTTCCATTTTAAAAACACCTGTGTATTGCAATATGAAAGAAAAGTGTGTTTTCAGATTTCACAGCAGATACATACCTGGCTCTTATAAAACCTGATTTTGGTATTAACTTACCATTTGTGGGAATAACGAAGTATATTTATAGCAGCATGTGAATTTATACACAGTAGACCCCCACTTTACGATGGGTTCGACTTACGGTGGATTTGACTAACGATATGAGCTGATTTTGCACGTGACTTTTAAAATTTCATATTTCGCTGATTCTGTTTCCACTCATACAAAGTGTCATCCATTCATAATTCTAAGTCTTATATGTTAACAAAACATTTATTAACATAGCAACATTTACATATTCAATGTTACTAGTAATTAAAAGCTGCTGGCGAGGTTAGGACAATTGTTGCGTTACGCTACCGCAAATCATTTCCGACCAGATATCGCAACATTCATTATGTAGTCTGTATCAAATATATTAGGAAGAAAAAATAAGGCTTTCATTAGTCATTATATATACAAAATTTTACCATAGTAAAATTCTATAAAACAAACACCACCCAAAGGGTAACTTCACCTTCGAGCATGTTACCTACCAACGAAGTGATACGATACCTTAATGGATATAGCTGCAGCTAGGTAATAAATCAGGCAAATGAAACGAGTTAAGTAATAACTTAACCCTACGATGAATGACAGGGTTGTAATGCGATGGCTAATATGTGTGAATATGCCTCAAAATTTAAGTCCCTTATGACTTCCTTCCATCCTTACATCCACTACCACAATCTAAAGTAAGCTTGTTCAGACAGTGCCACTACCGAGAGATGGTGTCGCACTGCCATCTGAGTCACCGATTGTGCTCTACCGTATTGTCAAGGTCAGTCTTCAGGTGTCTTCCGAGCAAAGTGATGCGGGTGAAGAAGCGTGTAATTTGTACTGTGGATCTCTCTTTTCAAATCGCATTTACTCTTCCAGATTGTGAAAAGTTTGTGGTTTATTGTGAGAAGTTTTTGGTTTATTGCGAGGAGTTTTTGTAGTGACTATGCCCCCCAAAGTGCATCCCAAGCAGAAAATAACAATTAAAACAAAGCAAGAGATTGTGAAAACATACGATGAGGGTGCTCGGGTTAGCACTTTATCACGTGAGTACGGTTTTTCGCAGTCAATGATATCAACGATAATTAAACAGAAAGAGCGCCTGAGAGAAATTAAAGTGACAGATGAATCCACTTCTTTGCAAAAAGGAAGAGAGTTGATTTCTGAAATGGAGAGACTCCTGTTACTGTGGATCAGAGAGAAGGAATTGAAAGGTGACACTTTGTCTGGGCAATTTATATGTGAGAAGGCCAAAGAAATATTTGAAGATCTTCGATGCAAAGCACCTTCAATGAGTGCTACATGGTGCAAAGAATTGAGAGCGAGCAAAGGCTGGCTCGAACGATTTAAAGGAAGAACAGGCATTAAAAGTGTAGTAAGGCATGGTGAAGCTGCGAGTGTAGATACAGAAGCAGTGGAAAAATATGTAGTGCACTTCAATGAAATTATTAAAAACGAAGGCTATTGCCCACAGAAGGTCTTCAACGCCGAAGAGGCCACTTTTGGAAAAAAATGCCCAAGAGGACATGCATTAAGAAGGAAGAGGCTGCCTTGCCTGGACATAAGCCCATGAAGGACAGGCTCACACTTTTGCTGGGAGCTAATGCTTCAGGCGACTTTAAACTGCAACCCATACTTGTATACCAAACAGAAAACCCCAGGGTCTTCAAAAAAACAAAGTGGACAAGCGCAATTTGGGTGTCTTTTGGCATTGCAACAAAAAAGCTTGAGTGACACGCCAAATTTTTAATGAGTGGGTGTTATTGGAGTTCTGCCATTCCATAAAAAGATGGGTACCTTGAGAGTATAGACCTGTCTCTTAAAGCATTGTTGGTACTGGATAGTGCCCCAGGTCATGACCCGAATCTTGCCACATCCATCGAAGCAGAATTTGACTTTGTGAAAGTGCTATTCCTTTCTCCCAACACCTCTTCTTTGCTACAACCGAATGATCAAAAAGTAATTGCATATTTCAAAAAAAATATTTAAAAAAGGTGTTTGCTAAGTGCTTTGAGGAGACTAGCTGTCCGAATTCCATCTCTCTGAAAGATTTTTGGAAGTCACACTTCAACATTTTAGAGAGCATTCGCTTAATCGTGGACTCATGGAATGAAGTTTCCATCAGATGCCTGAATTCAGCATGGAGAAAGATTTGGCCGGAAGTTGCTCACAATTTTCAAGGCTTTGATGAAGAGCAAGTGATAGGCGAGGAAATTATTGACCTTGGTCATACATTCGGGCTTGACGTGGAGGAAGATCCAGGAGCTAATCAACAACCATGGAAGAGAGCTGAGCACAGAAGAACTCCAAGAATTGGAGAAAATGGTAGATGAAGAAGGTAGCAGCGAAGACGACTCCCCAAAAGAAGGGAATACGGTGACTTCTGAGGACATTAAAGAATTCCTCGCTGCTTGGGGTACAGTGAGAAGTATTGTAAAGAAACATCCTGCCATAGAACAGACTGAACTTTTATTGTGCGACTATGAAGATAAAGTCATTGGACACTTCAAAAGACTTCATCTGGATAGGGTTAAACAAACCACCTTACATAAATTTTTCAAGTAAAATCTACAATTTTCCTCTCAGACTGAGCCTGTACATAAATAACTTTTAACCAATCAATTTGCTTATATAAATATTGCATGAGAAGTTACCATTTGTTTTGCATTTTAAGTTCGTCTGTTTTTAGTAAAGCCTCCATTAAAATAGTTATGACCCCTTCTTATGTGTTTCCTGTTTCTCGCTGCATGGATGCCTGAGTCTCCCAACCCCGAAGAGTCAAGTCAGCTGAAGAGGCCCACAAGTGGCCACAAAATATGGTCAAGCCTCGCCAGACACCCATGCTCCCCTATGCCCGGATTATGTCGACAACAAACCCTTATAGGAAGCTCGGCACCCGCCAGGGGCGGCGCACTCGCATTAGGCATTTCATTGTTTGTTTTGCTTGAAGATGCCCGACGTACACTCAAATGGTCATGCCAGTCGGGTAGCCTCGGAAATATTGAATTTTTGAATGAAATTTTTGATTGACGAAAGCAAAGCGCACGTAAATTACTTATGGAAAGGTTTCCGCTGAAGTAATTGTGATGCACGGATGATTGTGTGGGATCAAAAGAAAGTAGCCTCATTGCCAAAGTTAGGTACTTTATAATCCATCTTATCTTCCCATTACTTCAAAATGCGATAAAATATGAAGTCCCTGAAATTGACTCGTAGGTGGGCAGCGGTTTTTCCACGCTGCCCCCATCATCCTCACCCCATCATAGCTGCGGCGATGACCGGGGTGAAATAGTGTTCATGGGGGGAAATTTAATGTGACAATTTACTGCGTAATTAATGTGTAATTAATGTTAATTTTAAATATTGGTTTAATAATATTTTAAATAATTGTAATCCAGGATATTTAGTATGCATTGGCTCTGTTGCATACACTGATTGGCATTGATGCTCTTTTAACCGATTCCTTGTCCGGAAATAATGCAGATTCAACATATAATGGATTTCACTTTACGATCAGTCCTCCGGAAGGGATTAATATCGTAAAGCAAGGGTCTATTGTACTTCATATTATGAGGAACTTGTCGGTAATAACATAATGGTGACTCACAAAATGAAATCAGAGTCTCTCATGCCATGTTTCCACTATGATCTAACTCACACCACTAGGAATATGATAGGTGGTTGGCCTGTGTTCCCAGAAGTAAAGAGCCACTTGAAAAATGACCTGCTAATGGCTGATTTTATAAATTTTCCATGCTTACTACAACCATGCATACCACACATATATATTATCTCCTTGAGATTTTCACTCAAAACTTCTGCAGCAAAATATTAGCCCACTCCAAGTGTGAAATACGCTCGCCATTTGGTAATATTTATGATGTGTGCAAAACTAGCATTCCTATAACGATTTCTGACCTGTTACCAGCTAACTGGTGTTTCCACTACCAAATGTAAAAAGCATTAGGCTTAACTAGTACAGTGGAAACGAGGAATGATACGGATTATAAAGGACAATAGGGTAACTCTGTGGATAGAATGAGTTGTTGCAGCATAATATTATTATTTTATAGAAGTGAGTAGAACGTCATGTTTGCTACATTTATAGCCACAAGTCTGACAAATAGTACAATCCTGCCTTTTCTTATGGTATTTATTTTACTGCATAAAAAAACTAGTTACCTCGCTAATGCAGGCAAAAAATAAGATTATAACTACAGAAAAGCTGGCATGGAAAAAAACTGAAAAAGGCTACATAAACGCAAAAAAATAATGGCGTCTATTTTTAAGCTTTACTTCACTAACATTGATCATAGAAATGTGGTTCTTTAACGGATTATAAATTTACCAAACTAAAACAAAAAAGTAACTTAAGTAAACTGTTAATGGTACATATTTCAAACAAATAAACAAGTTGAAAATGTAATTTATTTGGAGGAATATTCAGGAGTCATTTTTTACAATAAGGTAATTCCGACAGCAGTATTTTAGTATATCTTTTCCCTGTTTGTCTCAAGAGAGTAAGGGATCTGGATTCTCTGTTTTTTTAAATATAGGATAGTTTTATTTCTCGTAAAGCTGCCAACTGGTTGCTCTAACTTGAATAGAATAAATAAGACATCCCTATTTTGTACATCTATGCCAAGAGCCTTATACAAAACAGTTTCAAATTTATAAAACTCACATGGGTGTTTGACTCTTTATAAGAAATACCTAGGCAAGTCCTGGAATCCACAACATTCATCAAGAGCCATGCTTTTAGGAAAACATGGTGAGGTTTGCTACTAACCTGACACATTTACCCTGATTATATTTCTTTCCAAATGTTTTCTCATAAAAATGGAGTCCAACTGTATGAATTGCACAGCTTATGAGTAAATAGATCTCGTCACCGCTAATAAAGGTAACTAAGTAACTGGACCAGAAAGTCACGTAACCTGGGAAGGTTGAGCTGTACCCCCACTCATGTAGCAAAGCGAAGGTAAAAAGCTCCAATGGCTGTATACATTTATTCATCGTCAGAGGAAGGGATGGCACAGATGAAGGAGGCACTAACAAGGGTTGATAAAAAGATATCAGCATTACAGAGTGAATTAAGTGAGTTTAAAAAAATGCATTGACTCCTGGATGAACGTATTTAGTGAACATGCTAAAGCCATGGAGACAATAAGTAGTAATGTTATCAAGTTGAATGAAGGCTTTGAAAAGATCCTAACCAAAAATGCAGACTTGAAGAAACGGGTGGTTGACCTTGAAACGCAGTTGAATGAGCTTGAGCGTGAAATTCATGGTATTCCTGAGATCAATGGGTAAACACCAGCGGCACTTGTCTGCAAAATGCGTCTGGCCTTGGGGATAAAGGTTGTGGCAGACGACATTGAAGTAGCCAACAGGGTTCGTTGTAGGGTTCGTTGTAAGCCTCGCAGCCCCCCGAAACCAGAACCGATTTGTGTGCGTTTTACGCGAAGTGAACTGGCAGTAAAATTCACTCAAGGCTGCAAAGTAAAAAGAGATCTCTCACTTCGCGATCTCAATCTGGTTAGAAAGAATGATGGGGATATGGGCAAAAATGGTATAATATTTGTGAATGAGTTTTTGACCCCACTGAATCGTAAGTTATATGCCTTAGCGAGAGAACTAAAATGAAACCACCAGAACCAATTTGCATGGATCCATGGAGGGCGAGTGTATGTTAAAAAGAGTGAGCATAGTGAAAAAATATGTATAAAAAATGTCATAGATATAGAAAGGCTAAAATGATGTTGGGAGTACAGTGATAAAAATGATAAGGTAACGAGTAAACATGATGGAAAACTGAATGTGTACTACCAAAACGTTAGAGGTGTGAGAAGTAAATTAAAAGAATTTAACTTATCCATGCATGAGTCAGATTATGATGTTGTGTGTACTACAGAAACATGGTTGAATTCAAATGTAATGGACTCAGAGTTAAACATGAGAGGAAATTACATGATATACAGAAAAGACAGGAATGCACAACTAACTGGTAAAAGTCATTTGACTTGACCGGGATTCAAACCCGGATCTCCCAATTGCCGGTCAGGTGTGTTAGCCAGTTACACCACCAAGCCATCTTCCTTCAAGGCGAATTTCGAGGGGGGTTTATGCGAGCTAGATGTTCAAGTCAAATGATTTTTTCATAGCGAATTTCAACCCTAGTGTATATGCACCCGTGCGAGTGACTTCGTACCACATCATTTGTTAAATGCAATGTTTGGAAATTTACTGGTAAAGGCTTAGGTGGAGGTGTAATGGTAATGGTCAGAAACACATGTAACTCCAATAGATTACCGGAGCTTGAAACTGGAAATGAAGATCTATGGGTAAAGTTATAAATTAATGATTATACATGGTTATATACAGTAGAACCCGGATAAGAAGTTCCCGCATAAGAAGTTTTCCCCTCTAAGAAGTTTAATTTTTCAAGTCCCAAAATAAACCCCGTAAGGTGTGTACTAATTTTTCCCGGGTAAGAAGTTCCCGCTTATTAAGTTTTCCCGGCTAAGAGGTCTCAACCAATGACACCCCGATAACAATTTTGTACGAAATTCTACCCGCATACAAAGTTTTTTGGATTTGAATACGAGTTTTGACTTAAGTCTGATTTTCTTCGAAATTGTCAATGTTAAATTTTTACTAAACTTGATTGGCAGCAAGAAGCCAACATTTCCTGGTGAGATAATATGATCTTGCAGAATGTGCGAGTCACGTACTATTTTGCATCTCAAAAAAGCTAATGACTATTCTGCTTCCATAATCGATTGGCAGCTAGTGGCCGTAATTTCTCAGTGAGTAAGATCATTTGATCCTCTGTAAAGCGCAAATAGCCAACCGTAGTACATCCCAAGATACATCAGTGTTTGTATTATTCCATTAGGCGTACTTCTGCTGGCCAAGGGGCGGTGAAACAAGTTAAAATATTAGAGACTTTGAAGATTAATTCTTGAAGAAAAAGTCTTTTTGGAGACAATGCCCACCAAAAGAGGATTAAAGTGACTTGCTCGGAGTCAATAGTGTCCTTCTCTCTCGAATTTTCAGAGCCTCTGATCAGAAGCACAACCACTCGTAACGGAAATCTCCAGTTCGCACCAGGCCCGATTCATTCTTCTACTGTCGGCTGATGTCGGGCACATTCTATTCAGCTCTTACAGACCAGTGGACATTAGCGCAGATGACTAAATGAATAGCTCACAACTGCAAAGAATGGAAACGCCATGATTTTAATTTTGCCTGATTAAAAACTTCCATAAGACAACTAAATTCGATTTGTTAGGTATTTCCATTGCAAACTTACCGTGTCGAAGCGATTGAATTAAACTATTTCATAACACTTCGCACTTATTTTCAGTTCAATACTTTTTCCTTTTTATTGCAATTGGAGATACTGAGAAAATTCTCGTACAGTCATCAGATTCCCCTCTAAAACCACACTACAACTTGGCGCGAAATTGTTGCTATATAAAAAGTGTTTAGAAGTGCGCTGCCATCTGCGCTAACAAAAGTGAATGGGACACGATGTGCACTAATCTGCGAAGCGCAAGCGCACTCTGTGAGTGAAAAGCTTACATATAACAACAATTCTGATTATTAGTTGCAATCCAAAATTAATTAAACATGCAATTTCTTCTAACAGCGGAATCATTGGACTTAGTACAATTTTGGGCTTGAGGTGAGTTGCGTCACATACTAAAGAAACCATTACTCTTTAGTGTATGGTTAGGGTTGTTTCCACTATTTCGAGAAGGCTATTTTTTTAAATGAGTTTGGTCAAACAAATGATTTAAACGATAATGTATTTCCGTAAAATTTTCTCTTCCGATTGCGGTCAATAGTTGAAGAGAGGCTTACCGCCCATTTGAATGAAAAAGGTCTACGATTGACAACATGAGTCTAAAAGCGATAAAAAGAAAAGCCTTGTCTCTGCAAGAAAAATTGAAAGTGATTAGAGAAGTGGAATCCAATCCTACCAGGACCAGAGTAGAACTGGCGAAACAGCTCAACATGCCTATCACCACACTTAATGGCATAATGTCAAAAAAGACTCAACTAAAATCTTGATTAGGCGAGACATCCTGTAAAACTAAGAGGAAACGGTTGGGCAAGTATAAAGATGTGGAAAAAAGCTATTAGTATGGTTTAAGCAAACTTCCTCTTGGAATATACCGGTGAATGGTACTGTGCTGAAGGAGAAGGCCGTTGAAATTGCAGATAGACTAGGTGTAGATTTTAATCCTTCAAATGGGTGGCTGGATAGATTTAAAAATAGAACTGGGTTAGCTTATAAAACTATCTGTGGAGAATCTAGGAGTGTGAATACATTAGAAGTTGAGGAATGGAAAAGAACTGTTTTGCTTCCTCTTCTTGAAGAATACAAACCTTGTGATGTTTTCAATGCTGATGAACTTGGCTTATTTTATACTATATACTATCTCCCTAATAAGACTTATGCATTCAAAGGTGAAAGTTGCCATGGAGGAAAAATGAGTAAAGAGAGAATGACAGTTCTGGTTGGAGCTAATATGGATGGGACTGAAAAACTTCCATTACTAGTTATTGGAAAATACAGGAATCCCAGATGTTTTAAAAATGTAAAAAATTTACCTTGCAAGTACAGAAACAATAAAAGTGCCTGGATGACTTGTACCATTTTCGAGGAATATCTTAAGGCTCTTGATTCCAGTATGGGGGGTAAAAATAGGAAAATAATATTATTCATTGATAACTGCCCTGCTCACCCGAAAAACACTGAGTATTTGAGCAATGTGAGGGTTGAGTTTCTCCCTGAGAATTCCACAGAAGTTTTTCAGCCCATGGATCAGAGTGTAATCAAAGTTTTAAAAACTTACTTTAGGAAGAGGCTTGTCCATAGACTGCTTTTACATGCTAGTTCTAGTATGGCTGCCCCAGTGAATAATTTCAAGCTATCAGTGTTACAGGGTATACATTATTTAGCTGCATCTTGGGAACAAATTGGTCCTATAATGATAGCTAATTGTTTCCATAAAGCTAGATTCCATACAAGTCCAGAAGTGTTAATGGGTGTGGGTACATCTGTGCAGAGTAAAAATTTTGTTGACTTAGAGGGGGGAGAAGATTTCGTCCAGAATGAATGGCATAGTTTTAAAGAAATTTTTGATTTCAATGGGAATTTCATGGATTTTATTGAAGTCGATGACAGTGTCATGCCTTGGTCTATGCAGACAATTGAAGAGTTATGTGAGGGGGACCACCTGGAGCAAGAGAGTGAAGAAGAGGTTGAAGATGGGAGTGTAGTACCTACTTACTGTGAGGCTATGAATGCTCTGTCTGTGTTTCGGACATTTATCGACAGTGTTTCTGGTGTTCCTGACAGCACTCTTAAAAGTTTGAATGAAGTGGAATCATTTTCTGTAGCTTTAAGGAAAAGGTTTATGAAACAAACCACACTAGATTCTTTTCCTCCCATCCTTGAGACAATAAAATATTTGTTAAAGTGAGATGAATTTGTATTTACTTTCTATTATTTAACATATCAGGAAATATCCGATAAATTTTTACCAGCTTTCCCTCTTATAAAGTTTTCCCACGTAAGAAGTTTTCAACCCTTGGACCCTTGAAAAACTTCTTAACAGGGTTCTACTGTATATGCATTGTCTATATTCCTTCAGACTCGGACCTTGATGCATATAAAATATTTTTTGATAAGGTATCATGTAGCAATGTATTGGGCCAAAATGTATTACTCTTAGGATACTTTTACTGTCCAGATTATATGTCCTCTCAGATCATCAAAACAAAACCTGTTTGCATGGAATTGGGAGTTCTTCTGAATTTAATGAGACTTGAACAGAAAAATACTGTTAAGAATCAGAATGGAAAATTGCTAGATTTTGGTAATCACTAATTTCAATTGCACTGATATTACACATAAAGATATGGCACTATTGAGGGAAGATGGATATCACCCTGCTATAACATTCAATCTTCTAACTAAACCTACTAAAAACAAAGCTTTTCTAAACTCTGGTGATTCTTATGACTATAAAAAGGGTGACTACCTAAAATTATACAGGGAATTAGCAATGAAAGGCTGGGAAGCTATCACCAAAGTAAAGGATATTAATTTGAGTTTGGATATATTTTACTCATATTTAACCCAAGCGATGGATGCATCAATTCCAAAATGTAAATCCTCTAAATTCAAATATCCTCAATGGTACAGTTACGATTTAATAAAGAAAATAAAAAAGAAGGACAGGCATAGAAAGAAGTTTATGAGAAATGCATCCCCATATCATCAATATATGTACATCAAGTTAAGATCTGAAGTAAAATCCGACATTCAGATTGCATTTAATGCTTATATAGAAGGGGTAAACCACGGCATTTGCAAAGGTAACCCTGGGACATTTTGGAAATTCATTAAAAAGACAACCTCAGATAGATATAATTGCAATTACATGTTATTTGATGAAGATGAATACCATACCCCTAATGAAATTGTAAATGCCTTAAAAACTATTTCGGCTCGGTATATGCCCCTCCAGAAAATTTGATAAATACTCGTGACGTATATAACGATTGCCAAATGAAAAGCTTAATAACATTGAACCATATAACCTTAAGTGAAGATCATGATGCTATTCAGGTATTAAAAGCTAACAAGTCGATAGGGCCTGATGTAATTCTGGTTTATATTGTTAAAGGGTGCCACAACATTCTAGCTCCCGCTCTGTCTAACCTTTTTAACATCAGTTTAAAAACTGGCGTATTTCCTGAAAGATGTAAAATTGCAAAGGTTTGTCCGATATACAAGAAAGGAGAATGCCAAAACATAGCCAACTACCGTCCGATCAGTATTATTTCTGTATTTGCCATAATTTTTGAGCACACTATCTATAAGCATTTAAATTCTTAAATAAAGCATCGGTTAAGCGAGTGTCAATATAGGTCTGTAACTAATAGGTCAGCCACTAATAATCTGATCATCCTTACAGAGCATGTGATGCATGCAATGGATAAGGGATCTCAGGTGGATGTGGTATATCTGGACTTTAAAAAAGCTTTTGACAAAGTAAACAACGACATTTTGATTGAGAAAATGTGCAAGGATGGTATAATAGGCAACTTATTAAAATCTTACTTGCATCAAAGAAAGCAATACATTGTATTTAATAAGTGCACTTCGATGAGTACATTTGTCACTTCAGGAGTTCCTCAGGGATCCAATTTAGGACCCCTTTTGTTCTTGATTTTTGTTAACGATTTACCGCAAATTATCAAGAACTCATTGTGTTTAATGTACGCCGATGATGTTAAGATATGTAAAGAAATCAACAATGTAACCAATTGCTCATTGTCACAAGAAGATTTAAATGGCTTGATAACATGGTCTAATACAAATCACTCACGCTTTAATTTTGAAAAATTTATAACAAAGACTTATTCAACGACAAATCACCCTATCAAGTATACATACAGAATGCAATGTCACAATATAAACAAAGTTGATGAATTCAAAGATTTGGGAGTCACGTTTGACACAAAAATGTCATTTGTACCTCATATATTGAACATAACCTTGTCCGCCAGTAAAATTTTGGGTTTTGTTTAAAGAGTTTCAAAGTACATAAAGTCGTGTAAAGCTTTGAAAGTGCTGTATTTTTCTTCTGTTAGAAGTAAATTAGAATATGGATCAGTGGTTTGGGCGCCATATTCCAAAAAATACAGCAAAGAGAATGAGAAAATTCAAAAGAAATTCTTTAGGAACTTGTACTTTGTGTTTCAACATCTACCCATCACAAGAGAATCACGTATCATATATAACCCTGTTGAAAATGTTTAATTGTCATAGTTTAGAAAAGAGAAGACATGTTAAAGAATTCATGCACTTATTTGACATTGTAAATATTGGTGAGTGCCAGTTTTGTTTAGAGAATATAAATTTGTATGCTTCAGATGTTCATTTGAGACCCAAGTCTTTGTTTCATTTAAACAGTGTAAAACACGATTAAGCCAAAAATTCACCATTAAATAGAATGTGTGAGAAATATAATAAATATTGTAGTGAACTTGATCTGTTTCAAGAAAGACACACATTTTGTAAATCTCTGTCTGATGTTATTGATGGATTATAATAACTGAACCTGATTTACTTGATACATTATAATGACTGGGACTGTGTATATCCATGTGTATACTTATATATTTTGTATGAATTGAGTTTGCCCTTTAATTATGCTGTTAGGCAAACTATAAAATCAATAAATAAAAATCTACACGCATCAGAAAAGGCATAGGCCAGGAACTAGAGTAATACATACTTAACCTAGCTGTGGGGTTCACAAGGTAGTTAATTCCATTCTGGTGACAAACCACAGTATGTGTGCATTCAACTCAACAATGGGATCCATAACTGGGATGTTAGGGTGTTTAGGATGCCTGGGTATTAGTCACCATTTACTTTTTCAGTGATTGTTCACTAGATTAGGATTCTGTGCCAGGGACAATCACCCTTCACAAGCACACTGATCAGGAACAACTTCAACTAAGAAACTTACTCAAAAAGAGCAAAGTCAAAAATAGAGATAACACTAAAGAAATGGGGAGAACACAAAAAATTAGGAAAATATGAGGGTGTATATAAATTTACACAATTAGCCTAATTGTGGAGGTTTACATGAAGATAAATTCCTTACCCATAACCAACCACATGACTCATGAACTTAACCAAACAAAGGGATCCTTAACTGTGTTGTTATGGGAACTCATTTGGGACTGAATTAATGGTGATCATTACCCCTGAAATGAATACAATTAACCGCAAAAAGCAATGAAAACATTTTCCATGGACTTAGCTACCATGGAATTAGTTTTGAAAGAAACAAATAACCTACAGACAACAAATTTTTCAGGCACTTACCTTATATTTCTCAGCAGACTAAAAGGACATGAACAAAACTCCAGGGCAAGAGAGATCCCTTCACTGAGGTCCATCACTGATGTTCCTTTTTAGCCCGTGCTCCTTCGCCATGTGGGCTTTGCGCACACTATTGTACATAAAGCTCTTATCACAGATGCCACAGACATATGGCTTCTCCTTGGTATGGGTTCGTTCATGGTACGTGAGCTGGCTGCGACAATAGTAAACTTTGGAGCAATACTGGCAGGGAAATGTCCGGCTGGGCCTCTTCCGTTCATGAACCCATGCAATGTGCTTGGTAAGAGCATACTTTTGGTCCCATCCCTTCTTGCAGATGGAGCAAGTGTAAGGCTTGGTAGACTGCTCAATGACTGGCAGGCAAGCAAACTCACGGTTATCCCTGTGCTTGCGGAGAGTAGAAAGGTGTGCAAATCCCTTGCCACACTCATCACACTTGTAGGGCTTTTCTTTGGTATGAGAGCGCTCATGGATTCGCAGCTTACTCTGAGCAGAGAAAGTCTGGAGAGAGGAGAAAAACAGAATTTTGACCATGATAAGAATTTACATAAATCAGTCATTAAATGATTGAATGTGCTTTTTGTTACTGAGCTACCTGCAAGGCTCTCAATTAGCCTTGGAAGATTCTCATTGGCCATATCAATTTCCATCCCAGATGATCAAGAACACAAATGATCAGTAATTTGTTTACAAGGAATGAGTTAAGGTCTTTTATTTGGATAGAGTGATGATACTAGTGTTATTTTATTTTGTATTTTGCATGTTATTCTTGCTTATAATTAATTCGCTTTAGATTCTTTTTCCTCCAATAAGGTTCATGTTACATTTTTTATGTATCATAATTCTATAAAACTATAACCAACTCTGTAATTTGTGGGGGCGAGGGATGTGTGATCCAAGGGTGGGTAGCAGAGCAGAATATGCTCACTGCCCACCAGGACCGTCAGTGTGTTGAAGAGCCACATCCTCCACGAGGAGCCCCTGGTTTCCACTGAACATGACGGATCTAGACCTGGCTGGTTGCTAGCTCACCTCACCACGGTGGCTCCCCGTGCCAATGGTGACCGTGTCCACGGGGCGGAGGGTAAGAACTCGCCAACAGGAAAACTCCGGCTCCAGTACGACCTCCGGCTTTATTCAGCCTTACCCATTCATGCGGGGCTCTGTGTGGGCGGACCATTTATTTCCCTAGCTACTCGTGGGATCATTTATGGAACCTAAACATAATAAAAACCTTCCAGAGTTTGCTATAAGGCAAACTCCACCTATGGACGCAAGGTCTATGTCTCTGGAGATGGAGGAAGCACTGTTGGCGAGCCCAGTCGGGGATCCCAACGGAAGCGCCTCCTCCTCTCTTCCCATAACCCCTACCCTTGAGGGATCCTAAATTTTCAGGTCACCCTCAGGAGCTGTGGAGCAGGGCGAGACACTGTTGGACTCCTCTGAGTCCACTTTGAAGGCAGTACCTGGGTCCCCCAAGTCGGACTCGGAAGCCTCCATTATTACGCTGGGAAGCATCTCCAATAAAATGGAAAAGCTTACCACCAAACAAAAAGAAAGCGGTGCAGCCAGGAGAAGACGGAGAAGAGAGAGAGATAGACTGCGTGCCAACAAGGCTACAACCTCAGGGGATCCTGTGGTCCCTCCCACTGGGGGAAAAACCAGTGATGGCAACGTCACCGGCAGATCTCCTAGGTTAGGGGCGGGTTCTGCTGGAAACTCAAGATGTGCGCCTCTAAAAAGAGCGAGGGCCCCAGAGGATACTCCTACCAACTTGGCACAGGATGCCAAGAAACCAAAGATGGGGTCTGCGACTTATGTGCAGGCTGCCAGAAATCTCAAGAAGATGGCGATTGTGCCCATCTCCTATCCGGAGGTGATGATGAATGAGGAGTGGCACAAAATGGCCGTCGAAAGGCTTGAGAAGCTGTGGGACACAGTCCCAGCAGACCAGGAGGTCCCACTTATTGAAGCCAACAGGCTCATAAACGGGGCAGTGGAATTTGCTTGCACAAATGAGTACACTGCCAATTGGCTAACAGAGTTGCTACCTCTGTTAGCCAATTGGCAGTGTACTCATTTGTGCAAGCAAATTCCACTGCCCCGTTTATGAGCCTGTTTTTAGGGCAAGGGCCTAGCCTCATTGAAACACCAGTTCCCGTAAGATCACTGAAGTTAAGCAATGTTGGGCCCGGACAAGGGTTGGATGGGTGACCATTCATACCTTCACCGTGGCGCTCTTGTCCCCTGTCTGCATGTGGCAGGCAGGTTAAAATGGGGTAGGCACAAAGGACCACTAAAGGTCTAGGTGCCCGAGCTCCTGACGAAGGCTCCCCCAACTAACAATCTATGAGCCTGTTGGCTTCAATAAGTGCATGCATGCATGCAATGCATGGGACCCATCGGCGAGACCAACGTTGAGGCTGTAGATGCTGACAGTCTCATTGAGAGGAGAAGGATGATGGTGTGGATTCTTGGGCTCAGAAAAACCGATGTCAAGACCCTCCTGGAGAGACTGAAGAAGTCTAACCCGGGGCTCCAGACAACTCTCTGGACACCATACGAGAGGAAGGAGGTAAACCAAGGGACGAGGTTCATCCTTGGTGTTGATGAGCCATCTGCCACCTTCATATCTAGCCCAGAATTCCGGGGAAATGTCGACATTCAGAGGGCCGAGATAACCTTCCTGGGAAAGACGGGCGAACCCGAGGAAACCTAAAAGACCCCAGAGGTGGAAGGGGTTGATCTGAAGGAGGAGGATCAGCATGGTGGGCAGCCTCCAAGCCAACCTGCAACACAGTAGGACCGCCTCGGGGGTCCTACAAAGGATCCTCTCGGAAGGTAAGGTTGCTAAGGTAAGGTCAAAACTGTTCTGATTCAAGGCCCCTGGGCTTTCCAGGGCACAGTCAGAGGCCTGAACACGACCAAGGGTAAAGTATTTTGTTGTACCTCGGTCGATAGACCAAGAGCTTGTACCTTTGTCAATGGGCTAAATGCTATACATTTACCTGAATTACCACCAGGGACCAAGCAGCACCTGTGCTGAGCCTTGGGGACGGTGAGAACAAAAGGAGGTTGGTGATCAGTTCAACATACCTCCCATATGATGTGCCAGGACCACCACCCTCGGTGGAACTGGAGAGATTGGTAAGATTTTATCTAGCCAAAAAATGGGACCTCCTCGTTGGGTGCGATACCAACTCTCACCATTTCATGTGGGGAAGCAGAGACACCAAAAACAGAGGGGAGGCATTGCTTAAGTATCTCACGTATACGGATTTGACCATACTCAATAACGGATCACAACCCACATTTTCTAATAGATTAAGGGAAGAGGTGATTGATATTACTCTCTGCACCAACTCAGTGGTGAATAGCGTTGCAGGGTGGAAAGTGTCGAGCAAAACCTCTCCCTCTGACCACCGGCACATACATTTCACCCTTCTGGAAACCAGCATCAGGCTGACAACATACAGGAACCCCAGATCAACAGACTGGGTGAAGTATAGGAAAACACTTGAGGGGATGCTTTCGGAAGCTCCCACTTATAAATTCAGGAAAGTGGGTGAGATAGATGCTGCTGTGGAGTTTCTTCAGGAAAGCATCATCGATGATCCTATGAAGTCAGTTGTCCTTTAAAAACCAGGAAGGTGCCCCACCAGGCTGCAAGCTACCCTGGTGGGGCACGGAACTTGAATATCTCTGAAGGTTGGCCCAAAAACTCTTCAACAAAGCGAAGAGAACTACTTTGACCAGGAACTGGGATAACTATAGAGCAGCCCAGCAGAAATACAGAGCGACAATCAAGTGCTCCAAAAGATAATCTTGGAAGAACTTCTGCGAGAGCATGGAAGATGTTCCACAGCTTGCTAGATTTCATAAGATCATTGCAAAGGACCCAGAAGCAGGGGCAGGGTCTCTTCTGCTTCCCTCTGGTGAATTCACGTCATCAGACAAGGAAGCACTAAAGCTCATGCTGGAGACCCACTTTCCAGGCTCTATGGAGGTCGAGATGCACCTAAGGAGGCCTCCCAGCCGTCCAGCCAGGACGGAATGGAGATTGGCCTCCAGTATCATTACGTACAACGCTACAAGATGGGCGATAACAAGTTTTAGCCCTTACAAATCTGCTGGTGAAGATGGTGTCTTCCCTGCACTTCTGCAAGAGGGACGGAATCTGGTGCTGTTACCAATTGTCAGAATCTTTCGACCCTGCCTGGCATATGGGTACGTCCCCAAAATATGGAGGATGACTAAAGTCGTCTTCATACCCAAACCAGGAAAGACACTACACCGAGGCTGAGTCCTTCCGTGGCATCAGCCTTATATCCTTCATGCTGAAGCACTGGAAAAAATAGTAGACAGGCACATTAGCGAAGGACCACTAAAAGAAAATCCCTTACACCTGAACCAACATGCCTATCAAAAAGGCAAATCAGTCGAGACAGCACTCCATAACCTCGTTACCAGGATAGAAGGGGTACTGAAACATGGGATGTATGGCTTGGGCACTTTCCACGACGTGGAAGGAGCCTTTAACAACACATCCTTTGATCAAATCTGCCTTGCAGCCAGAAGACATGGCGTTCACTCACATATTGTCAACTGGATCAGGTTAATGCTTGAAGAAAGAACCGTCAAGGCCACTCTAAGGGAGAGTACGATGAAGGTGGCTGTGACTCGTGGATGCCCTCAGGGGGGAGTTCTGTCCCCACTGCTATGGAACATGGTGGTCGATGGCCTTATTTCAACATTGAATAAGGCTGGAGCCTACACCCAGGGGTATGCAGATGACATACTGATTCTCATCACTGGCAAGTACCTCAATACTGTTTCGACACTTATGCAGAAAGCCCTGGATAAAACGATAGGCTGGTGCAATGAGACAGGGCTGACTGTGAACCCAGGAAAAACGAAACTTGTATTGTTTACCAATAAGAGGAAAAGAGAAGGACTCATACTTCCTTCACTACAAGGAAGGCTCCTACAACCTTCAACAACAGTAAAGTACCTAGGTGTCCTCCTGGACTCCAAACTTAACTGGGGGGCACACCTTGAGGAGAAAACCAAGAAAGCATGTGCCTCCCTATGGACATGCAGGAGAGCCCTAGGCAAAACCTGGGGACTTCAACTGAAGGCGATCAGCTGGATCTATTCTGCAGTAGTGAAACCTAGCTTTCTACACTGCTCAATAGTCTGGTGGAGGAAAACACGGCAATGTACTGCCAAGAAAAAACTCAACCACCTGCAAAGAATGGCCTGCATGGGCATCACGAGGGCAATGAAGACTACCCCATCTTTGGCTCTGGAAACCCTACTGGGTCTTGCTCCACTGAAAGTGGAAGTAGAAACCCAAGCCAGCATAGCAGCATATCGCCTCAAGAGACTGGGACAGTGGAACAACAGGGGAAACCCATTCGGATACATGAAAATATGGCTGGAGCTCAGGGAGTCAAGCCCTATCTTCGAGATGGGCTCAGACACCACAACAGCTTCACTCATCGATACACCCCCACTTTTCAAAGTCCACTTCCCGAGAAGGGAGTGGTGGACCAAGGAAGGGGACAAAGACCTCCATAATGGGGCCAAACTATGGTTTACCGACGACTCCAGCAAGGAAGGAAAAGCAGGATCTGGCATTTATTGCCAGCGCCCACACAAAAGGCTCGCCATCTCGTTGGGAGCATATGCAATGGTCTTTCAGGCAGAGGTCTATGCTCTGCTGACCTGTGCCCACGCCGTAAAGGAAACAGATCTTAAATGCAGACCAATTCACATATGTTCCGACAGCCAAGCTGCCCTAAAGGCCCTGGTGTCACCATGGTGCAAGTCAAGATTACTTCTTGAATGTCGCAATGCACTCAATTCACTGAATAGTCTCGGAAAGGTAGAACTCTTCTGGGTCCAAGGACACATGGGCATAACCGGAAATGAGATAGCGGATCAACTCGTTAAAGAAGGCTCAAACCACTCACCGACGGGACCTGATCCTTTCATCCCAATTGCACCCTCAACAGGGATAACAGAGCTCAAGAAGTGGGGCCTTGCCCATCATTCTGAGATCTGGCAGAACACACAGGGGCTTAGACAAGCCAAGCTCCTGATTGAAAGACCCAAACCAGGACTGGCTACAAGACTCGTTTTGCTAAACAGAAGTCAACTACGTATGATAGTGGGACTCTTAACCGGACACTATCACGTCATGAGGCACCTCCATTTTCTGAAGCTGGTGGACTCTGACAGATGCAAATGGTGTGAAGAAGAGGACGAGACAACATCTCACGTTCTCTGCGACTGTCCGGCCCTGATGAGGACTAGAATTAGGCACCAGGGATCTCCCTTTCTGGAACCAGCTGAGGTTAAGAGAATCCCCATTGAGGACATTCTGGCATTCAGCAAGGCCATCAGTCTCTTTGGGTGATACAAACAAGGTGGTCAGCACAAAGGACCAACAGGTCTAGGTGCCTCAGGTCCTCCTCGGGGGACCTCCACTGCAACTAAATCTATCTATCTATCTGTAAATTGTAGTGATCCTAATCAGATTCTGTTGCGTGTTCTGGCATCATCCATTTTTTCCGGCATGTTTTTCCATTTTTATTTTCTTATTTTTTACATTTTTGATTTCGCTAATTTTTAAAAATTTATTTGTAATTTTCGGCACAGTGACTGATTTTTGCTGTTATCTATATTGATGTGATTTTGTTAAAAAATGAAGAGATACAATCTGATGCATGTGATTGAGCAACTCGTAAACAATCTGCTTCGTTGCTTGCTTGTTGTTCCTCGCTTGTTTGAGAAGCTCATATGCCAACACTCATTTGTTGAAATGACTCGCGCTCCACCTATTGTACAATGGATTGAATAATTTAGAAACCTTCGCGGGCGCGTGCACACAACTCACCAAAATTTCATCGTAATCTGATGAATGGTATTGGAAAGCATAGGAGATGAACAAATAAACATTCATTTTTATATATTAGATGATAAGACCTGTGCTAAATGGCTGAGACACTTCAACCTGAAGAAGCAGTCGTCCACAAAATATCGTCCTATGAAATATAGTTGATCGCATGAGTTAACCAGAAAACTGAAATCTTTGAAATAAAATCACCACGGCTCTTTAACTTAATTCCAAGATGTTGTTGGGGTAACTCCTTGAAATTTTACTGGAACCAACTTTCATCCATGAATTACTACAGTGAATTCATTGAGTACCCAGGCCTTGTACATTACATTTGATCTATCATAACAGCTATCCCTGTTTTCCACGAGATAAATGACCAATTGAATCAGATGCCTTTGTGATGGCATGAGCAACTTTGAGTCCTAGGCATATTAATATGCGGATATGACACAACATGGGCATGAATTGGATCCTGATGCGCTATATTTCAAAATCATCGTACGTTTAGAAGGATCTAAGTATGGAAATACTACTCTGCGAGAAAGTTATTGTTGTTATCAGGATATTACCACAGAGAGGAATTAGGTTTCAGCCTCAGCTGTGGCATATTTTTTCCGTGACTTCCACCTCATTTTAGTTTCCCTTGAATTAATTTTACAAAGTTACGCCTCAAACGGCTAATCTAATTTCGTTTTAGTGTTTTATGCTTCACAGCGCAGTCAAATATAGAAGGTGTAAGTTGCAGAGGGGAAATGAAATAACTAAATAATGCAATGGAGAATGCTGGATCTGGAATATCTCCACAATTCCCCATGTAGGATGAAGTTTCTGTTTCACACTTTTGTAAATAAAAAGTTCCGAAAATTGTGAAGTGATTCGAATATCACTTTTTAAATAAGAGGTTTTTCATTAGCTTTTATGTTTTAGCTTACCGAAGTTGGCATAAAAGGATGCTATTGGGTTGAATGGCGTTCAACATAACACCCAAAATGCGAAGAGATTATGCATAGAAGGATAAAAATTAATCGCTTCATTTATTTACTAGTTTAATGTTTTACAGAAGAGAACTATAAGCACGAATCATCAAATAGAAAAGGGGCTTTGTCATATGTTAATATTTCTTATAAAAACTTCAAAGAGGCTAGGAGGTAAGGCTTGGAACGAAATAATATTTCTTCCCAAGTTTGTATATCCAGCAGGCGATTCCATTTTAATGACCTGAGAAGGATTTTTTTAAGTGAACTGAGTCCTTAGCTCTTTTTACGTATTATTGAGCAATAAAAATAGGGCAATTGGAAGCACAGTCGGGCCAGCTACCATTTTAACTGTGTAGATGTTAGAAACATCGATAAGAAATAGATTGGTGAAGCGCCGTCATTGCAACCAAAGGCATTTCCTGGTCGGCGGTTGAAGCGGTCTTTGTGATCTGAGGTTCTATTTTCTTCGGTATCATTCTCCACGACCTCCACATAATATACCATCTGTCCAAAAATTCTCGCCATTTAGAACCCGAAACTTAGTATACTCCGAGCTGATGAAGATATGGAAAATGTCTGGATCACGCCCAATTTGTCGTCAAGCGATTAGTAATTGGAACGAAATAATATTTCTTCTCAAGTTTGTGTTTCCAACAGGCAATGGGGAAGAAACGACAAATAATGACCAGACGATTTTTTTAATGGTCTGAGTCCTTTGCTCATTTTACCTACGATCGAGCTACAAAGAAAGGGTGATTGGAAGCACTGTCAGGCCAGCTACTGTCGTAGTTGAATAGATGTCATAAACAAATGCCCCTTTTAAACGCCCATACCAGATGCGTGTCCTGATTAGCCACATATTAAGAAAGATAGAGTTTCATACAAAAGCAGAACTTGCTTTCTATACATCTTCTTAACTGGGCAAAAATTTTGCTAAGAAAATGATCACCAACTAAAAGTCATTTGCGTAGAGAACTAAGAGGTGATAGTTATGTCACAAATGTTTGTGACATTTAACTTATAATATAAAGGCATTATTTCGAATACTTTCAAGAATAACGACTATAAATCTTTTTAACATGTTTCTGAAGACCAGAGAAGTCGAGGGAGAAAGGGGTATATTTTTTGCGATTTATTAGAAATGTTGGAAAATACGAAACTCGAAAATATGAAGTGCCGATTTTTTGGTGTGGCCAACTTAGTATTATTGAGTTGCTACTGTATGTAGAAAGAAACAAGTGAAAAGTTAATACACTTATTCCAAATATCAATCCATTTTTGGGAGGCCTATGCAAACTGACTTAATTTAATTAGCAAAGCAGAGCGGTAAAATTAAAACAAGTTGGCATCTGCAGAAGCATTATTATCCGTGGCATACAGCCCCCTAAACCAGCCAATTCAACAGGCTATGTGAGACCAACTGATCAGATAATAATTTATAACTTAGAAGGGCTAAATAGGTAGTGAAATGAGAAACATTGAACATTCTTCCTCATGAAATCAGAAAGTAAAATATACTGGACATGACCAAAAAAAATTTTTGCTGGATAGGATGAAACCCAGAAAACTCTGTGATAGAAAATTTTTTCATTGATCTGGTTTTGGATCACGAACATGTTCAACAAAGATTCGATTTGGGGAGACTTTTTGGACCAAAAATTCTCAAAATTGGAAGATCATCCAATTTTCATTAAGGGTCAGGAATTGGCAAGTTGCTTTGCCACAAAGATTTTTGCTCATCTATCGATTGCAGGCAAACCCACCTTTGGGCAGTATGAGCAGAGGAAAGGCTTGAGAGGTTCAAGCCCCAGGTGGATCTGCCGTGTGTGGCGCTTCAAGTCCCCCTTCTGGCTGAATGTCTTGCCACACTCGGCACACAAGTAAGGCTTCTCCCCACGGTGTGTGCGCATGTGCTGCAAAATGGATCCCACATTGTACTCTTTGTGGCAAATGTCGCACTCAAGACGGTTGCCAGTGCACGTGCTCTGGTGGGCTTCTCTCT
Organism: Ceriagrion tenellum; assembly: GCA_963169105.1. Taxonomy (NCBI): domain Eukaryota; kingdom Metazoa; phylum Arthropoda; class Insecta; order Odonata; family Coenagrionidae; genus Ceriagrion; species Ceriagrion tenellum. Next base: position 32,874,952 of record OY720641.1, read on the forward strand.
TCTCTTCTGTTAGGAACTTTCTGGAGCAGATGGTACATGGGTAGATAGGTGATGCCTGGTGCTTGATTGCTTCATGGAAGAGCACCGCTGTCTTTCCTGAGAATCAAAATTAAAAAAGCTCATTTTTCAATGAACTTTTAAGCTATCTTATTCTTTTAGTCACCCAACTAACAAGACACCAATTAGAGCAACAACCACAATTCTTATTCTCCATTCACAACCCATTATGTACCTTCACCAGGTGATCTCATTACCATAAGGAGTGGGTATCAACTTTTGTACAGATATACCTACACTTGCATCATTCTAAGTTCCATCATTTTTTCTGGCAAATAAATGGATTAAATGGGTCAAGATATGCCAACAGTATTGAGTTTGGACAAAAATGACTAAGCCAAAAATAAACTTATAATAATAAAAACATACGAAATTGCAAGGAATACAATTTTTTTAAATTCTTTTACTTCTTTCCCTTGCACTTCTTACTTTTTTCAAGAAAACTAAATTGCACTTCAAATTTACAACTTTGAACTTCGACTTGCATCAGTCCTCATGGAACCATTTAACAATGTAGAGCAAGGTATACCAGTAATTGCCAAGGTATGTCTGTCTGTAATGCTGCTAGGAGCACTTTGATCGAGCTTCCATCAAATATACACAAAGTTGATTATTCGTCTCGTTAGAGATCTTTTTCCTTAAGCAAAATTTAATACAAAATAATAGGTGAACAAAACTGGGTAAGATGCCAATAAAAGGAATATTGAATAGAGATTCTCATTTCCATAACCAAATGTTGTTTTCCATGAGACTGACAAAACTTTATCAAAATATATCAATTTTTAGCTTTTGGGCATTTTTGATCAATTGTACACACAACAATCATGCTGATGGTAGAAATCAAAATTCAGACACTCCTATTTACTCTGAACTAAATAGGGAATAAATAAATCATCACAAATATCTATATCAATGATGAAAAAATATACAATAAAGAGGTGAAGAAAATATAGACAACCATAATGACTTTAATTGTTTAACTTAAGCTGCTGTTCACCAGTTTATTTGCAATATTTTTACATGCAAGCATTGGCATTACTTCTACTGCCTTATGAGTTGAAATTGAAGGTAGGGACAATTGTCATGCCCATTTGCCACTGCCCTTCTCCTCATCCTCTTTTGCTAATCACATTTTAATATAATAAGGAACACTTCTACTTTCATTGATACTCATGATCTCACACTCAATAACGTCTCCTTATGGAGACAACAAGTTTTTAGACCACTGTTGCACTAAAGTTATTAGCTCAGAGTTGAAAAGCCTGGAGAGGATTCAGAAAATTTTGTAGTTAACCCGGCGTTAGTCGCGCCGCCCCTAGTCACACCATTGGTCGCGCTATGGTCGATTCCCCATAATGTGGGAGCGAAGTTTGTGGTAGAAATTTTAATGTCAAATTTCTGTTGTCAGTAAAAAATATCTTTTAAAATACTGTTTTATATTTTATTCACTAATATAACTTAAAATATGTGTACATTTTATTGAACAATCAGAAATTTTATCGCCGAGAATAAAACATACAAAACTTATCAATCTTCTTCATTTCCAACAATAGCACATCCCTTACGTATCACAAGTGAACTTTCCTGGCAAATATATGTATCACAACTCTTGCACTGAGTTTGTGTATTACAGTTTTTGACTGAAGGACAGAATCCACATCTTCCCGTTACCTCACGACGTGGTCTCTTAGGATCAGCTTCAGGTAAACCTGCATACCTTCTAACTTGACTACTGAGGTTGATAGGCAGAGTATACAGGGAAGATCTCTCTACTATGAAGTCATTCAATAAAGAAAACCCTAGCTGTTTCAAATAAGTACGTCTGTCAGTTTTTAAGTTGGTGCTGTAAGCATGTATCACGTGTGAATTTATTCCAGCAATGTCCATCAAAGTGAAAATAATTCGAAGAGGCCAACGCCTCAAAATCCTAGAAACCGTGTACGTGGCCTTCATCTCATCCACTGTGTCCACTCCTCCCTTTGTGCTGTTATAGAACCTTATTATCTCGGGCTTCTTCTCCTCTGTATCATCTACAGCAGCATCATGGTGAAAAGTAGAGAGGAGAATTATGGTCTTATCTTTTTTAGGCACGTAAGACAGAAGTGTTTTATTTTGATCAAAGCCAAAAACACCAGAATATTGAGTTCTGTTTTTCTTTTGCGTGAAAGAAAGGGGTAGTTCCCTTTTGTTTTGCCACATATTGCCTACTATGGTGAGGTTACAGTTTTTTAGCAAAGAATCCGCTAAGGAAACAGATGAAAACCAGTTATCCATAGTGATGTTGTGCCCAGTCCCCGAGATTGGTGATACTAAGCGACTAACAATATCAAAAGGTGCTTTAGAATACTTAAAAGGGTCATCTGGTTGTTTACCGGGATATATTTCCATGTTAGAGACATAGAATTTCTTGACATCGACGATTGAGTAAATTTTCAAGCTGTACTTGGCCGGCTTATTTCTCATGTCAACTCGAAAAGCACAGCACCCTCTAAAGCTCTCCAGCATCTCGTCGATCGTTGCATATTGGCTTATTGTGAAATTATTTTCATAAGCAGAGACAAAATCAGTGAACATTTCCCGGACTGAGGCCAGCCTATCGAATCTTTTTTGTACCGCTCGATCTCTTATGTCGTCAAATATCACACATCGCAAAAGAAAACGCAACCTATTGCTGGACCTAGTGGCAGGAAATACGTCAGCACTAGTCCCATCTGAAATGTACAAATAGTCGATACTTCTATGAGAATTTCTCATGTTCCCTGCTATATATAATGAACCAAGAAGTGCACGTACTTCTTTGACAGACGTATTTCTTGCATTCCTCTCCCTAACTAATCTACTTTTAATACTTTGAATGTATAAGTTGGAGTATTTTGTGATGTATACAATCATTTTATTAGAAAAAAACAATGACCAGCATTCAAAAGATGTTTTAGCGGTTTTACCTGGCGTACAAACACCAGGCAAAAGAGTCACAATATTGTGAGCACGAGTTCTAGCACTTGAAGGGGGCTTCTTGTACCATTTGCATTTTTTGTCCCGACCTAGATAAAAAGCGCTGCATTCCCTCGTCCATCAGAATCACTGTCATCAACCTCGTCAAATTCTGGAATTTTCTTATTCGGGACGGATCGAAATATTTCCAAAATGTTTGCCTAATTTTCCTCATACGGGTCCATCTTGTGCACTAAGACTAAAATTCCGCCAGGAGAAAAAAAATTTAAGTCGATGAATCCGACATGATAACTACACGTTTATTATTCTCAAATTTACTTTTCAAGCAAATTATTTGAAATCGATATAACTTACATTTCTGGATCTAAGTTAAAATCTTAAACTGCAACGATGTTTCCTTACTTGTTTCGCCTCGATTCCTCAGGAAAACTCCAGCTAAAATATGGAAATTTTGCTTGTAAATTGTAAAATTTTCTCAGTGTGGCCGTGACACTTCCTTTAGTACTTCAAAGGCTTTTAAACAGGCTAAGAGCGTTATATTAGAAAAGCTATTCACGGTTTAAAATACATTCCTCGATGTATTTTTGCCAACGCCGTTGCTCGCGCCCTGGTCAAAATGACCGACGAAGTAATGTGAGTGCTCGCGTTATGGTCTAAAAGACCGAACTAAATGTTGGAGCGCTACACTTGCCACAAACTTCGAGCGAATGACGTGTTGATTTTGTGATACAAAGTAAAAAGTGTGTGGAAGGTATACATAGAATATGTACTGGGTCCCCGAAGTCCTCGTAAGATGGTGCACATAATGATACAAAGTACGGGGAAAAGACCATAGCACGACCAACGACGGGTTAATCAATAGAATTATTTTAAATATTAGTTCCCAAGGACAAGAACCACACTGATTTCAAATTAAGGAAGATCATTTATCTAAAAAAGTTGTCCCAAATAAATGCCAAGATCTTATCACCGATAAATTAGGCAACAAATCCATTAGATATTACACATTTCAACAACAATCAGAAGTGAATGATGAATTTTCCCAGGATAAATGTAAATACAAGTGGGAAAAAAGTAAGGTTCATCTTGTGGACAACCATGCAAGATACTTTACATGCCATTTGGGAGCATATCCAAAATTTGATGCAGAGAAGTGGAGGAGGTTACGTTAAAATAACTTTCCAACTTCCCACAAACATACTAACAAAATAAGGTGAGAATTTTTCTCCAATGGCCATAATTATTGCCAACACATGTCAAAAGAAAGAAAATATTTACTGTGTTGGTTTGTAATGGAAATGTCAGTGACCAACCACAGCCTCTCAACCATAAAACCCTCAGTTGCGGTTTACGATAACGTTAATTCCTTGCCAGTGACCACTCACAGACACACATTCTTAACCCAAAATAGGATCCTTTACAGGGCTTAAGAGACCCTGTTAAGGATGCCTGGGTTATGACCACAAACACACAATCTGTGAATGTTTACGGGAATATAAATTCCACGCCAGGGACAAACACAAAGCAATCACACTCACCAGCACTCTGAAAAATCACTCACACATTCAAATGGGCCCAACTTCTGGAAGAATCAGACTCGGGGATATAAGAATACTTTCTTTCCTTTGACGAGTGTTGGCAACAATTAGAGCATTTGGAGAAAAATTCTCACCTTATTTTGTTATTTTACGAGGCCATGGAGCTCAAGTTTCCTTGATTTCACACACACACTGTTTGGTTTGATGCATAAGTGAAAGAGATTGGAATGCTCTCAAGGGGAAGGTCCATGAGACTACTCACCAGAGAAAAGCATACCACAGAAACGGCACTTGCAGGGTTGTTGAGATACCTCTTCACCTTGTGGTGCCACATCCCCCTCCTCATAAGTAGCTGCAGCACCTTCTTCTCCCTCCAGAACCATGTCGTGCATCTCCATGTGAAGCCGGTAGATGTAACGCTTGCTGAAGCACCTGTCACACTTTTTGCAGTAGAACTGAGAAGATTGCTTGTCATTGCTGTGAGCTTCCTTCATGTGCCAGCCCATCTCAGCCTTGGAGTACGACGACTGCCCACAGTGAACACAAGTGTAGATGGTCGCATCCTCAGCCACCCTTTCCTCATCTTCCTCATCCTCCTCCCCCGACTGCCTCCCTCTCTCCTGCTTCACCACCAATTCATACTCTGGATGAGGGCACAAGAAGTCCACGTCAGACACCTCTCTTCAACAATTATCCTCAGATAACACCCAGAACATCATACCCAATTATACAACAGCACAAGCAGACATGCAATAATTCATGAAAGATTACGTACTCTCCCGGAGAGCTTTGTAGCTGATGGTTGGTAAGGTCAGCTAGCGATTGAAGAGACTTGTGTTAAGTTTCGCTGTTGTTTATTGTTCCGATGTCGATACAAGACTGGCTCATAGGGCCAAGGGCTTCAGTACTAATACTGAGAGTGACCATTCTAGAATATGCCATACAATTTCAGGAAAATGCCAGAACAGTAAAAAAGGGCGAGAAAAAAGCATTACCATATAGTAAACTTCAAGACCAGGAATCTAGCCAGGCCACCCGCTTGACAGGCAAGCGTGCTAGTCCTGAGCCACTGCGCTGCTCGGCCAGGCAGGAAGCTTAAGTGCTACTTGTTTCGCTGGTGCATGGGCGGTGTGGAAGCGCACCAGTAGAAGGGGTTGTCACGGCTTCATACAGGAATTTTTCATAGGTTCCCACCAGGTACCGCTTTCTATACTGGCAGACTTTTCAATGCCTGCCTTGTGCATTGTCTTCATGGCTGCTGAGAACTCAAGCATCAACAGCCCAGAACACAATGAACAAATCGGGCAGTAAAACCTAACCTAACCCGAGAGCAAACCTGGTGAAGAACCCAAGAGAAATTCCTACAAGCAACTATTTAACATGAAAAGTTTTCTGATATCAAGTAAAAAAATGCCACAAAATTGTTTCAGGCCAAGTAGATGAAGTGATGTACATAGTGCAGTGAAAAAATGACAATTATGGAAAATTAGCTCAAAATATTCTATTCTTCTAAACATTCACCCATTGGTAACAACTTACACTGCCAGTGTTCTGTTTTCACAATACTTTTACCATTCATACAACTTTGAGTCTAGCAACTCCAAACACTTCAAAATAGGCAAAATCCATATGGAAAAACCTCCTGGACTAGGATTCAAAGCCCCACGTCACCCATGTACCTTAAACAATTACCCTTCCTAGGAATCCTCTTCCCTTGGGCATTTCTATGAACAAGGAAATGATGTTTCGAGGGAATTATACATATTCATTTGTATCTACACATAGGGAGGCTTTAAGAAGTTTATAATACTTTCAAATACTATTACACCTACCAAATAATATGATTTGGTTGTATCCTAGCATATGATACTAATGAAGTCTTCAAAGGTTTTCCACCAGGTTAAGTAGCTGTTGGTCAATGTTTCAATGGTTACCTCCGCCATCGTCCTCAGGGCATGTCAGTTTGAAGAATTGAGCCTCCCAATATACATTTATACAAGGAGGCTCCACTCTTCAAACACACACACCCTGAGGACGATGGTGGAGGTAGCCATCAAAACGTCGGCCAATAGCTACTTAGCCTGGTGGGAAACCCATGAAGACTTCTTCACCTACCAAACACATCCACAACTGTCTTCATCAACCACTTCTCAAACCAATCACCCCAACCATTAATACCTTCTTCATCATTCAACTACCACCCATTTTTGACACAAAACCAAGCCAACAGAAAGCAAATGGGGATTGGGTTAGTGTGGTGGCTAGAGTACTGGCTAACCATGTGGATGGCCAGGGTTCAAATCCCTGCAGAGGATGTTTTTCAGAGAAACCCGACCTCTACTTGAGTGTCTTGTGGAGGGTGCTTAAGTGCAGTACTCCACCTGTCGGATGAGATGTTAAGCCGATGTACCCAAGGCATCTTTCATTAAGAGCAGGCTAATGCCAATGCCGGGTTTCTATCCACCCTTACCTGTCCCCTATGGCGCAAATGACCTTAGCGGTCAGTCGCCTCCCCTAATATCCAATCCAATTCAACAGAGCAAATCCATGATGATTATAACTTGTAACTTAGTTATTTTACATGTTATTATTGGAAACAATCTGGGTTTGGACATTCAACGTCATCTTCTGGTGAAGACTCTATACAAACAACTCTATGTATACACAGTCCGGTCGGGGGGTGAGGAAGAAAGGGTGGGGAGGTAGGGTGGTGGGAAGAGGGTGAGAGAGGATAAGCAAGGAGGAGGAATGGGTTGAAAAAAGTTAAGAGTCATCATCGTTATGTTAACAAACTCCATAAAGTTACGCCTGAAACCACCAATTAGAGCATACCCACTCACACTAATTCATTATCAACACTTTCATATCACCTTTCACGATGCAGTCCTCCACCATCACCAAACCTAACAGCTAACAAAGCAAATACTTGTTAGATAACGTGCACAACTGGATTCAGGCTCCTTCAGACTAGTCTCACTTCCATACAAAAAAAGTTTGGAAAAGAATAGTTTTGACAAACCTAATATTTCAGATACTCTCCACATTACACTCACTGGAACTGGCTCACTGAAATGCATTCATAACTCTGAAGGAGGCAATGAGGGTAAATTATACCAACATAATAAACAGGGAGCCACTACAGGGGAACGTGGTAGGTGTAAGGACACAAGCCATTAAAAAGGGAAGACATGAGAAAATAGGATTGGAAGAGAAAAAGGACGAAATGTATGATAACAGGATGTCTAAGTTTCATCATCTATTTTGTCAACATTGTCTGTTTTAGTCAATGGAGGTGCAAAGAAAGAAAGAATTTTAGTAACTATCAGTTTGGCAGGTGTTTCGAATCTCTCCGCAGGATAAAAACTAAACTCCTCCGCTCGGAAGCTCTCGCATATCACTGGGAAGGGTAAGTAGTGGTAAAGGAAGGGAAAGGGATGGGAAGGGTTAACGAAGCACAACCACTAGGAGTCCGACACTATGAGGTGGATTGCCGTCAAAAGGACGACAATGGGCTCCCGCCTCCCCCTAGTCCTTGTAGCTGTTGGGTTCGCCCAACAACGTTAGACGAGTACCCACCAATCTCGCTTACACAAAAATTTACCACACAGCTGTTGAGAACCAGCGAAGCCCATTACCCAAATTCTTGGGATGGTGTGTCTGCCAATTCCCTTAATGGGTAAACATCGTGTGGTCTGCCGGAGTACATCATCGAGTCGGGGACCTGCCGGACCAATGGATGGTCAATTCGAACCAATTATGGACAGTGAGGGTCCCATCACCTTAATACTCCCCGTCTACCCAAGTAATTTAGCCCACGAAGAAATCCGAAACACCAATCAGTTTGGCAGTGCACCTCTCTTATTTTCTAGCTTCTTGACAGACATGACTTGGGTAAAAATAACAATCTCTGGGTAGAACAAAAACTTGCACTGCCACCATTTTCCAAGCAATCTTACCCTAGCGCTTAGCTTCAACTTTCCTAGCAGCTACTGGCCTATTCTTCCCATCGCCTGCATTACACACTGCTTATTTAAAGCAGTATTTCACAAACTGTTCAGTTTTTGCTAGTATTTAATTTTTCATAAGAAATATTTCTTTGAAGGATCCTGTTTACTTGAGGAGTACTAATTATATGGAAATAAGACACTGACTCTGGCGTTACTCAGTGGGACTCCTTCATAATGAATGAAAAACAAGTACTTAGTTATGATTCTTTACTTGATTTAAAGCAGCACGCCTTACGTTTCGGCATATCATGCCATCATCAGGTACAACCAGCTGGGCAGCTTATACCTACATACGAGTACCTATATGAGAGTAAAGGCTGGGACACAATCGACGTGTACATGTGACGCAAGACGTTAATGGGACTCGACACACCATGTGTCATTATCAAGATAGTTCAAAGCATTGGTCGAGAGCCTTAAATAGTGGACATTAACATAGCCGAGACTTCGAAGCAGCGGGAGGGGGGGAAGGGTGGGAGAAACCAGAGTTGGGAGGGTGTGTGGAAAGGGACAATGAAAAGGGTACGAGTCACTTAGGAAGGCGAATATTGAGGAGAGGAGAATGGGTGGGGAACACAATGTCATTACATAAGGGCATATTTTCTGGGGTATCCACGATCTCAAACTGTTCAACTAAGTCCAATTTTATACCTTTATCACAAACATGTAAAATATTCACTTCAATTCATTCAAATCACAAGAATGGCCTGACTCATATCAATGTATTGAGAACGCTGATTTTTCGTCAGAATTAATAAAATGTTGTCTATGTTCCTTAGCACGTATATAAAACTTTCTGCCTGTTTGACCAATATAATAAATGTCACAATCATTGCACTTTAAAGAGTATACACCCCTCCGGGACATTCGTTAACAGCACAAAGAAAGACAAGGAACGCAAGTCAGCGGTCACATTCGACATTAATGCGGCCCGGAGTAACAATTGACTAACACAGGTGCAGCTAAGAGATCAGGTGTAAACAAGTGTGGAAGTAAATAAGTTGTCTTCACCAAGAGCAATCTTCAACAGTTGGATGTATCTGCCGACAGATGGCTCCCATTCCCATATTCTCAGGACTATTCCGATTGGTTTTCCGTGTACGGGACATGGAAAGAGATGAAAGTTGCCCATCTCTTGCATACGTGTACTCCCTGTACACGTTGATTATGTCCGTTCGCTATACCCTCCCGTCAGCCATCTTTTCGTGTATTTCCGTTAACGGCTCACATTACACGTACACGTTGATTGCGTCCCAGCCTTAAGCCACCCAACTGCTTGTACCCGACGATGGCATGATATGCCGAAACCTAGGTTGTGTTGCTTAAAATAAAGAGTGGAATCATAACCAAGTACTTGTTTTTCATTCACTAATTATAAGGTCTAAATAATGCGAAGCTCTCTCCTTATCTCTGAATATCTCTCCTTCACTTTTCTGAGGACCTTCCTAATGCTCACTCAATACATCTTAAGTCTTTTAAATTCAGTGCTGCAAATTTTTCACATGTGTTTTACCTGCATTACATTGAAAGTAAAGAGAGCTGTCCTCACACTCAGTCATTAAGAACAATAACTTCAAATTGTATTTCAAACTCACTCACCCACGGAATCCGGCAGCACCCTCTCCCCATCAGCTGCCCCCTGCTTCTGGCTCAGCTCCATCCGTTCCAGATCATCCAGTGTCTTCTTGATGCATCCCAGCATGGCTTTCTTGGCACGCAAGCGGATCCGGTCGCAGAACACCTCTGGATCTGCCGAGGGCGTTCCCTCACCCACCAGCTGTGGGTCCTCACTTCCCACCCCATCCTTCCTCTTCTCTCCACCCCTTTCCTCCTTCACCTCAACTGACGCGGACAACTCCCTACCTATCTCCAAAATGGGGTCGCCTGCCATCTCCTCCTGATCCTCCTGCTTCAAGGGCCTGAGAAGAATCGCCAATGCTGGGGCATCCAAGTTATCCTCCTTTGGGGCCGTCAGCAGCAGTGTCTTGGTAGTGCCATCACTATTTCCAAGAAGGGCAATGGGGTTGGTACCAACGGTAGCAGGAGGAGTCATTGAGTGCAAAGGCAACTCCACATTGTTGAATTTTGATCGCCCACTGCCCTTCCGCTCTCCTGCCTTCTCCACTTTCCTTTTCGCACCATTGGCTGCAAAACCATTGCCAGTCTCCCCTTCACTGACTCTCTATAAAGGAGAAAGGAAACAATTTTCTTGAAACCAATGCTTGAGTATCCAAATGGCCTTCCCAATTGCTTCTGGGCATGGCATTAATGAGTACACAGGATTGTGACAAAAAGCAAAATAAAGACAACCTTCTAATTATGGACTCTGTCTACAGCCCATAGCCACCCATAAAGAAATCAGAAATTCAAGCATTGAAAGTCTCACATGGTGGAAGGTCAAAATCGTAAAATTGAAATTTCCCTGTATAACTGACCACGCTGCTCTATTAATTTTCGTGAAGTGGAAAAAAATGTATGTATTTAATTTTGTTCTTTGTTATATTTTCAAACTGTGCTCCCTATAATAGTTATGATTGTCATAATATGTATCTAACAAGGATGTTTTCACCATGCATGATTTGTATATACATTGTGAAGCTGAAAACCGGCAAATCCACACTTAAGTGATTTTAATGTATATTTTTTGTATTGATTTTGTAACAACAGAAATGTAACACATTGAAGGAGGCATGGCAGATATAGAAAAGTACATACAGAAATGATTAGCATCACATTTTGAGTCAATCTAGCTATGTCTGTCAGTCTGTCTGCCTCTTCACATGATAACTGCCGTAAAAATGAATACATCAAGCTGAAATTTGGGTCATAAGCCTCTAGTAGTCCACAGACGGCACAGTTCTCCAATGGGTTGGATCGGACCAAAACTATGCTCTTTTTTTTATTTTTAAACAAAATTAAAAGAGGTGTACGGTATTTATGCTTCAGCAAGGCCGAAGATAATTTCTTCACTAGTTATTACTTCATTTTTTTTATTTCTATACTTTTCTTATTTTTGTAACATATGCCAAAGTAATATACATGTAAAATATCTCATTGGCCAGAAAGGCCCACGATAATAAATTGATATAATTGAATTTAACACTAAATAACCTGCAACACACGCGGGAGGCCTGTTTGGATTAGACAGAGGTCCGGATTAGACAGAGGTCCAGATGAACAAGGGTATGTTCCATAGTAAAACCTCACCCCAAAAAGCCAGTATCAAAACAAAGAGGACCACCCAAACATTAACACTTGTCACAGCCACAGTGCCTTAGCAAATGCAATGCACAGCTAAACACATTTTATAGGCAGCCTTAGTCACATACAAAATGAAGCCTCCATAGTGAATGCATGACGCAAACATGTGAATCCAAACAATAAAGGGTTGCAATTTCTTAACAAAATTTCTAGAGTAAAATTGACTTTCCTTGGACTTTTTGTCTGAAAATGTTATTACCACCAAAGCAAGCAAGGTACACAAATATGTATCAACTGCTTCTTCCCTCCTTGACTGCATCAATATGATTCAAGTATTTCAACCAGCATACTCACATTCACATTTAAAGCAGTAAGAGGAAAATGAAACCTTTCAATGCTAACAAATGTACACCAAAAATAGAGCCCAAGGTAAATATGTATATAGCCCACATTTTTGGAAAATAGCTGTCCTCCTCTTCAGTTAGATCAGGAGAAAAGTCTTTGAAGAGCTTATTACACTTTTTTTTATTATAGTTTCTGAAGAAATAAAAATAGTTGGCCTTAGTTCAATCTTTAGAACAGGTCAATATTTGGCTTTGAAAATTCATAACAATTCAGTCTATGCCGACTGTATTCACTAGGGGGTAATGAAGCTCAAATGATTTCGTACTGTCTACTAATTTTATTTCAACCTCTTAATACACGTTGTTTCAACTGTCTAGCAGTCATCATCAGGCAAGACTGCTGATGACTGCTAGACAGTTGAAACACGTGTAGCAAGAGGTCAAAATAAAATTAGTAGACAGTACGAAATCATTTGAGCTTCATTACTCATTATGCTGTTCTACGATATCTCGCCTGAGAAAGTGGAGTGTATTCACTAGCATTTGCTTCTCAGAGCTCACTTTAGAAATAAAATATTTTTCAAAAGGAGAAATAGAGTTTTAGGGAAAGGAAAAAACAAATATAGCAAAACCCCTCAATTACAAAATTCAAGGGATCAATATTTGACCAGTTCATTTATCAGGCTATCGTTACTTGAGGCAATTTGCACATTGCATCACTCTAGAGTCAATTTATATAATCCGGTGTAACCATGCATTTCAGTGAAAGCAGTTTGCAGACCTCAAATAAACGTAAAATTGAAACAGAAGACTGCTCAAGTACATCCCTACTGTTCCCTTAGAGAGAAATTTGAGAACTTATCACTTTCCGATTGGTGTCAGTTAGTGATGAGTTGATTCCACATTTTTTCGATTCCAATTCCAATTCTTTCAAATCGATTCCTGATTCTCCATTCTGATTCCATCAATTCTTATTCCTAATAAAAGGTGAGATATTGATATACCGGTAGTGTATGACTATTATTTAAATTCAAGTATTGGCTGAAATAAAATAACAAAGACAAGTAAGTCGCTCAAAAAGTATATTTATTAGCAAGTAGCAAATATATCCTTAGCTTATTGAGGTAGATAAAAGTATGAATTGATAGCCTACACCCAAAATTACTGAGACAAATATGATGTGACAAATGAAATTTGACTTGAATATTTATCTATCTGGAATCGATGGAATCAGAATCGACTTTAGGTGATCGATTCTCAATACAGCTTCTAATCCTGAGAATCGGCGATCAAGAATTCCCGGAATCAAGAATTGACATTTGGTTTTGACCGATCCTTAGTTTCATTATTCCTGAGGTGAACTTCACTCGTGAAATTTAAAAAAATTGAGATAAAAAACATTAGAAAATCAACCTATATAGTTTGGCGAGAGTTCACTGACTTTTGTTTATCAAAATTAGGATAAAATTTCATACTGAAAAAAGATAATTCCTACCAGTGCTCCTGAATCATGTTTAGCAATATTGAAAAAAAAGGCCAAGGGTTATTTTGGCTCTTCATTCTGCTAAAGATGATTGGCAGAATTATCTGTGGAAAGAAACGAAAGTGTGATGGACAATCTCTCCTCAGGTTAAATCGCTGTCTGCACATTCATAGCAGCCTTTGCTATTGCACGCAATACCTTGTCAAGAAGATGGTTGAAATTCTGTGTGCACATCAGAAGAATGTTTTTACACACCTTTCCATCTTATTAAGCCCACTTGCAAATCAAGGTTTCTTAGGTAACCATGTCACTTCTATTTAATAGCCCCTAACTTGTGGATATTAGTTTCTTTTTTAGCCGTTCCTCTTTCTTTTAAGTGAGAAAATGGAAGCCACTACAGCAGTCGTCAAACAAGAGGGCATATATATATGTGATGTCTCCTTTTCCTAAAGAGCACGTTTTCATAGATGTTTGTGGACATTAAAACACTTAACTCTATTTCTACACTTTGCGAGGTAGAAGCGAATCTGCAGCTGTGCTCTTCGAACCTAGTGCGCCCCGGAAACACAGCCGGCTGCCATGATACTCCGACAAAGTCCGGATGGCCGGAAATTCGTAGAGCAGTGTTGGAGTGTCACGACCGGTTGGATTTGGACCGTCTTAACGAGTCACTGCGACCAGAGACACTAATGTCACAACACTTCCAGGCGAGTGTTGCGACACAGCTCTCGGAGCCGTCTCAACAGCAAAACTTTAGTGCCCTATTAAGATGCAGCTTAACTTTCATGTTCACAGTTTGATGCCAGTGCCACTTGCCCACCATGTTCCACTTTGCCTCACAACCATGAACACTATATATTTATAGTGTTGTTGCTCACAACCACAGAGGTAATACCTCAAACTCACAAAGAACCTTCTGGTAATCCTTTTGCTGCACCATAAGCAATGTAAGGTATTATTAGGATCCTGTTCAGGAATTGTTACAGTAATTTGTAGCACAGATACGAAGGTCTACAGAGAGAGTTTTTAGTTACTGAATTTGAGGCCACTACCCTTATGCATCCGTCCATTCTGTGCGACCAAAAACAAAGTGTTGGACACAAGGTTGCACAACATTAAAACATGCCAATAAATTTACACCCTCAATTGTCACTCGTAATAGCAATGAGCAGGCCTATTTCTTTTGCAATAATTAATAGTACTACAAATTCTTCAAAGGCCTTCCATACTCTGCAACAGCATTAAAAATGGGAACAGTCAAGGAGTCGACCACAATTGATTCCACGAGATTATAGTTATCAAGTAGATTCTGACGTGCACTTCTTGCCAAATTATATAACAATAAAAGTTTCAAAAACAGTTAATAACATCTACGTCAAATGTCGAAGCCCTAGATGTGAAAATTCTTTGATTATGCATTATGTTATACCACACTGTACAGTTATGTGTGACTCTTGAGAACATCTACTTTAAATCAGATACTTATAGCAAATCCTTTTACTATCGATCATGATTTACATGATCAGATTATTCTATTCCTGTACGACTGCTTGCAGTAATATATACTGAAAGCTAAAAGCCCTTAAATGCACTGTAAACAGTATAACGTAGTGGATGGTAGAATAAGTAGTCACATTTAAGTACTCAACTTTGTAAAAAGTAGGAATGTGCTACCACAGATTTACCACTGGTATATTTGACTCGTATGGTTAATTTAAACCACTCTATGTATTTCATTTAATGACAATACTCTGGCTCCAATAATTCTTAATTCCTACGGAATTGGACGTACTTGAGGATGCCTTTTCACAAAATGAACAATTATGAAATCAGCACTCACCACTCTTGGAAGAAAAAGAATCAAAAAACTATATATCAGAACAACAGACAACATTTTACATTATTACACAGGTTTATTGTTTTCCAACATTAAAAATTACCTCAACAGGTGACAAATCCATTTATCCATTCTTGCAGGTAACAATAACCCATCCAATCACAAATTGATGCTGCGCAGATGAATCAATCATAGTTATTTCTAGGCATATTATCAGTAACAGGAAGCAACTTCATGCTACTGATTGAAAAGATAAAATCACATTAGTGGTGACACTAATGCATATTAATCATTCACATACACAAAGTAAAAACCTTTTCTTACATTCTATCAACCACAGTCTACGGATGCTTAATGTGCATAAACACAAGTTACAATGATCAATAATGCTCAATCATTAGCCACCTTCGGCATGAGGTAGGGGTACATGTGCAGTCTCAAACAATTCTTGATACCATCAATGCCCTGGAAAGATAAACACACTTTAGTGATAGATAGACAGAAAGATAATCACACACACGAACATAAATCATTCACATACACAAATGAAAAACATTCACTTACAAAAACAGTTATCAAGAACTGCTTAAGAGATCCAAATGTACACCATATTGGATCAATAATTAGCAAAAACAATTAAATATTGTTCACTGACCTGTGACATGTTATTTTTTGCCTCTTCGACCTTCATCTGCTGCTTGAACTCGGCCGAATGCCAGTTTTTGCCAGACACACCACCGAACGGCATGGTAGGCAGCCAAAACAAAATCGTTGCAAATGAAAGTAACTACCTTATTCCACATAAACTCTATTTAAGATGACCCAGGTTTTGACATGGCATGTCATTATCAGTTGCACATTCTACGGAAGATGAGCGAAATTTAACTTCCCTCGCAAGTATGCAGATAAACGAGGCAAAGCACCTAATTGCCTGTGAGCGAGACACTTCGCTTAGTTTCACACCAAATACTTGCAAGTGAATCCGACTTATATAAGCAAAACGTATTGGGGGAGGAAAAAGTGAGAGAGAAAAGGAGAGTGGGGAAAGAAGGGAAGGAAAGCTTAAGGGGCTTCAGCTTAACGCTTCAGAGTCAGAGTCCAGAGGAGGAATGACTTAGGCGTGTGAGGGTTTCATTTGGTAGGAGAGGTTATGAAAACCCAGTGTGCTGGTGTATAAAATATATACTGTAAAATATGTATAAAATTATTACCCACCCAAGTTTATGGATGCAATTCGTTCACTTCCAGTGTGCCCGAATCAGAACGTATTCAAATCAGAATCACATCCAGTGTTCCACAAGGAAATGTGATCAGCCCCCTTTCATTCATTATTAATATAAACTACTACCTAAGTTCTTGAGTTAATAGTATACTAAGATAATTTGCAGACGATACAGACCTTGAAAATGATTGCAAGGCAGTCGAAACCTGGGTCGGGAATTATAGTTTTAAGTGTGGAAAATACTTGGAGTTCTCTCTTTTTAGTCATGTTAATTTGATATTTTTTAACTTTAAATCGGGATGGCAAGGAGCATTGTCAAGAAATAGCAAAATCTTTCTTTTTTCCTGTCCCATTTTTTATCGAGTTTTTGCAACCACTCTGTCATTATCTCCGTACTCATCCCAGCCTTCTTGTTTGATTTCCACATAATGAGTAGTTTATCTTTACTCACTCCTTTGAAGCACCTTGGATTTTCAGCTTTTCCTATCACCAGTGGTCTCAAAAAATCACCTTCTATGTTTGCACCAAGTAAGACCGTCAGCCTCTCCTTAGACGCCTTCCCTCCAGAGCATTTTTCTGATTTTAGGGCAACGGTTTTGTTAGGCATGGCTCTAAAAAACAATCCTGTTTCATCTGCATTGTAGATGTCCCTGTTTTTGAAGTTTTCTAGCAGCACAGGTAACCTTTCAATCCACTCCGTAGCACCTTCTTTGCACACCTCTGCAGCCTCCCCGCACACAGCTTTAAACACGATATTAAATCTAAATCTATATATTACCCTGCAAGCCACCACTAGGGTGTTTGGCAGGGGGTGACTTTTCACCAACATGAACTACAGTGAAGATATTTACTTTCGCCAACAAGCACCACACAATCAGTATACTTACTACATATGCTAGAGAAACTATGGAAATGTGACGCAGGAGTCATGGAGGGAATATGCAAAACATGGTGTTAGCACCTCGGCAGATTTAGAAACATGTTTAGGGACCACATCATTTAATCTGCTACACGACCTGTCAACCAACCTACTTCAAAGTCTAAAAGCAGCCATTATGGTCTCTAATCAATTGCGGGAAAATGACATTTTAAACCTTTCTGCTCTACAATCTATTTCCCTTATTTTATTTTTATGATCTGATATATCAAGGTATTGGAGTTCGTAAGATATTGATAGCTTCCTTGGAAAATAATTCGGTTTTTAATTTATATAAAAGATTGAGCCAAATTTTCAATTGACGGTCTGAAAGCGATTCCCATCCAAGTTGTTGCAAGAACAAGACTATCATAACGGCCTTTCATGTACCTTGCTGATCTTCTTTTCACGCGTTCTAACTCTGTTTTTAAGCGTGCCTCATGGGGATACCAAACACTAGCAAATAATATCAAATAACACAAACATTATGTCTTAAATGGAATTTTTCCAGCCACCCATTCGTGGCCTTTAAGTTCTCTATACCCAGTGCCACTGCAACTTCAAGTGCTTTTTCTTGTAAAAGTGGTCCGGAGACTGGCAAATTATTTGCCCTCACTTTCGTGAACCACTCGAAGAGAACAACATCCAATTTGTTTCCCGAAGGAATCACTATTTTAACGCTTTCATTATAATTTTCCTTCCACAACTTCATGATTGTCTCCTTCTGCTTCAGAATATCAGCGATTTGAGTCTTACTCCCACCAAAATGAACCGCTAAGTTACGGACACCACTCTTTTCTTTATCTGCATGTTCTAACACCTGCACTTTCTCTCGTAAGGAAAGACTTTTACCCTTCGGCATGGCGTAATAAAATGGAGATGCCCACTAGCACTGAAAATAGTATGAATTGCCACAATGCACAAGTGACGGCAAGGTGGCACAGTTGGAGAGGTTTGAAAGGTACTGAAAGTGCATGATCTGTCGAAAGCCCTTAGAGTTCTACATCCAACAGTAGAAGACGGTTGGTAATTGGCTGCGTATGAATCATAGGCAGCCGATTGCTCAAGGGCAGCGGTCACCCTATGCGCATCTTACCAAGGCCTCCTTCGTGGCCGTGTCCCACTACCCTCGGGGCCAAGACCTCTGTGAGGTGCTCCTTCGTTTGGGATTAGCATTTCCAAGACTTCATTCCAGGACACCCTTTTGTTTACTCCCCATCTGCGAGTTGTGTTATCTGTAGACTGCTGCGTACGAATCATAGGCAACCACTTGCTCGAGGGTCCTATGCACGTCTGGCCGAGGTACTCTTTCGTTTGGTATTAGCATATCCAAGAATGCATTCCAGGACATACATTCATTCATTCCCCCATATGCGCATTCTTGTGTCTTCACAGGTTTGACCATTTTATCTGTCCTCTTTCCCCCAGCTATTCATAAATGCTATTGTTAGAGGAAAAAACTTTCCAGTTTTGAGAGATGGGTCAGAAAACCCATGGCGATGGTGTCCGTATAAGAGAAAAATTGTGCCCAACAAGGTGTCCGTGAGTGGGAGTGTCCGTATACTAGAGGTTCGATCCTTATACAAATGCATATCCTTCTGCTGGGGAATTGAATACTGTCCTTAAGTCAGAGGGGTCCGTGAACAGAGGTTTCACTGTAATGCAGCGGATTTTCCTGGCAATTGCTGTTAGTGTTGCTACCTGTGAGAGGAGTTTTTCAAAACTAAAACTGATCAAGAATTACCTAAGATCTACTATGAGCACCTTGCGTTAGAGAAATCTTGCCATACTGTCTATAGAGCAACAATTATGACAGAAAAAACAAATTTTGACAGGGCCATTGAAGAATTTGCAAACAAAAAGGCAAGAAAAATTTCTTTGTAGGCATTTGTAGTTTTTATTTCGGAATTAAAGATGATCTTCATTTTGTACAACTTTTTACTATTTTCCTCTCTATGCTATTTTTGCTTTTTTGTTAAACACCGATACCTCTAAAGTGTGAGAATGTTGGGTGTGTATTTAAAGCATAATACATTTGAGCATGTGAAAATAATATCATAATTGTACACAAACTAGTTAACGTATATAAAACTTAAAGTGTGTGTTACTGTACAAAATGTATTTCTTCGCGGGCTGGGGGTGCCTAACTCAAGGACCGCCCCGGGTGGCACACGCACTAGCGACGCCACTGAGTGTCATGGTGCTCAACAGAGCAAAGTGCGCCTGACAGTGCTTCTTACTACAAATCAAGATGGAAGTGACAAACTGAAACCTGTGGTCATTTGAAAAGCGCAGAAGCCCGGATGTTTCAAAAATATTGGAAGTGCTTTTTTACCAGTGAAGTACTATGCTAATAAGCATGCATGGATGTCCGTTGAACTTTTTCGTCAACAAGTTCTCTATCTTGACAGAAAATGTGTGGGTGAAAATAGAAATGTTTTGCTAATGATCGACAATGCACCTGTGTGTAAGTTGCAAGGCCTTGATCTGAACAATGTTAAAATAATATTTTTGGAACCAAACACTACCAGCAAAACACAGCCACTAGATAAGGGAATCATACAAAACTTCAAGATTTTGTATCGCCGCTACCTTCTACAACATTATATACGCAATATAGGTAAGTTAAAATGCAATGACACATAATTTCTCCTTTATGAGTCAAAAAGCACTAGAGTTTTTATTTCCTTTTTGTTAGATCATGGCAAAAGTCTCTCTTGAAGCTGCTCCTTGGACTCTCCTCCATGCTGTCAGAAGCATTGCTCAAGCATGGAACAGTGTATCTGAAGAAACTATAAAAAAACTGATGGAAATCAGCTGGTTATGGATTGACTGAAGTTAATGTAGCTGAAGAGGCCACATCTTGGGCCCCTAGACTGCAGGGTTTGCTTGAAGATGAACTTGAGAAATTCAAAATGGTGTGCCCAATAATGTCAGACATTTCACCAATTGCCTACGATCATATTGATGAAGAATTGGTGACTAATGAAGAAATAGAAAGTGCAGAAAGTGCCAACCTATCTGTATCTGATTTATTAGAGGGAGGCGGTGAGGTGGCAGATGACAGTGAAGCAGTGCCTGTTCATCCTACTTGCAGAGAAATGCAAGCAGCCTTAAGAAATCTATATAATTTCTGTTATGCTCACCCAGAGGTTGCCGAGAATTACATGGAAAACCTGAATTCCTTAGAAACAGTTGTGAATCAAATTTTTGACAATGGGATGCAGCAAACAAAAATTAGTGACTTCTTTCACCCAAATTGAATTCAGAACAGTAAAAAAAATTTATTTATTGCCTATTCCCAATTTAGAGCTTATGCTAGAGTTTATTTATATTTTTATATAAGAGATAACCTAAATAAATGCCTATGCATGTACCATACATTGTGATCACCTGTTTGCCAGCTCTTGATTTTACACACTTTGATTTTACATAGTGCCTATTTTTTGGTCCCTCCAACTACGTAAAATCAAGGTTTTACTGTATTAAAGAGGAGGCATTTCCTACACTTAGATCTCGTCAAAAAACCAGCAGTGGTAGTTTGTGTGTTTTTTCGACTATTTTTGAAACTTCATCATATTGTCACCACAATAAATTCTTCGGGATCACTATAAACCTTCCATTTTGATGGAGTTTCAAACATACTGTGTGAAAAAAATGACCCAAGTAAAAGACTTATTTAGATATTTTCATTTGATTACTTACAATTTCTATCATATAAAACTATATTATTGCACCATTAATGATGCAATATTTAATTCCTGTCTCTCACAGCTGGTGAAATTAAAACTTATAATTCGAATACTGTCTCTATTATGATAAGGGAACTATCTCCCTCGCACTACCTTAAACAAAAAAATAAATAAAATACTAAGGAAAGCCATGTGCTTCGTTAAAAACTTCTATAAGTAAGCATTAAGTTTCTCAGCTTTTAGAGGGATCAGGTATGGAGCTGCTAGAGACTCAGCGGCTACACTCTGGGTGTCGCTAGCTTGAGAAATTCAGTACAGATGTGCTTCAAAGAGACACATAGAAAAATCATCTTGATGCCACACAACATTCCTAGGACAGACAGAAGCGATAATGTTAGAGAGATACATTGTCAAATAGGTTGGCGTAAAAATTTAATCTTTCTACACACAATACATGACCATAATAAAAACAGCTCCACTCAAAACACACTCATAATACACTTCATGCTGACCAGAACAGACAAGAAGTCTTTGAAACCTGGTGCTGGAGGAGGATGCTGAAGATAAAATGTAAGAAAAAAACAAGAACTGATGTAGTGTACAGAAGAGTAGAAGACGAAAGGACTATATGGAACACCATACAAAAAAGAAGAACCAGATGGATTGGACACACTATAAGACACAATGGGTTTGTGAGGAACATAATTGAATGTAAAATAGAGGGAAAAGTCTCCAGAGGAAGGCCCAGGAATAAGTTCATGGACCAAATAAAGAGGAAAGTGCATAGGAAGAGATATCAGGATGCATGGGAACTAGCATTAGATAGGGAAGGGTGGAGGGCTGCAGTCAACCAATCTTAGAATTCAATGACAAATGATGAATACACTACACCATTTCACCTCCCAACATCTAGTAACTATAAGATAATAACTCAATGGCTAACAGGATTCTGAAAGAAAAAAAAAGAAACGCACCAACCCCCTCAATTGACAGGATTAGCACCAAGAGTTTTAAACATTGTTCCAAATCAAGTTAGTGGTTTCTGGCGATACTTTATGGAATTTACTAAACACTTTGAATGAATAGAGTAAACTTTGTTTTTCCACAATAAATTTAATAACTTACGACCATGGTTTTGACAATTAACCTGATTATGACATTAATCGTCGAAACCATGGTCTTAAGTTATTAAATTCATTGTGGAAAAACAAAGTTTACTCCATTCATTCAAAATTGTTCCGAATCCTTCAAACTATCATTAATTGGTCCTTCAATCCAAAAATCGGCTGACAGCAGCCCTCCACCCTTCCCTGTCCAATGCTAGTTGCCTTACCTCCTGGTATCTCTTCGTACGTACTTTCCTATTTATTTGGTGCATGAATTTATTCCTGGGTCTTCGGCTGGGGACTTTTCCCTCTATTTTACCTTCAATTATGTTCCTCACAAACCCACTGTCTCAGCCTTGCAACTATGTACATAGCAAACGATGACTGCATGTGACTCTCAAGCTTGTTCACATCATGAGATCTAAAAAATCTTTTAACCTATAAGAACAATCGAGTATTTGAAAATTGGTTGGATAACTATAATCGCATCTTAAGGATATCCTGTCTTGTTAGATCGCATCATTTGAGGGTTCGCCATAGGTGCCTCAAGCTTTCTTATGGAGTAGTTGGGTTTCTCTGTCTCACTCTGTCTCTTATGGCCTCCCTCTCTTCCCCTCTATCTTTTCTCTTCACCACCTCCACTTTCACCTCCCCTCCTTGCTACACAGGACAGCACCAGGAACTTTTGGAATAGCTATAGCAAATGACAGGCTTTTTACATTTCACCTCAGTTTCTAACTCCTTGTGGCCACATAGCATAATGACCTCTTGCAAATAAATGCACTTTGGTGGTGGCAGGCAGAGTGGAATCACATTAACCTCTGATTATTGGCCCAGGCTTTGGACTGGTTCTAAGAAAGTTAATAAAAATCACAAACACAACCCTAAGGCAATTCACATGAAGGAAATTATGCAGCAAAGATGAAACAAGACCAACATGAACCTCACAGTAGTCCGAGAGACACTGAGCACCTCACCAATACATTCAAAGTGACTCTCCTATGATTGGCAGGAAAAAAGTTACATTCAAGGTCAGACGCCATGAGTTAGGAAGAAGGGGGCAATGCAAACAAGTATTTATCTCTTTGAGTAACAAAAAACATATTTATTTTCATATCTCCACATACACACAGAAAGAGACCTATAAAGTTGTAAGTTAACCAAGAGCAAAATCTGTGCACTCAAACTACTCCATCTGCAAAGTAATATTTTTCTTAAATCGGCATTGCAGTCACTGTAATGAGATCTTTAACCAAAGAAGTACGAGTTCCCACATTACACTAAAAATCATCACACAGGTGTACTTTTCATCCATCATGGAATAGAACCATAAGTAAGCATATGAATATATTTGATGGAGAGTACTTAGGAATGCTCCTAGTTTCAGTCTTCCAGTCTCCTCTTTCTTAATTACGGGTGAAGTTGAATTTCATTGAGTGTAGAATCTGCAATGGTAAGGCGAAAATGCAGCAACTATTAGCAGCCAATTAGATGCATACCTATGGGTCAACATGGGATGCCAAGTACAGTAGAAACTCTATATTGCAAAGTCAGCATGACTGAAAAATCGGTGCGTATTTATTAACCCTTAAATAATTTCCAAAAAATTTTTTGTTTCCCGTAACTATCGTAGTATTTGATAATGTGTTTGAAACAACTTAAGGACAATATATGTTAAGGGGATCTTAAAAAAATATGTTCTTACAATAAAAAATTCTAAAATGACTATTATTTCATAGTTCCCTATGCAAATGGTTTACAGTATGAAATCATGGTGTGGCCACAATTTCCACCCAGAGCAGTAAACATATATAAAGATAAAATTGCACTAATAAAACTTAAATGCATATAAAAATAAATAACATAAGGATATATTTTTCTTAACCCACCGACAGCAGAGGAGCAACTTCAATGGGAGTATAATAGGGAGATATTTATTTCTAACATTCATGTAGTTACAATGGCATCTATTTTAACCGGGCTTAAGGTCGCCTTCTCTTCATTAAACCATTTATAGGTAAAAAGGAGTGATGGACTCAGCGCGTTTCTAAAAATATCCTCCTCAAAACATTACTTGTGCTGTCTTCCATATCACCTGCTGAGTATACAAACTCAGGAGGGAATATATTTCCATTCCAATTACTAATTGCTTGATGACAAATGGGGTGTGACTGGCCACATTTTCCATATCTACATCAGCTTAGAATATTCTGTTTTTGGTTTGAAATGGCACATTTTCTTGGACAGATAGAATAATAACAAAGAGTGGAGGATGATGTCAAACATATACTGTCAAAACCATATAAAATACACAATTTACTGTTTGAGGAGATGAAGTACATCATCTAGGTCAAGCCTTTACCTTGTGAAGATGGCAATTCTCCTCCTACCCAGGAAATGCCTTTGCTTTCAATGATGACATTTTGCAAATCACTATATTGCCCATCAAAGTTCATCAATGACTCATAAACACATGCCTAAGTCTCTAATTATGAAATAAAATAAGTATTTTTCATCTTTGCATGCTTAATCTTTTTACCATTATTCCACTTCTTGGGTTTCAGGAGGCAAGTGGAACACCATTTCATCAATTGGTTTCTTTATGTACCTACTTTGATGAGCACTAACATAGAGCTAATGTAGTGACTTCATAGTTAAATGTGATAGCCGAATCATGATTTCAACTCCATGATTTCTGGAACTTTTTATCCACTCTAAGAAGAGTAAAGGGGAACCTCACCCCAAATGGGCATCCTGGAGATTTTCCCGATCCAAGGATTTCCCAGCATGAGATGTGGAGTAGCTGTACTCAGGAAGTCCAAAGGGTGAGAGACGCAATGGTTGCCGACGTTTGAATATTCTGGAACCGAAGAATTCATGACATTCTGCCTACAAGACGATGGATGTCTCGGCCATCGAAACATCGGCACCTACGGAGAGACTCACCTGATGGGCTTCCCGAATAGAGCTACTCAATATCCTGATGCCTCATACTCCATTCCATCAATCAGGTATTTTCTTTCCCTCCTATGACTTACAGCAAATTTTCCAATGATGGTATGACTTCAAGCTCAAGATATGACAATCTCCTCTCTCAATCACAATGCAGCCTAATACACTAGTCAAAACAGGGCATACACATTAAATGGCGTTGGCTGAGCTGGGCTCTCATGAGATGGTAGGAGGAAGAGGTAGGGGTTAGGGAGCAGAGGGTCTTGCCTAGAGCTAGATAATCGGAGGATGGGGGTGTGTTATTTGGCAGTCGAGTGACAGAGGAAAGGCAGTAGGAGATAGTAAACAGTGGTTTTTAGAAAAAGAAATCTCCCAGGATTGGATACAGGGAGGGGGGAATAGAAGGTTAGAGGAAAGATTGCAGTTAGAGTTGACGGTTCCTTCTCTTCATTAGCATAGGTTCATGCATGGTAACCTGGGCTTTTAGGGTCACAACTTGATAGAGGTAGTGGCTATGATAGGTATCCCTGTCCAGTTATCCATAATTTTATCACATCATGTTTCTGATTTTTAGAACATGTGAGGCTTTGAACAGCCACAAATCCAAGTGCACGGCAGTGAGTATGGTATGAGGCACTGCAGGTAGTGTTAGCCAAAAGAGAATTGTTTACATTATGGCAATGCCGCTGAGAATAAACAAAAATAACAACACTCTAAGAGATATAATGGCTTAAACTACCTCTTTCCCCACCACTTGACGTCTAACTGACCATTGTAGTTACGTATTGGTCGAAAGTGACTGGATGTCTCACGCATATATGACAGAAGAATGAATTTCACTCATTCGATGCATTGCAGCCAGTAAGATGATAGGTAGATGTCTACATCTGCAAAAAGAGCTTTGGTGACAAAGTTTTTACCCATGGTTCATCAAAACAAATTCCATTTCTTCATAGGGACCAAGTCCAAGGTTTGTAATTTAGAAAATTTCGTATTTCTGAATAGCACCATTCATTTAGCATAGACACTTTGTGAGGACTGACAGTTTTCCATCACATAATCGAAACTTCATATTTTCATGCTTCATAATCAAGTTTCTTTGGTAATGTTCAATTACATGTGACCCAGGCGATGTGCTCTGGGGAAGGAGATATTCTTTAGAGTTGCAAATAAGCAAGAGGTCTATGCATTGCATTCGACAAGTCAAGTAAAATGGGTCTCACCAAGTTACACTTCATCATGCTTCCTGATAACACTCAATAATCAACTACATAGTATCTAAAAACATATCTTGAAGTTAAGCAAAGTTTCACTGTGTGTTGCTATTAACAAATCACACGACCAATAGATTAAAATAATAACACAATTTCAATTACAAAATAAGAAGTACACATATAGAGCTGGATTTGAGTTAATGGTTGCATATTTCCCTCAAAACTTAAACAATGCTTATTCAATAGACTCTCATTACTACAAGATTACATAATTACAGTGATGTCATCAGGATTCAATCAAACCTGAATCCAATTATACCGGTGTCATATGCACGACATCACTGTCAACTCTTCGTCATCCATCATAAATTTTCTCTAAATATCACCTCTGGATTAATCATTTCAATGCCATTGTTCTTCTAAAGAGTGGTTATTTGGGAGAACATTCACCATGTAATGAAATCAAACACACCAGCAAAGATTTTTATAGTTATCAATGGTGTCAATTTTCATTTAAAAATAACCACAAGGCGCACGTACAACACCACATTTATAACCTTCTAAAGCATTACGTAATTTGATTTTTCAATAAACCATTTTTGTACCTCCATCGTGCTGTGGTCTAACACTGCAAACATAAGGAAAATTTAGCTGGCCTTTTTTAAGAATTGATTAAGAGTTATTTGGTTCTAAACACCCATTAAATGTTATTTGGTTCTAAACACCCATTAAATATAAATCTGGGTGAAAAATAGATATTCATGAGGCAAAATGTTGAAAGAAAATAGAAGTAGCTCTCTCCTTATCACCAAAATTTCATTATACTCTAAATGAGGCCATTAGATTGACATCACCGGAGTCACAGTTTGAAACTGCCATTTTGCGCTAAATTCTGATACCATATTCTGCTGTTACATCTCCAAAGCCACTAACGCACTGCGGTAATATGCATAAAAGTATTTAATTTTAGCTACCAAAACAGCACAAGTCAGTAATTCAGCCAAAAAAATGCATGAAAAAGTTTTGAAACACCTCAATGGAATAAAAGTAAGATTCCACAAGAATACATAAAAATATTCAGTTTTATGCAATTAACTATCTTTCTTAATTCTCAGCGGAGAAAGTAAGAGCCTTCACCGTGAAACTAAATTCTGATAAGATTTCATTTTAGCATCTAAATGATTACATTTGAGATCATGAGAGATCTAGAACAGCCAATGGGTTCATAAATTTACAAGAAAATGTTATAATGGAATTGAATATGCTCAGTAATATGTTTTCATTTATGTGTTTTAATGATATGGACTTGGGACATATACCTTATTACGAAAAAGCAGGATTCAGCTTATATACTCAGAATTTCAGATCTGATAAAAATGAGAGATTAATTCTACATGAAAAATTTTTTTTTGCATGCCGGGAGACTATAAGCACACACTGGCATAATTTGTTATTTCTGTGAATATCTGAATTTTAAATGGAATTCTACCAATATTATTCACAGAAATGCATAGTGCACAATATACAAGAACTTTGTCGCAAATAATGTTTAAGTTCCGTTTAAACTGGTAAATTCCGAGCAACATAGAAGGATTGCACTTCACAGTCTATTATTAATAGTATGCGACAAATATTGTTTCAGAAAATGTCCTGAGTACTTGACATACTTCGGAAAGTTAGTTAAAAAAGTTAATTGATTAAATTAAATGCTAAACCCCTTTTACGTAACTGATTCCAGTTTAAGTTGAGAGTAAAATAAATTAACTCATAAAAGTTAATTCAAAAGTCACTGATCCAGGCTAAAATTTGATTTCCATGATGACCTTCGAAGGAAGCACATAAAACACTGAACAAAAAGTAAGAGAATTATATCAGAAAAAGGTAGTTCTATAGGGTTGGTGTCCAAAGAGGGTTGGTGCTCAACGTGGTTTAGGCAACTTTCTCCTTCTATCATCCTCTTTACCATTGTTTCAATAGTGTATTTCAAAGCTCCGTAAAAGAAACTTTTGTAAGAAGTGTTATTTAATTTAATCGTAAGCAAAGACATCAGTAATTTGAAGTTAAACATTACAACAATGATGTGCTTGCTTTAGCATTGTATTGCATTTGATTCTTTACCACGTAAAATATTTTCAAGAACAAAAAAATGTTTACATGCACAACGAGACCTCTTTCCAATAAGTTAATCATTGTAAACATTTTTGATCTCTGTTTATTGTCTTGTAACTAAGATTTCAGTTGATACCATGAGATTTTACTGCAGAATCGATATGCTAATTGCAGGCAAAATAGAAACTAGTCTAATTTCCTTGCAAGTAGCAATGCGGTCAATTACAGTCGAGCGCCGATTATCCAACATCCGATTAACCGACCGTCGGATTATCTGACGATCAGTCCCTCAACAAGTTCCCCTCTCTCCCCCCGGCTCTCCTTTTCATACCCTCCCCTACTCTTCTTCCAACCCTCCCCTCTCCCCCCACCTGCTACCACTTCTGACCGCACTTGTAGACAGTAGCAGACAGACAGTGAGTCACGTACAGTGTTAAAGTCAACAAATTTGCTACTTTTTGCTGACAAAAAAGATTTTCCTGCAATAGGCAATTCAACAACGCACATGACACTGTGGCATTACGGTGAGTCTACTGACACTCTGCTCACTGAACAATTTATTCCCGACCCGGGCGTGCGAATTTATTCAGTTTATATTGCTTCCGCAGACATTATTCATTTGGCAAGTTTGCATCTACAAAATTATTGATTCAAAATGAGTAATTTCCGCGGGAAAGAGGAAACGTGTAGTATTAGATATTTCCGAGAAGTTAAGAATTATTGAAAGGGTGTCCAAGGGAGAGTCACCGGCTAATTTAGCAGCGGATTGTGGTGTAGGAATTACTACAGTGTGATATTTAAAAAAAATCAAGCCAAGTTGTTGTACTATGCACTTCAAAATCGGATAGCACGAGTGCACGTGAAAAGGAGGTAAATAGCACCCGTGGCCTCAAGTGTTCGGGAATAGGGCTGGTCTGTGACCTTGACTTGTTTACTTTGATGACCGGTCGCTCTCTAGATGGAAGGGTCCGAACTCCGAGAAGTGACTCCTTATCTGCAGAAGAGGCATGTGCTTTGTTGAGCTGTAGCTTTGGAGGAATTTAACTCAGACAAACTGCAGTCGTTCAACTTAGGGTCAGCTATCGGGATGGGCTTTATACAGGAAGTCAACAATGTGAGGCTAATTTTACCGATCAGCACAGTATCAGATTCCTCGAAATGAGCGTAATACGTTGCGTAATAAACATTTTGCTGGGCAAATAGTAGTCAGACATATGAAAGAGGAAGCATTGCACGTGAGAAAGATTCATCACTGAATTTTCCACGAAATGATAGAGCGTCTTCAATGCATTTAATCAACAAGCATAATTTTAGTTGGTGAAATGTTTTGGAGAAGTAAATGGAATGAATGGTTGGCCGTAAAATGTAATGGCTGGAAAACAAGTATTTCAATGGAATGTGCACTAAAGACTCAAAGAAACCATGGCGCTGAAACTAAGGGCAAAACTACTAGGAAAATGAACGGATTATCCATTTTTTTTATTATTCGATTCGGTTTCCCCCTCCATTACCACAGATAATCGGCGCTCTACTGCACCACCACTATCATCCTCTACTGCCATGGGCATACGTGCTGACACATCAAAGTGTTGCTTGCAAGCAACTTCCAAGGCTACTGTCATGGAAGTAATTTCCATGTGAAAACCCACCATAACAGCCAAAAGGGCTCCTCAGTGGAGGTCTTTCAAGGTCAAGGTTTTGGCGTTACTGAATGTAAACAAGTAAACACCTTAAGCCACTAAGTCTTCATGGCAAAAGAATAGAAAGTAAAATAATAATATATCCCATAAAATGCAACATTTGATAGTTAGAGACGATTCCACATTAATTCTACATTCACTTGAAGATTACTGTTCAAGATGGGCAAGAATTATGGGCAAATAATGGGAAGAATGGGCTACATAAAATCAAATATTTACCTCCGACGGGGACCAAAACAGCCTTGTGTTAATTTATTATTTAGATCAATATTAACTGGAGTACCAATCACATTTACAAAAACTAAAATATTATTTCCATATCAATACTTAAAAAATCAGCCGGAACCACTCATTGACTAATGAGAAATAAAATGTAGGGCAAAATCCATACACCAAAATCGAGATCAGACATCTCAATTTGCGACAATAATTGTACAAATACCAAGAGCAGTATTCTGTGGAAGACGAGAAATGGGGTGATGTGTGATTTTCTAATCACAAAATAGAATACATTGGATTTCATATCTTGGCACATAATTTGATCGTGCATCACACCTACACATCTTCAATCATTCCACAGCAAAGCTAACACACAAAAGATTGTATGGACCAGAATCTGCACAGAGGTATAATTTTTGGAGTTTAATAAATACATATATACGAAGTCCGTTATGATGAACTGCCGATTGTTTGGTTCCATGAACTTCATAATAACGAGAGTCTACTGTAGCAGTCATAACATGACATGGAATATGCTAGTTTTAATTCTTCATTCATCAAACAACGATGATGTTTTGATTGGAAATGTAAACATGCAGGTTCTCCTATATGTGGATGATGCTGTTTTGATCTCAGAGAGCCAACAAGGATTACAGAAGCTCCTAGATAAGTTTTGTGAATCAACAGAGAGAATGGAATTGAAGGTAAAACCGTGCAAGACTAAAGTAGTAGTTTTTGATAAGGAGAATGGGGAGAATAACTGTATGATGAGGGCAAATGGTGACGTAATTGAACAGGTGGATGATTTTGTGTACTTAGGTAAGATGTATGCGAAAGATGGAAGAATAGATGAGGAGATAGAGAGACGTGCGAATGCTGGAAGGAGGTGGTAGGTAGCATGTGGAGCATATCAAGACATGAGTGCCTGTCTAAGGAAGCGAAAATCACCGTGTACATAAGTGTACTTCTCCCCACTTTGCTGTATAGTAGTGAAACATGAGTATGTCAGGATAGACATAAGAGTAGACTATACGCTGTGGGTATGAGTTTTCTGAGGAGCGTTTGCAGCAAGAGTAGGATGGATAAGGTCAGGAATGAGTGGGTAATAAATGTGGGTTAGATGCTCCAGTAATGGATATATATGAAAGGAGTGTGCTTCATTGGTTTGGCCATGTTGAGAGAATGGATGAGAGTCGAAGAACATAAAACAGATATATAAGTGTGAAATGAATGGTGCAAGAGATACAGGTAGGCCGAGAAAGTTGTGGTGGAATGTTGTTGAGGAAATTCTTAGGAGGAAAAACATTATCAGTCTTTAAAACTGGAGGGCATGTATGAAGCAGTGTATGGAGGTAAATGAGGCAAAAGAGGTTTGCAAGGATAGGTCAGTATGGAGGAAATTATTGAAAAAGAGTTTAGCCATACGGCACTAGCCACGGCATTCCACTTTTACATAGTCACCCGCATTTAAGTGATGCAGAGGAGAATCCACAGGGGAGGAGGACGTCTCGGTAGCTTAACTGGCTAAAGCACTCGGCCAGAAATCGAGGGATCTGGGTTCGAATCCCAGTCAAGGCGGATGATTTTTTCCCTGTGGAATTTCACACGACAAAGAGTTAGGTGTACCAATATGTCCACTTTCTCCGGCGAGATATTGTAGAACAGCATATTTGACAATGATACTCAAACGATATCGTACTCTCTACCAAACTCTTACAACACGTGTTTCAACTGTCTAGCAGTCAGTCCTACCTGATGATGACTGCTAGACAGTTGAAACACGTGTTGTAAGAGTTTGAAATAAATTTTGTAGACGGTACGATATCGTTTGAGTATCAATGTACAAATATGTATTTATGAGTGAAACTTTCTGACTGTGCCTACCCCGGAAGGGAACGGCGTGATTGGTTTGTATGTATGTATGGAAAAAAGAGCTCGAAAGAACCAGGGCACCTTTATTGCTTTCATAAATTTTAAGAAAGCTTTTGATTGTGAGAGATGGCAGCAGCTATTTCAGATTCTGAAAGAGATAGGAATAAAGTAACGAGGCCGAAGAGATGTGGTGCTACTGGAGAATCCTCAAAATACTTTGGATGGAGAGGGTGACTAATGAAGTGGAACTATGGAGAGCTGATGAGGTGCCATGCATGTGGAACACAATGAGAAAGAGAGGAGACACCTTGATAGGCCACACTATAAGACATGAGGGATTACTATGAACCATCATAGAGAGCTCAGTTCAGGGTAGAAATGCGAGAGGCAGACCCAGAAAGGAATACGTCAACAAGATTGTAGAGGATATGGGCTGCCATTCCTCCTTGGAGTTGAAGAGGCTGGCTCAAGATTGAGTGGATGAGAGACGGAAAACAACTGCTTCAAAACCAATCTAAGGATTGTTGACCAGAGAAGAAGATATACACACATATACATATAAGGGTAACACACATTTTATCAGTGAATCAAGGCAAAGTGACATCATTCTGGTGTACATAATTATAACTCTGGGAAAGGTGTGAAATGTAATGTTTATTTGATTGGTATTGGCTAGGTACATAAATGCTTATTTGGTTAATTTTATGTGTGAAAAGAGTTGACAACAGGCATAAACATCATAACTTTCATGAGTAATGGTAATTATTCTGACATATTCTCCGATTGGAACTACCTGCATTGCTATATTTACTTTCCTGGTTAGCAATTTTTTTGTGTCCCCTTCAAAAATGTACTAACCAAGTTCTACTATATTTAGTACACTAAGTTTCACTAAATTCAATAAAAATTTTATATTAAAAACCTTTGACCAAAAAAGTGATTCAATAGACTAAAACTTAGCTAAATTATATTCAATACCCTCCGAGCTAAGAGAATATGAGGTATGCAGCAAGAATTTTCGAATAATTACTCACCCTTGTTCTCAAGTTATCAGCAAGCCCACTTTTGGCAGACTCTTTGCTGGCACCATTGTGAGGTCGCAGTATTTGGTGTGCTCCCCCTCCTATCGGCATGCTCTTCAGTTTGACGATGGTTGGCTCAACATGGAAAACCTTCCCAGAGGGGCCAACCTCGCTCACTTGGATGGTCTTCTTACTCGAGAGACTTGTTTTGAGGATGTCACCCACTTGCTCCAAGTCCAGCTGCTGCCGCTTTGCCCTCAGCTCCTCGGATGCAATCACTTGGATATACTCGAGGCCCTGACCTGCATCACTGGTAGCAGGTGCAGCACGCTTTTTTGGTGCCTCCTTTTTGATCTTCTTCGGAGGGACAGGTTCACCACCGGAGAGCCTAAATCTTGGGCCCTGCACCAAGATTCACACCGATTAGGAAATAAGAATAATCAAAATCCCAAGAAAGTATAACAGATTCAAATGTTGAAGTTTTTACTTGGTGGAAGGTCGACATTGTAGTAATTACCAAACTTTCTTCTCTTCCACAGATTTATTATTACAGATAAAAATGATTTCTTCAGTGATATCATTTAAAAGATAACCCGAATCTTATAAAAGGCTGATCTTTTAAAATGCTCTTTGTTCCTGGGCATAAAGCATTTTGCTTATCTTGGTGCAAAACAAAACTTCTGGGATGAAATCGCCACAAGAGCGAACATGTATTGCAATTGATGTTAATCTAGTGTACCTGAAGATGGCATAACTGCCGAAACCGGTTGTACCTTTAATAATAAATCTGTGGAAGACACAAAGTTTGGTAATCTCAACGAAGTTGTACAGGCTTAAGCCCACAACAGTTAATTTCTTCAATTGATAATAATGGGAAAAGGGAAATTTTGCAATTAACAACAATTTTCTATTCATCTAAACATCAATATGGTGAATTGCTAGCATCAAACATTAACGATTACAAGGTTAAAGCATTTATGATTAATTATACAATTAGGATTATGGACTTTAAGATGCTTGTTCCACATACCACCATGTTTCTAATTTTATAATATAACTAGTGTCCACAGATAATGGGAAGAGAGGGTGTGCTCTGGTAACTTAACATGATTTTAATACCCATCCAATTTTCTCAGGTACAATAAACATTTCGACACCTTGAAGAATCCAAATGATTGTTTTAACAGCAAATCTGAGGGGCACCATTGAAGCAAAATTAATTCTTATCAATAGCCTTTACCGGTAATAGTTAAATGAAATACCACAGGAAACCATAGAAAAGCGATAATTTAGGGTTATATTGCCATTAAATGCATGATTTACAGTAATGTTGATACATAGATACAGTAGCTAATTTGTTCTATCATTACTGTATTCTGCTAACCACTGCTTTACAATGCTACTACTGCACTACACTGAAAATGAGCTTCCCAATGATACAATTATTTTTTACATTCTTCACAGTAATTTACACAGTTAAATTATCCTCAACCATTAACTTCAATCTCTCACCTAAATGAATAGTGGATGACACCGTATAACATTTGAACACCCAGACTTGATCCCCCTATAGAACACCTGTGGGGCATCAAATTGACTCTGCCTAAAAAAATGTTATTTTTTTGAATAAAAAATCAATCTGATCATCAGACTTGAAGCATTTTATGCACAACTTTGTTTATTTCCTAAGATACCATACAATTTTCCATGCATTAAAGACAAGTGATATTAAATATCTCTCCAGAGCATGCCAAATCGACCTTTTCCTTAACCTTTATCTTACTGGGTTTTTCCATAGCCGTAAGCCTTGCAGGCAGGGGTTTTTTAAATGACCACTGTTTAAATGTCCATCAATGTGTCAAATGAACACACTCGGCACTCTAGGGACACAATGTTTGTGCCGGAGAGACACGCTCGGAAGATGAAGGTTAATAGATAGCAGTTTTCTCAGTGCCATCTTTGGGATGTAAAATTGATTGACTCCAACTGTGGGCAATTGGTTGTTAGAACTCTAGAAGAGTAAGAGGAGTAATGTCTGTTCTAGACAGGCTGACTGTCCACCTCTCAACAATTTGACTTCCACCCCTCCCACATATTTTTTCCTCTCATATAGTGTTTCATCTAACTACAAGGGACTGCCATAGAAACAGATGGACAGAGGAGCAGGAAGGGGGAGGTTGAGTGAGGTGGAATTAGGCAGTGAGGAGTCCTCAGAATGATAAGTATACATTGAAAATACTCCTCCACAACAATGTAGCAAATTACAGCACTATTAGGACATGCAATCGCCTTCAATCTAGCTATCTATATGATGGAGTCGATTTTAAGCCTCTCGGGCATTCAAGGTAAATCAGTAATTTCCTAGAAAAATTTTTAACTCAGTGCTCCCAATTTATAACAAAGCATAAAACAGTAAATT
This sequence comes from Ceriagrion tenellum, assembly GCA_963169105.1. Taxonomy (NCBI): domain Eukaryota; kingdom Metazoa; phylum Arthropoda; class Insecta; order Odonata; family Coenagrionidae; genus Ceriagrion; species Ceriagrion tenellum. The sequence goes on from OY720641.1 coordinate 32,910,817, forward strand.
TATGAAAGTTATGAGAGGAAACGATTTCAACAATAAAACAAAAAAGTGACGCTATTTTACCAGGTGGAGGAGATGAAATGACGGGCATTCTAGTGTAAATGCAGAGGATGCCAAGACATTGAAACATAGGACTATTACAACAGATACCAGTGGAATATAGCCAAGCTTGATTTCACTTCACTGCTCCTTCAGCTTCTCACTGTTCCTAAGTTGACAAAAGAAACATTTTGCAGAAGGGCTGAGATTCTGCTGATGAAGAAATAATCTATACAAGTTTTTCTGGTATTCCCCATCAGCGAGACCTCATCTTCATCATTGGTCGTTCAATCCTAAGATTGGTCAACTGCAGCCAACCATCCATTTCTATCAGGTGCTAGTTCCCTTACATCCTGATGGCTCTTCATACATACTTTCCTCTTCATTTGGTCCATGAACTTATTACTGGGTCTTTCCCTGGGAACTAGTACCAATATTTTTCTTTCAACCATGTTTTTCACACACCCATTGTGCCTCAAGGTGTTTCCAATCCATCTGGTTCTTCTTTTCTGCATGATGCTCCATATGGCCCTTTCCACTTCTAATCTTCTGAAAATCTCATCATTTCTTATTTTAACCGTCCATTTTATCTTCGGCATCCTCCTCCAGCACCAGGTTTGGAAGGATACTAGTCTTTTCTGGTCGGCTTTTCCAATTGTCCATGCTTCCCCTCCATAGAGTGCCGCGCTCCACACGAATGTTTTCACATACTGTTTCCTGGTTTGTAGTCCTATCTTATTTGAGCAGGGCAGTGGTCTTTTCCTCATCGATGCCTTCTTAGCTTCGGATATTCTCTGAGTGATGTCCGTTATACTTTATCTATCCCACATGATGGTACTTCAAAGATAGGTGAAGGAATTCACTTACTCTAATTTCTCTCCCATTTCAGTGACTTCTACATTCAGCTTCTCTCTTCTGCAGACTAGGATTTTAGCATTCATCTTATTTATTTTCATGTTGTACTCTTTAAGAACTTGGTCCACTCCATTACATGACCTTTGAAGATCATCGCAATGTCTAGCTATGACTGCGATATCATCAGTGAGGAGTAGATGTTTCCTTCTTTTCCGTTTATCATTATTCTGCTCAGACCAATTCTGCTCAATGGAGAGACCTACATCATAGAATATTTTTTTTCAATGCAACAATGTTCTTTGAGGTGTAGGGCAATTGTTTCATACTTTTTTGGATATGACATAATACAGAATGTAAAACTACATTGCCTTCATACATCGCCATTTCTGTTATCTTATTTTCTAATTTAGGCCATGAATATCAAGCACTGACAGTCAAGTACTCTACAGAAGAAGGAGAGCTTCCTGCTCCCAACTTAGCAAAAAAATCCTTAGCAATTGATGTTGATACACAAACTAATGCTTTGCTGTGAGTGGTTCGCTTCACCACACTCTTACACAGGAAATGTTACTCACAACAAATATTCACCAATTTTTCCTGAAGTATTACTGAAAAACAAGGGCAAATGTAGAGCATAGCTTAGCAAATTATGGCTCAAATTACAAGGAAATTTCTTCTTCCACTATAAAGTAATAATCATCATTCTTAAAAATACGAGAAGAAATAAGAAATGAAAAGTCAAAAGACTGAATTATAAAGATGAAAAAACCCAACAATTCGTAAAACATCAGATTGGTAGCCAAAATTTCACAAAGGAAATTCAAAAACTGCTAGAATTAAAAATTACATTCACAATGAAGTTTACAAAAAATACAAGAATAACAATAAAAAAATATTTCCATGAATTAGGATCGAACTTAAGTCCCTGGGTCGGATAGTATGTGATTCTATCCAACCACTGAGCACCAGGGGTCTCTTTAAAACTAAATTAAGTTGTGAAGTAATTTTCTATGAATTACTTAGATGGTTTTATAGAAAATGTTTCTATCCTTGCCTAATTAACATTTGTTTAAAGTATTATTTCAATCACATACCAAAAGCCACTGATGTTTTTTCACAGTATTGAATGTTTATTTTAAAGCTCTTTATAAAATAATTAAATTGGCCACCTATAAATTTAATTTCAATCAGAAGACAACTGATATTTTAGCTCAAATTTTTATTTAATGTTATTAAAATAATACCATTATAATTGATTCTTTGGGAAAAAAATTCATAAAAAATAAATTTTGACATTTTGAAGATATTCCACTTAATGTGTAACTCCATATATTCCATTTGAAATTTATCCTAAATAACATTTCAGAATTGTTTCTTGACCATGTGTAGGTACTAACTGGCTTAATTTTTTTCTACATATCTTACATACTGAAGTATACTCATAAAAAGTTCATCCAAGTAAAAACTATCTGCTCATTCCATAAACTTCTCCATTATCAACAAAAAAAAATTTTCTTGGGGATCAAAACATCTCTTCAACATCAAAATCTTTTATGCTTATTCAATAATGCAAGTTAACAAACAAGGAAGATATAAAATATTTTCGAAGCCAAATATTTAGCATCCTCCATCTGACTGATAAAAACTACAAAATTCCTAACACGTTTAACGGGCTGTAAAAGTTAAACCAATTGAGATAGAGAGATAAAATTCCACATATTATGTCCATAAAAGAAACATGCTAGGTTTATTAAAATCTGAGATCTTTGGTGTCAAGGTGTGGGTGAACTAACATGGAATGACCCTTGCGGAAGGGGGCACCCATAGATTGATATGTGAAGAAAACTAGTATATGCCCATCCAAAAACTTGTCCATAATCAGCTCTTAATATTTTTCTTCACAATGAAAACATCTCTTCAATATCAAAATCTTTTCAGCTTATTCAATAATGCAGGTTTACAACTGCACTGACGTATGACCCTCAGTTTACTCGTTGCATGTTGATTTTGAAGAAATGCTATGCAAAACTTTTCACAGGAATAAAAATATAAGAACTCGGAGTTAGCAGTCACTTACCTGCACTGGACCTCTTCTATCTGCTCTGGTAGCTGCATATATGAAGGGTTTGCTTGAATCACTCGGACTTGCAGGCCACCCAGTGTCTTGAGCTTTCATAGAGTTCCTCCTCCCTTTACCCGTACCATTCCCAACCCCAGGCACATTGGCACACTTCACCATTTTCTGCAACTTCAGTACCTTTTCATTGGTTAAAAAAGGCACCCCACCACCGGCATCCCGAGTTTTGTTCCTCACAGAGGCCCTCCTCCTCTCCCTTGAACCACATGCTTCCACCAGCATGTCCAGATCACTACCCACAACTACAATCTCTGGTTCTGCCACCTTCTCAGACTGCTCCAAACTGCGGGACAATTCCAGGCTCTTGCTAATGGCCAACATCTTCTTCTTGCAGCACACTGCCTCGGAGGACACTTCCTCGCTCATTGAGGGGTCCATTACTACCGGTTCCGTCAAAATGACCTCCTGACTTTCATACTCATTCACGTCATTGTCCTCCACATGAGCCACTTCCACAATAACGGGGCTCTCATGTCCTGGTTCCTCATCATCTTCCTCCAGACGCAATGGCTCATCAAAAGGACTACCTGGGTTAGAGTCCAATGCCTCCATGACCTCCTCACCTTCGCCTTCCACTTCCATCTCAGAGTCCTGGTTGTCTTTGTTAGCTTCCTCCATAATCTCCTCTTCTGCCTTCCTCTCCTTCTCCAGGAGGTACGAGCGGTAGTATGCCTGGGCCACAAATGAGCGCCGCCGGCTGGCCTGAATTTCCTCTTCCTCATCATCCTCAAAAGTTGCATTTCCTTCAACTTCCTGCCCCGTATCCTGCAGATATACAAGCACGAAGCATGAGCCAAAAGAAATGAGAATGGTATGAATGGGAAGCACCAGCCTGGCACTGATGTGCATGGAAAATGAGGATAATATTAGAAATTATAACAGAGGAAAAGTTATTCAAGCACATTTGACAGCCCCAGCAGTAGCAAAGCTGAGTCCTTGCCTGCCACCCTAAAGATAGCTGATTTAAGTCCTGCCTGGGTGAAATTTAAGTTACCCAGGACATGCAGAAAATGTGGTTGAGGAGCTTTGACAGAAAGACGAGACAGCAAAATTGTAACATCAAGCCATTTCTTGACAATACCACATGTCATACACATCACATCATTCTGATCAATGTCCAATTGCAGATTCTCCCCCAAAACCTCATCTAAATTACAACCAACAGACCAGGGCATTATTCACACATTCAATTAATAATACCGAAAGCAAATGGTCCAGCAGTTGATTGCACACATGGATGTAGTTACAACAGCATCCAATTTACCAAAGAGAATTACAGTGAGTGACAATGTCTCATGGGTACTTGCTGAATAGAGGGATGTTGGCTGCTATTCTGAATGAAATAACATTAACACTATCTTCCAGAAATAGCTTTCATTTCAAAGAATAACGTGGTATTCTTTGAAACAAAAGCACGATGAAAGCTATTTCTGGTAGATAGAGTTACTGCTATTTCATTCAGAATAGCAACCGCTGACTGTAGCACAATTGAGGTGCTTTCAATTGTGTGGTTTCTTTGACCCTGTAAGTGAAGGAGACATTCATGATATAGCCATGCCCAATGATGCCGAAGCTATGGCTCAAGCTGCCAGATTTGAATACAGCTAATGGTGTCAGAGGAGGAAAAGTATCAATTGTAATGATGACTTGAGCTTTGATTGGGAGGATTCCATAGTTGGAGATGCAACAGGTAAGGTATTTTAAGACCAATACAGCATCATTTATTGCAAGATATCAATGCAACATCAGACATTACTCTCACTTGTCCCTACCTCTTTTTGTCTAGAGTTGTTTCATAAGGAACCACTGCTGAAGATGACGATAATTCAGGAGTTGATAAATCCGAGCAATAATCAACTATGAGTAGGGACATGCAAAACTCGCCAATGCGATATCGCGAATTTTTATGCGAATTCTGAGGTTATTCCGCCAATATGCAAATTTTGTGTATTATAGCGAATTTCAACATTTCAAATGCAAATTTTGGTAAAAAAATTATTGGCAAACTAGTTAAAATAAAGATGCCTTCCTTGTGAAAGTGAAGCCTACAAAGGAACAAATATGAGTTAAAAAAGACGCCTCTCTTTTAAGAAAATGTCTACAAAGTTGTACAAAGTAGCCAAATTCCCACTATGTAGTTTATGACATCGCCACTTCCTTCATCATTATCATTGAAATAATCCTGGGAAAGCTCTAAATTATAGTGCATAAAAAGCAGCATTAAGATCTGATGTCCTTGCTTCTTAAACAAGAACATCAGATCTCTAATCGCTAAACACCTCATCTATGAATGCCACCACTGCAACTTCACCCCAAAGATCCTGTGGCTCCCGGGAAAAGGATGACGCCTTGACACTCTACAGAAATGGGAGATAATTAGAAGAAGAAAACCGAGGGTCAAACTAATGAATGATATTGAATTTGTGAACCATTCCCCCATTCTTTCCCTACCGACGTACACCTTGGTCAAAAAATTCCCCCCCACCCACTCTCACAATGAAACCTCCCTCCCTCTTCCTTCAACCCCTTAACCTCCCATTCCTTCCCCGCACACATATATATGACTGAAATTTTCCAAAAATGTTTGTACCTGAGAGCGTCAAAAGCGTCAAAACGCGTAGTATCTACAATAAATCCAGTAGACATTGCCAAGTTTTAACCAGTTATATTCTTTTATTCTGAAATAAATGCCATTTGAGTACGTTTTGCCAAACCTTCACCTCAAGATCTTTTCCATTTTTCCAAATCAGCCACCCACTCATTTACATCATACTCCTAGAACCTGAGCCCCATTCAAACCACAACCCCTTTTAGCAACCATATTTCAATGGAACCGCCCGTGGTCACTTCTATCAGATTCCACTGTATTTACTTTTCAATAGTGTTACGAGAGCAAGAGGATTATAAAAATTGTCCATCCATACACATTGTTCTTGATTTAGCATCAGCTGAAAGTTCTTGGTTTTTGATGAAGTCCAACAAAATAGTCTGAATGCATCTTCTTATTCCCATTGTTGCCTGGTCAGGGTGATACCAAAAAGGCTAACTTCCCATGTAATGAGAAGTGCATATCTAAGGCTGTATGTGTGATAATAGGCAAAAGGTCCCCTAGGCCCTAATCTTAGGATTACAGCCTAGGGGACCTTTTACCTATTTTCTATAACTTCCCATTTCAACTTCAGCAGTTGGGTCTAGTTCCAAAGCCAGACCGAACTGAAACAAGTTTCATAACGAGCAAAAATTTGTTTTATTTCCATTCTCTGCCTTGAATCATCACTTGGATTACAAGAAAAATAAGAGCAGTACAAGCTAGGGGAGAACTGCAAATTCATTTGTAAATGACAGAGTGGATGGCATTTTTGTATTACCAAGAGCACATGCATTAACATATGAACATGCATAATTGACTTTCAGGACCTGGCTACTCCAGAATAGGCTAAACAGGCATAAGGGATGATAAAAGATAATGAGGACAAGAGGATTGACAACTAGCCAGCAGATGCTAAAACACTCACTTTCACAATCTTTGTTTCTTTTTCCTTATCCTGGCACAGCCTTGTAGTACTGCCATCTGCTAGAATAACGGCCACCTCTCTTTCCTTGCGGTTCCTTTTTCCATTCTTTGCGGTTTCCATTTCCATGACTGGAACAGACATCAGAGCCATATTCTCCTCTGTCTCATCATCATAAGCTTGATCTTCGCCCTAATTTGTATTTAAAAAAAAAGGTCAATAGTTCACTAGGGCTACAAAAACTCGTGTTTTCCAACAAATTAGCCTAACTTAGCCGAAAACTTAGCCCTTGATTAAAATAACAAACCGATGTACCATAGAGAAAACAGAGTTTAGTGTAACCAGGGTAAAACATTCTCCAAGATAAGCAGAATGCACAGCATACCACTGAAGACAGCACAATCTTACAAAAAAAAGAAATCTTACAAAAAAGGAAGGTAAAGAGAGAATTCTCAACTCTTGATATAGGTTGGTTTGACCCTTATAATAGTGCTATCTACCTGAACGAATCACTTACATTTTCTAATAAAAAAATATATGCTTCAGCAAGAGATCTTAAAAAATCTGGAAAAGTGAAATACATCTGGATAAAAAATGGTCACATTTTATTGCGATATAAATATGGTGATCCTGTTGTCTATGTTATTACTTTTATGTTAAATCCCCATGAACAAAATTAAGCGTACAAGATGCAGAAAAACTGTGCCAACTTCCTGAGCATTTGATAACCTCTTTCCACTTATTCTTGTGCGGTTACAATCAAAACATATCGATGGAACACTAAGTACAGTTTTTGGACACATCACTTCGTTTCCTCACTCGATTAACACTGAAATGCACAAAAAATTATTAAGCTTGAAACAAACTTTGCACTATTTTAAGGGACAATCTTCTGCACAGTGCATAGGTGACACATTTTGCGGCGACAGCATTGAGCAAATACTATTCCACATCTTTGTCAATCTCATTCTTGCTAGCATAACTAATGAAAGTTACCAGACTAATAAAGCTGTGAAACAGTTATAAAACCTCGAATTTTTTGTGCTTCGTATTACAGTAGACTCCTTATTACAAACAGCGTTTATACGAAGTTTTCGTTCTTATGAACCAAATCGTTGGTCCCGACAATAGGGGTATCTAAATGCATGGTAAAGAAACGATATTACGAAATTAAGAAATAACGAACCTTAGTCCCAGTCCCCACAGGAACAAAAATTACTTTATTACGAAGTCTGTCACATAAATAACGGCATTCATTGGGATATGCACGACGCTGCATTATAAATCAGGAAGCTATGCCACACGTACTGTGCCCAAGAGCTTGAGAACTAAAATATAAACAATGGATACTTCGCATAAGCTATTTAACTGGGTTGAGGGCATGACTATATATTATGGATTGGGATCTCGTTGCCAAAAATTGTTGTCTTGAATTCCGTAAACAATCAACTTTTTGGAAAGTGGTGCCGCCTGGAGAAAAAGACGGAAGTTCATATGTAAATACAGTCGACAGATTGTAAATAAACACATCTTACCGGTTTTGCCATGAATATACATTGGCTTTTACTTACAAGTAATCGTGATGTAGTGGATAAAAAATGTAGTAATACACGCGGGACGTAATTATACACTTTTTAATATCGTCCGGTCTACAGATATATTTAATTCCTCTACAAATTTAATTACACAAATGCACAATTAACTTCTTAGAACTTCATGAATATTGCTATATGGAAATTTAATAATAATTCGAGGTGACTTCATGAGCATTCCCAATGGCCATCATTGCAGTGTGGGTCAAAAGGAATGCACTTACCGCCACCTTGAACAGATTCTTATTTTTCAATCCAAGTCTCCTATTTTGGGACCTTGTAGACGCATACCCTGTTTTGCAGCCTGGTACGAAGCAAGTTCTGTTCAAACAAGGCATTCTGAGTTCTTTATTCAGGCAAACCAGGCGTAATGCATTCCAATTATAATCGGATTCAGGCAAACAACGTAGTCGGCACACGATGAATGTTTCATTAACCTCTGATACTGATTTCCTGTAATAGGTATTTCCTCTCTAGCATTTAAAAAGTAAATTTTAGATAACAAGCATAGCAAGATATATTCTAAGCAACAATTAATTCATATCTCCTCGATCGTTATTGAATATTCACCACAGTATCACATTAGCAACAATTAACTACGTCTATTTACAATAACAACAGAAAAGACTAATCGAAGTGGCGCCAAGGACTGGGTGAACTAAAAGTGGAAATTTAGGCAACACGTAGCACGTAGGCAACAATGTCAAACATCAGAATCCATAATATATATTCATGGTTGAGGGTACAGAACTCCCACTGGGTTACTGCACTTCGAAAGGAGTCTGAGAGAGCATGAGAGGTCGAGGAGGGGTGAAAGGGAAGAAATGAAAGAGAAGGACTTTTCTTCTTCCCTTTCACCCCTCCCCAACATCTCATGCCTCTATTGTCCCTCTGAAGGTCACTCACCCAACAGGGGTCCGACACAATTCCCGGCTAATCCTCCCGCCCCAACCAGTTTCCTGGCCTGGCCTTGGCTCCACCCACTCCCATTTCCCGTCCCTAGCTCCCAACCCCCTTTCCAATTTGACTGTGCTGTGGGCGAGATGTGTCCCTCTTCCCCTCAGGTAGCGGCAGCTTAGGGTTACCACTAGAAATTGGCAGGGCAATCACTCGAGTCTGAATCGGCAAAGTGTTATCAGTGCTTAGTAATGACCTGGTGACTCTGCCCGGGCTTGTGTGAATGACTATGCCACATGTGAAGTTTCAGCATCCTGTTTCCATCGTTGAAAGCGTATCTTCATGCGTACTGAAATTCTGGCCTCAAAATCCCTACACATCACTCGTATGCATTGAAATGTTATGAAATTGTGACTAAAATTTGGCATTTCTCCCATTTGCTACCAATGCAACCGTGCTTACACCTCACATTTTTCAACGGAGGCAGACGAAAGTCATTTGTAAACGATGTAGATTTTGCCACGCACGAACAGCAAGCCAACATGCCTTTGCGGCTGAGTGGAATACGAGCAAGCAAAAGAAAGTCCCAGGGGTAACTAGGCACCCCATCTCTTGGTACGCCGGCCTGTTTCCATGGTCCATTGTTTTTTTACGTTGTGGATTTACTGAGACAATATGTTGAATGCTTGAAAAATATTAGCTCAGAAATCGTTTTGAATGTTCATTTCATTTGAATGTTCATCAACAAGAACTTTGTTATCAATAAAGATAAAATTGGTAAATTCAAAGCGAAACATAAGGATTGCACGTAACATAAAGGTAGTAACGAATAATGAAATGATTAGCAAAAGTGTTATCGATTAAAAGTCAAATGTTATGGCAATTAAAAAAATAACAAATAAGTTGAAAAGCTAACGAAACCTGTCTCGGTTAAATTTAATCGTTAATCCCAATTATGTTAAGCGAATACACAGTTGGCCACGGGCCATGAGTGGAGATGGTACTTAACAAGGGTCGTGAATGCCTCTGCCACACGCTCAAGGAATGTGTCCGGCATCCCGTTGACTTGTGCTCCAAGACAACGAGAAGCATAGGTGCTTGTGTGATTCCTTGTTGCGAGAGAGTTCTATGCAGAGGAATATGTTCACGGCACTCATGGCAAGGGTAGCATTTTTCATAGCATGGACCGATCGTGGAAGGGTAAATAAACACAAGTAGCATATGATAACATCAATTGTCATTATAATTTATTAAAAATCATCATTCTTGTTTTGAACTACAATATGTTTGCTGTTATCTGGCTTGGTTCTTCAATTCAAATTATTTAATGGTAAAGTCAAACTGTCCATCAACTTCCGCTCAACAAGTCACGCCGGTGAGATGACACGCTTGCTTATGGAGGACCCAAAAGCGAGCGTTATCTCTTCACTCGGAACAGCTGAGGGGGTTTATCTTTCAAGGTCAAGGTACCAGCGCAACTGTCTGAGCGTGAATAAGTAAACACCTTGAACCCATAACTTTTCATGCTGAAAGATGGGACAATGAAATAATAGATTATACCATTAAAATGCCACATATTACATAGGTACAGTTGAATTTCACAGTCGTACGGAACTATCATGATGATTTTCGTTAAATACGGGCAGGAATTTGGCTGATTTTGCTGAAATTTCGTTAAGTTCTGTTATTTCAGTTCATAAAATCAATTCGATACCTCCACCGGGTACCGAAACAGCCGTACGTAAAATTGTAACATATTTATGTAAAGTCAAATAATGATTTCATAATGAGGTCAAATAATAATTCTATATTGCTTAAGGAATCGGGCGGGACCAGTCACTAACTTGCGCGAAATCAAATTTTCCATAAAATCGATATACTTAAATTCGGATTTCTACTGTATTAATTTTACTGCATAGTAATTATACAGCAGGCAGCCGAGCAGTTTTTCTGTGGAATTAATCTCCCAGCTGAATTAATTTCCTGGGTTGCGACGATTACTACAAAAATAGCGCGATGCATGAATTTCAAACAACAAATTAGACTGTTCGATTTAGGATCTTTGAGCATAATTTGATTGTTATTTACATGTCTGATATCATTTCACAGCACGGCTGTAACACACAAAAGGTTAAACAGGACAAAAAAGAGCGAATGGATATTTTTTGTGATGTTTATATAAAAAACTATGTTGATACGAACAACATTATTACGAACTGCCGATTTTTTGGTCCCATGAACTTCGTAATAACGCGAGTTTACTGTATCGAGTTTCTACTGTATTCATTTTAAGCCTACACTTGTGATGCTTCAACAAGCTTAATCACCAAAAAATGCAGTATGACAGGAATATTTAAGAAAACAATATGGTGACAAGTAATTCAGGCTCTTAAGCGTTTATGGCTCCTTTGGGTTCACAGCATTATGTTCAATTATTCTTCACACTGGACCATGCCATGTAATAATTTATTTAGAATTCTATTCAAGGAATGGGATGGCATATTGTTTGGCTATTCTTTTACAAGATAAGAGTAAAATATTAATAGAAACTCTAATGTTAGTGCCAGCTCAAACATTATCTTAATATTCTCTCAAGAGCTAATGCTATTTATCAGTACCTGATTTCTAAAGAGATCTCTAGCTATAATTGCCCCACATGACAATTTTGACCAATAAATTTGTAAGTTTCTACAAGAATGTATTTAATCAGTCAATTTAATTTTGAAAATAACTGACTATCACACTCAGTATATATAAAAGAGTATCAGGCTCAACTTTGTGGAAGCGACCATGGTTTCAGCACCTAGTGCTATTATCAAGGAATAACCTTGATAATGGCAATAGATACTGAAACTATTGTTGGCAAAGATTAAAAAATTCTGTGAGGAAAGTTACAATTGTTTTTAAGTTTGAAATGGATATCACACTCAGTCTTATGGAGAGATAAACAGACATTACAACGAGATTCATAAGCCAAGAAATGCCACATTTCTATAATTTCAAACTTTTACCACCTTTGATGACAGATTTCCATTGGATTAATGCATTAGAGTGGAGAGAGGGAAGAAGGGCACAAAAAAGGCAAGAGCATAATTGCAAAACAATTTACTCACCAGAGTATAAGTGTCAGCAGTCACGACTTCTTCATAGTCAACGAAAAATGGCATGGTGATGACCTGCAGTTAGAAAAATAAATTGGTTACAAAACCTCTCCAAGACAGATAAGCATCCAGTTTATTATGATAGCATGATTTCAATTTCCTGACATTCCAGTTTTTTCATTTTGAAATACTTCACAGCTGTTAGACCCAGGAAGTCCACATCTAAAGAAAATTTGACTGACATAGTTACATGGGAGTAAATGTTACCTACTATTTCAGTTGTTTCAGGATATCAACTCCACAGTTATCTAAATTGATAAGGGAATGGATTATTTCCAGCTAATATGTATCCAAAATATTGATTGGCAAAAAAAAATAGAAATTTTAGATGGAAACTTAATACACTTCAGCTTTCACTTAACCACCTCAATATGAGCTTAGCCTGCAATAGCATATGTGGGAAAGCATAAAATAATTGCACAACACAAAACATTTTTAAGAGTTGAACTAGAAAAATGAATTGATAAAAGGCTATACCTGACACTACTGGAGCTTGTGGGAGTATTTATGAGAAGAAAGATGGAAAGATGAATTGGACAAATGACAAGCATATCACTGTTATGATGCCAATGTCTCTACCATACTTCTTTACTCATAATGCTATTCATCATCAGCAGTCATAAATCTGAAGATTGGTTTGCCGCAGACTTGCACTCCCACAAGTCAACAGCCTCATTCCCACATGATTCTTCACTTTGATGTCCTCTACTGGGAGTAGTTTGTCTATTCTCGGTCTTCCACTAAAATCTTTCCCATTCATTTCTCTTTCCATTATTGCTTTCAAAAGGCTAATGAATCACAAATTTTACCTAATATGTTTGTCTCTTCTTCATCTGTGAGTTTGCACTTTGCTTTTATTCTCTCTGTAGAACTTCTTCCTTGGTGATTTGATCTTCACCATTCTTCAATTAACACCACATCCAATCTCTTTTGCTCTTCAGCTGCTACTTCTCAGCCTTCACTACCATGTATGAGCATGGTTCAAATATGTTTGAATTTTTTTTTATTTCCTGACATGTGTTAATAGCTGTTAGCAGACTCTTCCGGCAGAGTACCCTCTATGCTTGAGTTATTCTGCTCACAAAATTTTCCTCGCTCTTCCACTCCTGCTTCCCAGGAAACAATATTCTTCTACATGAGCACACTTTGGAAGCCCAAGTTTGACAATTACTCGGCCTTTTGGATTTCTATTGCTAGTCACTATCAATTTTCTCCATGTTCAGCATTCTTGTCCGATCATCTTTCTTATCTTATTAATATTGCACAAACGGAAGGAACAAGTAGAATTCCATGCCAATCAGTATTCTGTTTCCTTAAGTCTTTTCACAGGCCAGCAATGTTTTAATCTTTTCAGCTTTTTAAATTAAGAAAACATTTCATCACATCCTTATTGTGATTGCAATCTATAGCTGTATCAAGGTACGTCTGGCACTTATCACATGATTTCTATATCATTGATATAAATGCCATATTTAATGGCATCAGATACTCTTTTCCCCAATACAATCACTCAAAAATCATGGAGGCTTGGTAGTTAATGCAACAGAAAGCCTTAATGTATATTGATGTCATCCCGGATACTCCCTACTGTAGGCAAATTTTAACCCAGACATAAGAGGTTCAATCAGTCTTTCTTCAAATTTTTAATGCTCACTTAAACTACACAGTGTTTATAATTATAACAGGTATTATGATTAAGAATTTTACTAGGGCTGAGATATAATTTTTACTGCTGGTGCTTTCAATTTGCAACAACAACTGATGATTACCACAATAAGGAGCTTTTCACTTTGTGGCATAGTTGGCTGCCAGTGGCTACCCTCAGTTGATGTCATTGATATTTTCCCACGAAGGGATGCATAAACTACAGTCCAGACAACAATCTAACCTATCATAGAAATCTTACAGACCAAAAACACCAGAATAAAAAACATTTAGTTGATTTATGCCTCCCATTACTTTTACCTTACATTTCTATAGAGGAATTAAAAAATGGGGAAAAAGTGAACTTCTGAAAAATGATGAATCAAAATAAGGATGAACTTGGCCAGCTACAATTTGCATTCATTACTTGTGACTGAAGTTGACACATGATATCACCTTCTTCAGACCAGAAGATGATCCTTAGCATCGAAACCTGTTGCAAGTAATACATACAATGGGATAACCAGCTATATTCCTCCTTATTTTGATTCATCATGAAGGAGTTACATCAAGTGATGCTCAAACCACTGCATACCTCAGTAAACTTCCATTATTAATGCATCTTATATATGAAGAGACCACTTACTAAGAACTGAATAATAAATTAAGAGTCATGTTACATCAATTTCATTAATGTTAGCTTCTCGCTCTTGGCCACTTAAGAAGTAAATTACCTGTTATACAGCCCACAAAGGTAATAATGAGTGAAGTATGACCCACAAGCCAAATGTTAGTGCACCCATGATTAAACAGAACACTAGAAAAAATTAATTTTTTTCCCTTAGCCATGGCCACTTCAGGGCTGCAAGCGGTCCTACCAGTTGGTTTTAATGGAAAAATGACTTATTTTTGCCCAAACAATGACCAAATAATGACCAAAAGTGACCAAAAATTGACCAAATACAACCAAAATCTTACTGAAACCGGCCAAACATACTTGAGTGTATGTTTCCTAGAGTCCTGCATTCTCCGCCAACTCGCAAACTGGCAGCCACCTGGCCGACTAAACAATGAAAATCCGTAAAATGCGCGATTAGAACACATATCTTGTACTCGCGAGTCTTCAATTCGCGCATTGCATGGGATTTTTAGGGTCCAGTCGGCCGCCAGTTGGGGAGTTGGCAGAGAATGCAAGACTCTGATGTTTCGTGGTACATATCGTGCCCTTGAAGAGGGAAAGTAATTGAACAACGTATTAAAAAATGTGTCAAAACTTTATTCACATGAAAGTAATGCAAAATAAAAAAAACCCTTACTTTCCAAAAAAAATAACTTGCACGTACTTCCTAACTAGAAACGTACGGTAACAAAATAGTAAAATAAAATATTTACTTCGTTGAGTGATAAATATAATGTGATTACATCAGATATACATTACACTTGCCCTATTTCATTCGTAGCACTGATGTGAGGTTTGTCACGTTTTGGACCCTTCCTATTACCATATTTACTCACATATAGGACGACTTCGAATATAGAACGAGGTAGGATTTTAGAGACAAAAAATAAAAATTGGACTTCCTTACTCGTTTATAAACGTAACGTATAAATTCCGTAAGTATTACAGAAGACGTTTTGGCGGAGAGTGGGGGGTTTGGATTATCTTACATTGTCTTACGTATGAGGGTCTGGAACCATATTACCTAAGATTCTTGTCCATATTGTAACATTATATCGTTCCCGAATGAAATTTAGTAGTGGCGGTAGAGCATTTGCTCGTTACTTTCGTACATTCTGTAATCTCACCCCTACAATAATGCTACTCTTCTGTCGCCTGACTGCCTGGCTACATTACCTTCATGGTCAACCAAAGCAGGCTGTATGCAGGAGGCATTGGTCCCTTCCAACGATCGACTCCACTACATTGTTGTGAAAGATGTAACAAAGATGCTAGTCAGAAATTATCGATTAGCACCTGGATATCAGAAAACACGGCCGCCGCGCCAGGCTCATCTATACGTTTGCTTCCGATGCACATGTAACGTGGCGTCGTCTGCCATGACAGAGTCAAAAATAGCGACAAGTCACCCATCATACAATGTTATAATCGCACCATCCAACAAAGGTGACTTTGATTTCGACCTTGAAACTAACCCAAAAAAGACAGCAAAGAATCCTTCCCTCGCGCACATAGGACGACCCTTATTTTTTAAGCAGATAAAAGTGACAAAAAAACCTCGTCCTATATGCAAGTAAATATGGTATAATAATGACTTTTAGTGACTTTTTAGCATAATAATGACTTTCAATGACCAAGATCAGAAATAATGACCAATAATGGTAATAATGACCGACTTGCAGCCCTGGGCCACTTACTTATGACTAATGCTACATAGTGATAATGAGTATAAGATAAAAAATTAAGATGGAATGCTAAACAAAACTCAAGATGCTACCAACCTCTTCACTTGCATCACCTGGCTGCGAAACACCCAATGTCACACCTTCTGATGTCATCTACAATCAAAAAAACAAGAATTCACCATTAATGGTCATGCTATCAAGAAAAAAATAAATTTGTAATTATGAATATAGCAGAATGGAAACAGCTTCACAGACCAGATAATCATTGAGATTAGAGCCATCATTTTCATGAGAAAAACACCAAAAAATTAGTAGCAAGGTAGGGAGCCTGGCACCAGGTAACAATGTCAAACCTCCCATCAATTTAAATATATAAAACATAATTTATGCAAGGTAAGCTTTTTCATTCATATGACACAAAAATGGATGGTTTAATATACTCAGCCCCATGCCCTCAGGGAAGCTTTTTGCATACATAATAATTCAAATACATATCAGACAGACTTTACCAGCCGTCAAAATTCAAGACCTAAAATTATACTTGCCAGCAAGCCAAGATTTTTTCAGGCAAAAGGGATGAATCACGGAATACTGCAAAATTTCATCGTTAAAGTTGAGAAACATAGCAGTTAAATTGTAGGTTATATATCATATTTTTCCAAGTATAACCTCTGTCTGATTACAAGCCCTCCCACTCCTACCTTGTAAGTATCGTTTTTAGAAAAAAACAGCTAACATCCACTTGCATCCAAGTTGCCTTAAGCACTTGAGCATTTCCCCTTTCCAGATCTTCCTCTACTTTCCGCTAATTACTACTCAACCCAGTAACTCACCTCCTTGACAATGATGCTGGTTGCCATGATCGCTTCATTTTGGAGTCCAGACAAATCCTTTGTGGGAGAAGCCTGCACAAGGTTGAAGAGAAAATCATGAATAAAAATTGGGTCTCAGACCAAATAATTGGGTGCAAAGTGACTGCTGCAGTCATTGCACCCAAATTCAAACACAACTACTACTACCTAATAATTTCTGAATCAGCAAACCAATCTAGGACACCACCACCAATAGAAATTTGACCACATTAGAAGTACAGCAGAACTCACTGGACCATTTCATTTAACCCATTGACTTAGTATTTTTTGAAAGATCGCCTTTCCTTGGGTAACTATTTATTTCTTCCAAATTTCTTCAAATTTTATTTTTTATTTCTAAAATAATTTATTTTATGGATTTGAAATTTTTACCCTTAAAAAAATCATTATTATGCATTAAGTTTTATTATTTAGATTTAATTTACTGTTAATTAATTAGAGGCACCCAAATATCGTAATGTATGACAACGGCGATTCGCCGTCTCTTTAAACTAGGGCCAGGCCGGCGAATCGCCGTCTCTTTAAGTCAATGGGTTAACAGATTCTTTGCATAAGAGATGGTTAACAGAGAAAGGTTAATTTGGTGAAAAAACAAAAATATAATATTTTTAAAGGATAACTAAATTAAATAGCGTGAACAAATAACTGTGCATCATATCCTATTTCTTGAAATAATCAAAAATTTCCTTTACAATTTTTCTTTGGAATAGTTGCACGCAGCAGCAGCATTTGATTAGGAGTATATCAGCAAGCATCAAATCATTCAATTACTCTGCAAATTGGAGGTCAGTTGTAAAAAAACCCTAATTGTACCTAATTCCACCACAATTAGTTATTATATGAGGCATATGACTGGGTAAATAGAAAGAAGTTGTGGAAGGCTTTGAAGGACTATGAATTGAATGGGAAGTTATTGAATGTTATGATGGCGATGTAAAATAGTAAGGCAAGTGTGAGAGTTAACGGAGTTCTGAGTGATTAGTTGGTTTGTAATAAAGCAGGGCGTAAAGCAAGGGTGCATAATGTCACCATGGCTATTTAATGTATTTATGGATAAGAGTGTTAGAGATGCATGTAGTGAAAATGACGGTGTTTTGATTGGAAATGTAAACATGCGAGTTCTACTATATGTGGACGATGCTGTTATGATGTCGGAGAGCCAACAGGGATTACAGAAGCTCCTACATAAGTTTAGTGAATCAACAGAGAGAATGGAATTGAGGGTAAAACCGTGCAAGACTAAATTAGTAGTTTTTGATAAGGAGAATGGGGAGAATAACTGTATGATGAGGGCAAATGGTGTAGATATTGAGCAAGTGGATGATTTTGTGTACTTAGGTAAGATGTTTGCAAAAGATGGATGGATAGATTAGGGGATAAAGAGACATGTGAATGCTGGAAGGAAAGTGGTAGGTAGCATGTGGAGCATATCAAGGAATGAGTGCCTGTCTAAGGAAGCGAAAATCGCTGTGTACAAAAGTGTACTTCTCCACACTTTGTTGTATGGTAGTGAAACTGGGGTATGTCAGGATAGACATAAGAGTAGACTAAATGCCGCGGGGAAGAGTTATCTGAGGAGTTTTTGAAGCAAAAGTAGGATGGATAGGGTCAGGAACGAGTGGGTAATGAGTGTGGGTTAGATGCTCCAGTTAAGGACATATATGAAAGGAGTGGCTTCGTTGGTTTGGCCATGTTGAGAGAATGGATGAGAGTCGAATAATGAAACAGATATATAAGAGTGAAATGAATGGTGCGAGAGGTAGAGGTAGGCCGAGAAAGTTGTGGTTGAGAAAATTCTTAGGAGGAATATTAGGAGTCTTAAAAACAGGAGGGCATGTATGAAGCAGTTTATGGGAGTAAATGAGGCAAAAGAGGTTTGCAAGGATAGGTCAGTATGGAGGAAATTATTGAAGCAGGTGTACAAATATGTATTTATGAGTGAAACTTTGTGACTGTGCCTACCCCAGAAGGGAATGGCATGATTGGTATGTATGTATTCACGGAGTGACCAGCATATTTTGTGCCTTAATTTTACTTTCCAATGACAATTGAATGATAAATCAAAAGTAGAATATTTTACACCGATAAAAAAATTAAATTATGTACATTTTTTGACACACACAGTCATGGGGGAATAATATTAATTTTTGGTATGTACATATTAGACAAAGGTTTTAAACTGAATGTTTTAGAAATCCTAGTAATAACTAATTCTCTCTTTTGCCTGATTTCACTATTGAAAATGATATGATGAAATTTAAATGCTCTCCAATTTTGACCACAGTTTTTAAATCTGACTTCTTTCTTGCTACCCCCTCTTGATGACTTTATCATGACCTTCCTTCCACTTCCCTCATTGTCCTTCTCTTAGCCTATAAACATCCACTACTCATCCCTTCCTCACCTGTTTCCCCTTGCCACACCCCCTCTAACTTGAGTCAGTATAAAAGGTTCACATTTGTAATTTTTCATTGTTTCTTTTGAAAAGGATGCTATAGACATCAAAACTGGTATACAGCATTAAAGCATAGTGGAACTGTACATTGTTTTTATTAGGAGTTATTCACAGGGGAACCTCCTTAACAATAAAAATATCTACTTCGATCCACTCCATCATAGGTAACAACTAAATTATCCTAGCTTTCATTCATAATTCTTACACCAATTCTTGAGTTGGCTACTCCTCATATAATCTGGATGACGACATGTGCAGAAAGAACTCATTTCGATCATGGGAGCATCCAACCTAGAATTAGTAGTACCCTGATGTGGAGGATCCAATTTGCCCAAAATGCTCACGCACTTCCCCTTTCACCTCTTCCTCCACCCTCCACTCATGCCTAGTCACTCACCTCCTCAACAATGATCCTGGTTGCCACAGAGGCTTCATTGTCAATTCCAGTCAAATCCTTCAAGGGAGATGCCTGCACAAGGTTGAAGAGAAAATCAAGTATAATAATTGGTGATTTGAGAGCAAATAGTTTCTGCAACCACAAAACAACCTGAAATATTACAACTAATAGGTTTGTGACCACATTTGAAGTAGTGAGAACATTTGAAAGGATATACAAAATAATGATGTTGGACTTGGGCAGTTCTGCTTGAGGCCAAAATCAGTGAAGCAGATGCCAGATAGGTTGTAGACAAGAAGGCCAAATTATGTACAAGTATTATCATGTACAAGTGTATGTACAAATTTATCATGTACAAATTATGTACGAGAATTAACAAGTTTCAAATGAGATTATATTTAGCCACATGCGAGTACATAATGTCACGCAGAGGCGCACAGCAGTGTGTGGGGCAGTGTCAAGTCAGTCTTCTGAGTGTGCCCAAAGGTGCACAGTAGAGTGCCCTATAAGAGAGTGCACCATGGCAGTGACTGATACCAGCCAGCAAACAAGGCAAGACTGGAGAGAGAGCACAATATGGGGCAGTGTTGCACCATAAGAAAAGATTAACATAAAAGGAAAAAATAGAGCAGCAGTGGTTCTTATTCCTTTTACCTTCCCCAAGTCATAACATTATGAAAAAAATCACCCTACAGCCCATAATCATCTCTATGAAAATATTTTCTCCTTATAAAATTCAAGGATAATATGCTCTCCCATTGAAAATATTGAGGCCTTCTAACTGAAAATCAGAACCTTTCAAAGATAAAAATCGCTGAAAGGCCTCTGATACTCCCTTAAAATCACTCTCACCAATTTCGTCCCTACACCATAGGACATCGATCACAGCCAGATCCATGGTGTGACAAGGGAAGACGCAACTAGCGCCGGCTTAGTAGTGACACTAAACCGGCTACGCTCAATAGCGCTGCCTTTTCTCCAGTCCATGACGACTGCACAACTTTTGTCATTCAATTTCCATTATCCCATTCCATGTGCTTACCTTAATTGAACCCAGAGACAGGGGCACAAAGCCATTGACATCATAATAGAGCTTGTACTTCGGTTGCCACGTATATTATCATTACCTTTATAACCCTTAAAGCATGAAACCTCTTGGTGACGCCAATCACAAAGGACCTAAGTCCTGTTAGCATCTTCTACTTGAGCGCCCACCGACACTCATAAAATACCCATGAACATAACTCGGATAACAGTCCCACGAAATTACGACACCCGAGCAATTATCTGCATTTATTACCGAGAACACAATTACTGACGGTACCAAATAAAAGGTCTGACCTCAGATCTTAGTAGTGTATTGAATTCAATGCTTCTTACCTCGGCCAACGACACAGTCATACTGAGAAAGTTGAGTTTAGCTTCATGACTCTTCCGTTTGAATAGCATGAATTCAGATATTTTCAAAAAGCAGTCTTTGCAGATGTATTCGGGAAATCCATCGTCTTCAGATATCTGCAGAGACAATATTGTCAAAATCATGGCAATATCAGTAAGCATTGCATATTAACAAGCACGCTAAAATACATTCTTCTTCCATGTAAGCCTAAGTTATTACAATAAAAATTACATTTCCACACAACTCAATCTAACTACTGAAATTAATTGTCAAAAGCGACTTCTGTACCTTCTTATTACTTTCCAAATCCAACAAAATTCATAAATTACACCATCACACAAGAGATAACGAACAAGTACGCTAAATTTAGACTTGCAGCACATTTAGTGTCATA
The DNA here is from genome assembly GCA_963169105.1 of Ceriagrion tenellum. NCBI lineage: Eukaryota > Metazoa > Arthropoda > Insecta > Odonata > Coenagrionidae > Ceriagrion > Ceriagrion tenellum. The sequence goes on from OY720641.1 coordinate 32,932,532, forward strand.
TATATGAAAAATTAAGTCGCCGGGGAATCGGTAGTCACTAAATAAATTTTGACTACCTGTCAATACTAATAAAATCAAAAAGTTCATGGTTACTCACGTCTAGCTGACAAACATCGTTTATTATGTAGAAAAAAGGCGTGTTATCAGGAGCAACTCTGTCATAAATGCATATGTAATCTTCACTACCTTCTACACATATTCTGCAAAGGTCTCTGATACTATCGTCTACCATGATGCAATTTACTGCTAACAGTTTTTTGGCTAGTGTTTATTTGAATTACGAGTGCGTGAAATTCTCCCAGCGTCGACATTCACACAAACACGCATTACCAACGACCATTACCAAAATCCCAAAATGGCACGAATATATATCGATATATCGCAGGGATTCGATTCTTGCTGCTTACCATTGCTACCACCCTAAGGTGGAAATAAATAGACTAGACAACATGTGTTCCAGCATTAATAAATTAAACAAATAATTCCTCATTTGCAATTCAGGTAAATTAGCAATCAGTTCACTTCACTGTCCAAAAAGCTTTCAATTATAGTCTTAAATGATAGGTTTTAGGAGATAATTATTGTACAGAAATACATAAAACTCATTTTTATCATTTGCATGTGATAAAAATATTAGGAACGAAATAGTATGGTTGCCATATTTTCATTCGCACTGTCAGCCTGTATGGATCGAATTGGTATGGTTGCCAAATTTTCATTCGCACTGTCAGCCTAGGATCGGTGCATATATATATATATATATTCATGGATAGTGAAATGCGGAAATATTGCCGATTCCAATTCTTATGGTTCTTATACGCAGGTCAAGACATGCACTTGTCTAATGCCATCCACCATCTTGGATCAAATTTTTGGCGGGGTTCAAAATTTGCATGCAGATGAATGGGTGTTATCGGTACAAAGATCCAAGAATATTTCCTTATATAATTAAGCCTATGCTATGAAACATTTTGAATTAATAAAAAATGCTAAGAGGCTTAAGAACCAATTTGGATTTTTGGCCTGAAACCTCCCGTTCGACTCCAGGAAAGTCTTAAACATTGCTTCCGACTCCGCAATTGAACACTGATCATAGGCACAAAGATCCACAAATATCTCCCTGAATAATTTAGCCTATGCTATGAAACTTTTTGAATTGATAAGATGATAAGATATACTAAGCGGCTTTAAAACTCGTTAGGGTTTTTGGCCTAAATCTCCCGTTCAACTTCAGGAAAGTGGTAAACAATGGTTCCGACTTCATCATTCAAACGTGGCCATAGGGACAAAGATCCACATATATCTCCAAGAATAATTTAGATAATGTCATGAAAATGTTTGAGCTAACAGATAATACTAAGCGACTTTAGGATTCATTTTGACTTTTGCTCTGACGCCTCCCGTTCGACTCCAGGAAAGTGGTAAACAATGGTTCCGACTCCATTATTCAAACATGGTAATAGGGAAAAAGATCCACGTATAATACCTGAATAATCTAGGCTGTCCAAAAACTTTTCAAGTTGACAGAAACTAATAAGTAACTTTAGAATTCGTTCGGACTTTTGGCCGGATACCTCCCGTTCGACCCCAAGAATATGTTAAACGATGCTTACGACTACATAATTTAAACTTGGGAATAGGCAACTTGATCCACAATTATTTCCATTTATAAATGAGATAATGCAATACATCGTTTGCCGATAATAGGCAAAACTAAAGTGCTTCAGAATTTGTTTAAACCTCCGGCATGGGGCCTCCCGTTTGACTTCAGTAAAGTTGCAATTATTGCATTCGATGGAATAATTCAAGCATGGACTAACTAATCTAAGCATGCTTAAACTCTTTCAATTGATTTATGCATCTAAAATATTAATTTTCAGGAGTCGTATGTAGAAATCAGAAAAAACTGAAATAAAGTGGTAGGATTAAGAATTTAAGCAGCGAAAAATAAATACCAAGGATTGGAACCGACCCAGCGACCATGCCTATGACAAGAGCAAACACCACCCGCTACGCCACGGCGCATATGCTATTACTTGTTGATATTACATACAGAATTTCAAAATATGGCTCCAGTGGGCTTCCAGGTTTGTTGTTGCCCATTTTTTGGTGGAAAAGTATCCATATATTTCTTCCGATGGTGTCATTTGTTCACAACAGCAATTAGTATTTTTATGTATCCATTTTGGCTTCATATATCAGGAGGAAACTATCTCGTAAATTACCTTAAATACTTAAGGACGGTGTCCCCTTCTTTCCTGGTAAGTTTTTGAGTAAAATTTATCCGTTAAGTTCTTATTTTGCCAAAAATTGACGCTTAATTACAATAAAACACTATATTAGTGATTAATCAGCGTACATACATAATTACTGAGCGCCAAAATACGCTGAGGAAGGTTATCCTAAAATACGAGATGAGATATAGTTCTTGTTTCGAAGAATATTTTATCTTTAATGAACACAAAATACACCTCTTAGAGCTTACCTAGTCCCTTTATAATTTATAGATCAAATTCAATTTGATGTTTAAAAGAGAATTTGTAGCATTGATCAAGGCACAACACTTTTGGTTCCTCAACGAAGAGTAACAGTGCTTCGGAACATGGAGCCCGATCCAAAATGAAGAAATCAGAGTGCATTATGGGGTCGTGTCATGACCTGGGTATAAGGACCTTGGCCGTTTCCAAACGAAGGGTCTGACACCTTGCGGCAAAAAATCAAAGCCCTAGATAGGCGCTCACGGCTGAACGAGCGGCTAGTTGTGACTTGTCTTTCAAACGTTTTTGGAGTTAGTGACGGGGATTGACATGTTTTTATTTTTCGCTACTGCTTTGGTGCAAGATACGTTTGCCTCCCCAGTCCGTTTGCCTCAAATAAGTGCCGAAGTGCACCACAGTGCCGCAAAAGAGCGTCAAGCCAATACACGTTTTACCAAAAGATGGTGGTCATTATAAGCGATAACAACCGGGATGTCTTGTTTCTCTTTCCACCGACAATTAAGTAAAATGGTCAGATAATCCTGAATATGTAGCGATGCGAGAATACCTTGGTTGTATGCTAAATAAAAATATGCGCAAAACCAAGTGAACAAGTACTTCATATTGTGGGCATTAAAAATGCTATAGTGGGTGGGGGCGGTCATATCCAAGGAACGTGAATAAGTAATAAAAGTCATAAAGGTTCAAGTATCAGACAACAACTTGTGGAAATGAGTGACTGATGTCATTATCACTAAAATACTTAGTATATGTCCTCACTATGGCCCTTATCGTCAGAGGCTCCTCCAAGTTTATTTAACCGACCTGGGTTTCGGTAAGTTATGATTTGGCACCTTGGTAATGACCAATACCTAGATCGGTAAAATCAAGTTACTCTTTAAAAAAACAAAGCATTTATGTGATATTTAAAACAATCCATAGCAGTGAACGCCCCCGCTCCTAGCACTCCCAAAGAGCGTTCCAATTCAGTGGAACGATTGTGGAGCATTTGTAGCCAAGTGTCATGGCCGAGTTGGTTCAACAAAACATGGGCGAATTAAGGGAAGAAAAATTAAATGCAACAATTAAAGCAATTATGGTGCCATTACCATATTAATGGAAGGCGATGAAGAAGAATTCTTGAACTGATTGAAGAGTTACGGGAAGAGAGATTGTCAATTTCCTGAATTGAGGGCTTCGTGAAACAGATTATGCCCACATTTTCCACTTCGGAGTTTCAAGAACATTCCAGGTTAATTTATTATGATTTTTACTCGTTTGTACGCGTGAATGCGCTCTTTGTTACATTACGCATTTCGTTTATGCAAAGCGATGAAATGAACGTAGACGTCATCCTAACATTCAATTGTTATCGCCTGTGCAATACAATGATGAAACTGTACCGCCGATCATCTAAAACTACTATGTAAGTCAAGTATGAAGTTACAAAGAAGGAAGATGACAGATATTAACAATGTAATTTAAAGACCATTTATCATTGCGTGCCGAACACCGCATTAAATTAAATTTATTCCATAAACAAATCGATTATCAATTCCACAAAGGAGACAAGCAATAGGTAATATCAGTGACGGTTAACTTCATCCCTTACCATTGACTTCTTCGTAGCCACATGGTTCTTCTGGAAGCCCACGATTACTAGAATCTTCATTCTTAAGACATATAAACAAACAACACCACAAATTAAAAAGATAACCAATGTGTTCGTGGACATTAATAAGAATAATTTGAAAATAATAATAAAGTATAGTTCTCTCGTTCACAGTGTTTTTAAGTACAACATAAAATGACCTATAAAAACCAAAGTGACAAAACTCACACAGCAAACATAATAATTTGCACCATTACTGCACATATTAATCACTATAACAAGGCACGCTGTGGAAGAGGTTAATCGATAAGAGGAAACATTGCTCATAAACACGGGCAACATTCCGCGTCATTTTAAGAGATAAGTCCGTAGTAATGATCGTAATCGGATTAAATTTGAAAATAATTTTCAAAGTACAGAGGAAATAACGAGTAAAAGGATATCTTTCATAGAACAGGCAGAAACATGCCTTGGGCCTTTAACTTCTGCATCAACTCGGTGGCGAATACCATGTCTGTAAAATGTAAAACAGAAATTACCGAACCGATTTTAAGTATGGCGGAAAATATTTTTTTAAGCCCAAGTTTAAGTTATTCAGAAATAGTTACCTTCTTTCCCCTTCCTCGTCGACCTCGACAGAATTCACTTGCACAGCTTTGCTAGTCGAGCTGTTGAAGAAGGACCATGATGCCTGTTGAAACTTCCACCTTGGAGTGATTCGCTCCAACCGAGCTCCAACAGACCCAAGTTTTCAGGGGAACGTCTGGAGGCTGGAGCAAATATAATGACGTCACTCATGACGTCATGACCTCTCCCGTAGAATTCCGCAGTGATGAACGGAACGCTCGGAAGCTCCGAAGAGTTTGGAGCGTTCACTCGAACTCTCATCTACATGGAAATGGGAAACTACATCTCTTGGGGATAAGTGCAAACATCTTTCTTTTGGACATTCTCGAGTCTCTTTAGTCTCGAGTATTCGCGTTTGCGTGTGTGGTGGATTGTGAGTGCGACATTGAACGTATTTTTTATAGTTTTTTCCCTCTACTCGTAGGGGGCCGTTCAAGTATTACATAAGACGATTTATGCCATTTTGACCTCCCCACTCCCTACTCCCTTTTTAAGACAATGTAAGATATTCCCAACCACCCCTCCCTCTCAGTTTTACGTAAGACGTTAGATATTTGTACCTACCCTTCGTAAAATGCTCGATTTCTGATGTTTCATCTTTCGATAGGAGCCATCTTACAGCTTTGAGCACTAGATATCGTGTAATTATACAGTGGAGTAACATGGAGTAACATATTCATTAACATTAAAAGCGAAACAGTACCACACCTGATGAAGTTGTGAACAATTACAGGATATTTGAAAACAAAACACAGGATTTTTGGAAACGATACAATGTTTTAAGAAGGACAAAAACCTTACGTAAATTGGTTCCAGACCCCCTTCCCCCTCCCTACATAAGACAACGTAAGATGACCCCCAAAAACGTCTTATGTAATACTTGAATGGTCCCTAATCATCCTGCTCTCCGCAAGTCTTCCTACAATGTTGCTTTATAAGTTTGAGCCAAAATTTGCACTCATAGGAAATAATTTGTTGCCATGATGGTACTTTTTACGAATTTCAGTGGAATTCGCATGGAGTGTGCCGGCTCCTGTGGGGAAAAGTGTAACTTTGACAATCTGTTTATTTCAGTTATTTGGTGCCTACGTTTGCCCACTTGATTTCTGTTACACGTTTACTTCCCTACTTTCTGTTTTGACTTTTTTTATAACTGTGTTGGTGCATAACGATTAAGTTATTCTGATTGCCTCGGTCTTAAGGTAAGTAAGCAAACTGTCAGCGTACCAAGAGGCAATCTTCCTATTGAGGCGAAGTGCGATTTTCTTGTTCCAAACCTGACTATTCGAGTAGGCATGGCACAAGCGCCTCTTTTAGGTTAGCTGCCTCACGGCTCATAGCACATTTCGGAGAGCCGCTCGTACCGTGCTCCTCCCTGCAAGACGTTTCTTGAGGGGGGGAGAGGGGGGGCGGTTGCTTTTCCAACGAACATTTTAAATGAAACATTTTCCGGATCACCATCTCCCGGTGATAATTTGGCTAGCTTTGGAAAAGACTCTGTCGCTGGGAATCGAACTCCCAACCACACAATGCACTCTTATGGACATATCACAGAGCTCGAGGTACGGCGTTTTCCTTTAACCCTGCCATTTCAGAGGGTTTGCAGTCCTATGAAGAGGAGGGCTCATCGAGGTAATCATTCAACAATTATGCCACTTGTTCGTGAATCCGGCTTTTGCGCAATTCCTGGCACAAAGGACTCCGTAGAAATCTTATGGAAAAATGGTTACATATACCCTCCGAGCTTTTCTTGAATCGGTCAGTGCAACTTATAAGAGAATTTTTTCATTGGAGGTTACAACTCAAGAGCAGTGCCTTGAGGGATATTCAGGTGTTTCAAAGGAACCATTTTCGCATATAAGACAAACTCAACAAACAAACTTTCATAAAAAGAACACATGTGTCTATGTGGTAAGCCGAGAAATGAAAACATAACCATAAAATGATCCCAGTGCCACAGTTTCGTTTGCCGAAGAATTGTGAAAATAATAGTAAAGCACAGCATGTGCGATGAAATCCAAAATGAGGTATTTGAATTGATACGAGAAAAAAGGTGAACACTTCGGATCTTACATATAAATTACCAATTATATTTTTAATACTGCTGAATATTTTGAGTATTTCTGTACAATATTAAATGGATATGAGCAGAATGAAAGCTTTTTAAATAGAATTTGAATTTCGGCTTGAATTGACAGTTCCTTTTTTCATTCATTCCGCGATGTATGTTTTAAGAAAACAACAATATTTCGCTGGTCTTCCTGCCAGCTTCATCAGATTAACTGAACTGACTTCTTAGTTTGGCTCGTCTTTATATATATGATTCTGGACTCCCATTGATGCCGGAATTTAAATTTGAAAAAATTCGTTTTAGACTGAAATATTGTTGATTTGTTAAATTGTTGTGATTCGAAATATTGTAGTTTTCTTAAAACATACATCGCGGAATGAATCCCGAAAAAAGGAACAGTCAACACTGCATCCGCGGAATCCTACGAGATAATTTTGGCTTGAATTATTTAAGCTTATTTCGTAAAAGTGAGATAATTCCATTTATAAAAATAAAAATCAATTATGCACGCCTTAAATGATTAGCTTTAAGTAAAAGAAAGACAAACATGCGTAGTGTTTATTTTTGCGTAAATTATTTATCTGCACGCGTGCATCAGTGAATTATAAAATGTTATTGAGAAACTTCATCATTTTGCTGACTGTCGTTATGGAAGACTAGTACACTTGAGTAAGTGTGGACTAGTACACAAGTACACAGAGTATTTGTGTGACGATATGAGCAGATAAAAGGATATGAGCAGAGTGAAAACTTTTCAAATAGAACTTGAATTTTTCCTTGACTTATTTAGGCTTATCTCGTAAATGTAAGATAATTTCATTTATAAAAATATGAAACAATTAAGCACACCTTAAATAAATAGCTCACAGTAAAAGATAGTCAAACAAACATAATATTTATTTTTGTGTAAATTATTTATCTGAAGGCGGGCATCAGTAGATTCAAAAATGCTATTGAGACACTTCACCATTTTACTGAATGTCGTCATGGAAGCCTAGTAAACTTAGTCCCAAAAGAATATCTTTTCGTTTAATTAGCGCGTTCTCGTTTTTTAAATTTTGGTGCTCAGTGCAAAATGATTAGTAAGTCGGATTCGAGCGTAATTAAAGCTAATAAACTCCAAGGGAAAACTTCATACTGAGCACTATAATTTCGGCTATTCATCATTAATATTTTAAATTACGAATTGAAATTACCGATGCTAAAGGATGATTGAAGGCTTTAAATTTCAATTTGAAAGAAATGTCAAAATGTCTCGTCTGCGCGTGGCTAGTGGTAAGTATACGGCCCGCGAAGGTACAACCCTCTTCAATGAATCCTGCCACCTCGGAGGAGAAAAATTTCAAAGTTCCGATTTGACGTCGATGTGACGACGCCGAAACACGCCCCCTTGCGCGGGAAAGCAATTAACACACGGAACGGAAGAGGAATCTTCTTCGAAGCTCACTTGGCAAGAGGTAATATCCGTCAACGAAAAACTTTATCCGGCGAAGGGATTGTATCTGGGAGGAATGGGGTGGGTTGGGTCCGATGTGTCGATCCGGTCCAGTCTATACCCGCACAAGGGCGGGGAAACAAAAAGATAAGTAAGATCGGTCGGCAATCGAAGTTGCAAAATCGTCCTTGATTTCCGACGCTAAAAGAATAAAAAGGATAGGACGCAAATATCCATTTCAAGTCTCGATCAGCGCTCAGGAAAATTCAGTTGACAGTGATGGTTCTTCCTCCTTTTATGTCATGAGAAGGCTATTATCGTCGCTGAGGTCGAATCAAGTAGAATCGAGTATAAACGTTATTCTTTTATTTTCACATTTTTGGGGGCAACAAGCCCTTACCTTAAAAACCTTGGTAATTCCTTTATCTAGGCAATTATCGCGAATTGCCGTCGCTCAGGGAAGTTGAATCGCGTCGATTCGATATCAAAATCATTTAATTACTCTTAAAGAGTTTCGATAACTACAAGCCCTTCCCTAATAAATTCTAATAGTTCACTAATTTTATAAACGCCTAGAAGCCATCAATTACCAATTTTTTATTCGTGTTTCAATGACTTATATATTTTATGTCAGTAAATTGGAATAAACTAACGGAGATATTAGAGAAAATGGGAATAGATTGGCGAGACAGGAGACTAATTCGAAACTTATATATGACGCAAAGGGCGCAGGTGAGAGTGGATCATGGTGAATCAGGGTGGGCAACTCTAGGTCGCGGGGTAAGGCAAGGGTGTCCGTTATCGCCACTGCTTTTCGACATTTATGCTAAGGAAATGGTAAGACAGGCATGGGAAGAAACTGAGGTTGGAGTCAAAGTGGGAGGGGATCTTATAAAATCGGTTAGATTCGCGGACGATCAGGCATTGGTTAGTGGATCTTTGAAGAGACTACAAGCTTTGGTAGATGCTTTAGATATGCAGTACGGGATTTTCGGAATGAAGGTAAATCATAAGAAAACAAAAGTAATGAGATTCTGTAGGACGAAGAAAGCGAAGCTTGTGATTAAAGTTGGAGCACACAAACTAGAGCAAGTAGAGCAGTTTAATTACTTAGGTAGCACGCTAGAGGAAAGTGGGCATAGTAGTAAAGCCATGTGGAAGAGAATAGCGCAAGCTAAGGAGGCGTTTAGTAGTAGAAGAGAGCTGAAGACGGGGACACTGGGTAAGGATGTGAAGTAGAGGCTGGTGAAGAGTTTGATATGGAGCGTTGCGTTGTATGGGGCAGAAACGTGGACGCTGTGAAAGGAGGACGAGAATAGGCTGCAGGCATTTGAGATGTGGGTGTGGAGAAGAATGGAGAAGGTTAGATGGACGGAAAGGAAGACTAATGAGGAAGTGCTGGAGATGGTGGGCGAGGAAAGGAATCTTTTGAATAAAATCCGGGAAAGGCAGGGTAGATGGCTGAAGGATGTATTAAAGGGTGATGGGTTGCTGAAGAGTGTGATAGAGGGAAGGATGTTGGGCAAGCGGGGTAGGGGAAGAAATAGAATAAGTTTCATGGACGGGATGAAGAAGGGCAGGTCTTATGCAGAGGCGAAAAAGGATATATTAGAGGGAGATAGGACCCGGAAAGTGTAAAAGACCAGGAGCGGATTCTCTGAAATTCAACAAAACCTACCTTCACGGGTAGAATACCTAATAATAATAATCATTCATGCCCTAATCAGCCATTTATTTTAGTCTTGCCGAGTCTTCTGAATTACTTTGCGCCTGCTTATGCGCTTTGAACAGGAAATTGAGAGGGTATTGTTTATATCATCAGTATTTATTCCCCCTGCTGAAATTTAACGGGTACTCACCGCTCGTTTAATACAAGATGAATACACACGACTATCCCATGGATGGTGAAAAACAGTCGCAGGTTAAAATCGCATATTCAACAACTTAAGAACTGTAAAAGTTATAAACACCGAAAAACGAAAGAAAGCCTCTTCACCACCTTCGCTCGTCTTTCCAGCAAGGCCTACGGAAGACTTGGAAGTGAAGGGGAACAGCAATATTGTTTTCAGAGTGGAGTGGGAAAGAAAGAAGGAAGAAGTGAAATGAGAGCTCACTCTGTAAATTCCACGCTATTTTATTTTCACCGTCCATGGTTTCACAATATCGGTCATTATCAAGGTACAATCTCAATTTTTTGCTGTCTATATGTACCAAACTGAGGGTGGGTGGGGGAGACGAGAGATAGAGGGTGGACAAAAAATGGGGGAGGAGAAGAAATGGTTGGTTGGAAGGGGAATGTTGATATTTCGAGGTAAAATGACGTCAATGGGGAGATGTAAGGGATTAACACACAATGGCCAGGTTGCATAAACTAAAACATAACTAAACGTATTTCGAAAACTAAAACGAACATCAAATGTTTATTGACATTAATGGCGAATGCACGTCAAAAGTGAGGTCGCTTTCAAGATTTGAACTATTTTAACAGCATTTACAATTTCATATTGCTCAAGAAAATCTATTTTTTACCCTTATCCTGAGTATGTAAAATGTCGGGTTTAAAATCACTTGAATAATTACACCAATAAATGTTTTGCAAACATGAAAGAAACGTCACCCCTTAAAAACATCGACTCTGCTCCTAAATTCTAATTGCAAGTTTCCGCCGTGTTTGGCCAATGTACCTAGCATTACATGAATCAGTTTAGACCATAAACACCACATTTACCAGAAATTTCAAATTTATCTTTAGTATTAAATAGAATTTTTCCTATTGTTATGGGATAATAAAAAGACCTATTTGTGTCAATAAGCTTTTAATGTTCGTTTTAGTTATCGTCATAAACTATCGCCATAAACCTGTGCATGGTGAGGTTATCCCATACATCTCCCCATTGTCGTCATTTTATTTGAAATATCAACATTCCCCTTTCAACCAACCTTTTCTTCCCCTCTCCCATTTTTTCCCAACCCTCTCTCCCTCGATTCCCCCAACCACCCTCAGTTTGGTATATATGGACAGCTAAAAATTGAGATTGTACCTTGAAAATGAAAGTTATTGTCGAAACCATATTCGGTGAAAATAATATAGTGTGGTAACTTAAATAAAACTTTGTATACTCCACTATAGGTTTAATAACACAACCCGGGTTTCGACACTTCGTGTCATTTTCAGGTGACTTCGTGTCTTTTTCCTTTGTGAATATAGTGTGGAATGTACAAAGTGAGTTCTCATTTCATGCATCGCTTTTCCAAAAAGTTAATCCTGAAACTTTAACTTCTACGGAAGAAGTGGTCGGTATGGCCCTCTTTTTGAGGGTAGGGGTCCCACAGTGGGACCGAAGGCGGGTGTCTTCAGCTTACCCCTCAGCCTACCGGCATGGAAGATTCAGATGAGCTAAGAAGGACAAATATGTTATACATCTTTCTTTAAGTTTTTTGTCATTAGTCGTTCGTTCCTAAGATTGGTTGACTCTAGCCCTACACCATTCCCAACCTAATGCTTGTTCCTTTGCCCTCTGGTATCTTTTCCTATGTACTTTCCTCTTTATTAGGTCCATGAAGTTATTCCTAGACTTTGCACTGGGGACTTTTCCCTCTATTTTACCTTCAATTATGCTCTTCACAAACCCATTGTCCAATCCATGCGGTTATTCTTTTCTCTATGGCTTTCCATTTGGTCCTTTCCTCGGTGTAAATATTAAGCAAATATATATGAATCATTATTTTGCTATTCTGGATTACAGGTTGACGAGTAATTATTTCAATTCTTTCTCAACAGCCAACGAGAACTGATGAATACCCTAAGAGTTACAGAATGAAAGATATTGCGCATGAGAATCCATGAGGCTCACTCATCCCCGTCGCTCTTTCAGTCCAGGTCTTTAGCTCTTGGAAACATTCTATTCAATTGTTCACTTGTACACATTTTAAACTCAAGCAATATTTTACAGCCACAAACCCTTGTCTCCTTCCGTAATTTAATTTTTCATCTCTCTTCATCCGATTCAAAAAATCCCAATGTATTTTCTCTCCCTTTCCCACCTACCTGACATTCTTTCATCCCATAAGGATCTAAGCATCCCCTCGCTCCTTGTTATTTCTTCCAATCACCCACTCTGCCTCTTCCTCATCTTCTCCATCGCTCTCATCCCTCGCCATACCGAGCACTATCAAAATTGACTTCCTTTACATACAGTGCAACTTCTAAATTCTCTGCAATTCCTCCATGGAGTTTCTGGCTACCACGAGCAGCGATCTGATTTCACTCCTTCAGAATGAATTGGTATCTCGTAGTAAGCATTATCCTTCCAGCGGGCGCTTGGGCCGAAGTTTGTCCACATTTTAATAATAAAACTCGCACCCCATCATTATAGGTGAGCGAAGCCCAATAAGACTCTACATATTCTTTAAGTACCTTCATAGACGAGGTAGCCTTGTAATCGAGTAGCGGCATCGTATACGGTGAACGCTAGTCAGTATCAAACTCGACTATTCCGAGAAAACGCTTTCGGACGAACTAACTCCCGCCGCGCACCCGGCCAATAAATTAGATTCACTCGGTGCCTGTTCTGAAAACGTAATCATGAATTCATTGTTTTCCTTCCAAATCATTATAGGTCCTTCAATGCTAAGATTGGTTGACTACAACCCTCCACCCTTCCCAATCTACTATTGGGTCCCCCACATTCTGGTATCTCTTCCTATGTTCTTTACTTTTTATTTGGGTCATGAACTATTTCCTGGGTCTTCCTCTGGGGACTTTTCCCTCTATTTTACTTTCAATTATGTTCTTCACAAACCCATTCTGTCTCAAGAGTATGTCCAATCCCTCTGGTTCACCTTTTCCGTATAGTGTTTCATATGGTCCTGGCCTCTTCTACTTTTCTGTCAACCTCATAATTTCTTATTTTGTCCGCTCCTTTTATCTTCAGCATCTTCCTCCAGCACCAGGTTTCGAAGGCTGTTAGTCTGTACTGGTCTAACTTGCCAATGGTACATGCTTCCGATCCATATAGTGCTAAGCTCCACACAAATGTTTCCACATACTGTTTCTCGGTTTGTTGTTCTATCTTCTTCGAGCATAGCAGTTGTCTTTCATCCATGAACGCCTAATTAGCTTGGGCTATTCTCCGCTTGGTGTCCATTGTACTTTTTCAATCTCACGTGATGGTGCTTCCAAGATAGGTAAAGGAATCCACTTACTTTAATTTCTCTCCCATTAGACTGACTTTAACATTCAGCTTATCTCTTCTGCAGACTAGGATTTTAATCTTCACCTTATTTATTTTCATACTGTGTTCTTGGTGAGCATGATCCATTGCGATAGTGACCTTCGATCGTGATTTCCTACTGTGACTGCGATATCGTCTGTTAAGTTGGTCACGTTTATTTCTTCTCCGTTAATCGAAATTCCGTTCTGTCAATTTTTTTGTAATTCTCTCATTGCCTTCATCAAGTACATGATGAACAGTGTTGGTCAGAGATTGCATACTTGTATATCTTACTTGTATTTGATTTATCCTGGGTTGGATGGGACCGAACCGTCCCCTCTCCCCCAATCCACTTAACATACACAAATACCCATGTCCTGGGCAGATAATATTCTACCCAGGCGGGACTCGAACCCGCGACCCTCGGGATAGCAGGTGAGGACTTTACCCCGCCGCCACCGGGGCCGACTTGTCTCACTCCTTTGCTAATTTTAGCCTCCATCTGACTTCTCTCTCTCTCTCATTCGCATTGTGACGACTTGTTTCCTGTAGGTCCTCTCTTCCATAACTACTCCAAGGACTTTCCAATTCGCTCGTACACTTCTTCAATTTAATCTTACGCGTGACTAGATGTCGGCATGTAGACCTGCATTATCGCGGTGTCCGTAGACTCTTCTTTCAGCTTCACCATTAGAATCCTCTCGCTAGACTGCCAAACTAGCTTTACTCATATGTGCCATTCTTTCACATACTCTCTGTTATTTCATTTGATCTCATTCATATTTCAAATATTTAGGCATTTATTTATTCATATATAAAGACTACTTTTTCTCTCTCTGCTTATCTATTTGTCATTCATTTTACAAATGACAATGATCCATTTTTTCTGCAAGATAACTTTGGTTTGCTACGTATCCATTTTTAGGAATTAGGGAAACAGGATTCTAAAATATCAGGAAAGGTGCGCAATCATATAGATCGACGGTGACGAGTATAACGATACGCACCTATGTTTCAAATGGGGGCCACGAGGAGCACATGTATTACTCAGACTTATTCGTCTGCATTTTATTCTTTTGTGGTGGCCTCTCCTTTGGCTTTAATAACAAATAATAAAGAAATGAGCTCTTACGGCTTGAATAATATAATAAGAGTGAAACTCCAAAAGCCGTAAACAAAAACCTTTCAGGGATTGAAATTGGCGGAAAAGGGTTAGTCAATGAGCAATTTTGGGTGTAAATAACCCGCTCCTGGGATTCACTACACAAGTATGACACACACTCATACAATACCTACACGGTACTCACTCACTCTATCGGATAGAGTTTTTATGACGTGGAGCCAACCTAGTTTAAGAGATTTTCTAGTTGGAAACACTCAAGTAAGTGGTTTACGGACTTCTAACACCAGGGACCGACTAAACTTAGTTGCGCACGGGTAGACCAGCTTACTAACTCCGTGAAGGACTCACACAAAATCACTCAAATAGAAATAATGGCTCATGCCACAAGCCAAGGTAGTGGTTAGAGCGATAAACGGGGTTGTACCCTTGTCAAGAAATCGCTCAACAGGCAAAAACCACATTTACACAATACCTAATCAACACTCACTCACTCCACCGGCTAGTATTTCAACATAGATCGATCACATGATGGCACGAATATCACCTGCAAAATCACTAACATTTTTACAAATGTAGCATACAACTGAAATTCTACTGAAGTAAAATGGAAATGAAAAATTTATTACAAATTTTTTGTGAGAATAAAAGATTATCATTTGCGACCCCTGAGTATAGTCTAAGAGCCTTAATAGTGGAAAATTAAACTAACTTTGTTCTGTGAGGATTTATTGTTACGACCTGGGTTTCGATACTTTACTGATTTCGATACGATACTGAGCGTCGAAACTCGGGTCGTGGCAATAAATTCCCACAAGTGGAGTAAACAACGTTATTTTATTTTTCCGTGATTGATAACTTCCGCAAATTCAAGCCAATAAACGTTTCCTTTGATCAATAATGGCATGGTAGTACGAATACAAGAAAGTTCGTTCCCGTGACCAAAATGAGACCATTCTGCGCAAGACATCACGTGGATTTCAGAAGCAGAAAACAAGTAGATAAATGTATGGATCTGTCCGAGAAAAGCTGTCGCGAATATTTCAATTTTCGGGGACACAAGTCAATAGCATTAGCGCAAAATCATTCGTTAATGCAAGTATGCGATTTTGGGTCTAAGATGTAGGTAAAATACTCTATTTAATCAGGATCAAGCACCTCAGTAACACTGAAAGTTCCAGGTTAGCTCCCGCATGTAAACCACGTGACGTGGTAGATTGCGACCGGAGCAATATATCGGATAGGCGATGATGCGCAAAGACCGACCTTTATTCGTAATACGATGATTAATGGTGTCTGCCAGTGTGCTAAACTCGCCATTATTTATCGTAAAGGAGGAAATAAATCTAGGGTGGACAAAATTCCGCTGCGCGCCCGTTCAAAAGAGTCCAGAAAGAACGTCCATTGGAAGATTTATTTATAGTGGTAGTAACGCGAATAGGTAGTAGGTTCTTTCAACAACGTAGCCCTCTCTTAGTTACTGGTTTGACCGCGCAGTCCTGACCACTTTTTGGCCTGCGCTTAGCGGCCGGGGGAACGTGTGACGATCTGATTAGAACTGGGATATTCGCCGCATGAATCGAGTGAAATTCACCTCGTGCCAAATTCCCTAGTGGTGGCTTACACGGAAGTTCGTAGATGTAGACATTGCTTGATTCCGTATATCCCATACGGAGGAGAAAAACGAGATAAGTTTTTTTTACATATTCATCCGAATGTAACAAAGAAAATTGCAGATATTACAGGCTTTCAGGGAAAAAACGAGATTAGTCTCATGGCTGCGACCCCATATCATGTCTAAGCCGTTATATCTACTTCCAATAATAAATCTACTTCCAATGGCAGTTTAAATGGAAAACGAAGTTAATTCTTACTTGAAGCATGTTAAAAAATTCATTTCAAAAATTTGAACATCATAATATTGAAATATTGTTTGTAACTGTCCATGAAATTGTTTGTTTGAAAGGAAACAGTATCTATCATTTAAAACTGAATAATTTTGTTATATTCCTTAGCACAAAATTCTTGGATACCCAAATACATGTTTATAAACTTTGGAATAACCTAAAGATTGCCAATTTTGTTAAATTGGAATGTTCTTGTATTTCAGAAAGGAAAATAAAATATTCTATATATATTTATATCCCACCCTTGAAACGATTCAACCACAAACTGATGCAACTACACTACGTTTTACAATGATTACACCGTAATGAATCCCGAGTCAAGCTTGGCCTCGCTGATATCCTGATGTGTGGTGTTCCATTTAGTCTTAACATCGGTCGAGTAACACCTTGCATGTTTTAGCGTAATTTTACTTCACATCTTTCACATCCTGAATGTCAATACATTGAATACGCTCGTCGACAATTCCAAAGAGTCGAGTTGACCTGATTTTTGTCATTAGTGTTTGAAACTAACGTTGCGTAATACCATCTCAAAATGGGTGCCTTCGCCCTCTTGAGGAGCGGTAATTTAATCTAGGGGGCGAAAGGAAACAAGGGGACAGCGGGGACTGGGGGGGGGGGGTGCTGGAAGTAGGGTACTAACCTAATGGTACCATATGCATGCATGCCCAGGGATGGATGAATACGTATTTGTCTATTGGCTTTGAAATAAATAGTTTATCATACTTATTTTTACTATTTTATTTAGGATCTTGATTTGGCCATGCAGTCCTTGGTGTTTAAAGCTTACTGTTGGGTTGCGTTGAAAATATCATGGTGGAATGATGGGTCGATCAAGTTTGGGAAACACTACGTCATACTAGTTCAATGAGAGTAGCTGTTTTTGTCTTTTTCTTTATACATTGTATGCTATTTGCTCTATTTATTTTTTGATTTGAGCAAAATAATATGTTAATTTGTTTCTTACCTCGCTTCTATATTATTATATTTTTTTATCGTATTCTTGCTCTAAGGGAGCTGTCCCAGAGTAAAATAAGGGGATCGGGTTGGTGTGGTGGTTAGAGTACTCGCCTACCACAGGGGCGGCCAGGGTTCAAATCCCTGCAGTGGCGGATGTTTTTCAGAGGAATCCGATCCCTACTTGAATGTGTTGTGGAGGGCACTTCAAGTGGAGTACTCTGTCTGTCGGATGAGACGTTAAGCCGTGGTCCCCTTGGCGCCTTTCGTTTAGAGCAGGCTAATGCCGACGCCGGGTTTCTATCCACCCATCCTCCCTTACCTATCCCCTATGGCGCAAATGACCTTAGCCGTCGGTTGCCTCCCCAAATATCCAGTCCAATAATTCTAAAATAAATGATTATTCTGTTCTACCATGGCGTAAGCGTTGACTATGGAGCTCACCGGATATCCTAAAGCTGTTTTAAGGTTGATTTCAACAGATTCAGGCGAGATATCGTGGAAGTTCGTCATATTATAACAGAAACAACAGTTGCACTTTTCCACAGGATATTTCAATGAGTACGACGCGTTTCAGCTCACAGAGCCATCATCAGGCACAAGATATCAAGAACAATACAGGTGGGTCTTGTACCTGATCATGGCTCTGTGAGCTGAAACGCGTCGTACTCATTAAAATATCCTGTGGAAAAGTGCAGTTGTTGTTTCTGTTATAACTTTTTTATGGTTTGGAGGCAGTCCCAGAGGAAAATGGCGGACGGAGAGGAAAGATATTAGGTGAAAGGAGGATTTTTACCGAGGAAATGAATTTTTCGCGTCAGCAGCGATACACATCGCTTTTATCGCTTCGACGGAACCATCGAGGTATCAGCGACTTAGATTTCGTGAAGTCTTCTCCGTGCTACACTCATGCTTTTAATAAGGCTGATTTGAAAGGAGTTACCACTCCTCTTCTGCGATAAGATTGGCCCCGGAGGCGACGGGGTAAAATCCTCGCCTGAGAAACTGAGGGTCGCGGGTTCGAATCCCACCTGAGTGGAATCATCTCCACTCAGGGGATGAGTGGTAGTTTACGTCTGTCATTGTTGTTATTCACCCGACATAAGTTGGCCGAATGCGCTAGTAAATATAAAATAAAAATAAAATTAGCTCAAGTAAAAATTTGTCAATTTATTCACGCGTCAATCGCCAGCGGGGTTATGGAGGGTTCATGAAGGGAAAGAAAACTTAAGTTTTAAGGTTTTCAATGTTTAAGGGTTTGATGGCGGTCGAACATCTACTATTTTACGTAACACACCTCCAGCAATCGCGCTGCACTCAATGACAGCTCTCCTCCGCACATTCTCTCAACGTGCGTCCTTGTGTTTGACGTGTCCTTTCGTGACCCTTGTCCTCTCCCCTCATTGGCCCCTTCAAACCAGGGCCCTCTACATCCCATGGGTCTCCCGCTCTTCAATCATCTCATGTGAGAAATCCCTAATCCTGCCTTGAATGTAAAAGGGTCGTACTTAGCGAGCCCAAGGGAGTCCGTCCCTTGGTCCCTCCAAATCATGTCTCCTTCCTCCCATTCCAATATCCATCCCTCATCTGAATTATTCAACGCAGGATTCGAGTGACGCGTGTTAATGGCTGGAGTCATTCCGAGGGCAAGCCAAGCTGAGAGACTACAACTCTTTACAGTATGTGTCAGAATAAATCAGTCTCTTACAAGCAGATAGATCAAAATTGATTTCGTCGACTGGCTACGAGGGATGAATGTGGAATAATTGAAGCGGGGAATGCATAGGATGGAAGTCTTTTACTCTCACCAGATTTCATCAATCTCGCTTTCCAACGTATGAAAACAATAAAATTGTCAAAAGAAGTGGTCACCATATCCCGAGAATTTCACTGTATTATAATAAATCTTAAAGTAATTGGTTTACACGCGAGTGAGTGGACTCGTAATAGAGTGAAACAAAATATTTAAACCGCAAGATGTGTTGATGCTACCGCAAGAGGCCAGTAACAAAGAGGCAAACTTCAATTGGAAAAGTGCTATGCGCCAAGTATCGCTTATGATCAAGGAGGCAAATTGCGTGAAATCGACGGGTCAAAGTTCGAGGTCCGGTCAAGGAAAGAATCTGTGGGATCAGGCACTTACGATTGTAGAGGAAGAGAATTCGGAATCTGATAAATATTCTGGGTATACTCATTATAAATATTAAATAATAAATTATGTAATTCTTGCGTAGTACAAGGATGACAGTATTGGCAATAATATGTTGCAAATTGCTTTATCTACTCAATATATTCTGGAACAATGCATTAAAAACCTTCCCTGGAATGCAATCATGACGCAATGGAAGGGATTGCGCGTTCCATTGATTCCTTGTTCTGGATTAGTGGCAACAAAGACTATTGCTCCTGTTTGAAAAAAATATAGTGTGTAATCAGGGTATTTTTGCTTGTATTGATGATTTTAAAAAGGCGTTTAAATGAGTTGAAGGGGGGAAAATAATGTAAATTCTTGGGAAATGGGAATAGATTGGCGAGAGTGAAGAGACATCTTCTGAAGCTTACAATTGTCCCAGGGGCACATGTGTGGGTGAATGGTGGAGAACCAGTTGGTGGACGTGAGGTGAATCAGGGTTGCTCGTTGCTTCTTATCCCATTTAACATTTATGTCGAGGAAACGGAAGGAGAGGCATGGGAAGAGTTCCAAGTGGAAGTCAAAAGTGGAGGCCGCTGATAAAGTTGGAAGGATTTTCGGGCGAACAAGCGGTGGTTAGTAGATTATCAAAGGTATAGTTACCTTTAGTAGATGCATTATAATGTCAGTTCCATAAATACGGAACTAGGAGAAATCGCAAGGAAACAAATGATATTCCGTGGGATAAAGAAAGCAAGGCTGGTCACATGAGTAGGAGGACCAAAGCTGGCGTGAGTAGAGCAATTTAGTTACTTGGGTAGAGCGATAAAAGAAAATAAGTATAGAAATAATGGTATAAAGAGAGAATTTCGCTAGCAAAATAAGAGTTTGGTAAAAGAAGAAAGAAAATGATGGGAACAGGATATGGACATGACAAAGAGACTGGTGAAGAGTTTCATAGGGAGTGTAGCATTGTATGGGACAGAAATGTGGACTCGTAGAAAGGAGGACAATAACAGGCTGCAGACTTTCAAGATGTGGGTTGGAAGATGACGGAGAAGGATGCGATGGACAGAAAAGAAGATATACGTGAAAGTGCTAATCATGGTTGATGTGGGAAGAAAACGTCTCATGCAGATTAGGAGGAGGTAAAGCAGATGATTGGAAAAGGAAATGAGGGGTGAGGGTTTGCTTAGGGCCATGATAGAGGGAAGGATGTTGGGCAAGGGGGGAAGGGGAAGAAAGAGGATAGGTAGGTTTTCTGGACGGGATAGAGATGGTAGAACTTAAACTTAGATAATGATAGGCGCAATATAGGTTAAAAGGGTTCTTCATCAGTAACTATTCAGAAATTTTTTAATGTATTTCATTTAATCATCTCTTATCGTACAATTTACTGTAGATGGTAATTTAACTTACCATAGTTAATACTATTTACCGTCTTTAGTAATTTAACTTACCGCATATTACTAAATTAAAACAATAATACATAAAGCGCATGCTCAAAGTGTCTATTGCAAACAATAAGTATGGAAACGCGTCGTGCTGGAGTAATGAAGTTAATTTGCTAGCTCCAGTCTTTAATGTGCAATCATCGAATCCGCAAGGAATGGAGTTTGATCGTAAACCATGGAGGACACGCCTAAGGTGGCGTTATACTTGGACGTAGAGCCTTATGCAAGATGCAACTAAAGTGAGCATTATTTAACGTGCATTGTTACTCGCAAGACATGGCACTGCCTTCACTTTATTTTCTATTTTCCCACAAAATTAAGAATGAACAAAGCAAGGGAAGTAAACAATGAATGCAGCACTTAAACAGTTATTCGAAATGGCAATCAGTAGGTTGTAGCACCAATTTCCTCAATTTTTACCGGAATCTGTGGAGTTTTTATTCTGTTATGAACCGTATCTATTAAGTTTTCGAATTATTTTATTTCTTATTCGCCGAGAAAAGGGGTGGATAAAATAGAGCACAGGAGGGGTAGTGAGGGGAAGGACTCACATGTAGGCTCCTTATTTTTCGATAGCAATGCGTTCTCGAGTTATCCGAGTAATTTCCGTTACTCGAGTAATCCTTCATGACTTACAACTTGACAGGGGTGTAATAAAAAGAGGATAGAAGAAAGGGAAGTCTTACTGGGGACGTTTCGGGCTCTTAGACCTTCTTCAGCCGTAGAAACTTGGCTGTAGAAGTATAGGGAGTCTACGTGTGAGTGGTTTTTCTCCTGTGTCACTTAGTTTTTTGTTTTCCTTCCTTTGGCATGTATATATATGGAGGATTATACATATATAGCATTGGGTACTCCTCTGGCAAATAATCTTTGTTTACACTCGTAATTCCCACTCGAATCGAGTGATCGTTATTTCACCGAACATTTTTGAATGCTAACATTGTTACGTTGATCCAGAATTTCATTTGCAAGCAATACACCAGGGTTGTTTTATTTCACAGATGTTCGAACTGAGATCAATGGTGGACCGATAACTAGCCCAATCGACGACGACTGCCATCGATGTCTGTGTTTGTGTCTAGCCACTTGCTAGCATCAAAGAGGCTGCTGTTTTAGCAATGTAAATTTTCATGCTAATTTTTACATTTTTGCTGTGGTAGGAGGTTTCTTTAGATGCGGCGGATTTGTAATCGTCACACTCAATTCTCGCTCAATTAGTTCAAAGTTTTCAGGCTTAGCAGTGAAGAAATTAATTTTTGAAGTAAGAAATTAAGCGAGAAAAATGTTGTATCTTCCCACTGCTTTTTTATCATAGCAGGTACAAGGCACAGATATTCCTTCATTCATTACTCTCGTTTTTCCACCTATTGCCAAGAACAAATAGACATAAATAAATAGAAATTTTCCCCTATAGATGACGCCTTTGCGTGAAGACTACTGTTCCCGGAACCTGCTATAACTTTAAATCAGTGAAAAGACACGCCTTTTCTCTCTCGCTTAGTTCAACGTTTACATCACTTATCCACATCACCATCTTTGGCAGTAGGGCTGAATTCCATGCACAGTTACAACGGTACTCTGCTAGTAGACAAAAATGTGGAAGTTCTGCCTTACGAAGGCTTCCACAGAAGTCTGCTACCATGTGTAAAGGCAACTTTACACATGATGGTTACTTTCATGACAATAATCTTGCAAGTCACTCGCAAGTGACATTTCGATATGTAAGCACGGACTTCCACGGCGGTTTTGGGGGTCAATAGCGGTAGTAACTGGCCGAGGTTTGCATTTGCAAGGATAATAGAATGGCTTCTGTTTCACCTGCAAATAGCATTTTGATTCTGTGATTAAAATCGCACCGCACCCGATGAAATCTTGTTCAAATGATAGCAAGCGGTAATAAAAAACGTAAGCAGCGAATAAATTATTAGGAGGATGACCTATTGTTAGATTTGTCATTATTTATTCGTACTTGAAGATATCGAAATAATACTAAAACAAATGTTTTGACCGCTAAAGAACGCAAATGTAAGCTTTGCGACTTTTCCAGCTTTGAATAATAAGAATTTCAGCAATTCTCATGCTTGATACGCTATAATAATGCATAATAAATGCAAATTTATGAAATCCATAAATGCCTATGGTACTTAAACAGAGCGATGTCCTAACGAAATTATAGCACAACTAATGCGATTTTCCCAATTGTTATATTCATTGTTTACTTCCATCAATAATTTCTTTGGGACCGGACGGAAGTAATGTGTAAGCAGGAGGATGCCCAGCAAGTAGCGATGCAATTCGAGGAAAACGAGCCGCCTTTAATTTTGTAATTATGGAATACAAATCGAACGGAGTTTATCAATGAACACCAGATATCTCGTCAGCACGGTGAAGAGGAACGGTTCGGATCTGCCGATATCCTCTAGCATGCCGCAGTCACTCACGAATATCCCAGTTCGTTTCGGCAAACCCTCAACCCTTTACCCTTAACCATCATTCTTCTCCCCCAACCTCCACCTTCACCGCCCCCGCTGCCCCTCCTGGCGTGGCGGCGGCTGCGTAGAGGCCTGCCCCGACCCCTTCCCAACAACCCCTGCCCCCCCTTAAAGGAGAAGTGGGAGGGAGACTCGTCTCCATCAGGGGAAACACTCCCTCTCCATCCCTCCCATCTAATTCCCCTTCCTCCCGGAACAAACGGGTTCTGGTGGTGCATGGGGAAAACCCGTTTCTCTCCCCCACTCTTCACATACATCCACAACCAACCACGAACCCTTGCGCCTCCGCTCCCTCCGCCCGCTCAAAGCCGCCGCGTCATCGGGAAGAGAGAGAGAGAGAGAGAGAGACAAGTGAAGAACGCCCCTGCGCAACGGCGTCGTCAGTCGAGCACGTGCGCGCCGCCGAGCGAGGCAGACTAAGCGTGCCGGCCTCTCTTTGGCGAACGCACAAGCAAACAAGACTGGTCATCTTTCCCCAGGGTGGAGATCTCAGGAGGACTGGGGAGACAGAGAGAGGCATCTTTTTTTGGGCTGAGACGAGGTGGGGAGAATAAAAGTGACTAAGTCATCGGTTGAAGTGGATAGGAGATCCCCGTTTCCGGAATCCATCATCCGAGGAACATCATCGGGTTTCCCCAAATATTTCTCAGTCAAGGGGAGGTACAGCTCGGCTCATCAGCACTTCTCTCGTTCACCTCCTATACCTTGCGCAGGGCACGCCCAAACGACATCAGGAGGGGTCGCGAACTCGAACTTAGAGGGCGTTGGCACCCGTTTCACAGGGGGTCGCGAGCGTCTCTCCAGCAAAGGGGGGTCCCAAGCAATCTACCTCAAGCTTCGCACATAATTCAAGCTCTTTCCTCAGTCGGTTTAAGTGTGATCCCTCGGTTCACTCGGCAGGACCGATAGTTAGCGACGCCACGTGGACGAAACGGTCAAGGTAGAAAGTACGAGATATCGAGATTAGATCGAGACAAAAGAAAGTACGAACAATAGGACGCTACGTCACAGGCGACGACTTCGACAGAATTGTTGGTGGCACTGGACGCAGACGGCTGTGCGTGTGTAATTCTGGTATCGCAGGGATACCACGTGGTCCAGCGTCTACAGACTGAATTGCCGAGCGGCTGAGTCGGGTAACGACTGGTCCCCAGGGCGATTCTGGTTGAGTTAATCACGACCTATCGGGTGACCAATTCAATTCGAGTGTAGAATTGTTGCGAAAGTGGTCAGCTCGCTTGGCAGGGTTCCTCGGCTTCGTTTCCGGTTCTTCAGAAAGGTAAAAGTGCAATCGGGAGGAGTGACCTTCCGTCCTGATCGATTACCGTGTACCTCACTCGTCCGGTGGCCAACCCCATCGTTTTGACCCCCGCTGACCCATCAGCCCCGGCTGCCGAAACGGATATTTGTGCGTCGCGGAGTCAACAAGTGGAGACAGGAGCGCGCACGTTCACACGCGAAGGAGGGATATCTGTTTCAACTCAAGAGGCCGGGTGACCACGTGGTCGCCTCCTTATTAGTTCCGCGTCCCGCCGCGGGGTGGGGCTGTCTTCCTCGCACGCCCGCGCGGCGCCTTTGATGTCCGGTCGTGGACGAAGAGGAGAAGACAAGTGAGGCGATCGCGGGGTAAGAGAGCGGACATACTCTGAGACGGACGGTTGACCGACGCACATCGCATCGAACCCTTAGGACGGTAGTGTTGGCCGCCCTGGCTTGGAGAATCGCTGGGGTGCTGGAAAATTGTCCGGAATAAACTCGACAAAAGGTACCACCATTGGATGGTTGAACTATTCTCCTCCAACTCTCCATTGACAAACGTATGTTTGTGTGATGTGAAATAGTTAATCCCTCTTCAAGTTGTGATGAAGTGTTTCGAGCGAAGATCTAGGACGTTCCTTTGAAGACGAACGATTTCGGCAGGGGTGGAAGCGGTGCACCCAAGTTTATATTAGGGACGAGAGGGCGAGGCTTTCCGTCTTTTATCTACAAAGAGTAAACAAAGGAAAGAAGCGTAGACGTACTTCCTTCCTGTTCTTTTTGCGGATGTCTCTGCCCGACTCTATCGATTTGAGATCCACTGAAACTCCACGGTCATCGACGCGGGCAGTGCTGAACACGTGGTCCACCGTCGATTCCATGTGCTAGTACGCTATCAGGAAGAGACGACAGTGAGAGAGGGAAGAATAAGGAGAGAAGAACAAGTCGACGAGGAAGATATAAGACAAAATAGTCCGTGGTTGAGGCTCTTGATTCGGCATAAAAAAAAGTATTCCCCCTTCTATGTTGCGTGCGGAAGTAAGGACATGCTGAAGTCACTCACTTCTATGGTAGCGAAATTTTCACGCCTGGGTAAGATTAACGCTTAATTTGTCCCCTGGGAGTGCGAACTTTCCTAAAAAAGTAAGAAAAATTAGGGTAAAGTGAAGTGAACTTGAACAAGAGATATTAAACATTTGTGGCGACGAGTAGGGATCACAGTTCAAGTACTGAATTTCGGAAAAGCACCTGCAGTTCAGGGAAACTGTTGCGCATCTATTCACGTGTAGAGAGCGATAATTAAGGATAGCGGGCGTGTCTGTCGATTCAAGAGGAGCGGCCGAAGGGACGAAGGAGAAGTAGGAAGACAAAGAGGATAATCTTAAGGGACACTTTTTTTCTCGAACAAAGTGATGGGCTGCAACACGAGCAAAGAGGCGAACACGGCGCCGCCCCCGCCTCCAGTGGTGGAGAACGGAACCGCGGGCGGTGCGAACGGGACCGCCAACAAGGGCAGCAGCAACAATGGCGTGGGCAACAGCGGGGCGGTAGGCAACAATGGAGGGGCGAAGGGCGGGGCGGCGCCGGCGGCAGTGGCGGCGCCCGACGGCGGCAAAGGTGAGTGACCTACGCCCCCTTCTGCTTGAATCGAACCAAGCGGGCCAGCGGAACTCTCTGTCTCTTCATCTCTCCCGTCTGTCTGTCACGCGTGTGATATGCTAGCGCCTCCAGGAGGGCACTCGTTTCTTGTCCACGTCATTCGAAGCACGACAGACGCTCCTCATTCTTACTTATACCCTTTTCGAAAACGTAGTTTACCCGAAAAAGACGCGTGAACCAACATGATGTAACATCCGTGATGCATAAAAGATGCAGATTAGCCAGAGAGTGCAATTTTTAGTAATAACTCATCTCAGCCCGAGGATCCGACTGCAATGGCATCTCTCGGCTATTCACGCTTTCGGTTGAGCTAACATACTTGATTTAATTAACTGTATGAGATATTTGCGGTGACTCATGAATAACCAAATAAATAGGATTTGATTCCTTCAAAACCTTTTTATTTATTATGGAGGCATTTAATATTTAAAATTATTCCATTAGTATAGGATTCGGTTATGCCATTAAAAGGCATTTTCTTATTTCCGTAAAAATGGGTCCCAGCGTTGCCTGTTAGTGCACATTATTTCCACTGCAATAGTCTTAACGCTTCTGGCAAAGAAAAGAGACTCATTATGATGTAAACGAACAGAAAAACTTTCTCCTACAATCCTTAGGAATGCAAAAAATGGGGCGGCATTAATTTTACATTCCAACCTGCTTAAAACCGAACAAATGAGCACACTCAATATCTTTCTAGTCATCATTCAAGGACGAAATTCGCTTATTTGAGCCCCTTATGAATTGATTCCTCCCCTTGATAAGTACCATAGAGCTTACATTCGTAATCCATCTGCCTTTTTTAAAAAAAATCCGGCTCATTTTGCAGTATTGAGAACCAGCAATGTGAATACTAACATGTAAAATACACTGATATTTCTTCATGAAATTTGAAACAATATTAAAAGAATGCTCAGTATAGATTGCCCAAAGACTGGCGTAATGTTCCTAATACTATGAAGATGATTTTTGAAACTAGGTTATTTTTGTTCCGTTAAAGAGCGCTTTAGGATTACGTAACTCATTTCTCCAGATAATTGCGTCCTCTTGCGTTCCATCTTCGCCCATTTGTCAGCCTCCAACGCCGAACCCTATTCACTTTTAACATCAACTACCTACCTCTTTCAAACATCGTGTATGGAAATCAACTTCATTAAAACATACCTTTCATTCAAGTTCATATTATATTTTTCATGTCAATTCTACAGGCAATAGCTTTATTGCAAAAATACTTAATACTTGCTTCATTATCTACAACACTCATATCTCAGATAGTCACTTCACTCCATTTTTTTAAAAATCGACCAGACTGTACCTCCTCGTAAATGATGACATAGCTGTATGCAATAGTTACTATAAACTCAAAAAAAGTAATTAAAAATGATTTGTGGAATCACATTTGTGTATTGTACATGCAAAGAATTGGCGAGTTCATGCAATTTACCAA
Organism: Ceriagrion tenellum; assembly: GCA_963169105.1. Classification (NCBI taxonomy): domain Eukaryota; kingdom Metazoa; phylum Arthropoda; class Insecta; order Odonata; family Coenagrionidae; genus Ceriagrion; species Ceriagrion tenellum. The sequence continues at coordinate 32,960,391 of OY720641.1, forward strand.
CGTATTCAATAGCTGCATCTCCTAATGCTCGGTTTTGGACGTAGTTTCCTGGCATCAGCAGGCCTGACGATAACACACTGACCACCAAAGAATAGTAAAACAAATCTTAAAAATCTCTTATGACAATTAAGTGATGTCACATTTTCTTCATCAATGTGCTAAAGCATTAGATTTATTTCGTCGATAAATAGAAGGAAAACGCACAGATGCTTATTATCATGCCTCTATTTCCAGATTGCGGCACTTACATAAATTATCTTTCGATACGTCCCATCATTCAGCTTTTTAATCCAAGGAAATAGAAAAAATCACGAATATATTCTAGCAGAGTTGAAAATCGAATGGTGATGCGTAACTTTTTCCGGGACCTGCGTTCCCAATCGCGTGACGAATATATTAAATATTTACCGAACTTTTCTCATTTTCCCTCAATCCTAAAAGCCATGACAGGTAACCGAAGGAATTGAGCGTTTTCATCATTGGATTCAATTTTAACGAAAGCTTTCACCTGAGATGACGTTAAACTATACGCCAAGAAAGCACGTGGAAATTTTCCAAAACCCTTTCATGGAATCCCTTTAAATCGCGAAACCGCGGTTTTTAGTGTTTACCAACTATATTCAACTGGAACATATACCTGAGTTTTTCAATGAACTAGGCTTTTTTAAATATGGGTTACTATTGGCAATTGGTTTAAAAAAGCTTATCTTTTGTTATAATTATTTACTCTTCTTAGGTTTTAAGTATAAACTAAATTGTTTCAAGGCTGTCTAAAACAAGATACATAAGATCAAAATTAGAATGAGCGCATGCATATATAGCGTTGCGTTCATTCTACTTCAAGGAGTATCTTGAAAAATAATGGCTTAAAGTCATATTGTCAATGTTGCCAAGTACCCGAAATTATATTTTGGACTTGGAATCCAAATTTTATTCTCCAATTATCATTCAAATCTTAGGACGATAGGGATTAAGTGCCTTCTACATTGGCCTGGAATGACCTAAATTTGAACTTCCTTTAAAATGTTCTTTCGGAGGAATTGAAATCCTGCGTTAAATCAAATCACGCAATCCACCTAAGGAGTAAGATAAAATGGCTGTAAATCTTTTGAAGCAATGAGATTGAATATCGTGATAAAAAAGGTTCTTGGAGCCTTTTCTTCTCGCGTCCAAATCGCGTAAAATATGTCAATATTAAAATATCTTGAGCTTTAAATTGCACTTAGCCACAGCTTTTCGCCAGTAAATAGGTTTCCATTAGTCTTTGTAAACTTGCTCTTACATTATGCAGAGTATCAATTTATTTTAGAAATAATTTGAGAGAAGGTCATTACAAGCATCAAATGAAGCAGAATGGAAGTTTTTTTCATTTGACTTTGAATAAACATTGGCTCAGAAAAATATACATGATGATCAGTTTTAAATAGCAATGCTGGTTATAAGATGAAAGAGTGAAAATGTGAAGAAGCAATATAAATAAGCGCAAAAGGTACATTTAAAATTTGAACTGGTTACGTAAATTATGCATTTTTTGTATCAAAAATTGCTGAAGTGGGAGAGTTGATACAAGGATATGGTTATGGTAGAAAAGATCTTGGAAAAAGGCGAGGATGCCGATGGCCGGATATGGAAACAAAGATATAGAAGGAAGTATTGAAAAGCCTCAATATCGAATTTAGAGTCTCATGAATCAGAAAATTGGTGTTTTTAAGGAAGTCAACCGTTAATTGGGGGATTTTTATGTAAATAATGGGGGAGACATAAAAAAAGGAAAAAAAATCAGCGAGAATGAGCAGCTGCAAAGTTCTGAATAGAACTGGAGACACGAGGAAGTTGTCGATGAATATTTAAATATGGGCGAGATGAGGCGAATGGTGATTTTGAGGAAAAAAGAGGCCGCTAAAGAAGTAAATTTTTAGGAAAATCTGTATAAAAAAAGACAAAAGTGTTGATAATTTGTGAACATGAAAATCATTTGTAGCTGAAGAAACTTTGCAAAAAGACGATCAAGTTCTGCTGAAGTATTTTTGCTAACCAAGTTGAAGTATAGAATTGAATATTTATTGATTGCTCTTTGGTCATGCCCCTTAAGAACAAAAATATAATATACGTTGTAACGCGAATTAGTGAACAAAAATAAATAGTATAAATGGCAAATACGAATTGTGCAAGATTGTATGAAACATTATATTTTTACATAGATACTATGCAAATAATAAACAGTTTACAAGCAAGGTTAAGTGCCAAGTATTACATATAATGGAATTAGAAATTCAACAAACAAGTTCGCGATATAAATACACAACTACAACATTAAGAATCATAAAGTAATAGATTTTAATATTTTATTTTGAATATTGTGAGAGTATATTTGTTATCAGGATCTTTTCATTTAGCTATTTTTGACGATTCTTAACTAAATCGTGACGATGAGAGTTAAAATCAATTACAGCTATGACGCAACTACGGTTCGACAACTACGGCACTTGTAAAACTACGAGCCTCCGCGAGGATGAGTGGCGTGAGGTGTTTGGACTCATGGGAGTACGTGCGAAGTGGTTTTTTTTATGCTTTCCATGGCTTCATTGTTTAACTATCTGATCGCAGTTCTAATTGAAAATGTGAAATGAAATAGAGGCAATATGAATTTTAATTATTTTGGGATTAAATTCCTGGTTTGATCCTCCATTTTCGCCGACGAGTCGTTGTACGTCTCGCTTAGCGTCCCGAAGAAGATGATCGAGACGCGCTTCGAAACAACGGCGGAGATGGAGGAACTGACAACGACCATAGAGATACATCTCATCTCATCCATCTTGTATCTCCGTGGTTGTGACCTGACCCAGTGTTCAACTACAGCTTCAGAAGTCAGATTCAGATTCGATATTTGCTAGGAAAGAATTAGTTCTTTAAAATGGACGATATGGCCGAAATGCTACCTCACTGCATTGTAAAATATCAAACAAATTTTAAAAAATATTGAAGTTTCCGTCACCATCTCCCAGCAAATACATTTTAATCTCAGCATATATATTGATTTATTTAAGTTCTTAGTAGTTAGTGGTAGCTTTTTATTATGTATTACAATCCAAGCTTTTTTACGCATAGGAGCAACATCATTTAAAAAAAATGAAATTTGGAGCCGAATTAAATCTCATCTACCTTCATCATTCCTCCCATTTGGCTTCTCCCAGTATTATTTTCACAAAATTCTTTTTTAACTGAATGTGATAAATGTCCTTCAAAACATAACTAATGGAGTGTAGCTGCGTGGCAATGAGTTCGATTCCTAACAAACGGCGAGAGACAGAATTGGTCTCATAGCAAATATCATAGTAACCTTAATATATTTCATAGTGACGTAATAAGCTTTTTACTTTACTTTTTACTTTAATAAAAATTACACTTTTTGGTAGGAAGCGCAGTCCTTAGCCATGCTCTACACAGACTGCATTAAAAATGTCTTTAATTGTTGATAAATGAATTACCATTTCGGATTCCACATGCCTATACATACATAGTGTATGATTGCACAGGCAATGTTGATATCAGCATTAAATTAGGTGACAAAGAGGACTCTCCAGCAGCGTCTTTCCGCTCGTTGGGTTTCAAATCACTTGAAAACGTGGGGTTCTCACCATATCTTTATGTTAGTCTTCGACAGTCTTAGTTATCGTGGAAGGTTTAATCTGCTTGGTTAGAGCCAGCTTAGCAGCAAGTTTAATTCATCAATTCGAACGGTAGTGCAGTACATTGTCCTCTTGCCACCTGTAGTTTCCCATTAATGTTCAGGATACGTATTCAATATTGATCATTTCCATTGGATTTACAAGAGTTTCTAAGAGTAACATTTCCAGAGTAATCTGTCCACCTTCAGTAGTCTTTCACTTAAGAGAGTTCCAACATGCAATGGTATCCTTTCATCACCGTAATCCAGATGGATGATCATTGCCAAGAACAGAGCTCAGCATGGCTTGGATACCATAGTTGTCTCTATATTAGCCCGGTAAGTCATAAGTCTGAGGTAAGATCACCGGTGCAAATGGATATTTCTCCTGGAAATGGTCGTATATTTTACCACCGTAGTTTGGCAGGATGAATATCATAATACTCATCCCTGCTTTCTATATTACTTTCAAATTACTTGAATAAAGACGGGATTTTCGTCAGCGTACAGAAAGATAAAAAGAGACTTGTGATTCCCAATTTACTTATTGAATTGCACAATTTTGTACCGTTGTTCATACAACAAACATGTACAGCAGGAATGTACAACATGTAAAATGTACATATTGTGCATTCCTGCTGTATATGTTTGTTGTCAACGGCGTTCCTAATGTGTAAAACGGTGTACTATTGTGCAAATTAATAGCATGCAATGGAACACTGTTGTACACATCAGGAACACTGCACGCCAGTTGAAGAACCTGCAGTGACTGCTCTCTAAACATGTAATTTGAATGTAAGCCTTTCTTTATCACTTTCAAATGCTGATCCGCAAATTAATGCCTAATAGAGTTGGCTATACTGTGCTAAGTTGCACTAATGTCCGTATCGTTGTCCTGGCTGCTTTTGGCCTGCGCATGGCATTCGGGGGAACGTGCGCGGTTCTGATTTGAACTGGAATGAGTGCTGCATGCCTGGTGTGTAATCACACAGTGCCACACACCGTAGTGGTATTTCGTAGATGCGTTGGTATTTCGTAGATGTAGATGAAATTTTTCACAAAATGGCTTTACAAATGATTTGTAAAAATCAGCAATAATAGACCTACGATGAAAAATGTGCATAATTATGAGACTCACTCTTTTGGTAGGTGTCTTTGGTTAACGTCATAAGCTATGTAAGGAATATAGTAAAATCGGTCCGAGGCAACCAAAAGGTACCATAGCTTGGGTTAGGCTGTGCGCACCAAAAAAGTACGCTCTTTAATTTAAACGTGCGAACTTGAGTGAGCCGAAAAAGTTTCGTTGGAATCATAGAGTACCATGATAGCATGTACACCAAAATTCTTCAAAAATAACCTCAAAAATCCACTACCAAAGGCAATTACTCAGCAAATTAAAAACAGAATATTTACAGTAGATTACTCAAACGATAATCCAGAATCAAGAAAAAACATACCATGAAATGTCTTTTATATTTAGGCGAATTAGATATAATTGTTTTTGTTTTTAGGAATATTATTTGCTAGCTACGGCGAACTTAAAGAATGTGGGGCCATTAATGTGTGCTCTCTTTGGGTTTAAGTCAAGTTCGTCTCATTGTGCGCCGAAGTTTTTCCTTCTCCAACGCTTTCGAAAAACTCCTTGGCCCCTCCCTCTTTCTCGGGCGTTGCCACACAAAAATTGCTTCATCTTCGTATTTATAGTGATGCATGCAGCATTAAAGTTTGCTATCTTCTTTTCTATCACTTCTCAGTGACACGATATCGCCATCGTCAACAGTTCTCCAGCCAGTGCTCTCCTTTTAAGAGCATGTCGCGTGCCGCGGATTTCCTCTTTCCTCGACAGACTTCCAGCCGAGCGGCTCAATTGGGTGGGGTTGAAGTGAAGAGCGATTGGAATCGACTCGCAAACCAATCCCATGTGATTCGGGAAATGTTTGATCTGCGATATCGGAGCCGCTGCTCACTCTCGAATCGCGATGTGATGATGCGATAAGAAGTCATCATGTATTATCATACAATTTATTGCGATGCTCAGCCAATTTATCACTTTCCATGCATCTGAACATCGCGGAAATTGTATACAATATGAATACGCATCACCAGAACTCCCGGAAACGCTTAAAAGGTAGTCTACTTCGTGAAAAGAATCGCGGAAAGGCCCTTTATGACATAAATGTGTTAGATTCGTTAGACACGGTTTTCTTAAATCCACTTACGGCGTAAATAATGAATATAAATATTTAACTGCATAAGAAGAGTCTATTTTTTCTGAAAATTAATCACAAAAATCAACCACTTATTGGCAAATGTCAGTTTTTTTATTCCAATCTGATGAAAAACTGCATAGATTTTAAAAATCCTAAACTGTATCCGCAAGACACCAGATGAACAATGACTGACATTCTATCTTAAATAAAATGTCACTAAATATGGCATTTTCTCTATCGAGTTCTTCGGATATCAGTAATAATAATATATTTATAAATTATCGCTTGTGTATTTCAAAGCACACGTCAGGATTAAAATACACTTTGCGATTGCACTTGTAAGTTTTTTATTCACAACCAGGATTTCGACAGTTTATGTCATTTTCAGGTGAAATTCGCAAAGTTTGTTCTTTTTCCATCATGGAGAAATTTCACAAAGTTACCCCTGACATTGTTTTGTATTTAGATTTGTATTTCAATCTCGTTGGAAATCTTTCAAAACAAATAGTTAATATAATTGCTACTTAGACTAATATTTAACATATCTCGTTTACAACGTAACACATTTTGCAATTATATACTCAGAATAGGCGTTCAGGAAAACCGGAAAAAATGAAAACAACGTTTTTTACTCCTTTTTAGGATTTTATAGACGCAATTTAAAAAGTGGGGTTCACAAAGGAATTTTTTATTTTCGACTTGATGGATAACAACATCACACCGTCAACCGTTTCCTCATTTAAGAATTGTTTAAATAATTGAGGTGTAAAAAACTGTGCCCTAAATGTTGTCAACACATACACGATGACTGGAAAATTCCTGCGGTGGTAATATTTAAACAAATAATTGGTCTTATTCAGATAGCGGTTACTAAGTGAACAGAACGTTCGGCAGCTAGGCAGGTCGTCTCCGTTTCAAATCCGGGTGATTTTTCAGGGTACCCAGGTAAACCGGAGCCGGGTAAAGTGTTGGGTACCAGAGGTTCCCGGGAAAACCGATGGCGGTGTAAGGGAAGGTGACTCCTCGCCATCAATATAAACCCTTTGATGTGCGAATTCCACCACGGAGTTTGGTTGGCAACCGGGGCTGAATCTAACGTCTTCCCTATCACGGGCAAAGCGACCTTCGACCTAGGGACGGGGCTATCTTTAGAGACGTGCTCCCTCCGCTGGTGGCTTTCCGAGTTCCATCGTTTTTATCAGAGAATGTACTGCAGTGCTTTTATGCAATCGCGCTTCGACGTGTTTTTTTTGGTCCCGAAATTCTGTCGTGTTCAAAATTACGGTAAAAAAAGTTCGCGCGGGAGTTCTTGTCGCAGTCGACGACTTGACGTCAGTACCATTTCTTTCGCAAACACACATCCTCACAGAATCCCGCGAAGCTTTCAAGCGGAAAATTTCGCTCACAGGAAACTTGCCAATTTATCCCGGTCGACTGCCCCATCAACTGAGAAGTGGAATTTTCTACAGCTTGCTATCTAGATTGAAAAAAACATGATATTCAAGACTTCTGTTTTTGGTGTTCTATATGAAGTCAAAGTTTTCATAGACCATTTTCTTCAAAGCGCCTCTAATATTTTGGAACTCTCAATGGCTCCACGTTTATGCATGTCTCTGGTCCTACTTTATAGAATAGTTTCATTTTTCAACAGAGAGTAAGAAAACTTTGGATTCCGACGATGATATATTTAAAAAGCCCAGTTTGATAACAGTGTTACATCTTCATGTGGAAGATGTGACTCTGTTAATTAACTGGTCGTTTTTACTAAAGTCATAGCAGAATTGCAAATTATTATTTTTCGTTCTTACATATATTCACTGTTTTTAATTTTGAAATATTTGTACAACAAACCAAATAATGTAAATTACTTAAAAATTCATTGCCTCAAATTTAACTTTGGGTCTTAATTGATCATTTTTCTATTTCGTTATATTTCATTCGAATATTTTGATTTCAGATAAAAACAGATTCAAGTTATATGCAAACTACTCTTTACGGTCATTTGTCTCGTGAGTCAACAAGCTTAAAAAACAAGAGACGAAGATGTAATGCGGAAGAGAGAGGAATTGAATCGAAATCAATGAGCCATTTACTTACACATTTTTACTATTCCACTGATTTTCTCAGACTTCATTCCGACTTATATTAAACATTGATGAGCGATATGATGGCAAAATGAAGTTGCTTTACAACAGCTTAATCTCAACTCCTAAAAGGCTGACATGAGTTACAATCGAATCAGACCCCTAAGTCTTAGCCTAAGGTGCATTAAGGAGGCTCCTTAACAAGAAATGGATTTTCCATTCACGATTCTATGCTGCTTATCACAATTTTTCCTAATTGTAGGCGATTAATATAGGAATCTTCAAATCTATTATCATCCGACCATGGTGATAGTATTTGTTGTCCTAAAATACTCTAAGATTAAAACAAAGGAGCTAATCAATTTCTGTGACTTCATAAAGTCTTAGCTCAGAGGTGTATTTAAATCTTACGTGTTTTTTTTTGGTAAAGTAAATGCCTAATTTACCATACTTTTATTTGTGGAAATATAGTCCAAAAATTATAAAGAAACACTAGGCAAAGAGTTTTCTCTATTGATTATGTGGCTATCATTTACTCCAAAACTTTATTTACGATCACTTACAGTAGAAATTTATCTATTCTGAGCTCCAATGCTAATTAGGCCGATGTAAAACGGTACTGCCGCGATAAAATCTCTTCCAATAGAATTCTGGACGCCGCCTCCTCGTTAAAGAAAGGCGATAACACAAACTGCCCACTCAAATTCCTATATCCACTCGGTTGCGTTTCTCAAGTCATGGGAAAAATAAGCGTTGCGAGAGTAGTTTTACATTGGTTCCACAAGAGTCATACAACTCAAAGCAAAATACGATCATTGAATAAATTAAGTCCTTATACCCAGTTTGGAAAGAAATATCCTCCAATAATTCTACTGCGTAATTACGGAAGTGTTATAAATTCCAGTGTTTTAAAATACCAACAGGTGTGGCACTAATAAATGAGCTTTAAATAAGGCGCAGATTTACGATTTTTTCAGTTTTACGGGTGATGAGATATATAATAAACTCTATTTTGTCTTCAAACACTACAAAAGCACCTACATAGAACCAATAACATTTGCTCTTCAGTTTATGGTTTTTTTTAAGGAACTATATTGAAAATTTGATTTGATTGAACTGATTTTCTTTAGAAGCTACATACATATATGCATTTCACAATCCATTTAAAACCTTAAGATGCACACATATCAATGAAATGCAGTAAAAGTATTAAAAATCAGGCTGATATAGGCGCAAGTATTGAGCATCAGTCGTTTTTTGAGGGCTTCCGTGAGGATATGGACGACATTTGGATTTCTAACTCCTGTATTTCACTGGTAATACGGTTGCTTTTTTGTCTCTAATAGTTTCCAGAAGAGAGTTTGAGGACAAAGGCAAAAATATACTTTAGGATATGGCGCGGAAGTAATATGAGTTGAGGCAGCCATTAATTAGCACACAAATGCAAGCATTTTGCGGTTCGTTTTGATGGATCAAATCTATTCCAAATCTTCCATAGACGTAATGTCTGAGGCAGCTGCGCTAACGAAGCAAGGTATTACATTTAGAAGTTTTAAGAGGCTTAGAAAGGAACGATATGTGAGAGTACAGTACCTCTTGAAAATACCCCGCTCCCTTAAGTCCCTGAAGAAGTTTTCAATGGAAATATACGCCTCAGTGGCTAAACTGACTCAAACACTCGAAACGATACTAGGGAAGCTGGAACTCGAATAAAAGCCTTAGTATATGGAATGGTTACTGTAAAGATCTCGCTGAGAAATACATTTTTTGTCTTGTAACAGAATCTAGGAAAGAGATTTACTTCAAAAATACTGGTCTTTATAGCATTAGTTTTAAGGTTTATTTAAATATTCTCAGCGCTGGTCTGAAAAGGTTTTGCCAAATCAAAATTGTACTTTCTTCAATCGTCAATCAAAATATCGTCTCGTGATGTGTAATACCTCGCGGGTGGAAAAATATAGGCATTGAAATAAAAACATTAGTAATTTATTTGTAGAAATTCTCTGATATTTTTTGAAAAAAAGGTGAAGGAGAAAGAAAAGACACAATAGAAAGAATGGGACAAAGCAAACAATGAAATTATTTCAGGATGCTCCATGAAAGTTGCGTGTATGGCTATGAATTTCTTCTTTCCCCACAAGCAAGATTGAAAAATCGAAAAAAAATTAAGGCTACACTGAAGTGGTAGGGTTTGGTAATAATTGTGGTAATACTTAATATTTAATTGTAACAGTTTTTCAAGAAATTGAACCGCAACGCATATGAGTAATTAAGAAGGAAACATCCATATAGTAAGTACATACATACCCATCACGCCGTTTCCTTTCGTGGTAGATCTTGTCCAGATCTTTCAAGATTATCAAGACTATTTCTCGGCATTAGGCGCAGAAAACTGGCTTAAATTTTAACAGTTCCTTTACACTGAAAATGATAAAATACACCCCTTGTAATTCCCTACACTTTCCCCACACCGTCATATGGAAATGAAACTTGAATGAGCCACGATGAGCTTATGTGTAGATGAAAATCTGTTGGTATGATTTAACTGAGAAGCTTTTGCGGGAAAAGTAGGATAGATCCTTCAAACCTCCTTTGCTAATGCCACATTCAAGCATTGATTCTTACTCCCTCTACTATCTTATGACACCAATCATTCCTCATTTGAAGAACCTCCTCCATTTCGTTCACCCGTGGATTTCTCAATCTACTTTTCCTCTTATACTATTCACTCCACTTCCTGTTTATTTATTCGATTCTCAACCATTCTCTTAAGGTAGTTTGAGCGAAATATCATTTTACCCAGAAATCAATAAATATTACCTCAAATAAAAGAAAGAATCTCACCCTTCCAAAAATACCCAAATATCAGCCCCTTATCAAACTAATTTTTAAAATTTTTGATGAAATATCTCGGCCCTTTTACATAGAAAATGGAACGTATATGCACTCCATAAAGACCTTATTTAAAAAACGAGAACTTTATAACACTCAGATCTCATAAAAAATTTAAAGTTCTTAGTTTTATGTTTTCTCAACTATTTTAAAAAATTAATCATTTTTTCACCACTGTAATTTCTTCGGGATCAAGAAAAAACTTCCGTTTGAAGGAGTTGTAAACGTACCGCGAGAAAAAAAAATTTCATTTGATTACTTAGAACTATCGCCATATAAAAATATATTCTTGCACCATCAATAATGCAATATTTAACTTACATTTCCCACAGCTGCTGAAATTAAAACATATAATTCGAATATAGTCTCTATTGTGACACGGGAATTATTACGCTCAAACAAATGAAGTACGTCTTTCCATATACGTGCCTTTCTGTTCAACAGCATTCTTTCGCCACTCACTCATTTCAAAAACCTTCCATCTATCCTTCTAAGCTTATTCTGTCTCATTCAAGTTTCATTTCCATTCAATAAAGACGGGAAAATGTGGAAATGGTAAGGAGTACCATTAATAATTTGCAGTGTGAAGGCAACTTAAAATCGAAAACTGCTTTCCCTGCTTAGTGCCGAGAAATAATCTTGACAATCCTAAAATATCTTGACAAGGTCTACTACGAAAGGGAGCGGCGTGATGAGTATATATGTAAATACTATATAGATTTTTTCCTTATATTATCTACAGTTATGCTCATCTTAGCTCATCCAAATTTCATTTCCATACAATACAGTAAGTGATGTTGGAGGAGAGCACTTTATCATTTGATGCTCTAAGGTATTAAACAAGAGAGGTAAAAATAGAAAAAGATTTGATGAATCAGAGGGGTATGACTGCTATAGAATCGACTTAATAAAGATAGCTGCATCTCAAGAGGGATAAGATGAAAAGGGAATGAAGAAGGGAAAACTTCCCAGTGGTAGGAATAGCGTGAGGACTACCAAAATAAATTTTCTAAATTAGAGACAACAAGGTGCGAAAATCAGAGAAAACTAGGTTCCCCTCGAAAAGAAGGCCCAGGGTCAAAAATAAAAGAGAGAAAAACAAGCCGCTGGTCGAGTGGCTGGGTCTCCTGCCGCCAAGTTTTGGAATAGAGATCGATCGATTAAGATTAACGGATTATCACTATCTCTGATTGTTAATTTTTTGGCTTTCGATTAGAATACACAGATAATTGCTCTTAAAAATATATAAACATATATTCGTATGCATATAGACGGACTTAGCTGCAATAAAAATACCTCTCTTCTGCCCTTGGAAACTAAAAATAGGCGAGACGCTCTCCTCCGCACTCACTGTCAAACTCACAAAAATGTAGTGAAACATACCTCGTTCATTAGTCGTTCAATCATAAAATTAGTTATAAATTCGATGGTGAAAGGCTTCACTTTGTAAAAATCCATTCTTAATAAACTTCAAAATTACTTGGTACTTTTTCCCTGCGTTTTAATCTTAGTTGACCGGTTTCGTCGCATAGGCGACATCATCTGGTGAAACCTGATGGTTTCGGTGAAACTAAGAATAAAACACAGAGAAAGTACCAAGTAATTTTGAAATTTATTCATATGATTGGTTGACTTGGCCCTCCATCCTTCCCTCTATATCTCTCTTCCATTTAATGCAAGTTCCCTAACTCTCTGGGAGTTCTTCATTCGTACTTTCCTCTTTATTGCGTAATTTTTTATCCCTAGCCCTAGGAAATGTTTCCTTTAATTTTCTTAATTTTGTATTCTTCATCATTCTATTGTGCTTCAGAATGTGGCAAAGCACATTTGGTTCTTCTTTTCTGGCTAGTACTTCATATGGTCTTTCCTACTCTTCTGTCAACTTGTTTATTATTTTATTCGTCCATTTGATCCTCAGAAACATAAATATTACATTATGTACAAATGTATAGATGTATATACAAATGTATAAATGTATGAGTTTATTCTACAGTACTCTCCTCCCTCCTGTACTACCCCCCTCCCCACCACAGCACTCCTTTTTCAGTCCTACGGAAAGCGGGCTCGAGCCAAATTTAGAAGTGGCGCCGGAGTATCGATCCCTCAAGCACGCCAATTTGCATGTAAGGGTATAAAAGCAAGGATTTTCCTTCTTCCTCACACCCCTCCTTCTCCCTCATACCCTTTGAGAAACTCCTTCCACATCACTTCCTCACAGACGCACGCTCCTTAGAGTCCAATTCACATTGAAGGAAATAAAATTTCGCAAGAAACTAACTGGAGCGTTTTTAACTTAAACACTCAGGCGAGGAAATTCACGTTGTAAAATATCACTTGGAAGATATCCGAGCATGGATCACTCCGCTGCTGCTCAGGTGTGTTAGTCAGTGGCATAGCTTTAAGGCGATCTTGTTGGCGTGGAGGACGGATTACTAGCTTCCCAAGCAGAGATCACGGTTTCGAATCCCACCGGGTGAGGAGTTATTTCAGTGGAATTCCTTTCCATATTTTTATGCTATAAGGAGCAAAATCAAGTTTGATGCATTGGATGAGACGCTTAACTGCGAATCAGTGTAAGCGCTTCTCCCCAGCAATGCCGACAGCGATTTTCTGTCCACCCGACCTCTATTTCCCAATTAGTTCTTCTTATATCCACCTTTTCTCAATGTCAAAAACGACTTCACTCTATGCCTAGTTCCAAATAAAAGTACTGGTGCATTACGGATCCAATTTTATTCAAAAAGGAAGCAATTGTTCCAGCTGCAATACCGCTTTCAATTTTCTGTTCGTGAGCGTGACTGCGTACAAAGCAGTGCATTTTATATTTTGGAGCGAGTTCTCGACACGGCCGAAATAGGCATTGAGCACGCGTATTGAGACACGAGCAAATAAAATTGAGATGCGTTCACACAGATAACAAATATCATGGGAAATGGTTCGTCTGAATATTTTAAGTCGTGCAGAATACCAAACCGAAACTATAACGACCCATTCAACTTGTGTAGCTTTGCATGCACACAGTATCTACTCTTACAAAAATAAACAAGACAAACGAGAACTCAGATATATTTTAAGTTGGAGCCGTAGTAAGACTAATTATAAAATGAATTAACTGATAAAATGTATGCATTAACTTATGACAACAGATATTCTCATATCATAGTTGTTTGATATGCCACCACAATTCAACAGCATGAACCTTAAAATTGATAGCCAAATACTATGCCAAGACAATAAAATCACATATATGCTTATGGCTTGCATTTATTATGTTACTAACACTACGATTCATCCGATCTATAACAATACTCATTTTAAGTTTCTGTAAATATTGAGAGAATTTAAACATGCTCGGTTTCACACATCGTCTGTGGCTCTATGGAGTTTTTCCAATGCGGCACAAAGAAAAAGTATACTCTGCAAATTCCACATAAAATTTATTCTCTTGATCGGTTTCGTAACAGATTTATATTTTCAGGTGTTCCGGATCATTTTTCCAGTTTAGGTTCTTAGCATTAAGTCCTCAAATGTAATGGCTTCAAGGCTGGGTGCGAGTAGGAAAACTGGGAATATAAGAAATCTTCCAATCCCTCATCTTCACGATCCATATTTTCTCTTTTGGAGGCGTATGGAGGCCAATGTAGGGCTGCTGCTCACTTTGGCGGTCATGAAATTTCTTACGGCTTCCGACCACCGTTGTTCATACTTTCACCCGTATTGTAACAATTGAGGAGGGAGGTGGAAGGGAAAGGATGGGAGGGTGGAAGGGAAGGGGTAGCAAGTTGGCGCGGCGACGCCAAGGAGCCTCGGAACAACAACACGCCGAGCGGTCACCTTGGAGACGCCCGATTCAAACATGACCTTTGACCACGATGCGACAGTGGCTGGTCGGTTGAGGCGCGCCCATGCGCCCGGAAGATATTCTGAAAAGGAGCTCTTGCTGACAATGCGACCTTGCGCCGCAACGAATGGAGCCTCTTCCCGATTCAGCGTGCACCATGGGTGCTACACCACCTGCACCACCAATAGAAGTGCTATGCCTAGAGTCTCGGTTTTAATGAAAGAAATCGTAACGCAGCTTCAACGTCAATAAATAGTTTTCATTTAGAAGAGAAAGGAATGTGATTTCGCTATAATATAATAAACATAACAGGCCTGCTTCAAAGAGGGAAAGATGTTAGTCAAAGAAATGCGTTAGAAATAAGAGCAAATTCGGTAGCACGGGAGAGATTTAGTATTCTGGCTAAAGCACTGTTAAGACCAGAGGCGCAACAATGGGGGGGGGATTGCTCCCCCCAAGCACAATTGTGGGGGGGGGATAGCCCCCCCAGAAATCAGAGGTTGTGGCTCACTTTTTAATGGACACTGCCCGATTGGCAAAATTATTTGTGCCTTCATCCCTTAGTGGGTTGAAATTTGCAGACTCTAAGACCCATAAGGGTGAAAATTTATTTGCAGACTCTCTTCCCCTCCCCCCGCCCCCCCGCTTAGCTAGCTTATACAGATTTTTCAAGGAGTTTGCCCCCCCCACGATTCTGGGGGTTGTTGCGTCCCTAGTTTAGACATAATGACAGGCTGAAATTGAATCCCGGCAGGACATATTTTTCATTGGAATTCCGATCCATAGTACATTCATTATTTTTTTTTGGAAATAAGGACAAATCCTAGGGACCAATTTCTGGGGAATAGTATTATTACAGTGCTACAAAAGAACTTTTGGGGCAAACCGTACGCAAATAGTTGGCAGTATTTCAACGAGAATATCACACACAGTAGTGCCTACGTGAGAATAAATTTGTTGCCAGGCGAAGCCATATCAAATGCAGCTTTTAAAATAAATTGTTTGGACACTTGCTTTTCAGAGAGTAAAAAAAGATATGGGAAAAACGAACAGAATGAAATCGAAGTACACGATGGAAATAACGTATTCCCATCGCTTATCATCTCATTATCTTATTTTATAATCGCCTTAACTCATACATATATTACATTGAAAAAAACTTTATAAGCTCATCAAGGTGAGCATAGAATTGATGGGAAAGTATCTGGATACTTAAAATAGAAGATATTTGATATAAACCCATCCCTTTTGTTATACATGGGACAAAAAAATGTATTACCCATATACCATTAAAAACCTTCACGTTGTTGTCCTGACAAGGGCGACTGAAAGATTTATATTCCTGTCAAAAGTAATTTAAAAATTTGAGGCCAAGTATATTGTGGCTTGAGTATAAAAGTGTAAGACCGAGATGACCTTTTATCAACATTGACTGCTCAATAATTGTGCCGTTGATACGAGAAAAATTGGTCTGGTCCGCGAAATGAACCATAAACCTTTGGCTTGCCGGACTAATACGTAACCATCGCGGTATTCAGGCCTCCATTTGAGCGATTCTGGCTTCTTGGAATTCTTCATTTCCCTTGCGTTCCCATTCTGGTGGTTCAAAAGGGCTCAATACCCTTAGCCGTGTCCACAGAGTCTCACCATTCTTTTCGAGTAATACAACACGTGGAGAAAAGTTTTCAGCTACACCTTTTTCTAACTAGACTCTTGCCTCTGATGCTGTCGTTAATCTGTACCCTGTAATGGAGCGGCTGTGACGTAAAAGTGCTGATTTTTTGACCAATAAATCACTTCTTTTATTTTAATTAGTACAAGATACCTAGAAAACATGTAAATGTATGCAAAAATGTTAATCAGGGCTTACTTGAAACCATAGCTATCCCTTTATTGGCTACTGCATCATATTGCGAGCAAGAATTTTCAGAAGAAGATCGGTATTAAGGAACTAAATCTTCATCTGAATACGAATAACCAATGATACAAAGTCTTTCCACAGCTGAGTATTTCGTAGACATGTCATTGAATATTTAAATGAGATCTTCTTGGCGGAGATCCCGTTTGGGAGCCATGGTACCTCACCCTCTTCCGACCACCGACTATCGAAGGTTGAGTCGTGCTTGGTTGCGTAAAAGTTCGAGTATAATACTGAAACTTGGTAGATCAACGGAGAGATATCAGCGTATCATTGTGGATAAATACATAAATTGTCTCGCCTTCGGTCGATTCCAAATACCCAAATGGAATTGAAAATAAGTTATTGCGAAATAAACTTAGGGCCACTGAAATCGATCAGTGTCCAAAGGTAATACAGTGTGTATTGAGCATCAATAAGTATTGTTTCAGGTAGAAGTGATAGCTACGCAAACACCACCGTATTTGAATCAGGCGTATTATAAAGATTTCATTATAACTGCGCGTACATGTATATGGATTCGAAATTTTAGTTTGTAAAAATTATCATTGTTTATTAAAAACTAGAAAATATGAATAAAAATATTTTAAAATAAGATAATATAATTCAAAGCTTTAATAACCAATCTCCAATAAGACAGGAAAGAAATAGCCTGGGGCCAAATGAGCCCTCTGGTGCTTAAAGATAAGGAGTAATTTGAATAAAAAACTATTACTGCTATGAGGGTCTCATTTTAGCATTCTATTCTACTATTAAAAGTTAAAAGTAAAGAGAAAGGCAAACGCTAGAACTAACCAATCAGAATTTATGGGTTTTCAAAAATTAAATAGGGTCAAAGTGGTACACTGGTACATTTAGTATTGAGTGACTGGAGTGTTGGGTTCACCTGCCGTGAGTACAAAAATGTGCGCCGGAGTCGCCTTTTAAACCAATCTACTTTCCTCTCATGTCCAGAATTAAATCCGGCGGGTAGATAAAGATAAAATTCATGCACTAAATAGAACGAAAAAATCTTGATTTGTTAGCTTCAACGTAGAGGTGTTGGAATTACGGATTATTCATCTTATTCCCCGAGTCAAGTGCGGTTAATAATTAAACGAGAATAAATCTGGAGGCAAAGGAAAACAAAACCAAGTTGATTACCTCCGGTAGAAATACGGGAGAGACTTTAGAAGTAGGTCAGGAAGAGTGTGATGAATTATGCGGAGGGGAGCGCAGGAGGAGGCCAAAGGCTCAGAGAATTATAATCTCGGCGAGGAGGTTCGTGTGAAGAAAAAGGTGTTCGATGACCGGATGTAATATAGAGCGAGAGAAATCAAATTTTCGCTGGAAGAAATGGGTTCGTTCTACCTGCTCACATCCATCTGTGATGTGGAAGATGGGATTCCAGAATTTGCCGTTTGCAGAGGAAGAGGTGGCAGGAGGCAAAATTGGGTGACGAGCCGCAGTTCTTCGACTGCTATGGGGGAAATTTTCCCCAATCAGCGTAAGTGGGCTATTAGGGAGTAAAGGGCTTCAAGAAAGCGAAGGAAGGGTGGATATAAAACGTTAGAGTCGGCACTGGTCAGCTCTAATGTTTGATGAGACGTAATCGTGCGTATAGAATGTTACCAACTGATGGAAAACACAATCATCTGCCGTTAATTTGAGCATCATCGAAACATTTCGATTAGTTTTTATATAATTTCATACGTACGAAGGTTTAAAATTTACAAAATATTTTTTTCAGTAATAAAATACTTGTCGGGATGAGTTTTAGAAAAATTGGTGAATGCGTATAAAAATTTTACATAAAAAATACATTTATGAATATATGATAAAATGTAGCAACGAACGTATAATTGAAAATATTAATTCAAACAAAAATAACCCTACCTCTGTCCTAACCAACTCAATTATTTATAAAGAAAATAACCTAAGTATATATGTAACACATTGCATAACATTTTCATTACCTAAACCTTACTTGCGTTCAAATTCCATTCCTTTCTACCGAGAAAGCGACTACATCTGCAAAGAACTTATTTCTGGGGGCAAACGTCACTATATACACTCCAAAACAGTAATGGAGGAAGACCCGGTGAAATTGGTCCCTCTCTGTGTCTTATGGAAAATCCGCCGCGTTAGATTCCCAGATGTTGCCACGTGTAGCGTTTTGATGTTATTTTCCTTCATAACGCCGCCACGTGTCTGAATCCGTGTCTTCTCCCTCAAGATTTTCGTGTGAGCAAATTTGAATGCAACCAATTCATATTCCACGATTCACCTTGAATGCATGCAAACCGAGGCTTGACCTGACTAATATCGAATGTATTCAAAATATAAAGGAGAAACGTGAGCGTAAGAGAAGGCGTGTGGTAGTGTATCTACATGCCTGTCTTATGTGGCTTGCGGTTGACTTTTCTGTAGGTATGTTCTGAAATAATAACTAATGATACACCTCGAAGATATTTGCGAAACATGTTTCAATTCGTAAATTGAACCGTTAAACACATTTATTTTAAAGTTTAGAGAATCATACATATTGCATGATTATAAACGTTAAACTCTTCTAATGTAGATAATACCTTGTAATAATTGATCGACTACTAAAAATATTCATCGGAATATTTTGGAAAAATTTGATGCACAATGCACCAGTCACTTACAATGTCATCATCTTTTCTATGCTATAAAATATAAGAAATTTAAGAGAAAATTATCAAACTAATGGCATAAAATTCATATTTTTAGTATCAATAGCGATACCGATTTTCTACAAAAAATACTTTATCCTAACATTTACCAAACGAAGGACTAAATACCCTACACGAGTCAAAATTTTTCGCTGGGCAAGCTAGCACGTGTGCTGATGGGGCAGTGTGTCATTTTACTACCTAGAGGATCAAGACATGATGCCGATATGAGCTCATTGCAAAAAATAGAAGGGGAGTAATTTCCTAGATAATGTCTAACCCTCGTAAAAGTTGCAAGAAAAGGGAAAAAAGTTTAAAGGATAGGAGCGAGATCACAGATTTGTTCCCGCGCGTTATCGCTATTGCTACCCATTACTTCCCAAGGTATACCGTGCCCGATTAGTGTCCTTCCGATCCCCTTAAAAATATGGAATAGCAATCCTATACGAGGGGAAATGTTCGCTAGACCTTCATCGCGATTTCGCTATCTTAGAGGTTTTGCAAAAAATAACGGTGATGTGAGTTTTCTCGTCCTGCAGATTATTTTTTAACCACATTCAGCCTACTACAGATACGTGAAAACTACATAGAAATGTGCAAACTGCAAGGTTTGATATTTCTCTTATCTACCTAAACAAAATAGGGTTGAAAACTGGTAGTTACTTGACAATGGTAATGTATTTATTCATCAATTGATGAACTTGGTACTGGTCTTGACAATGATGAGTCGAATATTTCTTCTCTATCTTAAACTTTTCGTAGAAGTTAACGAAAAACTTCTCAAGTAGCCAAAAAATGGTAACATACACTGATGCTTAAATTTGTTCGTTATTTTAGAGATTCTTTGGATAATACGCCTATTTACACTACAAAAATTGTACTTGATATCTATTGTTGATGTATAAACATGAAGGAACACCTTTGAAAGATAATGGGCACCAGTATTAGGTGTCATGCGTTGGAATGTCACAGCTCATCGTCAACTCAAAGGACAAATGATAAAGCACCAAGTGTTGAAGGAATAAATTTGACAAAAGGTGCCTGCACTGAATACAGTTTCAGTTGGTCGGAGGTTTAGAGAAGTGAGTGGAATTCATTGCAGGAGACTTAACTTGTTCAAGGAAAGTTAAAGAACTGGGTTATATTACGAAAGTCAGAAATATGATAATTTAAAAAGAATGATTGAGACTTGAATGCTGCTGAAAATTGTTTTCAACAGTTTTAAACACTGGAATCCTTCCTTGGAACCCAAAACCCCAGCCTACAAACCCTTGCACTCGACACTCACGGACGCCACCTCTTTTGACTCTAGAATTGGTTATCCTTACCTACACTCTCCTCCCTATGGCATAGTCTGTTTTCAAAAAAGGACCTTCCCACAACAAGACCTGGCCTAACCACCCACACCTCAACCTCCATGCACTAAATATTAAATAAGGGTTCTTTTTGGAGAACTTTGATTATAGCTTTCTTTAATAGCACAATTATTCATTATAATTTGAGGGGCACCGAAGTAGATGATATCAGTAAAAATAAATGTGGCACTGTACCATTTATTTGCATCAATAATAGACCCTAAAAGATCCACATATTAACGCAAAGCTCCACGAATTTCATTCGTAGAAGAATTAGAATAATAACAAAGTAAATTTAAAGTAAAACTGGCAATATAAACAGTGAACTTATTGCATATTACGAGTATAATTTATCAAAGAGAACAAAAAAGGGTTAAGAGCGATGAAGGACTAGACAAGAGTGACAGAGAGCAATTAGCCTTTCAAAGCATACCTAGGCACTTCAACTAGACAGTAGAATTTTTAAAAATTTCCATCGTTGATATTTCAGCTATGTGGCTTCAACTTTTTTAAAATATGATCCGAGAGTTGAGTAAACTTTGTAAAGTTGGTATCAGTAAATGGTAGTGACAGGTTGGATGTAGCTTGAATAAATTTTTGTAGTTAGATAAATAGAATCTATTTAATTTTCAGTGGACTGAAAAATAGGAAAATCCATGGGAAGTATTCGGTCTATTTGGTTACGGTGTAGTTCTCAATGGTTGGTGCAAATAAATGTTTTTTAGGGCCACAGAACTGGTGAGAGTTTTCCTGGAAACTAGTGTTACATAAGATCTCTTATTGGTTACAGAAAATTGTTACGTATATTTTTTACATCAAACACATTTTAATACTTATGTAAGAAAAACTATAGACTTTTACTTCTGATATAACATATCAAAACTAATTTTTTCTGTCGCTTTTCTTGTAATTTATTAAGCGGTTTTTAAAAACTCTTTTACGAACCTTCTTTGAAGAAAGATACCCATATAAAGGAGTTAATTGTTGTCATAGACGGGTAAAAAGAGTGCACACATGTAAAGTGACGGTACACATAGTGGCAAAAATTGATTCATTTAACTTATTTCAATGGAAAATGTCCATAAAAAGTGTTTATGTCAATGTTCATTTTACATAAAACAAAACGTGAATGAAAACAGGTTAATTAAAAGCAAATGTCAAACAGAAATCAGCTTGCCTTGAGATGAACGAGGAGTGAAATTAGTTGAGCATTGATTTGTGTGATTGTTAAGTCGAATTCCAAAACTAGTGTTGAAGTCGTTTTGAATTTTTAATTCCCGTGGCTTGTGATGTCGTAATTTTGTTTTCTTTACTTCAATGCTGTTTGCTAGAGAAATTTTTCCCACACAGAGGAGAGCTAACGCACTGTGATTGTTGTACTTGATTCACTCTCTATATTATCCATTTGACTGCCCCATGATGCAAAGAGTCACACTTAGATGAATGATATTTGGTTCCGCTGTTAAAAATCTACAAGTTTACTGCACCTGCAGAAAATTCAGCTCATGGCATTGTATCAATCAACGTCGCTATGGCTCGATATTTCCTATAGTTTAAGCACGCAGTCATTTTATGTCGTGCAGTAAAAACATTTCCCTCGTTCTCGATAATAAGAACTCCTGGAAGGGCTACGATTGCGTTCAGATTTTACTTATATATCTTAAACTCCTCTCATTGTAGTATTTACATGAGTTTTATCCTAAAAGGTATACAGTCCGATACACTTATATGTTGTTGCGGGCGGTATACCTATCACGGCGGCGCCCACGCAGCGGGCTTCACTTCGAACCTGAATGACACCACCGGAACAAGCACTCCGTCCCCGCAACCCTTCCGCTGAGATGCTCAGATGTATCAGAAAAATTATACCGCTGAAGTCGGTTAGCGGGGCGAAGGAGGTATAAACTGGAAAATTTCGAATCTGGAAGAGTTTGGCGGAATAACGGAAGAGGGTGTATACGGCGGCGGTTGTTTCGTGTTCCAAGACACTAATCAGCAAACCAGTCAGTGGTTAAACCGCGGTACCGATTTTCACCTCCAGTTGGATATGGCAATTTTGCCTTCAGTAGTAGCCAATTCTCTACAATATACCTAAATTTCAGTTGTTGTGCCGTCCTGGTTATTAATATCATCGAGTAAGTATTTTTCTTTGCTGAAGAAACCTTTTGAGAGTAATACTTCGATAAGAGAACTCAACTATATTTTTCACCACTTTTTATCCTTCTATATATCTAAAAAGTGCACATTCACCGAAGTGACGTGGTTTATTCTTTCGTCGTTCTAGTTTAAAATTTTCTGGGCGCCACAGACTTACAAAGAAAACTTGCTGGTCGGAGGAGAGGTAGAGGCGTTCGTAATTCGGGGTGACAAGATAATACGAGGTTTTGGCGTACGTAATTCGGGGGTGACAAGAAAGGCAGTTCCTCCCCTAATATTTTGAAGGAAAACATATTAAAACAAAACAAACTCGGAAATGCAAAGTTTACAGGGACGTTTTTTATCAATCTGTTTGAGTTATGAAGTTATCAAATAAAAGTGATTAAAAAGAGAACTTGGAGAAAATATCCAATATAAGCGATAATTCTGTGGTAACAAAGTGCTCTCAAAAGGCTTTTAAATTTATCTATCTGGAATTTATCTATCCCACATCTTGGGGTGAAGATTGTAGAAAGTTAACTCTTTTTTCTGAGCTTATAGCGGTTGGATTGATAACATTTTAAACAATGAGTTAATGAATTAAGTTAACCGAATAAAAGTTTCATAAAATAAAAATGAACGGCGATTACAAGAGACCAATAAGTCACAAAAACTGTACCGGCATTACCTCAGTTTACGGTAGTTATTGATTTTCCGTTTTCTCTCTTGATGTCTTTAGAAAGAGAAGGAAACCTTTATCCTCAACTAGAGACGAAAAAAATTAATATGAAATGGTAGATTTAGCAAAAATTTTAAATTTATTACAATTTAACAAAAACTATTTAAATGAATAGTACTTTTTCTGTGAAAAATAAAAATTCTCATTTAATAAGTTTTAAAATAATTGAATTATTTCCGACCCCAGTGACGGCGGGGTCTTTTGCTGCCAAACCGAGGTTAGCAGGTTTGTGTCCCTCTTGGTAGGTTTGTGTTGTAATCTGCCCCAACCATGGGTGTTATGGCCAATTTCTCGTGATTCGGACTCGGTGATACCTGATGAAGAGTCAAGCATGCTTTACAGAATCGTAAGTGCACTTGGACCATCGAAATCGTCCCCAAGAGAAAGAATAAAAAGAAGTAGCGTAAATATTTTGTTTGTTTTGTAGTGAATAGATCTACCGATGGATTGGAACTTGAAATCAGTTAACGCAGTTTAAGGGTTAACTCGACATATCAGGTAATATAATTTTAGCTGTGGATATGCAGCAACACTGTCCTTCTAAGAGTATAAAACCGTGTCCATGGCAAGGCATAAGTGAAAAAAAAGAGGCTGCTGAACGGTGAATAGCCCCATACAGCACATAATCTCTTTGTTCTTTTGTTGCTTTATTTTCAGCATTTTTTTCTCTAACACTTCGCTCACTCCACGATTGCTTCATATGTACATTATATTTATTCCTTCCAGCCTGTCTAACCTTACTGAAGGTTAACCTGAGACAGGAGATTGAAAGATTTGCTCGCAAGAACGGCATATATAAAGTCCTTGGATAAATTTTATGGGGAAAAATTTGGGGTATCTGTGCTGTCGTCAAAGCTCTCCAAACTTTCTCTGCAACCACGCAAAAATTGTGGGGTAAGCAATGCTCGAAATATTCTATTGTTAGTAAGTAGTGGAAAACCTATTCTAACTAAAGGTCAGAACTGAGAACAAAAAGTTTTTGCGTGCTATCTCTTTGTACTTCCAGGGAGATTGTGCTCCACGAAAAACGCTTGAAAAGTGCTGAGGTTCCGAATGAATGAGTCGGAAAACTTTCAAAGCTCTTTTCACCTTGACCCATCGCCTCTATTCCCATCGTAAACTCCATTCAGAGTAAGCGACTCCATTAGAGGTTAAGGCTGCTATTTCCGATCGTTAGTACAGCTGTGAGATGCCATTGGAGATTGTAGTGCATCGCATTACGATTTTCAATGTCATTTCAAAGTTAATGTTTTCAACCTACGATCCACAGATTTCTATAATAATGATATGAATCATGTCGTCACTGTCGTTTTTTGCACATTCAATATGTATATTAATTGAAATTTTTAAAGGTATTCCTTTTAAGGACACAAGTATATGATCGTATCTTTGTATAAAAATAGGAAGTTTCAGAATTTCCTGATAAGTTCAACCACGGAATAGAGCAAGGTAAGACATTTCCATTATTTCAGGATAAACTCCAGTCCTCATTTTATTTATAGTGTTGGATTTTGGGAGATATCATAGCATGATGGCAGTCGAGAAGACTGAAATGAGACCCGTGTCTACTCAAACAGACACCATTATTTGCGCGAGATCAAATGAAACGATAGACCATGCGTCTTTCCAGGCCAGGGCTCACATAATTATATGCCGCCTCCAGACAGGCAGCAGGGTCTTCTTCACCTCTTTGCGAATACCCGCGGCGTCCGTTTCGTCGCATCAGATAGTCATCTGCAGGTTATCCTTCCACCGTGAGTTTCCATTTGCGCTAATTAAAATCGGGCAGCTAACAAAAGTTATTTATTAGTATCTAATACCCGCAGCCAATAAACTTATTTTAGTTGATTAGGGCAGAGAATAGAGATACTTTTCATTTATTATCCCTCTAAAGATGAAATGTGTTTTGAAAGTAAATAGATTCTTTCATTACATCGGTGTTTTTGTATTTTTTGACCTAGAGAATTGAAGTTGAAAATTTTTTATGTTTAATAGTCTTATAACCGGCAGTAGAGTTTTTTTTGTTTGCGGGACGATTTTGTTGGCCCGTATGTCCCGGAATCCCGATAGGCTGCTTAACCTGTCATCAGGTTTTCCAGGGATTGGAACAACAGAACTTAACATACATCCTTACCTTGGGTTGGGAAAAACTCACCCAGGCGGGACTCAAACCCGCGACCCTCGATTTAGTAGGCGAGGACTTTACCCCGCCGCCACCGGGTTCGGCGGAATAAAGTCTGGCGGTTCACTTGGGAACAAACCAAACATGTTAAACATGTTAAATCAGTAATTGAAACGGTGCACCAAAGTGTCCAAGTGGGCAGCTGAGGGCTCATTGGAGGTGCATAAATTTAATAAAAAGGCTTCCTGCAATGAGTTTTACTCATATTTTGCTTAATTGATACTTACAATATTACAAGAAAATTTAAGAAAGCGATCCATCTAATTAATTGAAATGAACTGGTCTTACAAGTAAAAATGATACAGTTTTGAAACGGTAGAGCTACATTCCAAAGGCGTTGGTTTTTATGGCACATTCTAGATCCGCTTTTCCCCTTAATCACCAACTTTCTTCTCTTCATTTCCGTTCGCCGCCTTGCATCTAAATTTTATTCCTTCCCGGATTTTCTTCCCTCAAATCTGCCCAGGTCCACCACTAAATCCGTTTCCGCACTTTCCATTTTGAGCCGGAACTTTTGCATTTTCAAGTTACCCGGCGTTTTACGAGTTTTGGATATTTATGACTTCAGTCTAGTTAGCGTGGAGGCTTTCCAATAAAACGTTCGGACCTCATACGCTCCACTTAGAATCATGGCATTCAAGTTTCCTATCCCAGGTTTTTCTCTAGATTTTGACAACTTTTATTGACCTCGATTCAATTATTGAGTAGGATTGATTAGATATTTAGTAATAGAAATGAGAATAAATTTTAAAAGACGAAAAATAAGATTTCTAATGCACATGACCACCGCCATCAGAGCAAAAAATGATAAAATTTTCAAAATATAAGGTAATACTAGAAACAAAAAATTAACTTCCAAACACCCCGAGTGTCAATTTAAACCTCTTTTTGCGAAGGATTCGAGGGAAAAACGAAGGAACACAAAAAGGTCTTTGGCGGATCTTCAGCACGTGTGGGTTGCCTCGGAGACGAGAATGCAGTAACAAAAGAGCCAATAAAATTACATACCAATTATATGACTGCAAAAAGATGGATTTTAATACGCAGGTATTTCAAAAGTCTCCAGAAAAAGGCTAAAATATCGACGAACGCCAAAAATGTAATGAATAAATTAAATAATAAAATTGAATTTTCATGCGTTTCTTTATATTTTTAATGAGAACAAATTCGTAGGAAACTATGGTGAAATATATTACCTCAATGTCTGGTTTTGTTTCTACATAACATTTTATTGTATCGGACGAATCTGTTATTAGGCAGTTTCCAAGGGGATACGTGCTTTTGGGACAATGCATACGCCGCGCCGTGCGCATTTTTACAAACTGGGAGGCGTATGGATTTTTTTACTTGACGCCTAGTGCGCCGGCGTCGTGTGTCAGTTGGCGAAGAACGTATAAGGGAGTTTACTTGCCATCTATTGGTGCACATACAAATCACTACGCCTGTAGCAAATGAATCATACGTATGCACGCGTAAAAAGTAGATGAAAGTTTCTGTGGAGAAAATGGGTTTTGAAAATTTTAATCATAGCTTATTGACTGGTCGACAAGTTTTCATCGGTAATGGTTTAAACATTATTACTGAATGAAATTAATTTGTTAGACATGAACCTCCAAAAGTAATAAATAGTCCACAGTGGTGTAGAGATTGGAAAGTAATTATCTTTTATTATTCTCTGAAAATTAAAGGATAAACCACTAAAAATATGCACTCAAGTATTTGTTATTTTGGAGAAACAAACCGCACAAATATTCATAAAAATACCAATAGCTAGTTCCTAAGCGACACATTAGGCATTTGATTGATTTAAAAGGACTTTTCTAACTGATTAAAAATGTGGCTTTTGTCATGAGTGTTGCGATTGTAGCGATATCTCGAATAGTGTCGCTACTTTTAGGGCAATGTTCTGCTTACACATAACTTCCGGTTTTTCCAGTATAAATGACTGGCGGAAGTCAATGAGTATAGTAATTTCAAAAATTGCCTTCCTTCGGACACTTACTGTACTCGCATATCGATCTGTTCGAGTCCCACAGGAGTCCTTAGATTTAATAAGTGGTTATTAATGGCATCAAATGTGCATTATATCAACTTAACAAGTATGATCATGATAAAAATAGTTTTTACATCTGATAGGGGGAGGAATGTTAATGATTGTCACCAAAACGTGAATAGTTTGACGTCCTATCCGAAGAGCAGATGGTTTTCCTGGGAAAAGCCTCGACAGAGTACCCAATTATATCGCGATTCCAAAGAAAAATGTACGCCAGAGTCACGATACGAGCCCGAACCCTCAGAAAGGGAAGCAAATAATGGAGTCATTTGATCAGCAATACAAGCGTGTGTTTCTATTGGAGTAATTAATTAGTAGTGATGTAATTGACATTATTATACAATATTGGTGGACAACGCCGAATTCAATTCTCGATCAAAGAAATCATTACAAAAGAGATAGAGCTCAGATTGGAACAATGGTGAGTTTGCATTCTTTACTACAAGCAAATTAAAAAGAGACGACATCTATGTTAATTGAAAATACCTCAGAAATCTGCGGAGCGGTAATGAAATATAAAGCCCAATAACTGTTGATTAAAAAAATATTTTAATTTTCTCAGTTAAAAATTTACATATAATTGCGAATGAACAATTTAATATGTAAAATTGCTTCCAAAGAATCAAAAATTGCCCATTTCTCATTTAATTTAAAAAATGATGATTTTCTCCGGATTAAATTGAGTTGAAGGGTCATGAATGCAATGCACACAGATTCGTGATATTAATTGCATTTGAAATTTTCCAAATGAACTTAAGGGGTAGCTTCAGGTCCGAAGGGTAATTATTAATCAAGGTGACTTCATTGCTTACGTGTACTTTTCCTTTTAAGTTTAGCTTCTAGCATTTAATACTTACTTGATACTAAGTTAGTAATTTCTTAAGTACATAAGTTCTACGTTCCAGAGAGTACAGTATTTCTACTTAAGTTAGTACATTGCACTTCCAGGAAGAGGTAGTACATACGATAATTCTGTTCCCAGCGAAAGCTCGTATTGTGGCAATGTTTATCGCATTCGACTTTCAGCAGTAAATCTTAACCAGAAAGGTCGACAAGTTGAAAGAAGCAACAGAGAAAGCTTTCCCGGTGATTTGTTCAATAAACCCTGAGGATATCGAGAAGGTTTCTTTAGTTTTCAAATGTGAACCAAAAGAGATCAGATATATAACCAAAGAGATATAAAAAGAATGGAGTTGTAAAGCCAATATCCTTGGCTTGTTCGCGTTCGCAACAATGCCCCGCTAATGGACCAAATCCCGTACAAACATGCCGTAAACAAACCAAAATCCAAACAAACATGCCGTAAGTGGCAACATTTGAGAGATACTAAGGGTGTTAAAATGAAAAGATACGAAACGTCTTAACAACCAAACCGGTTGAAATTTTTATATGCCGCTTTGGGAAAACGTAGTGAAATATCTTGGGACGCAAATGTAGTGTGCGGCGTGGTTGTTCGCAGGCGACAAGCGCCCGCACATGACGCAGGAGAGAAGCAGGCACTTGTTCGTTCCGTCCAATTGACGCGGTGACACAGTGTGGACAATTGTGCACGACAGGTTGGATTACCGGAAGGTGTGCGAGCAGTGGGTTCTAAAGAAGCTCGGCGAACCACAAAAGGATCTGCATATGGGGCTAGCACTACAACACCTGTTCCGGTATCATGAAGACCCCACTTTCCTGTAGCGGATCGTCACCGGTGACGGAGCTGGTGCCATCACTTCGAGCCAGAGACAAAGCGGGACAGCATGCAATGGAAGCATGCGTCGTCACCTCCCCCTAAAAAATTCAAAGCTGTGACCTCAGCAGGCAAGGTGATGCTCACTGTCTTTTTCGACGTCCGAAGTCCGATACTCATCGAATTCCTCGAGCACGGAAAAACCATTAACAGTGACGTGTATTGTGAGACACTCCATAGCCTACGCAATTCCATCAAGAGCAAACGGTCTGGGCTGCTCACGAAGGGAGTGATTCTGCTCCACGATAACGCGCGTCCTCACGTCTACAGGGTCACACAAAGTTTACTGGCCAAGTTCAAGTGGGAGCAGCTTGAGCATCCACCATACAGCCCAGACATGTCGCCCTGCAAATTCCATCAGTTTGGTCTGCTAAAAACACATCTCAAAGGGAAGCGATTCAACTCGGACGACGAACTGAAGGGCACGATGAAGGACTGGCTCTTGTCACAGCCACAGGCATTCTGGGAACAGGGAATCCTTCAGCTCATGATACGGTGGGATAGTTGTGCTTAGGCCTTTGGTGATTGCTTTTGAATAAAGACATCAATTATACCCACAGTGTCGTTTCGTACCTTTTCATTTGAACACCCAAATAGAACATGTTTATTCGGATTTTTAACTCTAACATGCATATTTCACCGGTTTAAAGTGCTTTATATATACTGCAGTTGCCATTTAATTCAATTAGTGAAAATTAGATTCTTCATTATGTTATCACAGTTAGCTAAGAAGCTATGACTCCAAGAAAATAGCCCGCTGGTTGTCTAAATATCCATGGTTCTAAACTCATAAGCCTCTGATGTTATTAAAAGAGATTTTGATCAAGGGAAATGAATGAAACCTATCAAAGAACGTTTTATTTAACTTAAGTAAGTGGCACTGGATTCTTGATACAAAGATGACTGTTGGATTTGAAAAGAGCAAATATATACTGTCAGAGCAGATATTTCTAGCTGATTAAGCTCTCGGCATAATACGACACAAAAAATCATCAGGTATAGGACTTATGATCAGTGAAATTTCAATTAAATACTGTCCATAGACATAAAACAAGTGCACGAAATAATAGATTAACAAATATTCGACGATTTATTAATCATAAAACATTTGCCACTACCTGCTTAAAAACTATCAGGTATAGCATAAATAAAACTTTTGCTCTCATTAACTGAGTGAAAATATTTAAAAGCATCAGTAATAGATTTTAGCGGAGTTTCCTTGTAATTGTTCAGTGTTCTATCAAACATTCTCTCTTTCCTTTTAATAATCAATCTTAACAATTACGGCTTGAATCAACAACATTTAATGGTAGATTCTCGACCATGTATAGAGCTAATGCAGGAAATGAGTGTTAGGTACCAAAATAATTGTGTTTAAGTGAATCTGAACAATTTAAAATGTTTAATAATTAACTAACATTCATGGATAATTGTATACATAGGTGACTTTAAGATCGGAAATCGCGAAAAATTTCCTAAATAGCTCTCACGGACAACCTCATTAGAAGTTGATGTATCGGTAGATGGAAAGGTGATTTATAGTGTTGCTAAAAGTATTCATGTATTTTTTAATTGCCAAAAAAGGCCGTTTAGAAATGAAATTCGATCATAAACGAGAACTTGATTGCTAAAAAAATGCAACCAAACTGAGAGAAAAAGGAGATTTATAGTTGCCTTATCTGTAAATCTCATTTAAAAAATATCTAATACCCTTGTTTCAGCGAATCTTTTATCCACTTCTTGTCATCAGGCCAAAATATTTATAATATTAATTGAAATTTAAAAAAAATGCTTAAAGACATTACATACTTCGCTTATTACGATGAAAAGTTCCACAAAAAGACGCCCAATGACGGTAAACTTCATTCACGAAAGTACGACGATTTGTTCAAAAAGAAATGCGATATGGTCCCTAATATTCGAACTTCTTGTGGGAGGTGACAAGGAAAGTTTAATCTGCCCCACAAAGCTCTTGCCTTTATCCAATAATTGCATCAAACAAATGTCGTTGTACGCAGTTACGTGCAAGGGTTCGAAGTACACTGCAGAGATTCGGCATACAACTATCACAAATTTGTCAAAAAGAGCATGTTCAATTGAACACCTCAACGTGTTCAATTGAATTGATTAGACAAGCAAACTGTGACGCCAAGCGCACGATTTGGACTGATTGAGTGTCGTTTTATATTCAGCAATCTTGAACAAATTGTTCTTATAAACCCCACAAAAAACTACAAGGGCAGAGTTACTTGGTTAATTCACTGGATTAAGAACGCGGCGCGACTTCAAATTCTTCCACATATGAGTCCAGGTGAAAGTCAATGATTATTACTCTAGATTTCCTCATTTACGTGCGCTTTCGGGTAACTCCGTCAAGTTAATACCGTGGCTACTACCCTCAAATGTTGCAAAAAACATTAATATAATTATAATTATTTTGACTTTAAATTTATAGGCATTCTCATTTATTTATATGATCTGTGATTTTAAAATTTACGGTTGGGGGTCTTTGGGCACGGGCGTGTGTAAGCTAAGTCCGGGAGAAGTCCTCGCTACCAAAGGCTTCTTCCCGCGTAATTACTTTTTAATTCGTTAATATTTAATTTGCAAATAATTATTACGTTTACCTCTTATTGAATGCTTTTTAATCGCCACCAGACCACCTCTTTGGTTTCATAAACAATAAATGCAGGTAGTTTGATCTACATATCTATGACTTATGATTACGGTAGAATGATTCACGGGAGAGAGATAAAATGTTTCTCGGGTATTAGGTTTTTAATTGGCGCTTTGCATGTGTGGTACGCGGGTTTCAATGTAATTTCGGTGTTCTACCATATCATTCATGCATGCCTGGTGTGGAGCACCCCCTGCCACACACCCTTTGGGTGGCTTGCAGGGTATGACGTAGATGTAGATGTACGGTGTTATCATCTGTCAATAAACAAATGATTTAGTAGTATCCGGTCATGGGTATGGCTTTGTATGTCATACTTAACTAGTTTAGTCCCGTATTGCAAACTAAAAAAAAAGAAATCACCACCGCAGTTTTTGTTTCCTCTTCAGAAAATACTCTTTGAAATCACATTTACTGGAAAATAATGTTCCTATATAATTACGAGATAGTCAATTGAACAAAAACTCATCTAAAAAGTATCTTCAGTCTTCTCACATCTCGGCTCATGACCACCTAATTTTTGATCAATATTGACGGTATCAAGAATGATATTATTAGTCTCAGAACTTCATAGTTTTATTCCAAAAATGTTCAGCAAAATATTGTCCCCGGTGGCGGCAGGGTAAAGCCCTTGCCAACTAACCCAGGGTTGCGGGTTCGAGTTCCACCAGGGCAGATTTCTCTCCACCACAGACATGGTTGTTTCTGTGACTTAAAATGAGTTATATGTAAGAGATGGCTCAACAATCCTAATATCGCTCAATAAAGTCGACATTATTATTATTATCTTTGGTAGCTGGAAAAAGTTTGGGAAACACTGCTATAAGCTGTTGGCATTCCTGAACCTGTGAAGAAAAATTTCTTCTCTCTCCGGACGAAACCCTTTCTCTACGTTTTCCGGTCTTCCTCCTTTCTCTCGGCGTTCAGCTGCGGTGACTAAAACCAGTGCCGTAGCGGTTGAACACGTTCCAGAGAGGGCAGACGCAAGAGGGAGGAATTCCCCTTGAGGGGGGGGGAAGTGGGCGGACTGGCGCCTCCGTGCGGGAGTGTCTGCGCGGCGCCTAGAGTGGCGCCTCTGGGGAGAAGAGGGGGAAGCGTGTGCGGTGGTGGGGGGAGAGGGAACTGGAGAGACGACTTGATGGCAATCGATAGTCGAGTGTGGTGGCGTGGCAAAAGAAGGGACTTTGGTGCGCGATATTTCAACGCACGGGGGATGGGAGCGAGATCAAACCTCGGGAAGCGGCGGAGATATGGGAAATGAAGGGACGATGGGAAGTGGGGGTGGATATGCGGGTTGCGTACATCACGGGAAAGCACACACGCGGGCCAGCGTGGTCGTCTGCCCTCGCAAACAACGCCGGAAGAGCCAGCAGAGTGAGCTAAAGAGGGGGTGGGGGATAGTGGTGGTGGAGTCACGTAGAGAAGGTTGGTGGATAAAATGACGGTCCGTCGGAGGGAAAAAGGAGATTTACATCTTGAAAAAATTAATGAGGATAAACGTCAATAATGTATGAAAGAGTTTCAGGCGTAACTTTGTGGAAATACTCAATATTCATACAGGTAACAATGAAATAACTCGATATTTTACCTGATGAGTCTAGATGAAATAACCAGATAGAATTTAATTTGTAGTTAAATATTTTTCATATGCTTCGTTTCTAATCATACATCTGACCCATTCTGATCAGACATCTGATCATAAATCTTGTACCTGAGGACAAGAAGTAAAAGAAATATTTGATGAAACCTAGGTCTTAGATATTCAATGGAACTTACAGAAAAGCCAATTATATATCACCTTTTTCTTTCAGCATAGTTGCATTTTTTCACTATTATGTTCTCATTTATGACTGAACTTTTGTTTGCAGTGTTTCCTTAACTTTCACCAGCCACCTTTCTTGGTTTACACTCACCCGTACCCAAAGCCTTCAACCGTAAGTTTTAAAATCGCAGACCACATGAATAAATCCGAATGTCTATAAATTTAAATACTATTTTACAGTATTTAAATATAGAATTGGGTATATATAGAATTGGAAAGTCAACTTTATATCTTAATAATGAGACAAAGTGTCGAAACCAAGGTCGGTGTTCATTAAAACAATGTGGAAATTACTATCAGGTTATTTAATGTTTACCAGTATGGAAACAGTAACAACTCTCATCAAATTTAAATGAGATACCCAATCGCATCATTTACGATCGATCATTGCATCATTCTGGATTGCAGCCTTTGAAGGCAGTGGTTCACAAATTTTGTAAGCCCCATACCCATAAAAATATTTTATGTTCCCGCGCCCTCAAGTAATAATTTATTCAAGAATTAAAGCAGTGAATGGCGGCCAAAACAAAATAGAATTTAAATGTATGGACATTCTGATTTATTCATGCGGTCTGCAATTTGAAAACTAACAGTTGGGGGTCTTCAGGAATGGTTAAGTGTAAACCAAGGGAGCGGTGGCTAGAAAATGTTTTTGAAATACAGTAAACAAAAGTTTGGTCATAAATGAGAACACAATAGTGACATAAATGCAACCACGCTGAGAGAAAGAAGATTTATAATAGCATTTTCTGTAAATCTCAATTCTAATATCTCAGACCCAGGTTTCAGCAAATATTTCTTTTACTTCTTGTCTCCAAGCATAATATGTATGATCAGAATGGGTCAGAAATAAAACTCATGGAAAAATTTAACAACGAATTAAATGTGGCATGAATTTTACAAAAGAGGACTAATAGTAACAAAAAAATGAAGAATTATCTCGCACTCCATGGAATACTTTCTCACTTCCTCGAAAGGATGCGGGAATCCCTGGTTCGGAATCCCTGCTTTGACGCAAAGGGTTTCTCAAGACCACGTTAGAGGGAAGGATGTTGGGCAAAGGAAGACTAGGTTTATGGACGGAATGCAGAGAGTTAGGGTAATCGCGGAGAAGAGTAAATATATACAGGTAGAAAGAGGTTTGCGCGTTTAAAATCCGATGAATTTTTCTCTGACTCCTACAAAATCTACCTTAACCGGTAAGCTACTTTAATGAAATTTAATAGCTGTGGGAAACACTCGTTTTCTCGGGTGACTGCCGGGAAAACGTGTATGTACATTAGGCCATCATCTTTTGTTCCTCCCCTAGTTCATCTCTAGGGTTAATGGGCCGACCATCCCGGAAATGGCATGCGGCTGGTTGGTTTCTTGGGGAGGCGACCAACAGCTAATCATACAGGTCAATAATGCCATCTATATGCCATATGCCATTTATGCCAGGCCAAGCAGGACATTTATGCCATCAAGGACAGTTGGGTAGGTTGGTGAAGAAACGATTGTATGGGAAAGGGGTAAGGTTGGATGAAAACCCAGCATCTAATCTAAACTTGACTCTTTTTATTAGCATCACAATCTGTCAAGGAACACTCACAAAGCGCTTCCCGTCGATTTTTTTCTTATGTGGCCGGAGTTATCATTATTAAAGTATTCTACCAGTTAAGGTAGGTTTCCATGAATGTTTTCATTCAGGGGCCCATCCCCCTCCAGCATATCCTTTTTCGCCTCAGTATGCGATCTACCCTTCTTCATCCCGTCCATGAAGTCTTTTATCTTTCTTCCTCTTCCCCGCTTCCAAAACCCTTCCCTCAATAACACTATTGAGCAACCCATCACCCCTTATAACACTCTTAAGCCATCTACCCTACCTATCCTCGATTTCATTCAGAAGTTTTATTTCCTCACCCACCATCTCAAGCACTTCCTCGTTCGTCTTCCTGTCCGTCCACCTAACATTCTCCATCCTTCTCCACATCCATATCTCAAATGTCTGCAGTCTATTCTCGTTCTCCTTCCTGAGGGTCCACGTTTCTGCCCCATACAATGCTACGCTTCATATCAAGTCCTTAACCAGCCTCTTCTTCACATCCTTACTCAATTTCCCCGTCATCATCTCCCTTCTTTTACTCAATGCCTCCTTATCTAGCGCTATTCTCTTCCGTATGTCTTTGATACTATGTCCGTTTTCCTCTAGCGTACTAAGGGTCGAAGGCAGACGAAAGGTAGTCCAGTGATGATGTCACGTGAAAAACACTGTTGGGAAGTGGGGGGTGGGAGTTCCTCCCGAAAATTTTACTACCCTGAAAAATGAATGACAATCAAAGATGGTAGAATAGATTAGTAAAATTGTTGTACACAACTTCCCACAATAGGATGCCCTGTGAGCCGGTATATACACTAACTAAATTCCGTCAGCCTGTCTGGCCAAATTTGGTGGTCGCCGCGGAATTTTGGAGGTAGATATCTTGTTTCACAGACAATCTGGCACGGGAAATTTTGCACATGAAATTTGATTGCACTATGGTACCATTTTTCCAAAGTTGTACGGTATCAGCGAGGGACGCTTTGTGAGTTTTTTGACAGCGAGAGGACCTAAGGGATCCGCTTTGTTACACCTTATTCGGTGGATGGAGAATTCACTTGAAGTGCTCTCCACATAGAACACAAGAGGTGATCAGAATGAAATTTAAAATACCGCTACTATCGAGATTCAAACACAAGGCCTCGCGATGAGATGCTATATCTCTAGCCTCCACAGCAAGACGATCCAAGGATCGAGTGCTAACTTTTTCCTAATTTTCCGGAGTAGTGCATTCCATACCAGGGTAACTAGAAAAGGGCACATGATTATCAAACATCATTTTGACCGTGTTGTCTTCAGCCTTTGCACAAGTTTTTATGGAAAAAAATCAAGAAAGCAGAATTTCTCAGAGGAAAAAATATTCTCATCTTGACCAAGACTCACACTTTGACCACTCAATATCGCGTCGAGTGATTTAGCCAGTTAAGCTAACGAGGTATCCTCCGCCACTTTGGATTATTGTGGGATATAAATAAACACGGTGTAAAATTGGCAGACTTACGATAAAACGAAGCAATAACAGAAAGTACTCGGCGTGATGTTGAGGGATTCTCGTATGAGTCCAAGTCAAGGGTGATAATTTTTTTCCTGTGAAATATATCTCTGATGTGCACTTGTAAGTGATTTAGTGAAGGTAATTCTAAGGCTAGTTTTTGATTTATCCAAATTTGTCAAAATAAAGATATTTAATTTAGCCAGTTAAGCTAACGAAGTATCCTCCGCCACTGATACGCATTCATTTGTGCCCAGTTTATCATAAATAACAAGGACTGTACGGTTACTCCATTAGGGAAGTTCACCGGGTGAGAGACTCCATAAGTGCCGACGTTTCGATGGCCGAGTCGTCGATCGTCTTCAGGGAAGAATATCGTGACTTTCTTGGTTCAAAAATAGATATACCAAGCAGGCGGGTTTGGAAGCTCTTTATTGGTTAGAATATTTCCACCTTTTTCTGACTCTCGGATCCTCCTGAGCACTGGTTTCCAGGCGGTATTGAAATGGTACCGTGTCTGTTGAAATTTTGCTCCATTAGACCCGATACTAATTACGGGATACCATTTAAGTACCGCCTAGAAACCGGTACTCAGGAGGATTTGAGAGGTCAGAAAATAGCGGGAAGATTCTGACCAATCATGAGCTTCCTAACCCACCTGCCTGGCCTATACATTTCGGAACCAAGGAAGTCACGACATTCTGCCCTGAAGACAATGGAAGACTAGGCCATCGAAACTTCGGCATTCATGCAGTCTCTCAGCCGTTGGACTTCTCGAAAAGAGCTACTTAACATCGCACGCCGAGAAAGTCTCAGATCTTAAGGACTATAAATTTAGAGGCAAGAAGTGAAGTTGCCATTGCAAGCATAGCAATACACAGCTAATATATGGTGCTCAATGGTGACGGAATACTCCAGCTTGCGCTGACAAGTTGAATCAGGGAGTGACTCTGCAAACTTCTTCTGTCTTGCCTGCCTAGAAGGGGAGAATGTTCAAAATATACAGAGCTAGTGGGAATGCGAGACCGCTACAACTTAAGGGTTAGTGCCCAAACTAGTCTTTGTTACAGTCCTTAAAAGTCTACCGTTTTGCAGTGGTTGATTAAGCTTATGCCCTGCATGTAAATCCTTGCGAGGCCATCGAGGCGAGGTTAGGAACTTTTCCCCTGGAATCCGATGCCCACGTAGGAGATTTGATGAGGGGAACACTTCAAGAACTTTTATACGATGGCTCACCACCAGCTTTGAAAACCTTTAAATTAAATATTTTTTTAAATTATGGAAATGGTATGATCATACTATTCTCAATATTGGAAATGATCTATATCCGATTAGGTGTTTCTTAAATAATGTTTTCATCCATGGCATAAATTGTTTCAGGAGAATTGCTAAAATGAAAAATCCTCCATTTTCCCATTAGATACAAATGATTTCTTCCGAATGCAAGGACCAGCAATTTTTACCGGGAAAACACAGGCGGAGATTGCAATCAATAATAATAAAATGATTTTCTGATTATTTCAAAAAAATTACTTTGCTCAGTCAAATTGCATCTAGGAACGGTTCCAGCAGCTGCTTAGCAAAACGAAATTCATATACCTTTGACTTTTTTCGTCCGCCATGATTGTCATTCGAACAACACTGGATTTTAACTTATTTCCTGTTTGTCTCTACCATTTTGTAGCAATAACAGATATTCAAAATAAAAATACATTATTTTGTAAAAAATTAAAATTTTTATTTCATATACCGATTAAGAAAAGATCTGCCAGTTTTGGTACATTCTTTTCAATATGCCTAAAAGCTAATTATCTCTGTAAAGGAAAGTAAAGCGTCAATGAGATTGCGAAAATAATTATTTCAGGGACTTAGTAGTGGACTTAGTGGTTCCATACGTTCAGCATTTCTAAGACAGCTCACAAACACTGAATTACTTAATCCAAGAATGAAGCGAAGTGTAATTGTTTCTACCTACGAGACATCTTATTATTAAGACAAACAAAAAGTATTTAGCTTGTTTTCAATTGAAAAAAGTACCACACATAAGATAAATTCTGAAAAATTACGGCTTTTAAGTAAAATTGAAAATATTGTTTGCACATTGAAGTTCATGCAAACATATATGAAATAAAACCTCACAAATTTTGAAATTATCATTCAAAGACCTGATAACTTAATGATCTAAGTGCAGCAGTAATTTTTTCAAGAATATAGCGTTAAAATTTATGACTCAACCACTTAGGCATAAATGATACTTTTTCATGTCCAATGCCACCTTATCTATAATCCAATGGTTACTCCTCCCACATGATAAGCCTCGATGGTCACCATAAATAATCATTAACAATCTTGGCAGAGTTCCTTTACGGGGATTTCAGCAATTTTTATTTCATACGGTCCATACTTTGCCTTCTCTCTAATCGATGCTAGTCCTTGCTTGCGTTGGAGAGAGAAAGTGGCGACCTTCATTAATAATTGCTCAAGTTTTAGGTCTATAACAACTCGGCCGGAGCTTAACCAATGACCTCCATGGAGTCTGAAGATAACTCTTTCAGTTTTTCATTCATTTATGAAGAATAATTTATACTACCACTATTGCTTGCTACTGTGAACAATATATAATAAGCCTAGTTAACATATATAATTCATAATCGTCATGTGCACTAAACCTCATGATACCGCTAAGGAATGGTCTATGAGTCCGTATAAACTCATGAGGTCGGAAAAATTTAACGGAGAACATTGGAAAACTTTTGAATGCTCAAAAGTTCACGAACTTCCTGGAGAAACAAAGAGAATTTTCTCTCGCCAAATCATTTCTCCTTAAGAGAAAGTTAAATTAAATAAAATAATAGACTAATATGCATGGGCTTCTATAAAAAATTAGGCTGAAAGATAAAACCTTTTCATATTGTCATCATTTTCCTTTTTCATGTAAGAATCCAAGAATGGTTTCAAAAATCTATCAATATATGACATGATTCCTGTAAACTTTTGTGGGTGTCATAGCCTTGC
The DNA here is from genome assembly GCA_963169105.1 of Ceriagrion tenellum. Classification (NCBI taxonomy): domain Eukaryota; kingdom Metazoa; phylum Arthropoda; class Insecta; order Odonata; family Coenagrionidae; genus Ceriagrion; species Ceriagrion tenellum. Next base: position 33,000,463 of record OY720641.1, read on the forward strand.
AATGAACCATTTTACAAGGAATACAGAAGGGCTGAATGCTTCAATAAAATCTACCATTGACGTTACGTTACATTCCAAATGTATGGGTCCTTCGGAAGAATATAATTGCCTTACATAGACTAATGAGACAGAAAAACCCTAAAATTTGCGATAAAAATTTCCTTGTTAAGCATACAATTGCTGGACTTATATTTAAATAGAGCATAGCCAAAACAAAATTCAAATCACACTTCGTTTGACAAAGTAAAAAGAGCTCTAAAAGGAGTAATATAAGAATGCATATATAATAATATAATCTTGAAAATATTTATTTTTATGAACTTTCTCTGGGCATCAAATGAGTATGTACAATTGCCTTTTAATTATGTTCTAAGTCTAGAAAGTAAACAAGGAATTCAGTGAAAATATCGTTCTCAATCCAAATACATTGTCATTCTATTTAAAATTCAAATTGACCATTGCGAAAATTCGGCTTAAAAGGAAACTGCCCCATCGTGTCATCAATATATTCCAGGCCCAGTAGAGTGTTTGTATAGTTTTGGATTATCTTGAAACATGACAATGATATTGAAGCGGAAAGCTATTAAAAAAACAAAGACGTTTGGCAAAACAAGAGGAGTAATCACATAAAACTGCTATAAAACTCCATTAACCTCCAATTTAAATGCTTTTAACAGCTTTTGGTCAATTTTTGTTTGAAATTTTTTTTTCTGAAATGCTATAAACCAAGAATTATCTTCAGAATTTACTCATTTTTTCCTTCAAAATTAAGGATAAACGCTTTGAAAAAAAGGCAAAGCAAACTTTCTCCTTGAACATTTCATGGGTATGAATTACCTTCAGCGTCCAATTACCCTTCGTGCGTATTGTCCACGTCGTATACAGTCAACCTCGGCGCTATTTTTTTTGCCAAGACCGCATTTACCACGACCTCGATAAACCTTTGACTGTGTACCGTATTGTAGCGCCCTGCGACGTGGAGGAGAATAGCAAGAGACGAATGAATGATGACGGTCGCGACTCCCGGTGCCATTCCCGCCTACATGCCGTTAGGCTGTACAATGCCTTAATCTGAAAAATGTATTTCAACTTTATTTTCTCTTTTACAGTTTGCGAAAAAGAATTTTCAGTCATCCAAACAGAGGCATTCATTGAAAACAAGTGTCAATATTTATCGTTAAACTCAAGGAGCCAGCCACTTATGAATTGCCTGATTCTTGCATTATCAAATTTTCATGGGTATCTTTGATGAAATACCCATAATTCAGCTTGAAAAGGATCTAATCAAGTACCCTTTACATACAGATACAAATGAGTACTTTATTAAAGTAAAATTATTTTGTTATTCGCATATGAGCTTGCCTTCTCATAAAAGTACGCTTACTATATTTTCCATTGAGTTTCATGCAGTAGTCTTTTTTGAGAAAGTACTGGAGGAAATGAAGACGCAGATGGAAAAGTTATATTCAAAGACAGAATGTAGCAAAAATGCTCAGTAAATTAGTTCTGTCAGATAAATAAATAATTTTTAAAAAAGGGAAGCTATATTACTTTGTTATTGACTATTTTAGTGGAAAATGTCAAAATTATATCACGCTTTCCAAGGATCTGATAACCAATTAGAGCATATGTGACACTAAAGAGGATATTTTTGACAACAATTTCGATGATTCATATCCTGTTGGAGGGTGATAAGATGTGCACTGTTTCAAATTGCACGCAACCATTAATCAAACCCAAATATTGAGATTAATTACCTAAAGGATATATTCATCCTCTTAAATCTCAAGCTATTTGAAACATGGCAGCATTTGTTAAGGTGGTAATAGTTAAGAAAGTATAAAAGCATTGGAAAATAAATATCTATTGTAACCGGTACCGTTTGGACGTTACATGAGGAGGCGAATTGAGCACGGTTCGCCTCCTAAGGGGAGCGGGGTTCGCCTCCTAAGGGGAGGGAAATTAATTTTTTTCTCTGTATTCTTAAGTGGATGTGGCGTCGCCAGTATGTGGAGGCAACCTTGCGTGAGTGAGCGAGTGAATGAGTAATGTGGTGCTTCTTCCCCCTCCCCCTCTCCCCTCCCTATTTTTCTTTTTTTTGTCAAAGTGAACTCCTCTCTCTCCTGGGCCAGTAATTTGACCCAATATGCGATATCACCCCCTATCAGTGAAGAAGAAGTGTTCCCCTTTCCTCTCCCCATCTTTCCGGCCAGATATATAAGGATGTGTGCGAGATGGAAGAGGGGGATGATCTTTGGTGGCTCGCACTGTGAGAGGTGGCGACCGAGGACTTAGGAGACGAAGTCGCGAGAGGCAGGCCGATCCCGAAAGTAAGAGACGGAGAGCAAGGTGAAGGAAGACATTTTTTTTGGGCCGTCGATGTTTTGGAGGAGTGGACGCCCAAAATTCTTTGCCGCCGAGGGAAGTCCCCCCTCCCGCGAACGTGCTGTCCCGGCCACCCATCTTTGCATGCGCCATCACCAGCAGCCTCACCATCCCAACAAAGGCACCTTCAGAGAGGAGGCAACGACATCACACCAGTCTCCCCATACCGAGGAAGGTACCATCAGAGGAGACGACGACATCACCAATCGAATCGTTAAGTACTGTATCCTGGCCACCAATCCCCCCCTTTTTCCCCGAGTGATAAGACGCATCAGTGAAGGGAGAGAATCATATCATTTTGCCCAATTTGTCATTCCTATTCCCTCTTCCCCAAGACGTTGTGTGAGTGCGAGCGTGTTTGTGAAATTTGTCTACGTTAGTTTAGTTTTAAGATATAATTTCAAAAAGGACGTAATTTTTCTTGCCTGGGGAAAGTTTAAAACATTCATTTCATTGTTTAAAAGGGAATTCCTTTTTTTCAAATTTTTTTTACTTCCATAACTCCCCAGTGCCGTATTATTGTAAAAGTTTATATTTCCATGTTTGTTTTTTTATCTTGATTAAATCGTTATGCACATCTAAATGCTGTGTAAAGGCTCTTCTTACCCGGCGCAACCCGACTCTTAAATCGCCCCCACACCACCCCTCCCCTCCTCCCTTCCATTCCCCTTATCCCCCAGGTGCGTGGGATTTTTCCCTCCCCACCCCATGACCTCCCCCGACCCGTGCTCCTCAAACCCTCCCAATTTAAATTCCCCCTGATTGTGGTCGACGTCCAAGTCAGAGGCCACACTATGTCTCATCGATAACCCTCTATTTTGGAAATATTGAAGTCTGTAGAAGCAGCATGAAAACCTCTATTTGCATCCTTTGTCGCAAGCCAACAGGTGAAGCTTCAAGTTTGAAAATATTTCGAACCGATTACATGCAGCCTATCAAAATACATAATAGGATATAACATATAAAAAAATGGGAAAATCAACGACAGTCTTTCATATAAAGATATTCTATGATAAAGAGATGGGAAAGGAGAAGAATAAATCCTCCTGGAAGAACAGAATACAGCAAATGTTTTGATGGCATTCATTCCAATCAAGCATTGATAAAGATGTTACATTAATATTATGTTTTACATTCCATTATGTTCATATAACATCTATATTCATGCGTTAACGCATATTAAATGATAAAATATGGTTACTATAGATCTTATAAAGATCTCATGAAACTTCAAATATGACGCCCTTAATACAAGGCCTTGCAATACCCTATTTTTTGCATATTTTTCCAGGAAATCATGTTATTCCACTTCATCGCAGATTGAACAATACCCTTGAAGTGTCCAAGTAAAACCATTGTATGATCTTATCAAGGAATAAATAAATGAATGGTAAGAGGTCGAGGGTCAGCTGAAGTTGTTTCATTCGTTGGACTACTCAATATGGGTTGGATGGCATGTGCAGCAAAGCCGCCAATTTCTTTCGGTGAGTTTCGTCGACATTTTCCCTGAACCACCGTCACCGTCAGTTACGCTCGTTTGTTTAAGAGAGCAAAGACAGAGAGAGAGAGAGAGCGATCGAGGGGCAATGAGAGCAAAAATACAAACGACCACTTCCCGGCACGAAAATGCAATTAGGGCTTGGAGCAGCGTCGCACGGTTCTTTCTCAAAGTATACGTACCTTGAAAGTGATTTCATCACGGGCATTACGGAATGAACGGACGGCGAAATTCATTACATTATGTTACCCTTCCATTCACCTAACACTGTGCATACTAATATTAAACAGCACTAAAAGTTTGGTATTATTTATGCATGATACTAACTTTTGATCGTCGTAGATCATAATTCCATAATAATTAAAGCGCTTACTCACAAGCCCACACATTGGCAGAAAGAAGTTCAAAGCAAGAACCTTATTTTCTCCTTCTAAATCGTGACCTACTATTATATTAGCTGGAAGAAACGCTGGTTTCTTTGTTTTTTGTTGAAAATTGACAAGGAAAACGACTTTCCTCAAGTTCTTTGTAGAAGAACGATGCGTAACACGAGCAAGAGCATGGCAGGTCCATGGAAGCCCCAGGGACCAGTGAATAAAGGGGACCATTATATTTTGAATAAATCTATCTGTTAACTGCTATAATTAATATTTCTCCTCTAAAATGTCCTATTCCCACGACTAACACCATTGCGAGTGAAAAAAAAATATACGGGACTTGTCTCTAAGGAAAATGTAGAGTATCCACGATAAAATTAGAGAAAATCTTTCATACTATTTCAATGATAATCATACAAACGAACCTATTCATTATTTTCCTTATCACAGAGGATTTATTTTACTTTGTTTCAAGCAAAAACTGAAACCAATATGTTCTCAAGTTAACTCGTAAGTGATAAGCATGGTGTAGTAGATCCGGAAGGATCGGAAATTTTTTATGTATTACTATCGTCAGGTTAATTTCCATTGAAACGCGAGTGAGGAAAATTTTCCTAAGGGTAGCGACAATAAAAAAAACAAGCATTTCCTCCCATTACATTTCTTTGGACATTATGAAAGCGGTACTGACGTTGAAACTCTTATCTCATATGATATTTTGTATTTCGCCCCTTAATGTCTCTGCTGTATATATTCGTCGCTCGATTAAGCAATTCGAATAATGAAATAAATTAGCAAAATTTTGATATAGTAAATTCCGATAATTAGCCAGAGGAAGCCTCGTTAATTGTCAGAAAATATTAAGGGTGAATAGAAAACTTGGTCAATGGATCTACTAGGTTTGTAACTTAGAGATTTGGTAGCTACATGTTTGGAAAATTCGGGTCTGGCGAGTTTCACGGTGACAGAAGGATATTATTTTCAGTCCGCACTAATAGCCTATGACTTATTATGAGACAAAATTAGAGAGTCAATTTTAAGCAGATAGTTAATAAATTTCCTTCCGACTCATCGACAGTAAATGCCACGAAAACAGAATGGGGCTCTGCTCAACAATATGGTTATTATACCAGCCACTTGCGTGACCGGTATATTAACCGTATTTCGTGGCTCGCGGCGTGATACTTATTTCTCAGTACATGTGTCATGGCAGTTGTAAGGTCCAAGAGATTGAAAGACTAACAGATCTATCTCGTATATGCTTATAACCCAACAGAGATGGAACAATCCATCTCGTAGTATTTTAACCTTGTATCCTAAGAATTATGGCATAATTTGCAAAAATATATTTTCAACAGCTTGAACTTACAGTGGAGAGTCATTATGACATAGACCCTCATCACAGGATGACTGAATAACCTGAATCCATATGGAGGTTTCACACATAACTCTAGGCGCCCATAGTTGACGGGAAATGTATTTTTAGGAGAGGCCGTTCTGTTTTCCGTTGAATTTTTCATGTGGCCTTAATCTCTCTTCGCTTTAGTGTTACCTCCATTGAGCTATCCAAGCAACTATTTGTGGTCTGCAACACCAAGTGAGTCCTGCGAGGATTTCGAATTTTTCTCTCTCTGTTTTGTGGAAAAAAGGGAATGTATTGTCTTCGAGCCAAACAATTCAAGTCAATATTTCAACGGAGTGAAATGCCTTTAGCAGTTACCAAAACTTGTGTCAGAGTGATTTCTGTATGCTCAACAGTGGGTGTTATACGAACAATTTTTCACGAAAACCACATATTAAAATTTGCGCTCTAAAACATGTTTTCGACAAAACCAAACAATTTTTTCGAGTAGGATATCTGTCTTAGATTTAATATCCCTAACCCTTCTCTTCATTTTTACCCACACATGATACACTGCACATTATTCCGTTTTTTGCTTATGGCCATAGTTCTTCTTCTCTACCGCATTGGGTGTCGATATAATACAACCCGTTGTAATACTACGTGGTTTACAGTATTATACTGTAGTTATTGCTGCGTTTATAGATGTGTTACATCAGAAAAAAATGTTGCTACGTATTTGGAAATTCATGCAGAGAAGGGTTTAGGTTGATGGAGGCCATCATCGATCAAATTTTATCTTTGCCGAAAGGCCAAAGGTGGACCATGTGGCGATCTCACGAGTTAGGATTCAAGTTTATCAAGTCTCGGAGCTGCCAATCTCGCATCGCAAATACATAGTCTGAACATGAGATTGAACCCTCCGGCATAGATGCAATGTTGTGAAGTTGAAAATGTATCAAAATACCCTATTTTATGAAGGGTATCCCCGCTGAGTCAGAGAAGCAAGCACGAGCAAATTGGAGAATGAAAAGAGCATTGCAGCTGATTCGGCGTTAAGTTTGGGAAAGAGTAAATCCATTGATTATATTAAAAATAGTGATTTATTATTTCAAGAAAATTCCGATAAACATAATCCTCTCTTGCAAAAAACTACACCCAGAGAAACCCATTCTCAGAGTGGATTAAAACAACTACAGGGGAACTCGAACCCGCAAACTTTGGGCTAGCGGGCGAGGAAGTTATCCCGCCTCTACTAACGCCGGAACTTGAATTATGGGGTTTCGGGAAATGAACCCGGGTCTCCTGGATAAAAATCGTGTATCTTAACATCTAGACAATACCGAGGTTGGAAGACATGAAATCTTCGAATGTGATAGTCTTTCTGCGAGAATTTATTATCTATCACACTCTCGGGCAAAACTTTTGAAGAGAATAATTATTTACCATGAAAGAAGCTATTTTAATTATTTCTTTGACATTTGGACTCCTAAAAGAAGTTCAAATATGCCCTTCTAATAGAAAACAGTAACTATTGGATGGATGATTGGCTAGAGCTTTTTCCCCTTTGGGTGATCGGAAAAAAGTAGGTAAACATGTGATAGGTTCTGGTGTGTTCAAATCTATTGAGTAATGCCCTTCCGTGGTTGATGAGAGTAATTTTCACAGAAATGCGGCCTTTGAAAGGCATAAAGGGGGGAATATAGCGATTTTTCGTGCGTTAAAACGTTGATATATTTCTCATACCGTACGCATATAAAATCTAATGAGAGGTGACCTCATACTGGTACTGAAAGAATAGAGTCTGGGTTTCCTATCGGTTAACAGTGTTCTTCAATACCAAAGTTTTGGACGGCTTTTTCTTATCGGCTTCAGGGGCGGGACAGCTGCACTATCCGACAGGCACCCCCTAGATCTCTTCCCCCCAAACTATTTACCGGGAAATATGAAGATCCTTTCACATCCTCAATTATTATTGGCTGGTATACAAATAGTATAGTTGAACCAACGTTTTACAAATTCCATATGCAGTCTGTATTCGTTTTTAGCGAAAAAGTAACAATTATGGTATTGGAGACAAGCAAAAGGGCTCATATCTTATATTTTTATTGTGTCATTCTTTGTATTAGTGTTTCTCAGCAATTTTTGCTAACATTGTAATTGTTGAACTGGGTAAAACATGTTACATTATGTTTCAGAATATGCCTAACGAACAGTGAATCCAAACTGTGAAGTTACCCATTGATGTTCATCGCGTCACAGTCAATTGGACGTAGAATGCGAGCGAAAATAAAAGAACGTCAAAATGAGAAACATTCGCGTTCCACTAGCTGAGTATTAATGACATTGTGTCCGATTAATTCCATGCATAAATGTATGCTTTAATACCTGCGTATTAAAAGTAGCTATATTTTGGACCCCACGATAAACATCTTCCTTCCTGACTAATGTCTTTTCACGGCCGACTATTCCCTATCACAATCGACGCAAATTCCCTCTCTGGCCATTAACCCTTCGGTCATTCTCCCGACTCCCGCAAATAGTCCCTGCCTTCGATCTTATCTGCGTCGAGTTTATGGATATGCCCTTCTCTCTCTCTCGCACAGACACACACAGTTCTTGCCTTCTTATTCCCATTTCATGTCCAAACGCGAGCTAATCCTCTGCGGCCCTTCTGAGATATATTACTAAAGAAGTCAAGATATCACCCATCTAACGCCATTTTAATGAGTCAGTTCTATTTTTGTGAACCGTGGGTGGACAAAGGTTCTCATAAAAAACGTGATGGACCTACGCTGTTCACAAAGAGGGCTGAAAAGAAAGGAATTTAAATATAAAATGAACGAAATTGGTGGGAAGAGAATCCTAGAAGATTCTTTCTCAAAGCCTCCCTTTTAAGGATTCTTAGGCTGCGTGTATGGGTGACTTCATTTCTTTTAGCTATTCAAATGAAGTAACTTTTTTGGCAAAATTATTTCGTCTGTTTCATTTTTGAGTAAATTTATTTAAATTACAAAACAATTTTGTCTTTGGAGCCCAAATATTGAATGATATGCTAGCTGATATCGTTTTAGTAAACAATAAATGAAAATAGAAATGCTAAGAAAAGCTAAGCAAATGAAAGACGACCTTAGCTCAAGTAATATACTTTGATCTTAAATAAGAACTAAATCAATTTCGTGACATTCACAAAGGGAAAATTATTCGCCTGGACTGGGAATCGAACCCAGATCCCTCGATTTCGCGCCGAGTTCTCTTGATGCCAGAGGTACATGTATGCGAGCGCTAAGCGCCACAGTCCACGGTGTAAAGCCCAACTTTAAACACAAAGGTGTTTACTTTGGACATTTTCAAAGAACCACGGAACTAGCCGCGCAGTTACTTCAACGGAGTCACCCGCTAGTGATCACGGTCACGTGTGAGGACAACTTGATCCTTAAAGCTCCCATGAGATTCACAGTAGAAGAGGACACCAAGGTAGCTTAATTGGTTAGAGCAATTGGTGCAAAATCGAGGGATCTGGATTCAATTCCCAGTCCAGGCGAATGATTTTTCCACTGTGAATTTCACACAATTGTGTGATCACTAGCGGGTGACTCCGTTGAAGTAACTGCGCGGCTAGTTCCGTGGTTATTTGAAAAAACTAAAATCAGGATGCTCATTGCCTGAAATTATTATTCGGAATTTTCATCCCACAGAAGGATACTCCTTACGTAAAATTAGCCATTATTGGCTATATAAAATGACAAACACCCCGAGAATATCGTACGCAAGCACACCATAAAGGTTCACCGTGATTGCCCATTTCTTCACAGGTGAAATTTATGCGCAGATAAATGTACAAATACGCAACGAGCCGAGAGAAAATGTAAAGATATGTATATATGTATTTAACTTGCCCATTAATCTTGGGATGTGGGTTTTTATTGAACCATAATACTTATTTTGACGCAAAAAGTGAAGATGCATGTTAATGACCAAATGTCTTAAAAATTTCGTGCTCACGGGAAACATGATTGAATCCGTCCGGCTGAGTAAGTTAAAAAATTTCAGCACTGATTACTACCATTACAAAAAAATGTCAGTTCCTTAGCTATAAAGATACGAAATACCCCATGGAACATGCATCTGGAAACGATGAATGGATTGATTACCAGGTAAGTGCGAAAAACCAATATCCAATTTTCTTCAGGGCTCAGGGATACTGAAAAAATGTTTCATTCTCCAATCTTCACGGTTAATTCTATACTCTGTACAGGGCAGACTATTTTCTTTACACTACATATGGAGAGAATGATTTGCTGGCTACATTTATAGTATTTTAAAGCCATGGTATCTCTGTTTTCGTTATGTGAAGTTTCAAACTCCAAGATAATCTATGCAGCATTAAAAATTAATTTACAATTTTGCTACCACCCATAGAACAGTTGTCATTCAAATTTTACTAGCCATTTCACAAACACACTTTCAACACAAGCGAAACTGTTGTCCATAAAATTCAATCATCGCGGAAAAAAACAGAATAAATGGAACTCACCCAATCAGCGCGAAAGCCTCCGTACCAACAGTTTTTACTGTGTATATTATTTAATAGGAAATGAGGAAAAGCCAGTAACCTGTAATGTTTAATATGTCATAATTTTTTAACACTCCTCACTATTTTAGAGTTAAAAAGTTGCATGACTTTAGCACAAATTATAAAAATTATGGTATAATTTTATATATTAATAAATCTATGCAGTACCCTATAGTGGGTATGACAAAACCTAAATCATTTGAGAATCGGTTTTTTTAATTTTCGCTTAGTATCAGCAAAAATTTTCACCCTTAAATGAGCATGGACCCATTTTCGAGAGGAGGTAATAGCAAGTTTTCGGATTCTATTAAGAGGTAGTAGAATGTTCCCGGATTTGACGACAGCAAGAGATTTGCTCTGAATTAAATATTATGGGATAGTAGACGAAGCATTTACTGAAATAACGGAATTTAAATCTTTTGACTGGTGGTGGATAAATTTTTAGCAATCCGGAACACCAAAACTGGTGATTTTTAAATCCTCCCAGCTTCGCACTTAGTACACAGCAGGAAATTTAAAATAAATAAACCAACTCTAGAATTAATTCTCAGCCCTCGATAGACCAAAACACTGGATATAGAGGATTTAATCTCTCTGCAGATATCATAAATACATGCACATATGAAAATATTACTAATTTAATGAGACAAATCAGCCTTAAGACGGCCGGGGGAAATTTTCCAATAAATAGCCATTGCTTAGGTTACCAAGGAAAAATTTTATGGCTGCAGTCCGAGAAATTTATAATTTTGTCATTTCAAACGTAATTTTTATACTTAAAAGAAGTGTATTACAAATTCACTAGAAAGAATTAAATAATTTATTCTTTGCGTCATCCGATAGGAAAAACCAAACCCTATATCATGATTTAAAGTGCGAATTTCCACAGAGCAAAGAAAAAATCATCCGCCTTGACCGGATGATTTTTTCTCAGTGGAAATTCGCACATTTGTGCATTGCGAGTGACTCCGTAAAAGTGAAACTCCGTGGCTAGTCCCGGATAGCTTAAACTTTGATGATTAAAAGTAATCTAGATAAGCATAAGAGGAAACCTCCGCACTAATTCCAATGATTTTTCTCTGAGAGTAATATAGGATCCCTAGGGCCCTTGCATCCCTGATTTTTTTGCTTCTTGTACTATTTAAACCTTAAATACCAAATATCAGGAGAAACAGTCAGGTTGTTTTGGAGAAAACATGCGCATACCTGTGCACAGATGTAAGGGGCCATTCAAGTATTACGTAAGACGATGTATGCCATTTTTGACCCCCTATGTAAGACAATTTAAGATCTTCCCACCCCCTCCCTCTCAGTCTTACGTAAGGCATTAGATATTTGAATCTACTCTTCGTTTAATGCTCGCTTTGGTTGAGAATGGAGATAATGTAGCTAGCCAGTCAGACGACGGTCAAGGAACGCTAGTGAAGGGGTGAGATTACGGAAAATACGCCATTAACGACCGGACGCTCCATGTCACTGCTAACTTTCATTCAGAAACGATACAATGTTTCAAGAAGGACAAAAATCTTGCGTAAATTGGTTCCAGATCACCTGAAATAAAGATTATAAAGACAATGTAAGATGATCCCAACCCTCTCACCCCCAAAAACGTCTTGCGTAATACTTGAATACTAAGAGAGATCCATTAAGGAAAAATACGCACGCAATATATGATTAAGCATTTAGATAGCAGATCAATTGGCATTTAATACTATATGGAATATTTTATACTATTCGGAATACTGTGTGGCTTTCTATATTGGATTTTCCAGGCACAAATGATTAAGAAGAATTTTGCATTCAAGAGTTCATTGTTGCACGATTACTCTTCTAAAAATTGAAAATATTGCCTCGTATTCAATTCGCAAAGGTGGTCATAATCATGATGGCTTACGGGATTGCTTCCGTGTTGTGCTATTTGTTTGACTAAAAAAGGGCACAACGCGGAAGCAATCTGGTAAGCCATCATGATTCAAGACCACTCCGCGGAAGCTTTCACAACTTAAGGTGTACATAAGGTGATGTAAGTGCACTCTTGACATGAAAGAACTGGTGGTGGAATTTTGTGATTAGATAAATTTTTTACCGCCTGAAGACCTTTTCATTTTCTCTGTGCATTTAAGATTTTGCATTTTCTTGCATTACAGCAAGCTAGTTGAAACTTAGTTCCCGAAGACAATAACTTAACGCGAGACGAAACTGTAAAATTATTGCAGCGCAGAATAACTCGGAAGCATACCCAGAACTGAAAAATCTTCAGTTCAAAATAATTATGCACTCCCTGAAATATTATTTTGAGAATCAGAAGAAGAAAAGGACAGAAAATGCAATGACCTCTTGCCTTTCATTATTCACGTATGAGGTATTTATTTTCTTTTTCTCTGTCACCAGAGTACACTTTATCTAAAATAAGGATTTTTATGGATATTATATTCCATTAATACTCATCAGTAGCACGAATAGCACAAAGAACAAGAAAAAAATCTTACTTTGCCTTCTCAGCAGCGCTAGTGTTCCTACTGAGTTTTTGTAAAGGAAAATACAGTATGTACTTCCTAAGCGGCAACGGAATCGATTTCAAGTATCACGGTTGTTTCCCCTGAACTGTGTTTGCTGTGGAACTTTTACGCTGATACATCCAGAATTATCACGTATTTTAGTGCTGCACTCAAGTCCTAGAAACATGAAGGGAATGAAGGAAAACTCCACTCTGGGAGCAATAAAAGGTTACGATCTGACTCAAGTATTTTCCATGCAATGGTGAGCTCCGGAAATGCTCAACCGTAACTAGTAACCTGGATATGATTCCATGTTGAACAAAAGTTAAACAGGCAGCTACACCGCTCTGCGCAACTAGTACTTTCTGGCCCATTTTTATCAAGCACGATATTTTTCTCAGATTTAATATCCTAAAGGATGATGGAGGTCATTCGCGATCTAATTTTATTCTTTACCAAAAGGCCAAAGGTGGACCACGTGGCGATCTCACGAGTTTTGATTCAAATTTCTCAAGTCTCTGGGCTTCACCATCTCGCACCGCGCATATATAGTCTGGACATAAGACTGTATCATTTGGCTCAGGTTTCGTGTTGTTAAGTTGAAAAGGTCTCAAAATTTGCTCCATTAAGGTAGTTCGAGTGAGATAGTTCCCTAGTCATAAGAGAGACCGTATTCGAATTATACGTTTTAATTCCACCAACTGTGAGGCATATGAATTCAATATTGTGCAATAATATAGTTGTATATGGCAATTATTCTAAGTAATTAAATTAAAATATCAAAAAAAGCCTTTAACTTGACTCATTTTTTCGCGCAGTTTGTTTAAAACTCCTTCAAAATGGAAGGTTTTTCTTGATTTCGAAGAAATTACTGCAGTGACAATATGATTTACTTTCAAAAATAGTTGAGAAATCGTTAGAATTTTACGATGTGGTTTTTTTTGACGAGATCTAGGTGTAAGAAATTCCTCATTTTTAAAATGAGGTCTTTATGGAGTGTATATACGTATCGTTTTCTATGTAAAATGCCTGTTTTTGGCAAATATTACGGAAAGTAATGTGGTGAGGGGTTGAATTTTTGGTGTCGTTGGGAAGTTGAGATATTTTTCTTTAAAATGAGACAATATTCATCGATTTCTAGGAGAAATGATATTTCACTCAAACTACCTTTCTGAAGTATTCCCGCTTAATGACAGTCAAATAGGAGAGTACTAACTAATTGGAGAAAGTAAACGGCATTGGGACACTGATTTAGCGTCGATGGCTTGTTTTGAGCGTGACCAAAAGTCCGGAATATTTATTTTCCCGATAAATTTTGTCAAAGATTTTGTCGATGAATGATGTTTGAACATATATAAGGGTCTATGACTCTGATCGGAGCCTAATGTGGTTTTACCGTGACTGCGAAAGCCAAAAAATACGAAATTAGGCGTTTTTGTTTGTCTAGTGAAAAAACTCTACTTTCGGTGATAACATGCCATTCCAATTGAAAACCAACTTTACGGAAGAGAATATACAAATATTTCAAGGAATATATTTCCAATAGGCAAATTTTTACCTCTACCAAAAACCCTTAAGTTGGAATGCTTAGTTAAATGTAATGTAGATTTCTTCCATAGTGACCGACTACAACGCCATTAGTATTGAATTCGAATAGAATTATCGCGTTTTTACTTCAACTTCGACAGTAATTAGCTGATTACTAAAACAGATAGGGAACGCCTAAGTTTATTTTTGTAGACTTTCCGGGATATTTCCCTTCTGGAATTCCCTATCGGAAGTTTTCGGCAAGAAAGGACCTTTTTTTAAATACTTCACCAACTTACTTATAATTCTATTGTCCTTGTATTTTTATTGATCTGGCATTTGACATCGTGTAATTTCAAGTTCCTTTTACGATTAAAAATTCGCAAAATGGTAACATTCAGTCGTCTATTTCAAATAGAGGACATATTTCTCTATAAGAAGCCAAAATCTAATTTCAATGGCATTCATGTAATTACCATGAAACCACTTTAATGCGGAAAAAACGGAGCGCAAAGCGTGCGTGGCGAAAAAATAAAGAAAAAAATTGGAATTTAAACGAAAAAGGTATAGATCAGGAATATGAACAATAGGAGATGGGGAGAACAATAGGAATAAAACAGGGGAGAAGAGACAGGAGAGATGGAATGACTCATTTCCTCTGGCAGTGTAGTCTGAGGCTTCGACTGCAACTCAACAAACTCGGGTGGCCGTGGCCATCTCCCATTCCCTCTGACGTCCATATTCTGTCACATTTGCTCAACTCACTTCATCCAATCTGTCCCTTATAGTGGCAATACCTTGCTGTCGCAAATAAAATGTAAAAAAAAGGAAGCTTAATTTCAAAGCAAATCGGTAGTGGGTAAGAGATGAGATGGAGGTTGAAACAGGAAACTAATTTCCAATCAATGCATTTACAAATGATATGGTACAATATCACTCGCTAGGGTGCATACATATCAAGAGTTTCAATTTGTCATGAAAAATCATTTGATTTGACCGGGATTCGAACTCGAATCTCCCAATTTTCGACTAGGTGTGCCGCCTGTTACACCACCAAGTTACATCACGACACCTGACCGGCAATTGGGAGATCCAGGTTCGAATCCCGGGATGGTTTTTCATAGAGGGCTTCAACACAGGAAACCAAGCCGAGCCAATAAGAAAGAAGAAAAACTGGCTTTTCCCGACAGATAAACACTATATTTTTTCTCTCAGAACCTATCAGAGTAGAGGAGACGGAATTCATTCACGAAATGACAAAGACCGGAGGTAGGTCTGGTGACTGAAATCAGTTCCTCAATAACTCTCGAATTTTCATTTTTGCTTAACGAGTAACTCCAATTCTCATTTTATCTCACCTTTAGTCATTAACATTTGAATGTGAGCCTTTGAATGTGAGCCAGAATAAGAAAAATCTAAAAAAGGTCAGAAAATCGAATATTATTGAGAAATTGAGTTTAGCGACGGCCGCAAGAATACAATTGATGGCATGAAGTGTAAAAAAACTGGAAAGTGGACCCTCATTCATATCTACGGCAGTTATACTTTTCCCCTAAGCCCTTGAGCCGCTGGCTTCTAAATGGGTGATGGGCATCAAGTTATCTTATGGGGAAATTAATGCAAATTATTGTAAGCGCAAAAGGAAGTAAGAGCTACGAAATGATGAAACAGATGAAAGAGAAAAGACTACGTTAAATGAATAGTAGGAGCTTCTTACGAAGATTATGATAGATTTAACAGTAAAGAGAATAGAGAAGAAAAGACAGGAGTTATAATTGGTAAATTGAGAAGTATGCAAATAGAGACATGAAATGGAAGAGGTGAAGTTGAAGGGATCATGAGAGGACAAGTATCGAAACTACTGCGGATAAAAGAAATCAGGACTAAGCATTTATGAGCCTTAACATTATATAAAGGAGGCATGTATTAGGCTTGGACCGTGGGTAGTTGACGAGCTTTGTTATAAATAGAAGACTTGAGTAGGTAGCTGAAGTAACTCGCTCTCGCATGTCCCCGTCCACTTAGTGAATCGAAGGGGTTTTGTAAACGGTGTCATCGAGGAGTTGCGCAGGCGTCTCTGCATCAATAAAACACATCCAGGCAGTTTTAATTATCAAATAGAAATGAAGAAAGTCAAAATAACATGTTTAATAATGAAAATGAATAGAATTCAATGGTTTTCATCGTGAAATATCGAGCTAAAACCATTTATTTAAACACGCTATGTCAGCAAATCAGTATTTGGAAAGGAAAATATTTGCTAGTTTTTTTTTAGATTTTACCTCTGGTGGATTGTCGTCACTATACGTTGCATCATATTCCATTTAAGACACACCAGGGGCGTGATCACGGTTCTCAATAAATTGCGCGCACGCGCGATCGCCATTTTTAATTGGCCTCAAGAGAGCGAAAACTTGGCGGTGATTATTCAAAACTATTCAGGTGATTTTTAAAATCTAGGAATGATTGATGGATTGCATTATTCAGAAATTAATAATGAGCATTGCACTTGTAGAGTTGTTTGAGTTTAGAATACTTAAAATAACAACGAGAAAAAGGAACCGTGATTCCATGCCAGTACACTCTAAAGCACGAAGATTTACTTTTAGAACACTCTAGATATTTCCAGGAAACTTGAATGAATAATGAAAAATGGAAAATAGAAGCATTGCATAGCATTTTACCAATCGAAATCAGTATCTGGTTCTTAAGTACATTTACTTGAGTTAAATATCAATGAAGAATGATTTAAACTCGGCTTCCTGCTTATGAAAACCGAGAAGTAAGCGCCAGACATTTAAAAATCGGATGTACGTAAGTGATGACTTCTCTGACTGATGAAATGCTAGAAACTAAGAAAGAACCCAATAAATTCAAACAATGTCTCGAAAAAAAGGCAAAGTTATGCACAAAATGGGACTTGAAAGCTTAGTTCATCACACAGGAAACTGTCAAAGAGAAGACAACTGTAGGGAGGCGTATTTTCGTACATATGTCGTCCACTGTCTTTGAAGTGCACAGAATTGTGATGCATGAAGTCTTTCCATATTTTTCCTCTCAGAATAACCTTAATATGACGTTCCACTGGCCTTCCGTTGCATAAATAGAAGAGATAAAGTTTGTACTAAGTTTGCTTGAAAAAACATCTATGAAATAAGTTTCAACTCTCCGCTACTTCAACTACTCCCCTCTTTCAGCTAGCTTCAACTCTCCGCAGCGTCTCCAAATGCTTTCATTCAAAGATCCTCTCTGACTCCGTAACTAGTAAAGTCCTATCGTCGCCGTTTTCTTTTACCGAAAAAGGCATTTTCTTCGTGAATCCAATCCTAGATCTAGATACTTTCAAGGGTGAACCCAAAATTCTTTCAGCACAGTAGATGTTACGACCATGATAAAAAGGAAAAGAATCTTATTCCCTTCGATCTTTCAGCTCCGCTGTCCGCAAGTGTGTTCCTCTACAACGCAAGCCTCTTCAATGCAGCTCCTGGCCTTAGTACGCAATGCAGTACGATACATACAACCCTAAGTGGTGGAGTTAGAAATAAGCCTATTTGAAAAAATCTAATATAGTCTAAAAAAATAATGCCACCATTAAAAGATAACAGGAAGCGAAAAAATAAGGAATAAATGCGAATGTAAAAATTGCTGAGGACATGTGCTTTGGGTGTGCTTGTTCTGGCTTCGAGAATGAATGAAAAATGGAATGGAAATGCAAGTGTACGATGTAAGAATAGTTATTGTCGAGGAAATGGGTTTTCTCGAGTAAAAAATAGGCAACATATGGTCCTTTAAAAATGGCTTATTTTGAGTATGTAGCACAAAAGTATAACTGAAGCGTATGAAGTGAATGGATATGATTGCAGAATGAGCAAGTATAGAGAATGAAAATGGAAAATAGTGCAATTCCTCAGTCAATAGTCACTTTCTCTTCGTCCAATTAGTTTTCATCAAAAAGCTGACTTCAAAAGAAGCAGATAACAAGAGAATGGACATTTTCCATCAACAAGCGCAATTTATCATCAGCGGCCATCAATCATAAGATCGGCTTGCTGTAGCTCTCCATTCCGCTCAGCGAACCGTAAGATATTCTTTTATATTTCTTTATTCCAACCACCCTCATAATTTGATTCTGCCCTTGATATTCTACGATATATTATTCAATTCATTTTACCTACAACTGTTGTTTTGAAGATGCTGTTATATCGCAGATTACACCGAAGAAGTTTTCCACTCTAAATTGCTGAGTCGATATTATGTACCTTTTCACTCAAAACTCTTCTCAAACTCCGTTGTTTTAGATGAAGTGCTTCATATCTTTAAGTTGAGTGAGCTAAGTTTAGGTGAGTTTCTAACTTTAATCAGACTCTCTTTACAATAAAATGCCTTCTTTGCTTGGAGTCTTACATATATACACATTAAAGCATTGTCCCTTTTTAGCAACGTTGGATGAGAACGAGAGAAAAAAGATATCTTCGACCTATGCCTACTTCCATTCTGCCCGTTTTCGCTTGGATGACAGACAAATATATCTATATATTCTAAGTGTTCATGCAGAACTAATTGATCCCTTCCCTAACCATACCTATTAGTATTTTTTAGAAAAGGTAAGGAAAATTTACCTTGTACTAACAGAGCCACCCGTATCTTGATTGAAAGTAATTAAAAAAACAAAAAAAGAAATGTTTGCATTGATTCCGATGCCTTCGCCAAGAGAGTTAAATATCAAGGGCCCGTTTTGGGGGCCTGGGAGCACTGAGGCCTTTGTTATATATCCTATCAGTGAAGTTAGTACATACAAAAGAATCATTCATAATATCAGGTCAATCACCTGAATTGTTTTCGAAGATTAACGCCCATAGAGACACTTCTATTTTTATATATTAGTGTAGATAATTGATTTTTACTTTATATGGTTGATTTTTAAAAAACTTCATTTCTCAGCAAAATGTATAGCATGGCGGTTAAAATCAATTATCTATTTCATGAATGTTACCACCTGGCGGATAGCCAGCTTGCAGCCTCTACACAAGGTAAAGTTGCTAAGGGTATATGTCTAAAATACATCTGAATTCTTAAGATTCCTTTCCTGTTGAGTAGTATTTGCCAGAAAACTCAGTAGTATTTATTCTGCTGGAATAAATAGAAAATTTAATTAATGCTGGACCTGATGTTTTGGTCGGCTGAATCAGAAGTAACTGTTTTAGCAATGGATTCCGTAAATTGTCAATTGTAAGTCGCGTATCTTATCACGCCCTTTTTCCAACTTAATATACTATCAATTTGATTTCATGATTTTTATCATGACTCCATATTTCCAATCCTTTAGATGTTCTTTAATCTGCCGCACTTTCTTCACCTGGAATTGATTTCGGTCACTTTGTTACGCTCCGTACGATGTATGCATCAAGTGTTTTTCCCCGATAAAATGTGAAGTGCGACGCAATGGCAGCTGAGTGCGATTTTATAGGCGGTCGGTTCTGCTCCCTCTCTTTTTCCATGTCCCCGCCCTGCGAGTGCGTGGTCGTCCTCCAAGCACGCAATCTCCTTGGAAGTCGAGAGAGAACTCACATACGCCACTAACACGAGGGGGTGTGGCGATCTACTTTCGGTCTCCCTTCACCACCCCACCCCTTTCTTACTTCCTGAGAGAGCCCTTACCCTAGGGAGCCTTCCCCCTTTTCAGAACCTTTTCAGAGCCTTTTCAGAACCCTTCAAATACCCTCTCTCTCTGTACCTCCACCCTCTCTCTTACCGCCGCACCCTAATTTTTCTTATCGCTCACTTGAAGGAGGGCAGTTGCGCCGTTTGCACGCAAAGAAGGACTTGAGGATAAAGAGGTCGTCGCTATGGCGACCGATATTCCGCCCCCTTAGTAACCGAAGTGAATGCAAAAGAAGGGCTGTTTACTTTTTCGCCCAGAAGTGATTCATCGCGATGATTTGATTTATTTGGATTAAACCAGTTTGAAATTATATGCGCTTCTCACTCCATTCCTGAAATCAAACCTTTGTGACCTAGTAAATCTAGCGTTAAACCATGTAAAACTAGAATTAAATAATAGATTTGACCGTGTAAAAATATGAAACACACTTCAGACAATTTTTATGACTCATTCCTCAATCAATGCCGTAAATATCTGTCACATTCCTCAATCCTTGTGGAATACTTGTTGAAAACGGCCCTGAATGGACATCGCCAAATCATAATAACATTATTCACATGTATTCCTCACCAACGCAGCGATGATTCATGAAATGTATTTAGTAAAAATGGGCCATTCCGTTTCGTAGGTCAGCCTCTACCTTCATCACCTATTTGCGATCAATATAGATGAAAAGAAATGATTTTTTGCATTTAACTGATTTTGCACAATGCATCTTACACTTAAAATTGTCGGAATAAAATTATTTTTAGAGGATCTACGCGAAAAGTGAGCTGGAAAACATTAACTAAAAAAGTGAACCTGTGCGGAGTTGAAAAGTAATAATGTTATGTAACACAGATTTCAGATCAAAAATGGACCTCCATCGTAGACCAAAAAGCAGGATAGAAAGTAGTAGATAAAGATACCACCGACTTAATCTTATTTATGGACTGGCAGAAAGCTGCATGACAACTGTGACAGAACAAAGAATGTTAAAAAACAATGGAAATACGTGATAAAAGAATAATGAAGATCAAATGGACTTACTTATGGAGAAATTCAAGGAAGATTTGAAGATAAATTATGCATACGAAGAATTCTTTAAAGCAGAATATGCAATATTATTGGACACTTTTTTCATCATAACATACTGATGAATAGAGGACTAAAATGATAAATTAATTGGAAGAAAAACCGCGGAAGGCCAAGGATTTAATTTGTGCATTTTAGCCAGTCATTGAACTGATCATTACCGATGTCATTCAGCATGTTCAAATCCTGAATAACTTATAATAATTAAGAGGGAAAAAATTTGCAAAAATAGTGGTCTGCCACAAAATTGTCTCAGAATTCTTTTTTATTCAACGTTTTCTGTCAGCATCGAGATGGTGCAAATATTCGCGAAATCTAAGAATCCGTGAACTTTACGATTCATTCAAAATTTGATCACGAAAAGCCAATGACACGTTTTGTGGACTAGTAGTGGTGACACCAACATTTTATGTTCGATATTATATTATGCATTTTCTGTTAGGTTAATTTTTCCTTTATCTCAGAGTTTTGCAGGAAATATCAGTCATGGCGACATAATTGGAGAAGAGACTGGTGCGGGGTAGTATTGCTTGATTCAATCAAAAACATTGCATGTTTGAAGATTTTAGGGAAAAGAAATCAATTTTGCGTACAATTACTACGCTGGGCTGAAAAATTTAAAATTTAGATAAACTGTAAGCGGGCAAAAAAGCTCGATCCTTGGGAAAAGACACGGGGTAAACTAATAAAAAATTACGAGTCACAGAGAAATATGTCATCAAGCTTAACTTTTTCCCGATAGATGGCACCGTTTTCAACATCGGATTGCCCCTATTCAACTTCCGAAGTCCCATCAAAAGACGCGCATACAATGGCGTGCTCAAGTTTTCGCTTTTAAACATTTCCTGAAGCATTTTATTCTGTAGATACCCTGGTTTTAAAATTTGATATATGATCTAAAATTGAGTTACCAAGTGATAAAAATCTTATTTCTTACAGCAATTTAATTAAAATGGAAGCCTTATATGTAAAAGCTGATGAAAACGGAAAAGTCATTGATATAGGACGTATAAATAGGAAATAATATCCGCAGAGGAGGGCTATTAAGTCATCATCATAAGTCGTCTGCTTTCGCAGGTCCTTGGTGCCTCCATCTCTCTCTGTCCTCTGCTCTTCTCTTCAACTCCCTGTAACTCCCTCCATCCTTCAGGTCATCAATAATCTTTCTTTTCTTACTTACTTCCTCTTTTGCGGTTTCCAACCACAATTCCCTCTAGTACATCTCGTAACAAAAATTTTCTTCTCAGTACATGTCCCATCCAGTTCTTCTTCCTATCTTCAATGGTGTTTAAGGGCTTTCTTCCTTCTTTTATTCTCTCCAACCCCTCTTCATTTCTAACCCTATGAGACCACTTGATGTTAACCACTTTCCTCTGAATTCACATTTATAAACTCTCTATCCTTTTCCGTCCATTTCACTCTTCCAATCCTCCGTCACTTCGGTTCCCAGGTACTTGAATCGTTTTACCTGCTCCAGATGTTCTCCATCCATATAAATATTCAACTCTTGCTTCATCCCCACTTTCATTACCTTAGTTTTCTTGTTATTAAGTTTGAGTCCATGTTCTTCCTTTGTTAGTGCTAGGTGATCAAGCATTTTATTCAAATCATCTCCACTTTCTGCGAATAATATTACATCATCTACGAATCTAATTGTTCTTATTTTTCGTCCACCTATGCTTACTCCTTTATCTTCATTCCAACACTTCTCGACCATCTCCTCTATATAAATGGTAAAAAAAAGTTGGACATAACCTACATCCTTACCTCACATCTCTTCCAACTTCAAACCACTCCGTTCTGCTATTCCCTATCCTCATAGCTGCTTGCTCTTTCATATGCAGTCCACTTATCAGTCTTCTCTCGCTCCAACCGACTCCCTTCCTCTTCAATATCTCAAATAGTAATTATATTTACTAATTTTACACGTTTATTATTGTATTCATTATAATTACTAGGATTTAATGAATCCTAAACACGCATATGCATTTGGGGCCCGTTCTATACACATCCACCCCACACACCGTCTTCCATTTTGACATTTCTCACCGCACTTCACCCTCAACCCATTATAGCTTCTCAGGTGGTTGAGATGCATTCATGGGGATCCATTACTGGTAAAAAAATTTAGTAATTACAGAATTTTGTACAGAATTAAACACCATGTGTTGAGATTGTGGAAATCAGTATTTTCCATTTGCATCTGTTCATATAGCGAAATTTTACAAGACGTGAACAAGGACGAGTTCTCCAGGAACTTAATCTCATGATATTTGTGAGTTTACTGTATTTGAAGAGCAGTTCCTAAATGAAATAAGAATATGTACGCTACAGGATCCAGGAACTGATGTTGTGTGTGAAGATACGGAGCGTTTTCGATGGACTGCAGCGTTTTTCAAACCATTGAGGACCAAGATCTCCATATACCGGAAGGCCTTTGAGTAAAACTGCGGTAAATGACGCAACCTCTCGAGTATTGAATCACAATCACACGCCACGGAAAATGTAGCGCGCTCGGGTATTCAACTTGTTTTTTCATCTTCACAGAAAAATTAAAGGTTGCAGGTTCTACCAAGTGTGAGTTTATAATAAAATTAACAAAAACACTTTGTATTTCCATGATTTATTAGGTCGACCGCTGTTTCAACGCATAAGCGTCATAAAATCTGTTTCTTTCACTTTTTAACAGAAAAATTCCCAATAAAGAAATAGAAGATATAGTGATGAAGGTTTAAGGGAAGGAGGAAGATTAGAGAGGGGGTGGTGTGCTCGTTGTTTTCGTGGCTTTGCTTGGCGTTCGTCTTCACCACGCCTTCTCTCCGTTTAAAGAGGGCGCTCGGCTCTCTCCTTTCGTCGGTTCATCGACCACCCTGAAGCTTTAGCGTCTCCATGGCGACGTAACTCCCCACCCAACCCTACCCCGATAATGAATCCTAAACACGCATATGCATTTGAGGCCCGTCCTATACACATCCCACACCCTCTTCCATTTTGACATTTTTCCACCTACTCCACCCTCAACCCATTTTAGCTCATCAGGTGGTTGAGATACATTCATGGGGATCCATTGTTTGGGGAAGAAACCTTATATTGGTTGATGGAGGGGGGCAGAGGGGTCCGTCACTTAACCTGGGCCCCAACAATGGAGCGGTGCACTCAACTTAGCGGCGGTGACACAACAAAGAGGCGGGTTTGAGAGCTTAGGGAAGCGTTAAAACTCCGCGTTCTTCCATCTCCACAATTAGGCTATGAGACAGTTATTAATAATTTTGCAGAGAATTCCCGTTATTTAAAAATCAGCTAATACTTACTCAGTGAAGCGCAATGTACCTAGTGTGAAACATTTCGTGAACTCAATATTAATGGCAGAAATTTCCGATAAATTCACATTTTATCAAATGCTACGAGTATTAGCTACGATTTACTTCGTCTAAAAACAACGGATATTAATAATAAAATAAAAACGGTGCAAATTTTTCCTGTGCAAATTTACTTGAAACCCTTGTTTCAATGTTGAATCATCATCGTGAGGTGATACACCTGACGTTAGGTGACTATACTGAACATTTGCAAAGAACTACGGAACTAGCCGCGCATTACTCTATCGGAGTCACCCGCTAGTGTTCACACAATTGTGTGAAATTCACAGTGTAAAAATCATTCGCCTGGACTGGGAATCAAACCCAGATCCCTTGATTTAGCACCGAGTTCTAAAACCAAGTAAGCTACCCTGGCGTCCTCTTCCACTGCGAATCTCATGGGGACTTTAAGGAGCTTTAAGGGCTTCCGTAGTTCTTCGATAATATCCAAAGTAAACACTTTGTGTTTAAAGTTGGGCTTTACCCCGTGGACTAAAGCGCTTATCGCTCATATACGGGTGCCTCTGGCAATACATGCACGCTACCTGTGAGGTGCTCCTTAAAGCCCCCATGAGATTCATGATGAAAGACGCCTGGGTAGTTTAATTAGTTAGAGCAACCGGTGAAATCGATGGGTCTGGGTTCAAATCCCAGTCCAGGCGAAAGATTTTTACACTGTGAATTTCGCACAACTGGTAATGTTGAAGTTCTCCGGCCTCTCAATGATTTTAATTAGAGGAGGACAGGTATTATCTAGCCACAACAGGAAATGGCTCTTCGATCCCATAACTAAATGAAACGAGAAACCGAAATGAGTACCTAGCCCGTCGTATAGTCCGGCAAAGGTAAAAAATCTCCACTTTGACCTGAAGACGCTACCTGTAACGGAGGAAAAATTGCCGGCGATTAAGCGATGTCATGCGTAACTGCACATGAAAACATGGGATCCAGTGCATCAAGCCACGGCGGCACCCTTTGCTCCAATCATCGCTCAATTTAGCTGATCTCTCCTTTCAACTATGCATGTCTTGAGACAACAGTATCAAGTCCAACATGCCAGCGTGTCTTCTTTGGCACAGCGATAACATACATTCTTCTAAAACGTTTATGTCCAAACTTGACATTGTGTAATACCACTGATTATCTCCAGTGCTTCTTTTGCGAAAAGAACTTTCGACTACATGAATAAATGAAGAATAAGGAGAAGAATCCAATTTTCCAGAAAACTCCTTATTCATTCCAACAAAGCCTATGGTTATTTATAAATACAATATTGAAACGGGTAAATACTTCGTGTGTCAGAGTGTTCTTCGAGTTGTTTTGAAACCTTTGACGTACACTTGAATCTCGTGAGTAGTTAAAACCAGAGTACCACACTAGGGAGAGGAAGTGGACATTACAGCTTTATTTCTGTACTAAGAGTAAACCATGAAAAATCACAGGATTTAAGATAAAAATATTTCGTACAAAATGGAAGTTTCCACTTGTCGAGATAGGTTTTTACACATTTTTCCGCCAACTGAATTTAATGTGATGCAACCCCTCCAAGTCTCAAAGTCTACGAGGTGCCATGCAGAGTAAAAAACTTTATGATACACGAGGTGAAATTTGAAGAGTAAACTGCATATTACCATCGTTGTTTAGAGCTTAACCTATTTTATTAAAATAATTTTAAATAAATTCAAAATTTTTAAATTTATTTTAAAAACGTAAATAATTTTAAATAATTTTAAATGAAAATAATAAAAAATATAATTTTTTTAATGCTACAACATTCTATTATTGGTTCCTTAATAAGTTGAAAGAAAAAGGCTGAAAGTCATAAAATGGAATGAGTGCCTCCTAACTTTGATCATTCATGGAGTGGCATGGTATGAGCACCTTCAACCTTTGTTCCTCCTAAAATGGCAGAAACACCTTCAGTCCTTGTACCTCCAATTGATTCCTTGTCATCATTAGTTTGAAAATCCTTGAAATGAATATTATATTATGAAAGGCTAGTAGAATGGGTAGTTATCTTGAGTAGGGGAGACATACAGCTGATGTACCAGGGACCATTAACGGGATTCCACCGCGAAAGAGTGATTCAAAATGAATATTTCGTTTGATAGTTACAAAAAAATTATTCTTTAGTGGATGACATATGTTAGCAATTGAAAACCAAATTAAGGTACGGATAATGCCAATAGTTCCGCAAATATTGTTTTATCAACATATTTTGACAACCAAAAGTTCCAGCTACAACACGTATCAACGGAATCATCACACTTTAACATTAATTACCGTTGTAATTAGCTATTTTCCTAAAAATAGGATAATAATACGCTTCTATATAAGTTTTATTCAATTTAACCCAAGTTATTGCATCTTACAAACAGTTTCCACGAAAACGCAATTTAGATAGAAAAATACTGTATTCCTCGGAGTGTCTACCTTTTTTTCATTTATCACTTAGCGTTATTTCAATTTCAGTTGGTGAAGGAAATATCAAAGAAAATTAATACTATATTAATTTCAAATAGAGGACATATTTTTCTTTACATATCCAGAATGTGAATTAAATGACATTCGACCTTTTGCGGTATAACTACCTTAAGGATAGGCTGATAGAATGGTAGGTTAGGGATGATTAGAGGAATGGCTGGAGAGGGAAGAGAAACCCAACATTAATATCGAACTGCCGTTAACAAAAAAACTAATAAGAGTTCAGGATTAAGGTTCCATCCGATGATCGGATTTCAGTAATTTAAATGTTTTCCGATTGCTATCCAACGAGGGCTGGGGATGCTGCTGAAAACTCTCACCCATTGCTAGCATTCAAAGGCAAAATGATAAGGGAACAATCAAATTAACCGAACTAACCAAGTCCAAACAGGAAAATATCCATTAATTTCGAATATGGCGTTTGGAATAATATATTCTTGGGTTCAAGATGGAGGAAATGAGCAAAAAAATTGAGGGACCTCCCTTAATCGTTCAAAACTTGTCGCGAAGGAAGCGACTCAGCAAAGACTGATGAAAAACTGTTTGTGACTTACCGCGTTTTTCACTGGCCTATGCGTCCTCATAGTGAGATATCAAGGGAAACGTAAGGGAAAACGGAATCAAGGAAAATTGTAGCCACTAATTTTAAGATGCCTTCCACTGAGTACATCTTACATATCTTGCAGCAGGAACAGGTAACATATCCTCTCTGGCTACTAAAAAGCAACGTCTACAACCAGATTGTGAGATGTTACACATATACAAAATAAACAAAGTATTACATATGGAGTGCGGCATTATATGGCTGTGAAACGTAGACTTAGGGGCAGGAGGATAAGAAGAGACTAAGCTCATTCGGACTATGGTGTTGTAGACGTATGCTTAAAATTAAGTGGACAGATAGAATATCAAATGAAGAAATACTCAATGAAATGAAGGAGAAAAAAAGGAAGGCAATCGCTCGTTGACAGAAGAGTCCAACTTATAGGGCATATAATGAGAAATGGGGGGATCCTATTGACAATCCTAGAGGATCATGTTAATGGAAAAAGGCCCAGAGGAAGACTACGGCACCAGTTTATAGACCAGATAATGAAGGATGATGGATGTAAGAGCTACGAGACAATGAAAAGGAAGGCGGGGAGACGTGAGAAATGGAGAGTGCCAACCAGTCAAGCTGCTGCCAACCAATCTTCGGATTGACTACCAAAGGAGGAGGACAAAGTATTCAGGCCTGCCACAAATACAGCGGTGAAATACAATGAAACTGCCATGAGAAAAAATCGGCCTGGATCGGGAATCGGACCACGGACCTTTGGAGGATTAGGAAGCCTGGGTAGCGTAGTGGTCTGCTCATTGGCATGGAGAGCCAAAGGTCCATGGTTCGATTCACGGTCCAGGCCGATTTTTCCTCATGGCAATATAATTGTATATTGCACTTAGCTGGCTGATACAGAAACATATACCTCATGGGCAAATTCCTTCCATTCTCTCATCTAAAATCAATCTACAAGCAATGAAAACTGCGCTCGAATGGATATGTGGCCAATAAATTCCACAAAAAACCTTCATTGGAAGACAGCAGGCTTTCCCGACGAATGCTAAGGATGTGGATCTCTCGGGTTTCCAACCGGATGATGACGGTTTGTGGTGCCGACGTTTCGAAGACGCTACACTAGGATGACGATTACACCTTCGAAACGTCGCGTCGGTGCCACACACTATCATCACCCGGTTCGAAACCCGATAGAACTACATCCTCAAAATCTTCATAGATAATATTTTTAAAGGTTACATGTTTAAAAAGCGTTTTGTGAATACGATATGTTTATACGCTGATGTCACGTCAAACGAAATATGTTGTCAGTGTCTATAGAATAAAGCTAAAAAAATTGACTCAGAAAACAATCGATGGCACCGAATTTAAGTTTTTATTTATTATGGTGAGCTACTGGTTGAGGAAGCACTGAATTAAAGAAAATAAAAATTCTCCGTTTCATGTTTAGGGCCAACCAACTTCAGGCGGTTGACCCTGACGGTTGATATTTATCAACTTAAAGTGTTTGGAGCGCGAATCGTAAGTTATTGAATGTGCATCTAAATAACTTTTCAAATAAGTCGGAATAAAATTCTTCGACCACACTTCACTTGAGTAAATCAATTCATATATTGAAAACAGCCATACATGTTGTAATATAAATGATGCAAGAATTATATTTTAAAATTTTGGTCTCAATGAAAGCATTTTTATGCCTTGGGTTTGCGGCGAGGGAATCAAAATTTAGTCGAAAACCGTCATAAATACGAGCTTTTCATTCTGCATGATACCTTAATATTTAATAGGAACCATTATGATAATATGAATGGTATATTTTTGCGTTTAGGAGAAAAATTGTTCATATTTCTTTGAATTATTTCGAATTATATGCTAATTACCATAAGGCTACATGTTTGATTATCATAAATTTGCCAATAAACCAATCCCTAGTATTCAATTCCTTTCGTTTTTATCTATACATATAACTTATGAGTACACTTGTGAAAACTTTCGTGCAAATTTGTACATATTTTTAATTCTTATTGGCAACGTTTTATCTACCCTCATTCCGTCAAACACCTACTATGTTTCCTCCTCTTTCTCGCTTTCTCAACATTCTCCCATCGGTAACAGTCCTAAGCAACACTTCACTCTTCATAACCTCTTTAAACCACCTAATTGGCCTCCCTCTCCTGATTTCCTCGAGAAGTATCCTTTCTTTATCAGACGTATCAAATAATTTTCGTTAGTCCTCCTTTCCGCCCACCGAACCTTCTCCATCCTTCTCGACACCCACATCTCGAAAGCCTACAGCCGATTATCGTCTTCTTTCCCCAGAGTTCATGCGTTATACTCCATGTAAAATTCTTCATCACCCTCTTATTTATAACATTACCTAAGATCTCTGTCATCAGTTCCCTCCTATTGCTTAACAATTCTTTCGCTAGGGCAACTGTTTTCCAACTCTTTGTCACTATGCTCATTATATATCCACGCAACACCCAAGTAATGAAATGACTACATTTTTGAACTAAAGAGTAAGTAATTGAATTTCAAGCTAAGTGTCAGATGTCGATTTAGACTTACAAATTACCGGGACGAAACGTAAGATCTTATCGGAACGAATCAAAAACGGATCTTATCGGAAAGGTTGCCTAATTAGGCATCGATCAGTACCAATTTGTCCTTCGCAGAGCGGGTGAGACGACGACAGAAACATCGGAAGTTAGTCACGACAGGTGTCACAAACGATAGCTCAGGTCCATCGACGACCACTATTTATAAGCCGCTGATGCAAACGTATTAAGTAAAAGTCCACGGCAGCATTCCGACATAGCAACACTCAAACTTTATTTTAGAAATTATTCGACTTCTATGCCACGTATACGCTGACGGGTTCCGTAGAAATGATAGCAGAAACTTAAGATAAAAAATCACTTGCCAGACTTAAAATTTCACTCCCATTGAGCTGATAAAGTACTTTCTATGTGATTTTATTTTCCCAATATAATATTAAATTGAATTATAATACTATGGAATGAATATGGGATAACTTTCAGTTTCATTACTCCCATGGCTTTCATTAATGTTTCAAGTAAAACATGATCATGACCAAAAGTTCTAAAGATTCGCTTCTGTCAGGGTAAAACGATAGCAAAATATTATTATATCGTGAAACGTACTTGAGTTGATTCCTTTTGCCGATCATTAACCCTTAAGAAGCGCAGTCATGCTTAATGGGCGGCTTAGAAGTTGCCGTGCTTCGGCTGACATGAAGCTATTTAAAGTCTTGATAACTTCACTCATAAAAAATATCACACTTGAATCTATATAAATAAAAATTCAAATAATAAATTATTACATTTATTAATGTAATATTTCACCGAATGAATTAATTTAATCTTTATTAATCATATCATGGGATGACTTCAGTGTCTTTCACGTTATTATTTGTACATGAAAGCTCAAATGGATTACATTATTGTAATCCATTTTGACCTTAGATAGTTTACATACATTATTCTTCCCCAAGGTATGAACAGCTGGTGAGAAATTTGTTAAACTACAACACTAGTTTAAGCATATTTTCTTTCACCATATCATTGTCATAAATACGACAGCTTTCAACATAACATTCTCTTTGGAGGTGCGTAGCATTGCTATGGGATCAAAGTAAAATATTTTCATTATCTTCTTCAGGCATTGAAGGAACTGTACATAAATTACTACTCCAGTTTGATCCTATCTTTTCTCTTTGAATATTGTATGAGGTGAAAATGACTGAGCTTTGAAGAGAAAGACTCCTGTTGCTTTAGTTGTCATTTTTCTGACTCATAACCTTTTTTCTATCAATGGTGTGTCAATTTCCTTTCATCGGGGTCGTTTTTACTGTCGCTACGGATGTTTAAAACTATTTTTACCCAAAGACAGCATTTCATCCGTATCCTTCTTCATAAATTATTCCGCACGAAAAGCTCGGCTCGAGCTTGATACATGATACGGGAGCGGATTTCCGGTCGTAATCCAAGATTTTTAAACTCACTGACGTGGGTAACCCGCCGCCACAAGTCCGCTCATAAAACCAGAGCTATGTAATTTCATTTTTAGACGTTCCGCGCCAGTTATAAAAGCCTAGCGTGAATGGGACTGAGGGTACATGTCGGTTTCCGTGTAAACAGCGTTACTGCGCAGCAAACTGCTTCCTCCTTTTTTTTTAACAGGTCTGTAAAACGTTTGATCTGGAGATTTTTTCGCGCCTAATGAGTGCACCAGATTCAGCTGATACAATGAGCAAGGAAGGATAAGGACCATTGCCACTAGCATATTGAGCAGGGAGCACCAACAATGATATTGCTGGACAGGTACAATTTTTTATGTGTGATAACTATAAACAACGGCTTTACTTCGAACTGAAAACGTTAAATTCATACGCGAGTGTCTCGATAACGTAATTAAAATCGAGGAATGGAATACCGTTGACATGTTTCATGCCTTACAAAAGTACATAATAATTCCCACAATACTTCCCATTTAAGCAATCTATGGCATATTTTTTACTGCTACGTTGCCAAATAATCATTTGAAAAATAATGAACACGTAGAGGCAATTGGGAACCTGAGAAGTTTTTGTGGGAAATATAGAATGTTTGGAGTTAGAAATGGATAAGGAATGAAAAAATATGAAATTCAGATACTTCAGCAATGGATGTTAATGAAATGAGTGTGCTTCGTTGGTTTGGCTCTGTAGGGAGGATGGGAGAGAGTCAACTAACGAAAAATGTGTATGATGGCAATGGGAATATTATGAGAGGAAGAGGTGGACCGCGAAAGCGCAGTAGACGAGACTTTTAGAGAGGAGTCTAAAAAATAAAATAACACGCATTAAGGAATACATGAATGTAATAAATATATTATAAAAATAGCTAGCAACCACATTACATACTATGTATGAAATGAGTGTTCATCATGCTATTCCTCTAGGGAATGGCAGAGTCAAGTTATTCAGTTATCATAAGTTATTAAAATTTTTGTTATTACCGCCAGCCCTAGAAGACTGGATACCGTTTAGTAACTTCCTCCATCGTACCCTATCCTTAAAAACCACTTTCGACTTCGATGCATTCATTTTTTTCTTAATGCGTACTCTCTCATTTTAGACTCCTCTTCTTTAAATGTCTCATCTACTGCATAGTGCACAGAATGTATGTAATCCATACTCATCAAACGCATACGAACCCAATGTATGTGTGAAATAATCCACAATATTTTCGGATTAATGCATTTGAGAACTAGAGAGATATAGATGATGTTTTCATAGTAAGCAAGAATAATTTTCCTTCTAGGGGGTGCAGTAGTCGATTGTTTCCGTAGCTAGCGTGAACTTCTTCTAGGAAGCGCAGTAGTGGATAGTTTTGGTCCAACTTGGTTTTAATCTTGTAATAATGACATAATTTTATAACTCTCTAAATATTAAATTCATAACTATATTTATTTTTCCTATGAAATTATCTGAAATTGGAGACAATATTGGTAAATGTCCTAACTAAGGTAGAATTGCGCTGAGTACTCTGATCAATGAATACAGGAGGCTTTATATTTTTTGTTCCGGGGATGATATGACCAAACAGAGAGGAGGGTAATTAGTATATGATTTTCTAACAGCATTCGTGAAGTAACAATATAAGTAGTACGTTTTCATAACACTAACGACACGGGAAGTGAATGTCTCAAAGTTATTTTCACTTGGACCTAGCTTAACTTAACATGAGTCGAATACTTTAAAAGTGGATTTATACTGCGAATATGATATAATACGGAACTATTTTCTGATTTTTGGAGTTGCATAGTGTAAATAATTATGAGAAATAAACCTGAAATGTTTTATATTCTTTGTCTTAACTCAGAAACTACGTGTTTAAGTACTAATACATCATTTAAAGAACTGCAGAACTGCCCCCACAGTGAAATTCATGTATGTAAACCACTGGTGATCACACAATTGTGTGAAATTTGCAGTGAAAAAATAATTCGCCTGGACTGGAATTTGAACCCTCAATTCCGCCATTTTACGACTACCAGCGGTTGAAGCCATTTTAGTTACTGCTCGACTAGTCCCGCAGTTCATTGAATATGTCTAAGTAACTCCCCCCTGGTTTACCCACAATGGTTAAAGTAAGGCTTTGCTTCGTGGATAGTAGCGCTGTGCGTTTGTATTCAGGTATTTCACGGCATTGTATACACGGTACCTGGGAGAGCAGCTCAATCCTTAAAGCTCCCAAGAAGTTCACAGTGGACTGGGAGGTCTGGGTGGCTTCAATGGATAGAACACTCGGCGTGAATTCGAGAGATCTGGGTTCGAATGCTAGCCCTGATGAATGACATATCCACAATGAATATCACACGATTGTGCTTAGACACATCGATGCAACAGATGCTACAGATGGTCTGAAAACACGTTTTAAATAAGGAAGCAGACATAAAAATGGTGATATGGAAACTTCTTAGTGGAATCTGTCTTCTGATAGGTTTCAACTGGATGCCCTCCATCGCAGTCGGTCCTAAGCATCTTCTTTCATTTTCCTGTAACTTCGGCCATTTTTGATGTCATCGAGCATTCCCATTCTTCTTCTTCCCCTTTCTTGCTTTTCTTCGAATTTTCCTTCAATAATTCTTCTAAAAAGACAATATTGGCGTAATATATGTCCCATCCAAGCTGTCTTCGTCTTTTTGATCTCCTTCAGCAGTTTTTTTCTTCTCGTATTTTCATTAGTACTCTCTCAATTCTCAATCTATCCGTCCACTTCACCTTTAGCATTTTTCTCCACAACCACATTTCGAAACTTTCTAAGTATCAGAAACTTCCTAAGAAAATACTTTTCATCTTTCTTTTTGACTGTCCATGTTTTGCTGCCGTAAGTCACCATACTCTATACAAAACATTTAGCAAATCTCTTTCTCAGTTCTATTGGAATGCTAAATGCTGTCAGAAGTTCTAACGGCATTTTCTGGAAACTTAAAGGTTTCGAAAAATTCATCTTTTAGATAAAAGATTAACTTCATTTTTTTGCATGCACTCATGAGGATTCCATTGATCTCCTTCATTCAAATCAGCATTCCGGTCCCGAGCCCATTTCATTCATGCGTTCATTCAAATCGTCGGATGCATAAGTGCTTCCATTTTCGATTACGTCACGGGTGAGTGATTTATTCGGTTCGTGTCCTCAGCGATTTAGTCAAACTGCCGCGGACACGAGTAATCGGTTTCCGATATCTGGATCCGGCTGGGGAGCGGTGAAACATGAGACGAGAAAGCCAAATATTATTACTGCCATTAGTGATATTATTATACGAACCGAATATTTTTGAGCGATTTCTTTCGTCTACAGGAAAAGACTTAGAAAGAACACACACAGACGTCGAACACGTAAATATTTATGCGCGCGGACCAGCGAATGACTTATCGTGGCCTGTCATCGCCCTGAGACATAGTTCAGGAGTATATATTTCGCCGAATTATAATGGAGATATTTCCTTTGTCCGAGAAGTGAGCTCATTCTTTTCGTCGTTCGTGATGGGGAAGCGAGAGAGAAGTTTTTGTGTGATTTGGAGAGATAGGTAGGCAGCGAAAGCGTGAATGGACTTTATCGCAGCAGACACGTGTTGCTCCAGCCATTGGGCAATGAATGAACGATATATTTCGATGACGCCGACACTCACCAATATACCCCAGATTCTGGACTCAATAAGTAGACTGTTGATGAAAGACGAATGCTGAAGATAGCCTTGGGCTTTCGAGCGCCATTTTTTGGTTCAAGCAATGCTGCTTCAAGTTGAGATTTATATAATGTATTACTTTCAGCTTGTTGCACAAATTAGATGGTTACTCATTTGATACAGCTGATTATATGAAATATTAAATTGAATTTTTCGTAAAAATTTCTTAGTAGAAAACAAAAAAGTTTAAGCTAAAAATTACGATAATAAGTGTAATTCACTATAAAATAATATCCCTATCAACAGGTTCTTCCAGGTTAAAAACTTCTTTCTACAAGATGCGTAAATCCGCGCATGGTAATGCGAGAATATATTTTTTTTTAATTCGTAGCATTAGAATGGGGGATATTATCTGGACAGCGTACTCTCATTTACACTGATTGGACTGTTCAGACTGTTAATGTTTGGAGGAACATGCATCCGTACTTATAATACGCGTGGATTCTTACAACGTGCGAACAACCCGTAAGGTAACGCCTGGTTGAGCATAAGTCGTGTGTTTTACTCATCCGTGTATTCCACAACACTTTTACGTCATCTTCAGCAGTTTGAAGGCATACTGGGCCAGAACATGCAGCATCAAGCACCCATCATTCAATATTTACGCTTATGTTGTGCATATTACCAGAAGGGAGAGCGCGCCTCACCTAATCTTAAAAGTCGACTATGTTGGACATTAGGTAGTCACAAATTTGTAGATTTCACCGGATTTCACATCATTATGATATTTTCCTTAAGTTTTGTCGAGAATAAGTATTGCCTCGTGCCATAAAATATCTTTCTTCATTACAAACAATTACACTGACACCTTGCAGTAGTTATGAACTCATACTTTTATTATTATTAACATATTAACTATAGTGCGTAACTCATCTATACCGAAGAAATTATTGAAGTTTTTGAGTTTCACACTTTTTCATATCATGGCGATTGACTTGAGGGTATGAGCAGTTTATCTAAGACTGAAAGACTGGAGTGCACATATAAGTGAGTCTAAATTTCAATAATCCCGTTGCATTTGGTGTGATTATGACCAGGTCGTGCGATTTTTTGGTTGATAGTGTATTGGTGATTGGAAGGAATGTTACAGATGTGCTGTTGACGGTGCTAGTAGCAATCGGATGGCAATGAATGTTTTTGGGAATAGGTCCAACAAAACAAGAAGTGAAACCCCTTGGCTAACGACGTCTCAATCAAGTTTTTCACTCTGTTATTTGTTCGAATATAGCTCATATGTACGTATGATGTATTAAAACATGAGAAGCTGAGATCAAACATAACAACAGAAATCCGGATGAATTGATTGCAAAGCTTCAATCACACAATAAAAAAATATTTTGTTCATTATAATTCGTTGTGATCTTTTATACTCAAAACCTAATGATAGACTAAAACTTTATTGTGCCGGAAAATGTTTTAGAGATTCGGAGTGGGTTTGCAAAATTCTATGATAATTGTTGGCTTTGATAACTGGCGCGAAGCGTCTAAGAATGAAATTAAATGGCTCTGTATTTTGAATAAATAGGGTAAACTTTGTTTTTCCTACCCTACCCTGATCATTCCTCCTTTACCCTATTTTTACCCTATTTTTTCAAAATTCCCTACCCAACTCATTGAATATGTTTAGCAAATTCCACAAAGTACGGCCGAAAACCACCAAATACATAGCTCTGGTTTAATGGACGGACTTGTTGTGGCGAGTTACCCACGCCAGTGAGTATAAAAAGCTTGGAGGTGACTGAGAGGTGCCGCTGGCCTCAGGGTTACTTATTCCAGATATTTTGAAAACTTAAAAACAAATTTATTTAGATAATTTTTGTAAACTGAAATGAAAAATAAAGTTTCCAGGCTAATTTTACTGCCAATCAGCCTTGAGAGTGAAGACTTGAACAAGAGCTATAAGAGAAATTGCTCTGATTACAGCAGAAAAACGTCATCTTAAACGAAAGTAAAGATTAACTTTAAATTAAAAATGCTTACTAGAAAAAATCATCCGTCTTGACCGGGATTAATTAATTCATATGGCTGGTCACAAAAATCCACTATGGAATAGGACGCTTCGGTAGCTTTCGTAGTCGGACGTGTTTCTACCGAGCTCTTGTTTAACGGGAACGCGAAAACTCGACCGGCGAGCGAGACCTCGTTCGCCGGCACTCCTTCGGCTTCGGCCCCCGCTCAGGCGCCCAGTCCCAACCATGGCGACTGAACGACGAAGCACCCTTCTTCTCACGACGGAGGAAAAGGACGATTTTCCCTCACCACTGGAGGTCTACATTTTCTTAACGGAAACGCTGGGCCTCGTGGATGAAGATATCTACGGAATCCAATTTGGTTTTAACAGAAGAATGGTTTTTGTGAAACTACATACCGAAGAAAGAATGCAGATAATCATGGAAGATGGACCGAGAAGTCTGCCCTTTCCATCAAGAGGAAACGAGAGAACAAAGTGCTCCATCGAGGGCGCAGCCGGAACACCTGTCCAAGTAAAAATCATTGGTCTCCCCTTCGAGATTGGATTGATGGAGATATCGCAGGAATTATCCCAATTTGGAAAGGTTCAAAGAATTTGGGAGAGTACATGGGGAGGCCACCGCATGC
Organism: Ceriagrion tenellum; assembly: GCA_963169105.1. Lineage (NCBI taxonomy): Eukaryota > Metazoa > Arthropoda > Insecta > Odonata > Coenagrionidae > Ceriagrion > Ceriagrion tenellum. Next base: position 33,038,154 of record OY720641.1, read on the forward strand.
AAAGGTTCTACACAGGTACGAGATTAGCCCGCATGGTGATAGACAGCAACATACCTTCTTTTATTAAGGTTTGCGGACAACGTGCTCTCATAATATACGAGGGACAGAAGCGTACGTGCGCAAGATGCGGTCAAGTCGGCCACGAGAGAAAAAACTGCCCACGGAACACCAACGGAAGAAGTTACGCAGAGGCAATGGCTGCCCCCCTCTCCTCTGCACAGCTCCTGGATGAAAGGTCCTTGGAAGAGGCAGCACGAGACCTTATCGCGCTTGAGACCGCACCGAGAGACGAATTTCCAGCCTTACCCACGAGGCCCCATTGGACCAGACAGCCCGAATCGGACCATGGATCCCCGGATCGGAAGCGGCAAGCGCGCGAGGCTCGCTCGGCTTTGCAGGACGCCCCCGAGACCTCGACACCCCCTCCTGCAGCTGTGGCCGACATTTCCCCCTCCCACACTTCGACACCCCCTCCCGCCGCAGTCGACTGCTCCCCTGCCTCTCCCAAGCCGGTAACGCAGCGCGAACGGAAAGAAGACGCCATGACGGAAAATAGTGGCGTAATTGTGGCCTCCGAACTCCCCCAAGTCACGATCATCAGCGAGGACCTATTCCGGACAATGGAGGAGAAGACCGCTAGCCAGCCTGCGGCATCACAGGACATTGATACCCTGACTCTCACACCTGAGGATTCGGAAATCAACATTTCCGTTTCACTCTCCCCAATCAGGGACAACCCGACCATAGAATCCCTTTCTCTCCCAATACTACCTCCGACATCCTACTCCTTGTCCCCTACGCCTGAGGACATGTCCACTGAGCACCAACATGCGAACTCTGACTCCTCCCTGTTTTGCCCACCCGAGTCGAGACCAAGCGTCACCAGAAACCGTTTCTTCATCCCTGTCTCCGAGACGACGTCGGAGACGAGTGCGGATGAGGAGACCTTGGATGGGGCGCAGTTTAGACAAGAGACATCAGCACCGAAGAGCCCCAGGCGACCCGGGAAACGGCGAGGGGAAACAGGCCGTCGGAAACCACGGCGCCAGGGCGACACAAGTGGGAAAAACAAAGAGAGTAAGTAACACCCCGCCTCACAACCACCATGCGCAGTCTGACTTTAAATATTGCCAGGATTTCAAACCCGATCAAAGTAAAACTCCTCTCGTCCTTTATCCAAAATTTGAAGCCTGATATCGTCTTGCTACAGGAGACGACTTTTGATTTTGTCTGGCCGGACCCAAACTTTCAGATATTTTCTAATAACCTAGGGACTAACCTAGGTGTTGTCACACTTGTCCACAATAATATCTCCTGTCACCACATCCGGCGTCACCCCTCAGGACGTATTTTATCACTCGTTGCCGCAGGAACCCATTTTATCAATGTTTATGCCCCATCCGGGGAAGGAAATAGACATGCACGTGACCGTTTTTTCGAAGACGATCTTCTGTCATACTTAACAACCTTCACTGGGAAGGCCGTAATGGGGGGAGATTTCAACTCGATATACAGACGCGAAGACTCGGACACGAACCGCGAAAAAATCACTTACCGGCCGAGCCGCTCTCTCGCGCGGCTCATCCAAAGCACGCGTGCCTCTGACGCCTCTCTCCTTCCCGACGCCCGCCCCGCCCCTTTCACGAGAGCAGGACGCAAGTCTCGCACTCGAATTGACTATTTCTTCCTTTCCTCTTCCATCAAACCCCTATTCATTTCTATCCAAACTCTACCTGTAAGCACCTCGGATCACTGCGCTCTAGTGCTCGACCTTAACCTCACTGATACGCCTTGCACTGCCCGGCATCCCCCCTCTCCATATTGGAGAATGGATGTAGGCATCCTTGGGGAAGAAAACATTCGATTAGCCATTGGAGATCGAATCACAGGCCTAATATCCTCCATCCGCCCCATGACAGACATCACGAATTGGTGGGAAAAGGTCTTCAAACCTAAAATAGCGAGTTACATAAAGAAACTACAGAGGCAAAGGTCGAAGGAGATCAATTTCACACTCTTCTTTTATAGAAGTGCATTGAATGACCTGATGCAAACACCAGAAAAACATGCTACCTTTCAAAAACTTGCTACGTCATTGAAAACTGCTATTTTTAATTTAGAACTAAGAAAATATGCCCCACGGTGCTGGCAGCGGGAATTAAACCCCGACACATGGGGTCCCCTTACACTTGCTGACCTCCAACGCACTGTAAGATTACAACAAACCCAGACACACTCGCCTCGCCTCTCAAACAACAAAGATGGCCTTCTCCGGGAAGCCACCGCACACCTCACGAACACCTTCCAACGCTACCCCCCTTGGAGTGAAGCCGACATGCCCCCTTTGCCAAATCTTCCAACCCTCCCGCTCGAAGCGCAAGACACACTCACCGGCGGCATCGCTGAGGAGGAGCTCGATGCCGTAATAAAATCGCTACCAAAAGGAAAAGCCCCAGGTATGGATGGACTACCCTTTGAATTCTATGTAACTTTTTGGAATATACTAGGGAAAACATTAAAAAATGTTCTCAATCAGTCATTGACTGATAGAACTTTGACTCCGAGCCAAAGATGCGCCGTCATTAGCCTCCTTCCAAAGTCAGGGCGCCCAAAATCATTCCTCGACTACAGGCCGATAGCGCTCCTCAACAGCGACTATAAAATATTGGCGCATGTGCTTAAAAACCGCATGATCGAAGTTACGGACCTTGTTTTGTCTCCGTTACAATTTGCTATCTCAAGGCAACGAAACATAATAGATGCCACCTTACTCATCCGAGACATAATTCTATCCGCATCCGAAATGGAAAAAGACCCTTGCTCCATACTTGCTGTAGACCTCAAGAAGGCCTTTGATTTTGTTCGCGTTCCATATATTATTGAAATTATGAAACGCATGCTCTTTCCTAATAAATTCATTGGGTTCATCAGCACCCTATATTCAAACGTGAATGCCAGAATTAAAATAAACAATGCCCTCACCCCGGTCGTTGAAATAAGGAATTCCGTGAGACAGGGTTGTCCGCTATCTATGCTATTATTCGCCATTGCGATGGACCCGGTTATTCGCACACTAGAAGCAGCGAACATTGGCATCACGTGTGGAGGTTTTCGTCATACAGCTATTCTATATGCTGATGACATCAGCATATTTGTAAATTCAGACGAGCAGCTGGTGACTGCAAAAGAGATTATTCAAAGATATCAATCCGGCGGGTTAATCATCAATGAGAAAAAATCAAAATTCCTCCATATCAGCGGGCCACGACCAGTATTGCCAGCACCCTGGGCGGAGGTGTCTCCATTTGTGAAGATATTAGGCCTATGGTGGGGCGCTAATCCAGAAGATATGCTTACTCGAAACTGGGAAGTGGTGGAGCGGGCCGTGCGTCAAGGAGTGGGGATGTACACACTCAGCTCGCTGCCTCTCACGGGCCGTGTCCGCGCAGTTGAGCAGGTGATAACGCCCAAGATATGGTATACGGCTCACGTTTGGCCCCTCCCTAACAAGACTCATGCCATCATAGTAAAATCTACGAACGCTATGATTTGGTATAAACATATGCGGAAGGTCTCCCGCTCGCAGCTCTACGGTCCGTTTGATCGCGGAGGGCTAAAATTGACGGACGTAGCGTTAAAATGCGATATACTGCTAGCGAAAACACACGTACGAATTCTCGCGGGATCGGACAATCCGAGGAAAACCTTAATGAAAAATGCATGGGCAAAAGCTGATAATCTCATTACTTTCCGAAAAGCCTCTACAAACATTAAAAAGTTAGTTGAAATTCTTCGTGCGGGGGAATCATTTACTACGAAAATTATTTACGGGAGAGCACTGGGAATTAAATACCCGCACTTTACTCGTCCACCGTCTAATTCGTGGCGGAACTGGGCTGATAGTGGGAAAGATGCTAGACTCATTAGTACGATGTACTGCGTGATAGCCGACCTGTTGCCTATAAGACAACACCTCCACCGTATGCGTCTTGCCGCATCCCCAAACTGCCCTTTTTGTGGGCAAGAGGACACCAACAGCCATCATATTCTTGGCTGCAATGAACCCCCTATGGAATGCCTAGTCTTAAGGAGGATCCTCAGAACTTGGGACACTTTCGGTGCCGGTCCAGATAGTGACGATAGGCTTATTTCCCTAAATTTTCGACTTTTCCCTTCCTATAAAAACAAAATCCTCTCCACATTGATATCCAAATTTGTTTATCTAAGACTGCATGGTGGGGATGTGGGCGGGGGTCTCTCAATGCTGCTCAGCAACCTTCCCCTCCGCGACGCTCCACCGTCTACACGACCCTGGCTCCTAAGACTCTTGAAGGCGAGGGAGTGAGTGAAGTGACTGGACGTCGCCCTGATTGCTCGACGTACTCTTGATGTGGGAGCACACCAGGGCAGTGACAGCTGTATGCAGAGAGGACCTTGAGCTATAGACTACCGAAAGGCAACAGCACTCTTCAAAATGTTCTAATTGTTCTAACGTTTCTTTTTTTTTTTAATGGTTTTTTTTGGTCTTTAAAAATATCCAAATGAACTTTGAAATAACTCTGTACATCCATCTTGAAAATAAATGCAATTTAATCGTAGCTTAACTGGCTAAAGCACTCGGCCGGAAATCGAGTGATCCGGGTTCGATCCCGGTCAAGGCGGATGATTTTTTCTCTGTGGAATTTCGCACAATTGTGCATTGCGGGTGACTCCGTAAAAGTGAAACTCCGTGGCTAGTCCCAAATAGCCTTAAAACTGCTTAAGAGAAGCAAAAAAAGTCCTGAAAAGTTGAATAATATAAGGATCCGGGTTCGATCCCGGTCAAGGCGGATGATTTTTTCTCTGAGGAATTTCGCACAATGGTGCATTGCGGGTGACTCCGTAAAAGTGAAACTCCGCGGCTAGTCCCGAATGTCTAAAAACTGCTTAAGAGAAGCAAAAAAGTCCTGAAAAGTTGAATAAAATAAGGTATGGGAATCTTACCTGTCTCTTAAAGTTACGGGCGAATTACTGCGGATACTGATGGCAAAATGCGGTAGATAGGTAAAAATTGTGCTGCAGTAAAAATTGTGATTCCTATGGCTGGAAAAATATGCCCATTAAAAATAAATCCAGGATTAATCCGCATGCTTTTTTATCTTAATTTTAATTTCCTATACAGCCCATTATATTGGTAAAAGTAGGACATTTTTAAAACCAAATAAGTAAAAATGTATGAATTAGTATTTGCTCAGACTCACGTACCCAGGCCATAGCCACCGTTAGGGTACTCTATCTGAGACTTAAGGCTTGACTCATGTGACATCCTTGCTTGTTGGAACTTGCCCGTTCTCATGGGGAGGAATAATGGGTTTAGGGATAAAAATCTGGAAATCACAGAAATCGCATGGTTGCAACAGCTGGTTCACAGATAGCGCGGATTCAGACGTTTTCGTCATGACAAATAATTTACGCAAGTATGCGCGCCATTCTCACGAGCACGGTTCCGCTCGTATCGCATGTCACCCTGGCATTCTTCGCTCTGTTTGAGCGTCTGATCTCGCAACCTTAATGTTGGCCTTGGGGAAATTCGAATAATATCACTTTGAAACTGAAGCACACAGTGACATAAAGGCCACAGATTCTGATTTTTTTCCATGTAAAGAATAAGGGAGCTTTACATGGAGGGTGTTGAAATGAGTGCACGTATGAACACATAAGCGCACTTTAGAACACAGGAACGAAGTTAAATGGAACGATGTGCTCGAGCAAAATGATTGTAACATACATTTGAAGGGTGAACAACAGTTAAGGTCGAAGTTTATGCTAAATTTTCTCAGTGAGTAATTGTAAGCTTAAGCTATTTAATAGAGGGTAATTAAAAACCTTCCAATATGCATGCTTGTCGTCTTTACTGATAATGAACAAACTTGACGACCACGGATCCAATTTTTGACCTTATTTTGTTGCTTGAGCGCGCATCAACTTTGCTCCTGATCTGATCTGGAAGTACGCCGGCAAGTCCACAGTGTCTGTAACATATAGTAGGCATGTGAGCAATTAAGGTATGAAGTACCTTTATACGATACAAGAAAAGTGAAAAACCTAAAACACCATTAATCTGTAAATAAACTACTCATAAAATACAGTGAACCTAAATGTTTTGTACTTCAGGAGTTTTTGTATCATTGTCAAGTATAAATATTAATTATATGAAGAAAGCGTATATTGAAGTTATAACTTAGTGACATGCGTTAATTCTTGAAAACCAAATATAAGGAAAATTGTATATGGCGAAAAAGAGAACTCTCTTTTTCTTTCTCTTCCCCTTCAGGACGACCTCTGTTACCTTCTAATTGCACGCCGCGATTGCTTACACAAAGTTTTTGGCACGAACCTCCATTTGTCAACATTTGCAGATAATAATTGTCCATGAAGATATTTTTCTTTTTCGTCATGTCTGCGGCAACCTCCCACAAAGTTACGCCTTCGATCATTAATTTAAAAATTGTATATCTCGATTATTCTACCAATGTGCTTTTAATGAATACCTTTAATAGACATAGCAGCGCCAACACCACGAAATCACCACTTTTTGACGTCATTCATCACAGGAATTTGGTGTTAGCTAAAAAACAAGGTGGTAAGATGTGTATTTTTTCAGTTTTTAATCATTTTTCATTCATAATACCATTTTTCCCGTGTTTATCCCACTATCACACAATGTCATCTCAAGTTCTACTTGAGAAAAAAATAGTGTGGAAAGGTAACGCTTTAGTGTTCATATGAGAGAAGAGGATATACTTGTCTAAATATACCCAGTATATATATCAAGAGTCACTTATGGCTATTGACGATGGAGCCACATAAACGAGGGAAAAATGATTAAAAACCCACCCACACCATTTCGGCCTAAAATAAGGACAATACGGTTTCGGGATGAAAATGATATTTTGCAACTCTTACTATTTTTAACTGAATGGCCAACTATTATCTGCAAATGTTGATGGAGGGATGTTCGTGCCAAAAAATCTGTATAAGCAATCGCGGCGTGGAATTAGAAGGTAACAGAAGTCGTCCTGAAGGGGAAACGTTTCATTTTTGCCTGCCCCTGTCATGACTGGAGAGGCGTACGGAGGGTATAACTGGGGAATCGATGCGATTTGCACGCACGTGCCTGTTTGCGATTATCGTAGATACCTCAAGGTCGCGGGCGCACGGAGAGCCATTTGACTGCGACGCGAGCGAGCAAAGAAGGGTGAACATTAATCAACATTCGCCGACCGGCCATCTTGAATTGGCCACGGTGGCGCCTGCCAATCCCGAGGCTTAAAAGCGTTGTTGATTCGGGAAACAACGGGGAGGGGAAAGAAAACAAGAGATGGGCGATTGTGAGGTCACATGGTTGAAGGTCTTTTCCCAGCTCCCATTACTATATCGATCCTATGTAATTTACAAAAAATTAATGGGACAAAAATGATACAATCATCGAGCACACATGTTGAGTTAATAGCAGCTAAATCAATTTTTTTTACTACATTTGAGAATGTCACCTGACATGATTGTACTCATGATATAGTTTATTTTGCCATGTCCATTGAAATTTTTGTTCATACCGCCATCACTACGTTATGATCTACATGACAGAATGTCATGACCAGCATATCAGAGGCTAGATTCCGGTTATTCTATTAGTCGGAAAGCAAGATCCCGGCCCATCTAGAGTTTAATCCAGTAAATTTAAGAGGGATGGAGCTGGATTCGATGCCCGTACTTCAGGCTTCAAATTTTCGCTGAATGTATACCAGGTCCCTGCGTATTACTTCATGGGTCTTAGTTCTCGTACTTTCTCATAGACGATACTTTAATATGGACAATATCGTACTCTACGCAATAAGTACGGTCATATTGACAGGTTGGTTAAAAGCAATCGCTCCGTTATCACAAAAATTAAATTTGTTGCTATTAATACTTAGAGTGAGTTTCAAATTGAGAATGAAGCAACTGAAGCTGCTTTGAGCTGCTTACCACTACTGTTCCAGCCATAGATTAACCCAAATACCTGAATTGAGTACTGCTTGTTATAAACACCGAGTGCACCAACTGACCGTCCCTGTGTAACCGGACTTTCAGGGTACAAAAATGACCATAAATTCAGACGTAAAAAAGGACGTCCATTCATGTTTTCATAATTCTTACCGCCCTTTATAAAACTTAGATATTACAGTAGACGATTTAAACATTTAATTAGACATTCGTTAGGCGGTAATAAATCCTAAATTAAGTTTCCGGCAATGTCCTCATCATAATCTTTTTAGCTGATTGCTTAATTACTTCATAATTCACATATTTACACCCCTCATGGTATTCCAAATGTATACAATGCTTCGTGTTCCCTGGCGATTATATTCATCCCTTTTTCCATTATTTAACTATTACTCCTTAGAGAGAGGCCATTTTACCTCAGAACATGTCCAAAAAACTTTTATCCTCTATTTCTGAGTTTTTGTGAGACATTTTTGACCTTCATTTTTTTGTAAAAGTTCTGCATTAGCGACTCACAGCGAGTCATAAGCGACTGTCTCGGCCCATTTGATATCCATAGACCTTTCATTTTATTTAGTTTTCATAGCCTCTAATCTTCTCTGCTCCTTATATTCAGGTAGCCACGTAGGTTATTCTCTGCCTGAGAGCAAGTGTAGAGAATATGATACACTGGAATAATTAATGGCATTCGTTGGATTGGAAATAGCCTTTGGCAATGATGAGCGGAACAATATGTTCGGGCTGTTAGGAAAACTCGGAATGAGTTACGATTGAAGATTAACCTACCAACTATACTTGAGGCAAAGCGTCACAATTATAATATAATAATAATAATAAGTTTTAAGGTTAAATAAGGTTAAATAAGGTTTTCCCATTTAACATTCACACAAAAAATACAAAGATCATAATATATTTTTTGGGAAGCTTTAGGTAGCCTCTAAGAAAAAAACTGAGGTGAGGTTGCCTTCATAGAAATGCATAGCTGCGCATTTTTTTAAAAACAGTAACAATTGGTAATTTATAAATTCGAAAAAAAATAATTGATACATTAAAATAAAGTTTTAGATGAGCCAAACAGTAGATAGATACAATAATTGCAAGAAAGTTTACACAATAATATCAAGTAAATAATCAACACTGGGCTGAGTAAGTAGCCATTTCACTGCCATTATAAGAAATTTTGTTTTCATATTGACCTTTTTATTCTCTGGTAACAAGTTATACACTTTATGTCCCATATACATGAAGCATCTTTTAAAGAGTGTTTTGTTTGGTTTAATTAAAGGTACATAGAATTTGTTTCTAATTTTGTGGTGCGTTCTTTGCAAAAGTTTATTACCACTTCTCAAATTAAACTCCCTAAGGACTTTATAAATATATAAATGTCTTAACGGTAACAATTTTAATGAAACAAATAAGGGGAACGAGTGATAATATTGAGATTTACCTGCAACGATTCTAATTATTCTTTTTTTGCAGTACTATAATCGGTTTAAGTATATCTTGATAAGCTCCCCCCAGCAAACTAATTCATAATTCAATTTAGACTGAACCAGAGCAAAATAAGGGGTTTTATGAAAATTGGGTGGACGCTTATTTCGTATAAATAGAATTTTGACAAACAGCTCCTTAGTGCACCAGAAACATGTATTATATGGCTATCCCATTTAAACTGTTGACCTATAGTGACGATGTAAATTAGATATGGAAGAAATATAGATGCTAACAAAGAAGTTAGACTGGATGCAACTGAAATGATGATGAAAAATAGAGGAAAAATTCCCAAAAGGAAGGTCAAGGAATAAGTAATTTGACCAAATAAAGAGGAAAGTATAGCAAAGACTACCGAGAAATAAGGGAAGTAGCATTAAATAGAGAAGAATGCAAAGCTGCACCCAACCAATCTAACGAATGAATGTATATAAGTCGTACTCAATAACCGCCAGCCATTCGTACATTAGATTTAGCATATTTCTTCTCATAAGTAATCCAGTAACATGAAAATATATAAGACAAAGACTAAAATCCTAGTATGTGGAAGAGAGAAGATGAATGCAGGAGTCACTCTGAGAGAAGAGAAATTAGAGCAAGTGGATTCCTTCACCTATCTTGGAAGTACCATCACGTGGGATGGAAGAAGTACAACGGACCTCAAGCGGAGAATAGCCCAAGCTAAGAAGGCGTTCATGAAAAAAAGACAACTGTTGAGCAAAAAGATGATAGAACTACAAAACAGGAAACAGTATGTGAAAACATTCGTGTGGAGCACATTACTCTATAGATCAGAAGCATGGACCATCGGAAAAGCTGACCAGAATCGACTAGAAGCCTTTGAAACCTGGTGCTGAAGGAGGTTGCTGAAGATAAAATGGACGGAAAAAATAAGAAACGATGAAGTGTACAGAAGAGTAAAAGAGGAAAGGTCCATATGGAATACCATTCAGAAAAGAAGAACGAGATAAATTGGACATATCTTGAGACACAACGGGTTTGTGAGGAGCATAATTGAAGGTAAACTAGAGGGAATAGTCCCCCGAGGAAGACCCACGAATAAATTCATGGACCAAATAAAGAGGAAAATACATAGGAAGAGATACCAGAAGATAAGGGAAATAGCATTAGACAGGGAAGGGTGGAGGGCTGCTGTCAACCAATCTTAGGATTGAATGACCAATGAAGAAGAAGTGATCCAGTCTATGAATGAGGTACTCGATATGTCATCGATATATACTTGCCGCGCACGGTCCCATGTGGAAGTCGATTGAGCGCGACATGCGAGTCTTATTCCGCGTGCGCTCCCGCTAACCATTGCCCCTCCCTGCCCTTCTCCCATCAGTCTCCTCCCTCCCGTTGAAAGAAGGGGGGCAATGTCCGCCCCCCAAGGACCTGCCTCCCGCCCGCCCCCATCAGGGGGCGACGAACGGGGCCCCAGGGATATGCGCCAGGGCGTGCACTACGGCCAAGCCTCTCTCAGAGGGGTTAAAGTACTTTGCGGGCGTGGGTGGCAGGGGCAAGTCATTCACTCCCGTCCCCCGAATCGCCCCCCCCCCCAACCTCCGCCGCCGCCCTCCGAATGAAAGACGCATGGCTTGCATGATCCGCGAAAGCGTCCCCGAAACCCATAATTCTAAAATATTATCCTACGTGCGAAAAAACACTGTAATTCCCGCGTCCCAAGGTCAATTTTTTTAACCAAAACTTTCGATATGACGAAAGTTAAATACAGTTTGGCATGCAGGATTTCTTTAAAAATTGATAAACGTACCAAATTCCCTAAAAATGTTTTTTGAAAAGATTTTTAGAAACATGATAAGAGGCTGTTATGTTTTTATCCGATTTCAGAACCCCATCAATCTGAAACAAACACTAAAACGATTCTTTGATCGAAAGAGAACTTTGTTCACTTCCTAAATATACCTTTCATAAAATTTGCTTCATGTTAGATATGACTGTGTTTTTGAATTAATGAAATGATTTATACTGTATTTACCGTTATCATTCTGGGTTAGATTTCAGAATACGTGCTACCTCCTAAAGCTAAGCTTTTACCACAAATGATTACTAATTGGAATAGAATAGTGACACTGACTGCAAAAATTGGACTCTTAACGCAGTCCATCAACATGCGTAAGAAAATTTATCTGAATATTTTTTCAGCATGATTAATTATCCCTAGATTAAATTATGCTGAGAGATAATATCCAAGTTTCATTTCCGAACATTTTAGGCGAAAAGATCAAATGATTGCCTGTGAAACGTTATAATTGGCACCAAAGATGGGAAAGCAAGTTTTCAACCTGGAAAGTTTATGATTTAGATATTTATAAATAACATTTGTTCTAACATTTATGAACAGCTTCCATTGGTGATAAAATAAAACTAGCTACTACCAGAGAAAAGAGGCGGATTTTGAAAATCAAAAGCTTTACTTGAGTAGAAGAATCATAAGCAAAGTATTATGTATTCACATTTTAGAGACGCTTAAAGCTTCAGTGAAATAAAAATTCTCCCTGCGCAGTTCCCACGAATCTACCAACTGCTGTTACGCATCAAGATAAAATTTTTAAGTTTCAAGGTCAGAGATTAAGTTCGAGCTAGCACCAATAGCCTGGTCTTGTATTTTTTTTACTAGAAACAAGAGATGTTTTCCCAACAGAATTTTATATTTTTCTTATTACAGTGTAACAAATTATCCAGGCTCATAATCTTTTTTTCTTAAGAATGCAATGTAATGAAGAAAAAGCTTAAGAATGGCCTTAAAATATTGACTCTTGTCACAAGAAGTGGTGGAATCAAATTTAACAAAATCCTCCAGTCATTTTAAAAGATTTACGTTCTTTGACTTTAAATGCTTCAGACTTGGGTCACACTAAGAAACAATGTGCGTTCATTTGCAAAATGACCATGTCAAATTTTTGATCTCCAAAAAGATCCACATTTTACGGAGCAAAACGGTTTGAATGTTTGCAGTTACCCCACATAACAGCAGCTTTTAAATCATTTGAACTGCGTAGTCCTTGGCGTGCGTAAAACTGTACCCTTTCCCTCCAACCACGCAGAGGGCGGTCAAGAGAAAACGAGGGGGGGGGGGCACGTGAGGAAGAACAAGGGGGGGAAGGAGGTGGGTTAACCGTGTGCCCTGAAAACAATCCCTTTCCGTGATTTTGCTCCCAAGGCAGTTGGGCTGGCGATAACCTAGAAAGTCACGCGTGCGTCTATTCCAAGGGTTTCTAAAGACACGCCAGAGGTCGGGAGAGGATATTAATCAAATCGCGTTCGCCTCGACAAAAGCGTGACGAATGCGACGAGAGACCATGTAGCACTCAAAGAATTTCTCGCCGATAAAATAAGATATGCATCATCGGTGAAGTTGCGAGCAGGTTCAGAAGAGCATCAGGTTGGTATTCACTTGATTCCCACGATGATAACGGGGGTGCGGAACGAATTCAGACGATTCGATTAATGCTATATATTCCGGTCCCTTATAGGCTTCTCATGAGACAGGGAATAATAATATGTCTTTATTTGAGGGAGATTGAGACTTGGCCATCATTCCTGCCATCAAAACTACCTCAGAGACATACGTAAATGAAATAATTACCGATTTAACTATTGATTATTTTTGACAAGTCAAATTGTACAACTGAATAATAATGAATATTTACCACTTAATCGTTTACAATGATTTTGCTGAAATATATAAAGAACGCAGAAATATATGTACAATTTTATTAACAACGTAAGGAATAAGGAGAGAAAATCTTTGATGAAAAAATTCACAGCAGGAAAACATTAACACTTGAAGAGAAGTTTGAAAAACCAGCGACGACCTACTAATAGATAACTATAATAACCAAAACCAAAGTATGGGTGACTACGGTTAAAGTTAAGGCTATCATCATCTGGACTGTGCAAATTTCTGGACTGTCCATTCTTGCTCTAAGCTGTTACTCGGACAGTTGATTCCATGATTTTTTCGGTGACTATTCAACGCACTAATAACGGATACTTGTAGGGCAGCAATAAAAATTCGCAATATGGAAATCTAATAAAAACGCATAAATAAACGACAAAAAAAACCAGAGCTTGGAATATTTGAACTACTATCATCACTTCGGAAAATTTTATCAATTCATTACGGCAGGTAATATTAAGAGTAACGAGCGAAAAGAGAGTACGGCAGTATTAAGTGAAGAGTGACACTTTTATGCTGGAAGGTATAGCAAAAACAGACATTTAAATTTAAGCTATGGCGGTGTTTCCAGTGGATGCTAAAAAAATATGACATTCTGGGAGAATTATATCTCTTCCAGAATCAAAATATTAAAATTTTTTATGTACATTATAGGAACAAAAATTATAAATGATTTTGTTGTTTTGTGATAAGGCCATTTTAGGTCACCATGGTTAACAAATATTTGGGAAACTATTTTTTCATACCAAACAGTGCCCTCGACTCGAAAGAATTATTCAATGTATATTTGGCATTTTAACAAATCTTAATTTTCCAGAGCCATTTGGACGAGTAGGATGCAAGATGGGATAAGGATAGAGAAATCACAGTGATCGGAAAGGAAAACGATCGAGGAAGTTCTTGAGATCGTTGGAAACAGATGGATGTAGCTGAGATTAAAATAAATTAAATAATAAATTCATAAAAATAAATTAAATAGAATTCATAGATATTTAGATTAAAGTATTAGACTAAATAGACACTATTAGATTTAATTTAATGAGGAAGAGATTACAATGCTGCGTAATCATGAGCCATTGGGATATTTGATATTCACTAACTACTGATTCGATGAGGAGTGGAACACCAAGCATATTAAGAGGAACTAATGAAGGTTTGGGTTCATACCAACGAAGTGAAGCGTTATGTAATGATTATAATGTGGAGTTTACCAAAATCTACCCAATGGGCACAGGATGAATTTCCAAAATAACCACTTGCAAAAAATCGGTGAAAATCATTGAGACGTAAGGCATCAAGATAAAAATCATCTAACCAGCACATGCGTTAATAACAATGAAAGTGTAGAAAAGCAAAAAATGAGTCACCGGCTGTGCTTTAACCCTCATTTACATCTACATCTTCATACGATCCTGCGAGCCGACGCATGACCGTGTGGCAGGGAGTGTTCGGACACCAGCCGTGTAAAAATGTATGGAATAAGGTTTTGAGTGGTGAAATGGTGACGTGTATTGTGGGAGTGTATTAAGTGCAGCTCAGTTTTTATTGTCGTCGCTTATTGTGGGCGGAAATAACGAGTTTTTGTACCTATCTATTCGGCTATGTACCTATCTTATTTTCGCTTCTGCCAGACTTTGAGATGCAGTAGGCTCCTATTCGTCTATTAAAAGGACAAATACTAATTAATTGTGTCATCAGAACATGGACTCTCGGAAAAGGCAAGAAATTCATTCAAACAGTGTCAAACCGATTACGCAAAAATGAGTTATCCTAAGTCTTTTGACCATTCGAAGTTCTAGCTTCCACCAATCCTTCCAATGGCAATAAAGATTTTAAGCAAATTTTTCCACGAGAAAAAAAATGCAGAAGGCATGACTATCTTCTAAGAATTTAACTAAGCTTTTTGATATAAGTGACATAGTTCAAACTGTCTTTTGTTACAGCATTTAAAGGTTACTTAACCGCGTAAACTGATTTACGAACACCTTTATTATTTTTAAAAATACTTATGTCTAGGTCCAAAGCAAGAGTTTTGGTGTAGAGTAGCTGATGTACCAATGATAAGCTTTTATGACACGTCCCTCAAAATTTAAATCGCACTATTTAATAGATGCATGAAACTGACCCACCGTTCAGAAACGGATTAGCCTTGCCCAACCTCCTAGGTGACTTAGAACGATCCATTATTTGGCGACCTAAAACGACAAGGTGACCTTTTTGCACTCCATAAGCCAATCTCCGTAAGAACTACTATACATACCCCTTTTATCAGAATCAAGATACTTTTTGGAACTTTACGATCGCGGAAAACTTGTTTAATATGCATAAAAACGAGGAGAAAGAGTTTCCACCTAATCACGGTGAAACCTCAATCAATACGGTCGATTAGATTTGCCTATAATCATGGGCAGCTGATAGAAAGTATGACGCAAAAAATAAAAAATGGCCGCATATTGGAAGACCAGGCGAAAAAAATATTTCAAACACATGTGTACAAACATTGACTGAGATCCAGTGACTTTAAACTAGCAGCAATTTGAGCCCATATTTCTGGAGATGGGTAATTAGTTCCATCTGCTTCTTGATAAAATATGCTTCAAATCACACTCCAATGCATATGATTGTGTAAAAAATGAGCTTATTATTCAAAGTTCTTCACAAAATATTAGGCAGGCTATTAATAAGCTATTGTAGTACAAGAGAAGAACTCCTCTGTACTTCAAAACGTATGATTACACAATTTTTTTCCTGAGGAACGTCGAAAAAACCATATTGTTCAGCCTCCTACTTCAGCCTTTGGACGCATGGTGTTTCCACAGCAGAGAGTCAAGGACCCGGTGACCCCCTTTGCAGATGTACGCCTTGATATCTACTTTCGTCTCTCTCGTTGGAAGTGATGTACACAGAACGGCAAAGGAACAAGGGCGAACATGGGACATGAAAGCCAAGCATCATCCGTATATCAAGCGTCAACCAAGCCTCATGTACCTTCCCACGCTAGAGGCTTCTCGCCCGAGGATATGCGCCCGTCCACAAGGAGCCCAGACTCATAAAATTGAGGCACGCGCGACCTCACCAAACATGGGTTTGCGAATATAACTGGCCGACTGCAATTCATTCCCTGGTTAAAGAAAGAGGTTGAATTTGATGATATCTCGTGAATGCGAGTCAAAAGGTGACTGCGGAGACTTTGACCTCTCTGTGGCGACTCAAATTCCCCCACCGCCCGAAGCAAGTCGACGACAGGTTTAAACTGGCCTCAAGTTGAGATATGTAGAAATGGAAATTTACTTAACGCCTAATCATGAGCCTAGAGTGTTCATTTATTTTGATAACTAATTTTTACACATTGACTGGCAATACCTACGCATGGCGATATTACTTTTTAATGGGCTTGTTTTATTTCCACTGAGAGTAATTATAAATGACTGTCTGTTACCCGTGGATTCGTTCGTAATATTTTTCTTGCTATAGTAACATAAAACTACTGTTTTATTCTTTTTCCATTCACCTTGCCCCACTCACTCTGTGTGAAGGGAACCGTAGCTTTGCGTTAATATTTAGATAATGCTCGATACTAACCGAGAAACATTGCACGGGAAATTTTATTTGTCCCGGTTGGTCTCCCTTTCTGCTGCTAAATTGTTAGCTTTTATAAACAACGGGGAGTTTCATTTGTCTCGATTGTACCCCGATATAGAATTAAAGAAGTGGATCACGTGAAAGGAAAATGCACAGAGCCAATTGACCATGGGGAAATGGCACATTCAATTGAGCTCATGTGGTGCTCACAAAGCTAATGGTGAAAGGGCTGTTTTCTCTTTTTTTAGCTGGCAAAAATTTCTAAAGCACCTATTACTCCGAAAACAGACATTTTTAGCGTAGTTGTACTTCTAAAACCAGATAAGAAATACATTTTTGGTACATGAGCCGACAGACCCCTCGCCCCCAACTTTCCCTTCGCAGTTGTTGAATTTAATTTTCGATTTACAATTAATTTCTCTTAAGGTTGTGGCATAAAAAAATCTCAGTGAACACCTAGGGCCTATGAGGGAGCTCTCTCATTGGCTTAATTGATAAAAAGTCTGTAGTTTCAGAGGTATCGTGATCAGTCAGTGATTGAGTGGTATCTGCCATTTATATTAAAACATTTGTTTCTCCAACAAAGGCCCACGCATAGATCGAAATAATTTCTCCAATTGCGTTCCATTTTTTCATCCTCTATTTGCCTGAGACTGTAAAACAATGATTTGAAATGATAGGAGGGGCGTGCAGTGAATGAATTCAACTGGAGTGGTCAAGAATTATGAGTCATAAAAGTTAAATGAGGTTGAGTCCCTGTGAAGCGTGCTCTCCGTTCGCTTACAGCAGCGGTCGTGGAGAGGACAACACCTCGTTGGGACGAAAAAACAGCGGCGGCCGCACACGACAGCTTTCGGAAAGGCAGCAATCTTTCGCCGCGAACGAGCGGCAATCAAAGCCACAAGAAAAATTCGAGTCCGCAAATAATGGTAAAACAGGCCTTTGCCCTGCCAGAGAAGTCGAATCACGCATGTGGAAGCTTGGAATGTAAAGGCAAGAGGCTGGATATTTTTACTGAATTGATGTTTTTAATAAACTGAGAGAAAAGGCATCTGGGAAGTAAAGACACAAGTATGATATTATTGCAAAGAAATTAATTTTTTACGGCTGGCAGGGGTATCGTGTCTTGAGAGTAACCATGATTTATCAGTAGTTACCAAACTTCTGTCGTGACAAAGTTTCCCTTCCCCTGTAGAATTAAAATGGCTGAGTTCATTCAAAATTCTGCTTAACGCCAGTTTCCTACTGTAGTTTGTACTTTTCTCGCAAAAGAAGGGACTACAACTGAAAGTCATCGGCAACTCGTCCTTCTACGGTGAAGGTTTAAGAAATGGAAACAAAATGTTGCTATAAAATTTAACCAGGTAAATATAATGTGTACGACAAAAGAGGAAAAGGAAGGCCTTCTGTCCCCAGCAAATGAGCTTCCGATTGAAGGGAAGATTCATTAAACAGTCGTTTAACCATAGATGAATTTCGTGAGTTATAATCGAAATAGTATAAAGGATGTCTTCATGAAACGATAGCAGGATGATTGGTCTCTTGGAGAATTTATGCACGTTGGGTGCCACAAATTTTGACTGAGGAACTGAAGAAAAATCGGGTGGCTGCAGTGCTGATATAAGTTTTTTATGAAGAGAAATATATGCTTCGTTAAAAGGCTCACTAGTTGCATTGATAATCAAGGAGATTGAGTAGAAAAGTAATTATATGATGTAAAATATGCATTAATTCTTAAGCCATTATAAGTAACATTTATAGCAAAATGCGTTACAAATGTTCTATGGTATTTGTAATTCTGCTCCCCAGATAGCCGTCGTAATTTGTGGACATGTTCATTTAACTGCTTTTGATTAGCAGAATTGCCATGTTAGTTATCTCTGAGATGTCAAAATCAACAAATAGCATATGAAAGGAATTCCATTGGCTCCTTTTTGGCCACAAAAATAGATGCATCGATAGCTAATGTAACAGTTATAATATTTTTAATGGGTATCATTTCAAGTCTTACTCACACATTGCTGGATTGAAAAGTCTTACGCATATTTATTCTGGCAATTCGATGGTAATGATGACTTTATTTGCCTTACTAACTGAATTACTTGTACGTAAAAAATGGAGTAAGTAACTGGCTGATTTTGTGACGCACAGAAAATTACAGTCTTCTCCTCTAGCTGTCAATCCATCAGGATTGGTTTATAACAGCCTCTGTATCTTCTACCATCGTCTTTATTTTGAAAATCGTCCACATTCCATATCCTCATCGTCAGCTTCTTTTACTCCTCTCTAGGTCTTTTGGCATACCTTTTGCCTTATATAAACCATTCTTAAATCATCCGCACTAATCTCTCATGTCACAGTAAATGATCTACCCATCCATCCCTCCTTTTTACTGTTCTCCACAGCTAACAGTCTTCCTTCACTTTTCTTAAAACCTATTAATTAGCCTTTTGCTCAGTTGAGCTAATTTTGCTCATTCTTCCTCAACACCACACTTCTTGATATTTCTTCTCCATTTGCACCGCAGTCCACGCCTCGCTGCCATACAAGATCACACTCCACACAATGGTCATAAGTATCTTTTTCTTCAGAAACATATCGACGATGCTGGATATGATGAGTTTTTTCTTACTGTTACAGGCAATATTTGCTCTAAGTATTCTACTCCATATTTCAATGATAGAAACCAAAAATCAAGAACCAATGTGCACAGTTTACATTGTAACAGATGCTCGCAGAGTCAATAAGATGTCAACAGCAGCGTATTTCGTGAGCTGAATTGAATGCAGGAGGAAAGAGAGAAAGAGAGAAAGAGAGTGAGTTGGATTTTCAATGACCACCGGAAGGTGAAGAAATTTTATGAATAGATTCGACCCAAAATCAAATGGGAGCGGAATAGTGCCCGAACGTTGAAAGCATTGGCCAGGGCCGCCGAATCCTTTAGGGTCTACAGACCAGGATAAAGGATAACACTATCCCTCTCTCCTCCGACAAATTGCTTCAGAATTAGGGCGTGGGCATCTGTTATTACGGGTGAATCGATTAAGCAAGGTGGTCAGCCAAAAATACACGGCACACCTCCCGTATTTTTCACTACACAGCCATTTCCCCTGAACCCACCGTCCGACACAACATCTGCATATCTCCATCAGCTCCTATCTTAATATTTCCCCAAAACACTACTTTTTATTCTGCCCAGCACCATCCTGCTATCTAAAATGAGTTCTTTGCTTGACCTCAAATTTTTTTTCAAGTTCGCGTGGTTGCCAATTTCTTCCTGATGACCGGTTGACGCTTACCAAAGACATGATGTTGGATGACACCTCCGGGCGGGCAAAAATAAGTGCACGCATACAGTACGCTCAAAGTGTCCATAGTATATCTTGAACCACTCTTTTTAAGGTACTATTTTTCACAAACTGTGTCCGCTGATGCTAAAATAATACATCATGATAACATCAGCGTGGCATATAGTATATTTGGTCATTTATACTTAGTCCAATGTCACGATCAAGATCGCTAAAATCAAGAAGTCACGTTACTCTAATCAAGGCAGAAGTTATTGCCAGTTGTACCTAAAAATGCCTGGGAGCATTAAACTTAATGGTAAATTCCATCCCGTTTCAATTGTTTATATTTTACCTTCACGAAACAAATATAATATAAAAAATTAATCAAAACGCTAACGCACTCATATGGTTCCAATTTAAAAAAATAAACTGTTATTTTAAGATTTTCCCGGTGTATTATATTTAAATATCTTTATCGGGCTTCGCACCAGGTAATGTTTTCATAATCTTGTTTAATTTTAGTGTTATATTGGTCACGACGGAAATAAAAGGTGCCTTGAAAATGGAAAACAAGTCGTTTTCCGAAACGTCGGCGGATTATGAAAACATTAATCGGTGCGAAGCCCGAGAAAGATATTTAAACTGTTGTTTCTTGAAAAGTCTAAGAACTGGTGAATACATTAAGAAGACTTGAGAATTTAAATGGGCTGTTGATATAATTATGTTTAGACCTTCTATTTTTAAATAGAAATGGTTTTCTGGAGAATTCGGGTTTATTTTGGTAGGTTAAGAATCATGAAGCGGTCAGGAGTCCTTCCAATTAATTTTATAATTCAGGCACCTCCTGCATTGAAACAAGATTTCTTCAAATTGACTCATTCTTGGTCTCATTAGCACTATGGGTTAGTTTAGCATCATGGGTTTGTTATATTAGCATATTACACACAACTTTTGCAAATCACTCAACTAATAAGCACTGAATTCCAGATTTTACCTCATGACATTATAAGAATATGAAATGGCATGTATAATAATTACGAGGAGATAAAATGGATGACATTCAATAAGCGTTAAGTGAAAGAGAAGAATTTATGGAGATAGATAAACGAACTTGTCCTGAATCTTTTTGTTCTTCTATGAATATTCATTATTATGTCTCAATTAGATCGTAGTCCTTAAAAAAATTGAGTAATATGATAAAAATATTAAATCTCAAACTCTAAGAAAAACTGGTTACAGAACCTTCCTTTACCCGTGAATTCATAGTATCTTCACTCACCCCCACCTAGTGATTAGTTTCAGAAAAATTTCCAAGAAATTCAGACTCAGTATTTATTTCAACTACATTGGTAACAAAGAGGTCAAGCCGGAACAACAGAACTCTGAACGGAAAGAGTTAATTTGTTTCTGGCATTTCTAAAGAACCTAAAAGGGGACGGTGTTTGCAAGGCTGGTCTCTCATAAACTTATAAATTTCTTGCTGATTCCCCAAAGCACTTTCATTTATCAATGAAAGTTTTCTGCGAATTTTAGACCAACGCATGAGATGGGCAGTTTGTTATTATGTATGTAGTCCACGCTTGAAAAGCCGCACGGAAAAATCTATGATAACCTAAATGAAGCCAAAGTTGGGGTGAATTACTGATTATTATTTCCGTAAATGGTTTTTTTTGCTAATTTTGGTAAAATTTAGCACATTATTATTTTATCCAACTTGTTACTCATGAAAACTGGATATGAAAAATAATTTGAGTAATTTGCTATTGGCAATAAGTAAATGAGACATGGAAGCCATATATACCGCCGAAATGTTTTCCGAGGAGAAATTGACAGTGACATAGACAATAATTTTTCTATAACCATATCGTGAGCGGTAAATGCATTAAAAGAACTTCGTATCAAAAAATATTAGTCATGGATAATTTTCTTAAAACAATATATTTTTTCTTCTGGTGACAAAAGGTTTAGATGATAGCTCTGCCGCTAAGAAGAAGAAGAATTACTGACAAATAACAAGAGACGATACCATATAATTATGCAATATTTGGAAATAAATATTGGAATATTTGGAAATCCAATAGCATATAAACAGAAATGAAACTTTTCCAAAACATTTATATCTCTGAAAAATAAGTTTTGCCTGGTGAAACGATGCCGAGTTTGGATTGATAAATGTTTAAATATTCATATGCTCAACTCTTAATAATTAACTCCCCCCCCCCATTTATTTTGGGCTATCTGTTTTGTGATTTGGGACCTGAGGTTATCGCTTTAATATTCATATATGTTCTGAAAATCAAGTGATAAAGTGATACAGCAAAATACCACGAGTTATATCTCTTGAAATGATTCCACTTCATCCTACTTGGCACTGTTGGTTTTCTTGACAACAGCATATAAACAATAATGATATTGGATATAGAAAACCCTTCCTGAAAAAAATTTACTCAAAAATTGTTTTTAGGTCATCTCCGGTATTAAGCGCATCCCTTTGTCGCTTACGAAGATGTAACTGTCAGGAAAATGATTGAAAATATAACAGACCAATGAGTGAAAGGATAATCAAGTGATTTTTAGTTAAGTAAGCCGTAAAAGTTGTACCCGTAAAAAGCATTTTCAACCTCGATTCAATCGCTTTGTCCCTTTCATTTCAGAAGGTACCCGAGGATGAAGCCCCGAATAGTCACAAAAGGGAGTTCTCGGTGGGTCACTAACTAAGCCCTGCTTTCGGTGACAGCGAGTCACCGACCCTTGCTAGCTCATTTCTAAATGAACTAGCGCCGGAGGGATAGATAGTTGGAGATGACGCGACGAGTAACGAAGAGACTAGCCGTATAGCAGCAGCTGGTGAAAGGATTCCTCCACGAATCCACCCGAGTTACTTCACTCAATCATGGAAGAATTTTATTTCGGATTTTTTTAGGTTGGCCTCTCTTTCAAACAGGCTAGAGGAAACTATTCTAATTACAAACTAATAAAGATCCAAAATACTCGTTGAGGAGTCATAATTCTTCACCTGGTAAGGTACAACATGAAATACAGCCTCGCAAAATGTTAGTCGATTAACATATTAATTGTGGCATAAAAAATCTGTTATGCATAGTTACCTTGAATATCAGGTATGTCCTACTTTGATATTTTGAATTCTGGTATCCTCGTTCATTAATTTTAATGCTGATTTCATGATTCATGGTAAATATTTGGGGTGGTCTTCTGGTAAATACAGGTTAAGATGGAAATTGGGATACCTTCCCTTGATTTTTATTGTTTAAAATCCCTGTTATCGACCAGTATTACGATTTTCATCTCTTCTTTAATCTGTAAAATAAATATTTAGCCACCTTGGTCACAACATCCACCATTTTCTCGCATTTTACGTCCTGTTACAACGACCTAATCTACCTTCTTTCAATTTTCTCAAGCAATTTCTTCTACTCAACCACCATGCCTAAAAACTCTCTCATTCTTTTCTCCATTCTATTTGCAATCTCGTCTCCAACGCTTAAAAACTATACTCAAATGGTGAAATGATCCCTCCATGAACCTATCCAAGTTATGCGAAATTCCACAGAGAAAAAAATCATCCCCCTTGACCGAGATTCGAACCAGGATCCCTCGATTTCCGGCCGAGTGCTTTATCCAGTTAAGCTGCCGAGGCGTTCTCTTCCCCTGTGGATTCTTTGTGACCATTACGGGACTAGATGTTCTCGACTGCCGGACATACAATGTAACAACCAGTCGCACTGAGCGCTTAGCGCCACTGCCCACGAGGAAAGATCGTATTTTGAACACAGAGAGGCGTTCACTCTTTGACAAATTTTAAGCTATCCGGGACTAGCCACGGAGTTCCACTTTTACTTTGTGCATTGCAGGTGACTCCGTAAAAGTGGAACTCCGTGGCTAGTCCCGGATAGCATAAAATTTGTCTATCCGAGTTACTTCACTCAATCGAGGGAGGATTTTATTTCAGATTTTTTAGATAGGCCTCTCTTCTCAGAGTACAGGTTTCTAAACCATACGACGCTATACTCCATATTGAACTCTTCACCAGTCTTTTCTTTACATTAGTACTACCGTTATCTGCTCCCTCCGACTGCTGATCGCCTGCCTTGCTAGCGAGTTTCTATTTCCAATGCCCATGCTACATTGCTCATTTCTTTTCATCATATTACCCGAGTACTTTAAATATGCAATAAGCTCCAAATCATACCAACTAATTTTTTGATCAGCTTTACTTCGTCTGTCCAAAAATTTCTTATGAGTTAAGTTTTCTCATAAACGATTATCATTCCTTCCATATTCGTCAGGCTAATTTTTCTAATTCATCGAACTATGATTACGATCCCTGGGATTATCAGCCAACCTTGGCCGTCGAGAAATATAACTAACTTTATCGGATGCTCTCCCTCTTATATTTTTTACAACCAGCTTTTCATATCCCTCTCTCGCCATTTCCTCGGCGTACTCGTTAAAAATCAAAGGCTTTAATGGGCTAATTCATCCCAACCTTCGAACAATGCTCCTTACAGATTCAACGTCAGTTACCCTCGCCTGCGCCGTGTAGGCCATAAACAAGTCCTGAATGAGTCTTTTATGCATCTTATCTACTCCATTTTTTATCTTTCTTCATTATTTTTTCCCAATTAACTCTATCAGACGTCATTCCGAAACCCTAAAAGAGGCAAAAAGATTTGATTTTATACTGCACTCATCCATGAAATTGCATCCCAGGCGGCATTTATTTTCCAAGCCCCGAGCTGGTGGTCACCAAAATACTCGTTTGCAAGAGTATCCTACAGTCTGTTAACGGTTCCAATCACAACCTTTGGTGAGAGTGATATTAAATATTCTACACCATAGTCTACGAATTGCGACCCTTTAGTAATCAAAACTTGTTACCCAATGTTACCCAAACAAAACCCAATGTTATCAAAACTGTCTTTACGAAATCCTCTGGGCCATAGGGACAACTCCATCCTCATAGGGAGAAAAAATTAGTTGAGTTAAGTTTCCACATTCCATTTTTCCCTTAAATATTCATCAACTCCTGAGGAGGGTTATCTATGCCCTTAAATTTGATAGCCTTCGTTTTTCGAGGTGCCATTCTCATTTTAGTATTCTGATATCCCTTTCATGGGATCATCTTTTTTCTTATTTCTTTATCTACGCTTTCAAGCCTATTGTCTCTATCATAAAATTTGCTCACGTTCTTGCTCTCTCTATCCACCTAAAAATATCTACACCTCAGCGGTTAACGAACCTTCTCTCCCACTTTTTTGAAGCTATCCTATTCCATTACGTCGGCTTTTCCACCTACTTTCTCAAATTTGTAGGTTTCTCGTCTAGTTTCATTGCTTAATTCCTAACCTTTATTGCTATTCGTCGTACCTTTTCCTACCGAGTCCAATGTTAATATTTTTCCATTTTGTTTTCCTTTATTATTTTCAAATAATTTCGTCGATGATCCAAGATTTCATTATCCTCGTTTCCATTAGTTCAACGTTTTCCTCCGTCAATTTTGTTATACCTTGTTTATTTTCAATGATCTTCTCCTATTTTCTCGCACTTCCTTACCTTAGTGCGTTCCACTTCTTCACCAAATCCTATTTTCTTGGCTTTTTTAATCAAACATAGCATTCAATCTATGCACAATAAAATCTGAATTCGCTTCCACTCTATGAAAGATAAGTGAATTTATGACGCTGCTCCTAATCCAATGCCTGAGCAATAAATAGCAAATGCAACAGCAGCAATGAATTGTATGAGCAAGAATTATTTGATATCTACCTGTGCCTTCCTGCCTTCCCATATACGTCTGTAAATGGTCTACAAACAAAATGTTAGTCATTATTTATTTAAATTTTCGTTAGAACTCAATAATATTTCAATTCACAGCCATTCCTGGTCCCTGACCTATTTTTTCTCACTAGTAGCTAGACCTTATCACATCCCACTTATAGCACCGTTAATATTCCCCGAGGGGGGTGAGTCAAGATGAAAGCAAAGATTTTGGCTTTGTTTCTTTAAAAAAATGCAAATTTTTCTTAATGGACCACCAATCAATACATGAAGCGAACACCAGGTAGCGAGTAGGGAAAATGATGGACGGGTAAGGTGGACCTCCTTTTACCTTCTTTATTTATATGTATTATATTATAATTTATTCTTTTCCTTCCCCTTATCTACTTGATTTTTAATCCTCCATCACTATTTGCTTTTTCTTCCCCGGGATTTCCCCAGTTATCTTAGCTTGCCGCTCGTGCCCGTCATCCATCTCTTCCTCCCTCTGGTTACTTGTAGGCTTTTACTAATATGATATGTATTCAGCGTACTTAAATTTCAACCACACATATTCTGTCATTCACCTGTTCAACATTTTCTACCCTCCGGCCATGTAGGTCTAAGCGTCGCTTAAAGAAAATTTCTAGCATTCATAAAAAAATAATTAATACTTTGCGCTGTTTTCAGACCTGATTAGAGTAACATCGGTTGACAACTAAATAAACAAATGAAACAAGTGTGAAAATAGAACAAATTTACAATTGCTCATAATTTCCTACCTTCTTATTTTGAACTTAGTGCCATGGATGCCCCACGTCTGGTTATGCCTTCTCCACTAAAAACTACTCTACAAACATCACTCCAGTTGTCCCCACTGTCATTCCATCTCTTTTTGTACAACCCTAGTGTCTCCATATTTCCTTTTTATTCTCATGAATTATATTGCCATAGCATTTCAAGTCTCTTCTTTACCGCATCCTTTCCCATCGATAACGCTGTAGCAGCAGACGAATTTTGTGATACAACATATTTGATGGCCTTGATTCCACCGCTGACTGTCACGACACTTTGTTCCTAGATGATCGTACCTCTTAGTTACCATTGTATTCAATGCTACATTATGTTTACCTCCATGATGAGTAAAATTGATGGTTGACGGGACTTCCAATTATCGTTCTCAATGGTACACTTTATTGGACTAAATCACGAAAACCATTTATGAGAAGCCTTAACTTCGACCTATATGGCATTGGGGGCCCTACCAGGAGCAGATACTCCACAATTTTCATCTCTCAGGGCCTTGAAAGTAGCAAATCTCTACTCCGCGGCAATATTGCAGTCCATGGGGAAGAACGCATAGCAATGATGACAGTTTTTTTCCAGCCCTTCATGCAAAAAACTTAACAAACTCAAGCTAATGAAGTTTGTCTTAAAAACAAAAAATATGCTAGCCAAAGAGCGGTATCTTTTCCAACAAGGGAGGGATATGTCTAAAAAAACATCAAGCGTTCGACATGAAAGAGTCAATGCAATTGTGTTCCTACGTCAGGTAACATGACAGATATATGAAAATCTATTGAAGTATATTATATATTACTAAGCTAAGTCAATATCGATCAATGGAATCAGTTCAATAATTTTTAAAAGTCTATCCGCAGAATAATCGAGCTAGTATTCCTTTTATTCTTTAGTACCAGTTTAAACACGGATGTTATCACCATCAATATCATTCCATAATTTAAAGTTCCAAAAATCCCTATAAAACATTCGGAATATTGATATAGCCGTTTATGATCATATTAGATAACATATAATAAAGTTTGCGGATATTTCCTGCTTAAATGAGTCTAACAATTGATAACAGTTTCAAAGTATCAGAAGTGACAGTCGAAAATTGTGTGAAATTTCAAAAAAAAAATTCAACTAGCTAGTTCATCAAAAGTTATTGGGCATTAATGGAATGAGCATTTTGCGATGCACGAAACTGAATTCCAAGTCACTGAATTGAAATGACTAGACTGAGGCGAGACAGGGTCGACAATAGCTTAATAAAGACAAACACAGGAAATGGACAACTTCTCCCACAACGGAGCATATATTGCATTAAATAAGATATTACTAAATACCCGTGGGAGAAATACCGTGATACAATTATGGTACGTTCTTGAACAAAGTCCATTTTACCTCGGCATACCTAACACGGAATTTTTCTGGTTTAATGTATTATAAAAATATTTTATTTGCTCTAAGTAGCTACTAGGGTTCAAGAATAATTTTAGCAAAAGATATAAAAAATATAAACTGTGGAATCACATAGAAATCAGTTGTCAATGGACAAGTTCTTCCACTCGTGAGGAATTACATAAAGAGGAAAGAAGCCTCCACTGCTAGGGCAGAACATCATGAAATGTGCGTAACACCCTGCGCTTAATGTTTCTTATCCCTCCCATTGAGCCGCCGACCGAAACGCCCTCCTCAAAGTCATTACCGAACCTCAACAGCATTAAATGTCACTCCTGTGTTTGCCGCACTACACCGCACTTTGGCTCTCGTGAACTTATGCGGGATGAAGCGCTTTCTTAAGTCTCTGCTTCAAAGAGTTCGAGGTGATCCCCGGGTGAAATAAGAATCCACCTTTTCTCGAGAAACAAGGGGCGGAGTGACGAAAATTACCCAAAATAACCCCTCCCTTACCCGCGTTCTTAACACTCCCGTTTCCCGCATTCACTTCTCCCCCACCCACGCGGACTTAAAATAGGAAGGCAGGAGTTAGATAAGGCATCCAAAGCTGAGGGAGAAGGAGATACAAAGACTTCTCTGATTCGCATTTGCATTTTGAAGGAGGAATCGCTGACTAAAGAAGGTTGGCAACAGAGGGGGGCGTGAACGCAACCCTCCCCTTCCCCCTTTCAACCCACGCGTTGCGTCTCCAGTGACGTCAAGGAGTCACAAGGTCACGGTGAAGGAGACAACCGTCGCACGCTGGCGCTAAACGGACTTTCCGTGGTCGTTCCTACTTTCCAAAGTCATTATTTGACCAAATAAGACATTTATTATCAGCTGAAGAGAAGCTTATTAAGGTAGTTTGAGCAAAATATCATTTTACTTAGAAATCACTGAATTGTTCTCATTTTAAAGAAAAATATCTCACCCTTCCAATGACACCAAAAATTCAACCCCTTACCATATTACTTTCGGAGATATTTGCCAAAAAATACCAGCCCTTTGTCATGGGAAATGGTACGTGTATACACTCCGGAGAGGAATTGTTTACAAAATGAGGAATTTCTAACACTTAGATGCCGTAAAAAACTAACAGCGTGTAGTTTGTATGTTTTCTCCACTATGTTTGAAAATAAATCATGTTGTCACCGCAGTAGGTTCTTGAGTATTTTCTTAGTAGTAAACTTTCCGTTTTGAAGGAGTTTCAAACGCACCGCGTGAAAAAAGTGAGTCAAGTTAAAGAATTATTTCGATATTTTCATTTGATTAACTACAATTTCTGTCATATAAAACTATATTATTACAGAATTAATAATGCAGTATTTAATTGATGTGTCCTTCAGCTGGTGAAATTAAGACGTATACTTCGAATATGGTCTCTATTATGACTAGGGAACTATCTCGCTAGGACTACCTTAATTGCATTATGTGGTGGAATCATTTCGAGCCAAAACTGATATTGTAGGATATTTAATGGTATCAAATAACTTTCAAAGAGACAAATTTGACTGCTATACTTTAAAATTCCTCATGTTAATGGAACGTTCAATTCTGGGAAAATCTAGCAGGGAGAGAATTTGTAGGATATAGCCACATTTTACCACTGCGCATACGTTTAAGGTCACTAGTCACTGAA
Organism: Ceriagrion tenellum; assembly: GCA_963169105.1. NCBI lineage: Eukaryota > Metazoa > Arthropoda > Insecta > Odonata > Coenagrionidae > Ceriagrion > Ceriagrion tenellum. Next base: position 33,067,885 of record OY720641.1, read on the forward strand.
GAGATGTATTTTATTTCCTATTTTGTTTTTTAGTATAGCAATGTGCACAAAGTTATATGTAAATCATTTCCACTACCAAAGCAGTTGGTGATATTTCCATTACTTAAGGAAGCAGGAATAAGAAGGATATAAATATAATATCGATCGACGACCAATGAATATATAAATGAATGTAACTTTGTCATTCCAAATAAATTTTATTTGAGACGACCCGGGTTTAGACGTGGCACATGATCATCAGGTGGCATCATCTGATGGCGTGACACGTTGAAACCCGGGTCGTCTTAACCCTGGAGAGGTCGCGTGGCGTCTGTGAGACGCCAGTATGAATAACATGTCGGTTTTTGTTAAAGATGTTGGTTGCTCATCTTTTGAATTTGGTATACCTTTCCAGTATTAAATTGGCTTTTATCGGTTAAAATTAGTTTTTCCTATGCTATATTATGTTTTCAGTAATGAGCGTTTTCTTTCCGAGAGGTGCGTCTTAGCGTCTCCTGGACGCCGCGCGACCTTTTCTGTAACTTTGTATCCACCTTCTTCCAATTCGGTTGCGCGGTGTAATTCAGAGCCCAGGATGATTACATTGTCGTCGATATGGATTAGTAGTAGTGGTATTCAATTTAGTATCAGTTTTCAGCGAATTTTATTACAAAGTGCTTTTATTCTTCCTCTTTTCAAGCATATGGGTAACATACAACGGTTTGAGTACAACATTGTGTATCTGAAAAGGGACTGGTATGATTTCCTCAGTTTCTGTTGAGGAATTGAAGTGACAGGTGGATGTCTTGCCACAGAGTTTTCAACTGTTATTGCTGCAGTGCAACAGGAGCATTCCGTGGAATATTGACATTTTCTTACGATATTTGATCTTTTGAAGAAGTAATCCGCATTGTTTATAGTACCATCTTCTGGGAAAGTGTCGCTTCTGTTTTCCGGTATTTGCTTCAAAATGACTGGAAGTTAGTTACTTCTTTCAGGTGAATATTCTTTCCTAATATTTTTTATAAGTACATACAATACTTATGACAATTACGGTAATTTTGGTGCTTTAAACTAAAAATGACGTCGAAATTTTATTAGGCTATAATGGAGAAAAAAAGAAAACTGGACCCCACAGTTGAGAAGGATAGGAAAGTAGTGGAGGAGTGGCTTCAGGAGGCGCATGATAGGGAAACAGATGTTTCGGACGAGTCCAGTGTTTCTCAATACGATGCTGTTGAAGAAAGAACAGAAAATACAGACACAGAGCAAGAAGTAAGTGACAGTGATGTGAATTCAGAGGATGCATACTGCAACTTGGTGGACACACATTTCATTGGACGAGACAAAATATCGCGGTGGTGTAAAAGTGCCCCTTCAAAGAATGTTCGGACCCGTCGACATAACATTGTCATTCATTTACCGGGTGTAGTAGGTGAATAGGCTAAAGAAGCTAAATGTAAAAAAGAATGCTGGGAGTTATTTTTTGATACTGAAATTATTTCTGCTATCGTAGAATGTACATATCAGAAAATTTCAAAAGTTCTACAACATTACAGCAGAGAAAGAGATGCGAGACCGACTGATGCTTTAGAAAGCAAGGCCCTGTTTGGTGTGCTTTATTTATGTTGAGCAAGGAAAGCAAATAGAGCAAATACCTCCAATATTTGGCCTTCGGACAGAACGGGTATCGAATTTTGTCGTCTAGTGTTCTCTGAGAAGCGGTTCAAGTTTTTCATCTACTGCTTGAGGTTTGACGAAAAGAACTCCAGAGAGGAGAGGAAAAGAGTCGACAATTTGGCTCCTATTAGAGATGTATTTGAAAAGTTTGTCAATAATTGCCGAAAACATTATAGTGTTGGAGAATATTGTACAATTGGCGAGAAATTGGAGGGGTTTCGTGGTAGATGTCATTTTAGACAATACATCCCGAGCAAGCCAAAAAAGCACGGCATTAAAATTTTTGCATTAGTGGATTTGCGTGTGTGCTACACCTCCAATCTTGAAATATACGCCGGAAAGCAACCTTCGGGCCCTTTTAAAGTCAGCAACAGTCCAATTGATGTCGTCAAACGGTTAAGTTCTCAAATTTCTGGGTCGGGACGTAACATAACGTTTGACAATTGGTTTACTAGCATATAATTAGCTGAGTATTTACTAAAAAAGAACATTACCGTTGTAGGAACAATAAGAAAAAATAAAAGAGAGATTCCACCTTGTTTTATTGAAACAAAATCTCGAGTAAAAGAATCTAATTTATTTGGGTTTAAAAAGGAATGCACATTAGTGTCCTACGTACCAAAGAAAAATAAAAATGTGTTGCCTATTTCAACTATGCATAATGACGCTAGTACAGATACGTAGCTCTAATAGAAATAAACCAGAGATAATTGAATTTTACAATCTAACCAAGTCAGGCGTTGATACGGTTGACCAGCTCTGCGGCTCATACGATGTATCGAGAAAAACAAATAGATGGCCTATGGTGGTTTTTTATGGCATGATGAACATTGCTGGAATAAATGCTCAAATAATTTTCCGTAGCAATGTAAGTCCTCTATCAAATATTCGTAGTGAATTCTTGATTTCATTAGCCCGAGAATTAACGATGGATTATTTACATACCCGAAAACAGTGCTCTTCTCTGCCCCGAGAATTAAGGCTAAAAATTGAAGAAATATGTCCTAGCACTTCTAGTACCGGGCAAACAGATGAAGAAATTACCACTATAAAAAGAGAAAGGTGTATCAAATGCGGGCGTAGTAAAAATAGATACACAAAGTACAAATGTAAGAAATGTACAAGTTATATTTGTTTAGAACATGGTGTGCTTTGACTGCTAATCTCTTGAGTTGTGAGAAACCTTGTTAAAAACGTTATGAAAATGGGTTTATAATAAATAAAAATTTTAAAAATTAGTCTTTTATTATGACAAGTAAATCCCAAGGAGTAGCTGCATGAAAAACTCCCGCTGAAATATAAGACGTCTATTCGAAGGCTTCAAAAACTCACTGGCGTCTATGAGACGCTGCGCGACCTTTCCTGTAACTATTTGTCGCGCGCCCTCTGTAGGGAACTTATCTGGAATAACAAAGTTACTTTTATTTACAATGTTGAGTAAATTCCACGAAGTCACGCCTGAGACAAATGACAACCCATAAAATTTCTGGCAAAGCACCATAAATCGGCCCATACTTGCTACAAAGTGCGGGGGAAATACAATGTAACGCATCTAATCGGAAAGGGTGTCTGATTATCCAGCGATTAGTACTGCTAATCTCGCCGTGGAACTTAAACAGGGAGAATTACGATTGACATATCTTGGCGTTACATAATTGGGCTGTGGTATTTAATTTTCCCTCATCTTACCTTCAATGGTGAGAATAACACGTTTGAGCATCAACGCCAATTGCGTAACGTTTTTTAGCAAACGTAGATATAAGAGGTTGTAAAGTCGCAGTTTATTTTCATATTTAACAAACATAATATCAAGAATCCGCCAACAATACCGAGAAATAATGCTCCAAAAAGGTTTATTTAGTTTCATTGCATAGTAAAAAAAAATGTACAACTAGCTGACCCGAGCGAATATTTCGCACAGTATGCAGCTTCTTCCTGTTTCTTCCTTCTTTCTTCCTGTTCTTCTACCTGTTTCTTCCCATAGACAATTATATGTTATTTATGCTTGTGTTAAAGATACATAAAGTAAACGTAAACGGTAAACGGTCAAACTGATTGCATGTAGAATGTAAACAATCTAACTAAACGATGTGTTAATAGATGGCGCCTCCTACAGTCTTTTAAGCACGTAACCATAGTCAACATATGAGTTGATTATATTGTCAACAGATGGCACTGTATCATTTTTAACATAAACTTAATTTTAAACCATTTGTCTAGTTTTCGTCAATAGAGGGGAATATAAGCTTTAAAACAATGTTTGAATCATTTATTTTGAAGAAGAAGTATGGGAGTCATGGCGTTGTGACAAAAAAACACCTTCGAGAAATAATATATACGGATTTGCAATTGAAATTGAGAGAATATTGAAAATAATCCATCCCTGATTGGCTGCCGGCCGCGTTGCGTGACAACAAATTTAGAATTTGACGAGGTTCACTCATTGTCCGAGGACGAATTGTTAACATTTGCCCATCATAAACGTTTTCGGCATGCACCAATCAACGACCTTCGCAAATGCTATCGTCCGCCTCCAGTTCTTCGGGAAACGTCGAGCATAAACTCGCACTATGAATATTAAGAGAAATGATTCGGTAGTTTTTGATAAAATATGGAAATACATTAATATCGAGGTAAAAGAGATAAAATATAATTATTTTAGCAAGTGGTAATAAAAAGACGCTAACAGTGCATAATTGGGCATTTACCATGCAAAAAAAACCCTAAAACGCTACGTAGTATTTTCCAAGCACATATGACAAAACCATTATATCTCCCAAGGGGAGAAATAAATAGCACTTTGTAAATCCCAAAAAAAAAGGCTTATATCAGACCGAATTTTCAACTGTTGACTGTGATTCAGTCATTTCTCCTTTAAAATGGCTGAGTATTTGAAATATTGGTCGAAATTACATCAATAGAGTTGACTTGAATACACAATAATAATTTTTTTACATTTACCTCAACATTACGCCTAAAAATGCACTTTTGTATTAAAAGCTTTATATCTGTAACAATGGATGTTATCTTGAAACGAAAACAACAGTTTCATTTTTGTGTTCAAAGAGCCCATTTCCCCGATTTATCGAGCAAATTTTACCGGTATACGGTAAATGCGTAACCGGTATCCCGAATGCGAAATTGCGAAAAATCCCTTCCTGCCCTGAAAAGTTGGCTCATTATTTGTGTGATAATGAGGATAAAATTTCCAATGGAATAACGAAGCAGTAGCAATGAAGTGCAATTCAGGTGCAATGAAGACCTATCAGCTAGCAAAACAAGCTAGCTAGTAGATTCATCAAAACTTACTGCGTTCTCAACTTTGAAGATGAAAAAAACAGACAAAATAGAAAATTCATTGACTTTTATAATGTATGGCTAACGATAATTGAGCAATGATGTAGTATTTTTGTTATCTAGATGTTACCTTAGAGTTAGAGTTTTACATAATACATCAGACTGTTGCGGCATGACGATTAGTCAGCGTTTCTCTCATGGGAGCATAAATCAACTCCAGTTCACATACCGTGTAATTAAATAACCAGATGTTAGAATGTCAAACTTTAGAGTTTGGAGTACATAAAACTAATACCTAAAAATTTTACGGACAATAAATTTAGAGAGTCTTCTGCCGGGAATGAACCATTGGCATAAAATTTAGGTCAAAGAGGAATATTCAGCCGAAGAGAGTTTAATACATACTATAGCTAGAGTCGAGAGTCACGTCCAATTCGTTTATTACAGCCTCATTATAATTACTTGATATCCCTTACAAACAAACTAAAACCTCCTGTGATGCAGAATTGAAAACAGGCTGCAATCGGACAGAGCGATATAATACTAAGAATTATGAAACCTCTTCTCGGAGAACTAAAAAACGCATATTTTTGCGGAACTCTTGACTTGAATTTTAAGTCTAAACGCATTACTCTTCCCTTAATTTTATAAGCAGAGAAGGTGAATGTCTTCGCTTTAGTTTTTAAAATCTGATGAGTGCGGAAGTAAAAATTATTTATAATGAACCTTTACTTCATAGACCATATAGTACCACATTTTTTCCTTAAGCAATACCCGGAGTGTACAAACCTCCTTAATCTTTCCCTTAATCAATTTAAGTGATCATTCCAATCTAAGCTATTTTGAAAATAGGATAATAATTAACTTAAAATGAGTTTTTGAGAAATGTTTCCTTCTCATGTAAAGGCTTCCGCACCTTAATAAATTAGGAGATGTAGATCTTCTGGATTATCCTGCACGCTGGTCCATTATTTTAAAACAATAGTTTTGCAGGTGCTACAGTGGGATTATTCAGGTCTGTGAAGGGGACCGACCCGGAGGACCTACATCTTCAAATTTTTCAGATGACCTGTTAAAGAGATTACCCATAATTTTCACAATCAGATAAGTGCTATTGCTTCTCTTTGCGCATTGACTTCGATGGAACCCTCTCCTTTCGTCATCTACTCCTATTATTGCTCAGGTGCCTTTAGATAGTTCCCCCTGTCATGATGGAGACTAATCTATTAATAAAATAACTTTTACACTCCCCTGGTCAATTCATAGGCCAATTTATTGCACAATCCGGATGTAGATGCCTGGCAAATTCATCAGATGCTCACTAACACTGAAGACAGTCAGTGAGTCAGAATGTCATAATTGAAGTCAGCGGGCACCTGAATATGATGCCAGGCATCACAATCAGGATAGCTCAATAAATTGGCCTGTGAACTGACCAGTAGAGTGTAAAAGGTATTTTTATTAATTAATTAGGAACTCCAAAAAGTTGAACCGAGTTTTGTTTCATTTTTCATTCATAATGGAGACCATATTCGAAGTAAAAGCTTTCATTTCAGCAGCTGTCGGAAGCATGAATGAAATATTCCGCTATTAATGGTGCAATAAAATACATTTATATGAATGCATTCATAACTAATCAAATAAAATTGTCTATATAAGACTTGAATTAGACTCATTATTTTCACGCGGTACATTTTAAGCTCCTTCACAATAGAAGTGTTTTTGTGACCCTGAAGAAATACCTGCGGTGATAATATGATTTTTTTTCAAAAAAGTTGAAAAAAAAAACAAATTAGCTACTCACTGTTAGTTTTCTGACGAGATATAGGTGCAAGAAATCCCCCGTTTTTCAAACAAGGATTCTCTGGAGTGCAAAAAAAATTATTTTTCCATGTATGAGGGCTGGTATTTTTCGTCAAAAATCTCGGAAAGTAAGGGGCTAATATTTTGTATTTTTGAAAGGGTGATATATTTTTATTTAAAATGAGACCAAATTCATTGCTTTATAGGTGAAATAAATTTCACTCAAGCCACCGTTAATGATTATTTGTTCCCGTGTTTAAAACCAATCGGAATGATTCTGAGCACGTTGCTAAGGAGTCACGCACTACAATAACGAAAGGTTCATGATGTTGATAAATTCAAACCACTCGAGGATGATAAAATTGAATATTGTGATTAGAGATGCAATATATAACATATCAAGCATTTTAAGTTATCCCTCCGAGTAAAAATCACCAATCTGAAAATCAAAATCACCAACCCACCAAATCCAACAATCAAAATATCTCAAACTGTTCGTTGCTGTACCACGTGATATCTTAGTTACGGTATCGGAATTATCTTGAACTGATCGTGGAAATGGAAACCCTTCTGGCCTGCTCATAACAAATATACTCCTGTCTTGTTCACGTTTCTGATGCTAATCTCGCCGTCCCCGTCCTCTTCTTTTTCCCCCCACATGCAATACGCATCTTAAAATTCCCAAATATTAGATCGTGTTTTTTCATCCACATTGAGGTTTCACAGAGGGAGGACGAGCGTAAATTAAATGATTTTCAGTATTGGAAAGACGATAAGGGTGGAGAAATTTAAAAGCCCTGAGAGAGTGGGAAAGTAAAAACGTTTAAATTATCTGATTACGGTGGCAAAATCAAAGGTTGGAGCCTGACTCCTAAGTAAACGTCTGTAGTACGAGACATACACTTTTATCTCTCTATCTTTTCAAATATACAGAGCGTGTATTTTGTAACCAGAATATGCTTAAAGTATAATTTCTATGATAAAAAAATGTCCCATTGTGATATGTAAATAACATTTACAGTAAATAGATCATTGGTTACTAAATTGGCGGCACAATTGCGAAACCAAGAAGAGGTTATGAAAGGGTGAAACTGGATTTTATTTCACAGCCGTTTCTAATTCAAGTCTTCTAATTTGAAATTCCAGGAAAGGCCAAATTTTTGTTGCCTGCGTTTTAAGTGAAATTGGAGATGTATTTGAGCTATCGCGTAGGCGCTGCTATATTCAAATAAAAAATAATTTTGAAAAAATCACCGTCAAGACATTATTTACGCATTTTTTTCAAGCTACAAAATCGATACACACAATGGCAAAAGGAAATCCAATTCTATAGTCAGCACATAGGCTGTTATAAAGATAAATAAAGCTTTTTTGCCACTTTCATTAGTCAATATATTATAAAAAATTTCATAATCTTTGTCACAAACTTTGTCATGAAAATCATTTCGATTTTCGCATGCTCTCTAAAAATTACTATTAAATACTTATCATATCCTAATTGTTCGTATTTCCACTTCGTGTAACAAATCGATCGCATTATTCGATAAGTATGCTCATATACTCTTTTTTTCCCTCATTCAAGCTCGGGTGGTTCATAATATCATCACGATGAGTAACTTGCTAGAGCAGCTCTGAGAGGAATTCTTCCTGCAGTAAATTATTATGTCCATCCTTCTCCGTTCTTGAAACTGCCATTAATTCTTCTGCCATTTTCTTTCATATCATCTCTCTAATTTCTATCATATCGTACAGCGGACAGTGCCACCCGAGCACGCGATTTTCCAGTCGCTCAAGCTCAGGAGTCTACTCCTTACATTCAGAGGAATGTTCCATCTTAAAATCTGTGCATGACCCGAACTAGTAGCAAAGAAGCAGAATAAGGTTCTCTCTTGTAAAAAAAACTCTTTCATTACTTAGCTGAGATTTTTAATACAAATATATTTCATTGACAAACACTGGAGATTCGCATAATAATAACTATAAGCCATTTCCAAATGTTGTGTTAGGATAATCATTTGGAAAGAACTTTTGGTGTCCATTTAAGTTATATAAATGAAAGCATTTATTATGAAACCGCTTCAATGTTGAGATCAAATCTTGTTAAGGTACCTTTGAGCTTTACAGCTGATATCAAAGCAACAATAAAGAGTCTGGCAGCACAGGCAGGCCATGTATGAATCCACACTGATGAATCAAATGATGATGTCAGTTGAGGGCCATTAATGAATATGGACAAGAGGCGATCTGGAGAAATTCCTAAACAGTGGTCCAGCATACCCGCAGACGCTATTTGTGAGAAGATGTTATGAAGGATTTTCCTAATAAAGTCCGTGGTGTCGCAAGCTAAACTGAGTCCATACTCGTTTTTCGGAGACGTATCGGAGAAGTGCAAACAAGGGACCTTTTTCTTTAGAGAAAACGCGTTTACCATGACTTTCAAACTTCTTAAAATACGGCAAAATAATATGCAAAATTGCAATAAGAAAAAAGGACGCATCATCAAAGTTTTGCATTAATTGAAAACTTTGATACTGGGTTTACAAAAATGCGAACTATTCACCGAATAGCAGTGTCTCTTTCTCAATTTTCTGCTTTCACTGGCCGGTGATGGTAGTAATGAGACTATTCATCATATATAAATAGTATGCACACAGACTTCATAATATTAGAGTGGGACTAAAGCCAAGATTTCTCGACTTAAGACAAGATTTGGATCATGCAGTCATCACTTGGCTCCCGTGAAGTCTGAGAACCTCTGAGGTAGATGAAGAGTGCATGACCTCATCAAACTGTAACCTGGTAACTGAAATACATGTCCATAATATTGATTCACCTAATATTCCCATGCTTTCTCTATGATAGAAAGAACGAGTGGACACATTAGCGGATACTATGAAATATTAATTACCTTCTGTTGAAAATTTGATGTGAGTAATTTTGAAACATATTATTAAATTTTAACTATTGATTCAACTTCATTTTACTGTATTTTTTGCCGGAAATACTAATTTTTGCTATATTTATAAGAGTATAAAATATAAATTGATAATCCATTTTTAAGGAGACAATGTATGTTGACTTTGTGAGCTTTATCAATGGAAAACGTCATTAAAACAAAAACTAGTGCGTCATCTCGCAATTTCGTAGGTATGTACGGGAAAAAAAGATTGTGCACGCCTTAATTATAGCTTCAATTTGTGGCTACCCTCAGCAAGCGCCCTTTCTTCAATTCAGTGATGACAGCCGCCTTCTCGCCATTATTTTTTTGACTGCTTATTACTGAGGAGTCCATTACAAGCAACAACCGTGAAGAGTAAACACAGCCCCGTTGCTATGCCCCCGCTAAAAATGGATGCGTGGGCCAAAATAAGATGGCGGCCTTTGGCCAAAGCGCCCGTTTGCATGTCTCTCTCTGTCGCTCCCTTCAGCGAAATGCCACCTTTATTTTTTTCCGCGGGGCACACACAAGGCCACGGCATAAAGAGGAAGGTATTAGTGGTCGAGTGAGACGCTCGTGTGGCAGCAAATTATGGCTCCCTTAAACGAGCGAGGGCCGCGGACGGCACCGAACCAGAAACCCCTTCAGAGGAAGTTCAACCCGCGAGAAGAAGAGAACTCCTTATTTCTCTGTTCCAATTTCGCGAGTTCATGAGACTTCTAGGCTCTTTGACCGAATTCTTCCCGTTTTAACCTCCGTCCTCCGTATTCCACCTCCCTCACCACAAACGAGTGGAGGTCTCGCTGTGGACGCTATTTGCGCGTTTAAGATTGTTTAAGGGTAAATGAAGCGGAATTTTTAAGGAGTTCAATGCATAAGGTCTTGTTTTAAAGAAAAGCATCAAACCTTTTCAAATATATTTTTGTATCAGCTAGCTACCGCACTAATTTTCGAGATAATAAAAAAAATAAATCTGTGTATTGGATATAATTCACGCATACACTCCAGAGAAATAATATCTGGAAAGTGAGGAATGTAAATCGTACATTTCTAGCCAGAAATATAACAGTGAAATTCTGTATACTTTTTAACTATTTTATAAAGAAATCAAGTATCTACTGCGGAGGTTTTTACAATATCATAAAGGACTGTTTTTTGGTCGTTTTTAACCGTACTGTGTGAAAAGATGGCTCAAGTTAAGTATTTATATAAATATATAATTACTTACTGAAAGTTTAAGTTCACCTATACCATATTTTTGCGGCATTAATGTAAAAAATGTTTCCGTCATGCTCTTTACATCTGGTGAAATAAAAATTGAATATTTTTTATTTAGGAGGGGAACTTATAAAGGCAGTGAGATTCGTAGATGACCAAGCCGTAGTTTATCAGTCCAGGGGTTACAGTCAATAATGAATGCGTTAGAGGTGCAGTGCGAGAGGCATGATATGAAGATAAACTAGGCTAATAAGGCTAAAATGATGAAATTCTCTGGAAGGAAGAGAGGGGGGCTTTATTTAAGGATGAGAGAGCACAAAATAGAGTAAGTCAGGCACTTTACGTATCAGGGTATTATTTTTGAGTTTAATTGGTTTAAATGGGAAATGAGATATAGAAATGTCCAGTCTAAAGAAATAGTTTTTCAAAATTATGGAATTGATGAGGGACGTCTGAGTAGAGACGTAAAGAAAAGGCTGGTGAAAATTTTAAAAAGAAGCTGTATGGGTTGGAGACTTAGTCATTGTGGAGGAGGATGTAGGTAGGCTTGAGGCGTTTGAGATGGTTTATTGTGGAGAAGGATGGGGAGGGTAAGCTGTGTGGCGAGAAGAACGAACGACAAAGGGTTGTATACGGTTGGAGAGGAGGGAAAACTAAAAGCGGAGGTTCGGAGGAGGCAGAAGAGATAGTTGGATGACGTTTTTAAAAGAGAGGGAATGCTGAAGAGGGAAATAGCAGGGAGAACACTAGGGAATTGTGGAAGAGGAAGGAAGAAGATAGGAAATCTGGACGAAATAAGAAGGGGAAGATGAAATAAGGATTTTAAGAGATAGCAGATTACGGAGAGGAGGGAAAGCAGAACGATATTCCAGAAATTGGGACGTTAGAATAAGCAGTGTCCATATATCTTCCAATCATCAGATAGAAAACAGAAATGAACAAAATCTAGAGTAGGGGAAAATCTCGCTCAAACTAGCTTTAGTGATGGTTGGCTTCATTTCTCTCCAGCCATGTTTCCGGTCATCTTCCACAGAGCTTGACACAAAGACCTTTGCAAACACGAGAATAAAATGTGAAATATTGTTCTTATTTCAATTCGTTAGAGAGAGAGAATAATGATGTAAACTGGGAATAGAAAGACCTATAGCTGACCACTAACGAGATTTTTTCAGTCAAAATATGAAATAGCCACATTAGATGGAACGTTTTGGCACATCTCGTTCGTGCAACAATAAAGATTTAAGGCGATCCCAAGACTCAGACAATATTTAGAAGTTTACTGGGAGCAAAAAATACATTTTCTAATAAACCGAATTTTCAGAATATTGCATCACCCTAGCTTTTTTATCTCTTATATGAAATTGTTAAATAAAGGCCCATATGTTCAAATGCTATTTATAATATTTCAGTTACCTCTCACTTTGAGGACACGATAGAGATATTATGTGCCCAAATTACGTTGACTTATACTTAAATGAGGCTATGCTTGTCGATAAGATGAGAGCTTATGCTGAAGATGGGAAATTTAAACTTCAGTTGATATCGTTAAATGCAGGGTGATGGGTCAAATTCCTGGCTTCAAATGTGAGGAAATGAGATAAAATAATGCTTTGCGAAGAGATTCAATGTGGAGACAATTCTCGGTACCATGTGAAGGGGTAAAAAACTCCCAATATTCCGCTGCAAGACCTTGTTTTGAAGGAAATTCATAATCAAATTATCAGAGTTGCTCAAGGTTTTAGCTTTTTATTTAAACATAATTATAATGACCATAAATTGAAGCGTTAACCAATATCATACTTTACAACTTAACAATACCAATCTTAACTTTGTGGTATCTACGCCTACCTTAATCTCAGTAAATATAACAAAAGAATTATTGAAGTCTGTGACTAAACTAAAAACTATTGCATACTTTTTTCTTTGATATTGGCCATATAGCTAACTTACGAAATGAAAATATCATGCGACTTGACGAGCATTCGAACCTGTAAGCTCAATACGTCGGTCAGGTATGTTAGTCCGTTCCAATCGATTATGACGGTACACCACGAATTTTACTTCGGAAAATGACCTGATTTGTTGTAATTCAAATGAAACTTTAAATTGATAATAACCATGCATGAACTTACTTCCATGAAGTAAGGATGAAAATAGACTAATATCAAATTGGGACGTCAACGGCTCGAGGCATGCGCTCCCTTTAACACAAAGATACATCTGTAATGCAATGGATGAGCACGGCATGTAAATTCGGGATCATTAGTAGGAAGTCTCTAATTGAGCAGCCGAAGCTTTATGCATGAGTAAATCCACTTTGCATTGTAACACGAATACAGATCTAAAATTAGCATGATGTGCGGAGATTTGCAGAGAGGGAGTAGCGTTAGATAGCACTGAATTACCCTTCATTAAAGCTGCGCATCTAATTATAACAAAAAAATTAGAGTGACTAAGAATGTTACCAAATAGGGATAAATATAGGTAACATAGGGTAATATAAAATTTCGTGGCATAGGTTAAGTTTTAAACTAAAATTTAATTTATCACACGTTTGCTCATTTAAATTGTTGGTTTCAGATAGCTGATTGTAACTTTATGGACTTTGTTGGCATAATGATAACTGGTAACTTTGTGATACCTCACATCTTTATATGAAACTTTCTAGGAAATTACAGCGGAGGGCTTCAATTAAAGATACGTTGAATCACAAAGTTACCCGTTATCATAATTATGCTATTTAAAACTTTAAATTTTTGCTCAATAAGAAATGTTATTAAATACGCTTATTGGGTGTGGAACAATCCTCCTTTACTTAAAATATCTCTTCAAAGAGCTCAGAAGCTTCCTCTTCACGTGAGTTGTTTCATAAGATAATTTTATTTTGAAACAAAATCAATGAGGTAAATATGATGCATCGCACGGAGGCAGTTACTCGTTTATTTATTCCCTGCCATACTCAGACGGGGAGGAATTAAAAATTTCACAGACGGTCACTCAACTGAGTAAAACATATCCGTGGTTACTCAACTGTCCAATTTCTCAACTAAAATGCTACAAAAGTAAACCAAGATTTCGATTCGGTTTATACAGCTAGAAAAATACTTTGATCCCAGCCCTAAATTGATTTTGACTTAGCCAAATTGATCAAACAGCTCGCACTTTCAATATGATTGAATTTTGAGTGGAAGCCAGGAATCTGCAGACTTGGACCCTTGGTTATTGGTTTGTAATTTGGTTTGCTATTATGAAATATATTTGATTTTAGTATTTATTAATCGATAATACTTGTCTACTTCTGATTCCGGCATTTTTCTCACCCGAGCTTGGAATGACTTTGTTTCCAGATGGCCGTTTTTGGCAAGAAAACTATTTTCCCTCCAGTTACATTTCAAAATTGGTAGCAGAGTTTGGTTTTCCGTTTGATATGTGTGTAATACAGTAGGTGAGTATTTTATGAGGATCTCTGATTAATTTTTGATTTTGTGTATTTACTTGCGTCACGAATTTTTTGCATCTTTCCGTGAACTTGAACCATATTGAGAATATAGCGAGTATTAATTATTTATTTACATACATACCAATCATGCCAATACATACATACCAATTCCGGGGTAGGCACAGTCACAAAGTTACACTCACAAACGCACATTTGTACATCTAAATCTTCTTCAATAATTTCCTCCATACCGACCTATCCTTGCAAACCTCTTTTGCCTCATTTAGCCCTATACACTGCTTCATACACGCCCTCCTGTTTTTAAGACTCGTAATATTCCTCCTTCTAAGAATTTTCTCAAACGCAACTTTCTCGGCCTCTACCTCTCGCACCATTAATTTCACTCTTACATATCTGTTTTGTTATACGACTCTCATTCATTCTCTCAACATGGCCAAACCAACGAAGCACACTCCTATCATATATTTCCATTACTGGAGCATCTAACCCACATTCATTTATTAACCACTCATTCCTGACCCTATCCATCTTACATTTTCTGCAAACACTCCTCAGAAAACTCATACCCACGGCGTTTAGTCTACTCTAATGTCTATTCTGACATACTGATGTTTCACTACCATACAACAAAGTGGGGAGAAGTACACTTTTGTACACGGCATTTTTTTGCTTCCTTAGACAGGCGCTCACTCCTTGATAAGCTCATCTCTTCCTGTTTTCCCGTTACGCTTCAAAACTGGACCAAAATTTCTCTGTCCCTTGCGCTAGCAATCCATGCAATCCTTTCCGGGATGCTCTCAACCAGTGAGTGGGACTGTGGGAGAAAATACAACGGCGTGTGAATTTTATACAGTCAACGCTATTCACTCATAATTGAAATCGACCGTTGGAAAAAGAGCCATCTTTTGCTAGAAAATTTTTCCGTTTTACTTGATTAGACGATGCAATAATAATCAAATATTTGCTACTCATTAAAATCTTTCATACTTATTTACAGCCTTACTTTAATTTTTCAACTCGGTATCTCATCATTTCTCTCTACTTTCTGCGCTGTTACTAATAGAAGTTAAACATTCATCTCTATCATGCATAATGTGCACAGTAAAAATTAAATTCTAAGTTTTTTTCTAGGCCTCCACCTGAAACTTCAAAGGTTCGGTACTTATTTGGGCATCTCATTCATTTTGAAAATTACTACCACAATTTTTATTATAAGAAATCGGAATAACAAGTAAATATATTTATAACTGAACAAGGAACAATAGATTAATTTTAAACTCATAGGAAGGGAAAATAAAGGGGTGCTGATTAGTGAGAACTGAAATGATACCCCAATTGGAGGAATATGGGGTATATCAATCAGCCAAATAAATAGAACTGTAAAACTTGCACTTGATCGCGTAACTAAAAAAAAAGATTCAAAACTGAAAAGAGAAACTGCGCAGAAATATTGATGTAGGGAGGAGTAGAGTTGCCGTGAAGTCACCGGCCGTTGAAGTGTATGATGAGAGAGGCAATGTTTCTTAAGGTTCCTCAGGTTAGTCTTATAAATGAATATCTGTTCCTTGTCTCCTCACCAATTTAAACGCAGTTGCTTCCGTTATCCTTCAAAAAATTCCCTCCATCTCACCTCCACGTAATTACTCGACCCGTGGCTGTTGAAGGACAATCTTCTCTCCCCTCTTTCTTCATTCAATCAATCACCAATCCACTCAAAACTCCCCCCATTCTCTCGATCACCAGCTATAAGAAGTGTATATATAGGGATGTTTTTACAAAGTATCACCTGATGATGGCGATCATTCTTTGAAACCGGATGGTGTCTGCTTTATTTATTTAAGTGATATTGTAAAAGTTTTGCGAATAAAACTTGTTAACCATGGAATACCACTAATTGACAAAAGACAGAGGTATATTTGTTACTGCAGCTAGTACAGCTCTTCAAATCAGGCTCTATATCAAGCTTTCCATCAAGAAATGGATTGCTTCTCTTAACATATACTTCAACAGCCGATGCTTTCACTGCAACTTTAACCCTTCAATGTAACTATAAAGAGTAACTACGAAAATTGTAATATTCATGGAAATGACTGCAAAAATGACCAGCGTATGAATCCAAAGCTTTTACTCAGAGCACATCTAATCAAGCATTACTGAAACGTTTATTAAAAGCGTTCAAAGAGGCATGACTGAATTGAGCACAAGAAAAGGGAGTGGATAAGCGGGCAAAGGCGCGGTAGTTATCGAACCGCAAGAGGAAATTCATGCAATTTTTAAGTGAAACTGAATGCAAGCTAAGAATGCGGGGTTTAAATTTTGCAGTGGACGAAAATATCGAACACACTTTGATCGTCTTTCCTCCATTCTCATTCGATGCCACGTGAAATATACATGGGTAGTGCGGACGCCCATGTCCCAATTGTCCTGTCTTGCGTAGGAAAGTTAAAAGAGAGATGGGAGGTATGGCTGCCAACTTCATGGTTAATTCCACGAGCTTTCCGTTAAACAGAGTCGAAATTTCCGGATCGATTCGGAATATTAAATTTGAAATCACATTTCAAACTATGTCGAGGGACGCGTGTTCCAAATTCTAGAAACTGCCATAATTAACGTGATGACGTTCCTTAATTTCCATTATTGAAAACTGAGCGAGCAAAAATGAATATTCACCAGCCAAATATTATTGTCTTGAATATCTAATACCTAGCCGTGAAAGTTCTCGAGTTACGTTTTATTATAACCATTGACTAGAATAAACTCTGCGTCACAGTAAATGGAAATCATGATCTGCTGTGCATTTGTACACCTCAATGAATTCCATACCATGATTGAAGAGTGAAAATTCAACAATCCTAAAAACAATAAGGAAACAAAAATTCGTACTACATTGAAATTATAGTAAATAACTACTTTTAAATGTTACTCCAGGGTGGACAGTAAACACCAATTTTGCTCACTTGCATAAAATATTTCTTTAACTACGACAAACGTTCCAACACTAATGCCATCCTCGGGAGATAAAGAGAATTATTAAGCCAGATATAAGTATATGATATACGTATGGCTGAATCTTACTCAATCGATTTCAGATTTTCTCAACCCTGAAACCATTTATACCGTAGTGGGTTAATTTTGGAGGATGATATTTTTATCAAGTTCTTTTGGATACATTTCATATTTCTTATGGAAGTAGCACATAACGGATGAATTAAGTTAGGAATCGTACCAATAAATTATAAAGGAAAGATTACTTTCTAAATAGATTCGGGATATTAATTGTAAATTCATAAGAAGGGATCTTAACGATAGGGAATATTTTCATTATTCAACGCACAAAATCTCGAGTTTCCTACTTATTTATTTTTGACAAGGGTGAAAGAGGTGCCAAAACCAGGAAACCGGAAAAAACAGCAAAAATTTGTCCCAAAACAGGAGAAAATTGTCCATAATGCAGGTTTGTGGTAGTGTGAACGAGGAATTTCACATAAAGATCTATGTACCTGGCACCATTAAATTATATTATACCTTACCATAGTTACAAAATATCACTCCCAAACACACAAGTTTGCGAGATATTTGTCGTTCAATAGAAGTCGTTTATCGAGGAATAGTAAGCGTATACACTCCAGAGGGACTTTATTAAAAAATGTTGAGTTTATAACCCCAGATATCGATCAAAATTTATCAGTGCATTGTTCATACGTTTTTTTGACTACTCAAAAAAATCAATAGCTTACCGCAGCAATTTTTGCAGAAATACAATAAAACCTTCCACTGTTTTCACCGTACGGTGTAAAAGAATTAGTCAAGTTCAAGACTTAAGTGTACGTATTTAGAATATTACTGAGAACTTCAGGTATGTACAACAATATGCGTGCGCCTGTAATATAGCAATATGTACTTCTTGTTTTATATTGCGGCTGAAATACAAAAAAAATCAATTACAACATGGTCACCATTATGGTATGGTATTAAATCTGTCACCGCGCATTTAGTGTCTTGAAATAATTTTATGTAATCTTAATGTCTTGTAATAATTTTATTTTTATTATGTTAAGAAAATATTATTTACATGTACTCAAAAGTATGAAAGATGTAAAAAATATGCCATTTTAGATCAAAATTTTAAAAGATAAATATTTAATTCCACATTTCCGATTACTTCCAACTGAGAGTAGGTATATAAAGATCTAGCTGTTGCACATTTAAATTTAGTTAGTAGGGTATTCATTCTGTTTTTGTATATATTGCGTAACATGTTATTGTTATTTTTTAATATTTCCTTTGTAAATATTATAAGTGTCTAGTTTTTATTATTATTTTGAAATTTTATCTTATTTAAACATAAAATTTATGTACCAATACAGACTGAAAGGCCGATGTAAAAGTCTGCGACTGTAAACATTTTATTATTATTATGACTATATAAAAATCTCGCTCAATCTACCTCAACTGCCGAAACCTTCCATGCTATTGAGAAAAATATGGAAAAACACATGTGTCCATGGAAATATTTTTTTAAATGAGATATGAGAATAAAACGCCACAATCGGAAATGCAGGAGATAGCAAGATTATCGTCCGAATTCGAGAGTCTTCCGGGAGAGTTGGCAACCCTGCTTACAGTGTGAGTGAGTGACAGCAAGGAGTAGTTTTTTTTCCCGGAGGGTCTGGTGTCTGGTAGGGAGAGTGGGAAAGAGGAGAGGGAAGAAGAAAGAAGGACGGATTGGGATTGGTTGGGGCCTTTTGCTCACACGGTGTCCTCCTCCCAAGGTGACCTTCAACAGGGGCGGCACGGGGGAGACAGCGACTGAAAACGTGCTTCTTATTTCTCCCACCTTATCCTCTATTAATGCATACCCTTCCAGCCACACGAAGGGGTTATCCACCCCTGAGGCTCAGCGTTCGCGAATCCTCCCATTCCAAGAACTCCCTAAGACCTCTGATGATATCTGCGTCCACGTGCGAACAACGAGCAAAGGTCGTTTGTCATCATCAACCCCTATCTATGTCTCTTTCTCTCATTCTCTCTGTATGTCTCACACTTCATTCTCGTTTCTGCTAGTACACATTTCCTCTTTCCTTTCCTTCGCCTTGACACTGCGAGAGACATATTGCAGGTCCAAGTGGTAATAATGATTTTAAAATTAATTTCACTCTGCCAAATAAAAAAAGATTCACAACATTATAAATGCAGTAAAATTAGGCACTCAAAATGAAAAATCTTAAAAATTCTTTTCTTAATTTGTGAGGTAGAATTCAAAGGTTTCTATGGATATAAACAAACACATAATATGGAAATTGTACACGCAAAAGAGAGAAAATATATCCTCCAACGAAATACGTGACGCTCGAAGGTGTTCAAAACCTAAAAACCCAATTTGTAAAAATAGATTTGCATATTACACGTAGAAAAATGAATATGCAGATTCGTGGAAAGAAACTTTTTTTACCATAAAAACAAATTATCAATAGATCCCAATAAGAAGGTGCCAAGTCATATAACGGAATGCAACACTGTTTCAACATAACTTTTTTAAAACAACCATTTATTAAAACTTCACATAAATTCGTTTTCATATTCACAGTTGCAAATTCAATTAGGTAATTAGATATATATTTAAAATGCCAAGTAATTGAATGAATGTTAAAAAGCTTTTTGAATCTTGTTTTTTGAATAAGATATGAAAATAAATTACGCCAATAGGCTGCATGGGGGAAAAGAAAGAATATGAAGGATGAAATATGAATAGAGATATGGCAGCAATTATTTAATATTTCTGTAAACATTGAAAATTCATCTGACCAAAAGGGGAGGTTTTAAGAATATAAGTTAAACAGTATAAACTCCGTTTACGAATAGAGCCATATGATAAGGTATTTTGAGTGAGATTTTTCTCTAGTCATTATAGCGATCATATTCAAATTTTATCTTTTGATAACAGTAACTCGAAAGCTACACGCTAGGCTTAGGTTACTTGAAAAATTTAGAACTGATGTTTTTCAGAGTGACACCGAGAATATTACGATGACTTACATCTTTACACGGCTGGTGACGTAACACCCCCTGCCACACACCTATGCGTCGGCTCGCAGGGTATTATGCAGATGTAGATGTAGAACATTAAGAAGTATTTAGTAAATAATGCAAATATACAAAAATATGGTTTTATGGGTAGGAAATTCCCAGTCATTAAGATAGTAGAAAGTTACTTGTAAGAATACTAATTAAAGTCGCTCTCCCCTATATCAATACAAATCTTGAGCTATAACCATTTTTTCAAAGTGAAATTGCATCAATAAAACGAATCCTGCAAAAATTACAGTGCTGCATGATTGATTAATATAGGTTGAGGAAACATAGAAACTACAGAATTTTAACTTTCTGGCGCAATCTTTGCATTAGAAATTCCACATGTTTTAAAAATTAAATGTTTTGAAGTGCATACACTTCTGTTCCATGGAAAAAACTTCCATTTTTTGGCTAATTTCGAAAAGTATTGCAGTAAGTGGCTTATATTTTGATATCTTTGAAAAGGTGAAATATTTTTCATTACAATTAGGCGAAAGTTATTGAGTTTTAGGTGAAATGATATGTAGCTCAAATCTTTCATTCCATGATATTTCTTTCTTCATCTCTGCGTAATTCCTACCCTTCTTCATCCCTTCCATGAAAACATTCTCTGTCATCCTCGCTTACCCAACGCCCTTCCCTCTATCATGGCCTTGGCCCAACCGTCGCCCCTCATTACGTCTTCCAGCCACCTACCTCTTAATGTCTTCCAGAGGGTTCCTCAACTAACCCTCCACAGTAAGCGCTTCCTTGTTTATCTTCCTTTCCATTCACCCCATCTTCTCCATCCCAATCCACACTCACATTTTAAATGCCTACAGCCTATTTTCGTGTTCCTTTGTCGGAGTTGTCTTTTCTGCCCAATGTGACGCGACACTTCACGACCCTCAATATCAGGCTCTGAGAGACCTATTGCAGGTTCAAATTACTCCCATAGGCTGTATATGAGAAAAGAAAGGTTAGGCAAGGCAAATTCGGCCCCGGTGGCGGTGGGATAAAGTCCTCGCCTGCTAACCCGAGGGTCGCGGGTTCGAGTCCCGCCTGGATAGATTATTATCTGCCCAGGACATGGTTGTGTGTGTTCGTCTATTGTTAATGTAAAAACACCCGATGTAAAAGGCCTTTATTGAGCTGTTTTCACGGTTGTAAATATAAATAAATAAATACAATAAATAAAATTGTGAAAGGGGATATAGTAGCGTATTTATTATAGCGTTATTTCATCGTTGGATTTAGAGTTGCAAAAACGTAGCGCATTGTAATTTTAATATTGGGTCTAAAAATATACTGGATGTCAAAGAAAGGGTAAAATATTTTGACAGGTGGTCGAAAGTCCAAAGGAGGACGGTCTAAAGTCGTCTACAGACAATTCCGAGACCCGACGCCGTCCTCAGTTGGTCACCCATATTCGACCGCTAGGGGGAGGCATCCCGTCGGGGATGGATACCCCCCGGGAGCCCCGGTTTCCCCATTCGGCTAGTGGGCTCGGATGCCGGCACCCCCCTGGACGTGGGGTGCCGACTTAGAGTAAGTTTAGTGTCTCGAGCCTCCCGGCCCTCGGGTCTCCTCAAATCACCCTTGTCTCATCGGCCAGAGAGGATTCTGCCTTAGAGGCGTTCAGGCATAATTCCAAGGATGGTAGCGTCGCACCAGCGGCCGCTCGACCGAGTACGTGAACCAAATGTCCGAACCTGCGGTTCCTCTCGTACTGAGCAGGATTACTATCGCAACGACCAGTCATCAGTAGGGTAAAACTAGCCTGTCTCACGACGGTCTACCCATCGAAACAAGAAAAACAAGTTCCATAAACTTTGGCGCGGAAACATACTTTCTGAGATCTGAACACCGGTTCATAGGAGGGGCTCAACGTAATGTTCATCCATGGAAGTGTATCTACATCTACTACAGCTACATTTAATTATTACCCTGGAAGCTACCACAATGGTGTTTGGTGGGGGGTGACTTCTCACCAACATGAACTACACTGAATAAATTTACTTTCACCAAAAAGCACCACACTATCGGTATACTACAAATGCTACAGAAACTACTAAAACAATCCATGATGTAACTATATATTTGTGACACAAGAGACATGCAGGGAGCATGCAAAACATGGTGCTAACACTACTTGGCAGATTTAGAAACATGCATAAAGGGGAATATGAATACATTAGCTACACTGCCTCTCAAATAAACTACTTCAATGTCTAAACGCAGCCATTGTGGTCTTATCGATTGTAGGAAAAACGACATTTATACCTTTCTGTT
The DNA here is from genome assembly GCA_963169105.1 of Ceriagrion tenellum. Classification (NCBI taxonomy): domain Eukaryota; kingdom Metazoa; phylum Arthropoda; class Insecta; order Odonata; family Coenagrionidae; genus Ceriagrion; species Ceriagrion tenellum. The sequence goes on from OY720641.1 coordinate 33,090,603, forward strand.
CCACAATCTATTTCTCTTATTTTTTTTAATTTTCTAATTTAATTTTCATGATCTGCTCTACCGTAGTATGTTGGAGGTCGTGAGATATTGATTACTTCGTCGGAAAATGATTTGGTTTTGAATTTACATAAAATATTGTGTCCTATTTTCAATCGACGGTCTGAAATCGATTCCTATCCAAATTGTTGCAAGAAGTCAGTAACACTAACGAGACTATCATAACGGCCATTACCTTGCTGATTTTCTCTGCGCGCGTTCTTACTCTGTTTTTTAAGCCTACCTCATGAGGATCCCAAACACTGGCTGTGTATTCTAAGTCGGGTCAGTTCTCTCTGAAGTTGACCCAGTCGTTTTTTTACGTGCTGGCATGCATTGAAGATGCAATCCCATGGTGTCTGCACATCGTTGACTGGTGAGATGTGGACCAATGCCTTGACGTATTCCCAAAACTAAAATTCTAGGAAATTTAAGTCTGAGGAGCAAGAAGAGCAAGATGAGGGGCCTCCCCCCGACCAATCCAGCGGTCTTGAGATGATAGCTTCGTGTGAGTTGAGATTTATTTACAGCACAATGACACTCACTAACACGACTGAAACGACAGTACGACCCAACACGATGAAAATAATTGACCTCAGACTACCAAATGCTCAGACTAATGAGTACTTAAATTACTTTGATATGGAAAGACATGAAAACACTTTGTTACCCCAGTTTTCGGAGCGCAAATACAACGACTGTGCTCATTTGCGCAAATGAACTTCTTTCAGCCCCTCATATGAACACAAGTTCAGATATCAGAAAGTACGATTGAGTTTTCTGGCGTATATTAAACCGACTTGTTTTGCCTGTTTTAATTAGTAGTACCATCTCTAAAAATATTCAACCCTTTTTTAACACCTGGTATAATGGTAAGTTTTATCGTTTTTCCAAACAGCTATTTCTTGCTGAAAATGTACTACTCTACTAATTTTTCAACTTCAACTTAAGGAATAATATTAGGTTTTTTTGAAGTTCAGAACGCAATATTAATGATGGAATTACGCTTGATATAATGCAACTTCCTTTATTCCTAACTACGTTGAAATTACTGAATAAAAGTTCATTTTTTGTTTAAGTTAGAAGCTAGAATTTAAGTTTTGTTAAGTTAGAATTATCCATCACCAATGGCTTCAGAATAAAAGCGTATTAATTTAAGAACGTTTGAGTTGACCCAGTTTTTCATTCGATTCCAAAGAATAGCGCAGATTTAACTTACCATAAAATCAAATTTAATTTTGAGCCTCATTTAATTGTTGGGAAAATACAATTCAATAGATCAAGAATTTTTAAATTGTCCAGAAAAAACAGAATTTATTAAAGCGCGGCTACGCAGAGCAAAGTAGCATCTCTCTTTGAGTTTTTCACCCGTGGTCCTACCTGTTTTACGCATAACAAAACGTAATATCTTTAATGCTGTGCCGCATATATTTGTGTGTAACCCACGATGTACCTAAAGTTAAGGCAATTCCAAGATATTTTTCTGTATCTGAAGATTTTATGTTTACTCCACCCACAGTTAAGGCATGTTTTTTGTGTGATGACTTTCGCAAGAAGTGTATTGTGGTGTATTTACTAAGATTTAATTCTTGCCCCCACATTTAGTTGTCACTGCTACAAATAACCGCATATGAAGGGGCTGGAAAGAACAATGTAGTATTTTACTGTAATGAGGATGACGCGGCGTGACTAAAGTAGAGTGTTTTAGGCCACGAGATAAAGAAATTCTAATCATGTTTTAATATTGCGATATCTGCAGTTATAAGAAGAAATTTTTCGAGGTCTGTATCAACTGCAAAACTTTGTCCAGGCAAACTGTGGCTCCCTTGGCTTTCTGTAAATAAGAAAGACTGTATTTTATCTCAGTTATCTCATTTCGAATAATATGTCATGGAAAATTCGCTAATATCTCAATAAGTGTGACATTTCATCCAGGCATTCATGTGAACTATGGGAGGGAGCGAGAAGAAGAGAAGAAATGACAACAGGTCGGAGATGATGCTCCAAGGACGCGCGCAGGAAAGGGCGAAACGCAAGAGCCCTGTACAGGCCTTGTAAAATGCGGAGGAGTAGGTACCCCTGAGGATCAAAATGACCTTCACGGTCGGGAGACGGATGGTTCGGTCAAAATAAACCGAGATTACGGCAAGGAAGCGCGCAGTGAAGCCTCCGACGGACGAGGAGCGTGTGTCCGCATATGAATGAGATAATAAACGCGCAACGAGGCGCAGCGGCGAAGACGAGAATAAGTCGAGGCACGAGAAAATTTACATTTAAAAGATACAGGGGAGGGGGGAGAGAGGCGAAAAATTATTTAAACATCATTTAAGGCCATTTTGAATTATGTGAGAGCTCCGAAGTTGGCACCATTCGAGGATTTTATTACGGTTAACCGTATAATATTCAAAGGAGGCCTGTTATGCTAATGAAAAAGTAAAAGAACGGCTCTTTTATTTTTAACTACCGTCTCTCCGGTTTACCAGAGAAGAGAAGACATCGATTAATTTCGCATAGGACACACTCCGACTGGCCGAGAGAGAATACCCTGCGCTGTTCACGGAAGATTAGGTCGCCCGAAATACAATATAAATAACGCCCTTCTTCCGTAAATGCAAATTTGAATCCCGTTTTTCCCCTGCCGGCAACAGTCGAAAGAAAATTTTTAAAGTGAATCTTACCAAGTTTTCAGCATATCAGACTCTTTTTGCGAGCTATCCTGAGTGTCACAGCAATTCAGTGGTAGTAAAATTTTACTCAATGTGCCAATACAACTCCTATCTGTGCTGCTTGGGAATCGGGAAATCGATCACATATTGCTTCATTCATTGATTATAAATTAAAAAGCTCTAACTTTCCATTTTAAGCCTCTTAGACATATTCAAGGTATTGAGAAACATAATTTTGCCGCTTCATATATATTAACGTTTCAATAAGCCTTGTGATATCAACATAAATTGTAAAATTGGTATCAAGAATTCCAATGCTCACGCATAAATTAAAGAAGCCTGATCCATGGTTTGTTGAATGATTTGTTTACAATGTAATTAAACTCTCAATTATCTTCCTTTTTTGTAAAATTTCCGAATGTTTTTTCGAGATCGCGTGCATGATTTTATTCTTCGCAAAAAATTTCAATTCATCTTGAAAACTGTCACCTTAAATTAATTGATGAGAATAGATAAAATAACGGAGCCATTATATTTCAATTCTCCATCATAGAGATGGCTCAACAGTTGATATTAGTACTTTATTTATTCACGCAAAAAATATTTACCGCTAGTATTTGTAAATGTTAACTTTCACTAATCACAAAGTCATCTAAGACAAGGCTGAAGATAATGGAAGAAAATAAAACCTTGATGTGTTTTTACAGTCTTGTGATTTCACCATTTTTATCACTGGTGATTACACAATAATATAGATGTGAAACTTAAATTATTTAATAAAAGTACATAAAATTTTTCTTTGCCGGTCAGTTCCAATTCTTAAGTGAAACACCGACGTGTATTGATTAAAAAAACAACACAAGGAAATGATGATTATATTTCATTAAAATTCGTAAACCAGAAAGCAGGAATTTGTTAGAAATCTGGAGACGTACTTGTGAAGGCATATTATCATTTTCCGACAAAAATAAAAATAAAGCCTTAATATTTTAACACTTGTATGAACGATTTATTTTCAGTTTCAATGCATATGAAAAAATTCGTTGGTGAACAGTCATGAGCTGACATGTCATCATCAAAACGAAAAGGATTCTAAAACGCTGTGTGTTTATCTCAGAATAATAGTTAAGAAAACTTAAAGTGAAATAGAAAGGAGTTCTATCGTAATTGATTCCTATTTCTCTTACACCCGTATTTATTCCTAAGGAAGATAAGGATGCGTTTGTGGAACTAGCATTTTACTCTACAAAAAGCCATAATCCCTGATATAGCCACCCGATATTTGGAGATTTTTGTTTAGTTTAAACCCTTTCAATCAATATAAATATGTATCGCTTGGTTCAAGATCGAGAATAAAAACGTTTTTTGCCTTAGTAGAAGGACAGCTTTTGCAGTACTCAAAACAAAATTTCTTTGAATTTTCATTTTTATATGATTTAACTTTACGCACTAAATGAGACTCATAGACTCGCCCGGAAAATAATAAATACATGCTACAACGATTGATTGAAATTAAGCAGTGCGAGAAGAATGAGTAGAAAGCAAAATGTGTTTGTAAACTTTCTACTAAATATTAGTTTTTGCAATTTCGACGTCATTTGAAAGGTATCAGTAAAAAATGGAGAAATTAGCCATCAAAACACATTTTTTACTCTCGATTTCCTAAAAATATTTAGTTCTCGGGTTACATGCATAAGAGGAAAGCGAATCACTCACCGTCACACGAGATCTCTCTAACTTATTCTCGATATGATGGATTGCTCAATGTTGCACGGGAAGTCCCTGTAAAGAGACGTGAAAGTGACGTACATGTGAAATAAACATTTGAATTAGAGGTAATATTTCAAGAATATGATTTGAATTGCTAATTGAAGAATCTATAAGTTCTGTTGCCGACACGAGCGTTTACGATTAGTCATAATTCAGGTTAACGCAACGTGTCTTGCAATGAAGGTGAGCCATTAGTCACAGCAGCTTAAATTCCTTATAAAATGTAGATGCCGCAATTCAGTTTTATCAATGCTCCAAAGCAGTCTAAAAACTTAAATTTAGATTTTTAACTGAATGTCAAAAAAGCTTTCCTCTTGACTAATTTAATTGTATCTCAGAAGTAACATGCAAACCAAAGAGGATCGGTTCAGCGCTTGAACTCAGCAATCACAATCTTCCACTCCCCTCCCCTGCCCTTTCATACAGTGATGAACACTTCTGGGGTTCCTTTAACGAAAATTTTTACTATCATACCAACCGCAAAATTGTGACGTAACACATGGAAACTCTTCGTAATTTGAATAAAATCTGCGGAAAAACAAAGAAATTCTTTCTCCAATCCCAGTGCAAACTTTCGCAAATTATTACCTGAATCCGTGAGTTGTACCAGCCGACTTAGAAATTTCTGGGCGCAATGTTTAAGGCTTCAACCTAAACTTCTCTTTTGCTTAGAGAAGAAGAGTAAGCATTCATAACAAAGAGCTAAATCGATACAGAATAAAGTTATGCCGTATCCCCTTCCCAAGCCGTATGATCGAAACTAGCCTTAAGAGAAAACAATGAATCTTTAGAAAAAGCAACGTTAGAAAAAGTGCTGTAACTATTATCTTTGTATTGAGAAGTAAGCAGCCCCATAATTTTGAACGCCAGTAGTAGTTTGTTGAAAAGAAATAAAATGCATATAACTTAACTTAAAGGGGACGGTAAACTTACAACGCCACCCAAAACACCTCAGATCGTTGCAGAAATACGAAGTGCGTTATTACGCTGGCTGAACCGTTTCCAAGGTTTTCATTATGTGAAATCCCTGGAAGCCTTTTTAATCAAAAAAATATTGGCATAACTTGAATAAAGTAAAGTAAATTAACAGGAAGATTCTGTGTGATATTGAGAGTGGTCAATATTTATTACCCCGAAAGTCGTATCACGTGTATATTGCTGTGTGAGTAGTGTTGTATGTAATGAAGAAGCTTTCCAAGATTTTACTCTCAGCTAAATAACTCTAAAATGTAAAAGGGTAAAAAATTAGCAATTTTTAAAACAGCGCCAACGATAATTTTCTATTTTTGGATAATAAAAATATTTCTGTCATCCGACAGATTATATTTTCAGAAAAAAATCCGAAACAAATGCCCTTTTTTCTCCATCTTATGCCAAACGTGTACATACGTAATAACTGCCGGCGTTGATGAAGCCGCTAGACTGTGTGGGTGAGGGATGCAGTGTGAATTCCACGCAACTTAAGTCTCTCGTTGAATCTTATTTCGAGGTAGTGGGCACATATATTTTCATAAATCAGTATCAAAATTCGGCCGTAGTGATAAAGAATAGCAATATTTGGCGAAGAGTTGGAAGGAGCTATCTGTAGCCATAGAATGCGGCCTTATGCCCCCCTTGCGTGGTGTTAACGGCAGTAGCTCACCAAAAATATCACAGCAAACGGATGCACGACCCGAAAAATTGAGCGAATTTTGACACTACAGAGTAGTAACTTTGTGCATGAATTTGTGAACCAGTGTTTGTTTCCTCAAATTGGGTAAATTCATTATTGCTTCCTCTGTGCTCCTTGTGAGATATCTAAATATTATTGTCGAGCCAAAAATATCGCAGCAGCAGCATGTATTCTGCAAATCGATGGAACCGTAAAAAGGAAGATAAAAACCCTGGCTTCACATAAAAATCAATAATTGCAGCTAGTTATGAATAGTTCACGTACCGATTTTTAAAGAAGGGGACAGAATTCATACGCACAAGGCTATCTGTATGACTAGAGATATCAGCATTTCCGAATATTTACTTCGAGGTATATGGGGTCTCATCTATTAAAGCTCAAGAGAAGGAGTCAGCGGTATCATTTTTGTCACTGATGCATCAGACTCAACCTATAGGTTAAGGTATCTAGCTTCTTATTAAAAATTTACGACCATCCTTTGTTACGGTGTGAATGTAAATTCCAATTAAGCCTTGTATTTTTTCCGACAAATACCTAAATGACGAAATAAAATTCTCATTCTATTACTTATTCATGCAACATGAAAGTTGGAAAGGCACGAAAGAGCTATGGCTTTTAGTAGATTAATACCGAGCACACCCCAAGTCGTACCAAATCTTCCCCAGGATCAGGATATAAAAAATTACCGGATGGTCAATTTCAAATAAGCGTAGCTGACAGTGCTATAAAGGGCAAGAGTCATTTTGTGAACAAGATGTCGTCTACCTTTCAATATTTTAACTCGCAACTGCTCACTGGGGAAGGAGTATCATTGAATTAAAGCAAATACCGACAGCAATGGTGCAGATTGTTTACCGTGATGGAGTTACATTATGAAGCGTCGGTAACTATTTCAATTTTCAGTAATGTAATGAAAAAAATTCCAAGGCTCCATCAGTCAATAGCTTAGTTCGATCTCTTGGATGTATTCAACATTAATTAGTATCAATAATTTTCAATTACCTAATCAAGGCCGATGGGAGTCTCCAGCCCATTTCTTTTCATCGACACAACCCATAGGTTGGCTAGTGGAATCATGATAGACGATTTCTCATGTAACTGGAAGTTGTATACTACTGATCTTGAAAAGGCTAAGTTGGTTCGAAATAAAGTATTGTAGTTTACACTAAAAAAACTATCTGCTAAAAAGAGGAAACATGTAGTTGCTGACATTCAGAAAATTAACAAAGGGGAAAATATAAGTTCACATGTAGCTGAAGTAAACCATAGCTGTCACTTATGCTTTTCCTAGCACTGTTTCTGACAGATTTGAACAACGAGACGGTCAATCACGTTATTTTAATGGAATAAACCTTTTTCGCATAATTATTGGTTTATCTTGATTCCTATTAATCTCACATGAATATGCAATATTCTGTTTTAGATTTTCAAGCTATCATAGTTAACAAGAGAGGTTAAAGAGAGAAATTAAAGTATAAATATCCCGAAAGATATTAAGTTAACACCGGATTAAACCAACCCTTTTTTTAATCGGAATTGTGAAAAGGTAATGCCCTCGGATACAACGGATTTATGGGGTTGAAGAATCATTAGAATGACTCGAAATTTTTACTTATGATTCATTTATAGACATTGCATTTTTGCTTTCCAGAATTCGGTCTCGTACTTCGGAATGTGGTTATTAGATGCCAAAAGGGATATAATAGTAATTCTATTTTATTTCACACACCTAATTACACAATATAAGCCATAATACAATGTTATTCGTGAAATTAGGCTCCCCTGAAGAGACCTGTTAAGGGGGTTGCCATCAATTAATTACGCTGTGTTTGGCAGCAGTTTAATAATAATATATAAATATCATTATAGGCGTTGTAATTTATATAAAAGTGTGCTAAATATAACATAAATTAAAATACATAGACATTATGAAACTAATAACAGAACAATACTAAGCAATTGCAAATTAGGCAATGATAAATATAAGCATTGTTATTCATCATTACCTAAGTTGTATTGTTATTATTAAGTTTAATTTCCACAGAAAATCCGTGTTATTAGTAATTATAATAAATAATGAGTAATTAATAATAATTACTAATAATATAGTGATTATAACATGGTGATATCAATAGAAGGCTCCCACAAACATTTTAGCCTATCATTAGAGCCATATTTAACTGCAGGAAATGAAGTAATTCCGCCTCCGATAGCTAATAATATCAAAGAAACTGCTCTCATAGCACTAAAGCTCAAAATAGCTACGTTTAAAAGTTCGGAATCAGTATGGCGATAGAAACACAGATTCCGTGGAATCATACAACCAATACAAAGTTTGCCCTCACCCCGAGGAATTGAAATATGGCACACATTTCGCGGCGAACGATTATCCCGACCAATTCGGTAAACAATCGCACAAGTGTTCAATGACATCGCGTGATTTGCGCGGTTTCAAGACTTAAGCGCTTAAGAGAGGAGAAAATCGATCTGAAGGAAGAAGAAAAGCGGAGGCGGTAAGAGAGGAGAAGCATGCCCTGGCCGCGTGAGGCGATTCCAAAGAACTCAATTCCTATCCATCCAAAGGGGAGACATCCGGCCATCGATTGGGTCATGGGAAAGTTTTATTTTCGCTACCTGGGCGTCCACTGGTTTGAATTGTCCAAAGCGCCACAAAAATTTAATTTGAACTGCAAAGAGAAATGGCGAAGCATGTCAGACGGTAGTTTCAGCTAAAAGACACTATAATACGCAAGGGAATATATAAATATAACTACATCAATTTTTAGTACACAAGATAGGTTAAAGGCCGTAAAGGTAATTTCATTAATGCTGGATTGCTACGAATACTTGACTTGAAATCACTATTATATCGTCGCGTCGATTAACATTTAAACTAGCTTTTAATGAAGGTCTAATACGATCTAATTTATGACAATGTCTAAAATATATGTTGAAAATAGAAATACAGTGGTAGATTAAATATAAACTAGAGAAATATATTGCAAACAGACGGGTTATGTTAAGTAAAGCGTATCAGGCGATATTTTGCGGAAATGAAGGACGGATACCATGATCTTACAATAAAAGATGTCGTTCACTTTCCATAGAAAATCCGTTGAAAGTGAACAATATCTTTTGTTGTGAGATCATGGAACCAGACGGGTTATGTTTTTACTATAGTAATTGCCGTTGAGACTTCATTTTTAAGTTTTTTGTGAGGCAGTGTCACAATTTTCTTGACTTGTTCTTCAATACCTTTCTGTCACTTTTCTAACAAGTAATAGCTGCCCGACTAGTACGCTGTTCCCACAAATTCATCAAATATCCACTAAATGATCCAGGAATACCACTCCAGCTACCTAAAAGTCTGTCTCCGATAAGAAAGCATTGAAGTAACCGATCAAGACGTATTTTCTCCGTAGCATGTTCTCTCTGCGCGGCCGTCAGTTGTCGCAATGACTCGTCGCCGGCGCAGGCACCTTCGTCGTTGCCGTTGAACGTGGCAGTCGACAGGTGCATGCGAGGGGCTAAAATAGGTTTCACACCCCCCGGCTGGAGGCACCATGTTCGCAAGTGTGACCCTTTCCTTCCAACCGATCGAAGACCACCTTATTCTTAAGTCTCCTTCTCTCCTCGTATCCTAGAGTGCAAAGACTGCGGAAGGAGAGTAGTATGTGATTTGTTCCGTCTTCACACATCGTTGTCAGCCGTTTCTTTCTACACTTCGCGACGTTTATAAACCCTTTCCCACAATAGTCGACAAGTTAACCTATCTGACTTAGGACGTAAGACGTCTTATACTAGCACAAATGCCTGCAGGAAAAATCTAAAAGATCGGTAAAATACCAACAAACTAAGTGATTAAATTGATTTGTTAAATAGAAATTAATGCTTTGTATTTTTTTTTTCAAAGAAATTCAATGCCAGCAGGTTTTTTCCACTTTTATTTGCACAAAAATTCCTCTGGATGGTAGGCTTTAAATGAGCAATTTAACCTATTGCCATAATTTCCCACTTTTATTTACATCTTTTTATTAATACCTATTTTAAATAAAAAGTTTTAACTTTATGATTCGATTAAATTGTTATTTGATCACCATGCACTGCAACCAAGAGCAAATATTTATCATTTCTAGGTACAATTTAACCAGCCTGCTCCATCAAATGACTTCACAATCATTACCTTGATATTAATGTTTTAGTCTCAAGGTACAGTGTTTCAAGTATCAAATCATTATTAAAGGGAGGTCCGGTCATAGCAGTGGTAGCGTGTTTGACTCCCAAGGGTCGTAGATTCGTTACCAAGGGGTGGACAAATAAGGAAAAAAATTAAAATTCTCCTAGCTAACCAACCAACTTGTACACGCTACCCGAATTTGACCCCACTACTGAGAGGTATGTAGTAAATCTGGCAGTACGGCTAAAGGATCCTGATGGTGAAGCTGAAATGAGAGCCGGCGGACACAGCGATCGTGCACAGGTGTATATGACCACGTTTAGCCATACGAAAGAAGAAATAGAAGAAGTTTACGAGAAAATTGAAGGAGTCCTCGGGATAGTGAAGGGAAAAGATAACCTCATCATCATGTGAGACTGGAACGCAGCGGTAGGAGAGGAAAATGAAGGAAATTGTGTGGAAAATTTTGGATTGAGCAAAAAAATGCCAAGGGAGAGAGGCTGGTCGAGTTCTGCAATGAGAAGAGTATGGTAGTAGCTAACACTTTCTTTGAGCACCATCAGTGTAGGTAATACACATGGAAGATACCAGGTGATACCGCGAGATACCAAATAGGCCAGATAATTGTCAGAGTCAGATACAAGAACCAAGTCAAGCAGTACAAGAGCTAATCCGATGCGGATATAAACAGTGATAACAATCTAGTAGCCATGGACAGCAACCTTCGATACAAGAAAATCAAGAAGATAAAACGTGACCCAAGATGAGACAAAAATATTGGCCGAAGAAGGAATTAGAGAGAGATTCGCCGCAGCCGTCGACGGGAACTAAAGAATGAGGATGAACAGGGCATCGAATCAAAATGGGATGAGCTGAAGAGGACAATCGCAGGAGTAGCAAAGGAGCAACAGTTGAGTAAGACGAACAAGAAGAAGATATGGATAACAATGGAGATTAGGACTAATAGAAGAGAAAAGAAAATACCAGAACCCTAGAAACGAAGAAGAGGCAACCCTCTACAAGAAACTAAAGAACTAAGACAGTAGAGAATGCAAGAATACTTGGGAGGATTGGATTTAAAGCTGCTGCGAGGAAGTCAACGAAAACGTGAAGAAGTGAAACATCAAAACAGCATACAAGCTTGTAAAGAAACACTTCGGAGAGAGGAAAACGAGAACCAACAACATCAGAGTTGCGAAAGGGAATATACTGATAGAGGATGAAGACATTGGGAATAGATGGAAGCAATACATCGAAGAACTGTACCGAGGGCCGACGCCGCTGGAAGAAAACCTAGTGAATGACGAAAACGAGGTTGGCGAGGAAGATCGGGACCCAACCATACTGAAGAGTTTATTCGATAAAGCGTAAGAAAGACCTCAAGAAAAACTGGCCTGGTCCTGACCTGGAGAGGACTACACCAATAGAGAAATCATGAAAGCGCTCGGAAGTAAAGACAAGGATAAACTGTACGAGATAATTGGAAATTGCTACTAAAGTGGAACACTTACAGATGACTTTCAAAGGAGCGTAATGATTGTGAGACCGAAGATGACAAGGATTGAGAGATGTGAGGAGCACCAAAGCTTGAGTTTAGTGTCGCATGCATCAAAAATACACGAATAATAGGCCGAAGAATGAAAAGGAAAATTGAAGACAACCTTTTGGAAAACCAGTTTGGATTTAGGAAGAACAGGGGTACCAGGGAGGCCATACTCTGCCAGAGAGTAATCGTGGAGAAAACAATGCTTGTGAGCAAACCACTGTATGCCGCATTCGTGCACCTGGAGAAAGCCTTCGACAACGTCGGAAGGAACAAGATGTTCTGACTGCTGGAAAAACTCGGAATGGATTACAACGACAGAAGAATTATTTATCAACTACACAGGAAACAAGTCGCCACAATGCGAATGAGAGACAAAAGCCAGATAGAAGCTGAAATTAACAAAGGAGTAAGACAAGGATGCAACGTCTCACCAGGCTGTTTAACATGTACTTGGAGGAGGTCATATGAGAAGCACGATAAATTAGACCGAGTGAAATAAAAATGAACGGAGAAGAAACTTGCTCCGGTTCGCAGATGATATCGCAGCCAATGCTGAAAATCGCGATGATCTTCAAATATCACAGAACCTAATGACCCAGTTGTCCAAGAATGCAATACGAAAATTAATAAGACGATGACTAAAATCCTAATAAGCGGAAGGGAGAAAATGAATGCAGGAGTCACCCTGAGAGGAGAGAAATTAGAGCAAGTGAATTCCTTCACCTATCTTGGAAGTACCATGATGTGGGACGAAAGAAGTACAACGGACCTCAAGCGGAGAATAGTCCAAGCTAATAAGGCGTTCATTGGAAAAAGACAACTGCTATGCTCAATGAAGACATGACTACAAACCAGGCAACAGTATGTGAATACCTTCATGTAGAGCGTAGCACTCTATGGAACGGAAGCATGGACCATTGGAAAAAATGTTGCGTTTTAAAAAAACAACAATATGTAGAACTATAATAAACAATATATAACATCTAAATGCCAAAGATTTCTTCGCATACAGCATTTAGGGTGAAGCAGGAGGATGTGTTACCAAGCAGTTTCCATTATGGTAAGTGAATTTTGAAAAATGCATACGCCCACTTCGCGTGTCAGTCAAGCGGTGAAGAACGTGCATGGGAGCTTGCTTCTACCAATGGCAACTTTTCTCATGAGTATTAACTCTCGTTGTCCTAGCGCTGTGCTCGCTAACTTACCTACAAGTCACCGAACCACTTGAGGTTGTTACAACTATTTTTACGCACGATTTTACTTGAAACTTTGTTTAAGCGTTTTAATCGTTGGGAGATTCACAGATTTTTCTTCTAAAGACTGTATTAAAAATTGACGTTGTTTTAATTATATCGATAACCTTCACGGTGTCATGCCAATTTTTTATAATATAAAAAGCATTTTATCATAATTTCGTCTAAATAACATCACCGCGCCGTAAACTCGTAAATTTGCCTCGTCTTAATTAAGGAAAAATACTAAAATGTAACTTCAATTACGGATAGTAAAGTGAGTTCCACCTCATTAAAAGATGCACTTACGTGAGTTGCGGGCCAAGGCTTTTTGTTGGCTCGCAGAAAAAGTTGATTTTATTTTGAGCAAAAAAATGAGGTTAAAATATTGTTTTATGTGGCAGGAATCCTAGTAATTAATTACAATAAAACCAACATATACCTTTAACTTGATAATATTTTTCACACCGTATGGTTAAAGCTCTTCCAAAATGGAAGGATGTTTTACGATTCGAATAATAATATCGCGTTGAGTGATTGATGATTTTTTTTAAAAGTAAACAAAATTATGCAAACTTAATAGTTTTTTTTATTTCTGAGGATTTGTATGGGTTATACATTCTTCCTTTTTTAATAACATTTCTACGGAGTGCATATGTGTACCATTTTTAATAGTAAATGGCTCATAATTTTAGGCAATTGCCTTACAAATGTGAGCAATTAATAACTAATATTTTGATATAGTAGGAAAAGTGAGACATTTTTCTTATATATGAGGCAAAATTTGTGGAATTTTATGCAAAAAATTACAGCTCTCCATCGAAGGTGATCATCAGCACACAGCGCTTTTCGCGCACACGAACGGCATTCGATGGAACGATATATGCTGACGAAATGTTTAGCAACCTTCGGTTTTTGGGTAAACTTTAGTCACGGCCAACTTTTTTCTGTGAGATTTTCAATTCGTTCAAAACAAGTAATAAAAATGTAATCTCTTTATCACTGAATAGTTGATGACAATATAAATACATAAACAGGTACCCTGAAAGGGTACCCTTAAATCAAGGGAAAGCAGTATAAAAATATTAACCCCAGCGGGTTGAAAACATCAAATTTTGGTGTTTCAAAAATTAAAAAGGTAGCAAGAAGTGGCCTATTCTTAAGTAACACATATTAATAATTATATACGAGACAAAAATCGTAGGATATGACCAAACACAATTACAATGTAGTGATCTGAAGCATACATTTAGCTGCGTTCCTGAAGTTTCTGGAGAAAAAAGTTCTGGTCCCTTGTAATTACACGAACTAGGTACTTCTGCAGTTTCATCCAAGAATACACTACCGGTACACCTTATAATGGCGAAAATGTCCTAAGCGGCAGTATAATTTTTAATAGAATGCGTGGAAGTTACAAAGTTCGTCTTATTACACAGTCGACTTTTCTCCATGTAAGACCTAAAATGTTCGACGTCTTTATTCAAAATCGATCTTGTGTAAGATTTAAGGTTTTCCTGGCAAATGCTTAGAATGTATAGCTCTCGGGTTTCCAACTGGCTGATGGTGGTTTTTGGCACCGACATTTCGAAGGCGTAGTCTGCCATTGTTCTCAGAGTGAGAAACGTTGGTGCCAAAAACCACCATCACCCGGTTGGATACCCGAGAGCTATACATTCTATCGACAATCTTGACAACAATACAGTTTCCATTTTCGACGTTATTTTGTTATTCAGGGCCCAAAAATATTTTTCCCGAACATTTTTGAAGTTTGTCACCATATTCGCAGGGGATGAATAACCAATGGAGGGCAAATGCGATGCTGTTTTATGAAGTGATAAGTGCAGTGGAGCGAATTACCAAGTCTCGCTCCAACCACCTCAAAGCACCTTTCCGTCCCTGCTCCCTGATCCAAGGCCTCCTCCTCCGCGGTAATGTATATGTCGCTATTTCTGGAACCCAGCACAACTGCCTTAGGTCCCCATTGTGGAAAACAGTAAGTTGACCGGAGAGGTGACGAGAAAATCGACTCAAGAGGCAGCAACCATGTAACCCTCCCACCCTCGTGCATAAATAGTACTCCAAATTAATCGCATTTCACTGAAATTTATTCTTTTTCGTCTTTCTTTATTTTGGATTACGATTCCATCCACATAAGCTTAAATATTCTTCCTTCCTTTCGCAAATTTTCAAGAACTTTTAAGGCAATATTGGTTCTCGGTCAAAAGTAAAGATCATATTTATATTAAAAGACAATTATACTTACAAAATAATTACATGAACAAAAATATTACATCAAAGTAGACGCAATATTAAAATGACATTAAACGTCAAGGTATTGGCGAAACAGGAGTAAGTATTTGATGACACAAAAAATTTGTTGAAAATTACTGACGTTCTTGAAATTAATCAAGAACACATGAATAAAATTTCAAACTGCCTATTTTTTTTTACTCTTTGCGTAGAAAAAGCCTTCACAACAGAATTTTTTTGCGGTCACGTTAATTTTTTCTGCGGTGATTAATTTATCAATTTTTAAAAAAATAAATAGCCCAGATGAAATACATATAACACAATATTAGATTTGTAACGAGATCTATTCGTTAGAACTTCTCTATTTTTTTAACAGTCTCTGTGATTGCACTCCAGTAGTTTTCATATCACACAAGTACAATGCATTACATTTCCCATGCAAAATAGCTGGTACTTGTTGTAAACTATCTGGAAGATTAGCGCGGTAAGTGGCTGGTTAATTCCTAATTAATCGTCGAAAATATGAAACCCTTTTCTTAACGATTACGCCTTCTTCTTTCTTCAAATTCTTCGAATGCTACAAAATTAATACCTCGATCAAACTAATACAAACCCATTATACTTTTAATATTATGCGCACTCCCACAATACTCTTGATCAGATTTGCCAAGTGCGCCGTGATAAATTATGCACAGGGAATGGAACAAATGGAAAGCAACTTTACCGTTGCGAATAAAATGTGATGTGTGCACTGAAGCAAACGGAATGCACCCAGAAAAGGGAATTATTAGCACAAAAAGTTAAAAGTAAGGTTAGAGAGATGTAGACTATCGCTGTCTGAAATTCATGAGATTTCAGAATAAATGGAATACTTCACGGGCTCTAAAGACATTATCGTAAGACTCCAAAATATTCTGACAGTTTGTCATTTTAGTCAGAAGATATATTAATGTATATTTTAAAATTTTCTCTCTACAAAACACTGCATTTAGTTATTGGCATTTCCTTGATATGATGCAGTATGGTGTACTACTAAAAACTGTAGCATTAATCTCGTCGCAGAAGAAAATTGAATTGGTAGAAGAAAATGTTTCAAACTGTGTAAAATTACCGTGGGTGACTAAATAACCATACATTCTAACCCTTCAAAAAATTATAAACTTGATTTTAAACGTCTTTAAGTCAATTATTCAAAATTTTTGAAGAAGATTTGACTAATGCATCAAAGCTTTATTGTTTTCATATGACTAAAATAGAGTTTATAACCTATCATCATTGCTATATAGTATTCTCATGAAATGTACTGTTTTTAATAAAGGTTCCTCTAGTAACCGCAATTTATATACAATTTTGGGTTTTCCAAAAAACCATCGGAAATAATATTCAATTGAATTGGAACTAATGCTATTTATTTTACATTTTAGATGAGAAGAGTAAGATTTTTACATAGCAAAGCTGATGTTTATTTCAGTTCAATTTTTTTAGCATCGACTTAACGCAAAGAGTAAGTCTTTATAATTTTAAAGACAGAACTTTTAGAAAAAGATAATAATTTCTAAATGCCTTGCAGGTATCTCATTTACTTTTCAAGTACAGTAATTGTGATTAATATCAGGTTAAAAGATATTTTTCACACACCTAGCAGCAATGTCAAGGTTGATAAGAACGAATCAACCTAAGAGAGAAATGAGCTACTATCACGATATACCATAAAACGGTGGGCGTTCTTAGAAAGAGGGTAACACTTTAGGGGAATTAGGTCGTTAAGCGCCCGGAATAGGGCGTAACATCTGGACAGCTTTTTGCCGTACATTAATTAAAAGAGCACTCTCTGATATGAACACTACACTGAACCTTTGTCGTTTACCTCGAACAAATAGTGTTCTTTCGTGTATGGAGAAGGGTCTTTTTATTGACTCAACACTCCATTAGTCAAACAAAACAGAGAACTTTTGAATATATTTAAATAAGGCACATTATTGAAGATACCACGCCACGGTGAGGGTGTGGGGTCTTTCGGCTGTATTTCCGTGAGCTGCGACCATTCGTCGCCCAAATCATGCTGATTTTTATTTTCAAAAGTCGGGATTTTAATGAGAAAGAAAGATTCTGAGAATCCACAAATTATACACGTGCCGGAAAACTACACATCGCTGATTAACAGATTTCCACGAAGAAGGAATCAACTGGCCCTTCTTTGACTGATCGACCCGATAAGATAGGGAGAGATATATGATGATTCATCAAACATTCCGTCCGATATTTGAAATGCCGGGTGTACTTAAAGTTAAAAGTTGGCTAGCCAACAACTTCTCAGCTCGCACCAAAAAAAAAACGTTTACCTTTCAATTCCTCTTTGAAAGATATGAACATCGATAATTAATTTGCCGGCGCTGCGAATCTTTTCACAGAATCAGGCGACGGTTTCCGGAAAACTGTCCGGGCTCTTCAAACACACACAGACACACACGCACGCACGGGTACATCCAAAGGTAAGTCCATGATTCCGTGTTGCTTCTTGGTATAAAATATGGCCTTCAGCAATTATTGATCAAGGAAACTGCATCGATGAAAAGGTGAGTTGATGGGGCGAATGAGAAACGACCATTTGCGAAACCAGGTGAAGGTGATGGCGAATACACGACTTTACAGACAAGGAGCGTGCATACTGGTTTATTGAGCCAATGAGCCTCAGCTATACCTATATACTATACTCAGCTATACCTATATACTATACCTATATACATACGACACCTATACTCTTATGCCTGTGACAGGCTTCACTTGGAAGAAGATATTAATGGTCGTTTATAAAATTAAGTAGAATAATTTTTACCATTCCGCAATACATATTTCATTAGTACGACACCTTTTAACGCTTTGCGGCACCGTCAGGTACAAAAAGTTTGTTATTTACTATTTTATTATAATTATGAGGAGAGGTGAGAATAATACCTAGTTTTGGGAGGGAATAACAAGGGAACGTAAACAAGGTTATGCAGGAAAGAAGTGTATCATTTTATGAGATGATTCATTTTTCACAAGATAATTTTAACAGAAAGGAATGAGTAGTGTGCGAAAATAATTGACTGGTGCAAAGGTTGTTTGAGTGTCCGATAATTTCCATTTACTCTCGAGTGTCTCTTTTGAAGCCTTTGGGACGGGTGCAAAATTTTGACGATAAAATCGCGCATATAAATGCCTTAATAGAGGTGTCTATCAAATGGTGAGGTGGAATCCTTTTTTATCCTTAACTTAGGCAGTTATAGGGGGCAATGAGGGGCAAAACATGACTAAAGGACTCACCAGATGGGAGGATATTAGACAAATGGGTAAGGAGAAGAAAGAGAATAGGTTTTATGAACGAAATAAAGAAAAGTAGGAAGTATGCTGAGATGAAAAAGAAATATTGGTAGACAGGGCTCTGTAAATATAAAAATTAAGAGGATTTTACCTATCTACCTGAAGCCTTAAAAGATTTCACATTACCATTGAACTTATTCTGACGGGGAAAGCGGTATTTCATCCAACTCTTAACGTATGTGTAATAAAATATAAAACCCACCAATCGATGAAGGAGGCAACCAAATCAGCATTTGGGACGTCATTGTTGATCTTGCAGCTTGAACATTACAGATAACCAAATGTGGGTATATACGGCGCTGATTCTAGCAAGTGAAGATTGCACGGCGTCTGTAGAGGCTAACGTAATTGGTCGAAGACCACTACTAGGTCGCACTGGGGGAGCTAGTAGAAACAAGTAAGACATATACTATGAAACCAAGTAGCTCAGCCATTTTGATAGAGATTGTGCTTGTGTACCTGCATGATGGTTCTATATCACACGTTACTGGGAAGCTATCATACTCATAAGTATCCTCGAAATTTTGCTGGATCAAATTTCGAGTAAAATTGGCTTAAGGCACAGAAAATATAAACAAATGCTATTTAAATTTCAAAATTCGACAGAGGTGGCCGACTTTCCACTTGCAACTGACCGACCTTTTTTCTAAACAAGGTAAGAAGCGGCGTTTTATGAGATTTTTCCTGCCCTGAAAAGTCCGAACTGGATACACAGTAGTTGATTCATCTCGCAAAAATTCAAATGAAGTCTATCACAAGGCAGAGAGGCAGTTTCACACTAAAATAAAGTCGTATTTCGGACATTTCCTCATTCATATCCACCTCCTTACTGCGGGAGCCTTAATAGGCATCGGCCAACACGCACGCAAGCGGCATTGGGGGCAATTGCTTCCCGCTCAGCTGGGAGCGCTTGCGTCGAAAGCTGTTAAGAGCTACCTACCTAAAGTTTGAGGTCTCATCGCTACACTTCATTGGTTAGTTTTTTTACTGTATCAGAGAGAGAAACGCGGGATGAAGCACATGCTCAGGTTAAATGCAACATATTACTTCGCATAAATTCTGATAATTCATTCTTAAGGTGTTCGATAAACTAGTAAAGATGAGAAAGCATACCAGTGAATGCATGCCGAAGAAATGCGGCAAAAAGGTATGGATAGATTGGCTGTAATGCGAAGACTAATATCAGTGGTTAGGTTTTCTGGTGATTAGACGATGATTGGCCTTTTTTCCGTTGATTGGAGCAACTTAAGGGGTTGTGGCTTTTTTTGGCGCCGGAAAGAATCGGTGTGACATTAGCAAAATGATGGTAAACCAGTCATATCAAATAAACCAATGAGGAATGCAGAAAAACCATAAGAAAAATTGATTCAAAAAAGCAAAGTACAAACCAGCTGTAAGCAAGCTCATCATCAGAGAAGTTTTTGCAATTGTTTTTCAGTAAAATTCAATGCAATAATTTTTTCACTATAGGATCATGCTGGACGAAAATTGACGCAGTATTCATGATATTTGAAGGAATTCTACACAAGCAGAAGTGGTCGCCATGAGCAAGACTGAGCTAATTGGAGTAACCCAGGGAGAGAGAAAGATAAGATATGTTCTGTGAAGTTCTTGGCATGGAGCTCAGCTTGTCGAAATATTACGCAAAGCCACATAAAATGCAGTTGTCTTAGAAGTGGGTGTTTAGGTGGACGGAGATGGTATTATGCACCAAAGGGAAGACAAGAGAACAAGTACTTATCGTAGGCTGTGAAAGAAAGCTTTTTGACGAAATCACAAGTAAGCATGCTTGAGAATATTGAGGAAATTGGTGGCCTCAAGTAACTGAAGGTGAATAATTGACCTGCCACCGCAAAATGGGAATGCTTTGACAAGGAAAATAACAGAAAAAGAGTCAACTTACACGTCACAAGAGGTCCAAGTGCTGAAACAACGCTGAAGTCGATCTGTGGATCAGGTGATTGTCTGTTGGAAACGAGTCTTCTAGTTTCGCTTTCTGCATTTACAGAATAATTTAGAACTTGGATTTCCGCGGTGGGATAGACTCGTCTTTTAACTGCCAAGAAGTTATCATCAGCGCAATTCACTGATTGTTAGCGTTGCTGTTCATATATCGTTTGATGAGGGTAAGGACTAAGTTTTACTCAAAAGTTATCTTTTTAAAAAGGTGTTTTCTATAAATGAAGGTAATGATGGATGGTTTTGAGGGTCACAGTGAGAAAACAAATATAGAATTTAAATATGTATTACAGCTTATTTCAATACTTAATAGTTTTTGTCCTATTGCGTATAGATTGATAGAATTTCAGTGGCGCGAAATTAATGGATCAACTATAAGTGATCAGTATTAATTTGTTCTCTGTTTCTGGAATCTCAAGTTAGCTCATGAATGAACACAGGAGGCTTCTGACCGTGACCGGAATGTGCGTTGCTGCACCTAATTTTTCAGTTTAGCCAATTTGAGAGCAAGCAAAATATTTCTAAAGTGGGTTTGACCTGACTCTTCTGCCAAGAGCGGATGGATTGAGAAAATAACGAAGGGGATTAATATGCTGAGGGCCATTTTGAAAGATAAACCGTTGGGAACGGTGAATAGATCGAGAAGGATATCCATTTTGGGTCTAATGTAGAGCTACGATGTGACGCGGATTTGACAGTATTTCGTTGGACGCAGAGAAATAAAATTGTTTCTGTATGTAATGCGCAAATTTGGTACAAACATATATGGGCATTTATAAATTAACTAACTAGCTAAATGCTTTTATGTTAAATTTTTATTTGGGATAATAAACTGATTATTAACAGAAAGCATTATAACTGTCTATGTTCAAATCCCACTGCTATCCACATTATCTCCCTCTCTCTCCTTCCCGCTGCTTGGCTCAAGTTCCGCTGAGCTGTTTCATCCGTAAATAAATGCCAGATTTATGACCCATGTACACAAAAAATCAGCTATATTTGTCTTTTCCTCACTATGAGAATAGATCATCCTTATACAAACAGTGAAATACACAGATATGGCTACGATATAGCTTTTTTGGGCAGAAGATACGCACCATCTACATTATGATACAGAATAATACATGTATTTTAGAAAGAATTTTTATTTTTTTTAAGAAATCAGCCTTGAGAGTGAATTTTGAGAATCCAAGAATTAGGTGTGATGACAATTACGAGGAGAAGTAAACATTAGTCAGTATTCAGCACCAATATCAAACAACGCCGTTGTATATAAAATAAAATAATCATTATCAAACCATGTTCTTTAGTCACATCCTTCGATACTATCATTATACCATTAATTTAGAGGGAGATCATTTTGGGTTTATGATAGGAATAGCTGTGTAAAATTGAGCATCCAATCCGTTTACATTTAAAAATAGAATTTCTGAGTACCAATTCATTCCTTGTGTTTTTGGTTCATATATGAAAAATATATATACAATTTTTTACATCTTTGCAGGTCAGTACACGTAAAACTCGGACTATTGCATTTACTTGTCACATATTCAAAAAAATGAGATAAGTTTCTGCAAAAGATTTGAATTAAAGTTCTACCGCGACACACAATTCTGAACGTCATTGAAAACTTTTGTCTATATAATTGCGATATGAGTTTAAATACAAACATTCAATCTCTGAAATATGCGCATTTCTCGCATTAAATAATGTGAAATGTTTGCTTTCTTTTATGATTGAGTCGAATGGACAGAAATTATAAATTGAGTTAAATAAATGGTGGAAAATAAATCTAGTATCATCTTTCAACAAAGTTGTCCTCGCAGAGAGTCGCAATAAATGTGTAAATAACACAAAACACTACTTTCCTCATATTTCTCCTGTACTCAATTGCCATTCCAATTGTGAACTATAATCGATCTATGGAAACAAAGGGCTCTCTGATGTACAAAATTTCGATTTGACATTCATGAATCAATTTTTCACAAACTTTTCCTTCCTGGCATTTATAGCCAAAACATTTTCATTAAAACTCACAGCTACTTTGCCTCAGACCGCTTAAGAGCCGGTTCAACTATTAAACTGACAGTATATCCATATTTTTAATGACCATTGCGTCATGCCTCGGGATATGAGAGATTAAAGCTAACCACGCTAAACGTAAAAATGATAACGGAGGTGTCACATCAGCAGCAACGCAGGGAAACAATGGCCGACTTGAATTTTAAGAGAAATTAATTAACGCGCATGAATAAACGCAATAAACGTGGATGTGCATCCTGTGTGCACTCGATCGACGCACCCTCTTGTGACCGAGGGGGAGTCGGTCTTGGGGAGGAGGATTGGGGTGGGGGGCGGAGCGGTGTGGTGGGTAGGGGAAACGTGTTTATCGATTGCCATTGCCATGCCAACGCGTTTCCATTCGTGCGTCGCTCGGGAGAGGGTTTGAGTCAGTGACCGGCCCGTGTGCACATTCATAACACGTGTTTGGGGAGTGGGTGAGGTAAATCGGAGGAAGGGGGGAGGAGAAGAGTAGAGGAGCAATAATGAAAGGGTGGGGGACTCTGCCGCTCATAAACTCCGAAAAAAGGACCCTCTCTCTCCACCTTCGGCTCTCAACAAAGAAGAGCGAGCCTCTTCGACCGCGGTCACCCATTCAGTGTCCACAGTCCTTCAAGCCCCCGTCCACTATGGAGGACTCATCATTCTCGATAGCAAAGTGAACCAGGTGTCCTGATCAAGGGCCTTATTCGGTATAAAACTTGACACGGTTGAACGTCGTAAAAACCGTGGAGGTGACGTCATTATTCTCCGACAATTCTCAACTAGAAAAGGAGCTATAATTGTAACTCTCGTATCAATCTTGAAACAATTCTGTCACTGTCAATAATTGGTTACTTACTAGGTTAAAAATAGACAGAAAAGTATAATGTCCCATGAAGGCTTCGGAATACCTGGGCCTATACGGAATTTTGAAGTTACTGAAGAAAATAGTTTTCTTGGTGTTCTTCCGTATTTATCCATTTTTACGGACACTATTTCACCAGCGTTCCAGCTGGCCTCTACAGGTCCACTAATTTGCTGAGACTTTAGGAGGCCTGATGAATCAAACTGGAACGCTGGTGAAATATTGTCCTAAAAATGGCTTAATGTAGAACAACACCCGGAAAAGTATTCTCTTCATTTCAAAGACTCCGCGGAAGCCTTCACGATAACTTTTGAAGTTACTCCCAAGAAAATTAATTAATACTCCCAAGAAAATTTAAAAGTTATTTTTCTTTTAAAGTGTGAACACTTACTTTCAATACTATAATTATACATAAATTTAGAAGGAGAATAATTTGATAATTAAATAAAACGTAAAATAGTCTACTCAATCTGATTACATGGAAAAAACAAGAATTTCTGAATGTGTTAATTAATTCCTTGTGTTTTTGGTTCCTGCTTGAAATATATATAATTTTTTTTGCTTTTTTTCATGTCAGTTTATATAAAAACTAAAAATATCGCATTTCCTTGTCGCATGATCAGAAAGCTGAGACAAATTTCTGTAAACGGTAATGAATCAAAGTTCTATCGCGACAAATAATACCGATTCTCATTAAAAATATTGGCTTTACATAATTGGGCAATGAGTTTAAATTAAAAACTTAAATACCTGAAATATGAACATGCCTTACTTTGAATAATTTTGTAACTAGTCGCCCACAGAGATTCAAAGAGCTTCATGAGAAGAGATGTGAATTATAAAGTAACTGACATAAATATGGCATAAAGTAACAACATGCGGTGGTTAGGGGGAATTGTTAAGCAGTGTTGAACGTAAATAAATGGAAGATGGAGTGGTTCGTTTTGCCACCAAGTTGTGTGTTATATCACAAACCCCAAATCCGTAACAGTATTGTCAAAGCTGAGTCCTTCCAAATGAGTCTGCAGTCGGTAAAACACTTTACTAAAAATAAAACCTGCAAATTGAAGTCTGGCTTTTTATCACACGCCTAAGCGTAGTTTTCATGTAATCAAACCTTTGAAGTGTCAGAAAAAAAAATAGAAAAAACATCCAAAATTTCTACGGCTAGTAAAATATGACTTTAAACTCCAACCAATTCTGCATTTCGATATTTGTTTACACTTTCAACGAC
This sequence comes from Ceriagrion tenellum, assembly GCA_963169105.1. Classification (NCBI taxonomy): domain Eukaryota; kingdom Metazoa; phylum Arthropoda; class Insecta; order Odonata; family Coenagrionidae; genus Ceriagrion; species Ceriagrion tenellum. The sequence goes on from OY720641.1 coordinate 33,115,416, forward strand.
GGAGGATTGTTAAATCAAATCCATGCAGCTTTTTACAAAATATTTTTAAGCTCTTATATCAAATATGACGTTTTAATCATCACCACAGCCAATTATTTTTTTTCGGCAAAAACGTTCGGTTTAAAAAAAAATAGAACACGACTCTATTGATTTAAAAACTGGCCTGCGAGCCAATCGTGATGCGACGGCTTAGTTAAACCCTTTAAATTTAAATGAGTTTGCATGATTCTGTACTACTAAATTTTAATTCATGATTCCCATCAATAAATAAACAATTGGTTAGCTAGTAATAACAAATAGGATCAAAACATCAAATAGTTATTTTCCTCTCAATATTAACGATCAAAAGATGTGAAAAAACTGCGGTTGGTGACTAAAAGAGTTTTTATTTTACGCTGTTTAAAATTGTAGTTTATGGCCACCGAGGATTTGATGCGACACATCATCTTAAAGTGAAGTTGTTAGGAAAAGAAATTCGAATTTCTCAGCATTATGCCTGAAATGCTACCAATTGCAAAGAAACATATATTACCTTATATATTATATCTATATTAAAGCAATTATCCATTTTATAAACAATGCACTTTTCCCATTAGGTAGCAATGGGGAAAATATTTTAACCAGTATTCCAGCTTTTCATTACTCCTGTCAATTCTCCCGGTTATGAAAAGCATCAGAAGTGTGAGGAAATATTGGCGTCTAAGTTCTATCCATGCATAACGACTGAATTGGAACTGGCCCACATATTGCATCCAAATCAGCATCTTTTGTTAAAAAGGATGACTCGGGCCTCAAAACGCCGGACAAAATGGAAACAGTCACCCACATCAAGACACGAGAAGATTGTTTTCATGCACAGCTTTTGTTGTCATGAAATGATATCGGAAGGAATACACTTTTGTACACTACGAGTATTGCAATCCCTAGATAAACACTCATTACTAGATATGCTCCACATACTACCTACGCCTCTACTACCAGTATTTGTACGCCTCATAAGCTCTTCATTTCTCCTACAACACCTTGCTCGCATTTTCCAAGACACAGCTATTCGTCTTGTTGCTCATTTACTTCATCATTTACCCTGATTACGCAATCATTCTTGCCACACTCCCCATTTAAAACTATTACTATGGTATTAGACGTGTTCGTCCTCAAAATTGTGTTTCTTGTCGCTTTGAAGAAGATATACAGTAGCAGCTGTAATTCCAATAGGCTCTCAGACAGCAAAATTGAACCATTCTGAGTTTCATCCAAGAAACCTCGCTGATTCGCTCAAAACATCGCCTTCTTCACCTCAGTTTAACTCCTAAATTTCTTCATTCTGTTCATAAAACCTGTTCTCTTTATTCTCATTCCCCGCTCGGCAAAATCCTTCCCCCCGAAAACGGCCTTAAACAACCCTTCGCTATTCATGACCTCTTCCAACCACCTCTCAGCCTCCTAATATCATCCAAAAGTATCCTTCCTTCGCACGTTATACCTAGCACGTCCACGTTTTTCTTCAATTCTGTTATTTGCACCCACAACGTGAACACGTGAACATGTGATTAAGCCAGCGCAACTCTAGCTACACATTGTGGTAATGCTGGCAAAGAAAGAAGTGAAACTGTTGAGATAGAGTTACCAAAACTTGTTCATTAAGTGAATAATATTACAAAACAGAAAAGATAAATTAGACGGATTGGGCACATCTTAAGCAATATGAATATGTGAAGTGTAGGTTAGTTTTATACTTCAGAAAGGAAGCACAGTGCAACATTTTAACAGCAGTATATTTTCATGTAACTGCCAAAAATTACACATTGAACTTGTACACAACTTGACACATCAAGTAACAATCACATAGCAACCAGATAAATAAAAGTTTGCCACGATAAAAAAATAAACACATCTAGAAGGAACTGTTTACATGAATATTTAATTAAACATTTTAAGTAAACTAACATGAAGAATGTAATAGAAGGAAAAATAGAGAGGAATCCCCATAACAGGGCTATTACATTGGAGAAATTAAGAGGAAAGAAGAAATAACAGGAAATAAGTAGAGTAGCACTAGGTAAGGAAGGATGGAGAGCTTGTTTTTAATAATCCTAGGATTGAATAACTAATGATGAAGTGAATAGGCAAAAGCTACCGAAGGGAGTCTATTTTCATGACATTGCATAATTAATACACATACTGTAAAAAAGTAAACGATCGATCCATGGTAATTGCCGACTAAGACGGCTTTAGATGCTGTACAGATGAATGCATTGATTCCCAATTGTATGAAACCTTCCGTATATACGAAAATCCATTATAATGCCATTCATTATATAGAACCACGTGAAAATTTCACCATGTATAAATTAAAATAGTAAAATATTAAAAGCAAAAAAATAATGAGTGAACTTGGAGATTCATATCTATGAGAGAATAAGTTATAAAACTTTAATCGTCATTATGCGGATCAATTGCAAAAAAAATGTTATTCGCAGATTACTTTTAACATTACATGGATTACTAAGAGGAAGATTATCAGTTTTTTTCGTAGCATATTTAAACTAATTCAATCAGAAGCCACTCATGACTGTTTATTGGAGACTATAAAGACCCTATTATAATGCCCTATCAAATAATGAATTAATGTATTTTAACCAAACTCATTGAATCCTGTTATTAAATATTATTGTTTTTGAGTTCACAATGCAGTATCCTTGTCTACTAACAGATCTTGGTCACTGACTTCCGCAACTCGCTGTGTTTAATCCTCCAAATATTCTTCTATGGCGAAAGAAAATATTGCAGTCTGAATTATATCTCGAAGATGACAAAAGAGCCAGATTGCGAAGGAATATAGAACAATTAGCTTGATATCACATGCAGCTAAGTTGGTGTTAGTTAGAATAGTAAATTAAAGGTTGTAGGGTAAGGCCAATTACCTCTTCGGCGAAGACCACTTTGGATTCTAGAAGTGAAGGTTAACTCGAGATACAATTGCGGTGGTGAGAACACTTAAAGAAGAAAGAGAATAACCAGAACGTATTTGCTTGCTTTGATGATTTTGTAAAGGCTTTTGACAGAGTAAATTGGGGAAAACTAACGGAGATACTCTGGAAAATGGAAATCGATTGGCGAGACAGGAGACTAATACGAAACATATATGGCGCAGAGGGTACAGGTGAGGGTGGGCGACGGTGAATCAGGATGGGCAACAATAGGTCGCGCGGTAAGGTAAGGGTTGTCACCGTTGCTTTCTAACATCTATGCAGAGGAAATGGTAAGGCAGGTATGGGAAGAACTTGATGTGGGCATCGAATTGGGAGCACACTTGATAAAGCCAGTTGGATTCGCTATGAAAGTCGTAAAAGTAGGTCACAATCTGGAGCAAGTAGAGCATTTTAATTATTTCTGTGGTACACTGGAAGAAAGTGGGCATTATAGAAAATACATAAGGAGGAGAATAGCGTTAGCTACGGAAGTTTTAATAATAGAAGGGGTTTGATGAAGAGGACTTAGGCTTAGGAGACATACGAGGAAGGTCTTCGTGAGCGAGGAAAGGAAACTCTTGAATCAAAGGAGGGATAGGAAAGGTAGGTGGCTGGAGAATGTAATAAGGGGCGATGGGATACTCAAGGCTGTGATGGAATTAAGGATTTAGGCTAGCGAGGAAGGGGAGAAGTAGAGTAGGTTTTATGGACGGGATGAAGAAGGGTAAATCGTACACTGAGGCTAAAAAGGATATACTAGTTGTAGATAGGAAATTTCAACTGTAGAAAATCAGGAGAAAATACTCTTAACTTTTAACAAATCCTTCCTTGTACCGGTAGAATACTTTGAAAAATTACTTTCAATTTCTATCGCTTTCATCAATCGGAGCCAATCCTTTTACGGAAGATGGTGTGAGTTAAGACACTATTTTACACATCACTACTTCCATCTCCTTCCACAAAAAGATATAAAAATCTTATTTCTAAAAATAATTATAGGATATCGCATATGTGGTGATATAACAAGAGTGACTGACAGTAGTTACTAAGCTCTCATTTGGTTGGGGCGGCAGAATTCATTCGATTACCATCACTTAGGCATTTCCCCTTAATTGATTGACACTTTTCTATATAAAATTACGATATAATCTCCTGCCAATAAGGGCTGTAACGTATGTGAAACGAAGAGATGAAGAGTCTGAAAAATTTCCCTAAAGATCAAACATATAAAAAGTATTTTCGGGCTACAGAGCATAATAGTGAGTGAAATAACGCGTTCCTTTACTACAAGAAATAAATAATTAAAAGCAGCATGAAAACAATTGTATATCAATATATATTCAATGAGAAGTCCCCATATAGCTTAAGACAAGTTTGAGCCTTAATATTCTGAGTTAATAATATTGACTTTGTTCATAATCCGTGCTTAAAAACTAATCAATAAAGGGAGCCTCGATCTTTCTCAGGCACTCACCATCCACTGAAAAAGAGTTAACTATTAATATCGAATCTCATCGTAGTAAGTTCCATGGCACAGAGATACAAAAATTTAGATGGATTATCCCACAATCTTTAATGACTTGAATATTACGGCCGTATTTTGTACGTCCCATCATTTGCACGTTCCATTCGTATGGAATAAATAACATACGAAGGAATTATTCTAACTTTGTTGCAAGAATGTAGTAAAATATTTGCATATAAACGTCGTTAGTTTCACAGATATTTATTAAAATATATTAATATAATCTTCGTTAGGAAACGCTGAGTTTTCACGGCGACTAAAAGTTATTTATAACTTCAAAATATGCTAAATTCGTCAGTTTTCTAGATGAAACTCAATTTTATTTCATCAGTGCTTAAAATATTGAAGGTAGGATTCAGTCCAGAAAAAAACGACTGCCTGTATTAGTACATGTACATGGTGGTCGGGTAATTGAACCTGCTTATCGACTTTCAGGCAAGGATGATGTCGTGTTCGCCCACGTGCGTAATGCGATGAGCTGCAAACACTCAATCCAAATCCATGAGAGGCCTCTAGGGTTACCTCCGTCCCGACTCAAGCCCTGTCATATTTTCTCGGAACCAGATCTTTCTGGGAAATCAAAGGAAGCACTATCAAAGGGAACTGACAACCATTCCCAGAAATTGAGCATTTCGCGCGTTGCTGTTAGGCTGGGTGTCTCGTGAGCTCCGCAGAGAAAAAAGAAACCAAACCTCTCGGTTTTCAAGTATGTTATTTGCTGGCGATCATAGAGATAAAGGCGTTGATTTGTTGTCTTCCAAAAACAATATTTTCAGATCTTTTCTCATCTTGAATCTAACCTAATGACTCATAAAAGGAAGTGGGGAGAGATTTTTCCACGTATTTCAAGCCGTATGAAATTCGTTGTAGGCACTGAACGATTCCAAAAATCATAACTTCATGTCCAGCATCAATAAAGGCGTGCTTAAGGAAAATTGCAGCACACGTAGTGGAATACTGTTCCCATTAACTAATCTCACGTTTACAGCCGGTTTATCTTCCTCAACTTCTGCTGACGCCTCTTGGAATTTTAATGAAGCACTCTATAATTGCAGCACTATAGCAATTGAATAAAATAATATTAAAAATATCAACAAATTGCTATCTATTCAAAAGTGTATTCAGCCTTAATGTTGAATATTCGATAATTTTCATTACGAGATGCGTGCTATGAGGTATCTACCATCCAGACAACTCACACGCTAATGTCTAGTATTACAGATCCATTAGAAATGTTATAGCAAAACTTACAATTAAACTACAAGTTGGTATCAAATTGTCAACAATTAACAAACAAAGAACCTACAAATACAACATCTGCAACTGGAAATGTACCGGAAATTGATCCGATAACTGGACAGCATTGAATGGCTTCATCGCGCAACATCTGCGAGTCATTAGTCCTAGATTATGATATAGAAGAAGAATAGAAGCCTTCGAAACCTGGTGCGTAGGGAGAATACTGAAGATAAAATGGACGGATAAAATAAGAAATGATGAAGTTTTCAGAGAAGTAGAAAAGGAAAAGACCATACGGAACACCATACAGAAAATAAGAACAAGATGGATTGGACACACCCTGAGACACAATGGGTTTGTGAAGAACATAATTGAAGGCAAAAAGAGGAAAAAGGTCCCTAAAGGAAGACCCAGGAATAAGTTCATGGATCAAATAAAGAGAAAAGTACATAGGAAGAGATACCAGGAAGTAAGGGCACTAACATTAGATAGGGAAAGATGGAGGGCTGCAGTCAACCAATCTTAGGATTGGACAACCAATGAATGAATTCACTGCTGGGCAGCCGGAATTGCTTAAAGTATGAAAAAATTATATATTTTTGGTATGCTGAAACTCCGTATTTAAATTTTCTCCATGATTAGTGGCGTATATGCATTCTGAGATTCTTCAACACTTGAGATGAGGAACGGATAAATTGGTAAGCCAATAATTTTAGACTTACTTGGAAAACAATTGAATAAAGGGGAAGGAAGTATTCTCTAGGAAGATCAGGAGTTGATTACTGAGGTGAGTTCATATGGCAACTCAGTATAAAGAAATTGACCATATAAATTTCAGCATCGTCACTTCAATGTACATGCTTATAAGCACAATGTGACTTGCAGTCGTAAAACATTTTTAGATAGATTTTGGGTGATCAAAACGTGGGCTAGCGATATAAGATAGAAGTTAATTCAAATTGACTGAGTGTAAAGAGGGTATACCTCCATTGAAACTCAACCTATAACATAAGGAATCGCAAAAAATCTTTAATAGTTGAACTTTATGACATCACTTTACAATATACAACAATTATAGTGTTATTGTATATTACATAGTATAAAACAACTTACTTATCTACATATTCCACATAGCATTCACCTATCACTAATACGGGGCAAGAGTTACATTTTAGGATGCACGATAAGTAGGAGATTCCGCACCAGGCAGTGACTTACAGGTATTTTGCGAATGGGGTCCTTGAGTAATAGAAGATGAATCAGAAGGTTTTGCAGATTTTTCAGACTGGCTTTTGGAATCTCTGGGTATTTATACAGGAAGCGTCATCAATTCTCCGCTCGAGAGGATTGAAGCAGAAAAAGTTTCTTAGGTTGGGAAGACGTCTGCAGAATACGTTTCGAGGAATTTGGACAATCAATTTGCCGTAGATATTTGATGGAGAGTAAGTACTTTAAATCGAATATCTTTAGTTATCCGAGAGCAGGAAAATATGAGGTATGGATATTTAGTATCTTATAGGGTGCTTTTGGTTCGTAGGTTGAATTTATTAGATGGTGGCAAAGTTCGTTTACTAAATAGGGCCCCGGTACATAGCTATTGATAAAAGAGTTTAGTAATTTAACTCAGTATTCAATTTCATTTACTTTTGTGTAATGATTACAAATACGGTGACTAGTGGATAGTAAGCAAGAGATGGAGTGATTAGGATATATGGAGCGAGTTGTTGTAATTTAGACAGGATTTTTTGTAGGAGATCTTCATGTGGAACCATGTCTCAAAGGAGTCATTGTTCTTAATGGAACCATTGGTTTCATTAAACTTGGTTTAGTGGAAATAGACAGCAAAAGTAAAGAGAATATAGGAGAAATTGTTTAGAGGAGAAGTGTCAAGGACTCCTTGCAGTGAGTCCAAGAAATATAAATAACCTATGGACCATGGTGAAATAATTCTCTATTGTAAAATAACCGCCTGTGATGAAAATAACCATTTATTTACCGCACGTTGAGCTCAAGTTTTAATTCCCGAGTGGAAAGTTACCTCATTCGCGATTCCCCTCTGAGGGGAAATTTCTCTATTCTTGAGCCTAATGCTGTCCTCCTGACTTGAAGAAAGAATCAGTCATTCAAAAACAAAGCGTTGCGTATGAATGAATTCCCATATTTGGATGAGGAAGTTAATAAATGGATTGTGAGGACGCATTCAGAGCTAAAGGAAGTGAGATATGGACTTCGGGCCCTCTTAGTGAGGAAAAGAGGTGTTTAATGAGCAATCGGGTTTTCTACCGGGCATTTTCAACACATAAATTCCAATTATGATGACCACGAGTAGATTTCGAGCATATGAATACATAATATATTGAGCTCTCGGATTTCCCAGTGGGTGATGTGTTGACATTAAGCATTGATTCATAAGAATTCGACGAGAAAGCCTGAAATCTTTGGGTAGTGAGAGGCAGCATACACCTTAGCCATTGACAGAGTGCACTTTTATCGGAAGTCATGATGAATGTATTTAGAATTTCTAGGATGAGATAGGAATCTTGAATTGAGGAAAGACAATGTTCAATAAGAGACTGTTGGTGAAAGCCCATGTAGGCTGTAATGGGTTCCATGGCAAATTTCGTAACGGAGAAGATTGGTCACACAGGGATGCCATCTTCATGAAGTTTAGGCAGGAAGTAAGGATTTGAAACAGGTTGGAGAGAGTTTACTATCGCTGAATTGTTAATAGGATGTTCTTCATGGTATGCTGGATTTAGGAAATTGTGAACTCATACTTGAAATATTGTGGTAGTCATAGTTGAAATATACCGTATTTGTGTACAATACGAGTGGTGGGTAAACAATGGCCCAGCAGTTATATGGGTCCATTACTGTCATTCTTCATGTCTTGAACCACCATGAAGGATCTCTTGTATACCTTCTAATATTGCGACCAAGGTGACTGAAGAATGGTTATTACTTTCTGATAAGTTTTGGGACTGGACCGAGGGAATTGAGAAATTCTATTTCTAAGACATTCTTAAAAGTTGGTCATAAAATAACTCAATTGGGTTGTGTTTTGGGTAAGACTTGCGAGGAAATTTGTCAATAGTGGAGTTTATATTTTTGGGGTTAGTACTATTTATCATCCTGATATTTTGCCGATTTAGATTCCTGCTGGTACTAATGAGATCCGAGATCAGATGGGTGTAATTGATTCTGTGGGTGGATAAGATTCCATCACTGACAACAGAGATGTTCTTGCTACTAAAGGTGAGAGAGGATACACAACAGGTCAAATTCCTGCACTATGTCGGGTATGGTGTGAAGAATTATGTTTTGGCAAGGAAAGGGATTTCCTGTACGGCGGTGGAAAATTCAGAATCGGGAGGCATATCTAGGTGGAGAGGCAAAGGAGAGGGCCGGTGGAAATTTGTTATTCCGAAGGGAACAAACATATTTTGATTTCCTCTCCCTACCAATGGCATGGTTTTATCAACTAATCCAGCCATTTGAGATCCTTTTATACGTAAATTAGCAGAAAAAGAAACAATAGGGTAAAATTGTCTCAAACATCTTCCTTTAATTCGTCATTTATACTCCAAATGCATTTTTAGCTTCATAAAATTGGTTTTATTTTTAAAGAAAAAATAGAATTTTTTCATAATTCCTCAGCCCAATAATTTCATTGGACGAGTAAAGAAGAATTCTTATGACGTGAGAAAATCGGAAATTAGTAGAGAAGAAATGAATGCTGCCAATAATTGAACTTAGGATTATGGCAGTGTCTATATATATGTGGCAGTGTGTATGATACTGATGGAAATAACCAAGCCACTGATTACAAAATAATGTTTTGTACTAAATGTCACTGTAATGGTTTTTTATTTGATTTTAGCCCTGATTTATGCCATTTGCTTTGCTGCAATACAATTCATAAACGCTGAGTGTATCGGATTATAACGACAATAGAGAAAATGCAACACTTTACAGGATTTACTAAATAATGCAGACCTAACCAAGAACTGTCATCCAATTCAAAAATATTATAGCTGTACATGTGCAACCACGTAGCGTAAGAGATCGAACTCTGGTTCCTTGTTTGGCAGGTTGTGAAATTCAAAGGAGATTTTATCAAAGACGCGTCTCGGACACTCTAAACTTACCTCGGCTGGTCAGATGTAAATTTTAAAGACATGATCACCATTTTACAAACAGGTGTATTCTACAAAACATACGCACAAAATACCCTTGACTACATATTAGATAAATGTCCAGGAATATATACCTTGAAGATTTGTCGTAGGTAAGTTAAAAATTACATTTAATAATGTCCATAAGGAAGTTATCAGTAAAACTATTAAGATGTATCTTGCTAAGAATACTTATGTAGTTATCTTTCCAATACTAATAACTTTTTGATCTCATAAATGATATAGCCTTGAATACTAGTTACATTGAAGTATTATTGTCTCAATGACAAACATCAGACTATTTTCCTTACGTCAATGTGGTGGCTCTACTAACGAATAGTACAGAGCTGTATCCACTCTGCCTAATGTTGATGCCCCGGGTGCCGTTCACCTTACAAATGATCCCGGTTCATATCTGCACAGTCACTCTATGCTGTCACTTCTTCGGTTATCAGTGGTAGATGGGATTAGAAACTCCTAATCCGCCTTTCTACTGTTATTCTTCGCACTAAGAAAAGAATATTGGTTACTGGTGACTGCATTGAGCCTCTTGAATTGAATATCAATTTCCGAATTTCGATATCCAAATATCCATCCCTGAATCTCAATATCTGAATGACATTATTTTAATGCTTACATCTGAATGACTATCTGAATGCCAATATTTGAATGACAATATCTAAATGACAATATCTGAATGATTCCGGTCTATATATCTATTTTTTTACTATATTGTTGGCTTCCTTTGTTTTGTTTGGCCGATATTTGTTTGTTCAATAAGGTGTTGTGTTCACTATATTGTTGTTTTTTTTTGTTTGGATCCTCAATTCTTACTTTCCCGCGTTCTATAAAAACTCAATAAGACTATCTCGGGAATATGCCTCTCTCGGTTGTTTACCCCTATGAACTTGGCGAGCTCATGCTGTTAAACAATTGCTACCAACCTAAAGTGTGTAGGATAGCTACGATACGAGGCTAATTAGTGAGAGACCGACGGATGATTTTATCGGTGCCATCGATGGCCGGCCCTATTGATGTCCGGTTCCTTGGTAAGATTAAGACCATGTGAGAAGGATTGCATGAAAATTGGAGGGAGGATGAAGAGAAACCCAGTGTCGGAGGAAACTTATCCTTAAAAAAAAGCTCTTTTGGATCCATAGTATAACGTCTCATCCGACCGACAGAAAACCTCACCAGAAATGCTTCATACACGGCGCCCAATTAAGGATCGAAATTTCACTAAAATATCTCCGTTAATGACGGAATTCGAACTCCATCCGTTGCTAAGGGATTCTCCTCACCAACCATAACTGAGCCCAGCCCTAATCCGCGATCGATCTACTCATCTAAAATGCACATTGAACATGGAGCTTCAAATGAAAGCCACTGAATATCAGTACTACACTACTACCTCCCAAATAGATGTCACCAAATTTTCACTCAGTTAACTTCGCAATGGGTAGGTTGCAAGAGACCCCATGACTTGGATATACACTCTTGGCACCAAATATCTGCAGAAATTAGATTTTAAGGTATTTTATTATTGAGATATTCAAAACAATAGGCGTTTTATCTGTGCCTACTGACTTGAATGAACTGAAAAAGACCATCACGGATGCGGTAAGTTCAGGAAAAAGACACTGTGAAACACGTTTAGTACAATTTCGACCACAAAGGTATCTAATAGCAGTCCATTGATATTATATTTACAGAATATGGAGGGCACATTCAGTATTTATGGAATTGTAACTGAAATTGGGAGACTTATTTATGCTTGGTAATAATTGATGACCATCAAATATTCAAAAATTTAAACACAGTGTCATCCAAGAGGACCCTGCGGAACATTTTAAGCTGAAAGAGAGTGCCATTAAAGGTATGTTCTGCATGGAGTCACATATATCCTTCAAACGTATTCCTCGGATCCAATTAGTTTCTAAAGGACCTGTTGCAATGTTAAAATTTATACGGTACATGTTCTACAATGCTGTTATCTAAATTTCATCTTAAAAATTTTCGATTATAAGCATTAGAGGCTGTATTGTAAGGACAATACACATCTAATGCACCTCTGTGATGGTTTAAGGTCTTTTTTTTGGCAGGTATAGTCACCATTACAGGGCGCTTTTAAGAAAACTGAAAAATTTGTTAGATAAAGTGCGCTATCAGAGCTCCATAAGTAAAGAATACAGAAGTAATAAATTTGACTCATACACATCAGATTTTAAAAAATGCATGAAACCACATCTCCTCTAGCGTCCAGAAATTTCACCGTTTCTTCATGAGACCTCCTGTATACTAGTTTGAAATCAGAGCATTCTTTTCTAGCTTCCCATCCCGAGAGGTTAGATTTAATTCCTGCTAGCAACTGAGGCTTTCAAATCTTGATTCCTTTTTTATTTCTATCTCAGGTATCACTCTATAAATCGGATAAGAATGTCGTTACCTTGGCGTATTTCGTTCATTGCAGATCCGAAGGTTCAGGCTAAAATCGTACTAGTAGCAGAAAATTTCAAAGGCGATGCCTTGATCCTTGCTTAAGTCCTACCTCAGATGTCATTTAATCAATTGCATGGGAATATCTTCAACTTGGCGCCTTTTGTTCATCTTAGACCAATTCCAACGCTGGATTTCTTTCCATCCTTCCTCCATGGCGCGGTTGACCTCAGGTGGCGTTCATCTCCCAAAACAACCAACCAATTTAGTCCTTAAAATTTAGTTCAATGAAACAAGTCCAAGTCCAAACAAGTAAAACGCCCACTTTTTTAATTTCTTACTACAGATGGAGAGAGGAGGGCAGTGAGAGAGGTTGGGGGAATAAGGCGAGCGAGGAGGGAAGGGAGAAGGAGAGGGGAGAAGGTAAAGCCAACAGCGCTGCCTCGCCTGGAAGGGACATTAATTCGCGTCGACTCTTTGGCTTTTTGTTCGCGACATTTACTGTAGAGCGAGAGTAACACGCAACAATAGCACTATTTTCAAATATTTATCCCACGGGATCGTGCCTCAAAACGGTCCTCCAAAGAATGCGGTGGCATTATTACAGCAAACTGAGTTTTTTTCCGCAAGATGAGAGTTGGCTACCCATTTTAGCCACATTGAGTCACCTACTTACGAAAAAAGTGGTACTATAGTTAATTCAATTTAATATTAGAGCAAAAAGAATTATCATCCTGTTGTTTAATCTTTTTAACATATGCCATTTAGCCCGGAAAATTCAGATTTTTCTCACTGACTCGGATATCTCTTTAACATGCCAATATTTTACTTCATTTTCAAAGCAACTATGACAATAGAGGCGATACTATAAAAACCAAAGATGTTACGGTTAAACACGTAACCAGTACTACTTTGAAAATGCTTAAAGTATTTTAAAATATAGGGTCTGATATTTTGTCAACGAATACTTAGTATGAAGAGCTCTCGGATTTTCAGTCGAGTTGTAGGGTTTGAGCTGCACCAAAGTTTCTATGGCGTATCCTGCCATAATCTTCAGGATAAGAACAATAGCAGACTACGTCATCGAAGCATCGATGCGGTTTAAACCAATTACCTGGTTGAAAACCCGAGAACTGTATTTACTATTTTTTAATACGCCTTTTTTCTAAATATCAAGATATTGCATTGGAAAGGAAGATATAAAAAAGAAGAGTGATAAGAGTGAGCTTTAAGGCTCTCGGTAAAAGAAAACTCTTTTCTGCTACAAGATGGAAATTAGTCTTTTTCTATATATATGTAACTTGAAAAATCAAAACGAAATGTGTAAATTAATAATTAGGGCATTGCATATCGCAAATTTTTTGTCCTTTTTTTGTCTACACCTAGCTCTCTGAGAATTATTCTGCACCACAGAGCTAAAAAATATTAAACTAAAATCATCAACGTAGCAAAAAAAACTTACTGGAGGAGGAATATTGAAATAATATTAGAATTTTGCTGCTTTGGGCTAATATTTTTGGGAAAAAGAAAAACTTAAGACTTTATCATTGCTTCCTAGAATTGATAAAATATTTAAATTTTTTGTAACATTTTTTCTAAAATGATAACTTAATTACTTAAGTAAATGTATGAAAAAATATTGAATGCCTCTACATCGATGCAGAGTAGGTGGAAGAATCGGTTGTACAAGCTCCCAGTCGAGATTAAGATTGAATACTCCAAAAACACCATGGGTACGTTATATATTTACAAATAAATTTCATGCCAGTAAAAAAGGAAGTTAATACGGAAAGAAGAGAGTCTTTTCATTTTCTCGATATTATGCAATCAATAACAATTTAAAATATTTTCTTATAAATTAGTGTGACAAAATCACAATTTGCGCGGTTTAAGGCAATCTGACGAAGAAAAGTTTCCAAACATATTTGGTGGGAAAGTTAATAACTTGAATGGTCGATATGACCTTGTGGAATACGGTGAAAGGCTCTTTTGAGACGAGGAATTCAATGGTCGCAGAAAATGCGAGAGTATATAGAGATACGGACGAACGCGACAAAAGTGAAAAAAATTCCGTCTCAGGCATGGAGATGTTGGCGAAATCAATGGGAACTACAGTGAATTTGCGTAACTAAAATGGCGCACCACGTAGGTTTGTAAGCATAAACAAACTACATGCAGCCAAAATAAAAATCAGCATTTCCATATCATCATTCATAAGTTATATTATTGCCATAAGCAGTTCTCTCTGCGTATACAAAATGAAACATAGTTACAAGTAAAGTCATAGCGTTGCAGGAGCTTACGTAAAGACTAAGATTACTAGAAAATATTCAGATAAGGTGAGTTTCAGAATGAAACGCAGCAACCAAATCCGAAACGGAGCATGAGTGGATATTTGAATTGATTGGTTCAAAGACTCCCTGTTCCGAATACTCGACACTTCGATATATAATTATGGTCAAATTTAAGTTAAGTCAAAACTCAATTTCAACCGGTTTATAAAAAAATTATACATCTACTCATGATTGAGAATTTTTACTTCGTTAAACAAGCCCACTCTCTTTATTTCTTCAATATCATAATTTTATATCTTCCTGGACACCATGGGAATTCAGTGATAGACAGATAACCGACATTATAAGTAGGCAATTATAAAAATTCGTTCAACCTCTACAAAAGAATTCAACAACATGTCTCTTCGGACAAAGAACTTGCAAAATATTATAAAAGTCCCGGGACCATTATTGTGGAAGGGGCCCCCACACGCCAATTACCCACGCTTTGAGAATGTCGGCCAGCAGGTTTCGGTCGACTACTGACAGGTCGATAAACGGCCATAATTTATGAACGAAGACACTGAGTCCTTTAGCTGCTGTTGTTCGACATCCTTTCCACCTTCGACAATCGAATTGTCGGGAACCAATTCGTCAACACCGTCGCGTATTATCACCGTAAAAGATGGGATATTCAAATTACATATACTCCCTTTAAACATTTAAATTCTAAATATATCTATCACATTTACTACCAATATGAGGCCTGCATTGGCAATTAAACATTTTCCTGACCCTTGGTACATACATTCATTCCAACCGGAATCATTTCCACATTTTTATCGATTGAACAGAAATGAATCTTTCAAAACCCCACAACAGCATAACTTTCACCGTCAATTTTTCAGTATTCCTCCGCCAATAACATTCGTGTTAGAATGCATAACATACAATTTACTCCAGGGTCATTGTAATCCCCATTTAAGGCACCTCAAAAATTACAAAAGTATAATATAACGGCAGAGGGTGGAGATAACTCAACGAAATATTGAATTTCACACAGTAATTGTCTACGGAACCAACTCCAAATAAAATAATCAGAAACATTAAAATCAAATCAAAGAATAATATCGTGTATTTTTTCCTACCAACGTACTTTTAATAAGTCCGTCGAGTAAGCTACATAATTTCAGATTTGCTCAGATGGTACTTATTTATCCTTAAAGTCATGCATACCTGTAAATGCTCACGTGTAGATAAAATTGCATACATTTAGAGCGTCAAAGCTTAATGCGATAATTTACATTCGAAGAATGATATTTCCACATAAATGTATCCTCATGTTATAAAGATTTATACTCATAATATTTTATAGAAAGATGAATCAATATAGATAAATATATAAAACGATGACGTAAATCAGCGCTCAAGGTGTATTAATGATTTAAATAGCATTATTATTGATGAACAAAGAAAAAAGACCCGATCATAGAGAAACTCATGGCATGTACGATCGCAACTAATTTGTTAATAATCATGGTGATTCCTCAAAAATTCACTTAAAAGTTTTATTTAGGTCTAAAAGAAACTATTAAATTAATGTAACTCAAATGCTCTACTGTATTTCCCATTGGCTCATGATAGCAACCCGCAGGCCACTAAGTTTCTACGGTTATCTCTACAATCGTCATCAGCGTGCAGATGACGATTTCCGCGAACGATTTTGATGCGGATGATGCTGTCTCGCGTACGCGGAAAACTTCGTTCGGGGAAAAAGTATCTAATCCCTTATCAAAACCCTTTCTCTTTGAATTACTCCATTAACCTTTTCCCTCGAGAGAGAGGGGGAAAAGGTCAAATATTACCAGCGGGGATCGAAAACTGGGCATTATTCATTAATTTCCTCCTCGCTTGTAAGCTTTTGCTTCTAATCTCCCTATATGTTTCTGTCAAATACATGTATAATTTAATACACATAGTTGTCTTCCTTGGATTCCAAAATTTCCTTCCATTTAAAACCTTCCACTTAAAATGATCCCATGATTTTCTTGATTCCTCTCTTCTACTCAAATTTAGCTGTGAAATATTTTCCCGTAGATAATACCCCTGCATTTCCCGGTGAAAAGCCATAATAGAACTCTTAAACACTACAATGCAAAGTAATTTATTTTCCATATCAAATCATCCAATTAGTTTCTACGCTAAGTCCACTCATATCTATCGTAGCTCCCGGTATATCTTCAAGCATCCTTATCTCAAGTAAGCAGTTCCCTATTTACTGCAGCCAACAGATAACTTACCAATTCCTCGAGCACTCAAGTCTAATTACCATGCCATTAAAAGCAGAGGGATTGAAAGCAATATAATACGGTGTATAACATTTATCCATCTTGTACGTTGGTTTCCGTGGCAAATGAGAGAATGCATGGCCTCAAAATCTCTTTATTATTCTTCCCAAAATAAAACCTCTCTTTATCTCGCCATGTCCCATACTAATTACCTCAATCGATTAAAGAATGGTACTTTCAACAAATTTCAATCTCTAAGGAGATACATATATTAAGATGCATTTTATGAACTTATAAGGAAATTTTGCACGCAGAGAGTAGCTTTTTGTCGTCTGGGGCATTGATTTGAGCAAAAATGGATTCTTCTTGACTGAGCGGAATTTCCCGCATCGAAGGGCAGGAGTCTCTCCAATGGAAGAATACCCACCGTCCCTGGTGATACAAATAACATTCCCAGGAAACCGCTACACCCCTTCTTGCTTCATTCTGTCAACCTGCTTGAGTTTCAGGACAATGCTCCTTACGCATGAATTACTGGAGGCATGTGCGCTTACTACCGTTTTTGTAAACCTGGAAATAATTATGACTTAGTAACAGTATTTTCAACGCCAAACTTGTACAAAAATAAAAATTTTCTTCGTGTCTGTATCGTATTGTTGGAATGATCTTAATTATTTTTGTGTTTACCAGTTTTATTATATCTGGTATACACAAAAACAAGTGTAATTTTTATATTAGCAGGAAATTAAGATTGAATTTCGGAAACTATGGAAGTAAAAGTGGATTGATATACATGACTAATGGCGAGAAATATTTCGAGAAGGATTTATTAAAATTTTTAATTTCTCATGGGTACAGTGTATTGATATCTGTCTCTTTTCCTTATTTTTAAAAACTCTTGTAATGGCTATTGTACCTCTCGACATTAATATTAATCTGTTGACGCAAAAATATATCCTCATATTTTAAATAATAAGAAATCCCCTCATTATTCATTTGGCGTCATCAAGAGCAGTATTTAATCTTAGCGAGGTTTTTTGTAACCCAGACAACGTGCAATGTTGCTTTTCTCAATAGCTGTATTAAAAAGATCATTGCTTGTCCCCTGGTAACTTATATCCAATGACTCTAACATCCCGCTAGGAATGAGTGACATCTTTTAAATTTTTCAGCTTGTTCATATGATTTCATGCGCCGCTCAGGTATTTAATAAAATTATTGATAACTCTTCCTTGAATGGGCATAATGAAAGTAATATCGTTCACGAGCTTTTAAATAGCTATTAAAAAAACTCATATGTGACGTAATTGTTGAATTTTCTTTCAAGAGGAAAGTATCAAGTTAAAGCAATCATATAGTTCAAAACATTTTCTCTGAGGAAATTGAAAATTTATTTCTTATTCGGAATGTTGTGGAATGACGTCTTAAACTCAATTGACTCGCATTGTAATTATCATCATATTTATCAGGATAGCGTAATTTCAAGAGCGCGTGAGCAAATATCCTCTGTATCTTGTGCAAGTCAAGACTTCAGCGCTGACTTTGTCCCTCTTACTTCATTTGAAAAAAGCTAGTCTTATTCATTACCTAGCATTCATCTCGAAGAGAAAACTTTACCTCCTTCTGTCTATCTTACTCTCAAAACCGGGGATACAATTCGTATAGTGGTTAGAGAACTAGCCTACCATACGAATGGCCAGGATTCAAATCCCTGCTAGATGGATATTTTTCAGGGAAATCCCTACTTGGGTGTATTGTGTGGTGCACTTTAAGTTCAGTACTCCATCTATCGGATAAGACGCTAAACTGGGTTTCCTTGGCATCTTTCGTAAAGAGCAGGCTAATGCCGACACTGGGTTTCTCTCCACCCTTCCTCCATTCCCCGATAAACCATCCCTTACCGACCTACCCACCTAACCTCAAAGGCGCAAATGACCTCAGTTGCCGGTCACCTCCCAAAATAATCAACCAATCTTCGATGCCAAAAATGAGAATATTTACCCTTCAAAAACTTGGAGCTTAAAATTGACTAATTTTTATCGATCCGGTTGAGTGCAGGCTTAAGCTTCCAATACCATAGAATATACTTGCAATACTATACTACTCATTTTCTAGGGACAAAGATTTAGGACTTGTCTCCTCAATACGAGGAGTTAAAAAGAAACGCATTGACCCAATGGACCAGTTCCCCAGTGAATTTTATTATAAAGTCATTTTGCGAATGCTTCTCAATTTTTGCCAAGGCTGGACTTCACCATTTTTTCTCGCGACAGCGTGGTGCAACTAACCGAAAAATTTGCTGTCCCTCCATATGTATTTTTCTTCCGATGAAACACCTGACCTATGATAGAGAAAAATGTTATAATTTTAACCTTTTGTTTGAATACTTTCAAAGAACTCATAAGCTATAAAGATGATTATTCCAAAGTGTAATAATTTTTTAGATGTCACACCTAATCTTCAATGGAATCCAACAATCCTATATTTCTCATAAGTGTTAGCCATATTTAAGCGAAATTTCAGTGCCTTTGAACCTAAAGCAAAGTAAAAAGTGACAAAAATGAAAGGAATAACAACATGATATTGAATCAAATACAAAACTTACTCTTGTATTTCAATACTCGCTATTCCGCATTCTTTCAGTAATTTAACGTAACACTAGCATTCATTTTAAACCACATGTTATTTGTTAGCGATCAATTTTTAAATGTTCAATGATTAAATTAAAATTAATCTAATGTGCATTTTCAGAAAATATAATGTGTTTTGAGACTGACGGGCACATGACAACCTGAACTGAATACATTTAAGTTCTTGTATATTTTTTGTCCAGAAACTTTCCCGGTGAAAGACCATAATGAGGGAAGGTTTGAGAGTTCAAAATTTGGCACTTTTCAGCTCATATTATTCATTAACAAGTAGAATCTCTACTACTAGTACTCTACGGCCTACTGCCTGCTTTATGATGCAGTCGCTCACCTCACCCCCAACACAAACTGAGACACTGCTTTCCTGCGAGGCAGTTTGGAGCACTACTAATCCATGAAAGCATAAGTGGAGATCGCATGGGCGGTGCCGTATTTGTTTAAGGTAGTATAAATGGCTGCAATAGTAGTATTAGCAAAGAAGGGTGTCTGAAACATAGCATTTGCTATTGTATCAACATAAATGATGAAAATCCCTCCACAGCATTCAGTGAAACCTGTATTAAGCGGCAACTACCGTACCCATGCAAAAATGGTCGCTTCAGAAAGTGACCACTGAAGGCAGGGAAAATTGTGATTCCTTACATGTATGGCAAATACATTCCGTTTCCAAATAAAATTGGCAGCCCATATTGGTGATTACTTAAGGGAGGTTGCCGCGGAGGCAGGTTTCACAGTAGTTAAAAAGTAGAGGAAAAAACTCATAACTCATAATTCATAGCAACTTAATAATGCAATAAACAACAGAGGCCTTGTTCTAACTAACAAATACTTAGGAAGGTATTTACTCACCTACTTACCTTAAATAATTATTGAATAAAACAATCAAATAAGTATATACTGATCTGAAAGAAACTTTAGACACTAATTAGCGGAATGTTTTAGAACATTAGCAAAGCATCAGATAATGTTATTAACAAGATTAATTCTGTGAATGATGTGTTGTATTTTTTAATACTCTTTACAACAGACAATGTGTTGTAGCATTAGCAGCTGGTACCTTCTACAAAAAATTAGCAGTTTAACCCGTCCTTAGTAGCTAAGTCCGAGAATCTCAACCATGCGTTCGAAGTGTGATTCGTCAGATTCACGAGAGGTTTGAGGAAATTATTGGTTGAATTATCCACACGACATACTATGCTCGTTGGCTAGTAGTTTGGTTGCACAATAATGTCTGATGTTCACTGACTAGCTGGTCATCAATTGCAATAAATACTGTGTTGAAATTTATTAGATCCACATTTTTTCGCAAGTGTTTATGAATTGCATTTATGACCCTTTTTCGGACTGATTGAGCTTGCCTAAATGTCCGGTAAATACTCTCATTCACGAGTCTTTCCATTCATTCATTGTTTTTTTTTGGGATTTCCGCGCATTGGCTCGTCGAGGTGGCAGGCGCTGCCATCTGCGAAAGGAATCATGAACTGCGCCGACTGCAGCGCTGCCGCCGACAACTAGGGAAAACGTCGATAAGTATTAGTTCCCATGTCGGCCGCAGGGGTGGCCACTCGGGCACCACCTGCTCTAGAGGGGCGGCAATTTGTCCGCTGGGAGCGATGAGACTGCAGAAAATAGGGACATCAGACGGGAGGCGGTCGAGAGGTAAAAACGCCTCAATTAGCTCGCCTGCGTCGTTTTTTCTGCTTGTTCGCAGTTTTTGCGGCCTCTTTGCCACGTTTTAAGCTTTACTTACCATGTACCCAGGGAATGGAAAAATCTGGATTGTGCAACATCATAATCAAGAAATAACGCCACCCCAGAAAAAAATATTCTCTCATTATTCCCTTTTTGTGGCATGTTAGATTTTATCCGGGAATAAGTAATTTTTAACCAGAACTAATTCATCGCCACAATCCAGTAAAATGAAAATTTTTAAATAAAACAATTATTGCTGGATATCTTAAAACAAAAATTTCAGGTAGGTACCAAGATATAAAAGTAAAAACCACGTATATAGGCGGAACTTTATCGACCGTTATATTATGAAAATAATCAATAAGTTTGACTTACTCCAACTAGTGGCTGACTTATGTGGAGTGTTGACTTACTCCACATAAGAGAGGAAAATTTTCCGAGCGGATTTTCATTGATAGAGCTAAAGTATTTATTTTTACCTGAAAATGGAATGCTTCTGTTCAGTAAAACCAAACTCAACCAAACGCGTCATTATTCAGCCAAAAATGTTTCCACTGAGAGTTTTATCAGTTAAATATTTATATATATATATATATATATATATATATATATATATATATATATAAATAAAAGTTAAATATTATTTTGGAATTGTATCACACAATTTATTAAAAGGGAATCAATTGGATTTGATTCGTAGATTTTGCTGCAATGTATAATGAGGGAAGATAAAACAGGTAACGTATGAATAGAAAATGAGAGGTTATTACTGTTTGGTATTCAGAAAAATAATTAGGAAAGACAAAACTTCCTAATTTTAATTGATCCATTCGGCTTCAATAGGGTTACTACAGGGATTAAGTTTCATTGATGAGGCAACGTTCAATTGAGTTTGAGATTGAATTAGATAATTACATGCAAGGGAAACTATGCATAGTTTTAAACTTGCCACAATGATTCTTGATGCTGATGATGCATAATTGATCCCTCTGCCTATCCAATATCAACTCTCTGTTTGTAGTCAGCGTATTAACCGCGAAGCTGGTTCATTAATTGTTCACCCTTTGTAGCTCATATTCTATTCGCGTTCGTTCTACTCGATTCCAAAGTTCCACGTTCAATACGTGGAACTTTGGAATCGAGTAAAAAAATCCGAAACTTGTAATTTCCTGTCTACTTTTCCCTTAATATTTTTTAATTATTACTAGACTCTATTGTCATACTAAACTCTTACTTAGTTAAGAAAATGAAGCTATATATTTATTACAGGAAATTTACCAAGATTTTTTCAACTTTGATCTTTATGTAGGCATCTTGGTATGTGAATTGTTATTATTGGGCTATATTTCGAATCGTTGTTTATTTAAAGTACTGGAATATGATTGATAATCATACTTTGCCTAATACATCGACATATTTTTACAAATAGTATGTGATCGGAATGCACTCGTAATTTTCATGTACCTATTTTTTTTAAGATAGAGCATCCCTTCGGAGTCAGCTATGTGTTCCGGAAGCATGTACTCATGAAGTGTGCTCCTATGTATGCTACTAACGTTTCCGTTATTCATTTCACTATTGTTTCCAAAATTCGCAGCATTGTAAACTTTTTTCTTTTCTTAAACTCCTGTAGCCATATTTAAATGCTTCACCAACTTTATTTACGTTAATTGATCACGTTAGCCACGTTACTTCATCTTCATAGGAGATGAACAATGAATAGGCAGTAAGTTTAGCAATTGTTCCTCTGAAAGCCTCACCATTTTTGACTGATTTATTAATAGCCAATAAGCAACATGTCTATTGCGATACATAGTAAGTGGTAGTGGGAACCATCTTCAATAGGCCAAATCTTTTTGGTATTTCTGCAACGAAAGATTTAACTTTTCTATTACTGAGCAATTGGAACTTTGTTAATTACTATGCAACCTACACTGAGTTTATATAGTCTCCATGCTGCATTGAATAGAATGTATGTTGTAATTCATTTATTTTTCTTTGAGTTGCACTGAGCAACGCCAAAATCGCCACGCCATATCTTGACTATACGACAATATTCCTGTTTGTACAGAGGAAATGGTAAAAGAGGCAAGGAAAGAGCTAGAGAGATAAAGAAAAGAAAGCCAAAGAGGCCAACTTGTAAATGAAAGAGGCAAACTTATATAACCGATTATATTCATGGATAACTGTTGGCTAGTCGAACTTTGAAGTGACTACAAGCGTCAGAGTTCATGTAAGATAAGCAAAGTGGGGTGTAGGATATGTAGATAAGCCGTAAGAATGTAGAAGAACAAAAGTAATGAAATTCTCAAAGGCTGATCATAAGGATGGCAGGATGGAATAGCGTTATCCAAGGAAGCGTTTAGTTAGACAATAGAGCTAATGACGAGAACTTTGGGTGAAGATGCAAAGAAGAGACTGTCGAAGAGCTTGATACAGAGTGCTGCGTTGTATACTGCGTAGAAAAGATGATATGGATGGAAAGAAAGACACATAATGGAGGTGCTTGGTATTATGGGTGAGGAAAGGAAGCTTTTAGATGATATAAGGAGATTGATGAGAGGCGATGGGTTGTTCATGGCCTTAACAGAAAGAAGATGTTGGGCAAACGGAGAAGGTGAAGACAAATAATGGGTTTAATCGATAGAATAATGAAGGGCAGACGTACGTGAAAATGAAGAAAGAAATAACAGAGGGAGAAAAGGCCCTTCACGTGTGAATATCTGGATAATGCCCAGTGACTTTCAATAAAAACTTTCTGTAACGGGTAGATTACTATAATAATACTGATTCTTTCATTAATGCAATATATGATTCAAGCCTTCAATTTTAGCTCCTCACCTCGTCTGTAGTAACTTCTGTCTCTTAAAGGGCTAAAATTTCAAATGAAGATGACTATGCAGCATAAATGATGAGAAATATGTACCTGAATAATTAAACCTTAACTCAAATTACACGTGTAAATATTTTTTTGGAGTTTTGATGAATTATTTAAAATAACCTCAGGCAGTTTTTGTCTTTCAATTTTTTAGCAATATCAGACAATATTTTACTATCAAACTATAAGATGATATCTTTTGATGTTAAATCCCTTTTAATGATTTTTCCCATCGATGCTTTCAAACAGATAATCACAGAGAAACGGATCATCTATTAAAATCATCCTAAACTGAATAAAAGGGATTGCTTTAAGTTATTTCGCCTTTGTGTAAACCAATGTTACTTGCAATGTTTTAAGAAAAATTTTCTCTAATAATCATTGTTGCTTCTATGAATTCTATGGTAGAGTGTGTTAGCCAATATAGTCAAGAAACAACTTCATGTTACAGGTAAATGAAATTTTAATTTTCATGAAGCCAAAACAAAAATGTAGGTGATTAATACTCATCAGTTCCATAGACTGCCCGGAATTAACCCTAATCAATTAATTAAATTAATTTTACCCAAGGATACAACCATCCATTAAAACATAAAACAAGTATTGCTCAAAACCTTAAAGAGAGCTATTAACCCCAGTTTTTTTCCCCAGTTTTTTTCAAAAATAATGTTACTGTCATGACTGTTACTTACTCCTGAGGGAAAACATTCCAAAAAGAATGATTAACACTATTTTACACTCAGGCAGATCTAAACGAGCTTCATTAACGAGCAAGCTTACAAATCCCCGTGCACATTATCTTATAAACATTCCACTACGTAAAGCGACTCAAATTCACATTTTCATGAGTATAGAAGTATGATTTATATATAGTAGGGTTGTCTGAACAGATTACAAAGAAGTTTAAGGGCACTTTAAAATGTCCTTCAAAAACTATAATTCACAAATTCCTGTACACTCGAATTGAATCAGGCCCACCTCCTGAACTCGGGAAAAAGTAATTTTGATTGTGTTCCTTGCGAATATTGTAATAGCTTTAATATCGGCCAACTTCACAATATTTTTATACAGATTAAATAAACATAAACCACCTATAAAAAATTAAAAGAATAACTGTGAACTAAATTGTCATGTCTTTTCATATAACTATTGTTTTGATTTCCAAGAAAACAAAAATATTGAATCACGATCTGGTCTCAAGAAGCGACTTTTTAAATAAATCTTCAACGCAGCCAAAAATCAAAATTTTCTTAATATAAGAAGTAACAATACTAATCTGAATAGTTTTTAGTAGTTTGATGTAAAATTGGCCTCGTGAGTAAAAATTTGAATGAATTGTTTTTTTCTTGTTTGTTCTTCATTTTCTATTATAAATGTTTATATTAATAATATGTCGCTAACGCTTTACAATTCTTTCCATTTGTTCTGAAAAAAAATATAGTTATCGTGAAGGATTTCTTCATGTATATTTCATTATTGTGTCAAAAACTCCTCTTTTACTAATATTTAATCAGTCAAATGTATCATGATATTTTATTAACTTTACATATAATTCAGTCGTTTATAATCAATTGATTACTCTGGTTTAATTTAATTTAATATATTAAATCCCTGGTGATTATAATTTGATGAAAATTAGGCAAAGACAGCTTGAGTTTATTTCAAACAATTGACCAAAAATCCAGAATTATATCATAATTTTTACATAAGTGGTCGCACAATAAGAGATAATTTAATTTTGAGTCTGAAACAGCGCGATATTGGCGTTATCACCCATATGTCCTTCAAGGGTGCATAGGATTTTTTTGTGCAAAACCTCGGAATGCGCACCTCTGCAAATGTTAACTATCGTTTTTTTCATGAATCCCTATGGTCAGGCGGACTTTTACGCCAAAAGCATAACTTATTTCCTAACTTCCTTGCACCCTGTGACAGAAGCGACAGAGATAAAACCTACTCAAGAGTATTCATTCCTCTTATCAGGGGAAAGCGGCTTTTATCAGGAGACGCATATTCCAATCTAAATTATAATGCAATGACTTGCCGACGTCATGCACGAAGTCAAAATTTCTGTTTTCCCTTTCTGGCAGCACAGCAAATTTGTGCTTCACATTCAAACTTTGAGGTCCGAAAAAGGACCTCCAAAATTTGCTTTGCTCGCCACTCGAGAGACCAACCATGCTCGAATGCAAATGTTGTCCTCTTCTCCGTCCTTGGTCCGCTCCGTCCAAACCAAATTAACGTAAGTTCAACGATTTTCCTAAAGGAACATGCCCGCCGAAAATGCTCTAGTGCCCTCATCTCACTTATGTTTACACCATCCCAAACGTAGAAGGCGTAAAACACTACCATGATTAGCCAGTGCACTTTAACAATTCGGTTTCCTATGTAATGCCAATCCCAAGATGTAGATCTATTCACAGTCAGCATTTAAAGAGCTCTATTCATTATTTAACGGTGTTTCACATTTAGTTGTGTGTGGGTTCTTATGACCATTTGTTTCCTACATAAGTCCCCATAGGACGGTAAAGACGATTTTTAAATTTGCAGAAGGAAAACATACTGAACATACTGGAAACAAACTGAACATCTTGGAGTTTTAAAATATTCAAATATTATTTCCTAAAGAAACTTACATAAAGTAAGTGCAGTTTTGGAATACGTTTCCCAGATGTGACCCCATTAGGTACTTTTGGCAAAAGTGTTTTTCATTAGGTCAGAACGGGCAACTTGATGTGCAACACTCTTTATAGCAATTACAGCCCTTCCCACATTCAAAACATTCATCAAAAAGAGGTTTGGAGAAGGTTATACATCTGGCTACCTGAAGCCCTCAACGCACCGGACGCCACTGTTTGCTTGTAACCATCGCTTGCAGATAGGGCTGATGAGGTGGCTGGTGTAATGGCTTTTCCCATTCCTATGGTCTTGGTTATAATTCTGGATTTCTCCTTTCCTCAAATTATCCTTTCCTCTCCAAATTTTTCCCTCAATGTTCCCACTTTGGCGTTCATCATCTCAGTTATAGGTAGCATCCCCAAAAACTAACATTCCGCGTCTGGGACTTTAAGGTTAGCATTTATTTAGTGAATTTTATTCTTGTGAGTTGGAAATGTGTGAGACTTAATATGTGTGAGAGGATTAAATGAAGGTTTGAGATGAAAACATTAAATAAAAGGGCTACTTAAATTTCAGAATTTGACCTTTTTTATTCTACAACCCCTTTCTGCAAGTATCTACTTTCCCATATCAGAGATACAATTACTCGGTATTTTTCAGTCACGTGGTATATAAAACTCTATGGTTAGTAGTGAAATGGTTGACATAAACTCTTTTCTATCTAAATGTCAGTAATCATTTTGTTATACTTAAGGCGGAAGAAAATGAGTGAGAAGAAGCTAGAAATGCAGGCTAAAAGTTAGCAATCAATCCCTATCAAGGTAATTCACTCAAATGTCAAAATATACTTCGCTAGGAGATATACTTTGCTTATGAGGGCTATTTCCCGCTTCCTGATCGAACTTTTTTCTTTCTCACTTGATGCAGTCACGCCTCTTACTTCTCCATCTTTCCTGTGTTTGTATTCTGAATGTTTCACTCAAAATTCCATCGCATCGCACTCCATGGCTACTTTCCGTTTGCCGTTAATGTCCACAATTCATTTTTTCAGGACCGTTGAGAGTCCTGCTGACGATTCAGTTTAGTGATTTGAAATCGATTAAACCATAAGCTGCGGCCAACATATTTTTTCACATCCACTGGGTGAGCAGAATATTCCTCCCATCCACTTCGCAGGCAAGGGAATAGCGGGTAGCGGTCCCGCAAAATGCGGGTCAAAATTTTTTCCACAAGATGGAGAATGCGGTCATTATTAAGTACTAGAGGGATATATAAAATCTTAGAGTCGGTTTATTCTTAGTACATGAAGGTTTTTCTGCTCAAACTCTATTAATTTATTTTATTTGCTTCTCTCTTGTTACTTTGCCACAAATAAACAGTAAACCCCTTGATATTTGAATCCATATTAACTAGGTTTCAAAGTTGGAACGTAATGCACACATAAACTTTGCCCGAGTAATGCCTCTCGTACCCTCATTACGATGAAACGGTGGACCCTACTCCGCATAATGAGAAAGTGCGAGGATTTTGGACCTTTCTTGGGAAAGTCGGGCCGTAAAGCACGGAGAGGTAGTGAAGAGGGACGAGAATGACGACCTAGCAAACATGTGAGTCTTTCCTGCTATAGCCTGCAAAAATGTACGTCTACTGCTGCTGAAAGTAAAATATTATTCCCTAAAGACCCAGTGAAAAATATTCTGCTATACTCAAGTTATTTCATCAGTAATTTTGCCTAGTTAGATGAAAAGTGAATCATAAAGGATAAACATGGTGCTTTATTTGTTGCCCCCAAATTCCAGTCAAACTACCCAAACAAAAAAACAAACAAAAAAAAGCCCAGCCTTAAGGTTGTTTGTACGAGATGTCGTCTCACCTATAATTCAATGAACTCGGTCTCAATTCAAAGAAAAATAATTAACCATTCCATAGATATCAATATATCTGATACTTACTTCACTACGTTACGAGTTATTCAATTTTTTAAATTTATTTATTACTAGTTTAAGACATTACTACATGTACAGCCTTGTTGTTCATCTCTTTACAATTCAAGTGCAAAAATGTCATCAACCATACATAAACAGTTTTGTATTAATACATCTTTTGTAAAAATTTTAAATTTGTCAATGGGCAATTCCCTTACGTGTACTGGCAATAAATTATAGCATTTGATTGTAAATCTCTCAAAATCATTTAATGTTTTACCGTACTCACAATACTCTGTTCTAATATTATTTTTGTTTCTAGCTTCATGATTATTTATACATGTGTAATCTGAATAGGATTCAATATTTTTCTTTATATACAAAAGGGATTGGAACATATATATGTGGGGAAGAGACATATTCTTGAATTTGATGAAACAGGCCTTGTGTGAGTTCTATTAGATACAGCACACATGGCTCTAACAGATTTATCAGGGACAGAGGAATTAACGATGCAATTCCACATGGTAATGGGTTTATTCACATGACCACATTCAGGTGGCCTGATGATGCTGCTCTGCAGGGAAATCGTTCGAGTGAATAAATCCATTACCATGCGGAGTTGCAGCGTTAATTCTTCTATCCCTGATATCAAGGAATTCCACCAAGTAAGGTCCAAAACTATCATCTACAGAGATATTTACCAAAAACCACCTACAGTCTTCCATGTGACGTGGACGCGTTTGCCATCCAGAGAGACTATATTTTTAAAAATGAGACATTCATAGCGCCTAGATCACATTAGACATTTAACAGTGAGCAATTTGTATTGTTTTCAATTCTTTTTATATATATCAAATATACCTAAATATATATCTAAATATATATCAAATTATACCGCAGTGATTATTTTCAATACCACAAAAAACGTTCGTTTACGATGAGTTTTAAACGTACTATGTTAAAAAATTATTCAAGTTTGAGACTGATATATATATATATATATATATATATATATATATATATATATATATATATATATATATATATATATATATATATACTCATATAAATGTTTATACAGAAAGGTAGAAAGAAAGTGGATAGGAACACATAAAATCAACAGACACAATGGTGGTGTGAAGATGTAAAGATGGCCAATTCCAAGCAGAAAAAATTCGACTGGACCGGGAATCGAACCACGGACCTTTGGATGTCGCGTCCACTGCTCAGACCACATACAAAGAATCTACTGGAATCGGCGGGGGTTTATATGAACAAACACTCCCCAAGGCATGACCCACGAGACCGGCCAATAGATGGCGCCAGGGCTGCAATTCACCTACCGTCAGAGAGAGAATGACACACACAGAAGGCGAAATGAAAGAATAACTCAAGCACACAGACAGTGGTGAAAGATATAGAACAGGCGTTTCGGGGTACGCTAACCCAAGTAGGAAATGAGCCATTCCGGCCATACAATCGTTCATCCATTCACATAGACCGCTCAGCGGCAAATATACTCATATAAATGTTTATACAGAAAGGTAGAAAGAAAGTGGATAGGAGCACATAAAATCAACAGACACAATGGTGGTGTGAAGATGTAAATATGGCCAATTCCAAGCAGAAAAAATTCAACTGGACCGGGAATCGAACCACGGACCTTTGGATGTCGCGTCCACTGCTCAGACCACCGAGCTACCCAGTCTACAAAGAATCTACTGGAATCGGCGGGGGTTTATATGAACAAACACTCCCCAAGGCATGACCCACGAGACCGGCCAATATATGGCGGCAGGACTGAGAACTTCTGTAACACAAAAGTATATTCCTGTGCCATTAATACTACAGCACCAGGTGACCAAGTTGAACGACAGCTGTCAACAAGCACATTTCTAAGAGTAACCTGTAATTTCTAGTCTGCAATCAACAAATCGTGTTGCTCAATGTAAGCTGTAATTTCTTCATTTTGATTACTTTTATTGTTTGTTTGACTCCTTGGTCATTAATAAGGCCTATGTTAAACTTTTGACTCTTAAAATAATATTTAAAATATGAAATAAGTTTCCCATTTATGACACTTTCTCAATCTTACTTTCCCACCGAATATAATGTTTTCCAACATTTTGTCTTTATTTTTAGAGTCGTTTTTGGGAAAATAAATCCAATTAAATATAAATAAATAACTTAATAATAGAATAAGATGCTTACTTACTGCTTCCTACAGCAGCGGAAATTAAAAAGTAAAATTCGAATATGTTGTTCATAGAGAAAAAGCTTGCTCAAGGTACCTTAAATTCGAGCAATGAGTATGAACAGCCACCAGAGTTGAAATGTTAAGTACAGTAATTCCTGAGACCCACGATAGAAACCGCAGAGTGAAAAGGGATATTCCAGCCAGCCTCCGTGCACTGATTGCTCGAATCTAAATCGTCTTGTATGAGAAGCGAGTTTCGTCAGAGGTGAGCTATAGTCAGACCCTCAAACTGACCCTCGTGTTGATTACTTCGTGCGGTGAATGCGTCCATGTCTCTCGTCTACTTGATTGGATGCTTTCGGACAGCCTGACCTCATATCGCCTCGTGGAACTAGTCAATGGTTAACCTTGCCCCACGAGTGATAGCCACCCAATCCTCCTCAAGGCTGAATGCGACCCAGGACCAGATCTGAGATCCATAGTCATCCTAGAGTGGAAGCAATTTATTTAACCTAGGAGTCCTCATGAATTGGAGGAATGCGGAGGAATTGGAGGAATGGAAGCGATACAGTATTTTTCAACAACTATGTAGTCACCCATTATTTTAAACCACCAAAATGAAGTATTTACTGATGCTGAGGTACAAAATATCATTTGGAGTTTTAACGTGCATAGAGAAAAGGTGTGCTTACTGAATGAGAAGCAGGTTCATGAATGAAAATGATGAGCAAAATAAGAAACTGCTTTCTCAATGAATAAGCAGAAAATCTTGGTAGCAACAATTTATTAATGATGTAAAGATAATACGGAATAACCTCAAATTTCATGCAAGGCTACAGTTTGCATTCCTTTTAAAAGTTGTATCAAATTAAAACTGTCGCATCGGTTACCCATGTATCGTGTGCACATGAATTTGTTTCATTGAATTAGGAATGTAGTACAAAAGGGGTATATAATGTTTGAGAAGCTGTCCACATTTTTATTTACAATGTAAAAGTTACAAAAGGTAGCAGACCGCGAAAATATTAAGTTGAACATAAGCATGGATTGGTAGGTTATGGTGAAACTTGGGAATGTGCGGTTTTATAAAACTCGGAGGGAATAAAAGGAGTGGCCCACTGAGCTACAATAAATTGCAGAAGAGGTTCATTTTTTCATGAAAAATGTGTCTTTGGCACTGCAAGAATGAGAGGGATATATTAAAGGGTGTGGGAATAAAGAAGTGGAAAGGTTTTGATGGAATATATGAGTTCATAAAAAGAAATTCCAACCATGCAAAATATATTATTAAAAAGTGTGACGAACAGGGCGTTAAAAATAATTAAATAACTTAAAGCCCTCCATAATGATCCAAGCACCATTACACTTTTATCCGCGAGTCAAAAATGATAAAACTTAAATTAATAGGAAACATAAATTCTATTTTGTATAATACATATTCTTTAAGTGATGGATAGGATAATTTTGGACGACAGAGGAGGAAATAATACGCTACCGAACCGAATGAAGGGCAAAAATATCTATCAGCAGTATTAACAGAAAATCGAAAACTGCCTCAAAGGAGATCCGGAGCATTTAAGAAAAGTGCAATGTTTTTGCCAATAGATATTAATAATCCCATCTAAATCTGGGCACGGATAACTTTTAGATCATTACAGGACGATTTTCTCTCCCATGGAATAGATGGAATAACATTACATTTGTTACTGTCAAACGCTTTCTCTCAAACCATGAAAAGATATTCAATGGAAGTTGTTCCTTTTTTGCTCAGCAGGAAGTTCACTTAAAGATAAAGCCTGGTCCCCCACCCAATCGCCGATATCCCCCATCTCGCAGCAATTTTCTTGATTTCCGTCCCATTGCTCAATCGATTATTCTAGCCAAAAACCTTTGATGCGTGTATAACAAATGATCCGAAAGCTTTCCCATTCTTTGATACTCTTTTTTTTTCTCCCACTATTTTTCGATATAAATCTGTCTCTAGATTCCCCATTGCGTCAAACAGTAGATAATTTCTCCTTCATTAAAGTTTTGTATCAGATATATTTCTATCTAATGCATTACAATAACAAGGAGAAACGAAGAAAAAATGCAAGACACTTGAGTTCTGGAAAACTAAGGATCTTGCAATGCATAATTAAAGTCAGATACTTTTCATACCATTAACTGTAAAAGGTTTTTTTTTCCATTATAGAGACAAGAAACCACTTGAGTCACTTACGTCATGGAAGATACGTGGGTGGGTTTGTAATGAAAGGGTTTTTAGGGAAACAGGAAAGAGGGACAGGGAATGAAGAAAAAAACCCGAAGTTCACATCCTATTCCCCCGCAAAAGGGGCTAATAGGTCCACGGTGTGACGTCCCACCCAAAAGACGGAATATTGTTCCTTAAAAGCTCCTTTTTACACAGTGAACAAGTTGGAATTGGGGTTTTTGAGTGACGGCCACGGCCTCAATTTGAGTCCTTGCTCTCGGAATGAAATTAGTGAGCACTCCTACTAAAGTAAGAAAGAATAATGTTTCATCGACCAGACTTAAATTTTAAAATGTTTTGCATGAGATGCGAAGTATTTCGTAATAATTCGGAAAATGCCTGCAATTTATATGATGCAAATATTATAAGCTAATACAAAACCCTAAATCACGTCTAAAATGGAGCCCTGGGAGGAAACGGTTTTATTCAAATACTTGGTCCATTGAGTACATAGTGAGAACACAAGAAAGTTACCCGTATTTGAGAGAAGTACCGGAGTAAAGGACCTGTTAAAGAATTCAAATCAATGATCCATACGGTTAAGCATTCATCGCAGTGTTTGTAATAATCCTTAAAAATTGAATAAAATTTTAAAAATTTAAGAGATCTAAAATAGCATTAAATAGGTTGACCTAAACCGCAAGATATCGCTTCTCAGCTCTAAATTTACCTCAATGTGGAGGTTTAAGTCATAGGAATGCATTTTCATAAGTGAAGGGAACATTAACGATTACTTTCACCCAATTAAACTATCATGCCACTATTCACATGAAAAGTACCATATTACTGGTAATCCACGACGCCATTCACGAGTTTATGATGAACTTTTGTTTTCACTCCACCAAGTATGAGCAAGTTTAAACCTAATGATAACTTTGGTTTTCCACAAGAGTAATATCTCATACACTTCAGAAAATCAACTTCATATGCAGTTGATGAAATAATACATGAATTTCGAGGAAACTGCTTTGAATAAAGCATCAATAAATCCGTCGCACCCAAAGCTGATCACCTTGAGGTTAGTCACCAAGGTGGTAGCAGATACCTATGGTCACACCCTTTCAGAGAGTCTTAGAAGGCAAGGGTTTCCATAAGGGTCGATTTCTGGATATCAGATTCGTAGTCCACGGCATTCTTCTGGAAGTCTTGGTTTCCCTTTTAAAGGTGAGGTATTCCACTTCGTCGCTCTTTAGGATGCGAGTCTCTGAAATTTCCAGGGCGGTAGATTTCTCAGCACCCGTGAGACGGCAGCATTGAATACCTCCAATTCTGGTGCTATAAAGGCGGATGGAAGCCTCCACTCCCATATTTACGGATGCCTAAGAGTCAAGCCAGAATGGCGTTTCAGGTATTACTCTTGACAATATTATGTTACAATATGACTAATACATCCAACCAATGGGTTATGACATCCCTAGTATCCAAAGCCATTCATTGGAGGAGTATCATTTGGGGAAACAGAAGTAAATGGTGTTATAAATCAATAAAGTGGAAGTGTACGTGGTATATTAGCTGTTTTTTAAGCAACAAAAAGTGAGTCTGGGGCTGAGATATTGTTTTTTTCCATGTCAATCTACTATGAAGAAGGAAATTTTTTGTATTTTAAGCCCCAAAATATTAACTATAACGGTGGTGGTGGGGTAATGTCCTCGCCTGCTAACCCGAGGGTCACGGGTTCGAGTCCCGCCTGGGTAGACTATTATCTGCCCAGGACATGGGAGTGTGTGTGTACGTCTATTGTTAATGTTAAAACACCCGATGTAAAAGGCCTTTGTTGTACTTTTCGGGGTTGTGAGTATAAATAAAAAATTAAAAAATACTTAACTATAACATACTTTAACTATAAAGAGAGCATTAAGTTTTTAATGATCATGTATTACCTATTTTCAGGCACGGAATTATAAATATATCTGTTGAATTGTTTTAAAACCCACGAATGATTTATTTGTATTTTCAAGTCCACAGTATAGCAACATGTGATTTCATCTCTAAAGCCCTTGCATTAGAGTAGTACCATTTCTGATTCGTTACTTCTCGTTATTCTAATAAAAATTTTGCTACCTGATTTGATGCTGTAAAAAGACTGTCGTGTACGCCACACTATACCATATTAAACAATATATCTCCAAATTATTTCGCTTATCTATGTTCGGCCGTGTTTGATGCAAAATTACGGCTACCGTGGCTATCATAATCCTGCACAACGATGGGTAGACATCTGTGCCGCTCTCTGGGGTTTGGCCAAATGATAATAAAATATTCTTTAGCCCGACCTAATATCAACCGTAAGAGTTAATACGGTGCAGTTTATACCGACAAAAACTCCATTGTGACACCTCCATCACACCTCGTTTTGTATTACTTAATGTTAATCTCATAATTTCCTTGCCACATTTCATCAATGTCTCTAAGTCACAGGATATAATTTTAGTAACACTGGCATATATTTTCCACTCTCTACTGTAGAAATATTTGGTCTGGCAAAAAGATTTTTAATTGCGTTTTCCATTACTTCACACTCACTGACAAACATATCTCTACATATCATAGACATATACATGTATTTGTCAGTTTAAATTACACTTTTACATACATCGTATATTTTGAAGTAACTATAACCCATGCGTACCTAGCTCAGTTAAAATAGCTAATGCCAACAGAAAATAAATTTAGACAAAGGTAAAAAAAAGTGCAATATGAAACAGGGTGTGGGCATCCTTCTGTTCTCAAGGCAGATTTACGGAGGAACCTCTCCTCAGTACATACCAAACCTTATTACGAGCTAATACCATCAGCTTTTACACCAGAAGCGCTCTCTGGCCGGCCAGAGGTAGGACAGCGATGTGAAGCTGTGTTGATTACCATTGGCGGCGCTGTTTTTTGAAGAAGCAATACAAAAACTGGTCCCTAGATACCACAAACTCCTCAACGGGGGAAACCATGAATAAAATTAGTAATAGATGAGATATTTCGTGTAAAAATTAACTTAAACACAAGTACAATGTGAAACTTTTTCCATGGATAAAGAGAACTTACTATTTGAACCCATCTTGTGAAAACAAATTCGAAAAATCCATTATCGTACAAAAAGCATCCCTTGACTTGTCCCTCCTCCCCACATAGCGTTTTAGATTTCTTGGACATCTTGGCATCCTTTCTCTTCATTTCAAAATGACAAGGAAGGGTTCCCCACTCTGTTCCATCCCTCCTCGTGCCCCTCGACTTCACATCTCCTTGATATGCTCCCGCTGTTATTTCCTTTAGCCGAGTCCTTTATCCTCTTTCTTCCCCTTCCCCTCCTCATTGTTCCCTTCTGCCGTTTCTCATTCTCCCATCTCTATGCTGAGAAAATTCGGGTTTGGCGATGCCAATCGTGGGTGTTTACTCTAGCCCTAGCACACCTCAACAGAGTGCTAGAGTACGCGTTTGTGATGTGAACTGCGTCGACTATGCGACGCTTGCAAATCCGCATCACCCACTCTGGATCGAACATTGTGGTTTCTACCAATCGATGGTTAATCACAAGCTCTCTCCGAACAAATGCATTCTCATGGCTTGTCTGCGATCGTATAGATGGGAGTGAGTGAACATATTTACAGATCTTACCCATTTCACCGCAGCTGTTAGGCAACCGAAATAATTCCGTGAAACACCCTGTTGAGACAACAGTTGGAAGCACTACAAACAACAGGCAATCAATCGAGGCTGCTCAAAGAATGCTAGTAGTTCTGCATTCTACGTTATATAAAAGTCTTCACTTAAATAAAATAAATATTACTTTGAGATTTTTGATACATACTTATGAATTGTAATTCTAACTGCTACGAAAGTCGAACATGTGTCGGCTAAATAGACCAGAAGTTGTCTGCAATACATTTAAATCCATCAAACTGTAGCTTAAATAAGCAACGCAAGCACACGTGCAGTGAAGCTGGAACAGAAAAGAAGACGATGCAGTCATCTTCCTTACAGATGCCGCTGACGCTCAGCACAGAGCACAGAGCGTGGCTTCGACACTGTCACGAAAGTAACCAGTGGTTTGAAACAGTTATTTGAAACGGTTGTCTGACCAAAACAGTTGCAGCTGCTGCCGTTTTGATCCATAAACACTTAATTCAACCACCATGGGATATGCATAAAAATTTTCAGAGATTTCTTTATTTTATATCTGACCATCCTCCAGTAAATATAATTTGATTTAAGTCCATTTTAGGCTTGTATTGATAAACGACTAGGCCATTTGTTTCAAACCAAAATCAGCACGTTAACACAAAGAAGTCACTACGTGCGACACAGAAGTATTTGCCAATATCCAAAATAACGCACAGACTCCGCGGGCTCCAAACATTTCCTTGTACTTTGGCGGCGCCAACGGGGGTTTATGCTTGCATTGTATTCATATATTCGATTGAATGGCATTTTCACGGAAAAAGGTGAACGATATTGTTGGAAATGTATCCCCAAATATTACCTTTTACGGCGAGTCTCAACGTTTCCATTAACATAACATGCCGTTGAGAGGCGTAAGGAATAACAAACTGAGGTTTTATAAACATTCTAAAATAGCACAGTAATTTTTTCTGCTATAGTTGACAGCATAATACTTAGCCCATTTCTAAATTAGCATAATTTGTAATGATTTATCTCTATATTGCATGAGACCGAAGATTTTGGTTATGAGCTAAATCATGCTTTGATATTACATTTCTGTTCTATGCTAAGCATCATTGCACCATGTTTTTCCGGACATAATGTTGCATTACACCTCCCTCCAGTAGTACTGTGTGCTCTTACATGTAATACAGTAGATCGTTGCAAAATATAAGTTAATTCTTAAGGAGAAACTAGCAAATCGCGCTCACAAAAATTCCGTTACAAATTTTCACTAGCGCGTCAAAAAATGGTTGATTTTGCGTTTGTGAAATGATTAGTAGTGATAAAAGAATTTACACATAGCAATTGGAGAACAGATGGATTTCAACTAAACGCTGCAAAACGTGGATAATGAGAGGACTCAGAAGTAAAATAATGCCATGATTGGCATTGAATTATTTTATGTTTACCTTAACAGTATGTATATTTACTGAACAAAGTGTAAAATATATGAATGTGAAGAAATAGGCTGGGATTTTGTAAATTAGTATGTCTGGTGCGTGGCCGCCATCGTAATTTGATGACTGTCCTGCAACGTACTTAACGGAGGGGAATTGCTCACGTCGTATAATAATGAAGAGGACTCGCTTAGAGCAACATAAGACAGCCTTAGGAGAAAAATAATTCTATTTGGGCCTCTCGTGGCCAATTATAAAACTACAAAAAACCCTCGTTAAAAGTAAACTATAGTTATATATCTAGTGAAACTATAACGCACTCTCATACTCAGTTATTAACTATGAGGGAATGAATTGACTAAATTTATTGTTTTAGAGTAGTTCTCCACTATAGCAAAGATTGGAGAAATAAGGAACCTCAGCAAAAAATCAATCAAAACAAGGAAAAATTATGAATGGAAATAGTTGAAATAAACAATTTCCATCTTGTGACGAACTCTAAGAATTTTAAATTAACCCTTCCACAAGCTGTTCTAATTAGAATGAGTCTAAGAGGTACGTGTAGTCTCCTGGTTATTATTGTCGCATAAATTGGATTAAAATATGTTACAATTTTCATATATTTTGGGAGTAAACTCCCAGACAATAGTAAATTAATTTGTATATTTCCTTTCAAAAGGATATAATACCGCCTATATTGTCAAAATAGTCTCCTTGAACGTTTTATAGGCTGTTCTTTCCTCGTATTTTCCGGTACTAATCGCTCTCCGTTCGCAAGTTCCTCTCTCTATTGCTTTAGATAGAGGTAACATATGATTCTATCGTAGTTTACTCCAAAATCGAGCAGACGCAAGCGAAATAAGATAAATATATATATTTTTACCATTGCTTGATTGCGTTCTTGCGCGCCCCTCTCGTCCATCCCACTGAATCTCCTCTCCCTCCTGTGGTTTGGATTCTTCCCGCTTTTCCATTTCTCATTCTCTCTCCGTACAACAATGACGGCCATCCACAACATCCCTCCTCGTTCTCTGCAACATCACCTTGGAATGCTTCCTCCCACCTCCTCCACCTCTTCTCATTGTCTCGTATCCCGTACTTGACTCCTTTCTCGCTCACGCAAAGAAAAAAAATGAGTCCGACCTCACCTTTCTGTCAGTCCCGTTTTACTTTTGGAGTCATCAGTCAACAGATATCGAAGGCGTGAGAAATGGAACTGATCTTCGCAAATTCATTTTGAAAATGAATTATTTTCTCTAATTTACCTCACAAAACGTCCTTTTAGCGTCTTCAAGAGACGCCTTTATTAATAGTACTTCAATGAATTTGAAATAATCGTCTCGTAAAGTTTCTTAACCAGACAAAGTTCTTTAAATGAGCGAATTCATCGTGTATTTTAAGAATGAGAATACGTTTTTTTCTTATTATACATTAGTACGGTATTCTATCAAGTTTTTGTAATGAAAAAACAAAACAATCGCCACGTTTCATGCCATTTTTTTCAATTTATGAGGTTCGTTCTGAATTGTGACACTGAATCTGACTGATGGCATCTCACACAGGGGTGAAGGGAGCCAGAGATGTACGAAAGAGGAGACCATTTTAACCTCGACGAATATTTTAATTCAGAAAATGGGAAAAGGAGCCTCTTTGTTTGGATCTCATTGTGTCGAGAGGAGGCAGATGGCGTAAGAGGCGGAATTTGAGTGCTGGGACGCGGACGGCGGCGGCTCCCGTTCTCGGATGGCAAATTGGCCGTCGGTTTTCGTGGCTGCGCCACCGCCGACGACGCCGCCTCAAATTAGTTTTCTCGCAGGGCCTTCGGGAGAGTCAGCCTCAGGTGAGAGCGCGACCCTCCTGTTGTATCGACCCCCCTCGAATCACGCACACACACACGTCAGGTAAGGTCGACTACCCACCCAAAACACCCCTCCCCCACATCTGTGGCCGTGCGAATGAAAAGAAGCCCTCCGATTCACGGACCAATGAGCTGTGGGGGACATAAAAATCGCCATATTGACGTATGGTCGGCATGAAGTCAACGTATATCCACGACAAACAGAACAAAACATAAAAATTCACGAAAAAAGTGTATGACGCGCACTACTTATCTTGTTTCTGACAATAGAGACAAAAAATTGACAAGATAAAATTATCAATGTATTACAAGTACAGAGTGACACATAGGAAATGTCATTAACAGTAATCGGGACTCGAACTCAGAAGTTCTCATGATATTGCGCAGAGCCCTTCAGCCTGTTATCCTACCGAGCCGCCGCGTGGGCGTGTGGCAGGGGGTGGTAGGTCAGCAGCCGCGAAAAGATGTAAGTTTTTGAGCGGTGTAATGATGACATGTATTATGGGAGTGTATTTAGAGGAGCTCAGTTTTTATTGTGGTCGCTTACTGTTCGCGGGAAGAACGAGTTCTTGCACCTATCTATTCGGCTGTGTATTTCTCTTATTTTATCGTATCTGCCAGGCCTATTAATGTAGTGAGGCTTCATGATAATATTCTCTGTGTCACTCTGAAACACACAAATGCTGAATTTCTCAAGGAGGTTAAGCCTAGCGTGCAGCCACCGAGTATATAGGGGCTCCCACCTTAATCCCTCTTACAGTTGTGAGACACTATATGTTCGTTCGTAGCCGTTTTTAACGAAGCGTGCTGCTTTTATTTGTATTTTATTTATTTTTAGGTTAAATCTTTATGACCAGGATCCCAAATGCTCACAGCGCATTCGAGATGAGACCTAATCAGAGGGAATCAGCATCTCGTTTTTACTTTTTCATCCGAGGACCTTCCTTTTATTCGCTTAACAAAACCAATTTTCTTTAATGCTGTGTCGCATATGTTTTGTATGTGTGTTCCTCACGATGTATCTGAAGTTAAGATAATTCCAAAATATTTTACTGATTTTATAGATTTTTTGTTCACTCCACTTAGGTTAAGCACAAGGAAAAAAAATAGTCTGGTGCAAATTAAGGAAAATACTGTACTTCAAGAAAACTATTACAGTGAGCAAGCTTACGAGGAGGAGAGATTAAAGGTAATCTTAAACGTGATAAAGTCAT
This sequence comes from Ceriagrion tenellum, assembly GCA_963169105.1. Taxonomy (NCBI): domain Eukaryota; kingdom Metazoa; phylum Arthropoda; class Insecta; order Odonata; family Coenagrionidae; genus Ceriagrion; species Ceriagrion tenellum. Next base: position 33,156,663 of record OY720641.1, read on the forward strand.
CAATATGATTACTATATAAAAAAAATATGAAGAAGAAACTAATACACTCAATAGCATTAAGACTGAGGCAAATGAATGGCAACGACGAGAGAAATTAGGGTCAGAGTAATACTTAAGTAGAGGCAGAAAATTAATTGGACATTAGTTGGGCAGGTGCGGAAACTCGAATTAGGAAGTGCTAATAAGGAGGGAGGACTGAAAATGTAAAAAATTCTGTGGCTACATGAATGAGATAAGAGGCATCGAACAAAAACGGGCGAGAAGAAAAAAATATGTAGTCAAGCGCAGCCGTTATCTTGTTTCTGACAATAAGAGATAAGAAATTGACAAAATACAATTACCTACCAATGTGTTACAAGTGCAGGGTGGCACAGAGGGAATATCATTTACAATGATTGGGACTCGAACTCAGATCTCTCGATTTTGCGCCGAGTCCTTCAACCTATAAGCCTACTGATGCCTCCCTATGGATTTATACTCCAGTGAATGTATTTTCATGGATACTCCTGGTATACTGAAAACGCATAATAGGCTGAAAACCTAATACTAAATTTTCGTTTTAGGTAAAATTAAGGAAAGAAATTTAGAGAACAATTAATGACTTTACTGATAATAATCACCGGGAATATTCGCCAAAATGTGAACTGATATCGAGTAATATATAAGCTCTAGGGGCACATGGGAATAAGTGATTACGGAGAATTTGTCCTTTACTATCGGAAACTATTGAGCGTGAGATGGATTATCTTCATCATTTGCTGGAAAATTATTTTTTTTAATATTTTAAAACGGTAACAACACTCTAATGAGTGAAACTATTTTGAAAAATTGAATTAATCATCGGGAATATCAAAGAGCAGAACTAACATTTTCACCGCAATATAAAATAAGATGCATGTGAATAGCATTTGTTTCTTTAAAGAACTACGTAATATTACCATGTTAAATAAAGATTCAGTTTTTATTAGATAGGGCATTATTTCTTATAGTAAAGGTAGAAAAATGTGTGTTAACTCTCTGGCAAATACATTCTCTCTCGGATAAATACAGAAACTTGATACGGTAGATCTGGTCAGTAACTGCGTTGTCAAAATATATTTATGAATGGTGCTTATTACCAGCGCTGAAGAAAAACAATGTAGTACCAAATAAATGAATAAGAAGTGCTGGGGAGGGCATTTTTCTTAAGTGCGCAAATAAAGTAATCTCGAAAAAGCACCCCCGCTGTTATAATATTATCGCCATTAGTTAAAGAAGTGTGAAATGTCAATTGAAAGAAATATTCATGAATATTTCTTCAAAGTTAATATCAGCCAATATGATCTCAATGTTTTCAGGCTCAACTCAGTGAACTTTCATTGTGAATAATGAATAAAAAAACTTTGTTATATTCCACCAATTTATTTTCAGGTACTACTACTTTCAACGCAGTGGTGTCATGTTCAGGTGCATTCAGCGGCGTCTTGTACCTGAAGATGACGCTTACGTTTTTTACCTGAAGATGACGCCACTGCGTCGAAACTAGTAGTATCTGAAAATAAATTGGTGGAATAAGACAAAGTTTTCTCTTTATAATTCATCAAGAAATATTTTTAAGCACAACTTCTTTTATTTTCCAATTAATATTTACCACCCGATGAATTTTTATAGTCTACAAAAAACTATACTGTGGATACAAAAGATGAACACAAAAATCAAATCTTTGTATTTCCTGCATTAATTAGTACACATTCCATGTGCATCTTTATCCAATAAAACTTTTTATATGGTCAATTTAAGTAGAAGAAATTTAATATTTTTCATTGATATTGACAAAAACAGTTTTAGTGTTTCTCATTGCAAGCAGTCGGCCACCTTTCCTGCAGCCTCAGCATCTTCAAGAGGCAAAAAAACTCAGAAAAACGCTCACGAGCGAAACCCATGCAAAAATTTTTCCCGCGAGTCGGAGAGGAGAGTCGTTGCGAGCGGATCGAATCCGTTTAAAAATAAATTTAAAGGAAGTGCTCACGAGAGAGTCCTCATTCAGCGTCGCGAAAAAGTTTTATTACGTAAAATAAAAACCTCGATGAACTCTTGTGAATTTATAAAATGAGGACATTAAGACGAGGCGTGTTGCGACGGTAAGCAGGTAGCCGGCGTCTATTCGAGGATTGAGGGTAATTCTTAATGCATTGGATGGCACCCCAGGGACCAAGGCATCGACAATGCTCATATCCGAACGAGAAACTGTGCAAAGGGCAATTTAGTACCCTTAGAAATAATGTCTGATACGGAATCATGCATGATACATTCAAAAACTTTGAATTGTATGTATCACAAAATTTGTACAGATTTGAACTAAAGTAAAGCTGGCTTACATTTCCTGATTTATTCGTAGTAATAACCTTCCATTCAAGTTGCATACTTCTAAGTTTTGGTGAGTCATGAGACAAATTACGAGTAACATAACTTTTAAATTTTGAACTCCAAAGGTTTATCTTAATTTTGCATCATACACATGCGTAAATTAGTAAATAATTATATTTAAGCCAAAAATAATATTCATAAAACATACTCCGACCATCATAATTTTCAGAAAATCAACAACACCTGAGAAAATTATATTCAATTATTTCGGAAATGATCTATTATTTTTTTGCGATACCTGCATGAGATTCATTGGGTGGTCGTACGGTTCTCTGTTGGGGCAGAGAGGATCTTAAGGAGGATCATTTTGATTCTCCGATACAAAAAGTCCGCAACACCACGGAAGTAATTTCAAGCATTTTAAGTAGCACATTAACCTATCCTGGGTTGTATCCATAGAACCGTATCCATGGACAAATTTTATCAATTATGGTCGCAATCCCTGCATTTTAAGTTCCAATTTTATAAAAAAATCCGCATTTCTTATTTACACTCCCAATATTGTTTAAATAAATAGTTTAAAAGTAACATATATAATTGAAATATTTTTTCTGTTTTCTAACAATCATAATTTAATTTTCAATAGCCTCCATTTCTTGAAAAATCTAGTGAAGTGTGAATTAAAATTGTTGCACTATATCGTTACATACGCAGCTTTAAAAAGAAAAAAATTCTACATGAATTTCCAATAATCTTCCTGTATGATGATGCCCAATGAAGATAATTTTTACTGTTTATTACTTTTTCTCTAATCAATTTGAATGCTATGTGATACCCAAAGTCATAAAGTAGATTTATCTCTTACGCTATTCCTATCCGCTATGCTTTCATTTAAATATTCTTAAAGACAGATTTTTCTCACAACCTCATAAAGCCGCTAAAAAATATTCTTTTTACGGGTCTATGGGGTCTATGCGTGCTTTGATTTTCTGAATCGGCAATTCGCAGAGGTTTTGAAGACAAAAATTCTTAATTTACAGTATTTCTCATTTGAAAAATCCTGCCGTTGTTTTTCTTCTCTTTTGAGATCACTAGTAATTCGCACACTTGGGATTCCAAAGGAACTATCACAATAACCATTGAGAAAGAATATTACGCTGCCTGTGAGAATTTATGACATTCGTGCTCTCAATTGAAGGAAATTTTAGTCGTTTATCTTGCGCAAATCGACCGCATACCTAAAGAATAGAGATTCTTAATGATAAAGCATCCACTTTAAAACCGCCTACACTGAAATAAAAACTTTACAAAGAAATAATTTCAACCACCACTTCCAGTTTTCTGTTATTAATTTGCAATATAACATTAACCAATTAAGTGAGCATTATTACTGAAACAAAGATAAAAGGGCTTAAATGAAGAGAAAAATTAACTTTTTAACACTAAGAAATATGAATTACTAATGAGACCTAATTCCATTTCCTTTCAGTAATAAATTACCAATCTCTTCCTCCAAAAGTAGGAAAATAAGCTACAACCCATAATCCGCCAAAAAATAATATTTTGCATTATCTCTAGCTTCTGTGAGCGTGACTACAGGTCGCGTTTGATTCATCATTTGGTAATTTAATAACTCTTTTCTTGGGAAAATATCCTATTTGTGATTAAGCTTAAAATACAGGATTATTTAAAATTTATTACTATTATTCATGAAAAATATTTAAAAACTAGCATATGCATTCATGGTTCTATATGAATAACCTTCATGCACTGGGTTTCTTAAAGACATGTCTCCAGCAGGTACAATGACTGCTTCGTCAGAAGTAAATGAACAGCCCCCAACAGGCTCCAAAAAAGCCGATTAAATTTCTCCATTCATGTTATAACGACAATATGTATCGCAGGGCGAACATTTCATGCCAATATATCAGGAAAATGATACGCTGCTATCATTACTCGAAATCATTTCAGCGCCAAATTGTTCAGACTGATGTTACACACTAAATTGCACAATTTCCTAGGTTTAAAAATTATACACCATGAGAGTTTTTCCTGGTTTTAAAGCACCTTATTGAAATAGAATCAACACTAGATGCATAGAAATATTAACTATTCAATCACGGGTTGACTGAGTTCTACCATGTTCGTAACACCCTTCCACTCTTCATGATAAAGGAGGTAGATCTGAGCCTTGAAGCGAATGCATTCCAATAAAGATTCCAAGAAAACTCCACCATCACCAAATATAAAAATCATAAAGTTTAGTCCATTATTTCAGTTCACTAAATTTCCTTGAAGTTAAGGAGATATAGTGCAAAAAATTACTGCTGCCATGGCATTCTGTGATAAACTGGACAATACGCCATCAAATGCATAAACTTTCCTGTTGTGAGATACATGGCACATATATTAGTGTGGCAAATCAGTAATAAAGGAATAGTGACATTTATGACGAATAAAAATTCGTGTGAAAGTAAAAGTAAAAACAATATTATACAAAAACGATAGCTAAATAAATACATAGAAAGTAAGGATGGTCACATTTGGACAGGATAACATCGAAAAAGATAAATCAACGGATGAAAAGGGTTGACTTGGGTGTGATTTCTTGGCATATCATAGATAATGATCATGATGCCAAATAATAATATAAATAACACATTTTTTCTCCATATTAACTGTCCTAGTGGCTTCAGGCGTCAAAATCCGGAATTTATTATCAAATAACAGGAGAGAACATTCTCCGGAGTTAATGAGGAGTGAAGGCAATGAAAACTACACTTTCAAAAATTTTAAGTTAGCTTGATCCGGCAAAAAGGGACAACATATTAAATTGGCCCTATCAAATGGCCATTAAATGACCCTATATAACGGCCGTATTGGATTTTTCACGTATAAAAAGCAGGGCAAAGCCGATTATTCCGAAATTGCGTCATACTACTGGATCCAAGAGCACTTTATTTTACAATTTTATGGCAATACGTGGGCCACAGATAGAATTAGCATAAACACCTCTCAAAAACTACGGAATGGATATTACGTAGGAATAGAGGAAAACTGTTCATCTGTTGATTTACTGATAATTTCATGAGACATATACTAATTTGTGGCTAAGTCCTACTAATTCAGCAAATTAAGGAAAAAAATTTTGTCTCGAATATATTAATGTTAACCGATCCGATTAATGTTAATGGTAACGAACCGATTAATGTTGATGATAACCGTCTCACACTATTCATAATCTCCGGTCAATGTAATTGTAAACTAATAGAGTGTCATATGTTTCATATGGTTTTTTTGTAACTAGAATAATAATTTTTTGCCAAGTGAAGGAGACCTAAGTTATCTGGAACATGACGAATAAATTCTGCCAAAAATAAGTTTTCCTGTTATCTGCACATTCATTTTTTCATCTACATCAACATTTTACCCTGTCAGCCGCCCCATGGGCGTGAGCCAGTAGGGTGTTTGGACGCTAGCCGTGAAAAGGAATAAAATGGGTTTTTGGAGGTGAAGTGTATTTTGAAAGTGATTTAAGTGGGGCTCTGGATTTAATGTAGTCACTTATTGTGCGTGGAAAGGACAAATTTGTGTACCTATCTGCTCGGCAATGCGTCTCTTTTATTGTCTCGCATCTGTCAAACCTTCAAATGTAATGTGGCGTCAAACTGATATTCCCTGTGTCGCTCTGAAACACAATGTGCTGAATTTCTCAAGCTAAGTCTAGCGCGCAGCTTTTGAGTCCCTATTGGCTTCCAACTTAATCTCTCTAAAAGCTTAGAAACAATATATTTTTGTTTGTAGCAGTCTTTTATAAAGCGCGCAGCTTTCCTTTGCATTACATTTATTTGTTTGATTAATTATTCCTGTCCAAGGTCCCAAATGCTGGCGGCGTATTCGAGGTGTGGCTTAATCAGAGCAAAGTAGCAACTCGCTTTTGCCGTCTCATTCTAAGACCTTCCAATTATATGCTTGGTAAATCCTAGTTCCCTTAATGCTGTACGGAATACGTTTTGTGAAAGTGTTCTCCACGATATATCTGAAGTTATGGCAATTCCAAACTATTTGACTTTTTCTGAGGACTTTATGTTTACTCTAACCACAGTGTAGACATGGCGTTCGTGTTATGACTGTACTATTGTGTTCGAGTATACTATTGTGCAATTACTAAGGTTTATTCGTAGTCTTTCTGAGTCTTCGCTAATTTCCCAGTAGATGACCGAAACGTCTGTAAAATTCGTCTCGTCCTGCAAACACGAGGATTCAGGTCATTTATATAAATCATGAATAAAATAGGGACGATCACGCTTCCTTATGGAACACCAAATTCATTCTAACCTTATCAGAGCCGTTACCATCAATAAGTACTCTTTTTTGCGATCATTGAGAAAGTCCCGTATCAAATTCACTATATTTTTTAATTATTTTGCATGATTGCAATGTATGTACATGACTTTCTTGTAAGGAACCCTGTCAAACGCGTTCTTGAAATGAAAAAATATCGCGGCAACTTGCTTTTTCGATTCACCGGATTTTGGGATTTCGTTAAGGAGGAGCGCAAGCTAAGTTTCACAGGATCTACCCTTTAGGAAGCTGTGCTTCCATATAAGACGTGTATATTATCTAGGATATTTTTAACATTAATCAAGTTTAAAATCCAAATATGAGATTTTAAATTGTATTGGACCTAGATATTTGAATATATAACAGGAGTTCCTAGTCGGGATACCTAATAAGTATTTGTAAGCATATATACGTGATTTTTGGTGTTGAGCGCTTAGAATGTTTTGTGATAATGATTTTTTATACGTGCAGGTTCTTAATTTTATTCTCTTTTTTCTTCTAGGTATTTATCCAACTGCGATTCACTGACCCATGTTTCAGTCCCGGAAAGGAACACAAGTGGATTCGGTATGTTAACGTATATGCCCGGCGAATGTGCTTCACATCCGCTCGTGGAGATGTCATCGATTGGTTTGTAGTACCGAGCCGCCGATTGAAATTGTCGGGCTAATTGAAATCCGTGGGCACCGAATTTTTTGTTTATTTATTCCTCTTTATTAGAGTAGAGACGAGAAATTATGGTTTATTATTTTGAAGTTTTAATAGGGATATAAATTGCTCCAAACAGCATTCAATTGAATGCGCCGGGGTAATAAGCTATATTTGAAATTGAGCTCATTTAGATGCAGTCTCTGGATATGTGTGAGATTAGGGAACCGGGTTCAATTAGTGACATAGCCGTAAGTGGGACAATGGATTCACATCGCTTTCAGATTACGTGGAATACTTGTGCTCGAAAAGCAGAAAATTATGATTCGATTCATGCACTATTCCCCAATCATCAACCTACATGTTTCAGCTAATAAGTAAAATAGATCTAATGCAGCTGTATACATTTTCTATGACTAAAATCACGACTTATCCTAAACCAGCAGGCATCGTTTATGGTGACAGGCATAATAACTCTTGGGGGACCTTACAGAGTAGAACAGGTTAATTAAATTTCAAAACAACTTTCAAAAACTTTCAATAGAGTAAAAAACAATGAATGGAATTTCAAACTGTTGCAGCAGCTTTTAAAAACTAAAAATGGATTTTGGCAGTATTATATTGCAATATAAAGCTAAGTCGCTTCATTCACGTTTCACAACTGTGCTCTGGATATGGTGATTAAATCAATGAAAGGCAAAAAATCCATCAAATTGTTCTAGAAAGAAGTATTATTCAAGGAAAATACCAAATATATTTTATTTACAATATTTTCCCAACGTTGTTATTTTACCCTGGTTTCTATTGATGCTAAAATTTTAATTCTTTGCGAAGAATTTTTCTTCAATGCATCATACGACATATGACATCTTATACCCATTTTTCTCTGTGAGTCATCATTTTCTTGTCTGGATAGTGACTCACGACGTTATCCATTTTTTGCCATCTTTCTCAGTTTTTCACCGAACGAAGAAATTTTAAGTAGCTGCAAAAGAAATTTTTTAGCAAAGTTTCATTTTTTCCGTCGTTGTAGCATGAAACAGCGCTGTAATTTGTTCATTTTAACGGCTAGAGGTTTCTTTCTTTCGATTTTAGTCAATTCCAAGCCTCAGATACGTACTTTTCAATACTCTCTGACATAGTTTAACGTACATTGTTCTTCATTTCACATAAGATTTTCTGATTACATATAATCCAATTTGATTGCCTCATTTCTACTTTGAGCTTTCTTGTTTTAATTTCAATTATAGTTTTAGTCTTAATTTCAAAACCAAATTATGTTGCTGCAACACGGTATGCATGAGTAGGCTCACAAAGTTACCTTATCCATAATCTATGAGCAAGTTACTGACTCTCACCAAGAAATATTCTGATTTTTTCCTTCTTTTTCCTAATCCTGAGGTCCTTTGCCATCACCGAGTTCTCTCACATCATCGTCTTCCTTATCATCGGCAAAAAATGAACAGATCGTGTACTATATGAGGTAAATGTTTGCAATTATCTATATCTTAGTCCATTTTACAGCAGGTACATCTCATTTACACCGGGGTTTGACTTAGGCATAGTTTAAATAAATTGTAGCGATTACACAATAGTACAGGAAGCTCTTTCAAGTTAGAAATTTCATACCGATTATTTTATATTTTTCCGTCCTTAATTGCCCTGAAGATGAAAATACATTATTTTCACGGTTTGTGCATACTTACTTACTACTTAGGCCATTTTCCGCCCATAAAGGATACACTTCACCAAGGGGAGGCTGCCATTGACTGTTTCTCACATGAGTCAAAAATGAATAGATAGAAGTAGTTCAGTGTTGTTGCTGCATTCTTATTCGAAAGGCACACTTTAATTCATGTAAAGCAATGAAAAACAAATTCTTGCGGTTCAAAGAGCAAGTTCCATTCATTTGTTAGACTTCTATGGGAACTCCCCATGATTCTTTCCTCTTGTAATGGTCATAAGATCTTCTTTCATTTCTAGAATGAAGAGTCTCGCAGAATCTTCTATCTATAAAAATTGTTTTCGGGATTTCTACGCGTTACTCATGTTTTAAATCAAAATTTCGCTCCTCATAATGTGAGCGTCGTCAAGTAAGTAATATTTATTTGGTGTCTGTTTGATCTTTTAATACTATTCCAATGCAAAAGTTCTCCCGACCGTCACTCCATTGTTGCGCCGATCCGGTTTTTTTAAACAAACCCCGTTTCCTTAAAACCTCTCCCCTGGCTTTAAATTAGAGCCATCCCGAAGATTGGAATACTGAGGTCGTTTTGCTATCTCATTTATCTCCCGTAATAAACGCGGATGGTACCCATATGGTTTGCATAGCGCCTATGTTTAGATAAGGATAATCTTGTGTCTCGGTTTGAAAATAGAATGCTCAGCCATAGCTGAAGTTTATTATTTCTGCATCTCCAAAGCTCTCTTGTACTCATTAAGTCTTTGAGAGATGACTCTCTTACTCTGTCCTACATAGCTTCTTCCGCAGCTACCAGGGGCCTCATATACTCCCATGGATCAATCCTATCTTTAACGCTGGAAATATAAGGGAGGTTTTCGTAGGCCAATGTCTTCGTCTTCTTGCCGTCACTGTCATCGTTTCCACGCTGGCTCTCCTTCATTTTCTTTTATCAAAGGAAACACTTCAGCCGATAACCTTACGGTTACAAGTAAGGTGTTCCATTCCCTTGCCAAGATTGTCAGCATCAAAAACAAATCAGTCCCCCAGACAGAGTGTTATAGTAACGAAAGACTTCTGCTGTTAGTGGTGATGAGAAACTGAATCGAGATATCCCAAAAATTGATACTAAGACTGGAAAAATAACATGAGCTCATTGTGAAACAAGGAGAAGGAAAAGCGAACGAGACTCAAATTAGAAATTGATAACACACAGCGTGTAATGGATATGTTAGCTACAAATAGATCCTGATAATAGCTTAATTGTAGATTCTTTGCATCAAAGAGACGTCGTAGCCCTTAGATACGGACATAAATTCCCCATGTCAACAACGCTTCGACCCGATTTATCCTGGAATCACTGACACATATTACCCCGAATGTCAAAATTTGATATAAATGATTTACACTAAACGTGCATTTAGCAGTATACACATGGGAGAAAATAATGACGCAACTCAGTACTTCATTCTACTTTTAATCGTTTGAAAAATACTCTAGGAAACTGGATAAAAATACTTACGCTACAGCAAATAAGAAAAATATTAACCTAAGTTTTCGCTGACAGTAAAATGGCGTGCCAGTCAACATTGGCGGCCATTCGCAAACTGTTACCAGTTGTGGATATTCAGAAGCAACAAAAAATAGTTGTAAATACTTCTGGGTGTCATAGTTTAATGTCCTGCCTCCTACAGTCAATATAGCGTTAGCGTAAGGGAAATAGTTTCGTCTAAGAGCAGGTAGCGTCTTGAATAATGAAAAGGAGATGGCAACAACCAAGAAGAGTTTCATATAAATGGTAAATTAAATGTCAAATATAAACATCGGTGTAATAAACAGTCGTTTTTGACAAATAAATACTTGCATCAAGCGCACAAATTAGAGTTTTTTTATGCAAGGAACCTCATGGGAAAATACAGCTCCTTTTCATTCTTTTTGGAATGATCAGGCAACTTCAAATGTTTGAAGCATTCTCCACCAACTCTAGTTTGAGCAAAAGAGGTATTTCACTCAAAATTTGTCCCGTGTCACATACCTTTTCACCATTTTTACTTAATATTTTAACTGATCTGAGCATTTTCTATCTTTCAAATTCCGCAGTCCCGCAGCGATCCTCTTCATCTTATCCTTTTCTGCAGCTTTCACCAAGTCCTTCGTAAGAAGACAGATTTGGGGGGGGGGGAACTTCTTGCGCTGCGGGACCCCTACTACTGCCGACGGAGCCGAGTCTCTTCGTTGCCAGGGTTCATTATCACACTTAGACCGATCATACTCTGGCGAAAATTCGCCAGAGTTCATTGCCTCCCTCATACTCTCCCTTCCTATACCATAACGTCCCTCCCGCGTGAGTATTACACCACCGAGGGAATAAGCCGGCCCAAAATGGTCCAATGCTATTTTGAGGCCGGACGTTTCTTTAGCTACGACAGTACTTGAAAGCCCAATCCCTTCCCCAATGACATAGTTATTTCGAAAAAATTCAAAACCAATATCCTCATTTCAAAATTGCTATTTCCTATCTGGTTTTTCAATAACGGTGTGATTATGATATCCATCAAAACATTTAAATATCAAATGCATTGAGGAAGAATAATCTGCGGTCAAGAAATTTTGCTTTGATTAATGGAATTTCTGTCACAATGTTTTTCAAATATGTGCAAATAAATTTATTAGTTTCTGCATAAAATTGCTCAGCTTCAAAGGTATGAAAAACTAGAGGAATTTTGTGCTATTAATGCTATAAAATATATCAGCAGTACTGGTGAACCGCATATGGAATTTAAGCGCTAGAACTGGATTCGGGAAAGTGTTGGCATTCCCTCTCTTAGCTTATGACAAGAACATTTTTAAAAGAAGATAAGAGTGTGAAATTTACTTTTTGAACATTTTTACAGGCTTAGGAACAATGACTTTAGAGCGATAGTTGTTTTGAAAGCTCGTTGAAATTTCTGACCGTTTCCCATTATTGTGTATTCTATCAACAGCGCATTCCAATGCATTTGATGAGCTGGCAGATTGTTTCCGAGTGCTGAATTTTTTCGTGCTTTGGGATGAAAGATTTAAAAATTTATGACTTGATTACTGGGAAGTAAGTGACAATTAATATTTTTAAATCCCATCCGATATCATTAAATTTTCCGTAGATGCTCCTCTTTCGTTGTTTAGGGGCACTATTTTAGAAGAACTACGAATAATTTTGAAGGAGTGGCATTAAAATGGATTCAAAATAAGGATTTATTGCGAAACCTGTGTTAAAAAGATCTAGAGGCAAATTTTAACTAATTTTCTTCCACACAGCTTTTTTCTTAAACTCACATACTTCAATAATGGACGATTTCCATTCAAAATGCCGAAATTATTGCTGATCGAAGCACATTTTTGCACTTCACCACGCTCAAATGAAGATGAATATACCAATTTTGAAAACAAAACATTCAATAATCCACTCATAAGTAGCATACATTAAATGTACAGTAGTCAGGGCTTTATATAGATTGATTTATAAGTGATACCAACAAAAATGTATGCCTAATTCAATATACTTTTCGAAGTGAAAGAGAAAAATATTTTATCTTTCCACTGATACTAGAAGTGGATAGATACATCATTTTTCTTCCCTCCTTCGAAAACAAATAATTTGCAGCGTTACCTGATACCCCCGAAAGTTTACCTTTTACAAGATATCCAATTATATTTCATATTGTTATTAATTGCATATTAACTATTTCTCCCCTTAACAAAAAATTCAGCATAAAAATAAATATTGAGGTTATTATCAATGCCACTTTTTCTGTTGCATTCCAGCGCACGTTAAGGCTTCAACAAATGATTAGAGATGCAATAATTAATGTGCGGCGTCTAAAACTGAATTGAAAGCAACTGCACTTCGTTGCCAAGAATTGACCAACGCACTATATTCATTGTATACCACCCAATGTTTGGGGCCTGGTGTACAAATTATAATGATTGAGATTATGTTTTTTCATTCATTCCAAATTAGGATTAAATCATTATCCCATGGATAAGAGGATTTATACGTTCACCAGGAGAAAGACAATTTAATTATAGAGCTGGTGATAGAAATGTGTCCGATTGATGGCTCTGTTTATATGTTGATTTTCTCCCTAATGCTTGTTTCTTAATCTCCCGGGTAGAAATAACATCACGCTGCGCATAAACCCTAATGACTCTTATTTTTAAGTAGTTGCATTATACTTTAATTGAAAAGTTTCTGTAGCATTGATAGTATTCCTTTAGTATAGTGAATGTTGGTGAAAGTTACTTGTACATTATAGTGCGTGTTAGCGATCACTCACTCCCTGTCAAACACCCTTGAGGTGGCTTGCAGGTAATATGTTTATATAGAAGCTTTTATATCAGATACAGCGATCACTTAAATACGAGCAGTATAGCTGAGTAACCTCTTAATTATAGCGGCGTACTCTTCGTTAAATTTGCATTTCTGCTATGCAATAGACGAGGAGTAATGGCAGAAATCCTTGCACTACGTCTTGCATCACTTTGCGAGCAGCATTTCTGGGAATCTGTCTCGTTGGAAATCCACGATTCGAGAGTAGGGCAATCACGTAAAGAATTGGGCGCAAAGTCTCAAGAGGCACTTTGAAGGCTTCGAAGAAGAAGAGGAGGGACCTCCAAATTCGATTCTTACGAGAGCCAAGTGGACACGGTGGCTGATGTACATTTTACTCCCAGACTACATCTGCGGAGCATACGAATGAAAATGGTTGAGATAGATTAGCTGAAAATTGAGGTCTTAGGAGATTCCGCCGAGACGGTAAAGGTCAAAACAAATAATGAATTCCATCTTCTTATTAAATCTTTTCTTCTGAAATTAAGGTCAGATTATAGCTAATTATCAGAGAATTAGTTTTCAATGTAGCACTGATGATTGATTATCAAATGCAAAACATTGGAAAATGAGAAAGAAAGAAATTTTAACTAACTTTGGCCTTAACTCCGGAATTAAAAAAAATATTTTTATGTGAGGTCATGAAAAAGTTCCATATTTACGTTTTCATTGCTTCGCAAAAAATATTGCTGTAACAAATAACAAGTATCAGTTATCAGGAAACAAAATAAACGTAAAAAATATTGACATCATACGATGATCGATTTCGAGTAATTTCAAAATCAATGTACAAAAATATTTAAAGTGAAAAGGTAGGATTTAGTTCTTTACATATAAAAGAGATTAAGTTTTATCTGGGTTTCTAGGAATTTTATTTTATAACATTAAAATCATTTTGCGGTGGGGCGGTGGGTGTACACTATTCACGACTAAAACAGCGGATCGGAACGCCAATTCCACTTAAGCATATTTAAACGATGATCGAAAATTATGTGGGTTTCTCTAACTCCTTTATCCCAAACCCTTCTGTTTTATGATGATTACCTGCTACTTTCCTTAACGATGGTTTGTAGGGTGGAGCACTGATAGTGTTCATACCCAAAATCCGAAGAAACGAAATGAGACAAGGGCAAAACTTGGCGAAATTTTCCGCCAAAGATGGATTCGGCGTCCCCCACACTTAGCTCGGCCACTTAAACACTTGAGCGGAGGCGCCGTGGCGCTGGTAGTCGCATTACGGGAGGATGGGGTGCGGCGCGATCTCCTTTTGTTTCCAACCGTCTACACGTGCCGCCGCGGTCGCTCGTAGAGGACGCGCGAGCGCTTCAGAGGGGGATGGGAATTCGAGAGCGAGGAGGAGAAAAACGATGTATCGATCGATGAATCGATTAATCAGCTCTCGCCTCCGCACCTCCCAACACGACGAAGTCCACACACATATTCCTGATTCTAGTCACGCTTGCTTCTCCCATCTTATTCTCTCCCCCTCCCTCCAAATGGGGATCTCAGCGTGCGCCGTGATTACAGAGACGCCTGTCTATCCTCTGTCTGCCGCCTGAAATCAGAGTTCACCCATTCGCGACGAATTCTCTCTTGCGGGGGCGCCATACATCGCTAGAAACTGTGACTAAAAAGGAGTCTAGCGAGAAACTTTGGATAAAATAGCTTTAACTAGAAATGTCATAGGTCATACTAATCAACCTCATTTTAGTGGAGATTTTTTCGTTCGATTTTTTGCACATTCTCAAATTAGTATCGCTATTTACTGGAAAAAAATTACCTTTTTAATAGATGGATTAGGCTTAGGCTAGGCTGAGTTAGTGAAAAAATTCACTCTAGCTCTAAAGTTTCGAACTCAAGCTGCTTAGGAATTTCCTCACTATTTGACACGTTTGCAAAAGCACTTCCTTCTGCATAAAATTAGCTATTTTGTTGTTCAATCCAAGCTTGTTTAATGTAAAAAGAGAAAAGGCATTACTTATGACGTATAAATCAGCAGAGAGGGTCTTCTGATAGTTTTTTTAATTTCATTTTTGTGTCATCGGCAAGGTCTTTGTGTTTGGAAATTTTTTCACTCAGTGGACCTAATGTTATGTGTTAGCGGAACTGAAGTATCAATAGCGTTTACGCTCGTTTCTGTTTTATTAATTAGTATAATTTCCGGTCTATAGTAATCTTTGTTTCTGTAATTATATTTATTAGATGATATACCAGTTTAGGTAGGTTTGAATGGATGTAATAAAATAAAAATTAAAAATACTCTTGATCTCTTCATGAGTTATCCTGTCAACCAATATTTCTTTCTCTATTAGCACACTTCCTATCCTTCTTCAACCAATCAAAAAAACCTATTCTTTTTTCTCCATCCCTGCTTGCCTATCATCCTTTCCTCTATTACATTCTTTAGCAACACTTTACCTATTATAATCCCCACCAACCTCCTACTCTGCCACCTCCCAATCTCATCCAGAAGTTACATTTCCTTATGCATCACACCAAGCACATACTCGTTTGGCTCCCATTTCGTTCTTCGTAACTTGTCGATCCTACGATGTTAGATAAATAACATTCATATGTAGAGTGCCAAAAGTCAAGTTAAATGTTTGTTTCATGGTGAATTTTACCACCCACTCCTTGGTGCGTATCTTTTCATTCGTGCGCTTGAATGCGTACCGTTTCATTTTTGATTTCGCAACGATTGGCATTTTTCAGAGTTACCTTGTTGTTAAATAGCAACGATACTAGGGTACACCTCCGTGGCTGTGGCTTGGTAAGCACTACTACGTCTCCTTTGTTACTGTGAGGATTTGAGACGAAAAAACCAAGTTTCCATAAACCCGTGCTGAAGTTTGCCTTAAGATGGCTCTGTAATAGAGTTGACTAGCACGCCTAACTGGAAAAAAGAGAGATCCGGGCTCGTATCCCTGATCTTTTACACCGGGAATGAAATTTATTTCGATATTTTTAACGAGTTAAAGTTAAATGAGGGTTTGCTAGTGATGGATCATTAAGTATGCAATTTAACAAACCTTAGCAGAATCTAATCTTATTTAGAATTTATTCGAACAGCAAAATGAGTTAAAATGTCCTTTATGCCTTTCCAAGATGTCAAACTCTCTATTCTTTAAACTATGGGAAAATTTATATGATTAATAGACTAATGCAGATTCTGACTAGAATGAAAAATGCAATTACGGCTCTTCATATCAGCCGATATCTACTGGCGATTTCAGTTCCGCTTTATCTCTGCATTGTGAGTATTAAAATACGGTGTGATTTTTCCGTTTTCGTATTATTCTTAAAGGGTCATTATGATGGTATGTTTACGATTATATTCAGTTAACCTACGATACTTTATTTTTATACTGTTGCATTTATTCATTTTTGCCATATCAGCCTAGCTTTCTGTATGAAAATCATAGTGAATGCTTCGACAAAAAGCACCCGTGGCTTTCTTCCATGCTCGGGAATATGCATCAATATTGAGACTTTCAGTGGGCATATAACGCCCTTAGAAGTTTTAAAAATTAACTTAAAGGTAATATGATAATTTATTTCACTTGTTGTAAGCAGTTGTTTTCAAAAGAAAAAATACTAAAGGCGACGTAAAAATGTCACCACTCAATCGACGGTTAACTGAAGTTTTACACAATAAAACTCTGATATCGTAAACCTAAATAAAACTTGTTGTTTTTCGAGAAGGCATTCAGTAAGAAGACCCTTGACAGCTATTACCTGCGAAAAATGAGTTGCATTGAGAGAAAGGTACTTGGGCTTAAATAGATTATTCTCAAAGAATTAAAAGTAGATTTTGAAACATTTTTCACAGCTGGGGATATGTTATTGACATCTGGTGAAGTTTCACTTATGGAAAATTCTATTTACCCTTAGATACCGCCACGTATTTTAAAAAGTACCCACGGTGAGTGAGAGTTCAATTACAAAAACTTAACATTCCCAAAATCATGTTTAATTACTGGCATTACTAATATAAAATGTTTGGATTCAAATTAATTTTAGAGCACCATTGGAAAACTTGTGACCACTAGACCAAAGAGCCAAAGGCCTTGAGGTAATACCCATCATTATATACAATTCGATGCAGCAAGATTGGTCACTATCTCGGGTAATCAATGTTACTATCATCCATCCTCATATTCTCCAGTGCTCAGTAATTGTTATGCAGCCAACGCACGATTTAAAAGTGAACGGGAAAAATCTATATACATTTGTTTAGAATCTACATGAAGTTCTAAACTGCATATTGGTCTGCAATTTTTTTCGTCAGCTTCGGAAATAGTGTTACTTTCGAGTCTTTTTTAGAATCTTAGGATATATGAAAATATCTGTTTAATTTCTTAGTGTCATTGTTCTTTCATAGGGTAGCAGGTCGCTGGTAAAAGTATTTTCCACCAACCATTAATCACGTTGCGAAGTCTGGGCAGATGGGAGGGACAGGATATGGGTCCAACTGACCGTGGATTCACAATAAGTACGGTCGTATTTCGACAAATCCCCTAGGCGCCATCTGTCTCGTGTGACTGATGGTCAAAGTTTTGTCTAGGAGGCAGCTGGGTATTATGGTTTGGGCCATTTGCTCCTCGTTCACACTTCTCCATGAAGTAAGCTCTCCAGTACTTTAAGCAGGGGTTTATGCTCCTTCGAGTATAATATTGTTATTACAATTAAACAGTTAAAGGTATGCCATTGGCCTGGTGGTAACATTAAAAATAGCCGAGCATAAGAATAAACCTTGAATCCTTCTACTTCTTTAACCAATTTTTAAAAATACATAATTTTTTTGGGAAGGGCTCAAATATTTTTGCTGCTTGGTTGTTTCAGTCCCGTATGGTCCTGTTCATGAAGGAGAACTGTTTTACATTTGTCCTTTGTGATCGGCACTTTATCTTGAACTGGTGATAGTTTTTTCCCACAAAGTTTGGCTTTATTATGTCCTTTCCAAATTCATCCCATGCTTTTTCCTCACTCACTATTTTGTACATCCCACATCGCCTGCTCCTTTTCCTCCTCACCTGTAAACTCTCCCATCCCAGTGCTCTAAGCATTTCTGTTGCGCTCTCTGATTTATTGTGTTCCCCTAGCACATACCTAGCTGATTTTCTTTGCACCTTCTCCAAGTTCATCACCTCTCCTTTCTTGTGTGGATCCCATACAAGAGATGAGTACTCTAGTGTTGGTCGAACCAGGGTTTTATAGGCCTTCTCTTTAGTGGTCGTGCTGCTCCCTTGAGGTTTCTCATTACCCAATGTAACATTTTGAAAGCTTTTTTAACAATATGTTCCACGTTTAAATCCCATCCTAAATTCTTACTTGAATAGACTCCTGAGTATTTAAATCTATCCCATTTTGGAATTAAATTACCGGAGAATTTGTCATTTCTATTTCCGGTATTTTTTTATTGCTGAAGTTCACATATTTGAATTTATTTACTTTAATATCCATCCCATTTCTCGATATCCAATTCTTTAATTTGTTCACGTCATCCTGAAGGGCTTCATGATCAATCTGATTTTCAATATTCCGATATTTAATACAGTAATCTGCGAAAAGCCTTTGTTAGAATTTATTTTTTTCGGGAAATCATTTAGGTAAACTTAAAAACAATAATGGTCCAAGGATGCTTCCTTGAGGATCACCAGATGTTACTCTCGTTGTCTCTGAGCAGTCATCTCCTACTTTCACTCTTTTTATCCTGCCTTAGAGGACTTCATTGACCCACAAGATAACTCTTAAATCTATTTGCATTGGTAACTGCCTCATCTTAAGCATCAGCAGTTCGTGACATTCGCAATATTAAGCAATCATCACATCTAGATGATAATTTTTGACTTCCACAAATATGGCTGGATGTCGTAACCAGAAGAATTTTTATGCATGAAAATTCATTTAAGTTTGCTAAAATCTTAGCATATCTTCGAATCGGCGAAATTCAATCAAGGGGAAATGTTTAAAATAAACAAAACACATAACAAAATCAGGAAAGCCTTTTTAATTATGGCTTAAAAGCTACGGGTGAAACATTATCGTCTTCAGAAGAGCAAGAACAGTTTTCACGTTTCCTTCGATATCTAGTTAAATTTCTTGTGGATGATTCAATGTTAATGTGACAAGGATAGTCAAATCAAGTCAACCGTGAAGGAAGTATTTGGAGAGACAGCACTTTTCCCAAGTTCAATCATATTCCTAATTGGCCAATTATCCGGCTCGATAACATGATTTTAAAAACTTAAAGTCATATTCACTGGCGTCAGCAAGTGAATCGCAAAGCTAATATTAATAGACCTACCGTACGATTCTGATGCACACGATACTATGTCTCACTGATACGATTCTGCTGTACGTGATTCAGAATCTCGTAAACGATCTGCTTCGTCGCTTACTTGTCGTTCTTCGCTTGTTTGAGAATCTCGCGGGCCAACTCTCATTTGTTGAAATGACTCGCGCTCCAACTATTGTACAGTGAATTTAATAATTCAAAAACATTTGCGAGCGCGCACACGACAACTCACCGACGTTTCGTAGTAATCTTATATCTAATATTGGAACACATGGAAGACGAAAAAACAAATATTCATTTTTACATATTAGATACCTAACCACCATTCTTTCGATGGACCCAATTTTAAGATCCCGATAGCAGTAGAATTAACAATTGAAATGACGATTTTTTCCATAACAATGGATATATGAGACATTCCCAGGATTCTTAAACAATTCTGCTAAAATTCTGTTTGAGCTATACTTATAGCCTGACATCTGCGCGTGCGACTCTCGTGGAATGCATTTTGAAATCGATACAGGGACTAGAGTACATGCAGTTCATCATTTATGTCGTCATCATCCAAGGCCATCGGTCCTCGGATGGGATTAATACAGCTTGATATACGATATCCCCTTCAAGCTTTCATACGACTTTACTCTCGCGTCTCCCCATCACCGTTTCATGAATCCTAGGTAAGATATTCTCTGTCTTCACCTTTGAATTTGAATTCAATTTCATGTTCCACACTGTCTGTTGGCGCACATATACGAGGGAAAATATGAAACTTAGATTCAAACTGTCGTATCATATACTTGCACTACCTTGATCTTCTTTTCGGGCCAGCGTTTACGTAAGACATTCATCGGTCAGCCCTTTACCTCCAGCCTATTTTATCGTCACTAGTCAATTTAAGATATAGATTTAATGTAGTTACCATGAGCAAAAAATCAGCCAGGATTAAGAATCAAACCACGGACTTTGGCTTGCCAAATGCAGCGCTACTTAGGTTTTCTGATCTAATTGGTAATTTCATATTGACTCAAGGCAACTTTATGATCTGCCCCAGCTATTCCTCGACAAATTTCTGGAAATGAGGATTTCCAGAAGCTACTATACACGAGAAAAATCATATTCCAACAATATATGTTGATTGCCAAAGGTTTGCGGCAGATCTGACAATCCAAAATTTTAAGGTTTGATGCGCTGGCTAAATAGGTACTATTTGTCTTGGAAATGTTTTATACATTTTAATTGTTGATTCCGCAGATACTCAAAATTTCACTTAGAATCGTTAAAATGTTGGTTCTCAAATCTCTAGATCGAGAAGAAACACCTTACGGCTGCACTTATTAGAAATGGCTATATGAAGGACATGGTCCTGAAAAGGACCGCGAAGGAGGAGAAAAAAAACGAAACCAGCCCCCTGCCGATAATACCAGAGGAGAGGAGAGAGATGTTGAGCCGGAACGTAGAGCATACGCCAGGATCCCGTATATTGCGGGGATTTCGGAAAAGATTTCCAGAGCTCTGAAAAGACATGATGTGGTCACGAGATACGGTTGTGTGACCAAGATAGCAAACCTTCTACCTGGACCCAAAGACAAGATTCCGCATGATTTGTTTGAAGGAGTCTACAACGTCCCCTGCTCATACGGAAAGGCATACATTGGTGAGACCTGCCTTTCAATGATCGTACGAATGAAAGAACACCGGAGAGCGACTGAAAAGAAACAGTTCAGCCGCTCCGCCATCGCCTAACACGCATGGAGCGGACCAGGACACACTATTAGATTCGAAGACGCCAGGATTCTGACCAAGGAAAGCAGATACTTCCCGAGACAAATACGAGTGGCAATAGAAATAATGAAGGAACCGAACAATTTCAACAGAGAGGACGGATATCCACTACACAGCGCTTGGAAAAGGGTGATTCGCGCCTCAGCCAATCACAGAGCAGCACGAAGAAAAACGCGGGAAAACGACGACATATAAGGACGGCCAACACGCTTCACTACACTTCGACCTGAAGACGCTGGCAGGACTGCCAGCGAAACTGTTGTCCCACAAACAACCTACGCGGAAGAAATCCCGGAAACATGGAGAGATCGTTAAAATGTTTCCCATAAATTATTATTATTATATAAGTTGCCAAGTTTTTTCTCGTATCGGACAGTTTTTTCTTTCACTGGGTTCATTAACTTTGAGGAGTAATTCAAGATAAGAAAAATTACAAGTACTTTCCCAGCGTACTTGATGCAGGTATTCATCTCGGGTTCTCCAACGGGTTAGGCTATCTATACTGGTCGACGTCAGATATGTGCAGCGTCAATAGGGCTGTTAACGAAGCATGAGCCGGGCATCAATGCGTTTTCCTGCATGTAATGCCTGATCTGAGTGAGAACACGAGAAGAGTTCCTTCAAGAGAACGCTTAACAAGTAAATTTGAATTAATTAAATTAATTATTAATTAAAGATTAATCTAAATTCTGTGAAAGCAAAGGTATTTTCACTCCCATCCATAAACTTTGGTCATCTCGATGACTATCAATAGCAAAAATTAAACTCTCGTAAACTCTTGCGTGTTTTCCTTGTTACAAAGTTTAAAAGTTCATAAAGTTTGTAGGTTTACTGTTGTTGATGGCGAGGTTCAATGTGCACCGTATTGCTAGGCCTATCTGGTGCTGGTCATGCTCCATCTTTTGGTTTAAGGGTATATAACATTCTCGATTCTTCTTAAAATCTCCACTCGCTTTTTATGGACTTCAAGCATTTGTGCCTAGTAAGTGTATTGGAGATTTTACATATTTTTTTAACCACACCCAGTAGTTGAAAAGTATTCTCCCCAGAAAATGTCTCCGATTTTACTGAAATTCAAAGAAACCCCTCCCGATTATCTATACTTTCAGGGACCAATTTACCTCTAAAATTCCCTTTACACCTCAGCGTACTCATCTTTGACTTGTCCATCAAACCTTTTATCCTTTCATTTCCTCGGTTTCCCAACATCCCTTTTATCACGAACATGAGCAATCTATTGCCCCTTGCTATTTCCTCCAGCCACCAACCCTGCCTACTCCGGACTTCATTCAGCTCTTTCCTTTCCTCGCCCGCATTACTAATAATCTCCTTGTTTCTTCTTTTCTGTCCACCTCACCTCTATCCTTATCACCACTCACATCTCAAACGCCTGCAGTCTTTTTGCGCCCTTCTTTCTGAGGGTCCACTTTTATGCACCATACAACGCTCCACTCCATATCAATCTATCCACCAGCCTCTTCTTTGCATCTTTACCCAAGGTCCCATTCATCAACTCTCTTCTATTATTGAATGTTACCTTAGCTAGTGCTATTCTTCTCCTTTTATCCTTGCTACTACGTCCATTTCCTTCCAGCATACAACACAAACAATCAAAATGCTCTACTTGCTCAAGTTTTTGTTCTCCAACTTTTATGACGAGCCTCGTCTTCTTTGCCAAATATAATCTCTTAAATATTGTTTTTCCTATGATTGATCTTCATTCCATGTTTCCCGCACTAGAATTCTAAAGTATTTATTATAGTTTGCAATCTCGTCGAAGATCGACTAACCAACACTAGATTGTCCGCGAATCTAACCGACTCCATCAGCTTCCCTCGTACTTAGATTCCCACTTTTAGTTCTTCCCATGCCTTTCTTAATATTTCCACAGCATAAATGTGAAAAAGCAAAAGCGATAACAAGCACCCTTGTCTTACCACGACCCACAGCTGCCTACCGTGATTCACCGTCAGACCAGTCAGCACTGTCAGAACTGTGAATTTCAGTCCATAAATAATTTATGGATTAGTCTCCTGTATCGCAAATCTATTCCTATTTTCCCGAGTATCTGAAATAGTTTTTCCCGATTGACTCCGTCAATGTTATATCGTAGATCCTACGAATGAGCTCTGAAAAACATTGCCTACCTTTATTTCCAAAATTCTTTGAAGCAACTTTGAAGGTATGCCATATGCTCCCACAGCTTTTCTTGCCATCATCTATTTCAATGCTTCCTCTATTTTACTGTCGAGTATCATTGGCCAGAGGTCTTCTAGTGCTACTTCATGTTCATCTAGTGCTACTTAATCCTCTATAACTAGATTTCCTGGTCAACTACCGCTTTTCTAAGGCTCCTCCATGTATTCCACCAATCTTGAATGACTTCTTGCCCGATGAATAGCCAACATGGTCATTCCATAATCATTGGTACCATTTACCTCTCCTATCGTCCGATAACAATGTCACTTTGGTGTTTTACTCACCAACTTTCATTTTTATCCAGCTTTTCTATTTCCTTTCATTGCCTTTTTCGTCATTTTTCCTTGCCCGATTGTCTACTCGCTGGAGTTGATTATTTAATTCCCTGGACTTCCTCATTCCTAGGTCTGTGTTTACGTTTTCCCACTTCCATCTGTCCTCCATTTTCCGAAACATTTTTTTATAACCTGCTGCTCCTTTAACTCCTCGTATTCGCTGATCCTATCGTTTTCTCTGCCACATGTCTTTTCTTATTTCATATTCTCTCAATTTTCCTCAATTTGGAGAACATGAAAAGAGTAAGAGTGGCGGAGGAAACTACAAACTCAGGAGGAGGAGGGTTAAAAGCAGTAATTATACCCACTAAGATATAATTAAATAGTCCCAGTCGATAGTCACCTAAGTAACTGAAATGCATGTCTTGGAGTAAAAATTCCATTTATTCCATTAACAACATCGATCAGTCATTGATTTAAACTTAAAGAAGTTTTTTCCATTTTTATAAATATGCCTACAGAACATTTTTTTTAGTTTTTATTACTTTGAATCTAATTTTCACCATCCATGTGATACACTTTTCACAAAGAAAAAATCCATTCTTACCATTTCATCGCCTAATTCAATACCTAAGCTGAAAACAATCCTTACTCCTCATAGAATAGAATAATTACTTTTTACATTTTATTTCACACTATGCATTCTGGGGTTTTCTCTTAAAACTGAGAAACATCATTAACTGAGATTATCCAGCTTCATATTAGTTCATATTTCAAAGCAATATGGTGCTAAAAGGCCGAGAGTTTTTTCCAAGCACTATTGATGCAATGCTTGAGACTTTTGCACAGGCCAGAAGCAAGTGAGAAATCCTTTAGGATTATAACTTACTCAAACAAGGATGGAAGTGCGTACCCATGTACTCTACCCACAGAAATTATCTCAGGACTTGTCGATTAAGTTATCAGGATCAAGTGTGGATTGTTTTCTTATTTTTCTCTTTTTTCTCTAAAGAACTAATAGACGGAAGTGTCCTCTTAAGTAATTTTATATATTCTAGAATAGAATCGACCAACACCTGAAAACCCATACCTCCACGCATTTCATTGCAATATTGATATTAGATAATTCTATTTTTTCTAATAGATTATGTTCAAAATAAACATGCCTCTTTCACTTATTTTAATTCAAAAAATGCCCATAGAACATATTCTGATAGCCCGCCGTTGTATTATTCAAAACATTAGCCTATATCATTCCAATTTATTTGATGTTAAAACACTCTTAGGCACTTGGCCTCATCATGTCTTTCTCTAGAAATAAATCGTTTCATCTCGTGTGTTATATATTTGGGACAGCATTCCTCAACTCATAACCAATGCATCATTACTATCACCGTCTTAGCTACCTTTAGACAGATTTTTCTAGCTAACATTTTATGAGTTTACCCCATTTGTTTGCTTTACCGCGAACAAGTTCAGTTCCAGAAGGAATACCAGAACGCATTCTAAAGGAGTTAGCGCCGCAGAGTACATCATCTTTATAAATAATATTTAACAAATAATAACATGAAGGCAAGTTGCCTTAAGTTAGGAAAATACCTAACGACGCACCAATATTTATAAAAGGAAACAGCCATTACCCAGGAAATTATCCGCCTATATGGTTAACATCGCTTTTATGTAACATTCTCGAATAGACTGTTATTAGCAATATTATTACAGTCCTGGGTAATTGTTACTTCTTACATAGCAGTCAGCAAGATCCTGCAGAACACTGCTTGGCCTCTTCTTTCATGATATCCTAAAATTCGGTGAATCGAAAACGCAAGTTGACGTGATAGTCCTTGATTTATAAAAAGCATTCGACAAGGTTCCTCACAAAAAACTCATATATAAATTGCAGTCATGCGGAGTTAATAAAAAATAGTGAATTGGATAAGGGACTTTCTCAGTTATCGCAGACAAAGAGTATTTAGCGATGGTGTTAGCTCTGATATGGTTACAGTCACATCCGGTGTTCCGCAAGGAAGCGTAATCGGCCCTCTCTTATTCATAATGAATCTTCGTTCACATAAATAACCTAAGTTCTCGTTTTAGCAATAAACTATGGCTATTTGCTGACGATTTTGTCATCTATCCGGAAATCAGTGAAGACATGGGCTCAAGTCTATCATTCGACATAAAAAAATTCATACATGGGACCAGGACTGGGGGCTAGAACTAAATCTTAGTAAATACAAAATAATAAATTTCTTGCAGAAGTCATCACATGAACGCCATATGTACACTGTGGGTGAAGTAAGCATTAAGTCTTTAGAAGAAGTCAAATGCCTTGGAATTACCTTAACTTCAGATATATCGTGGAGAACAAATATACAAAACATATGCGGAACAGCATTAAAGAAACTATGATTTATCCATCGTGTTATAGGAAGGTCTTCGGATGATTAAGTAAAAGAGAGTTGCTACTTTGCTCTTGCTAGGCCACACCTAGAATATGCTGCCACCATTTGAGACCCTGGACAGAAATATTTAACAAAAAAAATAAATATAATACAAAATCAAGCTGCACGATTCCATAAAACTGCTACGAGCAAATATATGGTGTCTCAGCTTTTGGGGGATTAAGTTGGCAGCCACTAGAGAAACAGAGGCTACACGCTAGACTTGGGTTGCTTGTGAAATTTAGAACTGGTGAGAATTTAGAACTCTCGGTCCGAGAGGTGTGTTAAAATAAGATAGATACATTGCCAAATAGATAGGTATAAAAATTCGTTCTTTCCGCTCACAATAAGTGACTATAATAAAACCGGAGCTCCATTAAAAAACTCCTATGAAACATTTCACCTCCAAAAATCCCTCTTTTTACTCCTTTACACGGCTGGTGTCCCAACACCCCCAACTATCTTCCTATGCGGCGGTTTATAGTGTATATAAAAGTTCAAAAAAAGGCCTTTTTTCTCAAAATTACCAATTTTTAAAGAAGACTTCACCGAACAATTCTATTTTTTGTGGAGCTTAGAGCACTTCAAATACAATATAATCCTAAGTATTCATTGTGTTCTTCTACTTAAGGCTCATTTTCCAGCATTTATGCGTATGCAATGGTAAGTTTGCTTTTTTATTTTCTTATATGGATGTTTTTTAAGCAGGATTTAGACAGACTGACGAAGAGAAAGTTTTCACCGGAAAAACTGAGTTATTTAATATTCTAGCGTTTCCCTCCCTTCAGTGCAGCTTTCTTTTGAATATTTCATTTAAATAGACTCTTGAGAATTACTGATGATCGCTGTTAGCATCTGCACATTTTTAACCCCCGGGCAGCTGTTGAATACTTCCGAATGTCTCGCTCTAAAATTTATGTTTCGTTACGACAAAAGAAAGTTGGCAATCCCCCATGACTTTTGCCAGATCTTTTCTAGATCCCTTTAACTTTCGTTTGGAAGGAAATACCTTCACATGAGGCATTTTTTCCTTATAAAATAGAGTTCATATGAAATCAGTGCGTTCATTCCATAGTTCATTTAGGCGGGCATCTGAATTCGGGGTGTAAAATTCTAAAAGCGGACACAAATTTTCACCTACTTTTACGAACCCACACAAATCTAAGGGAAACTAAGTCATATTTCCTGACAAACATTTTATTTCTGCTATTGAGGATCAAACTTAAACCTTGACTGCCATCCATGCTATCTAGTCTCTTGACTACAGCGCTGAGTCGTCGATAACAGTCGTAACAATGTCCTGTCCCTTGTACTTCGTTTCTTTAATACACAAATCACCCATTCGTCTAATTTTCATTTTATTACTCCCTCATCCTCCTCTTTTTGATCAATACTCTACTCTTTCCATAAAAACATCTCACATTTCAAGTATCAGTAGTTCAGTCCAGTACAATAGTAATCTCCGTGTCGTTTTGGGCAAATTTAAACAGCTACTGACGCTAGTCGCTGCTTCGGCCATTTGAGGCCATTCTCTGGGAGTTCGCAGTAGTTTGCAGAGAGTTTCAAGGTGACCAGACTATGCTGTACGCGTGTTAGAAGGAGCTCTTCAAGTTAAGGGGAATTTCATGTGCAATAACGAGCGGAGAGATGCCTATCCGATCGCTGACTGGAATGTTCGACCGCCTTGGGCGTCTAATTGTGGATGACTATTTGATGACTGTTCGTTTATAAGTACCTCTATCTACGTTATAGCCACAGCAGATGTTGGCCCGTATTGACATAGGGAACGTGTTATCAGGCGCTTTAGCTATATTATGTCGAACACATGAGTTTTCCTAAATGGCTGTGTTCTCTCTTCATTATACTTAACGCTTCCAGAATTTATCCTATCTCCTGACACGCGCACAAAGAGGAGCTTACCTTTATCACGTATAGGGTGCTCTGTTGGTTAATTGTGGCGCACTTGTTCCCGTATGACATCGTAGTCAGGTCGCTAGAGGGGTTCAACCCAACATTAAATCAGGTAGTTCTGATTTTTTTATATGCTGTTTGGGATGGTTAGAGAGTGAAAAACCTAAGTTTTTGTTATCCTTACCTCTGCGTTTTCCGCCATTTTGAAAAAACCACCAAAAAACGGCACTTTTTCCAGTTTTTCGCTTATAACTCCTAAACGATGCATCGTAGTCAAATTTTCTCCAATTCATTCTTATAGAGGACAACATTTTCTACAAGAATTATTTATTAACTTTGTCTCCACGACCAATAGCAAAAGAGGTACAGAGCAGCAAAGAAGGAGTAAAATCGCAATTCCAGCAAAACTGTCACTTTTCCGTCCCTTTAGAGAAACCACCCGAGGCCCGCTTCTACTTGAGACAGGATACCACCTTGATAGACTCCCAAGAGACCCAACATACTTCGCCCCAACCTAACATTTGGAGGTGTATGCGGTGTGCCGACACATTGTAACATTAGGAGAAATACTCCCTTTATTTCCACGTTTCCACCTACTTCATGTTTTAATTTGCACTTTCACTGAATTTCGGTTTGAGGACAACATTATTAAGAACTTTCAAAAATTACAAAATGTCCAACGGACCTGAAGACGCCCCCAGGAAGAGGGGAGAAACTGTAGTAAAAAAAACTTAACACGCGACGAGAATACCTGAAAACAGCAATATTAACAATTATTAAGAACTGTCTCCAAGCATCGTGTTATGGGAGAGTCACAACTGTTTTTTCTTCTATCTTTCAAACTGGTCAAAGAGGTAGCATTATTGAAAGACTTCTTCTGTAGGTGTTTTTGACGATACCCGTTAGAGGTCTTGGAATGCCGTGTTTATTGGCAACACTTTTAATGATTCTAAGTTATTTTTAAAAGTGTTACTTTCTCCAAGGTAGGTGTCAGTAAATCAAATGTTCCATCTAAAGATGCTGTCATTACTGCTCTCTATGATGGATAGAGAAGAGTGAGACTCGTTCTTTGCATAAAGCAACTGAAATTATTACACCAGCAGTGCCTGATTTTTTTTGTCTATATTCAAACGTTGGAAGAAAAATATGGGTACCAAAAATCTATTATTCCGCCACCTTGATCCGCTTATTCGCTGCACTGTTCATTTAGCATGCCTTTCCGTCCGTTTCGTTCCCTATCATGTTTGAAGGGTAAAGTTGTCCACTCATTGTTCATTTTCAACAAGAAAATCAACATTACCACGAAAAAGAGTCCATACGTGCTTATGTACTTCTATTTGGAGTGATACGCATGGAATTTATAGATTTTTTGTCGTTCCGCTTTCCGTCACAATTTTTGAAAGCATAAGCCGACAAAAAAGCGGGAGATGGCTGTACTGTTGTTCTAACATTTGTTCAAACGCACCACATTGAAACAATATGACACAATATTCCCAAAGGTGTTAGACTTCTATGACGTGACGCTGGTGAAACCGCAAGATAGTGCACGATGCGCTCTGTGTACGTTGATGACAAACCTTGGTTTAAAAAATGGCGCTTTTTTTGTAAAATGTAGTGATTAATCACCCACGGGTCATCCGTTACCGTCAGGGAAGTGACGCGGCGATGTCGCGCCGCGAGAATGAGTTGAGAAATAATTCCGTCGCGATTGGAGGGCGTTGTTCGAGGTCCTCAAAAGGATGGCGCGATTTATTACACATTCTCTTCCAGGGCGTCCTCGAACAAGGAAGAAGAGGAGTTAAGGTTTCCAGGGGAAATAACAATGCCCGAGAGGGATTGACGGTGACGTGTCCCAAAAAGACTGATGAGTTGGAGGACAAAAAAATACTAGAAACCTTTGGACGTGAAACGTCTTATAAACCGGCGAGGATGGTGGGTGGCATCTCTGTGCGGTGGAAAAGCAACAAGATTGTGCATACTAAACTTGGAAAGTATGAAAGATATTCCAGGGGAACATGTTCTATTCCAAAGGGATGCCGCAAAAAATTGAATAAACGTCAGTCTTGTGACGTTACCGAGCAGAAACGATAAATAACAAGTAATAAACAACCAAAGTAGCCAATAGGTATCGGAATGAATATTTGTATCACTGCCACCGTAAAATTATCGTTTTTTTCTACGCAAAATCGATAAAATGAATTATAAATTCAACCTTGTTGATAGATTTCAGATTATTTCATGGAATAATTGGCGAAACAAAATAAAATAACGAAGGTTTAAAAAAATTGGATACTTCACTCACGAAATATTGAAGAAAAACTGTGAACTTGAGGAGAAATGTCGGATTACCTACAGTTACAGTGAGCACATGCCTGTAGAATCTGTTAAAAATCAACAAGTATCTAGTTAAAGTGAGGACATGCCTGTTAAAGACTATACAAATGAACTGCATCTAACTCCAAATCTAAGAAACACTGTCACTTACACGGATCTTTATGGAGAATTGCGAAATGAGGGAAACTTAAAGCGACAAACAAGGGGCAAATCCCTTTCACTGTTAAACTTCAGTTAATTAACAGATTGTCGTTAACACAAATAGAATGTTCAT
This sequence comes from Ceriagrion tenellum, assembly GCA_963169105.1. Lineage (NCBI taxonomy): Eukaryota > Metazoa > Arthropoda > Insecta > Odonata > Coenagrionidae > Ceriagrion > Ceriagrion tenellum. The sequence continues at coordinate 33,187,568 of OY720641.1, forward strand.
TTTGTTGAAGATAAATTACGTCGCGTTAAAAAATTTCAAAATTAATCACAGAATAAAAGACTTCATATCATACTTTGTTAATTTCCGGACAAAATTTGGTTTCCTGAACGAGAAATTAAACCACCAACCATAAGGTTTTGAGCGTCATTCTCAACGCCAGTCTACTTCCTTTATCAAGACAGCTGAGATAATTTTACTCAGGTCACCTTGTCATGCATAGCAGTAGTGTACTGGATCCATTTTTGTGAAGAGTAGCTTTTGGAAAGATCGGTTTTATGCATTGAAATTGACCTTCAAAGTAATATTCCACGAGTTCATCTTAGCAAGTACAATACATCGGTGAGTGAGAAAGAAATCAAAAAGCAGTTGGGTTCAATAGGGGTTAAACTTTGTACACAATGCACCATGGTCCCTTATTAAATGACCGCAGACAACCTTTCATTTTGCTTGTCATTGGCATTTAGATCCTACGACTCATAGAGCATAGCATTCAGAAAAATCCTAACTGTATGACTACAATTAGGGATTACTCATCTGACCAGCAAGTTAATGTTTTGCAGGAGGACATATCAATATAAATTTATGTATGTTCATAAACAAGACTTCTTGGGTTACCACGAGAACGTTCCGACGGCTAACTTTGCCATCATACTTGGAGTTATTTAGTGATTCTTGGACAATGTTACTTCAGCTAAATTAATTAGATGCCTAAAGAGAAGATATATCATTTCACAAGGAACGAGATATAATTTCGACTAGAATGCGATGTATTTGGTCTCATTTAAATAAAAAAGTCTCATATTTCTAAAAATACCAATACATCTGCCAAATACTTAATCCTTTTCGAAATATTTTCCAACAAATTCCAACCATTTTACATTGGAAATTTTACATTTTTACATTACATGATACAAGCATGCTGTGGAGAGTGACTTTATTTAAAAAATGAGGAATTTATAATGCCTATATCTCGTCAAACGTTCAACAGTGGGTAATTTACATGTTTTCTCAGCTATTTTGGAAAAAATCAACTACTCATCGCAGCATCTTATACCATCTTAATTAAATATCCGATGTGAAGGACTTCAATCCGTTTGACGTGATAAAATAGTAAAATCACAGATTAATGCATGCATATTTAGTTAATTACACAGGATTTTAGTCACAAAAAAATTTATTAGCGCTCTAAATATAAAAATATTACCCTCATACTTCTTACAGCTGTTATAATAAAAAAATCAAATTGAAACACGCGTCTCTGTTATGACTAGGGAAAGATCTGGCTCAAACTCCCTTAAAGAATGATTTAGAATTAATTTTGTACCTTCTATTTTTCGCTTATATTTAAAGAAGTTAAGAACATTACTGCTGAAAATTTTAGATTTCCTTTATTATATTTTTATTATTTTATACTCAGTTTGATACTTTATTGTATTAATTGAGCTTCGAGCATTTGAATGTGATAAATAATTGCTTTTTAAATTTATTTCACTTGAAATTTCATGGTTATTTTATTTACTATTGATGCAGAAGGAGTCTGCTAGTTGCGCTTGTATTTTATATTAACTTACACACTTTTAGGAATAATTTGATCTTCATAATAAAGAATAAAAACACAGAGACTGTGTAAGGCACACTATTTGATCGAGAAAAACTGATCTGATCTTCGACATATGCTGTTATCTTCAAAGCATATTCCGTAGTTCACTTATTATCATAATTTTACTGAAAATTGAGATTTTCCTCTAACAAAAAATCACTTCTGTGGGATTTCACTCTTATGTTAAAGCAGAAAAATACCACCGTGAATCAATATGGTAAAATGCTAGATTTAGTTCTAACAAATGTTGATTTCACTGTTCAACGCTGTAATAGCAATATATCATTGTTAAAAGAGGACCCTCACCACCCTGCTATTGAATTTCAATACTCATGTAAAACCGAAAAAAAATCGTCTTGCATTTCAGGCAATTCTTATAATTTCAAAAGAGGTGATTATTGAAAATTTTATCTCGAACTAAGCTGTAAAAATTGGACTGAAATAATGTCAATTACTGATGTTGATAAAGGTTTAGAAATATTCTATAAATATATATATGAAGCAATGGGTGTAGCAATTCCTATGTGTATATCATCTAAATACAGGTACCCATTCTGGTATAGCTATGACTTAATTAAGAAAATTAAGAAAAAAGATAGACACCGGATATTGTGTAAGAAAAAAGGGTCAGTTTATCATCAGACGAAATATCATGAACTTAGGTTGGAAGTTAGGAAGAGTGTTAATGATTGTTTTAATTTATACTTAGAGAATATTAAACAAGATATATGCCAAGGTAATTATCAAAGATTCTGGAAATTTGCTAAAGATATTAATTCCGTTAAGGGCACACCAGAAATAATGAAATACAATGGACATGAGGAAAATTCACCGTGTAAAATTGCAAATGCTTTTCGAGATCAGTTCATGTCAGTTTATGGAGTTGAGAGTAGCACTATTACAGTTGATCAATATCCAGAGGAAGATTTTGGAAATGATTGTAGTAGTAATATATTTCTTGATAATATTGAATTGAAGGAAGTGGTAGATGCAATTAAAGGTATCAAAACAAAAAGATCTGTTGGCCCTGTTGATATACCGTCGTATATAGTAAAAGGGTGTAGTGATATCTTAGCTCCTACCTTATGTTATCTATTTAATGTGTCGCTGAAACATGGAATCATTCCAAGTAAATGGAAAATGGCCAAGATTTGTCCCGTGTTTATAAAAGGAGAACGTGATGACATTCAAAATTACCGCCCAGTGACCATATTGTCTATTTTTTCCAATTTATTTGAGTCAATAGTTTGTAACCATATCAAATTTCAGTTAAAAAATCGCATAAATGATGTACAACATGGATTTATGGCTAATAGATCAGTGGTTACAAATTTGTCTGTATTCACAGATTACGTGATTACTGGAATGGATGCGGGATATAAGATTGATAGTATTTACTTCGATTTTAAGAAGGCATTTATACTGTAAATCACTCAATTTTAATTAAGAAGCTTCAAGCTGTGGGGATCTCTGGGTCTCTTCATAGATTATTGTGTTCATTTCTAAAGGCTAGACAACAGTACGTGATATATAAGCATTCAAAATCCGATGTGTACACTGCCTTATCGGGAGTACCGCAAGGCTCAAATCTTGGTCCACTTCTTTTTCTTATATTTATTAATGATTTACCTCAGTGCCTGTGCAATACGAAGTGTTTAATGTTCGCGGATGATATTAAAATATACCTTAATGTAAAAAATTTGAGAGATTGTTCTTTAGTACAAATGGATGTTGATAATTTAATTTTGTGGTCAGAGAGAAATCTTCTTTATTTTAATATTGACAAATGTTCAGTCCTATCCTATACAAGAAGTAAAAATGTAATTCAACATAATTATGTGATGAAGGAGCAAACTATATTAAGAAAAACTGAAGTGAAAGATCTTGGTGTTAATTTCGACTCCAACATGACTTTTAGTAACCATATTTTATCCATCACCATGTCTGCTTATAAATTACTTGGATTTTTGTATCGTATCTCAAAATATTTTTTGGATGAAAAAGTGTTGAAAATTCTGTACTTTTCATATGTAAGAAACAAGGTGGAATATTGCTCAGTGATTTGGAACCCGCATATGATGAAGTATGATGTGATGATAGAGTCCAAAAAAGATTTTTAAGATTAATGTACTATTTACGTTACAATGTTTATTCTGTTTTTGAAAATCATGTGGAGTACAAAGTTATGTTAAATAAATTTAAATTGGAAACATTGAGTAATAGAAGAGTCATCAATGATTTAATCTTTCTACACGATGTAATTAATAAAGGTAATTGTATCGAATTGGTTGGGAAATTGAACTTTTTCGTCCCAAAAAAAAGTAAGGCTAAAAAGGACATTCTACATAAGAAGTGTGAACACAAATTATTGTATGAATGCACCTATTAATAGGTTATGTATCTCATTCAACACACTTTCAAATGAGTTAAATATAAATCTAACTAAGGAAATGTTTCGCGGACAGATATCGTCGATGTTATCGACATTATAAATTTGTTCAGAATTTTGAATGAAAAGTTCAGCCAGCCTAGACTGTTTTGTTAATTATTTTTATTATTATTGTATTAAGTTTTTTGTATTATTTTTCTTATTATGATTAATTGTGAAAATAGTTTACCCTGTTATTGTGTTTTCATATTGGGTGAACTTAAAATTAAATAAATAAATAAATAAATGTTCACCCCCGGGTGACTTCGTACAGGTAATGCCGCGGATGGTCTAGGTACACTAAAAATTTGTCCAAAACCTTTTGCTCTATTGTCCAATTGATGCTAGAATTCCTTATGCGAGCATATAAATCCTCCCATCGAAAGTGACTCTTTTTATTGGTCTTATATTTGTTATATTTTTATGAAAAATATTTCATCTTTCTAAAAATACCCAATCGATCCACAATTTGAAAGCATTTCACACCTATGTGCACCCGGAAGTGTATGTAAGAGTGAAATAAGGGTTCACTATGTAATAGTTGGGAAAGGTACAAAAATAATTTTGATTCTCACGTTAATCCAAAAATTGAGCTAGAAAAGGTGGGTGAACTCGAAATTCCAAAAAGTAAGCTCGCAAGCCGTTGAAGAAATACCTCCTCGCGCGGGATGCCGGACCTGCAGGAGAGCGCGAGGCAACATTGCTATTCCCGCCACGCGGCGTCGACTGAGCGAATCCGCCGTGATCGATGCCCCCTCTGGCGGCAAACGCGTCCACGCCCACCGAACACGGCAAGAGTCGTCCTCTAGCCAGGCGACGCGGAAGAGGATTTGCACATCCAATTGGTGGGTGGGTTGAGGTGGTGGAGGAGGACAGTGGGGAGGGGGTTAGCCAGAAAAAGAGAGAGGGAGCAGGGAGGGTGGGGGAGCACGCACAGTCCCACAGATCCGCGCGGCAGCGGCGGTGGCAACCGCTCATTGTTCGATCAAATTGCTCTCCCCGTTCCGTCACGGCGAGTTTTCTTGAATCGCGAAATTACTCTCCGAACTACTTCGCTCGATATTTGAATCTCATTTGACCTTTTGCCCTCTGACCTAGGTGAACGCAGGCAAATTTACTTCACTTTTCCTCCCTACTTCGATCCCCCCTGCCAACATTCCTATTCTAGCACGAGTTGAATGTAGCACCTGGATGTTCAAAATATAACATAACCCACGAATATCGGCATAAAAATCTGACTTCTTGAAAAATTAGCGTCATTGGCACTCGGAGTATCGGATGTCTTTATTTTATAATATTCTATACTCGTATAAGGAATTCCAGCATCAATAGGGCGATAAAGCACAAGATTTATGGGAAATATTTAGTATACCGGGACTATCCACGGAATTACCTGTTAGGAGTCACCCGGAAGTGCACATACGAGTGAAATCCCGCATAAATTATTAGTAAAATTAACTTTCACACTCCACTGGTCAGCACATAGGTCAATAATTTATTGCACTATCCGGAATTTGATGCCTGGCATCATCTTTAGGTGCTCACTGACCACCAGTGAGGAGTACCACACCTGGCCAGTGAGCACCTGAAGATGATGGCAGGCCCAGTAATACGGTATGTGCAATAAATTATTGACGTTGAAGTGACCAGTGGAGTGTAAAAGTTATTTTTACTATTCAACATAGAACTCCACAAAATTAAACCGAGTTTAATTTCATCCAAAGAAATGATTTTTCTTCAGGAAAATTCTCAAAGTTTAATATAATAATGAGAATAAGTGAACTAAGAAACAAGCTTTGAAGTGAACAGCATGCGTCGAAGCCTATTCAGTTTTCCTCGGTCAAATAGTTTGCCTTACACTTCCTGCTTGGCACATGGCTGCAGTTATGTTAATTCATCATTTTATGTTTTCGATCCCTCTTTTCGTTCGTGTTTCCTCTCCTATCTATCACATTCAATCAGCAATAGACTTTCATCGTCCTCATACGCTACGAGCAAACACATAGTGTTTCACAACATTTACAGGGATTAACGTGGGAGTCCGTTGAGAGTCGGAATCTACACTCTAGGCTTAGCTTGATTGAGAAATTTGAGAAGATTGAGAGAGCTGGCTTGTTTCAGAGCGAAACAGAAAATATTATCATGACGCCTCACTACATCTCACTACAATTACACAACCTATGTAAAGATTCTATAAAGTCTGATAACAGAACAATGCGGCGAGAGAAATTTACGTTTCCTAACGCTCAAAAACGAAGAAAATCATGCGCACTAGTTAACAAAACTTCAAGACAAAAATCCTATGCAAATTACTACATGAAATTCGCAAATTATTCTGGTCTTACGCGAGAGAACTCCAGGGCGAATCTTCGAAAGTAGAGTCTTTATTGGAATCAATCGGAAAAATGGTCCTCAACAGCATCGATAAAGCCAACTTATTAAACCACTACTTCGAAAGTGTATTCACTACACAATACACAATTTAGACTTTTCTGAGTTTAACGAGCCGATGGCGGTCATAACAATTCGGCGTGATGGAATAATTAAACAACTGCGTTCAATTAAAAATTAACAAGTCCCCAGGTCCAGAAGGAATGACTGTACGCATGCTTAAGGAGATAGCGCCACAGATTGCATCATTTTTAGAAATTATATTTAACAAATCATAATCCGAAGGCAAGGTGCCCCAAGACTGGAAAATAGCCAACGTCACTCCGATAATCAAAAAAGGAAATAGAGATGACCCAGGAAATTATAGGCCTATATCGTTAACATCACTTTTATGCAAGATATTCGAACACATTGTCATTAGCAATATTATGGCAATCCTGGATAATCGCAACCTCTTGCACAGCAGTCAGCAGGGCTTCCGTAAGGGTAGGTCCTGCGAAACACAGCTTGCGCTCTACCTTCATGATATCCTAAAATCAGGTGAATTGAATCAGCAATTCGATGCGATATTCCTTGATTTTAAGAAGACATTTGACAAGGTTCCTCACAAAAAACTCTTTTATAAATTGTATTCATGCGGAGTTAATAAAAAAATGGTGAACTGAATAAGGGACTATCTCAGTGATCGAAAACAAGAAGTAGTTATTGATGGTTATAGCTCTGATATGGTCGAAGTCACATCTGGTATTCCTCAAGGAAGCGTGACTGGCCCTCTTTTATTCATTATTTATATTAATGAACCATGTTCTCGAATTAGCAGTAAATTGAGATTATTGGCAGACGATACAGTTATCTACCGTGAAATAAGCGAAGACGCGGACTTTGAAGTTCTGTCATCTGACCTTAACAACGTTCATTCGTGGTGCCAAGAGTGGGGTTTAGAACTAAATATTAGTAAATGCACCACAGTTCACTTCCTCCGAAAGTCATCACGCAAAAGCCATACCTACACCTTGGGTTGAGTAAACAAAAAATGTTCAAATACAGTAAAATATCTTGGAATTACCTGAACTTCAGATATATCGTGGGGAACACAAATACAAAACATATGCGGCACATTAAGGAAACAAGGTATTGCTGAGCGTATAATAGGAAGGCCCTAATGAAAAAGTCAAAAAGAGATGCTTCTTCTCTCTGGTTAGGCCTCACCTTGAATACGCCGCTAGCATTTGGTACCCTGGTCATAAAGATTTAACCAAAACAATTAATAAAATACAAAGAAAAGCAGCATGCTCGTTAAAAACCGCTACAAACGAACACACAGTGTTATACAATTGATAGAGGTATTTGAGTGGGAGCCCCTAGAGACTCGGAGGCTGCACGCTAGGCTTAGGCTGCTTGAGATATTCAGAACTGGTGTTTTTCAGAGCGACACAGAGAATATTATCATCAAGCTTCACTACATCTCTAGGTCTGACAGATGCGATAAAATAAGATATACTATGCCGAACAGATAGGTTCAAAAACTCGTTCTTTCCGCGCACAATAAACAACCACAATAAAAACTGAGCTCCTCTAAATACACTCCCATAATACACTTCACCATTTCACCTCCCAAAACCGTATCCCTTGCATCTTTACACGGCTGGTGTCCTAATACCTCCTGCCACACACCCATTCGGCGCCTCGCAGGGTAATATTTAAATGTAGATATGTGACCTCAGCCCTGGTCTGGACGTCAACAACTATTCGAGTATAATTAGCGTTGTGAGGCATTCTCTCACCTCTTAGAAGTTCACTTCATTAGTTCCTTTTGCAAGTATTGTAAATTTCCTCACATCGTTATAGTCTTTCAAAGCCGTCATTAGATAACTCTAATCGTTGTAAAGTAATTTTCCATAAAACATGCAAGTTGATTTCAGCTCCTCACTACCAACTATAAAAATTATAGATATGTCCGTCTGCCCAGGTTGATAAAGAAAGCCTCCCTAAGAAACCACGCTAAACAATATTCTTGCAATTCATTTTATATTCATGTTTTCCGATGATGACACCCAACCAGTGTGTTTCAAATGCTAAAGAACAGTTCAGTGGAAATCCTAACGCTGTTTTCCCTGAAGGCCTCTTAAACGGTAATTAATTTTGAGTTTTGCATATTCAATCGCTGACGTCGTTCAAATGGTCTATGCACATGCACATTACCACGGCTCTCTTGACCACACAACTTTGCCCAAAGTTGAGGAACGGATTGGCTTGCTAGTGAGAGTATTGTCATTTCATCACAAGAGCCCAGATTTTAACCCCGCCATTGGAAATGAAGAATTTTCAGAGGAATTCCAATCTCCACGTGTGTATTGTTTGGAGAGCACGCAAAGTACAGTATTTCAACCATTTGATGAGAAGATAATCTGTGATTCCTTTGGCGTCACTCGTTCATATAGGAGGCTAATGCTGATATCGTGTATATCTCCACCCTTCCTCCATTTCCCAAATAATCCTTCCCCAATCATGCCACCCATCTCCTCTTCTTAATGGCACAAATAGCTTCAGTTGTTTAATATTATATCACAAGTTTAAAAATCAATTTCACTCAACCACTGGTACACCAGGGTTGAAATTCGCCATGAAAAAAATCATTTGACTTGACCGGGATTCACTGGTAGCTATTTGAATGGCATAAAACTTTTGGGGTACTACATACCTTTTTGCACATTGTCCTTGTTTGATTTCAGTGGATTCCTTAGATATCACCGAATATGAGTATCTAATGAAAAAATCATAGCAGAAACTTGGAAGAAAACTCCGACTTTGAGGAATGACTACAGATTCTAAATTGGAAAAAAAATAATTCCATAATGGCCAACAATGCCCATTCATTGATTAGTATTTTAACAGAATAAGTAACTCTGAATTAAGTAAAGATTAATTAAAATAAAAAACTGCATTGGTTGTAATTGAAAATTCTATTACTGAGTTACCCTATGTTAAGTAAAATATTTATTTCCACAGGGTGATAAATTTTCCTATTATATGGTATGAAACATGAATGAGGTTCGTGAATTGATAGGTTCATGGGAGATCCTGTCGTGACCATTACGTAAAGGGAGGTAAAATATCTGATTACCTGTCCACATCCCGCTATCAAATTATTGAATTACTGCGATAGAAAATGCCAAAGATGTTGGGAAAGAAATCAAAAGTGTACAACTTTATGCTTTTGAGGTAGATAGAGGGTACCACCGCTGAGGGCTCAATGAGATAGATACTCATTTTTCGAAGTCGTGGTTACACCAACGTAATATATTTAACCAAATGCGCGCACTACTTTCAGCGTCACTATCGTAACTCAAAACTACCTTCTCAGAGAATTATGACGGCAAAAAGTAAGCTGAGGCTTGCAATAATGTAAATTTGGGTCGCAATCTGAGTCTCCGCGTCTCTTACAGCAATTCCACGATTATATTACCATGCGTTTAGATATAAAACGACACCATCACTCCCCTTACTTAAACGTCAGCAACGTCAGCGCTCGTCCATTTTACATTAAAATAAATTATTACAACTCACTATTTTTCGGATCCAATTTTCAATCCTTCACCCTATCCGCACTAAAATATTCAAATGTTTGGCACCATAATGGCGCATGGCAAGAAATTCTGGAATGAGAGCCGTAAAAAAGGAAAGGAAAAGGGGAAAATTCTTCAGGAATGATACGTTATTACAACTGATAGGATACAACGAATATGCATGAAATTTAAACCTCATTAATGTTGTGATCATATAGTTTGCAAAGGGTTAACGAATGTATCTCTCGCTTTAACAGTCTACCCCTCTGATTTTGTCATTTTGCTTCGATTGTCAATTTAATTCTCTGATGATTACTTAATTGAAACTGAAATAAACTGAAAATAAACTGAAATTAATAATAATTAATAATTTCATTATAACAATTTAGTGACCTATATTAGGCATTTACCTTGAAGTACTAACAGGCTTTCAATTCCAGTCCCGGCAGTATTTGTACCGCACTTTCCAAATTATCCGTCAATGGTTTTCGACCAAATTTCCTATATTATCTTTATAATATAAACCATTAGTTTCATATATTAAACATTTAGTCGAGAAAGAAATGATATTTTTATTTTGAGCGACCGAAAAACTGACAGAAAGAGTCCATGTGTCTCATCTCCCGCCCTCTCATCTCAGCCTCTCATCTCATAAATAAATACTAAAAGCTACAAAATATAGGCTACGACGCGTGAATTTTACCGTTATCCATTTTCTATGGCCATCTTTTTCGATTAAATGACTTTATTCATTGAAAAATGGCCATTTATTGTATTTTTTTAAATCTCATTTTTCATATGATACGTGGCTGTTTTACGTAATTAAGTAATACTGAGTTTTTAAAAAATTAGACAATGTGGCCCTTATCCGTAAGAATACCCCATCTAAACAGCGTTTCAAGAGTTCCTGCAGGTCAGCGAAGACTGTTGAGTTTCTCCATAGACGTGTTCTGATGACCACGGACTTGCTCATCCAAGAATCAGAAGATATTAATAGTGTGACCAAGGGAAGAACCAAAACAGTATTCATTATTAGTGTAGGCCTCGAAAGAATCAGATCTTGCTTCAGTCCTCTGATATTAGGTACTTATGTTGGCAAGTGTGTCACGTAAAAATCCTCGTCAATCCACAAGTTAAAAGCTTGTGGCTTTGTGTAATATTGTCGCTAAACGATCCAATAGAAAGAGACAAAAGGATGTAGTAGTATGATACACGGGGATGGCTCATCAGGGATATTGGAACAGTCCTCGTGAAGGTCTTTTGCTTGGAGGTCTGTTTTCATTTTACACTTCAGGAGAATTCCTCACACTGACTCTTCAACGCGCGGACTGAACCACCAAGGAAAGTAAGAAGAGAGAGAAAAAGGGATTTTATTGTCCACGGACAACTTAAACGGCGATTTTCCGACAAATCTTCCCGTCCAAATGTGAATTAAAGCGGGGCTCTTGTGGTAGAAGCTGCATTCTGTGAATGTCGAAAGTTAGGTTTGAATATTTCCTGATAATTGCCAGTCTTTGCATGAGACGGCGTTTGGAACTACAGGTAGTGACTACGGGAAGAAACGTTTCAGGAGGCATTTCCAGTCCGCGGATGGTGTCTGTTTTAGCTGGTCGTGAAGTTACTGGAAGCTTTCAGATTACACAATCCCCTCCAGGATAACACGAAAAATATTAATGGAATCCCTTTCCTATATCAATTAACGGAATATGTTAGTAGCCAGTAGAGACGCGGAGGCCACATACTAGGCTTAGATAACTTGCAAATTTCAAATCTCGCAAGTTTAAGATTAAAATGGAGGGTATTATTTTAGTCCTTTAAAGTATGTATAGGCCAAAATAAGCGAGAAAGATAAGAGATGCATGGCCAATGTGATAGGAACAAAAATTTAACGAAACCAGTTAACATCTACACAATACCCTGTAAGCCATCTCAAATGTGTGTGGCGGGGGGGGGGGTTTACAACAGGATATACTACACTGTACCCCACAGGAATTAATGAACCTTTCTGATGGTGTATAAGAAAAACCATTAATTATATAGAAAATCATAGAACAAGGCACAACAGAATGATCTTGTTAATTTTCTCCCTTTTACACTCTTCCAATTCCTTTTCCCCGTTTTCCTGTTAATAGTCAGTATCCTAACACCTATAACGGCGGCTTACAGGGTAATTTTGAGAATCCGTCCAAGATGCAGCATCAACAGCGCAACCAAAATACGCAAATTTGGCTAGGAATGGAATTTAAAGTAAGCAATATTTTCATGACCATATGTTTTAAGCAAAGGAATCATGTATTCTTCGCTCCCTTGATTCTCTTCCCTTAGGCACAGTGGACGAGTTTACAAATTTACAATTTCCTTCATTTCCGTCAACTGCGTTATTATCTGGGACGCGCTTCTAGATGTGGATATTCATAGTGAAGGGAATCGATACAGATTTCCTGTTCTCAGTACGGCCCGAGCACATCTTGGCTATCGTGGCGAATTTAATTAGCTCATATCACCAATTTAATGCATGGTGAGGATAAGGATGTTAGGTAGAGTGAAAATCTAAGATAATTAACAAGTTCTTTCACAACAGTCCACAATGCACAGAAAATGGGAACATTTGTCAGCAGTGGACGGCGAACGACACTAGGAATGAGGTGTAGGCGAAACTAAAATGCCTAACTATCGTATATGGTAATGCAGAAACATGACTAGCTTCTTGCCATTGTAGAAGGAATACCCGAAGAGAAAATATATTCAAGGTTGGCACGATATAAGCTGACGTCAGCTCTAAGCGTGAAATTTTGCATGGGCGGCATAAGAAAAGGACAATAACATGTTAAATTTTACACAGTTTCAAAAGAATCGCACATTTTTATTCATTTTTTAAGCAATCAGTCTTAAATTGCTTTTCAATATTATTTTAGCATGAGATTTAAAAATATATTGTTACGTGCCGCGTGTTGATTTTATAGTTCTTATCTCATATGCCAAGTGGGATCTCCACAGCTCATATTTACGGACTCCATTACTCTAAAGAAAATGAAGTTGCTGACTCAGCATTTTTCGCGCAATTGCCCCGCTATTTTGTCATATCCTGGTAAATAATATTTGAAATTTCTATGGCCAGTCAAAACTTGTCAAATGCCACCCGTTAATTTCAACTTATCCATTTGAATTTTAATGATACTAGGGTATAATTCACGCGTGTATCTAATTTTCTTTGAAGTATTCAACTCAAAATAGCATTTTTCTTCAGCAATCCCCGGCTTTTTTCTTTACATTACATACTGTTGAAAATTTAGTTTTGGTTATGATCTCTCAGAAGTATTCTATTTCTCCTGTCATATTCAGTTCTTCACCTTTTTCGACATATCTTCTCGTTAAAGTGTGAATTTAAGTGGGCTCTCCTCTCACCAAAGTGTGAATTGAAGGGGGAGGTGAGTGTCCAGGCTTACTTTGGGGTACAAATTGGTCATGGGGATGAGACACACTCGTTAAACTTATTCGACTTCCTTTCTCTCCTATTTCGGTTTGACTTTCCAATCTATAGTGGAGAGCGGTAAGTTAGGGTTGTAATTGACACTCAGAGATAGCTATCCCGATTCGGCTGATTTTTCAAAACATCACTCGACGTACCTACAAGTCTTGGAATGTTTTCTTGACTTCCAACAGTTAGTGAATGACACAGCTCTGCAAACAGAGTTTGTCATCTATGTATATTTCCTAATTTTTGAAGTAAGAGACTCGTTTAATTTGTTTCCGTGCATGATCACCTTAAAGTTACAGCTCAGTCTTGCACCGAAAACTATGGATTCACTCTTAGCTGTGGAGAGTGTGAATTAAATGATCTTGGATCAGCTCACTACAAGGGTTACGCATTCTTCTACTCCTCTTTGTCTCTCTCTTTAGCTAAAAAAATGAATGGAATTATTGTAATTTCCACATGGTTTTTTATCCGTATTAGGCTTTTCAACGATTATATCGTCATCAACGATTATATCGTCAAAATGAAATATGTTTGTACCTGATGAAGACGACATAATCGTCAAAACACGTAGTGCGGATAAAAGAACTATGTAGACATTACAATAATTCCTTTCATTTTTCTGAAATTATGTTCCGCAACATCTCGCCAGATACCGTTGAGTATCTCTTTGTTGAGTTGATCTCTTTAGCTACTTCCTCAGGTCATGATTGCCGCATCATTACCATGAGCTATGACATCACAACCATCTTAGAAGTTCTTAGCATATGGTTTGAAACTTATTTCAGGGTCAGTTGTTCTAATCCCGAGCCTGGTAGGTAACATTTCGTGGAATTTTTGCCATAGGCGTATTAAATAAGTTATTCTTCTATATTTAAGTTATTCGGGGTATCCCGCCGCGTATTGAGCATTTGAAATTGACTCAACGTTTCGTTCTGCATAATGAGAACGTCGTCAGGAGAATGAAAGAGTTTGTTTGTTTCGCCTCTATATATAGGTTCTTCGTCGAGACGGTTGACCATTATTAATGGTTTTAAATTTAAAAAAATGATGCGTGTCGTTAAAGATATTCGGTGGTTAGGTGTCTATCCTTAACAATGGTCAACTGTCTCAACGAAGAGCCTATATATAGAGGCGAAGCAAACAAACCCTTACGTTCTCCTGACGACGTTCTCAGTATGCAGAACGAAACGTTTAGTCAATTTAAAATGCTCAATATGCAGCGGGATACCCCGAATATCTTTAATAAAGAAGAATAACTTATTAATCCTGTTAGCTATTCATATTTACTTATTCATTCTGCCTATTATAAGTTCATATTGCCAGGAATGGTATATTTTTTACAGTTTTCCTAGGCTCTTCGTCATTTTTTCAAGTACTTTCCCTAATTCCGGAGAGAGAAAGATAGTTCTGTGAGCCTTGACATCATAAATATCCTCGTTTTAAGATGTTAACATTTTTACCTGTCATTTTGGCAATGTATCTCGCTTATTTTGTCACTTCCATTGTTCAAGAAATACAGCGCAGGGTCAAAATAATATCCTTTACGTCGGTAAAGTCGGATAGTAATGCAAGCCAGAACGGAATTTTAATGGTAATTGAAACCTAATCAGCAGCCTCCGAGTCTTTTATGGTTCCAAGACAAATCCTTCCATTGGATGCGTGACACTTTCTGAACACTCGTAACAGTTGTAACGAAGCGAGTGCCTATCTTTTGTATTTCATTTTCAACTGAACTTAATCTTTCTGTGTAAGGTTAAAAATACTTGCTTTCGCAGCGTAGAATTTTTCTTTCACTTTTTCATCAAAGTGCCTCACTACTATTTGCTTTATAGATCATAATTACTTTAATGCAGCTCCGCAATTGTTTTGAATTTGCTCTCACGTTAGGTCTGAAGTCAAGGCAATCCCCAAGCGTTTGACTTCATCTGACTTCTTTTCCATTGCTCCCTCCTACTTTTTAGGCATAGCGTTGGCGTAATTTCACTTATAAGAAGTGCACTGCAGAGCCTAAGTTTGAGCCCCCACTCAAGGCTCCACGAGTTAACGTTGCTAAGGTGCAAATAGAGAGATTTGAAGCAAACATTTCTGGCCTTCGGAATAGATGAAGGCATCAACTGCAAAAAAATCTAATCTTCCATTTACTTCGGAGTTAATGCTATTAATAAAAATGAGATATAAGGGGGAGCCGATCACGCTTACGTGAGGGATGTCGGATGTCATTCTAAGCATTCTGGAACCTACGCCGCCGACCACTGGTGTTTGTTTGCGTCAGCATGAATGTCACGTATTATTCGATTTCCTGTTTTTTTGTCTGTTTGCTCCACATGATTAAAATCAAAATATTATTTATTGTGAGGGAATTTATTAAATTTTGTGAGAGTAGAGTTTATAGCATTAGTAGAGAGTAGAGTTGTATTCTCTTTTATATTTTATAAGTTTACTGGCAGCCATGTAATTGGCATAATTCACGCAAACTCTGCTTTATTATTAGGGTATGTTTTAACTCTCAATTTCGCTTTTTATCAGGTAATTTGTGGCTCGAAGCATACCTACAAAGCCAAAGTAAAATTGTATACCATTATTTCTGTCCGTATGTTGCATTTAAAGAGCCAATTTATATTTTTTAAATATTTACGCCCTTGAGAAAGCATTAGCATTATTTATATAATCCTTATACGGTAATTAGTGAAAGACTTTGACGTAAATTTATTTCCATCGCATTATATACTGGCCAACTCGGTCATAAACCAAATAATATGAAATAAAAAGATAACAGACTAAGGAAAATGAAGTACATATATGATTAATACTTATATTGCCTTCTCCTTTACGCGTGATTATTGAGTTTATGATCATTTCTATGTTCTTGGTGTAATGCAATACTTTCAAAATTCACCTCAAAGTCAAATTATTCTTAAGGTCACTCTTCTATTTATGTTAAAGTGTGACTGTAACATGATCAACTGCCGTTATCATAATACGTACGGTGTTATTTATTTATGAAACACACGACCCAGATAAATCGCAAAAGAAAACATTTTCACTTGGAATATGTATTCTTGTATTTATTTCTTTTATATCGCGATAACATGGCATTAAAATTCTTTACATATTGCACAAATATCGGCTGCCATTCATTTGTGTTCTAAAGAAAACTTACGATGCCAGTCTCTTCTTCCTGCTTGGATCTACTTTTCGAACATTCCACCTATGCTCAGTAAGAGCGTTGGTGATCTAAGAGCTGCATCTTAAGGAAGCGAAAGCTACATAGCACCAAAATTTTTAATGAATTTGCCTCATTTTAATGACCAATACGGCACCTTTCAAATGGTACAGAAATGATAGGAACTTTTATCATCTCTGGAAGAGATATTAGAAAAAATGATTTTCCAGAGGCTGTGATACTACTCTGCGGTCCGAAGAGAAGTTATTTTAAAAAATTGAGCAGGTTTTAACATACCAATTACGGTAAAGCCTCATTCAATTTTAATAAATTATCAGCAATTCGCAGCAAAATGTAATGTACTACATAAATTGAAAACATGTTCGGTTTTTAGGAGTTTTCAGAGTATGGCAATAAACTAAGAAGGCCATTAAAACACTCCAGTATGTATATTTCGATATTAATTGAGAATTTTAGCAAAGAGAACATAGTTTAAGCGTCAAAAATTACGTACTTCATATTTTATTTAAAAATAAGAAAGTGGCCTTTACTATAACTAGAGAAAAATATCGCTTAAACTACATAAGAAACAGATGATTACCAAAATCAGGGTTTATGTCAGGCGTCCAAATCTTGGACGCCAGGCTCAAGCAGTGCGTAGAGGGAACATGCACGCCTTTTGTTTTCGTGTTTTGGCGACCGAAGGACCAAACGTAAATGCGAGCCAACATGATGGAGATAACGTAAGGGGGATGATAACTCGGCGCGCAGAGGTCCCCGGAGGAAATATGTATGGACTCACCCACATTTACATGTACCAAATGAACCAATATATTTATATATCCGACACCAAAATGATACGTTCAAGTGAATAAACAAAGATGAGAGTCACTATATGAGTTGACAAAGAAATTATTTTTTTCCTACGATTAAAAGGAACTTACTTCTACTTAAATATACACAAGGGTTACATTACAAACATACACAGCCTGCTGTAAGAAACAGGTAGCAGATGAAATACAGACATTAGGGAGTATGTCGATAAGATATTTAAATTACACATCGAAAACCCAAGTTAAAAGTCTCATCGGCAGCCATTATGGTCTTTTATTGCTCGCAGGAAAAATGACATTTTACATCTTTTCGTTCTACAGTCAATTTCCTTAATTTTGTTCTCATGGTCTAGTCTACAGAAATGTAGGAGTTCGTGAGATGTATATGATGTTGTCAGCAAATACATTGGATTAGAACTTTCATAAGAGATATAGTCTATATGTTAATCGATGGTCAGGTAGTCATTCCCATTCCAGGTGTTACAAAATTTAACATTAACGAGATTATCACAATGGCCTTTAACGTATTTTTCCGTTCTTCGCAGCTTACGTTCAAACAAGATATTCAAGCCTACCCCATATGGATCTCAAGCACTGATAGCGTATTCCAAGTGGTGTCTAACAAGGGAAAGTGACTGATTTCCCTAACTCAATCGCCTAAATCACCAAGTACACTTTCGACAAATCCCAATTTACGATTAGCTTGACCGATTATTTTCCGAATATTTTTACCCTTCGAGAGATTCTTAGTTAGTTCAACTCCAAGATGTATAAAAGATTTCACAAGGTTTTTTCTACGTTATATCAAGCTCCCTTAAACCTCCATCAATATTCGCTAGGAAGGAAGATGTCTTGGTGGTGTAACACACCTGATCAGCACAATTTGGAGATCTGTGTTCGAATCCCGGTAGGGTCGAATGTTTTTTTTCACTGCAAATTTTATTCTTTGGTTGGATTGGATTTTGGGGAAGCGACCGACTGTTAAGGTCACTTGCACCATAAGGGACAGGTAAGGGAGGAAGGGTGGATATGAGGGTGCATTAGCCTACTCTTAGCCGGCTCCTGCCTGAAAGGCGCCTGGGGACCAAGGTTTAACGTCTCATCCGACAGACAGAGTTCTGTACTTGAAGTGCCTTCCACAAGACACTCAAGTAGGGATCGGGTTTCCTCTGAAAAACATCCTCCTCTGAATCCTTTGAACCCTGGACGTCCGCATGGTTAGCCAGTACTCTAGCCATTATACCTATCCGATCCTCTTATTCCTTGGTGTAGGTTCTACAGCTTCAAATTGGCGATGCTGAATACACTAGTTGTAGGGTAGCGTTTCCATGTCTGCCAATGTTTCAGATTACATGTCTTCTTTGACAATGATCATCCTCTCTTGTTTATTTACGTATCCGTGGGACGATCTTCGTTCGTTACCACGCATATATATATTAGCGCGCACAAACGTACGAACGTGGCAGGGGAGTAGGGGGCGAGGGAGGGTAGATGGAGAGGGGTCCTAAGGGGAAAGGGGAGGTGACCGAAGGGAGGCGGAGATTCCCGAAAGGGAGCGAAGAGGAACAAGGGGGAGGGAGGAAGGGTAGAGATTCCACCCTTACCCCTCCGTTGCTGCTGCAGTGTCAGATAGTCGCCTCAGTCGGTCGCCAGGAAGGAACAGAAGCGGTCGCAGCTAGAAACTTCCGCGTCACGGGCTGAGGCAGGCATATAATCAGGGACTACATCGCCGCTGAAAAGCAAACCGACCCTTGTCACACGGCCGGCCCGCCGAGTCGTTGGTGACGAGCGCATCTTTTTTCCCGGGTTAGCGAGGAATTTACCGAACGTTCCCGTGATCCTCTGCTTCGCGGCTGGGCCGCCATTGCCAGCCGTGTGTTTCCGGGAGGAACCTTCCTTGCGCTGACGGCAGGCCGTTCCAGGAAATAGCTGAGCCTAGAACTGTGAGTACCTAAGGAAATACATAAGTCACAAACAGAGTCAACGCGGAAGAATATATTAAATTTCGAGTTTGAAAAAAAATAAAGGCCGTGGCATCGGAAGGAAATTAAAAATTCTCACGGCTAACTAGAGGTGATAAGAGGAGCGTTTTTCGCGCTCCGAGGAAAACTGTGCTGATTGAACGAAAAGTTCAATCATTGACCCAGAAAAAATTTTGGGGAAGTGGTTTGCTGTACAAGCATCCGAATATAAAAGTTATTCCTTTTTTGCATTCTTTTTCCCTCCTTGTTGGCTTCCGGTGACTGCAATTCCAAAGATCACCCCCGAAAATCACCGAATCAGCGATGTTGCAGACGCGGGGAAAATTTTATCGAGAAGGAAAATACCGATGAATTTTATTCGAAAAAAATATAGCGTTAATTTTTGCTTTCAAAAGTTCAATTTTTTGCCAAGGTAGCCTTATTCTTCCGGAGTCCCGGGATAAAGTATGACTAGAGGCGAGATAAGTCTCATCCGACGATGCGTCCTCGTAAAAAAGGCTACTTCGAGCTGGCGTGCGCAAAAATCCCAGGATTACGAGATGGGGGAGAGGATTTCGTACAAAAGGGCTAAAGTTCTACGTAAGGGAGGGGTAAGAGTTGGGGGGGGGGGAGCGTAGGGGTCATCCCACTGCGGCAAGGAAGAGGCGTTGGGGAGAGGTCCAAAGATTTAACGACCCAAGCGACGGGCAGTTTTCTGCGCGCAGTTCCCTCCCACCCCGATTCATCACGGCAATCGTCGAAAATCTTGGTGACGGAAAAAATTATGGTGAACCCCTTGCGATAGGGAATCCAAAGCACTGGTCACGAGTGGGGGCGATTCCTACGCCCTCAACTGGTTCACGTGAAAGTGGTCCATAACGAATCCACACATCTCGGCACGACTCCGCCAACCACGGTCTCTGACGTGGAAGGGCGCGGATATTCTTAGCGATACACTGCTCCCGTATAATAGAACGCTTAAAAAAGTATAAGTATTTATGGTAACACCGTTGATTTAAGACATTACGTAGTTAACTCGATTCGTGTGAAAATAAAAACTTGTGAATTCGTGATTTCATTTATTTCACAAGAGAGTGAAACAGCAAATGTATACTTCTTCATTCTCACATGACGGTCATTCATACAAAGCTAATAAAATACATAACTTCTGCGATAACCATAAAATTTTATACCAGAACCATTTTTTATCGAAATGAAGAAATTATAGAAAACATTTTAAACAAGAATTCTTATCTATTGACCAAAATTTTGGCTTATCCAGCCATATTTTCCTCCAATTAAGACCCTAATGTTTATTTCCTCTGCTTTAATTATGATTTTTTCTTGTTTTTGAAATTTTTTCCTACGTTTGCATTTTCTGAAAAAAGTTTTGAGTGAGCATCCATCCAATATCAGAGGTGGGAAACCAGTTGAAAAAAATGTAAATTTTAGGCGGAGGATTATGACGATTAATTACCCCAAATTAATTTAAAAATATGGAAATGAAAGAGTGCCTAATTCATCAATCATCTACCTCCAGCAATTTTAGGAAATTCAAATTAGTGATGTCAGACCAAAGCGAAGCAAAAAATCATTCCATGTGCCCAGACCGCAAGTTTCCCCGGGGCTAATCGCTTCTGCTGAACAGAGAAATCAGCCGCTCCGCGTAAAGGCCTGATGAAGTCTTAATGAATTATCCTGCGGTCCTAACTATCCAGAGTCGCTGTCACCGAAAATATTCATGAATATACCGCCGAGCTTTTCATAGGAGCCGTTCGATAATATCGTACCTTCCCAAAATCGCTCTACCTCGACCGTAATTAATTGTAAATCGCCACCTTCCAATTCGAAGCATCGCCAGCTCAATTATTAGGGGCCCGTTTCAGATGGCGGTCATCATGGATTCAGTCAGTCAGCGAGTGGTAACCTCTGCATGTTTCTCCCGCCATACCATTTACCATTCAACGCTCTTCGCAGATCCCATCCCTCCTTTGAATCATCCCCAAATACTCCGTAAATCTTTGATTCACTCATATTCCCTCCTTCCAGTTGCAGGACTCTGCTTCACTGCGACTCAGCATCTCTAGAGCGAATTCCGGCCCACAGCGCATTCAGAACCATAGTCGAAGCGAGTAAAGGACAAGGGAGCGGCCCGCCCTGTGCGCAAATACTCCGGAGGAACGTTGTTAGTCCAGGAACGCAGGAATGATATTAATATGCGGTAAATTAACATATGTGGCAGAGCATTAAAGATACAAGGTTTTGTTAAGCGAATAATAGGAAGGTCCTCGGATGAAAAAGTCAAAGAGAGGTGCGTGCTACTTCGCTCTGGTTGGGCCACACCTCGAATGCGATTCACATTTGAGACCCTGGTCTTAAAGATTTAACAAAAAAAATTAATAAAATATAAAGAAAAGCTGCGCGCTTCGTTAAAAACTGCTAAGAGCGAACGTATAATGTCTCACAACTTTTAGAGGGATGAAGGTGAGAGCCCCTAGAGACTCGGAGGCTACAGACTAGGCTTAGGTTGCTTGAGAAATTCAGAACGAGTATTTCAGAGCGACACAGAGAATATTATCATGACGCCTTACTACGTCTCTAGTTGTGACAGAAGCGATAAAATATGAGATACATTGCAGAACAGATAGGTGCAAAAACTCGTTCTTTCCGCGCACAATAAAAACTGAGCTCCACTAAATACAATCCCCAAAAACGACACTATTTTACCTCCCAAAACTTAATATCATTCATCTTTACACAGCTGGTGTCCTAACACCCCCTGTCACACGCCCATGCGACTCGCACGGTCACATGGGCGTGTGACAAGGAGTTCGACAGGGGGTGTGACAGGGGCGCAAGTAAATGTAATGAATATTGCACATGAATGGCACCGGGTTAAACTTTTCATGGCCAATTATGTATAAAACCGGCCAATTTAAATACTCAGCACTCGGTTCTAGACCCAGAGGACGATGAGCGAGTGGTACGAAAGTGTCGAAATGTCGTCCGTAGATAGCCTAGCCTTGTGCAATTTCCGAGTAATATTCATTAACATTTTTAATGATCGAATACGAGTTATTTTTTACTTATTTTCTGTAGGAATAGTTCATGTGTGCTTAAACAGAGCGAAATTTATTTCTTCAATGAAAACTTAGTCTATACAGGCTCAACTGCATGATACGCAATGTGGCACGTTTTGAGGTTGGGGCGAGAAACTGAAATATTGCCCCGGGCGGCTTCATATCTAGCCAGCTCTTTGATCTGATAAGTAGGTCATCTCTATTGAGCCAAGTTTACATTGCATGTATGTTCTTCGCGCAAGAACTATGAAAACGATAATCGCAAATTGAATTTTTCGACATAGCTAACTTTCAAGAGATTTATGTTATTGAAAAATGGTTATCTACCAACTCCATGACTAAAAACAGTTTTGCACATAATATTCAAGCTGAGATGTGGTAAATTTTTATAGATATAATAAGATTCTTGAGTATTTGGTCATTAATATATTTAACACAGCCAATAATTCGCCAAATATTGTGGCATCTTCTTAGGATTGAGCTTAATGCTGAAAAGTAATAAATAAGCTTATTATCATCTATAATTTATTGGTCGATAAAGTTAAAATTGAGTAAGCTTTTATAATCGAGAGTATTTTAACAAAAAGTGTGGCGAGTCATGCCGAAAGCCTATCGCTATAGTAAGGTAGCTGTTATAGCAGAAGGATTAAGATTAATGAACATGATTTTCAACTTCCAAATCAATTTCCTCCGATACAATCTGAAAAGCCAAGACATTTTCGTGTTCGTAGACATGTAAGTTTGTGCCATCATCGTTCTGGTTTGGTCAACTTATGAGCAGATTTTTTACTCATGATCGGTGAGCATCAAGGATGAGGCTCAAAATGGGAACAATGAATCACAATTTATAATAGGTCAGCGTTGTTAGTTTTATTGAGCAAAACGATCACAAACTTATCACCTTGAAATATTTACCGACCATAAAATATTTCAAACTTCAATGCGACCCGGTTTTGATGGCTAATCATCATCTTCTGGTGATTATACAAATATCGCAATATGCAATCAGCACCTGAAGATGATGCTTAGCCAGCAAAACCCGAGTCGTGTTGAAGTTTGAAATATTCTGCGGTCTGTAAAAGCTTCAAGTAAATGAATTTGTAATAGAGTACCAAAAAGTTAATGAATGAGTTGCATTTAAATCAATCACGTCCTCGCCCGAAAAGCCTTCAAACTAACAAACCAAGAATTTTCTTTCTTGAAGGATTACTTTCTTCAAGTTACTCTTCCCCGTTAATTTTTTCACATTCGACATAAGTCACATCCAACATCTTCTCTCTTGTCCATTACTTATTTATAAAGTTTCCACGTTCGTGTACCATCATCCATTTGATTTCACCAAAGTACCTCTTCTGTTAACAGGGATCACCAGGATTTTGGTTTGAAATTTTTTTTAAGGTTGATATATGTATGTTTAACAATACGACAAGTTTAAAGTAATTCAGAGCATACGCACAATCCGTGCACGTATTATCTTTCGAAAAAAGGCAAAAAAATTAGATGCGTGCCATATCGGTAAAGATATGTGAAATACCGAGCAGAATTTTTTGGCGATTTTCTTTGTAAAGAGTACAACCCACAACATACATGAGGGTGTGTGGTGTAGGGGCGAGTGCGATATTGTAGCATGTCATGATATTAATTATATTAATGGAATAAATATCAGTTATAATACGTACTTAAGTCCTTTAAAAATGTTGCATAAGAGACAAGGATAGTTCCACTCTTACCATAAATTTCCCGTCAGAACCTCATGAGCGCAACTATGGAGCCGCCCGTGGTTAGTGAGTCACATTTTGCAGATCTCAGTTCTATAGGAATGATTTCTGACATACGAGTATTATTTCGACGACCACGGTAAGTAGGGGAGGAGGGTAACGCCGTTAAGGGTTTACGCCCGTTAGTCACTTTCATCTTATACAATCTCTGTCTGGGAAGACAAGAGAGTGGCACGATATACTATTGTGGCTACGGTACTGGGTTTCCATAACGACGGTCAGAAACGCAATTCCGACTTTGATAGAGATTTTTGAGCGTGATCCCGATCCCAGCCTGAGTGCTGCGTAGAATACACTTTATGCGCAGTACTCCGTCTCTCGAATGGGACGCCAAAATTTATGATCCCTTGACGTATTATGCAACGAGCAGGGGAAAAAGAAGGGATGTTTAACTCAGCACTTTCTGAAATTCTATAATAATTCCTATCTTTACGGTGAAGTTGGAAACAAAAAAATAAGAGGGCACGTACTGTACAATTTGAGGTGGATAGAACAGTAACCACGAGTCATTGAGTGCTAACTTTAATAATGCTTCAAGTAAGTCGAAAAAATACTACGGCCAAATATTTTTGGACCAAGTCTGTCTTTGTGGTAAAACTAACCATACATGCAGTAGTGGTACATATTCAAGAATTACAATGTAATTTTTTCTTTGATTAAAGTATATTATGGCATTAGTATTTCGTAAGGCATTCGAAATCTAGGCGTAAATTATATGGAAATATGCTCTGTCGTATCGGCGTGACACTTTATTATTAGTTAGAAACCATCTTATGTATGAGAAATAAGTTGTTTTGATTTTAGAAGAAAATCTGTAATTGTTTAATGAAGATATTGCGAAATATGTCACGTCAACATAATGCTACGTATTTATATAGCATTGATTGTCCAAAAAATAACAATTTGGTATGATTTAAATGTTTTCACTTTTCTTTGTACATATGATACAAATGATAACACGATTTCAGATTTTCACGCAAAACTGTGTTCAAACAAAAATCGCCCCAACCACCGTGTTTACATGAGTAGTACGTGGGAGAAAATGGGCTCAAAATTCAAGACATTATCAGGAGAATTACGACAGCAAACGAAGCGTTCAACCGTGGAGTGGAGCTGATAACGGGGTCCTTGTATAGGGATGTAAATAAGAGGCTGGCAAAAATTATAGCATGTAGCGTTTTATGGTGCAGATATGTGAGCTCTGAGGAAAGAGGACGGGAAGAGACTGAAGGTATCTGAGATGTGGGTGTGAAGGAGAAAGGGGACGGGGCGATAGACAGAAAGGAAGGCAAATAAGGAAGTGCTTGGTATGGTGAGTGAGATGAGAAAACTTCGTATAATTGGTGTTTGAAAGAGGTGACATAGGGCGACTGGAGGGCCATCATAAGGAGCGGAGGAAGCTGAGTAAGCGAGGAGGGGCAAGAAAGAGAATAGACATTATTTGCAAAGATCTACGGAATTAGTGGCGTAGTAACTTAAACGGAGTCATCCGCTAGTGTTCGCACAGTTGTGAGAAATTCATAGTGGAAAAATCATTCGCCTGGACGGCCTGGACTGGGAATCGGACCCAGATCCTCTGATTCAGTACCGAGTGCTCTAGCCAATTAAGCTATCCAGGCATCCTGCGCGACTAGTTCCGTAATTGTTTGGAAATGTCCAAAGGAAACACCTTTTTCTTGAAAGTTGGGTTTTACCCCGTGGAGAGTAGCGCTTAGCGCTCGCATACAGGTACCTCATTACATGCACGGTATCTGTGAGGATAACTTACTCACTAAAGCCCCCATGAGATTCACAGCGGAAGAGGGCGTCCGGGTAGCTTGATTGGTTCGAGCACTCGGCACAAAATCGAGATATCTGGGTTCGATTCACGGTCCCGGCGAATGACTTTTCCGCTGTGAATTTCACACAACTGCACAGACTATTGGCGGAATGAAAACGGACGCCGAGATTAAATACGGGACCATCCTAGGAGCCTTAGCCAGTAAAAGTATAGAGATTATGTTATTCCGATCCTAGTGGACTTATGTTTACCGATAGATTAGCGTGATATATAAATTAAACCAAAACACAAAACTATAATCTCCAACCCGCACTGTCATAAATGGCCTCAGTTGTCTGCCAAGACCTACAAAATACAAGGCAACCAATCAAAAATTAAGGTTTTCATTCCTTACAAGCGAATTAAATACATCGTAAGAAGAGTTATGGGATTCCCCCCTGGGTTGCAGGGTTAATTTCAAACTATGGTTCTAAGGTTGAGACCAATGGTTTTTACACATGAGTGAATTCTCTTAGCCTTTACGCGCTGGTAGCCTAAGCATACGACGTGACGGTGATAATCACCACTGAGTACCTGCGGGATATACAAAGAACTCTTCATGTGCCGTCATCCTTAAATATTTTACACTTTAAATCTCTGCAGGGGCGTGATAGAGGAGTGTTAGGACACCAGCCATGAAAAGAATCAGGAATAGAAATGGGAAAAAAGAAGCGTTTCCGAACAGAAAATGGAATAGTCTCGCTTTTCTTGTTTCAACCATCAAATATGCGTGGGAAGGAGTTCTTATACCTATCTTTTTAGCAGAGTTTCTAAAACATATTGTCAGTTTTGGAGACGCACTGCAGTGTTGAAATAATATCCTCAATGCTATTCTGAAAATAGCGAGATCTAAAATTTTCAAATAATCAAAGTCTAGCACGTAGCAGACTCGTCAATGCTTCGCACGAGTCCGCATCTGTGGCAATTTCACGATAAATGAGTGTCATCGGCGAACTACTTCTGGTTCTAACGCTACACATGCAATGAGTTAGAGGGGTGCAAAGCTCCAAATTTCACCGGGAGGGAGAGGACAGCTCTTGGTCACCAACGTATGATAAGCATTCCAGCGAAAAGGGCTTTTCACCAAAAATGCGTTTTTTTCCAAGAGAGAACCGGAGGGTAATTTCTTATCCCGCGCGGTTCTTTTTTTTATAACGGTCCAACTCCCGTCGGCACTCACACACAAAAAGGCTGGTTTTATTTTCCACCCCTTATGGAGACCGAATCCCCTTTTCCGTCGCTCTGCCCATGGACACACAATCGTGGATTTCGATTCTCTCCCCCTGCCCCGCATGCGAGCGATCACAGCGCCCCTCAAACACGGAACGGTAGTTCGAATCACCTCCGCTCACGTAAATCGTTCGCTCCGCTCGGCTGGCTCCCAACGATCTCGCGAAATCCTGCGCCGTCCTGCGGCGAATTCTTGAAAAATTCAGGAGAACACGTGAGATGATGATATATTCATGAATGCAGTTACGTTTATGGGATAATCTGTCACCAATAGAGGTTTTATCGTGATATTTAAAAGAGTAAGGGTCTTTACAGAGGGTTTCTCTAGGACATCCCTATGGAACATAGAGTTATTTATTTTTTTATATGGTTACTAATTTATGGACGAGTATCCTCCAATTTTTTCAATTTTATTATAATCTATAATGGTTACATCGTAATTATGATTCTTATGATGTTTATGTGATGACAAGAGACATTGGAGTTCTACGTATAATTTAAACAGCACATAAGTTCACTTATGAACTCTATATGGAATGTTACATATTCACAATATCCATATTTGCTCTATTAAATACTTAAGGCTACTCATCGCACCCATTCGACCGGTCGAATTTGTCATGATTTCCGACCCCAGATTTTTCGTTCATGATTTACGTCATCACCTTGAAATGTTCATAATATAAATAATAGATTTTTGCAAAGGGATACCTGTATCCCAAATATTATAATTTTTTTATATCGGTGAATAAACAAACCACTGGGAAATCGGAAATATATAGATAATATTTTTACGAAAACTTATAACTCTGTTGAAAAATCGTAAACAATATGAGATGTGTCATTTCTTCTTCAATCGGAATGCTTAGCAACAGCCGTCATGGTAAAAAGATAAAATCTGTATTTGGTTCATTTGGGCGAGCCACCCAAGTGGTTTTTGGCGATGATATCCTCGGATGGAGACGCAAATACAAAGTTCAGCCTATCCTCGCAGACCTTCATTCAAGGCTGCCTGAACCTACGCGCTGGAGACTTAGCAACAACTTAGCAACAACTTAGCAACAAAGGCGACTACTGCCTTGAGCGAGAGTTATGCTGGAATGAGAGAATCCTGACATTGAAACGACACGGTCGGGGGGGAGGATCGCTATCTAGTGGATTTTACCCAACTATTCCTAACCGAAGGGTAAAATGCATCCTCTTAAAGCTCTACCATCACTAAAATATAGGTATACGTAAGTTTTGAATGAGTAAAGAAAATGATCTATTGTCATGCTCTTTATTGTTTGAAAGAGATACAACGCAAGAAATGATTGGTAACACTTCAGAGCAAACAAAATGTTAAGTATAGCTAGAGTTATCATCTTCTAAAATCCTTCCCCTGATTGTTTCCTGGTATATATATGTATTGGTCGCTGCTTCAAGTTTGAAAATTTTCATTTTGGTAGACCGGTAGCTTCACTGATTAGAGTATAGTAGAGGTTTTGTTAAATGCTATTAATATGATTAAAACATTTAAAAGCGATGATTCTGAATGTTTATAGCTCCTCTACCTACTGATCAACTACGACGTTATATTCACGTATATATATTTGACGTTCTCAAATCTGGTGAATCGAAAAAACAAGTTGACGCACTATTTCTAGACTTTAAGAAAGCTTTCGACACGGTACCTCACAGAAAACTATTATACAAATTACAGTCATGCGGGTTAAACGAACAAGTAGTAAACTGGATACGTGACTTTCTGAGTGATCGTAAGCAAAAAGTAGTTCTTGACGGAATTAGCTCTGATATAGTTAAAGTGACATCAGGTGTCCCGCAAGGAAGCGTTATTGGCCCACTTTTGTTCATTATATATATAAACGACCTTTGCTCCCGAATTAGCAGTAAAATACGTTTATTTGCCGACGACGCTGTCATATACCGCGAAATTAGTGATCAATCTGACTTTGAAATTCTGTCATCGGACTTAAACAACGTTCATGCGTGGAGCAAAGAGTGGGGACTAGAACTTAATCTGAGCAAATGCACGGCGGTGCATTTCTTGCGTAGGTCGTCCAACTATCCCCATGTATATGTTGTGGATGGCGTTAGCATAAATGCGACAGATGAAGTGAAATACCTGGGAGTTACGATAACTTCGAACCTATCGTGGGGGACACATATAAGAAATATTTGTGGCAGAGCCCTGAAGAAGTTAGGATTTGTCAAGCGTGTTGTGGGAAGATTATCGGATGATAAAGTGAAAGAGAGGTGCTATTTCGCACTCGTCCGGCCACACCTTGAATATGCAGCGAGCATATGGGATCCGGCGGAGAAAGACCTAGTCCATGAACTTGATAAAATACAAAGGAAAGCTGCGCGATTCGTGAAAAACTGCTACGGCCGTACAGAAAGCGTTACACAGATTTTGAAAGATTTAGGGTGGGAGCCGCTAGAGACTCGGAGGCTACGCGCTAGGCTTAGATTGCTTGAGCAATTGAGAATGAATATCTTTCAGAGCGACACGGAGAACATCATATTAGAACCACATTATATTTCCAGGTCCGACCGAATCGATAAATTAAGGGAGATATTTTGCCGAACGGATAGGTATGGGAATTCGTTTTTCCCCCGAACAATTAAGGACTTTAATAAATGCTAGGCGGAACTTTGATTTTTTTTTGTTTTGTTGACGGCTGGTGTCCTAACACCCCCCGCCACACGCCTTTTGAGGCGGCTTGCGGGGTAGTATGTAGATGTAGATGTAGATGTAGATGTAGATTCATTATTGTGTAATTTTCGAGAAAGGTTTTCGGGGTACAGATAATGAAGCCATCTACATAATATGAATAAAAGATTTTTGCAAAGAGATACCTGTATCCCAAATATTACAATTTTATCACGGTGAATAAATAAACCACCGGAAAATCGGAAATATATGGAGAATATTTTGACAAAAACTAATAATTCAGGGTAGATTAAAATTGATGATGCATCAAATCAAAATGAATGTTGATGAGGAATTACGGGGTGAGGAAGCCGTGGAACTCATTCTATAATCTTAGTTACAGATACAAAATTATAAATCATTAAATGAACTGCTCCGTTAATTTCCTGGACTAGTGGGAAAATGGTCAATATAGACGGATAAAACTATAATAGCAATTTTGTGGACAGTTTTGCCGCAATGGTCAACCTATTGGTATTCTTATCAGTTTCCATTGTTTCTACGCCTTTCACGAAGCGTTACCAAGGATTTTGTAGCATGATTTTAACCATAGCTAGCTCCATGGTAAGACATATACAGGAGAGAGGGCATACAGGGGAGAGCGTTTCTATTTATTTTATGCCAGTTTGAAAAAGTTTATATGTCAGTTCTAGACTAGAGCTTACCGTTACTAACCACTTTAGCCCTATCTTCAAATGGCCTCACAAAGCCATTAAAGTCAGCGAAAGTTCAATTTTATTGAGTAATATTTAATCTTCGACTTGTTCAAAGGGGATCGTAAAAAGTTTTCGTTCCCGAAGTTCCGAGTTAACTTTGAAGTTTTTTCCGATAAAATCTCATTTTAAGAGGATCAGGTCGGAAAATTTCAAAAAGAATGAACAGGTCTTTTCGCTTGCTCTAGCATTCTTTGCGTCTGTACTAAAAGACTCATTTGCCTGGCGTGGTCATCATTAAGTCCTCCAAAAGGATACAAACTTAATTTCGGAAATGTGTACCGTATTTACACACAGTGTCTTAACCTTTTCTCCTTTTGGTACCATTATTTTCGCCAGTAGAAGTCAGTTTTCACATCTTGGCACCAGATGTGCGATGAATTCATGTCTTTCCCACAGCTAGTCGGAAATGATCATCGTTCATCAGTCGTACAACCCTAAGGTTGGCTCACTGCATCCCTACATCCTTACCTATGCTAGTTTCCTTACTCCCTACTAGTCTTTCCTGTTTGTTTTTCCCTTTATTTTGTCCATATTTTCATTCCTAGACCTTACCCTTCTTATCTATTTTCCCCGAAAAAATATTTTTCACAAGCCCATTTAGAGTCATCCATCTGGTTCTCCTTTCCATTTTAGTATTCCATGTGGTCCTCCCTCATCTACTCCCTTTGAAACAATTTCCTGAAGACCTTCGTTCTACAGCATCCTCCAACACCATGTGTCTAATGCTTGTAAGGTTTAAGGTATTGTTTCTCCAACGGTCTATGTTTCCGATCCGGAGAGTGCCACGCTCCACACGAATGTTTTATGTACTATTTCCTTACCCGTAGTCCTATGGTGTTGGGATATATAAGTTGTCTTTACATCACGAACGTTATCTTATTTTAACCAATTTATTCATCATGTCCGCTGTACTTCTTTCGCTCGACGTGGTGGTACTTCCGAGGTAGGTGAAGGCATCGAAATCCAATTGCCGATCGCTAATGACTCCATCAGCGTTATGAGAAGTAGTTGAGAAGAGATAAAAACAGATTGAAAAACAGAAATATGAAAAAATGTATGGAAAATTATGACTCAAGTTAAATTTTTAACACTGAGCCTAGTTTTGAAAATGCGTAAAAAAGATTAAGAGAGCTTGATGGATGGGGCACACGCTAGGAAGATTGTATATCAGCAGCTAATCTTGGTGGCAGTTGGATTAGAGGCTCACTTGATGAGGGGAGGAATCTCTTGCTAGGGAATACCGCCAATATCACTACATTTAAGGTTGTTGTAGCGGTAATCATGGGTCATATAGTGCATATTTTGATAATTTTTTTATTCATTTGAAAAACATTCTTGGACTTCATTTCACTTCATTGCATCTATTTGTGCGTTAGAACTCACAATGTTGGCAGTAATGGAAGTGATGCAAGAAGTATGTTTTCTTGGTGTTCGACATGATGATACAATATATGATGATGACATAGATGACGATATGTCGAAATAATAACGACATATTTTGTTTCCGCACCCTTGACCTGGCGTGATACCTCGATATTTGTTAGCAAAAGTATTAATTTGCGATATTATTTCACGAAGTAATACATTTTTTACCATTTTCGGAAATTTTAAAGGTATTAAATATTTTTCAATTCCTGAATTAAAGACTGTATTGACTACTCGGCGCGGCATATGAAATTAATACGAAAATACATTAAAATGTCCTGTTTTCGAATTACATTGGCTCGTCACGACACCATGATAATTGTAAACAATAATTGGAATAATTCTGACATGATATTTTCGTTTTGAAGAAAATCTATACATACATAATAAAATTGTAACGAAAAATATATCAAGAGCAAGGAAGCTACGTATTAAACGGTATTGAGTTGCCAAAAAACCAATCCGATACTTTGCAAGTTTTTCACTCTTATCTACGGATGTAACTGAGTTACGAGATACATTGTAACTCGTAAGACCACGTTTTCAAAATTTAACTCGCATCTAAACACAAGCATATATCCCACCAACCATTTTAATTTAAGAAGGTGGGAGAGTATCAGTAGTATGTTTCTCGACAATACGACGAAATACAAAGATGAATCAAAATACATAGATATGGTTAGCAGCCCATCGAAGGAGCCATCGAAACAATTGAATGTAGACTTATAGACTTATAGAGAGATAGGAAATAAATATGAAAAATAGATAGAGTATATTAATGTTGAACGACAAGTATTGCGACCTTGGGAGCCTTGGTAGTCAACCGTGGAAACTACTTTATTCTCCTGTGTGGAACATTTAAGTGGGAAATGGACGCCTCCTCTGAAAAGATTCCAAATTCGACGTCCTCCGCCACTGCCTTCAAATTTTGCTACCACTCCATTTAAGCGCCCAGTTTAGAGTAATTATGGGGTGCATGCCCGGAAATAAGGATTCAACTGCCGCGGTAATTGGAAAGTGGTGGTCGCTTAAGGGATGAAGGAAATGCAGCATCCACTGAGAACCAGAAATTAACGTGGCGAGCAAGTGATTGAACCAAAGTGTTAAACTCATTATCAGAAACGGTTGAGTTGAACACCTTCATACGTTTAGATAGAATTATATAACCCCATGGGATACTTAAAGGATCAAACAAAAAACCATGGATGGATTTCCCATAACAAACATCGTCACAAACTTTATAAAATAAAAATTTGCGTGTTTTGGCTGTCAAACACAGAGGTAACCTTACTCCCCGTTGGGAGTCAGTTCGTAATGAACGTACTCTTCCATAAAACGAGCCATCTGGGTCAATGCCATCATATTTTGCTATCGTTATACTTAAGAAATTGGGCTGGCGATTATTTTTAATCCTTGAGGCCTTATATACCTCTGCTCATACCCAAATCGTTCCTCATATACACATTCTTTTCCCTGGCGCCTTCTTAGATTGATGCAAGTCTCGGAATAATTGGTGAGACTATTCTCTTTTACTGCAAGATCCCGCAAAGGTGAACTACTCATCCTTGTAGGCATAAGTACACTTTATGGCAGATTAACCGAAACGTAGTCTGAGCGTGTAGAGATCCCGAATAACTCTTGCCTCTTTAGTCCTCTCGGGGGACCCACTGCCCATTTTCCCAACTTTCTTCCGTTATTTCGTCCCCATGATGCCATGCAATTTGCTAATAAATACCTCCAAGTTTGACCGACTATTTACTACAATTACTCCCTATCAGTATCTCATACATATTGCCCACCACTCCCGACCACATCTCAAAAACAATATTCAATACATCGTCAACCACGTTGACGGTACTTTCCCATTTGACTGTCGCATTGGGAACTTACGTTTGGAAATGAGAATTGTGAGGTATCAGGTGCACTTACTACCCGTGCTAATACAAATGAAGTAGTTCGATTCCTACAAGAGCAGTACTTAATTATACTTAAGAAAGAGTCCGGAGAGATACCATCAAATATGTACCATAGTGTTTCGTTGGCTGGGTAGGAGGAAAAACTTTGCGGCTCTAGGAGCCATAAGGCATAAAAAGGCTGATTCTGGCATCGGCTTCATCCCTCCGCGCTGAAAGCCTCCACTCTCTTCTCATGCCATTTACCCATCGATGTGTTCACACCTGTGACCCACCATTGGGGATTTTTAAGGATTTTTTGGGAAAAAAAGCACTGATTGCTAAGTTTAATACACAAAATATGACATTACTTGAGTGTTTGTTGAGTAACAGTTAACTTTATTGCACAGCAAATGCAAAACCATTTTTGCAACTTTTATCGAAAACTTGCCAACGAATTAACTGTATTAAAAAAGGATATATTGATGAAGAACCCGAATTCCAGTGACTACAATATTGTTCGCGTAACATCACCACCGTGGTGATATCACCTGCCAAAGTACTCCATATATGAATCACTAAACTAATGTTTATTTCCAGCATAGTGAATATGAAATTATAAATCAATATCTACTCTTCGATACCTTCGAATCCTTTCTTAAATATGGAAGAATTCGGATCCTATATATCTACCTTGGATGGCATTTTCAATAGTATAATAAATTGATATATTTTCGAATTGTAATATTAATGATCGAAAAGATATATATTTACTGATGAAACTACCTCTATTTAAATAACGTTTTTGTAACTGTTATACGGAAGAAAAAATTTATAAAATTTCTTCAAATTTTATAATGTATAGTTTTATAAAAGGACAAATTCCTTTAATTTTCATATCTCCACTTGATGAATCATATATTATTTGCTAAGATATACCTTCAAATTTTACGAATCGCCTCCAAATAGCTTATAGCCTAGTCTTATCAAGTCCTAATCATTAACTTGGAGGAAGAGTATGTGAATACTTCTTATGAGGTTGCTGTTTTCGAATATTCTCGATTCGGCACGACACCAATCGTTGTCAACAGCAATTTGAATAATTATGAATGTTATTACGCGTTTTGAATAAAATCAGTACATATTTTGTTAATTTCTCGTACAAATTTAACATTAACACACAATAAATCTACCATCACTCAAGAAGGCAGAATGATGGTGGTTTTACTGAAAAAAACTATTCTACGTCCTGAAAGTGAAACTTTGATGATCTAATAATCTTGATTTAATCAATATACTTTATAGAAACTAGTGATTTCTATTTCATTCTATCCACTCTCTAAGGTAAAATAATATCTTGGATCTGTAGTAACTTCGTGACACCTATAACTATTTTTCCCAAGTATTTTTTCAAAATTGACCAAAAGTCAAAGTATATCTGGCAGTCAAACAACTATTAAGGGCGGTGGAAAACGACTGATTAATCTGTAAAAAAAACAATACTTGGGCTTTCTCCTATTCTTCGATGGCAGCGAAATGAGACGCCCCACGTATTTCAGAGAATTCTCGTGATGGTCTTGTCTTCTTATGCAAACTGAAGTGTTCTGAAATGACGTTCTTTTTTTCTCAAGAACCCTAAGGCACTTACCCTTGCCCCAATTATAATCCGCCTGCTCCAGGGACGACTCGATAGTCTTGTGCAACCGAGAGCACACTTCGTGACAACCACATACACATGCGGCTAATATTATCCCCGAATGAAATCGATAAATCTTTCCCGCAATCGCCTAGTTCCTACATCGTGGAAGCTCATGAGAAGTGAGCGGCCACAAAGAAAACATGTATCATTCGCCTTCGTGAAAAACACCCGCGACCTGAAGCCTCTTCCTTGCGTATTCAGATAAAAACATTGTGCTGTAATAGAAGTAGATATCATCCCCAACTGTACCGTAATTGGAATGAAAATGTGCTCACAACTTGGCAAAAATTAAAGCAAACAGTTTTCCGTATTACACAGCATTGTTCCAGATGAGTAATCACTTCAGTACACCTCCAGAACTGTCATACAGCACAGTTTAAGTACAGTTTTAACCTCTAAATCTGAATCTACATACTACCCTGCGAGCCGGCGTATCGGCGAGTAGCAGGGGGTGTTGGGACACCAGCCGTGTAGAGATATAAGGTTATGGGAGATGTAATGGTAACGTTTATTATGGGAGCGTATTTAGCGGAGCTCAGTTTTTATTGCGGTCACTTATTGTGCACGGAAAGAACGAGTTTTTGTAACTATCTGTTCGGAAATGCATCTCTCTTATTTCATTGCTTCTGTCAGACCTAGAGATGTAGTGAGGCGTCATGATAATATGTATACTCTATGCCGCTCTAAAACACGTCAGTTCTGATTTTTTTCAAGGAAGCTAAGCCTAGCGTGCAGCCTCCGATTCTCTAGGGGCTACCACTATTCACCACCCACTAGTGGTGAAGCACTATATGCACGCTTGTAGCAGTTTTGAACGAAGCGGGCAGCTTTTCTTCATATTTTATTAATTTTTTTGGGGTAAATCTTTATGACCAAGGTCTCAAATGGTCGCGGCGCATTTGAGGTGTGGCCTAACCACAGCGAAATAGCATCTCTTTTTTACTTTTTTATCCAAGGACCTTCCTATAATTCGCTAAACTAAACCTAGTTTCATTAATGCTGTGATTCAGAAAATGTTCAGTACTATGCTCTTTGCAATCAATTCTCTACATTACACCTCAAGAGCAAATCATCCTTAATAATGCAACCACAGTACTTTCCAGAATAGTAAGGAAGACTGGAACTGCACTAACTGCTGAGTTTAGAGCAGTTTAAGCTTATGTACAGTACGCCATCATTAGAGATTTTTTCTCGAGGTACCTTAATGCTCAGTTATCGACCACGGATTTCATTTGCCTTTATGTCAAGTTATCACCGCACCAACAATGTAATATATTCGGAGACATTTTTTCTTATACTGAAACTTATGTGGAACTTTACACGTGTCCTCATAGAAGATATCCGAAGCTAAAAGTGAAAAACTTGCACCATACCGATGAAGTACGCTTAATGCTTTTTAACGGGTAATCTTATTTCACCTAGCACACTCTTTGTAATAATTGAATTAATTATGTAAAAACTTTATTCAAAACATGAAAACAATACATTTCATTCTATTAAAATGGTTAAAAACAGGTATCAAGGTATCACTCTTAATCGAAAAACATGTTTACATAGATTTTACGCTTTAAATTATAACACCGCTTCGAAGACTGAGCTGCTATAATTAAAGGAAAAATTTCATAATAAAACTCTGCTATGATATATTTCCAGTACTGATGAAATATTTCCAGTACTGCCTTTTTTGTAAGCGCTAACGCACAAACAGATGCGCTTAAAATATATGTGACGGTAGAATTTTTTCCAACTTAAATGAAACTGTATTAATATTGAATCAATGATGACAATACCCAGTATATTTCCATCCACAGAGTTTTTTATTAGTGCAAATAGTTTCAACGCTGTTGTGTCATCATCAAGAACTTCATGATGACGCAATAGCGTTGAAACTAATTTTATCAATAAAAACTCTGTGGATTGAAACATAATTGGTATTGTCATTGTTAATTCAATGGGCTTCCACACGGTTACACCTGAAAGAATTGGACTCATTGTATTAATATCTAATCATTGACCTACGATTATCGCTCCAAACATCTAAAAAACATTTTTTACTGAAAAAAGTCAATCAGGGAATGGAATAATAGAATT
Source organism: Ceriagrion tenellum (assembly GCA_963169105.1). NCBI lineage: Eukaryota > Metazoa > Arthropoda > Insecta > Odonata > Coenagrionidae > Ceriagrion > Ceriagrion tenellum. Next base: position 33,225,431 of record OY720641.1, read on the forward strand.
AGTTTTAAATTTCTAGTGGAAAAAGCAGTCCAACATCAATTATTTTGTGAAAAGGCCTGAAGATATAGCATCAAGGATGCTATATTCACCGAGTAAAACCGCAGGGAATGGTTGCCTCTCATTGGAGGAGACGGCAATAAATTATTTTGAAGTCCACGGGCTAAATATACGATTAAATGTCAGTTGGATTCTACGTCCGCTATATGCGTCCATCCTCGCCGGCTGTGAGCTCAGTTTCCACAGTTTTATCGCCCGCAGCTACGACCATATGAATACAGGTCCTCTGGCCACATAAAGGTATGCACATGCTGAACCATTAGTAAAGAACTTTTACCTCGGAACAAATAGTTTACTTTTCCCAGGTTCTAACAAATGTTTGAAAAGAGAAAACATAAAACTACTTTCTTGAATGCCACACATAATAATTTAATATCCCAAATGATTCCGAGGTTCTATCTGTGTCAAGAGGCTTAACGAAGTTACAAATTCACCAGTATTTGTTAAAATTTTACATAAAAGTATACCAAGTTACATTGTAATATTATCCCAACTTCGCTCATTCAGTATTTGTATCTATTCATCATCAAACTTCATCAAACCAGAAGTATTTTACTCTCCTCGCCTTATAAAAAAGTATACTAGTAAATATATCAGATTTAAGGTATTTTGCGTCGGGATTTTTCCCTAGCCAAAATAGACACCATATTTCAGTGTTTTTTTTTCATTTTTGCAACTGTAAAATGCATGCAGTAAATATTTTCACATTTATCACGCAAACACTATATTTTTATTCACTGAAATTCTTGATTACTGATCATATGCATATGTAAGGTTAACTTGACTAATTCTTTCATATCGCATATTTTTTGGCATTTCTGTAACAATTTCTAAGGTGAAAAATCTATTTGTGTTTTATAAATGGATCAGAATTAATAAAAACTACGCACGATTTAATTGATGAAAACGTCCATTCGTTATTCATTTATTTTAAATTAAAGTCCCTCTGGAGTGCACACCCGTATCATTTCCGCCTTATTTATTCCGTTTATCATAGCCTGTAATTTTTGGCATATACCTTAGATAGAGGCGTGGTAAATGACCGATATTTTGTTAGTATTGTAGTGATGAGACGTTTATTTATAATGAGATTAAATTTATTGAATTTTACGTAAAGTAATACCTCGCTCAAGTCACCCTATGTTTGGAGGCCCCATGCTGCATAAGGCTGTGGCCTGATGAATTCCCATCTCACGGAAGCTGACTTTCAACATTGTAAATATTTTGACTCTTCGTCTCTCTCATGGCGTCTGTCGCCCACGCACGCAGCTCTTTCAATCCTGACCTCGGCTGTCGCAATACAGTTCGCGGGCGGCACCTCCCGTTCCCTTCCGGTGCACACGGCAAATGGCTAACGAAGTCAAGAGTCAATTTTCCCTCTCGCGTGCATTTTCCGCGTGACTTGATTCCCTCCATCCGGTGAACGCTTCCGACAATCGCGTGCTCTCACGCTCGACTCTCCGAAGAGTGAAAGAGATGAGTGGCCAATTTTCATTACTAGCTTTCTTTAATTTAGCAAGAAATTAATTTGAAAATTTTCTCCTCAACTTTGGGTCCCACACAAAGAGGGGCATATTCGATGGGGTTAAAAAAAGCGGCTCGACAAGAATTGAACAGGCATAATAATAAAGAGAATTTGACGGAGATGTTGCATATTCTGAGCTTGGATAATCTTGGAGAAAGGAGAAGAAAGAATATGCGGAATGTTGAAATAGTTAAGAGAATGGGAGCTTGGTAGAACGGCGCGATAAAATAGAAGAACTAACGCTCTTATGGCTAATTGCAAGAATATTTTGTTATGGAATCAATAGTTATGAGATCCATAAAGATACAGATCTCATAAGTATATTACGGTTGCAGGAACCCGTATATATTTACATCTACCAGCTACTTAACCTACTTACCAATACTTATTAGATTCGAATATTTGATCTAATCTTCCACCGCCGGATAAAATTTACGAAAGTTGTTGTAGTTGAAATATCAATTATTAATATTATCAATTATTATATTATCAATTATTAAGACTCCAAGCGGTTCATTGCGCATCCGCCATCTTGGCTACTTATGGAACTCATAACTCCATGCTATAAGTTATGAAACCAATGAATCTATCGAATGTTTATGCATATGTATTGAATGATTGTCATGGCCTATGGGCAATGCAAAGTTGCAATTGCAAAGCAATGGGAATTGCAAAGTTAATCCTTCTATCCCTGGTCCCATAACTTTATAGAATACACATGTGTCGTCCCTGCAACTCGCCATTAGAAAAGAACGACAATACGCACAAAATCAAGCAGAGGATGTAAGAAATAATACTAGGAAATTTTCATTTCCAAACATAATTATTATTGAATCGAACCATTCACGTGGAAAACTTTTTGATCCCTTCCCAACAAGTGCATACTATAATGAATTATTCAGAATTTTCTTAATAATTCTGTTTGATGCCGATCATAATTTAATTTTTAAAAACAAATCAGAGTGATGCATATTTTTTCAGTTATATATGTAGATTTGATTTATTAGAACTCGTACGCAAATTTTTCTTGCTAATCTGCACAAAAACATAAAAAGATCCAAACAATCTTAAGGGGGATAAATTTGAGAGGACTTTAATCCACAAAGGGTGACGGATTCGTGAGGATGTGGGGGTCAAAATAAACCTGAAATTAAGTCATCGTCTGCTTTTTTAGGTTTAAGTATTTCTACCAGCATTACTCCGCTATCGAATAATCTTTAGTCGGCCTATGATTTTTTTCCGTAGTCGGGCATATTTCATTTGACTCTTCGGTATTCTCTTATAAAGCATTCGCTGAATATGGCCATGTTCTTTTTGTCTTGAAACGATGAATTGCGGTACTATTTTCCTTGACCTCCAATGAGGCTCCTCTATCGTCATATATTATTCTATCTAGTTTCGAACTCTCGCGTGCCATATTGGGAAACTCAGCTCTTCCGCCTCCAAGGTCATTGGGTTTGTTTTCCAAGGTGCTCATCTTTCCGGCATAACCTTAAAGTCTTAGTTATATCTCTTTACGGATCTTCATTCACTGAGTTCTCAAATAGACCATTCTCTTTGATATGTTTGCCTAGCCGGCTGTGCCCTTATCATCTTCATGAGTCGTAGTTGACCTTAATTTTTTTCGTTTTCTTATTTAAAAAAAATAATTTATCATTTTCAGACGTGTGAATCTGGTGTAAATAATCCCTTGTTGATTGAAACTCTTGATAATACTGGCTAGGTTCTTTTTATTTTTTTACTTAATTTTTTAACCTATATTGGCAGATGTTTCATTTGGTTATGGTGACCCCTGTTTTGCGTTTTTGCTCAATTGTCATGTTTTGAAAAGATGATTGATCTAGTGCAAATAATGAAGGTAATTCTGACCGATTTCACACCTAGGTCAAACTCAGCACCATTATGGACGTTTTGATACATGCTTGGTCCATCACCATCATGCTCTAATGATGATGGACAACTCGTACATTAAAACGTCGGCAGAGATGAAGAGTTTCACCAAGATGAGAATCCGAATAGTCTTCACTAACATCATAAGCCGGGAAAACATCAGATCTTTTTCCATTTCTTCCGTCTTACATTGTTCTTCACTTCAAAGAAACAATTCATCTTCTTCACCAGTGAAGATTTACTTCAAGTTCGTATATAGCAGTTTCTTTGAAGAAACCCAAGAATCGGATGAGGTATCTAATTTAAGTGATTCTGGGGAAACCAATGTAGCTATTGAAAAACCCTCCAGTTTCAAAAAAGCTCTCCAAAAATCAAACAAATTGGCGATCCAACTAGAAGACCCTAAACTCATCAATAGCTCTGCCGAAGACAACTGTTCAAATATTCATTGAAAATTAGTGGTTAACACATGCACGTTCAAATTTGAATCAATTTGAGCTGTCATTTGGACAATTGTTTTTTAATCCAATAATAATTCGATACCTCTTTCTGTCTCTAGTTCGTTCAATTAATTCTAAATCGTATTTTTTGGCCATTTTGCATCAAGACCTGGTGCTCTGTGATGCGCTCCTTTCTATGGTATAAAGATCTGTGACTCGTTAAAAAAATCTCCTCTCTACGTAAATATTCCAGCGCAAAAAGTCGTCATTCAGAAAGTGAAAATGTTGCTCAAGCAAATAGTTGACTCCACCGTCTTGCTTGCATCGCATGCTATTTCTGTTTACTGTACTTGTTTTTCAAGGGGTTGGATTGCTATGGCCTCTTCGGCAACATTTGCTTCTAAAGCGTCGTTCTCCATTCCTTTGGTCTTCGCCACTCCAATTGTTTTTCTATTCTTCCAAGCGTTTCTCATCCATCCAGCTCCTCGCTAGTACACAAAGGGCCATCGCCCACAATAGGGCTTCCTCATATTTGAGATCGTGGTTTCTTTGATGATAGAGAAGACGCCTCTCAAAGACGGGTGCTTTCTTTTCTACGGGCTGTGCTAGTGTCATCCAAATTCGCCACGTGGTCGCCGTCCGGCATCTGAATAAGGACAGGAAACATTATCGTTTCAAAGAGATGCTCACATAGTCCTCTCCTCATAAGCGAAGGCCTTGTATCACAGCCATATGCTCTCAAATAACTCACAAAGATTGAATTCCTCAAAGCTTATGGCATCCAACGTAATCATGAAGTAGTTACATAAACTCCCGATTCAAACTCGCGTCGTGGTTTTGGTAAACACAACGATTCCACGCGGTTATGTTGGAATGCATTTTTGAAAATGGTATTCATTAGTGAGTCTTTACAATAAATACTGATTAATCTATTTTAGTTTTTAAGAAACTTCTTTAATATTTTTACGGCTACGGTTACAGAACGTACCAGAAATTCATTTTTACCTCATAAAAGCTACCATCAACAATTCTCAAAGAAGCTATATATTTGGGCGGAGAGTAAATCGTGACTTCTTCCTTTTAATACCTATCTTCGTCAATCCTCAGGGATATCTTTGATATTAATTTTCACATATTTAATTTTACCTATTCTGCTTTCCTATCGCTCTTTGAAACGAGATACTGTGAAAAGGAGGATATTCTTCGGGATTGTAGAATTCATCTGGAATAATGTTGGATGGATAATTTGGACTTTTCCATCCGAATTAAATTTATTGCAAAATTCCAAAGTGATTTTCTTCTTCTTGTTTCATCATAAAAATTATTTCAATTTGACAGAGGGAGTAAGATAATCCTCCTCTGGCATCCTTTCTAGGCTGAGGAAATCCTATTCCACGTTCATAAATATGCCGAACTTAGGGAGTCACAATTTCAGCATAGTTTTTCATGTTTACTGATATTATTGATGTAAAATTTATTGTCTTGCGTAATAAAATAGCTCAGGAATAAATAAAAATAGTTTTGGATTCATTGAAACTTGGTGAGGCTACATTGAAAGTAAAGGCGTTTTTGTGATTATAACATTGAAAACAATGAATGGTCATAATAAAATATCTGTTTTCATTCTTGTCTAACAGGTACACAGCCTGAACAATTGATTTTAACTTTTATCCGCATGTCCGTGCGCCTGAATATCCAAATCACGGGAAATTACTGGCGTTTGAAAAATTGCCATAGCAACTGGGCAATGCGATTACTGGCTTAGTAACATGTATTCAGTAAAATCGATTACTTCTATCATAATACTATAGAGAGTCTACGCCACAATGTTATAACTAACCATTTAACAAATTTTAAGGGAGGACCAGTTCGTTCAAGAGAATTTTTCTGATTTACTAATAGATATCCTGATCGAATAATTGGGCTTCCCACAGGATTGTTCTCTTAATTTCTGTCAACATACACGAAGTGGATGAAATTTGCTATAAAAATTCATTTGACTCGATTGGAATTCATACTCAGAGCTCCGAACTGCCAATCACATGTATTTTCTATAACTGGGTAACACACCTGACCTGGAAATTGGGTTATCCAGGTATGAATCCCGGTCTAGTCAAGTGACTTTTTCTTAGCAAAATTCATCCACTTGAAGCATATCTTTGCATCCGCGCGCGTGACTGCGTACCACGTCATATATTCATTACGATGTTTGAAAAATTTTCCTAAATTTTCAATCTATGATTTCTTCATCATCTCTCGGGATAGAAGAAGGTAAGCTCACAAAAATCCATATCTAAGGAGGCCAACTCGGTAAGATGCCTGACTGAAGCACTCGGCGCCATATTACGTGAACCGGATTTGAGTTCCGGTAGGGTAGATGATTTTACCGAAGTGTAATTTCGCACAATTTCACTTTATACCCCACTAAACAATGAGGGAGTCAAACATAGAAACTTTTGGAGACATGAAAAGCCTTACCAAATGGAAATCACAAGAAACGCAAACACTAAAATTGTTAATACTTAAAAAGTATTGGAAAGATTGCTTCCTCCTTTTTCATTCCATCCATGCTAAGAATTTCCCAGTATTTTCCGAAGTACAACTTTTTATAGAATGCCTAAAATAGTTAAAAATGCCTAAAAAACAACCAACCTAAAAATTCAAACTAAACGTAAGCAGATAAAACTAAACAAATCATCTTAAAATCAAACTAAGCGTTAGCTATTCATTCTGAAAATTTTTAGGGAGTTCTTGGAGGTTGGTCCATCATGTAATATCGTCCATTTTTTAAGGAAATGTAAACTATAATTTCATGTGGGCATGAAGAACCGATTTTATGATACTAAAATTTATACGATCAAATATATCCCAAAATTTAGATTAGAACTTCTTTTATTGCCGAACACCTAAAACCCTTTCTATAGTTTTGATTATGCTGTTTCTAAATGCCATTAAATTTTTAAAATAAAATTGTGATTACATACTTGATTTCCTGGCTACCCTGATTAAATAAGTGACCAGATAGCCCCAATTGGGTCAACCAGCCAACCAGTTATATACTTAAGATGTAATTAGAGAGAAGTCAAAAACTAAGCAACTCATGGATGACACTGGTATTTCATTGTATTCAAAGTATTCCAGTCAGTTCGTAGTTATACATTCAATGTTGCTGGTGTAACTTCGTGGAGTTCCTAGGTGGCTAAAATTCTTTATGAAGAAATTCACTTGACTTCAATGACTTGACTCCGAAAACAGCACGTTTGGCCTTTTTATATTGGGTTAATAACAACGACAAAAAAATGAACACAAACGCCCATGCCATGAGTGTAGAAAATTTCACCTAGGCCAGCAGGCAAGGACTTCACCCCCGGCGCCGCCGGAGCCGACATGACTTGACCTGGATTCCAGTCCGGATATGCCAATCGCCGGTAGCGTGTTCGCATATTACACCACCAAATCTAGACTATTTGTGGCTTTTTGGTGAAACTAGCCAACACACCCAACAGGAAATTGTGAGATCCGGACTTGAATATCGGCTAAGTCAAGTCAAATGACTTTTTTCATGGAGATGTTCTCACTTTCTTTTTATTTAGTGGGTGTACATCTTTGCAGAGGCGCGACTGATTACGTATCATATCATTTGTGAAACGAAAAGATTAGAAAAGTTGCTTAACTCCCTCATAATGAAATGACAAAAATACGCAGAATAGTAAGTGCATTTATGATACTGTGAAATACCGTTGACACAAACTGCCTCCCAAACTTGTGAAATTTTGCCTTCTGACAAGTGCTTTCGGTTTTCTTAAAGCATAATTAATTGTATTTGTATCAACTTTACTAGGGTAAACTGTAGTCAAGCTGGCGATAGCTCCGCTTCCGTACGACTTTGAGGTGACTTGCAAGGTATTATGCAGATGTAGGTGAAGAACAAATTTTTATAACGAGATTGTCTATATTTACTTTATCTAAAACCCCTGGGAAATTATGAAAGGGTAGGGGCGACTGTAGCTTAAAAATTGTTTGATATTGCAGCAAGACAAAAGAAGAGGGTAAAGTCGAACAGGTGACCCCATTTCTTAGGTGGAATACAAACCCAACCTTGCTCAGGGCTCCAGGAATGGAGGGCAGTCGCAAATGTGTTGGCAAGGAAGTGCCTCATCTGTTTCAATACACGCGAATCAAAACCTCCATCGAATTTCTAGAGAACAAATATTCACCCCGATCAACCTCCTCAGCGGTCGATGGACGGGTTCTTACCGAGGGTGGCGTTTTAAAACAGAAAACGACATGACAAATCGACCGCATTCACCAGTTCCCGACCATTTGCTTTCATTTGTAGCAGAACTGACATTTCCAAACCCACCAAAGAAATCTGTTAATGGAACAACGATGAATGGGAGTGTCACCTTATATATTCAATTTATTATTCGAATTATTCTATTTTAACATAACTATTCACATTTAGAACAGTTTTTAACTGCTATAATCTCTTACGGGTAGAATCTCAAACTTCAAATTTTAACGGATAATGTAAGCTCGACTTCTGCATATCTTTGTATTCTGTAGGCCCAAAGAAGTGCGATAACTCCCTGTGAAGAGGTAACGGTCCAAAAAAGTCCAAAAAAGGCTGCTTTTTTAGGGAAAAACCATTTCTGCTTGTTTTAAGAAGGAAGAGGGTTAGTGCCACAAGTTTGAAGCTCTCTGAGTTTATTCTTCTTGGTTACTTTCAGGGCAAAAGCAAAAGCTCTAAAATCTGAGTCACGTCTCCTTCGTATAGCTTTCTCAAGTCAAAATTAATCTTTCGAATTAAACGTGAAATGAAACTTAAATTTCAAATTTGAAGAAAATTAAATGAAATAAAACTCGGTTCAACCTTTTGGCGTTCCCAGTTAATTAGTAAAAATAACTTTTATACTCCAATGGTCAGTTCACAGATCAATTTATTGCACAGTCTGGATTTCGATCCCCTGCATCACCTTCAGGTGCTCACGGACAAGTAAAGAAAGTACACCCAAACATCTTGTAAAAGGCTATTCTTCTCCTCTCCGCCCCTCCTACGATTACTTCCTAAAGATCTTCCCTTATTTCACCCATTTCCCCGCCAATATACCTTCCTTCACTATATAAACCTTCGCAATACCTTCTTTGTTTATCAGTGAGCATCTGAAGCAGATGCTAGGCATCGAAATCCGGATTATGCACTAAATTGCTCTTTGAACTGACCAGTAGTGTGTAAAAGTTATTTTAACTAATTAATTGAGGAAAATTCTAAAAACTGCATGAAGTTTTATTCTCAATTTTGCAAGAAATAGTAGGATTTCATCGTATCTCCTTCGTCATTATTAGGTATTGAGAATTATCGTTAAATTCAGCATCAAAATTCTCAAAAATTCGCTGGCGCAGGTCTGCCGCGAGGACACTAGGAGGGAAAGCATCTTCAAAATCGTTGGACTCAACTGCCAACACATGAAAGCGTCCGCGCGCTAAAAATTTATTATTTTAAAATGATCATTGGATTATTTTTTAAATCAGCATCGGATCATATTAAAACCCGGCATTGGATCATTTGACTAAGAATAATCCAAATGTGACTCGCTTGCTAATGGAAACCATGTGATAGTGAGACAGAGAAGGGAACAAATAGATCAAAGGAGAGCTACTACACCACGGAGCCAGGTTCTTAGATCATCCATTTCTCTCTTACTCTTTTCCCCATATTCCATAATTTGCAATATATGTTATTACCTCGTGGAAAATATCATGAATTCTTTATTTAGACAAAGAGTTAATGTGAAGAGACACACATCTAGTACATCTACATAAAAAAACTTTCATAACAATAAAATTGATAGTAAACTCTTCTCTGGGTAACCATAGGGTCAAAAAATTCATCTCTGACGACGTTTCAATCTTAGTCTCATCTGTCGTCTTCGTGGCTACCAACAATCCACAAGATGACCATTGAAACGTCGATATTGCTGAAGAGTTTGAACTATTAGAGAGCCCGTGAAGAGCTCACAATGCATACTTGCCGGCAAAAATAATCAGAGCATGTAGTAATGACAGTTTCTCTTCCAGTAAACACATCAAATCCAATTGAAGCCAAATAAAACGCTCAAAACGAGAAAAAGTTTCCTGGCCGAGGGCATTCGAGCGACTGAAATCTGAATGCACAAAATGCATTCAATTCTTCGCACATTCTATGATTACATCCACACAGTTCATTATCAACCAGTTTATCAGGAGGAACATCAGTATCGATTGTTACAGCATTTATTTACATGTATTTTACTCTTTTTCTTCGTTTAGAAATATATATTATTATGAAAATATATATCCTCCATTTTGTTCGTCCATGTAATGCGTTGCCAATCCCCTTTCGTTTATCCCCTCTCTGAGTGAAATATTTTCCTCCTGCAAATGTATTTGACTCACTTGAATGAATGAAATTGCAATTTCTACCATGGAACATTGTAATTCATCTCTTTGTTAGAATGTGCATCGAAGTAAGAAACGATAGCAAGCTGGATACCTGAAGGCCCCGGATATTAGTTCAATATAGTTGTGTTACTTTTTATAAATAACTTTTACCCACACTTGCTGAGTTGAGATACAAAAATGAAAAAAAAATGATAAATAATATTCATTTTCATCAGATATTGCTACTCTACAATCTCAGGTCAGTGGTAACCACAACCTGACGTAATAATCTTTAGAAGAGAAAATCTCCAAGCGCATAAGGTTTCACTTGGTCTACATCGTTCATTGTCCACCTACTTGTACTTCTTCCCTTCTCTTTCCCCGCTAATAATGTCTTAAGAATACTTCTCTGTCGTGGAAAGATGGCGCTGTTTTCATGCATGCTTATTTGCTGCGTTTTCCTCGGGCTTCTCTCTTTCCCGACACTTCGAAAAAAGTCTTTGCTGCTAATCACTTCGCTAAGTTAATGCTTAGATTTCTCTACCTCTGTAATTTAACATTTCAAAATTTTCCAATCTACTCACGTAGAGGTTTTATTAACAATGAACAGGAATACAAGCATATGACTCAGAAATGTATAAATATATTAGCACGAGGTAAAATTTGTTTTTCCTATTGAGCTAGCGAAACGCGTCTGGGCTTGTGTTTGTATTAGCACCACTTGCACCAGGGCTAGTATTTGCAAGTTTTTGTAGCTACATTAGTGTTATTTACTTCCAAGGTTACTCAAAAGTATTGCTAAATTTAACTTAAAGTGTTTCTGCTGCAACAGCAAATTAAGGACTAAATCCGAGGACCAATCCAAATTGTACAACTGTAGGAGAGACGTTGTCTCCCTTTCCTTCAATGCAATTATTACCTTCGGAGTTGGATCTTTCTTCCTTGACTTACAAAAATTTCCGGGCCTAAATATTATCGTGTCTAGCTGGAGAGTGTAAAAGGTTAGAGCAGAAAGGTTTCTTGTTGCAAAGTGGTGTAGATGAAAAAAATAAAAAAGAACATGGCACATTAACAAAACAGAATATTATATTATTTTTAATTATCCCGCTAAGTTGCCTGAAAAACTTTAAAGCGTCTATGGAAGTGAATTTCAAGTTAAAGGCAATATTCTTTAGCTTTAAACTCACATTTTCTTTGCCAGCTCATCATTTCATGAGTTTTCAGCCCGCCGACGAAGATTTCAACTAAAAATTAGCGGGTCGGAAAAAAACCATTTTGGAGCGAGGACGGAGTACAAAAATGTTTTTTACTTTTTTATATTCCTTCGAGTCTGAAGAGAATATTCAAAGCGCATTGGAGAGAAAAACTTTAAAGATCAACATTTCGCGCTTATCTTTCGCTTCGCTCGAGGGGCTAAATAAAAATGTCCCCGTACACGAACCGAAAATAAATAACGCGGAAAGTAGCCGGAGCAAACGCAGAAATTCTATTTGCGAGAGATGAGGAAATACTTTTATAGCCGAGGGAAATGTATAAGGAAAAGACCTCAGCGTATTTTGATTCTCTCAAGAGAAGGGGAGATTGGCCCGCGGCTATCCGTTTCCTAGATTACTCAGAATCCCGACCGCCTTAATGACCCGAGCGGAGTCGGGAGGGGGGGGGTCACTCCTTCCCTGGAGAAGAGGGGGGAAGGAAGGGAGAAGGACAACCTTTTGAACTTTCGCATTTAGGTTGGGGTGGGGCTTGCCTCTTATCCTTCGGGTGATGACATTTTCTCTCTCCTCCAGGCCGTTCGCCTTTTTCATTGCACGCCCTGCCCTCATCAAGACCACACCGGAATATTCATTCTTGAGGGCGTCTCCGGGGCGATCGCTCAAGAAACTGACGGTCTCCGACCGCCTTTACGGCCGGGCGACACAAACTTCCTCCTTCTCGACCCTTCCCTTGTCCCTGCCCCTATTCCAACCCGGTCTTCTCTCCCCTCAATGTGAATTATTCCTCATGATGACAAAGTGCACCACACAACTCGTTGCACGACTCCCGCAGAATGGTGAAAACTTTAAAGACCTGCTTCCAGTTTATCTTATCAGTAATGCGTCCGTGTGTAATACAAATTCATTCACCTCAGTACGCAGAAGATTTGTCAAAATACTCTTCAATATATATCTTAACCCATTTCCGCCCAGCAATACTTTGCGATTTTTGAATTTTTGTTATTTTACTCATATCGTCACCTAAAGTACTCACGCAAAATATTTTGGTGATTTTGACCTTGAACGACGCAGTGTTGACCAGTTGATTGCGATAAAGATCGTGGTTCCTCTCACAGATCGTCATGCACTCGCGCGTCACAGTGTAGCCATATGCCTACGGTGCGCGAAAATGTGTAAAATTGAAATGAGTTCCAGTGACTAAACTTCACAGATTCCTGTGTAACGAAGAGGAATTTTTAGTAGAAGCTAGTCTACATTGGTTTGACTACGACTCCGCTCAACATCCGCATTAATGGCCACCGCTTTACTTGCAATGATCCACCTTCCATTTCCGTTTCCCTCCCTGTCGCCACCCACGTTTCTTCCCACAACTCTACTTTTCGAAACGTTTTCCGTAATCTGTCCTTACCTAGCTAACTATCCCAAAACATTTTGCCACAATTCATAAACTCGTTCATAAAAGTCTTTAGACTTTACATTTTTCCCATGCCCGGTTCCATGGGATCAGTCCTGGTCTTAGCAGGTAGCAGACATGTAATGCGGGCAAAGGTATACAATGATAGCAGAGTTAAAATTCCTGAATTTCAAGACATTTGAAAATGCAATTTTTCAAAAATATATGCTCATTCATTATTTTTGTAAATCTTTTAATATACTAAAACACATTTCAAATTATGTTAGAACGACTGCATATTATTATAGTTTCGCATACTTATCCCTTCATTTTACATACAGTCCATATCAAATGACATCGTCACACAATTATCAGAAAAGATAAGTTCATATTTTATCTTTTATAAATATGCTGTGCATACAGCGGTTCGTAAAGATAACAATATCACATTATTCATTTTCATTACCTACTGCAGTACTAAGTATATTTGTCAATTAATAGCGACGTATATTTATCGCATTGAATGTGAGTTTATATTATACTTTTTCATGCAACACTATGCTATCCACGGGAAGTATTTTCAGAAAAATATTTACTTGTGCTTTAAAGTTTTCTGCTCAAATCCGTTTTGAATTTGTATCAATATTGTGTTTTGAATACAATCATATGCATTTCAGCAATTGCGTTTAATTGCATTACTTTGAACGTGTGGGTAAAGGCGTTCAATACGGGGTGATTACAATCTACATAGGACGAACACGCCATCAAACATGCCGATATCGGAGAAAATTCCTCTCTGGCAGGACTCGAAGACAAGACCATAGAGTTAGTATACTGAGGTGTATTATATTTTCGTTATCAAGGCTTTGCACGACTATTTCACCTTCGATTATTCTTACCTTTGCAGAGAAATTAAAAATATGGGAGAGAGAAAGAAGTGGGGAGGGAAGCAAAAGGTTTTGCACATCCTTCCTCTTTACTGCTTAAACCCTCTAGCTTCTCCTCCACTGTCTAATTATTTGATTTCTGAGCCAACTTATTTTGAATTAGCGACGGTGAGAGCTTGCTTTAAATTTCAAGAAAATGGCATCGTAAGCCATCAAATTTTGCTGCCTCTCAGGTTTTTGGTTTGAGTCCAGCCAAGGAGGACTTTCCTCCTCTCAGGACATGGTTGAGCGTGTTCGTCCAGTTTTACTTATAAGATACTCCGATGTAAACGTCCTTATGAGCTGTTTTTTGAGGGAGTTGGAAATAAATAAATGATAAAAATATAGTATATAAAAAGTATAAATAGAATCTCACGAAGTATCTTTTCATAGTGAACGTGAAGCAGTAAGTTCAACTATAAACAGGGCATATCGAATGAATGACTTTCGAATTGCAAATAATTGAATAATTTTATAAGCTAGAAACTTTATTTTAGAGAGAGGGAGGCATATAAAATGTGCAGTCGGTAAAATTTTGACCTAAATTAATTAAATTGCTTTTTTAAAAACAAAACCAAAACAGACAAAAAAATCACGTTTAACGCCATCAACTGTGACAGCATAATGGTAATGAGGAAAATTGACAACTAAGATCACGGCATCGATTCAGTTAAATGTTGAGTCTCGTCAAGGCAATTTAATTATCGAGTCATTAATGCCTTGATATTCCCCATCAAACCCGAAGAGGTGTTTATCAATTAATGCCGATATGATCAATGTCACAACAACAGGTCGTGGAATAGTAACAAAGTGGCGAATTATCAAATGGATCTGAAGTCGCATGAAAGCGCGTTATTGGAACTTCCATCCGAACGTAATGCGATTCAGGCTGATCCAAGGTAAAAATAAAAAGGAACTATTAGAAAATTTAACCTACTATTTTCTGTGAAGCAGCTTAGGTTACGAGTTCAATAAATATGCCAAACGCGCCGTCAGCAATTTACATGTTATGCTTACCTTACCTCACCTCCTTGGCCATTGAAACCTCAGGAGGTTTTTGGCCTCACCAACAATGCCTCTCCATTTTGTTCTATCTTCTGCTCTTTGAAGTGTAGCCCCAAGTCTATCTATGTTCTTTTCAACTCGGTCCTTCCACCTCATTCTTGGTCTACCAGGTGGTCTTCTGCCTTCAGGGTTTCTCAGGTATTAAGTCTTGATTATTGCAGTTTCCTCTTTTCTCCACACATGTCCTGCCCGTCTCAATCTTCGGATCTTAGTCATTGTCACTATATCTGGGTATGTATAGGTGTCTCTTAACTCTCTGTTCTTCCTAATTCCCCATCCATCTTGGTCTTGAACTGGGTCAAAAATTTTCCTCAATACTTTTTTTTCAAAAATAACTAGCTTTTTCACTGAGTCTTTGGTTAATTCCCATGTTTCCGATCCATATAGCAGTACTGGGATGATTATTGGATGATAAATATTTATCTTGGTTTTTCTAGAGAGCCATTTAGATTCCAGTATTTTTTTTCGTAGGATCAGTAATTCCTTGAAGCTGCAGCTAACCTATTGTTTATTTCATTTTCCTCTCTATTTATCATTTCTAACGACTATTCCCAGATATTTAAATTCTGTCACACTTTCAAATGATAAGTCATCTACTTTCAGCCTTCCTTGTACATTTACTTCAGCCCTTCTTGCCACTTTCATTTATTTTGTTTTATCCTGATCATTTTGTACTATCTAAGTCAATTTACAGTTTACACTACCTAATATATCACGCAACATTTTAGATAGTATTACGCAATCGCGTGTCAGCCCTATGCAAGTAACTCATTTGGCAAAGAGCTTAACACTGACCACTAAGTGGATTTCAAAGGCCACTGCTTCGACCATTTTAGGTCGTCAGCGTGTTCTTTCGGGGTATCATAGTGGCTTGATGCGGAATTCATTATGGACTATTCAAGGGTTTACCAGTGCGATTTTCCAAGGGATAGGGTTCGTAATCAGGAAGGATTTAATGACCACAAAAGCTCCACTGCAAAACCTTAGGAGACGTGAAAATAATCTTGCGAGGGTTGATTAAGCCTACTCAAGAAATTAACAGTCGGTTGGTCCCTTTTGCTTATTCATGCTATTGCCGATTTAAGGAAGCGAAATCTCCACCCTTGTCTCTCAATTAGTAATAAATTATTCAATAAATTTAGAATAAGATTTTTTCGCTCATATGGCCTTGTTAGTTGCATTAATTATACTACCTTTTAGTGACATTCAATTTGAAAAATGGTAATATGACCTCATATTTATGTTTCACAAAGCCTTAGTGATGTTAGGCAGTAACAATTTAGAGATTTATTTTGAAAATCAAAACGAAAGTAATAAAATGGATGCCACTATGAAGGATGGAGAAATTCTTTACAAAAAACACGCCAAAGAAATGGCATGAATTTGTCTTCCTCAAAATTGGAGAGCTTGGTTCAATAAAGCTCCAATAAAAACTTTTAAAAATTTTAAAATTTATTAACTTATTTTAAACTACGAACTATTTTTTCAATTTAATATTTCTTACTGCAGTTTAAAGGCTACTTTAATTCGAGATTAAAGAGGCAACAAATACGTACGAAGTACTTCCCCTATATACTATGCGACACCGCGTACGTCCTTATGAAGGCCACTTTGTAATTAAATAAAACTTTGCATGAGTGACAAAACCGTCATTTTACTATCGGTAATGTGCTCTAACATTTGGTGGCCCAAAGTCTGATTTGAATGAAGTTATGGTCAAAATGTCACTTAATTCATAATTTCTATCTTCAGAGACCACAGAAAACGACATTGCATTATATAAGTTGTACCCTTTAACTTGCCATTCGAGCTTTCAGGCAAGTGGTTAGACGCTATTGACATTTTTCCTGATTTTTCGTCGCGAAACTAAGAAATATGTGCGGCCTAATTCAAGGTTGACCACTAGCCGTAAACGTTAGTACCAAATAACAGCTTTGACAAAGAGATTCGTAGATTTTAGATGTGAGATTTTACTAAACGAAGAATACACATCACAAAAAAATTTATGCAGGCAAGAAGAGCTAACTGAACACGCATGAACTCATACACAGGTAATAGTGGTTCATCTTGACCATAGCTGCATTCAGATCACACTTTGGGCCACCAAATAGGAGACCATTTGTAGGTGGTCTCTTGTAAACAGAGTCTACATCACCATGCTAATGGTATTTCTTTAACTTGTTATTAAACTCCATATCTCGAGTTTGAATGAAACTAATTTTTACTTCTTTTCGTATGATTGAGTCATTTCTACAAATTTCTTCACTCATCATTCCGATTTCCAGAAATGAGCGGAATTTGGTGTGGAAAGGAGAGGAAATTATAATTACAGATTTCAGATTATACGAGAAAGGGGAGTGAATAAATTATTGTCACTTACCGAAGACTTCTTGATCCGAAATGTCCACTGAAATATATTGGAATGCGTTAGTGACCGGATTCTCCGGTTGCTCTCCTGAGTGTTCCGAAGTCACAGTCTTCCCAGAAATAAAGTATTCATTTTTGTTGACAGCCTAAGTAAATTGAAGGAAAAAACAGAATGAATAATAATACATGAAATGTTTAATTTTTCCTTTAATTTCTAAATTACAGTTTTAACAAAGAGTCATCTCCAGGTACATTTGGCTACCAAAAGATGATATTGATCCATAGCTAGCCTATCGAGTTTGGAGTCAACATTTTGCTATTTCATATAACTCAGCGAAAAATAGCTGCGAGGCTATTTTTATTGCAAAGATAATTCAATAATCCGAATAAAAAATTGTAAAAAGGTGCATAGTGTATTTTACTACTCAAGATGGATTTGGAACAGTTGTAGACGTTAAATACATATAGTTGCATGGAATTCCGTAAATTTCAACAGAATAAGTAACACTCTTGCACCTAAAGTACGAATACTTCATTTCCTCAATGCTAAAAAAGTCTAATTACTGGTGAATGAGGCAAAGCAAGAGTTGGTCTGGCATCTTTACGAATAACATGACGAATTAGCATTTTGTCATGTTAGCATCAACAGTCCTTGCTCCAATGATCATCGGCAAGAAATGGGATGCCTTCAATTGGCGAAAAACATATGCGATAACAATCATCGAGCCTCGATCAGCCAGCTTCAATTTTATGTTTTAACCAATCTGATGACTGCATACTATTTTCTGACATATTTTCTTATATTTGACAATGATCAGTATAATTTTTTTCTGAGGAAAAAAATGTTTATGGAGTTGATTTCTGTTTTGCAATTAGAACACGGTAACCTGTATAAAGGTTTAGCCTTTTCGTAATAATTCAAATTTTATCTTTTTCGCGGCTAGTTTACAACTGTACTGCCCCCTCTAAGAATCGAGTATTGTTTCACGCAGCTAGAAAATTTCAGTTAATATATTTTTCATCCGTTAGAATATGTCTCTAACATTTGAAATATTCGCATTGGATTTGAAAATTAAGAAAGTACACAAGGTACTCGGTTTTGTAAACTTTAAAACAGGTCAACAAAAAGTGAGAGAGGAAAAAAGTCAATTGTGCTATGATTCAATAAATTGTTCATCAATTAAGTAAAATCAAAAAGTTACTCAATGAGAACTGTGATTAATGCCTTTTAAAAGCCTTTTAAATTAAGTGTCGCATTCACACTATGGTGTTCATTACAATTGACTAATAATGGAAAATGTACTTTTATACTTCATTTTTCAAGCATTAGTTTTCAACCATCAACCTTGAGGCAACATCGGGGCGGATTCATACTTCCAGTTACGGTATTGCTCTTACAATGTATACAATCACAGTAAAAACGAACATATTACGGTAAGCATTCATCTAACAAGCGTGATAACAAACATCCACAGGTACGCGAAAGGAAAATAAAAATGATATTCCGATCCAAAAGGAGTTGAAATAAGTGAAAGCATTTATTTCCACACATCTGATTCGAGATAGAGAACAGAATTCTGTTTTTTAAGCAAACATTCATTGCCCTAGTCCTCTTAAATAATCATGACCATGGGTCGGCACTCTATGAACTCTTGACCCGGTTACATTTGAATCGCGTATTCGTTGTTGAAAGAGATTTACTGTCATTAGCGGTAGCTACGTCACGAGGGGTTAGAAATTAATGACTCATGGCTTTGAGAAGCCAGCTCTCGCTTCTTGCAAGAAGTCGAAGTGGGGTGGAGGTGGAAGGAAAAGGGGATGGGGATGCGCCGTGACGAGGACGCGGCCGTGGAGAAAAACAATGAAACAAATGAAGACAGAACTGTGGAACTCTCTTCATGACAATAAGCGAGTAACGGACACCGTTTCATTACCGTCCATGTTTCCATGTCCCAAAAAGCTTTAAAAAGAAGAAGCTGCACTTGCAAAGAAGAAATAAAAAATGGAAGACGGAGCCAGATGCTTAAATTGCATTACATTCAGTAACAAAACAACTGAAAAGTTAAATCATTTTCAGAAAACTCAAAAGCTTTAAAAAGTTTTGGAACAATTCTATGAACCTAGGACAAAACTGAGACTCTATGGTAACGTTCCGAAAAGAAATTCCTTTTTGTCTGATTGTGTATATAGGGAGGCGATCGACAACTGAAATGCCATTTGTGTCATCAAGGACTCGTGGGTTCGTTGGCAAGGGAAGGATTGCAAGGAATATTGAGGCAGGATGGAGAGAAACCTGGCGTAGGCATTGGCCTACCCCTGAATGACAATGGCAAATGGCTCACAGTTCAATGTCCAATTCGACGGACGGAGTACATTTCCTTGAAGTGTTCCCCATGCTTTAGTTAAGTAGAGATCGGGGTTCTGAGGATAAATCTCTGGAATAATTTGAAATCCGAATCCGAGACCACTGAATTGGAAGTCACTTCTCTAGGCAACATACTTAACCTAGCCTTCATTTATACCACACATACTTTTGATAGAAATTCACCGTTGTAAAAGACTCAAAAAGAACATGATTAATAGTTACGATGCAATTTTTACATGTTACAGAGAAACGAGCAGCAACCTATTATGAAAAATAAATTATCGGCCAGAAATTTTAATTAGAAGTAGACTTGTCATATCCAGGCAGTCGAATGAAATTGCTACCTCCTCATCAGAAGGATCGGTGCAAACCCGAGTACTATAACCATCCTCTGCTCCGATTATACCTCCGCTTCCAGTATCACATTCGGTGATTCGAAAATGGACTTCCTTATTTCCACTCTGAGAGAACATTTCGGATCGGATCTCCTCTAGAGGAAACCTTTGTTGAGGTGATGAGAAAGTCTGAGCTACTTCTCCCTCCATATCAATCCGCTTAGAAGCTTCGAACCACTCTGATATTTTTTTCTGCCCGTTTCTCCGCCTCAAAACCCTCTGTCATAGCGAGAGCAACGCCAGACGACGCTCACAGCCTCTTAGAGTTCCTCCTTCCCATAATAACTCCTCACCTTTGCAGAGAGCACTGCAAGAGCTGAGTAAAAAAGGAACGCCACAGCGTACACATCCTTCTATCTGTTCCATGCCTAAGAGAAAAACTCCAGGTTAGCTATCAATAAACGGGATCTTTTTTTAAAACTAGATGATGACGCAAGCTAGCTCAAACTGCATAAGAACAAAATAGAATATTTATTGACTGTTCTTGGGTCATATCTCTTAAGAACAAAGGACGTAATAATATACATAGTAATGCGAGTTAGAGAAATAAATTAAAAGTATAAATGGCAAAGACGAATGGCGCAAGGTTGCATGAAACATTAAATTATTATATAAAAAGTATACTATGCAAATAATGAAAATTTTAAAAGTATGCAAGGTGAATGGGAAGTATTACATATAATGAAGTTAGAAATTCAGCAAACCAGTTCATGGTATAAGGATATAACTACAGCATTAAGAATAAGAAGGTAATACACATATTTAATTTTGAATGTTGAGAGAGAGGGACTATTTTTATGTCTTGGTAGATTATTCCACAGATGACACAATGGAAATTATTCAATTAAATAAAAACTAATTAACATGTAATAGTTCATGTATATTAGAAGCTATAGACGGAAAAGCCGAAAATATAAGCAAACTATCGCTTAATTTCGAATTTGTGGTCTCGTTACGAAAATATCGTTAAAGTGGAATAAAAACGATAATTGCATATCGTACACATTATAACCCGAACCTCAGGACTGTAATTTAATTCTACAAAAATATTGTAATACAAGACTCTAATTTAACATAAGATTGAATATTCAAATACATATTTTCACTCATTTTTATTATAAGAATTCAGGTAGACAAATAATCATAGTCAGCAAAAATTTTCGTAGTAAATACTTATAAATACAAAGAATGAACTATTCTAGTAAAAAAACTGAAAAAAAATATGAAACATAAGTTGGAAATCAGAAATCTAAACATAATACACTATGTTTAATTATATGCAGCCTTTTTTTGACTGATACAGGAAATGCCAAATATTATTTTTGCCATAAATGTAATATAATAATAGTGTACTCAACAACTCATGAAGTCGACTACCGTACAATAGCACAGCAGGAACGTAATTCAGCGCACAGAAATGCATGAAAGTTTTTAAACGCCTGAAAACTGTAGATGGACTTTGAAAAATAAGACTGACAAAACAGGTTGGTGGCGCCACTGGGTTGGATCGTTTTTGTGTCCGTATACAGTATTAATGACAAGCTTCCGGGACTTATGCAAGAAAAATTCACTTAGCGTTTCGGTTGAACTTGAAGAGGAACGATCTGTGGTTGTGATAAGGTCGATTGTCATGAAATTCCATGGGAATTGCCGAAATTGAAGAAAAAAAAGCAAACAAGCTCTGCGTACATACTTAAATAAATCTTTTGTCAGTGCACTTAAGACTTTGCACACCGAAAGTTGCCATCTCTTTGGTATTTTCGCAAGGTAAAGAGTTTTACTGCAAACTCATGTTAATATCAAAGCCCAGCACCTCAATCAATCAACAAAGGTTTTAATGGATGAATTAAAGTTTTCATATCTAGCATAAAACGGAAATATTACGATTGGTCATAATTTCTTTCTTTTCAAAAGGCACTTCCGATTACAAACTTTAAACAATCTGTGTGCAGCCCTGTTAAAGAATCAATTTTCTGCATTTTTGAGATTTAAGAATTTTAGTTCGCTTCGTAGTCTTTATATGCAGAAGATAAATGAGGAATAACAACGGAGATACTAACAAGTCCTTAGCTATAGCACACAAAACAAGGTAATGATAACCAGGAACCATTACCAATCCAACTGGAAGCAAGTTGTTCTGTCATAACTCGACAACAGCTGTTATTCAAAGGATCTTAGATACCACAGGAATAGATATTGTATATACTTCAACACAATCCTGAAACTACCATTATGGTATGCTTCACTACACAGGACAGCTGCACTCCGTTTTCATTTTAAACCGCAGAAGGACGCCATATCTCTGCCCGCTAACGGCTGATCCCTGCACTAACTCTCTAAGTACCCGGGACCTAAATGGACCACTCAACCGGGAGGATTCCACAGCAAAGTAACCGCCGCGGTTAACGATGCCGCTGAACGTATGCCTCTAAAATACATCGCCATCCACAGGGATTTGAACTCAAATCCCTTTGTTCATGAAGCCACTGCACCGGCCAGGCACTCCAATCTCCATAAACTCACCAAACAGACGGAAAAACAAAAGTGAAAACACGCTGAGTCGTTTGTGTGAACATCCCATCCAATTCAGATCCCATGGCTTAAATATTTCACTTCAGGAAAAAGAGTATAATTTCATTGCAGTAGAATCTACTCCTATATAATTAATTAACTTTTTATGTCATGCTTAGCTGGTTATTACGTTCCTGTTGTATGAAAGGTCTGTTTAAGTATGACCAATGAAGTTTATTCTTCATGTACACTTTTTCTTCAGTAATAATGATACATAATTATACGCCCCCTGTACTTATGACTCTTTTTTCCCCCTCTCGCAAGAGTATCTTACATCATATTCAACCATATATTCCTCAGCGTTTTTCTTCTTTTTACACCATTAATTGGTATTATTTTTAGCTTTTTGTTTGAATTTGTCTACCATTTACATTTGATAAATGCTTGTAGCACAGATTTGAAGAGTAAAAGGATAACTTCAGCATAATAACCATTAAGTCACGCATGACTACGATTTATATTCTTGACATGAATCTCCCAGATTTTGGTAATTCATTAAGCCATTCAAATTATTTTCATGCTAGGAGAATTTTCACGCTGACGCAGGGAATGGTTTTATTAGAGAATTGTACAATGCCACAATATCCCAGAAACACACCACTGCTTTCCGGATTGTATAGCTTGAATAAATGCGAAAAACATTTTTACGTTTCGATGGAGGACGAC
Organism: Ceriagrion tenellum; assembly: GCA_963169105.1. Taxonomy (NCBI): domain Eukaryota; kingdom Metazoa; phylum Arthropoda; class Insecta; order Odonata; family Coenagrionidae; genus Ceriagrion; species Ceriagrion tenellum. Next base: position 33,248,725 of record OY720641.1, read on the forward strand.
ATTCCTATACCTTAAAATGGAAAGGCATCGCAAGGAAAACGTTAATACTACTTATTTCTAAAATCTAAACACTTGTGCAGGATGTAATGATAAGAAGATCACATCTGAAAGCCAGCAATGACGCGCATATCCGGAAAACAGTTCTTTTATGATGAAAGGGCGCTATGTGTTCGCAACAACGGCTCGGAGAGCACTCCGACCAGGTTTTGATCCGGGGTTTCATTTCCATGGAACCGAATTCATCGCCAAGAGGATTCCGGAAACAAGAAGAGGAGATTCAACGAGGCTTCGACCGCAGGGGACGATCGCAGGCGAGCACAGAGGAGAGCACCAACTCAAAGAGCATGGAAGTTGCCGCAGTCATAAGCGATTCCGTTGCGAAGATAAGCGTTTTCAGACCGGGTTTCTTATACATTATGCGCTTTGTTCATTGGACCGAACGCTTTCAATGCGCCACATTCGGTTAAAAGGCGAGGAGAACAGGGGATCGGAATTTGAGTCAACGTGTTACGATAAACTCCTTTATGTTTCATACTTCTCTCATTTGCACTTATGTATTTCTTTGATCATGAAGACGATCAGCAGGAACTCATTCTTCTTTGCATTAAACTATGCTATCGCCCATCATATTGATTACTATAAGTATGATGCTATCACACAAGTTATATACTATCAGGAAATGGAATTATCTTTTCGGAGAAAAGCACTCAAAAAGCTTATAGGTCTCTTTGGATTGGGGAAATCTTCACAAATCTACTATACTCACCAATAACTGAAAAAACTGTTAATATCGGTATAACTACCCTCTTTCTCCTTTATTGTCTTCCCGATGGCCTTTTGCTTGCAGATTAACCTTCCATTAGAGTTTTTGACGCCACATCAATCCACCAACAAATTATTACTCTTAGAGTAGTTAGTTGTAAGAAATCAGCGGAAGACAAAAACAAGAATTATGGTAGCCCTTCTCCCCAGACTTTTTGGAATTTTATTCGTATGTTTCCTCGATTTCCTTCAGCATGTTCCCGCCCAACTGATGCAAGTTGTGATTCTTCCCACGTTAGTATTCCACCACTAAAAAAATTAACTGTTTCAGACAAACCATTAATGCACCACCCCTTTATTGTTGTGTTTATTATTTAGAAATAGTGACAATTATCACAGTGAGTCTACGTATTTTTGAATACCAATGAGATAGTACCAGCCGTGAAATATTCATTGGATTTGATCGCAATTCAAACGCGGAGACCTCAATTGCCGATGAGATGTGTTAGCCAGTTACGCCACCAAGCCATTTTCGTCCCAAGCAAAATTCATCATGGGTCGGGTTGGTGGTAACTGACTAATACACCTGACCAACAACAGGGACGTCCGGGCTCGAATCCCGGCCACGTCAAATGACTTTTTCCTGGCGCATTTCATCCAAATGGTGTGTATCTTTGCACCCGAGCGTGTGACTGCGTATGACAGGATTTGTCCAATGCAATGATTGTAAAATTGCTGACGTGTTTCATATTTTTTCACACATCTAGGTTTCGTCATCAGGTCAGGTCACGTCGAGTGTTATTGTGTAACAAACATCTATGTAGCGAAAAATAATTATGCATACACTCGGTCATATATTGTTATTTCGTACTTCCACATCGTTTATCTACAGGGACTAACTCTGCCTTTTCACCGCGAGCGAAGGTAAACCTTCCCCGGACACACAGTAGCGGCCCTTTGCTCTGGATGGCACTCGACGGCCCTTGTGCGTTCAGTGTGCCGTGTCGCGAGAGTCCCCGTCTCCATTCGAGCAAGATGGCGGGTCGAGGGATAAAAACACACACTCAACTCAAGTGCCCGCCGCAGGAAGTAAGCAAAAAAACCAGCAGTAAAAGCAAGGCGCGTCTATTACACATTTATTTATTCATTTACAACTGCATTACTCACGGCATCACCTCAAGTAAGAAGAGTCTTAAAAAAAAACCAAGCTTAAAAATCATCACTATCTAATAAAATATATAATTTAATGCTAGAATTTCGTCAGAATCATCTTTAACATACATGATGACAGAATTATACCCAGAAAATATTGCCAGATATTGCTTTTTGGAATGTACTCCCTAGGATCTCAGTGAAAAAAATGAGCTGTAAGTAAGGTGGATCTGTTCCCCAAATGTACTGTTACTGAAATATAATATTGTTCAAAGCTTAACTGAAACTTCAATTGAAACAAACAGTACAGTTTGCCACCTTACACATCATTATTTGAGTACTATAATTGCAGCAGTACACTTCCAGCACTGTAATGAATCACACCGAGGGTTGTAATTCACCATGAAAAAATCATTTGACTTGACAAGGATACAAACCCGGATTCCCAATTTCCGGTCAGGTGAGTTGCCAGTTACACCACCAACCCATTTTCTTTTAAGGCGAATTTCGAGGGGGGTTTACGCGAACTGGATTTTCACGCTGCAAGTCTACATTGTAGCACATGAGACAAAGGTCGTGCTTACAAAGCCACTGTCGCGGTGGATAAACCTTTGTTGAATTTCGCCATGAAAAAATCATTTGACTTGACCGGGATGTTGGGTTTATCCACCGCGACAGTGGCTTTTTAAGCACGACCTTTGTCTCATGTGCTACAATGTAGACTTGCGGAGTAAATATCTAGTTCTCATAAACCGTCCTCGAAATTCTCCTTGAAGGAAGAAGGCTCGATTTCCCCTGAAATCATGCTTTCACTTATAGTAACTATATCCATCAACTTACCCCATGCTTTGTAATCTACAGAAATTATAGATAAAAACTCTGTCATATGATGTAAGCCAATAGTTAATGGAAAAGAAATTAATTTAAACGTGGTGTAACTGGCAACAAACCGTGAAATAAGCGAAGACGCAGACTTTAAAGCTCTGTCATCAGACCTTAACAATGTTCATTTGTGGTGCCAGGAGTGGGAATTTGAATTAAATATCAGCAAATGCGCCACAGTTCCCTTCCTGCGAATGTCATCACAAAAATGCCATGCCTATACTATGGGTGGAGTAAACATAAAATCTTCAGATACAGTCAAATATCTTGAAATTACCTTAACATCGGATATATCGTGGGGATTACACATACAGAACATATGTGGCGCAGCATTAAGAAACTAAGTTTTGTTAAGCTTATAATAGGAGGGTCCTTGGATGAAAAAGTCAAAGAGAGATGCTACTTCGCTCTGGTTAGGCCACACCTCGAATACGCCGCGAGCGTTTGAGACGCTGGTCAAATAGATTTAACCAAAAAATTAATAAAATTCCAAAGAAAGCAGAACGCTTCGTTAAAAACTGCTACGAGCGTACACGTACACATCTTTTAGAGAGATTAAGATGGGAGACCCTAGAGACTCGGAGGCTACACGCTAGGCTTAGTTTGCTTGATAAATTCAGAACAAATATTTTAGAGCGACATAGAGAATATTATTATGACTCCTCACTACATCTCTAGGTCTGACAGAAGCGATCAAATAATAGAGATACACTGTCGAACAGATAGGTATACAAACTCGTTCTTTCCGCAAACAATAAGCGATCACAATAAAAATTAGGCTCACTAAATACACTCCTATAATACATGTCACCATTTCATCTCCAAAACACTTACACCTTTACACGACTGGTGACCTAACACCCCCTGCTACATGTCCATGTGGCGAATCGCGGAGTATTATGTAAATGTAGAAACATGACTGGCATTTTACTTGACTGGGTTTGTATCCCGGTCAAGTCAAATGATTTTTTTTCATGACTCAATCCTTGGTGTTTATACACTCCCACGAGTTACTTCGTACCACATCATTTGTAAATGCAATGATTGGAAATTCGAAATAAATTACAGTTTTCGTACAGTTTTAACCACCTAGCACTGCCTGCGCTGTGATGCAGCACATTTTCTGTGCAGCTATCTTCGTAGTTCAGTTTCTACAGTACACTTCCAGAGCAAATCATCCCTAACATTTCAACCACAGTACTTTCCAGTGCAGTTAGGAGGACTAGAAGTGCACCAACTACTGAGTTTAGTACAGTTTAAGTTAAGGTACAGTACACCAACACTAGACATTTTTTTCTCCGGAATATTAGAGTAATAATCGCATAAACTTCTAGTTTAGTCTAGTCTAGTTGGTCGGTGCCATTTTTGTTTATGAACAGATTAGCGAGAAAATTTGCACCCATGTCCTGATTACCCATATTCAAAGATAATCGAGAAAAAATTTACACCACATCAAATGGATGAGACTGATACGAGAAAAGTTCTACCTGGACCGGGAATGGAACCACAGACCATTAGTCTGCACAGACCACTACGCTACCCAGGCTTCCCAATTCAACTGTATCGTATTTCGTATCGTAATCGTATTTTAATTTGCTATTCTAGAATATTTTACCATTAAATTAGTTTTATTAAATTGGTATTATATTGGTTACGTTTTCCATATAGAAAATGACATATATACATTAGTAATACCTCAACTACATATGAACAGATTCTCTTCTAAATGTGAAATAATACATTTCCTATAAATAAAGCTCTTGATAAAAGAATATCAAGAGCTTTACTAAGACATGCCGAAACCAATTTCCAAAAAAATGACAGATTTCAAGATTTACTGTTTAAATTTTGAATTCACCTTAAGTCTCAACATTCTTAAATAATGAAATTAAATTTTAATGCAATACTGGTAAAATTTCCGTTGCTACTTGCATGATGAGTCTGCTGAGATGATAGTCCAAGAAATATTTTGTTATTTACTGAAATGTAAATGAAAAATTCTCTCATTAACTCACAATTACAAAAGCAGCCACCTTAAGCAATTCTTAACGAATAACTTTGCAGTCAATCTGTCTACGCAATATTTGTTTTCCAGTTATTTTTCAAATTGGCATTCCAGTCATTTTCAAAGCCTAATTTATATTGTGATCGCTTATTGTTTGCGGAAAGAACGAGTTTGTATACCTATCTGTTCGACAGTGTATCTCTATCAAAGAATTCTTCTCCTTTCCCACGTAATTTTGAAATTTTTCCTGCTGGCCTATCAGGAAGGAGTCAGCTGATTGTTGCACCGGGAAAAGAAGCCTAATGTACTTATTCTCAATGAATTTTAACTCACCCTGATGACGATGAACGAGTCGTCCGTTTGAACTGAACGCTGGTGCAGTTTACAAATTTATCTCAGTGGGCACCCCGAGAATACTTAACGCAACGCATTCGTCTGAAAAGCATTAAGGCCCACTTATTCCACTTATATGTTTGAAGTATGAAGCCATTGAAGAAGATACGTGGTCTTTAGTGGAACTTGGATTCAACTGGAGTCTCTCGCGCTAAGTCTCTTAATTTTAGAATTACCTGGGTTAGCTGTAAACGTCGGCCTAGCCTCGCGCTCTCAGCGCAAGTCCCAGCTGCATGTTAGTGGGTATACGGTGGAATTCTCTGGCTAGTTAAAAGACTCCACTTCTCCTTAAGTCGGCAATGCCCTTCCGATATCCTCCCCAGAGTCCGCTCTTGAAACTCACAACCCAGAAGAGAGCACTGGAGACATAATTTAAAAAAATGGATCAAATCTGCTGCCAGGAACAGTTTTTTTATTTTCAAATATTTTAGGTAGAATTAAATAAACGCATTTTACTCTTGAATTTCGGCGCGGTGTTAGAAATTTGGGCGAAAATTATATTTATATGTGTTTTTGAACTGGTACGACACATCGTGATAAACTTGATAATCATTACAAAGGCATGAAATGTTCAATTTAATGGCTTCGGGCTTTGTTTTGTGAAAGTCAAAATGTCTTGTGTAATTATACACACGCTAATAAGAATAATTATGCAATGTTTCACTATAATCTGTTAGCAAATGAAATCGTTCCTACAACAATGATGGAGGCAGAATCTTTAGAACCAGACGCACGGAAGTTTTTCGAGGATATCATGGAGGCCAACAGTTAATTTTCGTCAGAGCTTCAAAAGCAGAGCACATCACCAATCAGCCACGGCTTGGCATCACAAAGAATAAAATGAAGAAATACAAGCAGAGTTTTCCTTTCACCTTAAATTTATTTACAAAAAATAAAGCGACTCTATAGAAGAATAATTGTCGGCCCCGGTGGCAGCGAGGTAAAGTCCTCTCCTGCTTACCCGAGGGTCGCGGGTTCGAGTCCCGCCTGGGTAGAATATTATCTCCCCAGGACATGGATGTTTGTGTCGCGTCCGTTTACCCGACGTAAATTGGTCCATTGGGCTGTAATCGGGATAATGAAGATAATTCAAATAAATATTAAAATATATATAACTATGAAAAAATGATTCAATTGCAAACTCTACCACAGAAAGAGCAAGATAGCCAATACAGTGAAAATCTTTCCCGCAAACTGACAAGATCAATGACTTTCGAGCGTTGAAAAGTAACTACACCAATCACTTTCAGCAGATATTTTAATACCAAAGCAAGAAATTTACAGTATGAAAGGTCTTAGAAAAATTATATATGATGCAAACGTTATGATAATTCATCTAAGATGAAAAATTTGATCACACAACTTTTCAAGTTAGTTATTTTATGGTGTGAACGCCTTGCAACAAAATACGAATTCATTAAACGCTGCATGGACAATGGAGTGTCATTCTCTCAGGAAAACAAAAACCTACAACAACTATCTTCGTTTATTGATGTAAGGTGACGGGATTTCGATAGATAATATTATCCAAACAAAAGGTTCTAAAGTACAGTAAATGAAAAGCATCGCTAAAGGTGCCTCATTCTGTAGCTATTTGCTGATTTTTTGCTGAAATATTGGAATTAGATGGAATTGAGCGGATATTTTAGCAGCATTAATCCAATTTCAAACCTTCACCAGCTTCACCAGAAAACAAAATCAAAAATATAAATTCAGGTGGCCTCACTGATATCAAAATAACGTTCGGAGAATTCAATTCTCAAAAAATGATAAATATATTTGCTGTGCGACGTTTATGATTCTGGGACGTGAGTGATGCGGGAATTTGATGCAGAATTTTAATAAACATTTTTTTCAAAAACCCTCTGGTATCAAGCTGCTGTTAATTCAAGTGAAAAACAAAACTTTAAGCTGGAATCGCACAAAATTTGACGAATGCCATTGATAGGGTTTCATTCGTATTTATGTCTCAAAAGATTTTTGTAGACACAAAGGAGAAAGGGATAGTATCCATAAGACAGACAGCACATAAATTATTTAGGTAATGATTGTAATGCAGCACCGATGAATGATAAGATCGATCATCATGAATATTTGGATCTTCAGAAAAGTAAGCCCCAGAATCACGTCTAGGGATTTAATTATGCTCATATAGTCAGCGGAATATTCCAAATTAATATAGTTTGAGAGAGATTTTCATTTGTAAAAATGACATAAAAACTATTTGAACTTTATTTTAAAATTAAAGTAGAAGTATTAAGCATGAATGTAATAAGGTAAACGCTTCTTATGGCTTAACTTCTAAGAAATTGACTAAAGGAACATAATTTGAGGCAATAATTTGGCCCATTAGTTTTAGTCCCCCGAAGATGCTTTCATTATTAAACTTTTTTGCTAGTTTATAAAAAGTAATGGGGAAACACTTGAAATGTACACTTTAACATATCTGATGCAATTTTTTCATCCCCTTCATTTATTTTAAAGTTATCTTTGGAGTGCATAGTTGGACCATATTTTACGGAAAACTGCGTCTTAGTTTTAGCGAATATCTGAAAAAATAATTCAACAAAAAGGTTATATTTAAGTTCACGAAAAAAAGAAAATTGTTGTCTTTATAACGAGGCATCATTCGATGAATCCTAGCCGAAAATCTTATTGAATGGTGAATTTCAATGAACATTATTAACAATATCTCTTTTCAAAAACACCAGCGGTACACGTTCAAATTTAATTCTTGATAAATCATTTTACGATTAGGTACCTCAATATATTTGCTTTGTTACGAATATTTACCAATATCAAGCTGCCAAAATTATGTCGGAAGATAGTTTAGAAAGCCGACACTGGCATTCAAGAATTGAAACAGGAGTAGGAAGTATGTAAACATCTAGAAGCAGGTTAAAGTAATATATCAGCACCCGAGTTTCATATGAGTACATTCATAGTGACCAAATTTTGGCCGGAGTCCGAGAGACTTGAATATTGTGAACTGAAGCGGGATCGGCATTCACTATCCCTCCAATGAATATTAATTCGTAAAGGGTTAAAAGGGACGCCGTCCGCTTTTTGTGTTAACCGAAAGCAAGGGGGGGAAAAAGAGACGATTAAGCAAACTTCAAAGATGAATTAATCCCCACGCACTCGGCTGACCTGGAGGCAATGCGTGGCGGAATCGTTTAGTGGTAAAGTAAATGAATACGGCATTTCCTCATGCGGTATGAACCAGGCTGCTTCGCGACTCCATAAAGAGAAATAAACTCCCAATCGTCGCTTATGCCATTAAAAGGGACTGTTATCTTTGATACTTACATGTCTTAGGTAATAGAACGCAAAAATAATATTCTAAATATGTTAATTGGAAGAAGAGATAATGTTTTCAAATATTACGTAATATTTTTTCTCGCACAAGTTGCTGACAACCGAGACATTGCCACTGTAACATCGTGCTATACCCCAATAAAAATGAGAAAACATTGAATTTGATTAATATTCATGGCTTCGTTATTTTTAGTTTTTATTCATCATTTTGATGGTTGTGTCGTATCTTTTTATTTATTTATTATAATTTTCATGGTATTTTAAAATAAATGCTGTTTTTTTTCAATTGTTGAATTTTTTTTGAAGAGGTCGTTATGATATTGTTGATAAAAAGAAAGAAAAGGTGATTGTTGGGAGGGAGGCTGCAGAGAGATAATGGGAGATGTATCGCGGTCTCAAATAAGTGTCTGGAACTTTGGAATGCAAATAATTAACTGAAAAAAGAGTCACCAGTCCACACAACTTAATTATTGCGCATTCATTTTAAGTGCTACAGATATTTACAAAAATAATTCAAAACCAACCTGGATGCCTCTGTAAAATTTCCGCGCAAAAATAGGCATTCTTTGGAATGGCAGAAATAATCCTGATTTTCTCTCTGCTTCGCCAATTCTCGCTTTCAAGACCATGTAAATTCAAGTCTAAATTTGTGAAAAACATTCTACAAATGGGATTTGATTGGAGCCGTGCTATAATGCATTGCCTTACCACGAGTAGCACAAGTCTATAAGTAATTAAATTAAATAAATTACATTTTTTATTTATTCTTTCACAGGTAAGTTGGTCCAAAATAATTCCACTGACAGTTTTTATGGTAGCCAAGGAAACTGCAGCGAAATGGCCGTAAATATGTATCTTTCCATTTTTTGCAAAAAAAATAAACATTATATTCTCTTGCCAAAGGTTTGGTGTCTTTTTCATGTACAACACCTCATCTCAATGCCCAATACGAAAGTTTTATGCTTGTAGTCAGCCATCCTTCCCCTAGTTGGAATGACTTTGTAACTAAGTCACACCTCCTCTGCTTTGTTTCGCTTACCACTGATAGGCCAGCACGCTGGGAATAGAAATGGGGCAAAATATAGCTCTCCAAAACATTGGAATTCCCAAAAAATAATATCTCAAGAACGCAAAGCGAACTTTTTCAGACCGGTAAAGTTTTTAAAAATTTTCTCTGATTTTTAGAAGTTTGTGATGCACCCACGCTACCACTATGCTTAGCAAATTTTGAAGTAACCGACTTCTATCGATGCAAAGTTTTTACCGAAAGAACTTCCTGAATACGGCAAATGAGAGTCTATTTTTAACTCAAATTTTGTTCAAAAAGCCCAAAGTAGGCCTTTGACGGCACGAAATTAGTTCGCATCGCGTGAAACGAGGGCGTGGGTGACGCAGATGTCAGGTGCCCTGCCCGAGGGTAATTTTTCGACTGTCAGGTCTTTGAACAGATTGCTGCGCGCTCTTTTTTTCACTCAACAGTAAGCATCCAATTACCAATCCGCGCAGTCGCGAACCAAAACAAAAAATAAAAAGTTATCAAGCAATTGAGTCATACCACGAGAGCCAATGACAAACGCAGCCGTTGAAAAAATCAATCTCTCATGCCTCCAGAAGCAATAAAAAAAACAACAGACCTTGTACGCACTAAATCATTCGTCGAATTTTTAATACTTTTTGAGAGGTATGAATGCTTGCTCCTAATTTTTTCATCCGACCCGCGCTTCCAATATTTAAAACCTCTCGGGACTTCGGAATGCTGTGGCACGATTGTAGAGGGCTTGTAATAAACAATATTGAAACACGTGGATGAAATCGATGCATGCACACCCACATACATATTTACAAATCTACATATCGTTCGATGACGCACGGAAAACAATCGGGAAGGAGGTTGGATCGATATTTGCTACAAGCTCAGTCTGAAATGGCTAGATTTGTGTTAATAATTTGCCTGGTAGGCGTCATGATGCAGAAAAAAATCAGAAACCACTATACCAACTTTTTAGTAAAACATTACGACCATAGCTAACTAAAAAACTTCTTCCATATATATTTTAGCTCGACTGAGCCTTACGCAAATGGTGGCAATTCCCGTGAGGATCGAATGCAATTAATGAATCAGTCTTTTACAAAGCTACACGAAATGTTATTTCATCACACTAGCAGGGTATGGACTGATACCTAGTGATTTTCGTTGATTTTATGTAATTTTAAGCCAAAAATATCAACTAGTTAATTTCTTAATCATCACATTTCTAATTAGGAGAGAGCAATTCAATTTATCAAGCAGTCTTTTACAAGGCTACATGAAATGTTATCTCATCGGACTAGTAAGATATGAACTATTACCTATTGGTTTTTGTCGATTTTATGCCATTTCAAACAAAATATATCACCTAGTAATGTTTTTCGTTCATCCCAAATCTAATTAGGAGAGAGCATTTGAAAGCCAGAATAATTAGCTGTTTACAGAATACATTTACGATTTAGAAATTATGTACCTACCTACATTTCTCGAGCATAGGAGCGATATATGTATATTTTAACCGAGTATAATGTCAGAAAATTAAGTTTCGTTCGTTCAGAGAGAATATATCACCATTAAACGCGCGCAGCCAGCAAAGAGGCGCTAAATAATTACGTTCCAAATGCGGCAATTCTGCGGCCATCCATTAACACAATATTTGTCCATGAGTATACGATTAAGCGAACTAAATCGCATGTTTGCCACATAAATCTGCAATGCTCATCACCTAAGGCACACATTTCTGGCCTTTTGAATCTAGTTAGCTGTGACGTAATAACTATCGACCCACCCTCTTCGTTTTGAGTGGTTGAGCGTTTAATCCTCCAGCCACTGTACGTAAAGGCAGGAAAGAATTTCAAGTCTCTCGAATCTTCAAGTTACATGGAATACGGCAAAATTAAATTAAAGTGAGCTCATTAAGAATTGGAGCGTACAATATATAATTGAGAATAATTATGCAATATTTTGAGGATATCTCAAATCATTTCTGCCCATTACCTTTCCACCGTTACGGAACCAGCCAGTTAGCCAGGAACCTCAGTTAGCATGGAGGAGGCTACCGTTATCGCCAGGGAGCCTCGATACTTCCCAAGAATTATTCGGGAATTTCCAATCACTGCATTGACAATTGATGTAGTACAATGTCACTCGCACGGGCTCATGTACACCAAGGGTTGAAATTCACCATGAAAGAAATCATTTGACTTGACCGCATTTCGAACCCGGATGTCCCAATTGCAGGTCAGATGTGTTGTACCAATGTTTTTATTTTATAACAACATCATATTACATTACATTCATTAGCATATTCAAAAATGGTCATTATACAACGCAAACAAACCCGCTTCAATGATACATGCATTTATAATACATTTTTGCTTAAATTTTTTTAACACATGCATATATATATTTTACATATTTTAGTTTATATCTCTTTTACACAGAAAATAATTTTAATAGACGTTAAGCAAGAATGCTTTTTCATGCTCCGAGGAGGTATCTGTTTATTTACTATTTTAATTTTATCGGTTAAAGCCAATCTTATATTATTCCTACCTGTGTGACTTTCCAAGAAGGTTGCTTTTATTTCTGTTAAGATTATGCTTTTCTTGGCGGGAAATAATTTAAAATTTAGCCAGTTACACCACCAAGCCATCTTACTTCAAGACGAATGTCGAGGGGGTTAACGCGAACTAGATGTTCACGCCTCAAGTCTATATTGTAGCACATGAGGCGTGACTTGATGCAGCAAATGAGGCATTATACACTTGAGGCATGAACATCGCGTTAACCCCCTCGAAATTCGCCTTGAATGAAGATGGCTTGGTGGTGAAACTGGCAAACACACCTGACTGGCAATCTAGAGATCCGGGCTCGAATTCCAGTCAAGTCAAATGATTATTTCATGGCAAATTTCATCCCTTGGTGAATTATTCGGGAGGCTATCGAGATTTCAGGACACCGAAGAATTTCAACCGGAAAGACGGGTATCATCTCCACGTCTCATGGAAATTACTATTCAGGCCAACGGACGAATCACGACAACGGGGAAACTTAACGCCATAAAATGAATGGTCGCTATCCAATCAGTAGCAAACAACGGGCCTATATAAAGCCGTCCACTCACCGGTATCAGCACAAAGACCTGAAGACGCCTGCTGGAATGCAGGCGAACCTTTTGTTGTCAAAATACAACAACGCGGTGAAGCACTCAAAAATGCAGCCTTTATCATGTGGAACACAATGGGAAAACCACCGCATAAGACTCCATAGAAGGTGCAGCCCTTCATTATGACTAACTATATATATCTATGTATATATATATATATATATATATATATATATATATATATATATATATATATAATATTCCGGAGGTAAAATAGTCCCCCAATCGTATCTTCGGGTGGGGACTACTCGGAGGGGTACATCAGTTAGACGAAAGGATTCTGGAGGAAACTAGTATTAGATAGGGGAGGGTGGACGACCGATGAAGATCATCCGAGTACCGCGGAAGCCTTCAGATCAACTTGGAGCGTACAGATACACTTGTCATATACAGTGGTGAGCAGAGCGAGGTTAATTGTTGGGGATGGTAAAATGTTAGCAGATCTTTTCGAGACGATGTTCCTATCCAAATAATACTAACAATTATAATACCCTGATATTATACGAAGTCCAGCTCAGAAAGCTATCCTAATATTTTTTTTTAATTAATAATAATTACAGTATTTTAGCCATGGGAAGCCACAATATTGATGCGAATAGCATACAACGCAGATTACTTGAGGAGGATAAATTGCGACTGTGTAGTTAAAAAAGGTACTAAGATCAAACTATTTGCAAAATTGGTTATTGAAAATCTTGCTTTCAAAGTGATGACATGCATTACCTTTTGAAAGTAAAAATTAAGGTGCAAAATCTACATCAACGTACTAACCTGCGAGCCATTGCATTGGTGCTTGACCGAGGTGTTAGGACAAAAGACGCGTAAAGGTATGCAGTATGAGATTTTGGGAGGTGAAATGGTGAAGGGTATTATGAGTGTGTTTTAAGTGGAGCACCGGCATGCATCTCTTATTTTATCGCTTCTTGGGGACCTGGAACTGTAGTGCGGCGTCAAAATGATATTGTCTATGTCGCTCTGAAACACACCTATTCTTAGTTTCTCAAGCAAACTATGTCTATCGCGCAGCCTCCGAGTCTCTGGCGTCTCCCAACCTAATCCATCTAAAAGCTTAGAAGCACTGTATATTTGCTCGTTGCAATTTTTGACGAAGCGCGCAGATTTCCTTTGTAATTATTTATTTTTCGTTAAATCTTTGTGTCCAGGGTCCCAAAAGCTCGCGACGTATTCGAGGTGTGGCCTAACCAGAGCAAAGTAGCACCTCTCTTTTACTTTCTCATCTGAGGACTCTCCCTTTATAAGCTTGATAAATCATAGTTTCATTAATACTGTGCCTCATATGTACGGGCTTTTCCACGAAAAAAATTTTTAATGAACACTGTTTCATAGCCATTAAAAGCCACATGCAGAGTCTTTTTTATTGAATAATCATGTTTTCACCTAAATCATCGCAGTAATTAGCTAATTACTTTCAAAAAATAGGTGTTGAGATTCACCTATATTTAATTTTTAGTAGATTACACATTTTTTTAGTAGATTACACATTTTTGCTCCTAATACACATATTTTCGTGGAAATGTAATTTATTTTAGATAGGATTTTCCCTGTGCTCCTTCCATTCTCTCATTTACCATAATGCAATTTTAAGTTCATTTTGCGAGAACAATGACGAGAAAACATAGCACTTTGCAATTCATCCAAGAAAAAGGATACGTTTTTGTATTGGTGCCCTGAATATGAATCATTTTACATAGATACCTCTTATAGGAGAACCAACTTAACTCCCACGTGCAACTAGTCTATAGGCAAAACGTCCCCAAAGGTTTTTCCACTAAAAAGTCATTCCTCGTCGCGGCCACTCAGTTTCGTCACCACTACACTAAACGGGATTCACGAGGAACAGGATTTTACAAGGGTCTATGAAAATCAATCGCGGTTGAAGAAGATTCTCTTCAGGACTATTCAGCCAAAAAAGTAAATATGAATACTAATGAAAGTTTACATCCTGTCTTTTGTAACGCCATCCATAACTGACGTCTCAAATTTCTAAACCCGACCTCGACCAGCGAGCCGATGCAGCCGCCAGCAGCGCAGAAATGACGCCGTTCAGCTCCCGTATTAGACCGGCCCCTGTTTACGGTTTTGCATGCCTGCGACCCATGCCATGATCGATGAAGTTCGCTGGTCTTTTCTATTCCGAGCGTCACGCTAGTCGTATAGCACTCGCGTGTTGCCACGTCGTCGTCCCCCGCGATTCCGTCGATGGAGCCGAGAGATTCTCAGAGACCGAAGTTGAAATGGAAGACAGACAACAACACAAAGTGGGAGTCAGTTCCCACCGATTTAGTAAAAAGATATGTATTATAAAAAAAGATGTTAAGCTTTCCCGGCTTATGCAGTTAAAATTGGCTTTTCGGGTAGTCCTTCGGGTCAATGGCATCTTTGCTTCCGACGTTTTGATAAACGAGTCCTCCATCATCTTTAGGAATGCGCGTCATGATGGTGAAATTAGTCATCATTTTGGCCAGTATATACAGTCAGTCTTTTTGGTCAGCATATACACCAACTACGGGGGTCAGAGGCTACAGTAACCTGAAAAATTCCCAGTTCCCAGAAAAAAAAACACGGCATCAGCCTTAATCATGCTATTCATTGGGAAAGAGAAAATTTTTTGTCGAGAGATAAAATTCAGGGAAATATAGATAAAGGAAGTCACATAGAAATTACGAGCGGAGGTGAATAACTTCAACCGAGACTCAAAGTACTCTCTTATAAATTCTTGGAAACCCGTACTGAGAAGAACCCGGGGGGGGGGCAAGAAAAGGAAAGAACCAATGGACCAATAAGAAGGCGCCTTACCCCCAGAAATTGGTGGATCAAACTATATATACTATTCAATATGGCTACCACAACAGCCCAGGGGTGATGGAAATCTCCTCCATCTATACTTTGGAGACGATTATTAGAGGAAATTGGCCCGTGGCATAATTAAATAACCTATGAGGTATTTTTAAAAAATAACTGGAATATTTGTGAAGCTTATTTAAGAGTACTTATAACTTATTGGTACTTATATCCTTCTAAGTATACCGTTAATCTAAAGATACACTTATCCCAGAGTTATTTCCACTTCACCATACAATCCTGGAGTTCTTGTCTGTGTATCACCTTCTTTACCGTGCCGATTTCTCTTTAATGTCGTCAATGGCGTCAAAACTATGTCTCTGAGGAACTAATTTCAACTAAGAGAATTTCTAAAAGTCACCCAAAAGACGGTCAAGTGAGTAGGGAGGCTTCATTAGGACAATTATTTGATATTTACGCAAAACCAGAATTTACAAATGTGAGTGGTGGGCACTTTGTCATGATCCGGGAAAGTTGTTTTGGTCGGCTGCTATCAAACGAGAAACAAAATTTTCTGCAACCCAATTCATGTACAACTTTTTAGTCACAGCATAACAATATGACCCAAACAAAATTTAAAACTTTCTAGCATGCTCCCTAACAGTCTGACGACGGTTGACGCGCAACAGATCTAGATTTTCTGAGTGATGCTCCCATCAATTGACGCCTAAAATCAATATCTCCGAAAGCCTCTTCAAAATTTTGAAGATTTGTGTAGAATATTTCTAAATTAGCACGCAAAATTCCATGTAGCAACATTGACCCTCAAAACTCGGGCATTGCAAAAATCACCACGTTCACTAAACCAGCTTCCACTTAAGGAGGTGTATGACGAAATATAAACAAGATTTTAATAAATTAAAAACCATAGCTACTCGGGAGGAAGTGAAGATTAAACCACTGCCTACCCTGCGGCAAAAAATCTCACAATCATTAATGAAATTAGACCACCTGGTTGGTCACGAAAGACTTTTTGCATAGATTTTTCGGAGTTCACCACGTCTGTCTGATAGGCAAACGGTCATCGGACGAATGGTACCCCTCCGATCACAATGATCAGCGGCACGCAAAGACTGGTTGGACGTGGGGGTAGGCGACCGACACGGGAGGCCATTTGTTCCTTTAGATTATGCGTTATTGGTGGCGGGTAAGAATTACGTGAATATTGGCGAGTTTAGAGGAACGAAGCTTATGATTTAGTCTCTTCATAGCAATAGGCGATATGGGGTACGAAGTTATGGAGAATCCGGCAGACGGGGGACTGTCCAAGAAGTATGTAGTTCCTAAATGGCCACCAATTAAAATATCAGAATTCCTGAGAAAAGTCACCATCACCACCGGGAATCAAATTCGTACCCTTTGGCTGGGAAGCCACCACACAAACTCACATCCTATAGTTCTACATAAGAATTGACGCCACTAATAAACGATGAACGAGGAAGAAAGAGTTAACATTAAGGAGGACAAATATTACCGAAGTCCGAATACATGTTCTAAAGTCTACCTCCAAGTGGGATATATGATAAGAGATATTTTCAACAGATGATGGTGGCGTTTCCTATTTCTATTACCAACTCCTGGGAATTTAAACATGGCATTTTAACTCATTCTACAACATAAATAACTGCTGTCAATCAGATTTTCCCAAGTATGGTGCTAAGTTTTCTTATCCTTCATCTCTTGAACCATCAAAGGTGATATTATTAGGATAAAAAAGTGAGATATCTTTACACTCATCTTCTATAGCCTGAAATCAAACCTTCTTCTCTGATAGAATCTTTCTGGTCTCAGGCCTTTCGCTCAGTGAAGAACTTGCGCGGAATAACTAACATTACTACGATTAACTAAAGTTTACAGACTGATATCTCGTATTCTATTCACTGGGTAGATTTTTCGTGCTTTTTTTGCAGATTTCTTAACACCCCCATCGCATCACCATCCATGAGCAACATAAGGTTGTAGATAACATACAATTCACTTGGATGAGTTCAGTCAGGACGAAGCACTGCAACAACGTCCCCAAATCGGCGTAAGTAATGGATGAATACAGTGGGAATAGATTATCTGAGGAATGTTTGCGGTAAATATAGAAGCGAAAATGTTAGGGATGAATGGGCCATAAATGAAGCGAACAGGTTTCATCGGTTTGGTAATGTTGGGAGATAGATGAGAGTCAAGTAATAAAACTGTTTGTTTAACTGAGAAGAGCATGGTGCGCGTGGAATGGATAGGCCGTGGATGGCACGGTTGAACTTGGTGGAAGCCTCTGAAGAGGAGAAATATTGTCTTGGTACAGAGACCAGACATTTTTTCCCAACCAACTACAGTATCTGGGTCTACTATTGGAGGCAAAATAGCAACATTTCAAAATACCATACTACGGTTAAAAAACTGAAAACAAAAAGAAAAGTATAACAAATCAACTTTAATTAATTGATTACTGAGGAACGTATCTAAATGAACGGGATAGTAATAACAGAATACAGCAGGTGACATCTCAAGACGGCGTATATAAGATACAAGCTATCTCGTGATCCGTCCGTGTCAAATGGCGCGCAAAACAAGAATAAACTTGTGATTTGACCTTAATGCGTTGAGAAGGTGTATAAAGCAATACATGAATGTAGAAGAAGCAAAGGAAGTGTGGCAAGGATATGGTTGCATGAAAGATAGTACTAAAACAGAAATTTCATGACGTAGCATCAATAAACAAGCTCTTTTTCCCTATGGCCTCCCCTCAGGGGATCGACGCGATATATATGTATTTTATGGACAACGCCTTCCACGGGTGCTACCCTCTTACAAGGCATCACCTTCTAATCGCCCAGGATGGACAGGTTGGGGAGAGTCAGTTCTGCATGACGGAGGAACAAAAAGCAGTCAGGAAGTCTCGAATTAAACAAAAGACAATCGACTGGTAGTCACCCCGTGAGTGGAGAGGGGGCAGGGGAGCGGAAGGATAACGGCGGAAGCTCGACGCCGCGGATGAATTTACTTCCCCTTCCCTGCCCCTCCCTCCCCGCCCCACCAGCCCATTTCCCCCTCCCCATAATTCCAGCAGCAAGATAGGCGCGCGGTGTTATTCAATTATTCACCGTTATTCAACACACAGAAAGGGAGCCACCCGCTTCAAAATCCCCACCCCCCTTTTTTTACATTTCAGCGCTCTCTCAAAGCGGCGGTTGCGAACGGGAGAAGGAGGAATTATGTATTCCGCTCTTCTTTTGCATTTTTTTCCAAATTCTTCTCTTTCTCTCTCTACCCTCTCTCTCTCTCTCTCTCTCACTCTTCGCCCTTTTTATCCGTAACAATGGCCTTTTTTTAAACGTCTCTCCCAGACCTTTGTTTCAGTTAGAAAAAAAGCTGGAGGTGAAAAAAATTGCAGAGTAGAATTCGCGAATCGGCCGAAACGTCTATGCTGCAATGAATGCCACTGACGGAACAAGCAGCAATTTCTCATGTCCAGGGTTCTGGGAGGGGCTTCTATACCCTGAAAAACGAAGAGAGTGCCTCAACTCGATACGCCTCTTACGTGATCTGGTATTGCTATTTAGAGCTTGATTTGTACGTCATCGTAGAACCAGTGAATCAACACGTCATTTTCAATTCAGGCTTGCGAACGATGTCCTAATATGAATTTTATAACATAAAACGTTCTGGGCGAAGGAGAAATACGAGCGTATATGAATTATGTCATCTCGTGCTTCCCACCGGGAAAGGCTCTTTATTTAGTAGGCGTTTCGAAATTTTCGAAACTTTCCTTCCCAGAAAAAAGTCACCAGGACTGTAAATTACGAGAAAAAAGTCCTCTATCGAATGAAGGCCAGAATGAAGAACCCCACATTGTGATTAGCTAAAGGAAACTTTACCTCTTTGATTCTCCGCTGAGACATTTAATCTTTCGCCAAGTGCGTTAAAAAAATGATTTAATACTTCACCCGGCACTTTCCTATCTGTCATACCCAGAAGATAACAGCTATCTCACCCTTCGAAACATCGCATAGGTATTTGCTATCGCAAAGGGATGCAAAAGCTATCTTGGGGTTTACGCGCTGAAATCTCTTTAGATTTTTGCGACAAGAACAACTATTCCTGTACGATGACACAGTATTAATTTTAATAATTCGCTAAAAGCAGTAGCCGCCATTTTCACTCTTCCCCATAGTGAAGGCAAATTCACTTCATGTCTCAGTTAAATACATTAATTTGTAGATAATTTGCCGCTTTCTAAAGCAGTTGAAATGCGGAGGTTTTCAGGTAAAATCGAATGCAGACGTTATTGGGTGAAATGTGTTTCATTATATAAACCTTTTTCATACTTCAATAAGTAAAAATAATGAAAAGTGGCATAAAATACTGCAGTATGAAAAAATGAGCAACTTCCACGGTGATGATATTTATTACGGCCAGATTCGCTTTTTATTTTATCTTCAGGTGGACTTCCCTTGACCTGAAGATGATGTAAAAAGCGAAACTGGTCGTGATAAATTTTATCACAGAGGAAGTTGCTCATATTTTTAAGCTGTAGTTAAGTTCCATTTCCACTCTATCAGGCCTGAAACCACAGAGTATGAGTACAAAATACCACATGTATCATTGGATGGATAATCCTACCAAACAATTTAAGGAGAGTGACCGTGCAAAGTTTCAAGTTTCGGACCGAAAATAAATACTTTCCCGATTTCATCCCGGCCCTCGGTGCGGATCAACCCTCGAGCTTGGAGGGAAATCCAATAACACTTCATCCCAATGTAATCGCCAGGAAAATCTGAGAAACTTTGAAAATTAATGGAATTATGGCAATATGATAAATTGAAAGAGCTTTAAATATACCGGAGAGGCCGAAACTGGCTCCAGGCACGGAATGGAAGTGAGGCGTGATAAGGGATCGTTCTTATGCCAAACCGACTTTGAACGAGGCATTGAAATTGCAGCGGGTTTTAAGGTTGCTTCGACTACTCCATTCCAGGCGAATAACAATCGGTTGACAGGTTTAATACTTCGGTGAAGACATTTTTATAAAATTAGTGAGAAAAAAGCGTTATTCGATAGGTTGGCAATATTGAGAGAAAGGATATAAGATGAACAACGAAAGAGATTTATGAGAGAGGCAAGCAGAGAAACAGAGAAATTCATGAGTGATTGTGGTGGAATAAACTGTGAAGAGATGTGATGTCCTGGATGATGTTTATATTTGAAAGCATGCTAGTTGCACCTATCGATAAGTAAGTAAGCCATAGGCAAAGCTCGGAAAGATTGACCTCATAAACTGACGTGGGAATACCATGCGCAGGCGGGTTATGATTATTGGTGAACTTAACACACGAGCATTAAAATGAGATTTAGACCAATCACTATAGTAATAATACACCTCTCTATATAATATATATAATAATAATATAGTAATAATACATCTGTCCATTAGGGCGCTAATGAAATGAAATATTGCTCGCCGACCGAAATAAACACCACTGCCTCCGAGAGATCTGCTCCATTCAATTCGTATAAATGGCCAATTTTCTGTTTATTCATGAATGATTTTGTTTCGCGGTTATTTTTGTTTTCCACCTGCAATTCCAATCATTATGCATCCAGGAGTGTATTGCTCAAAGAGCATGAAATCATCCACACAAAGGCAAAGTGGGTCAAACGGTGATTTTCCCGGATCATAAAGCCAGTCAATTGCGATGCAGCATCGGGCCAACAACGCGTAGCGGTCAACTCGGCGGAGAATCCCCCCCGTTAACTGATTTGACGCAAAATCTATGTATAACTCTTCCTTCAAACCACTGTATGGTTCCAAAAATGGTGAATATAAATTGATATACGTGATTGAAAGCACTACGAGGGAGGTACGCCTTATTTAAGCACACATTTTGCACGTGTAGCCAATTCTGGGTTACGAAACCAGTTACCCCCATGATTACAACTGTCATGGTATTTTCATCGTGGTGTGCAGGCTACAAGAAAAGGATAATTCTTCAGAAAGAGATGCCACTTCTATCGACCAGCTAATGACTATTGGTTAACATGTACACTCAGTTAATAAATTCAAAGTTTATAATAGGTTCCATGGTTCTGAATAATACAAAAAATACAACAGAAATCCAAATCAACATAAGTCGGCAGGGCAAGAGTCTTGCATTGCATCACACACTTTGCATCAAAGTTTGCTCTGTTGTCACCATTGGCTGTGGGTGCAACGATACTCAGCTACAGGTTCAGCTCAATTTATTGAGTGCACACCAAGCCGGCTGACATGATTCATGATAATTGACCTCATTATCCAGAAAAATCCAATTTTAAAATTTACACTTCTTCCCCAAACATATGGACTAAGAGAAAGATGCAATTTCATTACCGAATATTTATGAATTTCATCTTAAAGCTGAAATTTTCAACCAATATTCTTAAAGGTTTTGGCTCGTTGTTTCAATAACAGGAATAAAATGTTTTGTCACTTTTAATTATAGTAGCTTGATTTGGTATTTAAATTGCTAAATCAATCACGTTAGATATGCATATTTAAAACTTACAAAAGAGTGGAGTACAGGGCATTTCGCATTGCATGGAGGAAAATAATAATTCCCCGATCTGAAAAAGCACTGCATACTTCATTTCACGATATACCCACTCACTTCTCAGGCAAAATTAGCTCATATTGTCAAATAATTGACTAGGTAAAATTACTTTAGAACTATGGGTTTTTTAATGCAGAAAAAACACACATTTAGTCAAGGGCAAGGGTGGGCAACCTTTTTAAGCGTGTCAAAATTGGCCAAATCTGCGACGGGCAATTTTTTCATGTGCCATCTTGCGTGCTTGCCATCACTACTATTTGATACCTTGATATCCGATTTTTAAGTTATTACACAAATAATTGAAAACTAAATGAATGAAAACATTATGAAAAGTTTTTAAAAAATTGTTTTTATGGATATATTTGTAAGCATAACTTCTATAACTGCCATTTCCAAACATATTCACTCAGTTTAAATACACTTCCTGTTATTAGGTTCGCGCAGCCTCTTATACAGCCTAATGAGTAATAGGCTCCTTATATGGCACGTAGTCTGGATTGCCAGGATTTTCCCAGCCTCTGAAAGTGCTGTCCTCTAAAACTTAAACATTATTTTGCAATAATTTTTTATGTGTAAGAAACAAGACATCGGCATTCTACGTTTAAAGCGCGGGCTAAGGGTTGCTCACCCCTGGAATGGATGCTGCAAGCATATAGGGCACGGTTCAAACATTGTTCCATCAGTTTTACGCTCTTGAATATGAAATTGGATTGCTGTATCCGAGTATCCGAATTAATGATTTGATAAGCTACTCAGCCACATTTAAAAATCTAGCCCTTCGGCCATATGTTGGAACGCTGAGGTTGGAGTCTGTTTGAGCTCACATCATGTGGAGGTGTTTTTTTTTCGAGAGACGAAATATGGAGATGGCAAAGGAGAAGAAGAGTTGAGTGTGGTGCACTCTACCAGATGGGGTTGATTAATGAGCCCACGGAGGACAGCGCTCTCCCCTAGCGGCGCAGCGAAAATGTATTGTTTCGTCGGCGCTGAGTGTTCTGGAGCATTGTTGGCTGGCTCAAGAGCCTGCAAGACGAATCGCCGAAACCAGCATCATCTATTCAGACGATGAAAGTGATGACCAGGAGTTAAGGGGGATGAACATTATGATTTACTTCACGGGTCGCTTCTAATTTATTAACCTTGGTATTCAAATGTGAATGTTAATTAAGGGGATAAGGCTTTATAAATCTTTTCCTTGTATCTTATAAAACCTTATCCCCATGATAAATATGGTCCTCGTAATTAACATTATCTCTGTAATTGACTCAGTTAACAACCACCCCAAAATTAACTAAAGGAATAGTTTTTTAAAGGCTTTCGTGTTGAGCGTACTCAATTATGGCAGTAAAGCATGGATTTTGGATCGACAGAAAAAAGATAGCCTCCTGGCTGTCGAAATGTGGTTCTGGAGTAGAATGACAAAAACGAATCGGTTCATGATAAAAATAAATGAACAAGTTATGGAAGATATTAATGAACTAAGAAAGCTTATCCAAACAATTTGCTCCAGAAAATCAAATACAATGGGCATATGTTCAGACATAATTAATTCATCTCAATAATATATTAGAGAGAAAGGTATTAAGGACAAAAACAAGAACACGATCGTGAGTGCCTTCATTTAAGAGTGTTATGTCAATCATGAAGTACAGCTCCAAGAAATACTAGAAAATAACGTTTGTAAAGAGAGACGAATAGATACAAAGCCAGTGACAAGGCTTATTGTAAGCCTTCGGTACAACAACTAGGTTTGATACAGTGCAAGTGCAGTGATAGAGAGAGCTGTACCTGTGAAGGAGTGGATGGAAAAGTTGGAGTCACATTAAATCGGAATAAAGATTGAAATGGTTGAGGCTAATAAACGGTAAAAAATCACGAACGACGGAATAGTATTTAATGTATTATCAAATGCAAAAATTAAGGGCAAGTCCCAAACTGATGCTCATCCATCGTAATTCTAGGAAAGCGGTAGGTGGATTGCAAGCACATCGCAGCACGACAGACTAAAACACTCCAGGAACCCGCGGTTATATCATGTGGACACAACTATCAATGTAAACTATATGTGATACATTTTAATCTTATTTATAAAGTTTCATTTTTTGTATTGGGTTGCATCTGTATTTCTTGTCATCATTCTGGATATAAATGTGTTATTGGCACGCTTTCATCGGTCCGCATTCATGTTTCTTAATATTCTTTTCTTTTTTAAATATATTAATTGTAATTACGAGCGTTACTTTTTGTAATATTCCCCCCCAGCTCCCCGGCAAGCATCGCGTTTCTTTGTCATCATAATAACCGAGGACTCGAGGGGGGTTTAGCACATTTCGCAGCCGCGTCCGACGGCCATCATATGAGTGGCTACGCTGCAGTCAGGTTGTGTGCCTGGAGTAGACGGAGTGACCCCAGGATGACGGCCTTCTGGCTGTGAGCAGCAAGTGCCACGCAGGACGGAATGCACTTGATCTCACCAGTCGCAAACCCTTAGTTCCATTAGGACTACCGGTTTTACATAGTGTCTGGGGTATGTTAGCCGAAGCTCAAAAAGCAGGTCTTCATATTTTGTCCATTTCTCCTCTTCCTTTGTTTCAGCCGAGGCCAAAAATTCATATTGTACATAAAACACGTCATTGTCATTATTATTAAACTGTCTTTTTAACATTTTTTCTTGTTCATTTTTCTTCAATTATTAATCTCTCCTTTATTTATTCATCTATTGTTTTTCCTTATTTTATTATTTTAGATGGATCTATGTTTATTGGTTCCGCATTTCTCTTCTTTCGTATTGCAAGCATTGTTTTGTTTAAAGTTACATTAGATTTAATTTAGATTAGATACTCTTGCTGGGTTTTGGCAAGTTTTTTTCTTTCCCCTCCATGTGTGGATGATTTCCAGCTGTGATTTTCCGACAAGGATATCAGCTACTTCCTCATGTTTTCCCCTCAACTGAGTACATCGTTCTACAAATTCACGGTTAATTCAATGTAAATCACTGATGGTTTTTTTGCTTAGTGTGTAATTTGACATTTCCTAAATGCTAAATAATTCAAAATATAATTCGTGTATCTGTATCTATATCGTAGGGATTACACGTACAAAACATATGTGGCGCAGCATTAATGATACTAGGTTTTGTTAAACGTATAATAGGAAGGTCCTCGGATGAAAAATTCAAAGAGATGCTACTTCGCTCTGGTTAGGCCACATCTCGAATACGCCGCGAGCATTTGGGACCCTGGTCAAATAGATTTCCCCAAAAAATAAAATACAAAGGAAAGCAGCGTGCTTCATTAAAAACTGCTACGAGCGTACTTATAGTGGCTCACAACTTTAAGAGGGATTAAGGTGGGAGCCCCTAGACACTCGGAGGCTACACGCTAGGCTTAGGTTGCTTGAAAAATTCAAAACTAATATTTTTCAGCGCGACATAGAGAATATTATCATGACTCCTCACTACGTCTCTAGGTCTGATAGACGTGACAAAAATAAGAGAGATACACTGCCAAAAAGATAGGTACAAGAACTCGTTCTTTCCGCGAACAATAAGCGATCACAATAAAAGTAAATTCAATAAATACACTCCTATAATCCATGTCACCATTTCCTCTCCAAAAAACTTACCTCTACACGGCTGGCGACCTAACACCCCCTGCCACACGCCCATGCGGCGGCTCGCGGGGAATTATGTTGATGTAGATATGTCTAACAAGGGGTATTATGGAAGAGAGAACTGCTCAACTGCGCTCCAATATAAACTTAATATTACTATTATTTAATGAGTATTTATTATTGACCATTTACTGTGTACTTAAGAGGGGAGTTGAGGTTGTAATATAAAACTAAAAAATTCACTCCACTGAAAAGAAGTTCGCAATTTTTCAGCGTATTTAATATGTAGATGGAATATAATCTTTCGGAAACAAAGGCCTCAAGAAGTTCTGAAGTTACACGCTTGACTTGAGTTAATCGAAAAAAGGTAAACTTTACCCGCGTTAGAAACCGGCACAAAGAGAATAATTAATTCCTCCTGCCACGTCTGTATTTGAAATGAAAGCGACGAGTTGAGAGAAGTGATCCTTTAAACAGGTGAGTTTGATAACGTTCTCTTTCCACACACAATGTACAGCTACATCATTAACGCAGCAAAGCGGAGAAGCCCAAAAAAGTCTTCTTTTCCTTACCACATTCCCATTTAAATTGATGATCATCTAAGTCAGAGGGGAAAGTCACACTGCATATGGCCTTGATTACCAAAGGTACTTGACACTAAATTTATAATATAATCAAATGATAGTTTATAAATAGCCTTAAACTTATTCCTAAAGTAACAGTTCTAATATATTTTATTCAAATTGATGATATATTTGTTTACAGCTGATATCATCAAATTTTGATACGCCACGGTAATGTCCCCAACAAATATTATGCTTAGCATAACGCGAACCATAAATTGGAATCCACATATATAAAATAATATTAGTATTAAGTAATATTAAGTTTTAAAGATAGGAAAACATTTTTATTTAAAAGTACATGGTGGGTACATACGTACCATGTAATACGAATCAAGTAAAATTTATACCCGTAAGGTAAAGGGTTAAATATATTGCCAAACAAATTTCCAAAGCCAGGATAAGGACTTATTACTCGGAACTTTGACAGTGAATTACCGATCTAAATTATGATTAACAGGAGGAAATAATGGAAAAAATCCTTGCTTGGACAGAAAGAAGGTAAGGAATGTGGGGAAGGGTAGCGATGGAGTGGCGGTGGGAGTGATAAATAAGGTGAAGTCGAGGAGACAGCCCCCACATCCATAGCACTCAAAAAGATCCTTAAACTCCTGAGCAAATAACCCTTCATCGGAAACTCAACGGATACGGTTACCTTTGCATTCAAATTCTTCTCCACTGGCAGCAATCATCAACTAACCTTGTTCTAGTAACTAATGAAGGCAATTACAAAGGTGAGAGCACACTCTCTGCTCATCCTTAATTGGTTCCAGGAAAACTCCCTCAACCCTGGTGATCAAGGAAGTGTTTTCCATCTTCAAACCGAGGGATAGCAATGAAAGGATTCACTCACAATCTGTAAGCAGCTTTTGAAACTAGAATTAGGGACGAGATTGATGGAGAAATTGACACTGAGTGTTCCTTTGACTACATCAGAATGAAAACCCAGAGTAATATCATCGAAAAGCAAGCAGTTCGTGAGCAAATCTCTCACTATGGATGGGTAATTATAATATCCAGTAGATAGTGAAATCATGCAAATAAATGAATTAAACAAATCGTTAATTCTTCAGTGAAGGAACAAAAATGTATCAATGGAAATGAGTTCATTCTGCTTGCAAAAAGTTGTGAAATAAATTTTTTTTAACTATCTGTTCCCGGCATGCGTTGCAATGCCTCTTTTTCTTTCTAAGTAGGCACACACCTACAAAGCAGACAAAAACGAATTCGAGACCTCTTCCAATCAATTCCTCGTACCTATACAGGAATTTGTAACGCACAAATGGTGGCATGAGTTTCCATTCCATGCCTATGATGCAGTTTCCTAGTAAATAAAAGATTCCAATGTTGATGTCGTGCAAACATTTAAAATGTTCTATCTTAAAAATCCAATTTTAGGATTAACACAAATTATATCTCACTGATATAATTTTGATGCACGCGATAATATGTCTCACTGATACGATTCTGTTGCACGTGATTGAGCGACTTGTAAAAGAACTGCGTCGTTGCTTGCTTGTCGTTCCTCGCTTGTTTGAGAGCTCGCGTGCCAACACTCATTTTTTAAAACGACTCGCGCTCCACCTATTGTTCAAAGGGTTTAATAATCCGGAAACATTTGCGGGCGCACGTACAACTACTCACTTAAGTTTCATCCTAAGCTGATGAATGGTACTGGAACGCATAAAAGACGAACAAAGAAACATTCATTTTTATATATTAGAAGGTAATCAAATTTGTATTCATGGAAAGGTTCGATTTTAAATTCTTAAAATGCGATTAGCATTAAGGTAATATTGCTCTCACTGATTGAGACAGATTCCTCAAATTCTAGCACGCCGACAAAGACATGACAATTTTAGCGAGAGGGAACAGGTCGATGCGGGTACCATTACCCTTCACTGCGTTGAAATTTCCCGGCATTAATTGCAACAGAATGCGCGAGTTTTTATCGAGAAGCCGGTATCATCGATACCATGGATCCATTGTAATTTTTCATGATATGGATAGTAGTAATAAACAATTAAACAAATGATTGAATTACACCTTAAAAACATAAAGGTTTAATGTGAGTTTTTAAAGCAGTATTAGATAAGATGTTAAATGCTATCGGTATGTCTCAGCGTAACCTGTGGAATCAACTGGAGGTAATAATTTCAAGGCTTTCTATTGAATTATGGACATTTGATAGCAACTCCTTTATGACGAAGCGATGGCAAACATTTTGATCTCATTTGCAATCATCGTGAAAATGCCGAATGAAGCTGATCACAATCTAATCAATGAAGAGATATGGAACTTGCTACTATTACCATGGGTAACAACATTTCAGCCATGCAAATATGCTATGTACCACTGAGGAAAGTTCTTCCTGAAAAATCCATAATTTCATATAATCAAATACATTCTCTTGGGCGTCACACCAGGTTAAATGTATGGCTTCTGCTGCCTGGTGTGAGTCGGAGAGGATTTTACCTGTTATTTACCGGGAAAGTACCAAATCTTTCGCAATATTATTTTACTAAATTGCTTTAATGATGAGTATACTGCTTGTAACAAAGGGGTGACTTGAAAATTTTGTGATCAGATACATTTTCAATAAATGTTTTAAAAATAGAATAAGTTATAGGCCGTACCCAAAATTGATTGGCGGAAACAAAAGCGGCATACCTTCTTTTATGATATATTGTTGTCCGCTGCGTCTAGTCATATCCTCATTTTTTAATGTAGACCGGAGGGAAATGAGACAATAGTGGAAATGGGTCGAAAGAATGTTAAGACGATCGCAAAACATATGATACCTTGAGGGCCAACAACATACCTTATTAATCATTTCACGTAAAAATGCAAATCCATGAAGAAAAGTGCAACATTCCAACAATGATAACGAAAATAAGAAAAATGGAAAGAAATGTGATGTAATATATAACCGATAAAAGAGTTACATTAAGGCTCTGCAATCAAATACCGGTACGAGCATCAAAGGAACACTTAGTATGGAATATGGCAGAACAGTATGTCATAGCTTTTAAGCCGAGACACTAGTAGAAAACAATATGATACACATAGGGTAGAGGTGCACGTTGAGAGAAAGAAAGAAGCTTACATATCTGAGGCAAATGAAGAGCCGGAAAGCGTAGAAGGGAAAGGGAGGAGTTCTCGGCTGTAATCTGAAGGCGGCAAGCTTGGATGATAAGCGGGCAATTAGGAATATTGGAATGTTATGTATCTATTGCTATCGTTCGGTAAGTGGGAAGAGGTCTACTGCGGAGGTGTTGCATATGGCAGATAGATAGCTCCAGATAGTTTATGAGAACCGAGTATATGTTTTCTAATTATGTTAGGTTTTTAAAATACGCGAGTCAAGGCCTGATATTCCAGAGAATTTCTGTATCTGTGACTAAAATTGGTTTACTGCCGATAAGGTGCAATACTCAATTTCTGGAGTAACAACCATGTTAAATGTAACCAAATGACAGTCGTTTAAAATACAGAGAATGTTTTGCAAAATTCTATGAAATGCATGCAATAACGGTTAAGCTACTTTTTGACAGTTTATCAAATATGTAAACAATTTTTTATTATTTCAACAAGAAATTTTTAGCTTGAACAATAAGTTAAAGATGAGAGTACATTACACCTTGAAGGATGAAATCAAAGGCTGCTTGTTTGCGGAAAATGATCCACTATACATGGCTATCGTGTGCGACTTTTCCATAATTTTCATAAATAATGCAGTGCTTTTTTGTATTATTTCCATCTTGCACCCTCTTTAGTAGATAAGTTATATCGTTAACGCTTTTCCGCGTAACTCTTTCTTTCCCGGTTTTTGGTGTATAAACTGCAAAATTGATCCATTCAATAAGTTTAAGAGCAATTTTCAATGGATCCAACGTGCCCTTATGTGCTACTTATTGCAATCTACTATTTACTTCTCTACTCTATTGCCTGAGCATATGGGTCTCTTTCGTGAAAAATTTCAGAGATCAGTGCGCTACGTCCAACTATGTAGAAACTCGGACTTTCAACCCGCAAACAGACTGAGAGAGTTAAGAACAACACCCTCTCAGTCGACAATCTGATTAAAACCCCGTACGCAAGACTGAATGGTATCACATGTGAAACGACATTAACTGCGGCACAGAAATAGGTGTAAAAATATTCGTCTATACTGCCTCTTCATCTTTCGTTCAGCAACTCTCCCCAGTAATAACACACTACAGTTCAAACTAATTCGGGAAATGTCACGTTTGTTGAAATTTCCAGGTGACTCTGGTTCTTGACAGATATTCACCCTTTATCTTAAACCATTCGGATCAATTCGCATATTTTTGTTTAAATGAGAGGTCATAAAATATAATGCAACTTCCTCTTGAGTCCTTGGCCATATAGTCCTGAATTATTCTAGCCTTGAAGGTATTAAAAATTTTTATGTCCTTGTGTCGGCTCATTTTCTGGAGTCCAATGTTCGTTTTTTCCTAAAATTACAGAAAGACAAACCAAATCTTCATTGAGAGCTCAAAATGTGAAATAAAAGGTTTTTATGTGCAAACAACCGGTATTTTTGCAAGTTAAGGATCCGAGTGCATTCTTTTACAGCATGCTTGACATGGCGGAGGGGTAGCTCATGATATTTTTTACCTAGACAAACGATGGATCACATCTTAGATGAGTGTCAGTTTAAAAAAAACATAGTCCGATTGATGGAATGCAAAAGATATTTCATATTGATACCAGGGTGAAAAAATGGTAACATTGGCGATTATGTCAATATTATTTGCCTCTGATCGGAAACAACACCATAGCGCCATTGCTTATATGTCACAATCTCATATATTCATTGAAGATATTCATAATTAAATTGATTTCCTCTCTAGATTTAGCCTTCGTCATGCTTCCACTCTTTTTTTTATTCAATTTTTTATAGTTTTTGAACATTCATTGATAATACAAAACGCAATGGTGCATAAATATATCAGGCGTACATTGCTACTTAATTTATATGCTATATAAAAGTAGGTCATTGTAAGACTTTGAAAGTGTTCTAGCTTACATTTCCTCACTCCATTTTTTTATTCCAATAGGAAGCTTCCTTACCTCTTGATCTAGCGAACTATTTTTACATACTACTATGTGATATTTGGCCCTTACCATTTTGCACTTTCTTAATACATGTCCACCAATCCAAGTAAGGATTGCCTGTTACTATTAATCTATCACCGTATTTTTTGCTCCGTTAACAAGTGTTGCCCGTTTTCTTAATAAACTAAACCAAACCGGCGCTTCGAACATGATTACATGGCGGATAATTGTTTCTATTATCGATGCCTCAATTTATATAATTATGTATAAATGTTGCCTTTCCATGGGATGAATATTAATTATGGACCATTAAAGCGATTATTTAAATTAATAGAGCGATTTCTTACAAGAATAAAGACGAAGATTTACTTCTTCTATAACTTACACGAACGTGAAATAAAGTCAACTTTTAGGTACAAAATAGCAAATGTTCAGTTCAAGTTTCTCCAATGGACCTGGGGACCTAATTTATGATGGATTCAAAGTTATCAATATCTTGGACACGACGTGATAGTCTTAATATATCACGAATTTACCCCTTAAATGTCACTGCAATGGCCACAATCGGTGCGCAAATTACCTTGGCCATTTACTGAGTGCAGTGTACGAATAAGCGTATCAAGGTTAAAATTGGATCAGTGTCAGTGAAAGTTACGACAAAGTATGACCTATAGTACAATAAAGAGAATAAAGTACAAATTACGAATTATTTCATTGTTATTCACAATCATAGCCATATGGAAAAAGATTAGCAGAGAGCAACGCCGGCACTTTTGGGAAAATAGTCAGCATAGCTCAAAGGGACGTTGGAACGCGAAGGACTAAGTAGCATCATTCGAATTTGTCGGAGATTGTGATGGAAAACATCCGCCATTACCACTGCTCGGATTTCAAGATTTCCTGAATTGAAGAGGGTTTGCTCTCGTTGAATTTGATGGTGTGTGAAGATGGATCATTTGAAAACCAAAGTAATATGATTCTCTGGGACAAAAAGAAGCGAGGTTAATCATAAAAATTGAAGGGCTCAAACTTGAGCGAGTGGAGCATTCTAATTGCTCGGGTAGTTTGCTAGAAGGAAATGAGCACATTAGCAAAGATCTACCAAAGAGAATAGCGTGAGCAAAGACAGAGTTTAGTACTGGAAGGAAGCTGATGACGGGGATCTTGGGTAAGGGTATAAAGATGAGTCTGTTGACGATATGATTTGGACTGTTGCGTTGTATAGGGCAGAGACTTGGACTCCGAGAAAAAAGACGAGAAAAGACTTTCGAAGTTCGAGATGTGAGTGTGGAAGAGGATGGAGAAGGGGCAGTAGACTGAAAGGAAGACAAACGAGGAAGTGCTTAGTGCATGATTGGTGAGTAAAGGAAATTTCTGGATGAAATCAGGGGTAGCCATGGTAGGTGGCTGGAGGGAATAATAGGGGTGATAGGTTGCTTGACTCTATGATTGTGGGAAGGTCTTTGATTTCAAAAGTAAAAGAGAGATGCTACTTCGCTCTGGTTAGGCCACACCTTGAATACGCCGAGAGAATTTGGGACCCTGGTCATAAAGTTTTAGCCAAAAAAATTAATAATCTACAAAGAAAAGCAGCACGCTTCGTTAAAAACTGCTACGAACGAACATAGTGTCTCACAACTGTAAGAGGGATTAAGGTGAGAGCACCTAGAGACACTAAAGGCTACACGCTAGGCTACAGTTGCTTGAGAAAATCAGAACTGGAGTGTTTCAGATGAATGCAGAGAATATTATCATAACGCCTCACTACATCTCTAGGTCTGATAGAAGCGATAAAATAGGGGAGATACACTGCCGAATTTATAGGTTCAAAAATTCGTTCTTTCCGCGCACAATAAGTGACCACAATAAAAACTGAACTCCACTAAATACACTCCCATAATACACGTCACCATTTCACCGTCCAAAACCTTACATCTTTGCACGTCTGGTGTCCTACCACCCCCTGCCACACGCCCATACGGCGGCTCGCAGGGTAGTATGTAGATGTATAAGTATGATGATTAAGCCAGGATGGGAATAGAATTCATGCACGGAATAGAGAAGAGTTAAGAGCATATTAGACGAAAAATGAAATACTATAAGTTTATAGGGCCCAGAAAGGGTGAAAATTTTGGAGTCTCTCTGACTATCTATGAAACCAACCTCTGGCCTTAGAATACTTTAATAAAATGAAATTGGGATATCAAAAAGAGGCTGCTGATCATTGAAATAGAAGACGAGGGAGACGTTGCTGTGTGACGTGTGCACTCTGCGCCCCATTCCCTCAGCCAATCGGTGCACACGAACCATCCCTCATTTCCCTCACCCTTAATTCCCCCCCCCTCTGTTTAACCTTCGCCCCCTCCTCCCTTGGAAACAGAATTGAGAGCGATTATTGGACGTTCCCCGGGCGCAATCAACTATAAAAAATAGGACCTTTCCGAGGAAAACACGTCACGGCTCTTTCTCTCACTCTTTGCACGGAATGTGTATACGTACATGCGAATATATATATACGAGAAGGCACATGGTCGAGCATTACATGGCACCGATCGCGCGAATGGCTTGGAGGTCCCTTTTGTATTCCACGCGGAGAGTTTGAACTGAGCGATTATTTACGACGGACGCAAACAGTAAACTTTATGGCCTCAAATTTCGACATTTTAACTGCGGGTCATCCACTCCCTCCCTTGGGTGACAGCAGCGCCTCTATCCACCTATTTCCAAACATGGTGTGGAATGGATGCCATTTTTATTGTGCTGTTATTATATACCTCAGAAATTAGCAAAATCTATGCACTCAAAACAGAAAATAAATTTTAAAAAGGAACATAAAAAAGTAAATTAAGCCGGCCTCGGTGGCGGCGGGGTCAAGTCCTCGGGTAAAGTCCTCGCCTGCCAAACCGAAGGTCGCAGGTTCGAGTCCCGCCTGAGTAGGACATTTACACCTCCCTGGGCATGGATATGTGTGTTCGTCCATGAACTAAATACCTAATAATTGGCTTCGGCTGTTAGGTATAGATAAATTATTATTAGTATTATTATTAATTTAAAAATTTAATTTATACATATACTAGATACATACTATATATACATACTAGATATACAGATAATTCTATCAAAATAAGTAAAGCTCAGCCATCACAATAGTGTCAAAATAAATTTTAAATCATTAAAGCTAAGCAAATAAGTAGTCATACTGTAAACAATCCTATAAGTAACTCCGAAACAAATAATTATGATGATAATTATGCATGAATAATTTAAGAACATGATTAAAATAGTAAATAAGGTTATTATTTCTAAGCATTACCATTTGCAGGAATTCTTAAATATATGTGTACAAGATGAATTACCTGGCGTTTCTCGGGTTCATACTTACTTCATAACCCATCACATAAGTGGACAGAGGTTTCTTAGAAGGTTTGAAAACAGACTAAAGTGTAATTAATTATTTAATTTATTTAAATTATATATACATAAATCAGAATTAAAAACTTCATTTTTTCAGCCATTTCATCATAAAAATTTCAACCCTCTATCTTGAGCGGAAGTATATTTAAAAAAGCTAAAAATAAAACCACTGCACCAAAGCCAATACGTAGCGTAGACCACCAAAGGGCCCCGTTTTGGGACTTTTTGGGGCCCTGAGATCTTTTTAAAATAGCTTAAAAGTTTCCTCCTGCCTTGAGCTATTAGTCTGCAAAATTTCAGCACGATGGAAATAAAACGTAGATTTGTACAAAAGACAGAAACACAGACAGACAAACATCCTATTTATGTATATAGAAAGACGAGAGCTTTTGTTGGCTTTGTTGCTTGAGTAGACTTCGTTTCGGCAGACCAGTAGCTTCACTTTGTACAGCATAAGATAGGATTCTACATCTACATAAAACCCTGCGAGCCGCCGCATGGGCGTGTGGCTGAGGGTGTTAAGTCACCAGCCGTGTAAAGATGTAAGTTTTTGGGAGATGAAATGGTGACATATATTATAGGAATATATTTAGTGGAGCTCAATTTTTATTGTGATCGCTTATTGTTCGCGGAAAGAACGAGTTTTTGTACCGATCTGTTCGGCAGTGTATCTCTCTAATTTTATCGCATATCTCTGACCTAGAGATGTAGTGAGTAGTCATGATATTATTCTGTGTGTCGCTCTCAAAAATATCTTTAAAGAGGATTAATGCCTCTTGCCTTTATATTTTTGTTTAGCATTCTGGAAGAGATTTTGACAGATTTATAAAATGAGATAAAGCCTGAGATGAATCTTTGTGCATATATACGCGCAAATCAAAGGCAAAATACGAATTACTGCTTGTTTTTCGGAGTGGGAGCGGTCTTTTGCTTTCCATTGTGTCCACACAGCTGTGTCCGTGTGATCGCTACTCCTAGTTTCGTGCCTGTATCGCCTCCACGCCCACCAATGCCCACAACGGGGATTGATTGCCCATTCGAGTGCCATCTCAAAAGGTTTTTTTTTTATTTACAGACGCTCTAGCGCTCCCTGCTCTTTTATGAAGGCCGTATGCCTTAAGTATCTCATTTGAATTCGAATCACGCTCCAATATTTGCCAAAATGATCCCTAAAACTGGAGGAATATAGGGAGGAGTATAAGTGCGATGTTCATGACAAATTTCATTCGGCGCCGGATCGTTTCAGCGTTTAAAAAGTTTTTTTTTAATTTTCTTTCACTATGACGCATTGTAAGATTTAACATGCCTGAAATTGACGTAACTCCTTGAAAATATCAAGTGTACTCCTCCAAGATATATTCCAGTCTTTTTTTAATTATATTATTTCCATAATTTTTATGAAATAAACATGGTGTCCTTATGGGTACGAATATCATGCTTTAATTTCTTCAACGCTACATTTGCAAGACATGTTAGTCACGAAATATTTTTATTTTATCGTATGATAATATTTATATATTTTTTTAAATCTTATTTCCTTCTCGAACAACAAACACGTTTTTGGGATATTATTGCTAGTCTAAAATTCTAAGCTTCATCACATGAATACAAAAAATTAGTATATAAAAATAATATCAAGACATATTTCATTTTCAATAGCAGTGAGTGAATATAAACTTAATTTAAAGGCGCATGACTATAAAAATCTGTTGAAACTACGACAAGGACGCTATCTCATATATGCTGTCCAAATACTGCGCTTAATCTGGGCTAAAACTAAACATTAAATGTAGGATTAGAACGTTCATTATGGCTTCTATTCTGTTTCAGAAAATCGGGAGGTAAAATTTATGAAATGTTAAGGCCAACTTGTGAAAATCAATAATATAAAAACAGAGAGTGGATATGCGTGGAGTCAAAAATACCTCTTCATTTTTAATGGGCCTTTAATATTTTAATGGGCCAATTCTTTCTCTTTCATTATGGGAGACGCCAAAGAGAGATAATATTTTCTGCGGCTCTCTAATAAAATCCAAGAATACCTCAATCTTAAAAAATAATCTTAACGGAGGAGAGCAAGAAATTGGGTACTGAATGCCTGCTTGCGCATCGCACTTCAGTACCGCATTATTTCACTCAACTCTGCATCAGTAGTTCATCTTTAGGATTTGTAGAGATACGTAGATAGACAGAAACATATTTAAACAAAATAACCTGCAATAAACAGTGGATCACGATAACATAGGGCGTAATTTCATCACATTGACTTATTGTCTCCCAATCAAATGAACTTAAAGCCTTAAAATAGCGTCCGTACACCGCAACAGAAAAAATGTATACGAATTATTTTTTCTTAATATTGCTCTTCTTTCTTATAACTACGTTTATTTTGCTAATGTTATAACATGAAGCACATGAGTCAGTGATTTATTCCTCCTGTAAATATCAGAAACACCAATAATATACATTTATTAGAAGAGCGTTCGCCGACAGCTATTTTTTGTTTATTACAATAACGCCAATAGATGGAAAATTTAAAGACTCTTCTACTCATCGACTCTTTCGCTGCTACTGCAACCTAAAGGTGGAAAATTCTGTCATTAAAATAAGTCACGGAAGGCTTCAGGTTATTCACCGGCCGACATAAATCAACGGTAATCATTTAATGAGGAATGGGGACTAAAAGAAATAGATATGGTATAGATGAAGATATAACTCCTGAGCTAATGCGTCGTATTCAATGATATAATTGACGAAAATATATCCTTAAATCCTTCAAACAGTCACCGTGTGACATGAAATGCGGACAGGTACACAGGCAAATGTTATTCACCTTCTGTAGCCAGCAAACGGTTGAGCTCCGATTACTAATTCTATCGACGAGATATCGCAGTATAATGGAGAGGATTTATTTCTACTTCGATAAAAGTTGATCCCTTTGATAAAAAGGGAAATTATTGATACATTCCCGTCCTTCCTGGTAGAAATTAAATAATTTGAAATCAGCTGACTATAAGTCTCCAGCACAAAGAGATAAAATAAAAAATATTGATCAATGTTTCGAATTTTATCACGGCGTATCCATCAGGACCTTAGCTTCGGGACATGAAAAGCATGTGCCGATATCCGAAAAGATAGCTTTGAGTGGCACTGGTCGTCGCTTGATAGTGAGTATCTTTCGAGCATTATTTCCGCAAGGGCTTGTCTACTTAAGATATAAAAGCCTCTTTGTGTGACATCCTCTTCGGCTTCCACTGAGTGCCATAGACCTTCTGGAATGTAAGGCGGCAAGTGCTTTCAGAGAAAAAAATAATTGAATACGATAGGAAGAATCCTTATACGTGTGGAAGAAAGAAACTGATAATACCTTTTGCCCTGAAAGGAGAGGAGCAAATAGAATCTCTCACTCAACTCGAATGCCGTTCCACAAGGGATTGAAAGAAGCACGACGCGTACCAAGCAATGAATAAGTCCAAGCTAAAATAAGACCTTCGCCTTAAAAAAGCAGCAGCTCCCTTCAAAGAGCATACGGTTGAAGATAAGGGCGAGCCCTACTTGAAAGAATTCACATAGACTGAATTGATGAATTAATGAGATACGAGGAACATCAGAAGAGGTCAATACAAATAAATAAAAGCCTTTCAAATCTGGCCATGGTCCCAATAAGCCTCAATAACTGTATGTTTTAAGGTGAAAGATGCCGACTATTAGTAGGTAGAGAGCTGCACGACAGACAAGTTTCTATCAATCAACCCCACTTCAATTATAAATGGTGATTATCTACACACTACAAAATCAGTAGAAAAATGTGCTCCGATTTTCGTTGGGCAATTTCAAGGGAAACTACATCTAGGTTCAAATTTCTTCAAAAAGACTCTTTTAGTCTTCTCTAGTTGTCCACCATTCCTTTTGCTTTCCATTCTTCCGATAGCAAGTAAATTTTATTCTTATAAATGATCAAGTATTATTTTTTTTAAAGCAGCGCTTATGGACAGAATAATGTTTGCGTAAGTATAGTGTTGTGTGTTTGGAGGACACTTTTCCCTTCGGGTTGCATCTAATTTGAAAAAAATTACACGAGTTTCATTATAACATGCAGTCTCCAAAATGGGGAATGGATTATGGGAATACAATGGATTCTGTCGACCCATGAAACTTTCATGGCTTCTTCCACGACCTAGAGCTTAGATTATATCCCTTCGCTTTCGCATTGTACTCGACGGTGGTGTGGACAGGTTGCCGGGCTAAAACAGCTGGGAAAGTTGGAGAATACTCACGAGGACGGAGTTTGAAAGTTATCAGGTGTTCGTAAGAGATTTCAAAAGTGCAAATGCTATATTTTATGCCAACAGAATGCAGCAAAATGTTCAACAGCAACTCGTGAACATTTCGCAGATTTAAGGAGATTTTGAATTATTGATTTTGGAAAGAAAATCGATCGATGCAATTTGTGGGTGGATTGGAAAGGGAACTTTAAAACGAGTTAGCGATGTAATAGTGCCATGATTAGTATGGTGTGTTACTACAGTTATTTACAACACCATTAATACCTGAAAAGCAAATGCAACATGAACAGCTTAGTATAACACATTGGAAAGGTAGAGGTGTATCAATATTTGGACGGGAGACGTAAAGTACGTTATGTAGTAATACTCTGAAGTCTACCATACGATTAATAATGGACGACGAGGACTTGCGACGAATTATAGATGGAAGCATTTTCACCCTCCTCCTTTTGTAAGCCTCATTCATAATTCTGTTCATTTTGCACAGTGTGCATTGTTTTATTCACGGATACCAAATTATCTAGAAAATCCAAAGTTTTTTTTTTAATTGCTCCGGCATTTCCCCTTTATATATACATCCGAGTTCCAGAAGACTCGCTGAAGGCAGAAATTACCTGATCTTGCTACATACATCCGAGATTTTCATTCACCCTAGCCCTTTAATCACTACGCAACACAACAGCATACTCGCCTTCCATTCGTTACAGACCCTGCACAAAGGGTAGCGCACTTCAAAACAGATTTTTGATGTGCGGTAAACCACAAAGAAGCCTCGATAATGGAATCCTCGATTTCAGCAATGACGTCAAACATGCATATTGTAAAGTTTTTACTAACTCTGTAATAATAAATTTACCATTATAATAATGTTTTTTGGAACGAATTAAACAGCTATTGACAAAAAATTTGTCAATAGCTGTTGTGATTGTTGCTCACCGACAGAATACTATCAAATGGCAGGTACCGAAACATCCATTTTGCATCGCACACCGTTCCATTTAATCCATTCTTAAGTGCGCTGGTGTGTTTTGATGCGCGCTAAATTCAACGCTTCAACTGGAAAGCCCACAGTATAGCAGAAATTGGAGTCATTCCTTAATGGGGAAGTAGTCCAGACTTTCACGGAGTAATTTTTTGCGGTTGCCGAGGTGTACGCGACTTCGTTTGCGGAGATCGCCTAGTCGAATTCCCAGCGCTCTCGAAGCCGTCTCATCTTTTTCTCCTCGGACTGAGTGACAGTCATTGATGACCAGCGATCCACATTATCTTATTAGATCAGCGAAGATAGGATTTTTTTATCCAAATAAATAAAAATATGTACACAAGTTAAAGGACTAAACAACTTTTACTGACGCTGTTATACCCAACGATTCAATGCACCACCTTAGTCCCAAGCTGTCTGCCT
Source organism: Ceriagrion tenellum (assembly GCA_963169105.1). NCBI lineage: Eukaryota > Metazoa > Arthropoda > Insecta > Odonata > Coenagrionidae > Ceriagrion > Ceriagrion tenellum. The sequence continues at coordinate 33,289,298 of OY720641.1, forward strand.
TCCATGCCATGACTATTCGATTGTTCAATACACCTATGAGTGACGCAAGTTTTACAAAAGAATTAAATGTGATTTTACAAATTGTGTCGAAAATGGCTTCAGCGATGATATGAATTTTGAAATTTTAGACAAAGCTTTAACAGAAGGCCATCCGCTTCTAGACGACTCTTATAACGATCAAAGACAAACATTTACGCAAGTGCAAGTTACCATTTTAAGGAAAATTGGCGTACAGAATGATGAAAAGCATGCATGTGAAGAGTTTAAATTAGCCCGTTTATCCTCCCTTAATCATAGGAAAAATATTATTTAATGCAGAAGATAAATTTGATGATTATTTCAAAAGTGTATTTTATACCTTAAATTGCAATTCATGCAACGCCAAATTCATGCAATTGGCCAAACTGGACGGAAATTTGCTTCAAGAATTAAGGATCATAAAAAATCGTTTGATTACATGTGACGTTTCTTCAATGCTTGTAAAACATCTATTAGACTGTAACCACATGAGTGATTTTATATAAGGCATTCTACATGACAGAGTAAAGGGAAAAAACATGATTTGCTGGAACATTATGAGATTGTAAATTCTGTGATAAATAATTGTAACCTAGTTAATGATCCAGCATTTGACTCGCATTCACCGTTGATTTTAATAACCTTTTAAGTTTTTTTACGTCATTTCATGTATGATGTTTGGCCTGGAGGGTCTTTGTGCTTCCGTATTCCACTTCCCCCCCTCCTCCGCCTTTTTTCTTGCAATACTAACCTTCCCAAATATAGTCATGGCCTTCCCCCCTTCATTTATCCCTTACTTTCAACCAATTCTCTCGTTTTCTTCCTCCCTTCCCCGTAAAAGCAGTGGATCGAAAGAATGCCATCAGTGTGTATCTTGGTCACGCAGGATTCTTAGTTTTTATGCATGACATTTGTGTGTTTTTTGTCGCTGAAAACGAGGCCGAAAATCTACTTTTAGGGACCAATCGCTCATTTCTTACAAACTATACCGGGTAGGTGGACGACTTTTCGTGGTCATGTCTATTAACTCGACCTAAATCATCATGTAAAATGTGAAATATGTGAGCCTTACGATACGAATCCGTGAAAGAAAGAAAAATTGCCGGTTTTAGGCTAACGAAAATGGGCGGAAAGGTCGAAAAAAAATTTTCTTTTTTCATGCTTCGTGGACTCAGTGGATCGAGAGCAGACCATCGGTGTGTATCTTGGTCGCGGAGGATTCTTGGCTTTACACATGTGACGTTTGTGTGTTTTTTGACACCGAAAATAGGCCAAGAATGCACTTTTTGGGACCCAACGCTCATATCTGGCAAACTATATCGGGTAGGTGGACGTGACACCGACTCTCCCTCCCCTATCTCAAATTGGTCGAAACCATGGTCGGTGTAAATAAAACGATGTGGAAAGTACAAATTAACAATAATTTCATAAAAATAGGTAGTTTAGTAATTGTTTTTACTCACACGGTGGCAGTGAAATCGTTTTATTCTCCGTCCCACTTAAACTCTTTAATGTTTGTCTCCTGTATATGGCTGGGAGGGGTGACATTTAAATAGAGGAGAGGTGGGAAATGATTCCTCCCCCTCTCTTCCATTGCGCTGCGCACCCTTCTTCCACTCCGTCCACTCCCACGAAGGCGACCGCCACGAGAGCAGTTGACCGGCGGAGGGTCGGGAGGGAATTGGGGGAAAGAGCGGCCGCAGTTTCCCAAATTATTCCCGAGTTGTCACGAAAACTTTCCTCCGAATGCTTCGCGCCTCCTCTCAGCACCAATTAAGGAAGCACTGCCCCTTGAGCATTCAACCTCCCTCCTGCCACGCGCAGAGGACAATGAACGAATCCTCAGGAAAGAGAATGAGCTTCTGAACAGATAAGCTTCCCTCATGGGCTTCCAGTGGGGATAATTTGGACCGTGCTCCCCGGACGTATTCCCGTTCCTTGCATTTTTAACAGCATCCGCAGAGATATTACTCTCAGTCCATGGAATTCTTGGACACAACTATCTGAAGAATGCCAAAAAATTACAAAACAGGAAGTATTTATTATTGCCTCGATATAGATGCTGATTCATCTTTCGACACATTGGTTGCTCTCCATTCAGGGTGCTGAAGTTAGAGCAGATCAGTACGCATAAGCGCACACGAACGAATCGGAGCGATGTGCTCAAGCGAAACGTTTGGTGACCTTCCGAAAGGCCATAAAACAAAGAGAATATTATCATGACCCCTCACAACATCTCTAGGTCTGACAGAAGCGATAAAATAAGAGAGATACATTGCCGATCAGATAGGTACAAGAACTTGTTCTTGCCGTGCACAATAAGCGATCACAGTAAAAACTGAGCTCCACTAAATACACTCCCATATTACACGTAACCATTTCTCCTCCAAAAAACTTATCTCTTACATCTTTACACGGCTGGTGTCCTAACACCCCCTGCCACATTTACATGCGACGGCTCGCAGGGTAGTATGTAGACGTAGGTGTAAGGTTGCATTCCTTTGGTTCACAATAGTCTTGGCCCAAACTTGTTTGGGGAAAAAATTCTTCAAACTACGTACTAGTACACACTGACAAACCTCTAGATTTGTTTTTGGATTGAACTGCCTTGCGCAAATGGTCAGAAATGAGTGGTAAACTAGCGTCTTATGGTCTTGTGAAGTAAAAAGAGCACTAGAGTCCAGAGAAAGCTCCCACTTTGTACTTTCCACATGTGATGCTTCATTTTCCCAGGTATTTTCATTATGCACAATTTAAAATTGAAGTCTCTCGTCCAGAAGGAATTTCTATTATATGCTTCAAGGTTTACAAACTTGTTTCTGTTTTGAATAAAAAGTCATTACTATTAAAAGGGTACTCCATTCTTAAATGCGCTGATGTGTTTCGATGTGCGCCCTCAATATGGCAGAAATGGAGTAATTCCATAATGGGCACATGGTTGAGACTCTTTCACGAATACGACTTTGCGAGTATATTTTAGCAATTATCGAGGTGTACGTTACTTCGTTTGCATAGCAAGTTCCTAAAAGTCACGCCGGAAACCACCAAATTTAAGGTCATTCGAGGCAAAAGGCACGTACTTTTTCGGTTAGTCAGTCATCATTGATGAAAATACAAACATAGAAAACTAAATAAAAATGACATTCATGCTGTTATTTTATGACCAAGCAATGAGCGGAAGTAATATTTTCACTTCTTAATCTTCAACGGCAGTAACAGAACAGTCTACCAGAGTTCTTAGAAACTAGCATGCTTCGAAAAGCTAAGGAAAACTTGAAAACGTAATGTGCAGCTCCGTTTTTGGATCACATAAAAACGATAGAATCAGAAAGTGATCGGCCGTCAAGTATTGATTTGTGCTTGCGAGCCCGAAGCCTGAGGAATGCAAGATCTCTGACCCCTATTTCCCCTCAAGGCCGTCCGGTTCGATTTTATACTGAGTTAAGTATAGGAAAGTTATGGTCCCCCAGGGACCTGCTCCCTTGATTACTCGAGACGGGGCTGCTCTGGGATCTGACGGATCCATTCGTTGCTTCCACCCCGGAAAAAGGGAAGCCAATGCCTTTCGAGGAAACGGTTCCGGGGTTCACTCTCATTCCCTGCCTTCCGGGGGCAGAATAATTGAGTTTGATTCCGGGAAATTCTCATCTTCCCCTCCCCTCTGCCTCCCACATGCCCTCGGCGAATTTCTGGAGGGCACTTCTCGTTGAGCACTGATTCACTCTGAGCAGTGGATCGAGTACCTAGCGGACGCCTGACCGTCAATTTCCCTCGAAACCCGCATATTCCTAAGAGAACGGCTCGTCACGTCACCCTGGAAGTTGTTCGATGCTCACAAAATTTCATTACCCTTTCGTGTCGACGACATTTGTCACGATATTCTCCGGATAAAGAAGATTCATGAATATGACGATTCTCCCGACACTTCCCTCGTTTTTTCGATTTCATAGAAAGATTATTTTAGAAAAAATACATTTCCTTATGTGTAAACATCATCCTACACATCTTAGAATTTATGGCACTGACACTTCCTGTGGGGCAGAACGTCTTCATCTCTTCTTCAAAAATGTCTCCCGGGAACGCACAGCACTCTCCAACCTAATTTTTTCAAATATTTAGTCACCAATTTTTAAAATTAGTCTGATTAGAGTATATTTTTGCATCTTTAGAAAGATGAGATATTTTTCTAATAAAGAGACCAAGTTCATTATATTAAATGAAGTGCGGTATCTCACTCAAACTACTCCAATTCTTGTAGAAGAGAAGGCTCCCTGAATGTCTCGCGTGTCTTTCTGCGGGAATTAGAGACAGTGACATATCACATGCTGGTATTTTGACAGTGGTATGTCCTGCAGAAATATTTGTTTTGAGGATAGAAATTTTTCTGATAGACCAGAGTCCATTCTGCCAATGGTTTTGCATTAAAAAATAAGCTGATAGGACTCTTAATATTTTATTCAACTTACCTTTCATCTCAAAAATGTCAAAAATCTAATTTTAACGTAAGTGAACTTCATCATAGCTAAAATCGATCTAAAATCGATCTGACCGGGTACGCTCGAGTTGGTAAACCCAATAGGCTAGTGTGATTGATCTGAGAAGCTGACTAACTCGGCCCGCTTTCTCAGCCAGCGTGAGGTTTCTGATCGATCTGAACCAGCGGGTGTCTGTGACGCTCCTCATTATTCTTATGGTTAATATTCAAGACGTGGCGTGTGTTGTAACGAGTTGTAACGAGATGCAGTGCAGTAATGGTGAGTGAAGTGACATTGATGATATAGCAGCACATCGCAATCTTTGAGCAGTTTTGTGCACTTGGAATGGGACTGAAAATTTCCAACTCTGCACTCGTTTACACACCGGGTCAATCGTGCTTCAACTGATAGATTCGATTGTTCACTATTGATATTTCAGTCCGTGTTGGGAAACCAGGCGATATGAGTCGGCTTGCTTGGAATTTTCAGATCAGTCTGAGTTTAGATCGATCTGAGATCGATTGGTAAATGTAGTGTTATTCACTATCTATGGGTGTCCACATCCTTTTTCATTCCCCAGATTTTTGTGGGTGTAATGTTAAAACATTTGTGAAAATTAATAGGAAATATCTATCATGCTCACAGTTATCTATTTTGATCTGATTAAAATGACATATATTTTCCTTTATTTTCAGGTAAGTGTCCACTTCAGAGATTGGCTAAGGTGAAAATTAGCTGTTTGAATACCTTGTAAAATGTAAGTAGGATTATCGCGAGCTATTGACATGAGTGGATGGATCCTGATTTTAATGAGTATTTTTTTAGTTGAATTTTATAACTTAAATTTATTGTTAAGCTCATTAATGTATTAAAGATTTTAAATTATCAGACAAAAATATCAGTGGAAAATGATATACAAAAGGATATTCATTTTACTCGACGCACAACAATGCTGGAATACCTGGTTTTATTACTACATCGTATTTAATACTTTTAGCCATTAATTTGGCCAATAAGTAAAGTTTAAACATGGCGGGTGATTTTTTTTTTAATAAATTGCCATGAGAAATATTCGGCCTGGACCGGGAATCGAACCACGTACCTTAGTTTTGCCGGACCAATGCGCAGACCACTACGCTATCCAGGCTTCCTAACTCCCATGGCAATTTTGGTGGATACAAGGCAACTAGATCTGTCAAATTTTATGTTACTATACATCGTATTCTTTCAAAAGACGTATTAAAATGAATTCAATCCTCTCAGGTGTAACTTTGTGGAAGTTCATTATTGAATAAATAATGACAATACCAGCTATTTTTAACCCCATATAACTCTGTGGATTTAAACATAGTTGGTATTGTCATAATTTATTCATATATCTTAAAGTAACCTTTTTACATCACTTAAATTAATCATTTTACATTTTCATGTCTTGCGCCTTTACGAGAATCAACTCATTGACCTTAGTTGCGATTATCTGAGTTCTTTGATTATCGAGCGCACGTCGATTGTGCGCCGGAACTATTTCGGAACGCCCAGCTGAGGAGTCGTCTATACCCTAAGCTCAGGTATATTGAAACCATTCAAACACGTCGCCTTCATTTTTATTTACTCAACTCCATGGCTTCTCACAGTAAGTGTATTTCAGTGTTTACGACCTGCATCTGGACCAATATAAAGGCATGGCAGGGATCCAGACCCAATTAAATATCTTAGTGTGGCCGAAAATTTTCATATTTATCGGAGACGATCCAGTGTGGCTGACGCATTTTATGCTCTTAGCGTCGACCTGTACGAATCGCTAGTGTAATTTTAAGCCATACTTAATGAAGTGGCTGCCCAACCTTCGGCAGTGTCCACAACATAGCCTCATCATTGGTCATTCAATCCTAAGATTGGTTGACTGCAGCACTCCAACCTTCCCTATCTAATGCTAGTTCCCTAACCTCCTGATAGCTCTTCCTATGTACTTTCCTCGTTATTTGGCCCATGAACTTATTCCTGGGTCTTCCTCAGGGGATTTTTCCCTCTATTTTGCTTTCAATTATTGTTCTTCAGAAACACATTGTTTCTAAGGGTGTGTCCAATCCATCTTATTCGTCTTTTTTGTATGATGTTCCATATGGTCCTCTCCTCATCCAATTTTCTGTAAACCTCATCATTTCTTATTTTGTCAGTGCATTTTATCTCCAGCATCCTCATCCAGCACCAAGTTTCTAATACATAGCCTCATACACTCAAACTTTTTGGAGTCGTAGGCAAGGAGGAAGGTTTTCGGATCCTAAAATAAAGTTTTGATGTGTTTCCTCCCCTTAAGACGGCTCTGGCTTGACAATGAGAGTCAAGAAAAATACTAAGAAATCATTTTTATTTATTCAGATTAAAAAATCCCTCTTCCGCGGATGGAATGAGTTACTCATTGAAAGCGAAATACAGACGTAAAATATTCAAATTACTCCACGAATATATTTTTAATGACCGCTATTTTTCAGCCATATGTGCCGACTACAGCACCATTTTCATGAAGCTACAGCATTTTGACTTCAATAACGACAGTAATTCACTAATAACTTTAAAATAGGCGTAAAATTCCTGTATATAATTATAATTAAATTTTTCATGAACTTGCTCTTATAAAACACAGTTTTAATTAAACACTTAGATATACTTTCATTTTGCATTTTTCTCCTGTAATCTGAGCTCTCTATGAAAGCTCATGTATAAATCTCCACTTAAAATGCTGGATTATAGTAAAGCTCTCTCAGAAACCCCATTTAATATTAATTTCAGTCTATTAAACGTCCTTCCAAGGTGGTATATTCAAGTGTTCAGAAAATCTGGAACAAGTGCCCCAGAGGCCAGTGCCGCCTTAAGTACTTTGAGAGAGATATTTCCCAAGTTATAATGAAGAACATATTCGTATTTTAGGTTTCAATTTCAGCAGCTGTATTAGGCATGAAATGAATATTGTAATAGTAATAAGAAATATAATACTTTTTTTCATAGCATTCTACCGGTGAAGGTAGGTTTTGTTGCATGTCAGAGAATGTCCTCCCGGTCCTCTACACTTTCATGGGCCCATCCCCCTCCAGTATATTTTATTTTTCGCCTCAGCATGCAATCCACCTTTCTTCATCCTGTCCATGAAACTTTTTTCTTCCTCTTCCCTGTTTGCCCAACATCCTTCCCTCTATCATGCATTTGAGCAGCCCATCCTCCAGCCACCTAACCTACCGATCTCAAATTTCATTCAGAAGTTTCCTTTCCTTGCCCACCATCTCAAGCACTTCCTCGTTAGTCTCCCTCTCCGTCCACCTCACCTTCTCCATCCTTCTCCACACCCACATCTCAAATGCCTGCAGCCTGTTCTCGTCCCCCTTTCTGAGAGTCCACGTTTCTGGCCCAAACAACGATACGCCATATTTAGCTCTTCACCAGCCTCCACTTCACATCCTTAACCAAGGTCCTCGTCATCAGCTCACTTATAATTATAACGTAATACAAAAAATGACTGAACTGATCTCTCATGAAACAAAAATATCTATGTAAATGGAGGTTGATTCCTTTTTCCGGGTTTTCCGCCGCGTTGGTTCATGCTTGGGGACGATATTTCGCCGGCTGTCCTGCTGGCTTCCTCAGGTCCATGTAACTTTGAGGAAGCCAGCAGGACAGCCGGCGAAATATCGTCCCCAAGCATGAACCAACGCGGCGGAAAACCCGGAAAAAGGAATCAACCTCCATCAAAGCCCCGCGGAAGCCTTCAACAGAACTTCATATCTATGTAAATGTTTAACTTGGCTCATTTTTTTCACGAGGTACCTATAAAACTTTTTTACATCAGAAGGTTATTTTGCGACTCTGAAAAAGGTATTGCGTTGAAAAAATTATTTATACCTTAGAAAACATAAACCACACACTTTTCGTTTATAGGCAAGTTTTTGTTGTAAATATTTCCTATATATTTTTGAAATATCTCTTTGGAGTGCATACAAGTATCATTACCCAAGGAAAATGGCTGGTATTCTAAATATCTCGAATGCTAATGTGGTAAGTGATGATATTTTGGTATATTTGGAAGGGTGACATATATTTGTGATGAGACCATATAATTTCATTGCTGGATGAAACAATATCTCACTTAAACTACCTGAAAATTTTAATATTTAAGAAAAACGAATTTCTTATCTAACTCTTAAACTTATAACATGGAGTTGAGTGGGTTGCCAAGTCGGATACCATATAAACAGAATATCTTCAAACGAAAATTCAACCGTGAGGTATTACCGTGGTCCACACCGAATGAGGCTGCTGTCGAAGTTTGGATAGGATAACTTTTCCACCATCTTAAGAGTATCGATCTCACCTCACATCTCACTTAACACTTTATCATAGTCATTCGCCAAAAAGCGTGCTAATTCTTTCAACAACTAATGTGTTTTAATCTGAACTTTTATAGTATATTCAAAAATACATTTCAACTAAAAGCGCATAATTCCTAGAGTACGGCCAACAAAAAGGATAAAGTATGACTTTACATAGGCGTCATATTTAAGAAACACAAGTATAGATGAACATGAATCTTCATCAGAACATATAAGCATTCGTGAACGGCCCAGAAAACATTCTTAGAATCAGGGGTAGGAAAGCATGAGGAAATTACCGTTGGCTTTGAGTTGCAATCGGAGGAGTGCCGTCAATATTTCAAAAAAGCGTAATAAAACAGTCTGCCCTTGATAGCGCGCCTTTTTTATTTTCTCACATGTGGACATTAATACCTTTAGAGTTTGAATGCAAAAGATTGAGAAAAGTCTTACATGGTATAACAAGGAAGGTGAATGAGCTAAAATAAAATTAATGTTTAATTCATTGATATTTTCACTTTATTTTGTTTTCCTCAATATATTTCCATATACAGTATACCAGAATTTAAATGCTTGCAACGCATCATTCGTGTGAAACTACAAAAAGAAACAACCGTGCAACGTACCTATAATCATTCCGGTACTAAAAGTGAAGATAGCGCGAGTGATTTCCTCACTCCTGCGATGCTCCGAATGGTTTTCAGTGCCTCTTAGTAAGCGAGTAGAGATATTAGTGAGAGATGCGAGCGTTCTCTTGAGGAATAAAGCAGAGCAAACAGGAACACGAATAGGTCCTCAAAAGTCGCGCGATAAGTCCAATCCGTTGATGAAATCTCTAACGCTCTTCAGTCTTCCTCGTGACATGAACGATTTTTTATCTGTTTCGAGCGCTGAAAACATCCCCATCTCGCGTTTGATTAGTCATTTTTTTTCGAATGAGATATTTCACTTGGGAAATTTCTGGTGGAATCAATAGGGCTTTTGCTGAACTTGGAGAGGTATATCACGATTTTTCTGAAAAAAAATCTCATGCATTAGACTCGAAAACTTTGGAGGATGGCGTAAAAAGGCTAAACAATAAAATAAAGCAAAGAAAATTACACTTGAAGATTTCCATTTTCTCAACCACACTGCTCACTTTGTAGGGAAATAGCGACGTTTCTTTTTATTTACTTCAGACTCTTCGCACTACTGTCGGTGCACACCTACATGGATGCAAGTTATACCGACCTAAAGCATATTTAATTTGTGTTTAACCATATAAATTAACGTTTTGCAGTACACCCGCGAGTTTCTAGTGTGGCGAGAACAAAAAGTGCCAGATTTTTGGCGTTTCCAAACGAATCACACTCCGGTGAGCAGACCACTTAATATGGTGGTCGGAGTTAGAGATGGGCAAACCCGTTCGTTCCTGAGAACTCGTTCACTCTGAACCAGTCCTCGTTGGGAACCGTACCTTTTCACTCGCTTACCGTTCCTATTCATTGGTGGTCATGCCTTTCTATTTTTAACACGTTCTTGGTGTGCAACAATATGTAAAATGGATGTAAAAAAACTAGAAATACTTAGACTGTAATGACTGAAAGACTGTAATGACGGCGTTTAAAAATGTTGGATGAATTAAAAGATGAAAGGTGCTATTATCAACTTTTTACACGGTTTCGAAAATAGGCTTAATTTATAGAAAAAAACAGTACTGCTAATTACTTCGCTAGCATCAGCAGATGAATTTTTATGTATTATAAAAACATCCTATCACTTAAAAATAGGAGGGAAGGAGCGAATGTAATGAGACCGAAAGGAACGATGGACCGAAAAGAACGAAAGACCGAATGGAACTAAATACCGAAAGGAACGAAGTAGCGAAAAAGTTCCATAGAAGTCGGTCCTCGGTCCTTCCGTTCAATCCATGGACCCGTTCGTTCGCAAACGAGCCACCTCTAATTGGAGTTAATTCACGAATAAAATATAAAAAATGTTGTTGCCTGCACCCGCCATTGTTGTTTTCCTATTGATTGACAGTAAAGGTGTCATACAAAGAAAATTTCAAGTCCTCTAGCACTGAGTGGGAAAAAAGCTTCTTTTTTCAGTTCATATCTTGGTCGAATAAAATAACTATTTACAAAATATTGGGCTGTGACCACTGTGTGCTCACAAAATGCTTCCTGCCGGGATATTAACGAGCGTTCTGCCAGCGGGCATCCGTTGATCAATCAACTACTTTACATCAGTCTCCACCGACACGTTGAATGGAAGGCTCTAAAAATATCGAGTTGGTACCGTCACATCATTTATAACTACTCGTCTCAATCAGTGCTACTCGTTCCATTAGAGAAAATAACTTCATATTTACGAAACAAATAGTCGAACATTGGCGGTAAAAGGTTTCTAATAGTACCAGGAAAATAACTAGCTAACATTTCAACCGAAAGTGGAAAATATTGGGAATTTGTGACTAAGACCACACAAATAAAAAAAGACGTTAACCTTTGTTAAATTTTGATTATCGATATAAATCATAAACCGTGTATTGGGAGTTTATATGGACATTTTCCGTCAAAATCAAAAGAGAAAATTATTTAACAAGGAGCCATCTTAAAATCAGCTTCTGTCCCTGGCTCCAGGGCTATGTTAAACTTAATGAAAAAGTTACCCATGCTCCATGCGCCAAAAAGAGCCAACAAAAATGACGTAGTATCACAATTCTTCACCTTTTTCTATGGCACGGCTGTATTTTCGGAATAACGTTGTTTTGGCCCCTCTCCGCTGCTGGCAAGTCATCAAAGAATAATAAATTACGGCAGATGATAATTATAAAATTTGTCGCCGACTCATTCTTGCTTTCTCCATGTTTATTTTCATAAAAAAGCGCTACTGGCTAAAAGAAATTAAATCTGAAGACCATTTGCGGCAATAAATTATAGCGGATGGAATTTTATAAAATTATGGGATTTGAAGCCTAATAAACAGTGACCAAAGAACAAGTGAAAGTTTGTGATGCCAGTTCAAATTAAAAAGTATTATGCAGAGAACAGTTACAACAACATAAAATCACTCCTTGCTACACACAACAGTAAACTGTATTCTACATAGCAAGATTTAATTTCAATATTGCTTTATTCCAGCAATTTTGTCTCAATTCAGCAATATTCACGTGCTTTTGATAAATTAAATTCACTACAGAGCTCTTAGTTTGAATAAGTGTGTGAATTAAATGCTCACTATACGTTGAAAATTGAATAGCATGTAGTTTTATTTTAGACCATGCAGTGGATCAAGTGGTGGACCCGAGCAGAAAGACCTTTTCCTCGACAATGTTGTGGGCGTCACGTAATAGCCTCAACAAATCTCAATTTAAAAAGAGGTTTGACATATAAATGACTTAATTGTCTCCTCCATCGCTATAAAGGCTAGAAAAAACCCAAATCCTTTCTGAATAAGTTGGAGGGCGGCTGAATAGCATATTATTTTGGTATTGTTCATACTTTGCAACAGACAGGTTAATTGTTAATCACAGGGACATGAGGGGAGGTAGATGTTTTCAGCATGGTGATCTGTCAAACGTGGAATTAAACAATCCGGAGATCTGATTGGATCCTCTCTCCATTTATCGGGTCATCACTACGTTTGTTGACTTTGGTAAATAACTTCCATAGTCTCGGGGTGACTTCGTGGAATTCGCTTAGGAATGAGGTAAATAACAGTTTACGCTTGAAAGAACACGAGTGAAACTGCTGTCTACCAAAGTTGTCACACGAGGTGAAGACCTGAAAAAGGGGAGAAAATCCTCGTATCAACGTAGTAAAAACCTATGAGCCAACGAGACCTGATTGTTCAGTTCCACGTGCCACAGATTACCAGATGAAGCAGGAGACGCGCTGTAGTGCAACGCTTCGCCTTGATTAAGTTGCCTTTGAAGTACGATTGCGTGGAGCAACGTTCTTAAGATACTTCCGGACAAGAAACCTTGGCCTGATCTTATTTCACGGATGTTAGGGAGTTTTCAGAGGAGGAGCGAAGGAGTTGTCGTCTAGATTTCCCCTCCAACCTCCACCTCTTACATTCTCCCTTTCTTTTCCCCATCTCCACGCCGTTTGCCACCCTGCCGTTCCGCTTCACTTCACCTTTTCCAAACATTTCACTCCTCCCTCTTCCCCCTCATCCCTACGAAGTACACTTCCTCTCCTAAGTCCCTCCCACTATTGTAATATTATTGAAAACAAAGATAAAAACATTGAGGAGAGCACGCGTCATCGAAAATTTATAAAATCATCAAATTTGTCGTCAAATTAATAATTCTTATCAGATAATTTCTGGTAAAATCATGTAATCAATGGAATAAACTACCAGGTGTCATAAAAAATATAAAATCGGTGGATGTATTTTAAAACCTCAAGGGTTGAAACTCACCATGAAAAAATCATTTGACTTGACCGGGATTTGTAACCATACCTCCCAACTGTCGGTCAAGTATGGGCTTGGTGGTGTAACTGGTTATCACTCCTGAGCGGAAATTGTGAGATCCGGGTTCGAAACCCGGTCAAGTCAAATGATTTTTTCAAGGCAAACTTCGACCCTTGGTGTATACGCACCCGTGTGAGTGACTTCGCACCACATCATTTATCAACGCAATGATTAGGAATATTTAAAAACCTATTGTAAGAATAAATAAACAAGATAAAAATTTGTAACTTGCACAATTTATTTAACACTAGTGACTGGTTTCGGCTGTCTCTTCATCATCAGGTCGATTTCAACAAATCCTGAGGGTAAAGTATTTTCTTCTTTTGACCTATTTTGTATAACGCGGCGAAGATAATACCATCACGCACTGAAAAAACAACACAAAAAACAAGCAATCATTCAATAATTTAAATGGAAACAGAACATTTACACTGTGTCCGGTACATTGCCTGATCCTGGAAATGGACCTGATGATTGCGTGACAGCCAAAACTGGTCACTAGTGTTAAATAAACGGTAGAAGTCACAAACTTTTATCTTTTCTTATTACGACGTCCTTCCACCAAGTGAAAGCTTCTAGTTTCTATGCTATTGTAAGATATAAAAATTTCAAAAACTTGAGTTAGAAAATAACATATCAGTATTCATTTGGTGCCGTTTTTACAGAATTAATTCACCCTCTAGCCCCACCACCTGGCTGCAATGTCCCGGTTAGAGCGCTCGCCGTCTATTGTATACAGAACTAACACGGTCGGAAGTCTCATCCTTTGTTATCTCCTCCACTTCCTCCTTTCGGTGGACCACCAACCCCCTCGTTCAACTCCCCCCCCACTCCCTCCCTCCCTTCCTCTAATGTGAGTGCGACCCTATCGATCCCTGGGCCCCCCTGCCTCGACCCCTCCCGAACAACGGGGTCAAGTGCCTTCCCCCCCCCTACCAGAGCCAATTAGAGCAACGGCGGCGGGAACCGGAGCTCACTCGGCGGAGAGACCCATGGCTGGCTGCAGACGGAAGGCGCACCTCTTCCCTCGACTAGTATATACTATACCATCAACACAATCACACTATATGTATGTATTAAATATATACATATATGTATGTGTAGAATCTCTACTACTATATACTTCCATCAACACAATCACGCTATATCTATGTATTAGATATACCTACATATATAAGTATACATGTAATACATACAAATATTATGTATTATATATATATATATACTTATATATGTGTATATACGCACACACACACCTGCGTTTAAGCTACGTTCGACATTAGCCTTTTACCTACCGCTCTCCCGCCCGCTCCCCTCTTTCATTTCCGACAAATTAACTCACTCTGCGCGTGGCATGATGGGAAGGGGAAGGAGTAGGAGGGGGCGCGCTAACATCCGCTTTCGCTCGTTCGCTTTTGCTTGATCGTCAGATAGCTAGACATATAATTATCATTGGCGCTCATTTTTCCGTCTGCACGAGGGCCGAGTTACGAGGCATTGTAGTTGTTATTTGACGGTCTTTTAACAAGGTTTCATCCCGTGCGGTCGGTGGTTATTGTTTGCCATGTATTCGTGTGCATTTGTTCAGCGCGATAGTGTGCTTTGACATGAAAGTGACTCAGAGCCTCACAAAATGGGTGATTATAAAACGTTGTGGCCAGGTTACTTCGGTTCTGTGACGTGGACTTGACCCGCGATGTCTATGTCATTTTTAGCTCGACTATTATAGAATTAAATGTGGGGTCATTTGTCAAGCGGCCGGTTAAATATTTAATGAAATATTATGAGGTTGACATCAATTCTGGAAATTTTTTCTTTGAGTTCTAATATTCCTTGGTACTACATTTTGCATTCTGTGAGTCAACAAATTTAAGCCAAATATTTAACACTACTTTAATAATACCATAGCTAGTTTGAAGGGTTGTATTTGAATTAATTAAGTTTTTGACCCATCGGTGAAGTAAGTCATAAGTTTTGGTTTCAAAGCACTAGTAAAACACTATTGAGAATTTAAAAACACTCACCGGGTTTTATCCTGAAGTATCTTAACTTTATCAGACGGAACATGCTTGTATGACTACGTAAAACTTAAATCACTTGCATTCATTCCTCATTGTAGCAATTTTAGTTTAACCAGAAAAGTTCTGCATCACTCCTCCATGCCAATGATAATAACTTAGCTTCACTCATATGGTAGGAAAGGTGCGTATAAAAATTTCCAATGTTTGATTTGTGTGATAACAATGAAATATTGGCCCAGAGATGATGTGTGGTCCAATATCTTTTCGTTTATCATTTCGAATACACATAAAAAATTGTCTCATCCCTATGGTAAAAAATAAAACATCTCGAATATCCGGTGCGCTCTTAACTAAATTGCTCGTAATGAGAAATCAACAAATATATAAGAGATAAACATAATTATCAAATTTTCACGCTTTAATTAAATATTTCTACAAACAAGGAGTCTGAAAAAATAAAAACGCGATAAGCAGGTAGCTTAGGAGACTCTTTATGACAGTTGAAAGCCAAAAATCAATAAAATCCTCACCTCGTTTATTTTTCTCGAACATATTCATCACAGCGCAAATAATGTCGGAGCAGTTATGAGCGATTTATAACAAGAAATGTCAGCTAGAACAAGGAATCGCCAAGCTTCGAAAAGTTGGAAATGATGTCGCAAATTCATCATTGAGGTTCTGAAATTTGAGCTCTCTGAATAAGAATTCGCGTAACGGCTGCAGTCTTCGGAAGATATAACACGATTAGATACCAATTATAAACTTTCTGCAGGCAACTTACTCATTAAACACCGTTTCAATAAATTCATTAAATCATCAGGTTAAGCACCGTTTTAAGTGCACAATGCCAACAGTCGTTTTGAAATGCGAGAAGCCGGTAGTCTTCAGGGCTCCGATTAATCTGGGAATAGCGTGCAGTCACCCTAGAAATGAATGGTCCCGGGTTCAAATCCCGGTCAGGTCTTTCATCAAGGGAAATGAAAAACTAACATTTTGCTGAAAAATGTCTGATCCAAAAAAAAACGTTTGGGTCACAATAGAAATACCATTTTGAGGTAGCAAAGTGCTAATGCTGTCTAGGACATAGAGGTGCGTAGATAAAAATGCTAAAACATACATAGCTGTTATGCTTTGAATTAGGGTTTGCGGTGTCGATTGACGCCAATACTAATCAATGGAAAACCGAAATAGCTAATTTTGCCTTCAGAGAGTATGCACTTAGTAAAAATGCAGCTATTTCATTCAGTTAGCCATCAGAGCTCAATAGATGTTTTATGTATTAAGATAGTTAAAAGAGAAACAAATGCCCAGACCATATTACAGAATCTGGTGCCCGCGGGCCGATCTCCTCCCCGTGCTGGAACGTTGACTGCCATATTAATAACTCTCCGAATAGAATTTTTCATGCACATTCCAACCTGGGTAAGCGCGTTTGTACCGCAAGGGACATTATTGAGATTGCTTACATTATTTGGTAACAATGTTGTAGCTTGGGGCGTTTATTGTTATTTTTAGATACTTTGTACACTTGAACTGCTACCGGCAACATCTCTATCTTGATAATTTCTAGTCTGGGCCTTAACGCTGAGTAAATACATATTAATGTACCGGGAAAAAGGCTGAAAATTTCCACCCGTTGATTTATTTCGGTAACTAACTGGTTGCCAATGAATATTCATATTTTTCAGACCTGAATTTTTATGAAACTTCGTTCAGTTTTTGAACCATTTCAAAACCTAGTTTTCTCGACCGAGTGGAGAATAGTTTTTGTGAACAAATCCCTCGGTAAACAAATGCCGTCCCTCAATAGAAATGAAAGAATATTACTTAGCCCGTGGAACTATTGCGATCCGAACTTCTCACACTTCCACTAAAGCATTCCGCTAGTGAGTGATGTGCAGAACTTCATTCTGCTGGGAGAAGCGTGATTCAGAGACCCCCGAGGTCTAATCACCTCTCTGCTCCCTCACCCACCCAGAGAGAGAGTCCAGTAAACTTAACTGACCCCATCTAATCCCCGTCCCATTTCCCCTTGGCGCCGGTTAAGTGGCGCCTCCCTCTTCCCCGTGGTTCACTTCCCATGAGCGGAGCTTCTCTGCTCTTACTGCGACTGGACCAAACGGTAGCCCTTATGTGCGCTGAACACTCAACCCATCGTTTTACATTGTCGTTTGACGTCATCCTCTTCATTTTCAGATCCATACCAACAAACTCATTTGCATTCCAGAATATGCTAAGTCAAATAATATAGCTATTGCCGTGACCCTTAGAAAATGGCTTTTTAATTGTTGTTAGTTGTTCAATCCTAAGACTGGTTGACTGTAGCCCTCCTCCCTTCCCTATCTAATGCTAGTTCCCTTCCTTCCTGGTATCTCTTCCTATGTACTTTCTTCTTTATTTGGTCCATGAACTTATTTCTGGATATTCCTCTGAGGACTCTGCCTTCTATTTTGACTTCAAATTTCTTCATTACAAGTGTTTCAGGGTATGTCCAATCCATCTGGTCCTTCTTTTCTATTACGGTGTTCCATATGGTCCTTTCCTCTTCTTCTCTTCTGTACACTTCATCGCATCCTCTTTTTTCCATCAGCATCCTCCTTCCCCATCAGGTTTCAAAGGCTTCTAAGTCTTTTCTGGTCAGCTTCTCCAATGGTCCATGCTTCCGATCCGTAGAGTGCAGCGCTCCAAACGAATATATTTTCATTGCTCTTCCTGGTTTTTAGTCCTATTTCTTTGAGCACAGCAGTTTTCATTTACCTATAGACGCCTTCTTAGATTGGGCTATTTTCCGCTTGATGTCCGTTGAACTTCTTCCGTCCCACGTCAAGGAACTTCCGAGATAAGTGAAGGAATCCACTTGCTCTAATTTATCTCCTATCAGGGTGACTTCTGCATTCAGCTTCCCTCTCTTTCGCGTACTAGGATTTTAGCCTTCATCTGATTTATTTTCATGTTGTATTCTTGAAGAACTTGATCCATTTCGTTTCGATCTTTAGGGATTAAAGCGATCGCTCCTTTAATTATTTCCTCCCTAATATCCTATCCATACAAACCAATTTTGATTTCCTTACACTCATGCATTGATTCATGCATGCTCTCCTATTCTTGAGATTTATGATGTCTCTCCTCTGTTGAGTCTCTTCTACCACATTCACCCATGATTTTCTTAATCAAAGAATCACGTATACTCCTTTCGTATACATGTCCATGTTTGAAGTATTCAAGCCACATTCTTTCAAATACTTTAACTCCTAACTCTATCCATATCCATCATATGTTTCTCTGAAACACTACTCAGGTCCCCTGTTTCCAATTGCATTTAGTCTGATTTTGTGGCTATCCTACGTTCCCAGGTTTTGCTGCCTTATAGTAACGTCGGGAGAAGAGCACTTCTGTGCACTGTAGTCCTCGATCACCTAGACAAACACTCATACCTAGATACGCTCCACATGCTACCTAATACTTTTCTACCGGCATTCTCACACCTTCAAACCTCTTAGTGTATCCTTCTATCATTTTCACGCTAAGCCAAGAGTAACAAAATCGTCACCTTGTTTAGTTTTACATATCAAAGAAAATGCACGATTTTATTATTTTTTCGAAATGTCTCAGCACTAATTACAGAGGAGTTAAAAGTTCATATGGCGGATTGCGGTCCTACATTTCTTTGCAACTCGGAAAGAAGGTACGTAAAATATTCGAACGGGGCAAGTGCTAATTAAAATAGAAAGGTTTAAAGAGTAAAATAATGAGTTCGCTTGGAACGATGTCGCCATCGTAAAAAATGTAATGGCTATCAACCAAATAAGGGTTTTAATTCACGTGACGCCGCATGTGTAAAATTAGTGCAGGTATACACAAATCCGTGAGGGAAGTTCTCGCTTAGATCCGTGCTGCACTTGGATTGTTCAAAGGAGTAAAAACACCAAGTAAACTGAATTAACTATGATAAAAATTATAGATTGCAGTAGTGCTTTTAGCTATAATTTGCAAATGTAGCGAGTATTATCTAAACTTCCATAATTAGAGAGTAAATGCCAACAGAAAGTTTTAGGAGTGGGGAGTCTGAATTTCGTAATCTAAAAGGCCTGTTTGTTTTTTCGTAATTTAAATTTTTCGTAATTTTTCGTAATTTAAAAGAATGTTTTCTACGAAATGCTTTACAATGTTTCTGGAGCGACAGAGACTCAGAGCCCTATCAAAGTCTCCGCCGATTACAAAAGTGTGAAAAGAATGGAAGTTGACAACGATATTCATTTCGTTAATTTTTTATTTCACTCGCTCATTTAATCCCATGGTCACCCCTGAATCAAAAGAAGACGTGTTACGCAAGAACAGTCTACGATACTGTCCTTCTTTGGTTTACCTTCATCAAATGTTATTTTGTGAAATTTCACAGTCACAGCATTTAACCCAAAACGCTAAGTGTTCATCTCAAAATGTTTATTTCTACTGACGCTCCATATTTCATTATCTACCGTTTGCAGATCTCGGAACGCATAGTCATTCTCATGAGTATGATAGCTTAAAGATAGAGATAATGCACAGAAACAGAGACAAACAGCAGAGCCAAAAAGACGACCCTCAGTTTTTCCGTAAGGTTAGTGTGTTTTTCAAGCTTGATAAGGATAAAATTGAAACAAAACCAAATTATACGCATTCCATCAATTTACTCCCATGTTACAGTGATTTCCCGAGCCATACCCATAAAAGATTATTGAGAAACGGAAAAAAGGGACATTGTCTCCTTCAAACTTCGAGGAAGTCCATTGTGCTAAGAATTAAACGCTTAAAAATTTTATCAACCAATATTATGGAATGCAAGCCAAAAGTTTCCAAAACTGCTACATAAGATCTCAATTGAGTTTTAAAATAGCCTTTAGAATGTCAGCTACCATTGCAATGAACAACCCACCGGTAGAGGGAGGATTATTGACAGTGATAGCAATTAATAGAATTAAAGCGGCACCTGTCAATACCCATTGCCTTTAGCTATATTCGTCTTCAGCTCACTGTACGACATGTCTCCCATCATTTCACTCCAAGAGGCATCCATTTCCACCAACCCCTCCTTCTTTAACGCCCTCTAATTCCTTCGTGCATCCTCATTCTTCTTTCTCGTTTGAAACTTCCTTTTCGCTCGTTTTTCTACCCGCTTGAACTTCTCCATCTTTCCTCAAAATTACCTTCCTACTTTTAAAACACTATTCTCATTTGCTATCCTCCTTGTTCAACACTGAATTTCTCCACGTACCTTATGTCAATCACTCCAAACCTCTTTTAAATTCTGCAATCCTTTCAACCCCGACCAAGAAATCCCTTACTACATAAGCTTCCCTCAAAAGAATAATTATCACGATCATCATGCCATTATTAACAGGTGATGTACTGCATGAGGTGGATTGAAATGGAAATATTCCACTGTTTCTGATTTTGCAGGGCCTTATTGATCAATATTAATACTTCCTACCCTCTTTCATTCCGTCCATTAAACTTAATCTCTTCCTTCCATTTCTGCGCTAACCCAAATCCTCCCCTATATTATATCCTAAGGTAACCCTCCGCCCATCTCATCACCTCTAACCATTACATTAATTTAACTTTTGATGATTTTAATTTAACTATTTCTGTCCGAAAAGCTGAATGAACTGGAGGACGTGTTTAAGCTGCTCAGGCTCATGTCCTCCATTTGTTGCTATAGAACCGAGCCATTCGCGGTTGTTGGGAAGAACCAGACACTCCTTCTGGGAGATTCGTGTTGTGGTCAGAATAGGTAATTATTTCCCGGGCTTGAATCTTTTTAGGGGCAAAATTTTTTCAGCGGAATAACGAACCCTCCATGAGCTGGGCATTAATGGGAGAGCCTCTCATACGCAATGTTATCGGCGTTGGCAGTTGGCCGCCAGGACGTTTAAGGTGGCCGGAGCGGCGGCATTCGTAGGCCATTGAGAGCACGTAAGTTGGACCAACATTCTCGGATCACGTTACACTTGAGTGCATCTATTCATGCGTAGCAACTTACCGTACCATCAGCAATGGAAATGGCACAAAAATAATATTTTTTCTCAAAATAGGCATGTTTTAACTAATTTTTTCGGCGTGGTGTTCAAAACAAAGACAAAATTACATACAAACACGTTGTTTTCGAAAGTTGGACTCGACGTGATACCTTGAGGTACCTATTCTAGCAACTATGATAGCGATGAAATGTACAATCTCACATTTGGAACAATGTCTGTACATATGTAATTGGATTGTTAAGAAATATGTCATGTGTCATAAGACTGAGAGTTAAAAGAGTATTGAATTTTCAAAAATACGAATTCTGTATGATGCATTTTTTTCTTTTTTATCTATTGATATCACTAACAAGAACACGTCGGCTAAGTTTCACGCCAATCCGTTTGTAAAAAAAATCGCTCGACCACTTCAACTATGACCCCCATTGGTGCCTATCGCTTATTGCCAGAGGTCCTATTCCCTCCACCCTTCCTCCATGTCCCACATAATCCTTCTCCACTCCAACCGGCTGACCTATCCTCAAATAACCTCAGCTGTCGGTCACCTTCCCGGAATAATCAACGAGGCGATCGATGTTCACACAGTCCAGTGTTTAACTTGGATAAACATGCCCGACAACTCGTGAGGTAAAGTTTAAATCTTTAAGCCGGCTTAGAGCTTGTTAACAGCACATGCGGGTTAAACTATCAAATAGCATAAATGCCACACCATTCAAATTCTATCTACTAATATAAAAACCTGGCCTCATCTGATTTGAACAATAAAATGCTTCCTTTTTAGACTGTTTTTCAAGCTAATTGGGGCTGAAATTACGTAATTATCAGTCTCAGAATGAATGAAAATGAATGTATTGATCTAGGACGTGTAAAAAAGGTCAGGAAAAAATTACATAATAAGTTAATCATAAAAACAACACTAAACGCGCTTAATTTTTGTGAGGGATCACTAAGGAGTTCAGTCCCTTCATGATCGGAAATCAAAATGTTCAAGTAATGGTCCGCTAAATAGATTTATTCTTTACGACCCGGGTTTCGTCACATAATGACATCGGATGTCATCATGTGACGAAATCTGGGTCGTAAAGAATAAATTTTATTAGAATATTTTGATTTCCGGTATGGAGAGGTTCCAAAAAGTGAAGCCTGAATTTATTCGTTCCTTCAATACATTAATAATGACATAATTAAATTGATAATGCTAAAAACATACGATAGAGCTAGGAAACAATTGTAAAGGTATCAACACACAAATACAATAAAGAACAAAAAAATATATAGGGTCCATAACAAACGGATTGGATATTTGGGGAGGCGACCGACAGCTAAGGTCATTTGCGCCATAGGGGATAGGTAAGGGAGGAAGGGTGGATAGAAATCCGGCGTCGGCATTAGCCTGCTCTTAACGGTAGGCGCCAAAGGGACCACGGTTTAACGTGTCATCCGACAGACGGTGTACTGTACTTGAAGTTCCCTCCACAAGACATTCAAGTAGGGATCGGGTTTCCTCTGAAAAACATTCTCCTCTGCAGGGATTCGAACCCTAACCGCCCGTTTGGTAAACCAGTACCAGTACTCTGGTACTCGGGCAGTGTGGTACTAACCCGATTCCCCCATAACAAACGATGAGTATCAACGCAATGATGAACAAACTATGGTAAAAATTGATGAGATAGAAAAAATAAATAATGAAAGATACATTTGATACAGTGACACATGATTTATGAGGCATTTAGTAATAAGCAACAGTTCTTTGACTGGAAGGTTTGTATCGTGGGGGACTTGTTTTGCATCGCGGGGGACAGAATTAGTGAATCACGGAGAAAAATAGTGCTTTTCTATACAATCTAAATACTTTCTTCGCATAAAACCATTTGTAGCAAAGGAACCATCCCAATAAGTTGAACAAAAATGAGATATATGCATTCTGCCTACTCATGTTGTGAGATATAAGCCAATTATTGCGATATTTGAGGTTAAAATGAGGTAATTTTACAGAATTAGAGCTTCATTTGGCTCCTATGACTGGTGAAAAAGTGCTCATTAACCCTCAATGGACTAGCGAATCAAATTTGTTACGTTTCAAAATCATTGAAATATCCGCTTTCTGAGAGCCTTTTCCATTTACTTGCTGCGTTAGACATAATTTTAACGCTTCGGGTCGAGTGTGTGGAAATTTGCGTCTCTTTCGGTGGTTTGCCAAACAATTTGAATAGATAAATATGTGACGCTCTTCACTGACGTTGGCATGTCTGGTGGAGCTCTGAAATAAAAAATTTCAGCTATCATATGAAAAAAATATTGGGATTGTTTAAAAAACGTATATTATGAAGGTAATATTGAAGTATACCTTGAGTAAGTATTATTGTGTAAAGAATTACTTTAAATTAAATATATACAATAAAAATACGACACATTTTAAAGTAAATATTATTATCAAATCAATTTCTTTAAATGCTTATGTTTCATAATTCCGTCGCGATTTTCGCATTTTGTCGATTAATTTGGGTTTTTAATTGGTATCGTAGATCATCATCGAAAGCAGGATTTTTAAACCAAATAATTGATGAGGTGTAATTTATTATTATTAGTTTTGACTCATACGGTTGCGGTAGAAACACCTTAATTTAGACATATGCCACCGTATTTTCTGGTATAATCTTAGGGTTCTCGTATTTGATTAAATGCCGATTTTCGTTGCGCAGGTCTCGCACCGATTCTGATTTGTTTCCGTGCAATTTTTCCCCTCTCGCCGCCATTTCCAACCCGTCCGGGATTCACTCGCCTCCTCGCCCTAGCTTGACCTGAATTCACAGAGGAGCCCATTTTGGGAGCGGAGAGCACGTGATTCCCGATTGCCTCCTCCCCGATTGGCTGTGAGAGAATGTCCCGTCTCTTCTTGGCCCAGACTCCGTCCAATCTCTTTACCCCAACAGTGAACCGCCATCAGCCGATATACGCACTTCAGCCCGTCTGTTCGTCCGTCTGGGGAGTGAATAGAGAGAGGACAACAATCGCCTTGGCCCCTCCACAACAATGACCTGGAGGCGCTCACATCGATCCCGGAGGTCGATCGTACCACGTGACCTGGGACACGCCAATAAGCGTCGCGCATCACCGCGAGGGTCATCGTGGGCTCTATCGGCCAACTGAGACAGAGCAGTGAAAACAGAGTTAAAAAGTTTCTATTTATGTTCTTCAATTACGTGGAGTGTTAAGCGCAACGCCTACTTCTTCCATTATTATCTTTCGGTCTCAGGACCAATCAATTCCGTAAGATGATTGAAGCCATTTTTTGGTTATTTCCAAAATGCGTAAAATTTGACATACGTACTCTGACTAATGATATCTTTGGACAAAACTACAATTGCATCATACTGATTAGGTTTTAATGGAAATTCGGTTATATTTCAACTGGTAGACTTATGGTACATAACATATATTTAGTACAAACTTGATCAAATACGTACTGATATTGTTCAAAACGCGACAGACTACATTTCGCATTATTATAATTGTTTCTAAGAGATATTAAGGTGTCCCACCGAGTCCTATAATCGAAAACAACATAATTCAATATAATATTCCGTCTTAATTTGGAATACCGTGCCAAAAAGTCGAGCCACAACTTTTGTATAAACGTGAATGCTTTCAAAAAATATTAAAAATTATAATTATTTGTGGTATTACTTTCACTACTGCCATTAAAGTAAGTTCCAGCGCATCAACAGATACACGGTTACAAGTGGCTGAAGAATACCTCTAAATACCTCAAAAATCAATAAAATGTGCAATCAAAGACACGAGATTACCGCTCCAGCGTTAAAATCGTGGAATATTGCTATGCAGAGTGAATGGAAACAAAAATAAGTAATAAAAACTCTTTCCAATTTCGATAATTTTCATACCATTTGTGTCACTTTTTAATTCATTTTTTTTCTCCTATTCTGCGAAGAACTACTTAACTCGCGGTCCTCTCCGGCAAGTTTGATTTAGAAGTAGGTCTTCATCTAATGTACTACGGGATTAAGGCTGAAATGCTAACTCAAGCATAACCAAAACATCTGCCGCTCAAAAGTTTTCGTCTATCACGCACAAACGTTGAAGAGTCTTACAAGTTCTCTAGAGGCATTCTTCCCAAGCGCAACTCGAGAAGAAATCTTATCGACGTTTCAGAAAAGCATTCCCGACGAAGATTCTCCAAAATGGATTGCCGTAAAGTTACAAAAATTCCCTGGTAACATATTGGATAGCTTCCCTCTTCCGCCGATAAAATAGTTTCCAAATCGAACTTTAAGTCCCCGTGACTTCAGAACAATTCGTTGCCAACACTGCCTTCCTTTGGGTACTGATTCATGAAAATTCTCAAAGTCAAATTTGAAGACTTGGAAGGTCTCTAAGGATATTTCTGTTAAGTAAACCGTGACACAGTACCTGTCAAAAGATTTCAGGCGCTTGCCGAATCTGCATTCCTGTGAAAAATCTTTGCCAAATGGAAGCCACATAAATCTACTTTTGACGAGAGTCGAATACCAAGGCAACCACTTACAAAACATAAAAATAACATTTCTAGTGCTGCTACTAGGAAATGAAACCCCTTCTATCTTTAATGCCTTACCGTCGACACTCGTAAGTTGCATGGAAACCCGAGGGAGAAGGATCACGTTTATTGGTCCTTACACGAGACCGCCATAAAACGAATTCATTCCATTTCCTTTCTTGGAACTTTTCCTGCGAACTTTTCCTCCACACCAGACAAATTATGGATTTGTGTTGGAACGGAATGGAAGACTGGGAATTATGATGCGAGTTATAGATACGCAATAAGCTCGGATATGGTACAAAATATGGAAAATTGAAAGCAATAAATTTTTTATAGAAATTTTGCTAGAAATGTATTCAAAGATGTTATTTTTTCAAAAACTATTCGTTGAATTAGGACTGACAAAAGTATTATATTGATCATCATCACTGGTCATTACTGGGAAGACTTGACCGCAACAGCTCACCATTCCACTCTCATCTCTGCCAACTGTTTCAGTACTGCATAATTAGTATGACGTCCTTCATAATTTGCTTAATGTATTACATATTTGGTCCTCCACTTCAATTCTTCCCATTTTTTCCTCCCTTTAATATCGTTTTCATTCGGCTATTGCGTCCGAAAATGTGTCCAATAAGTATATCATTTCTCATGCCTAGAGTTTCCATTGCGCTCCTTTCTCTCCAGTTCTTCGTAACTAAATCTCGCAGTATATTTGTTCTACATCATTCTTCGGAGCACCACATCACTATTGCCTCCCGATTTCCTTTCCTCTGCTTCTGTTATCTTCCAGGCTTCACTGCGCGCCTAATACGAGATGGAAATCGAAGTAAGATGATGAAGACAGATGGGAGAGAGGAAGTTGTGAGAGGAAGTGTCTCATAAAAAAACTATGCAGAACAGACGAACTCATTGTTTAAGTGCAGATTTAGCGCAACCTCATGAAAGAAATTTTTAAGGGAAATAAAAGATAATAATCACTGAAGAAAACCAAAACGATGCAATTATGAGAGAAACCCAAATGAAGCCCGGGTGAAGGAGTTGAGCATATAACTACGACGAAAATAGAGTGGAGCTAGTTAGTCAAATCTTTAGTCTCATAATTATAGCATGGATGCAACAGCTGCTCAAATGTCAAACATATTCATTAGGCATTAAAAACATAGTGGGTTAAACAAATTTATTTTATATTACGTCAGTATTAATAGCAACAAAGAAAACGTAAATTATATTGAATCCGTAGCTCACGTTAAATATTTTTCCTCTTATATCCATGCACAATATTATTTTGAAAAAGCTATTTCATAAATCCCATTAAATTTTGCCCAGTAAAATTAATAAATTTGTATCGTTCATCGCAAAATTATAACAGTAATAAACAAACATAAAACTAATTGAAATATGAGATAAAATTTATTTATATTAATATGAAATAGACATGATATATGTGTTATTCATAGATGATATTGAGGAAATAATTAAATCTTAGCTTTCATAACGCCAAACATTGCTGCTACAAATATCCCACGGGTTATTTGCTCATCAAAAATAAATGAACCGTAACATGTCATAATGTTTTTCAATTTGCGAGTTTTGTCCACATTTTCACCGAAAACGTATGATAGCTTAGCTAACGCCATAGCAATGGTAATTGTATGGTATTTCGTTTATCCTCTTTTGACTCCTATTTCAAAAATCACACTCTCATTCCGCTCGATAACCGCTTAAAAATGTTGGGTAGGTAATCGTGAATCTTTGAATGCACATTCATTCACACGACATGATACGTTTAAGATGAATTCAAAATTTAAGCAAAAAATCACAATTAAATACGAGTTCTTAACTCAGCAGTCACTTAATATTTGTTAGCAAGCATTTTAAGAATATCAAACGCATAAATTTAGCAATTATGGCAAAATACGTATACAAACAATTGAATTATTCCGAAATAGATTAAATTTCCCATATGTCTACGAGTTTAAACAGCATCAAATTGACACGTAACCGAACCGGTAGCATGCAATTTTTCATTTTTATTTGAAAACATATTGTTAATAAGTAAACCTACGCAAAGTTTCACGCAAAAATTCATGTAAGCGAAAATTGCTCCAACCTCCTTTATGGTGGCTCTTGTTTGACTAAGTGATTGAAGGTTAATGCTAAGATACACAATTTTATATTACTCAGTTTAAAATATCCGGCTATCGCTGGTAAAATGGGTCACCATATAAAAATGAAAATTATGGTGCAAAACATGCAGGTTATTCCACGAAAATATTTTTTATTACCACATTTGTCCAAGCATAGGAGCAGAGTATAGCGCAATATGCATGGAACTACCACATTTTGACTTCAATGACGGCAGTAATTTGCTAATAACTATAAAACATAAGTGGTAAGATGGCTGTATTATATCTTTATTCAATTTTCCAGGAATTTTCACTGCTTATAAAAAGTTATAAATGGAAAGATTGAAAATGCTTTCTCGTCAAATAAACGTTTTCCTGCTATATGTTGAGCAACCTCTATGAGTACTTCGGACTCATAGAGATTTCTCATGACTTCAAATGGTATAAAACGCATAAATTCAGCGTGGAGGAAATAGCATCGCATCGATTACATTTTTTCAAAATCTTTACGTTGAATTAGGACTGGCACAAGCATTAAATTGATCATCATCAGTGTTCATTAGTCGGAAGACTGGTCCGCAGCAACTCATCCTTCCAGTTTCCTCTCTACCAACCTCAGGGGAGAGGTAATTGTCAATCTATGAATGTTTATAATACAAATTCAAAACCAAACATAAGCTTATTGAAATATGAAATAAAATTAATTTATTCAAACATTAATTAGACATGAACTATATGTAATTCATGTTTTACGCTCCAGAATCAACAAAACTTTGTAAATTATACGTGGCGTACTTATTATTGGACCGGTTTCGTCGAATAGTCGACATTAGGTCCTCTTGATGTTGACTATTCGACAATCAGGTCCTGACCTGATGATGTCGACTATTCGACTAAACCGGTCCTGCAATAATTACTCTATGTAAATCTTACAAAGTTTTGTTGATACCTGAACATTATGGAACAGTTTAACAAAGTTACGGTTGAAGCTTTTGAATCCGTTCATGTTTAATGTTCAACAATGTAATGCTTTCATGAAAAGCTTAAAAATGTTTTCTAGTTTGTTTGTAACAACATTGTAAGCAACCAGGTTACCGTTCCAAGGTAAAAAATCTCCACTTTCAAGGCTAAGTTACAGAAAAAGTAGCCAGGGAACCTTATCATATTTTCATCTCAGTTTATAAAATGCGCTTCAAAGGTGCATTTTCAAGTTTTCAGAAAATCTGAAATAAGTGATCCTGAGACCAGAGCCACCTTCAAAATGATTTGTTTCTCGCAGTCGAGGACGCGGTGGACGGATTTGACGGATGTTTGGGAGACCACCCGTGGCGGCGAGGGGGACAGACAGACAGACGCCCGCGAATCAATCATGCATCGTCTCCAAATGGGTTTCGCGCGAGGGTTGGGCGGAAGGGTCGAGCGGAGACGGGTGAAGGGAGAATGAACATAGAGCGCTGACTGCTGGCCCTCTGACACATAAAAGGCACGCACACACGGTGACATGGCGAGGCAACTATTTTGGGTCATCGACGTACAGTTCCATCCCGTACCACCAGCGGTTCTCACTAATAGTGTCGGGGAAATGACATCGCATGGCGCGCCGGCGGGGGTAATGTGAAATGGCGCCTGACGTCTGAGGATTGGGGCATAATGTCGATCATATGCGATGAAAACAGAGAGGAGGGTTTTGAATGTCTGACACAGTATCGAGGCTTGCATGAGGGAACAGTCGCTGATGAACTAGTTTATCGTGCTTCGACCGTTAATTTTGCATTTATACTGTCATCCTACGTGCAGACTAATGAGCACTCGGGCAATAAAGATCTCCACCCTTCTGATTTTAAGCCTAGCCCAGCGATCTCTAAATTCGGTGACTCAGCAAGAACCCGTTTCATCATCATTACTGTCCGTTTCTCCCAAGAGATTTTTTCTTAATGATGAAGACATTTTTCCTACATTAATGACATTTCACAAGATGTTCGTTTGCATACTTAAAATCATTTTCATATTTGATATTTAAAAACGATTTCCAGCACCGCAATTATCGTTGACATTAAATTTCCATAAAAAGGAAATTTCCCATATATTCTTCATAATTAGGTTTTTAGACGTGGAGTGCGATGAAGTAAATAATAATCCGTGCATTATCGGGATTAGACCCAGGAATAAATTCAAGAACCAAGTAAAGAGGAAAGTACATTGGAAGAGATACCAGGAGGTAAGGAAACTAGCATTAGTTAGGGAAAAATGGAGGGCAAAAAATTGCATAAAATTACCTTAGGGTACGAGGGTAAAATTGAGTCGATATTCATCACCATAAAACCGTTTTCCTTAAACGAAATCCGAATGTAAACGCCTAGAGACGAAATAAGACATCAAAAGCCAATACTAGATTGAGGGTGATTCTTTGAGGCGCATGTCTGACAACAAATGCTTTTTTGGTTACTACGCATATTCGACACAGTGGCTAGGTATTTGTATGGAAAGAGTTCCATAGAGTTTATATCTGGCAGTACTTAAGGAACACTAGTTACCTGGTTATGGAGGAAAGATTTTCATAGTTTACAGACGATGATTAGAAAGGACGTTTGAAAAAATATTATTTCAGGGCATCCGTGGACCTTCGAATTTTATCGGGGTGTCTTTTGAGTAATTTTTGGTCTAGGAATTTCGAAGAATGACACTCCAACGTCCCATCTGGGATGGGTATCAAAGCTTAAACAAGAATTCAATAAAATTCACAGTTTTTTATTCATATCTCCTCATACCTTTTGAGACAAGGCTTATATAAGATATAGTCACTCCCAATAGCATTCAGTTCCGGTTAATGAGGGTGCTGTGATTTTTTTTAAATGGACAGATTTTCGTGAAGCTTTTAACATTTTTTCTCATTATTAGGTAATATTTATAGTTAATATTAGGTAATATTCACAAAATTGCATCATAGCGATTTTTTAAAAATTCAATGCTATTTTAACCCTTATGGCAAATGACATGCATTTCGTACTAATTCGATTTCACGAGAACAGATCTTTCTCCAAACCCTCAAAATTATATTTTTAATCATTAAAATTGTTGCTAACAAATAGCACAATGTCATGCAGAGTCCAACATAATTTAATCTACACTTAGTAAAACTGTGTTCATTTCACATTTTAATGAGGGAAAATATTTTATAATATACTTCCATTCGTAGACCTACACACTTAGGTAAAATAAGATTAAAGACTTTTTTTGATTGACCATAAAGAGTAGAAAAATAAGCGGTCAATGAACTACGACCACCTACTACCGCTTCAGCTACCTAAATAGATCATCTGGACCACTGAGATCGTTTTTCAGAATCTGCAAAAAAGAATGCATACCTCAGACGCCCCAAGAAAAAAAAACACCTCCTAGGATAGAATACACCTCTCACCGCTTCCCCAGTAATCTCTTGCGTCATCGAGGGCCCTCATCAATGTTTCACGCAATTCCGTTCGACTGCTAAATGCAGCCACTTCGCAATCCACTCTCAGCGAATTACGCTATTCACTTATAAATTCTCACTCGCAATCAGAGCCCCTCCCCCAGCGATTAATCGCTTCTCTCAACAGTCTCAATAGCCACTCTTTCCCTTTCTCTCTTTTCAGCGTCTTCCCTCCTCCTCTCTTCCGCGCGTACTTGCATTTGTTCGTTCGATCTATCGCAGTCTCTCGGATAGCTTCGTCCATAAATTTTCCCCCATTTTATGCAACACCAAACAACAGCTCCATGGCCTTCAATTTTCAAATGTCATAAATAAATAACTAAAAGAAGTACCAAAAAACAAATGGAAACAGAACATTAGCAGACTAAGCGCCTAAGTAAAACTAACGCATTTACACCACGATGGAGTCAAAAGATGGATATGAGGAGGAAAGGTCAACCAAGAGATTTTTCGCTGTAAGAGAATTAAGTAGGGAGAGGAGTCTTTAGAGCGTTTGGATATAGAGAGAGGGAATTCCAGAACTTATGCGGGATTAGTGTTACGGATGCGACGAGGAGGAACTTGGATATTGAAGAATGATAGAAGGTCATTATTGTGAAAAGAACACTGTGTAATCCCATCAAGTCAGCTATCAGCAAAGGGCGGTGATGTAGGACGCGAATTCCGTTTCCTATTCGCGAGATAAATTCCTGAGGTGAGGACCAATGAGACGGACGAGTGGTAATAAGAAATTGATGGGATGGTTGAAAAAGTATATTCTTCCTCTCATCTCTGTCCTAATTATATCTGCCCGATGCTTAGGCAATCATTTTGATTGGTCACTTCATCCATCCGTTGACCTTAACCAAGCCCCTCTTTCCCGTGAGCAGTGAATTTAGGTATAATTGGAGCTGATAGATTTCCCTCGCGTTTCCGAACAACAGCTTTTGAACATAAATGAATGCGTTCTAACTAAATGAACAAAGACTGTAAATAAGTTTTACATTATATTAATGTCAGGATTAGCATTAGAGTTGTTGACATCACATTTAATGAAATGACGAATTTCTGATACTAGATCAAGGCATAGTTATGTTATATATAAAAAATATAAATATAGCATATACAATTTCATTATCAATGTCCACCATTGACTTAAACAACCAACCAAAATCACTCATAACATATG
This sequence comes from Ceriagrion tenellum, assembly GCA_963169105.1. NCBI lineage: Eukaryota > Metazoa > Arthropoda > Insecta > Odonata > Coenagrionidae > Ceriagrion > Ceriagrion tenellum. The sequence continues at coordinate 33,321,963 of OY720641.1, forward strand.
GAGATATTATCATTGAAGGAAATATCTGAATTGTTCATTGCAAATCGTTATTTCTAGGCAACACCATTTAAAATTAAATTTTAGGATTCATGACTGCGTCAACTTATCAAGCATTTTCATTCGAGTAAATCAAGTGATATGATAATTCTTTAAAACATATTAATAATAAGCCCTTCATATATTTAAAATAAGCTTTAAAATATGAAATTTTCACTGAAAATATATCGATCCAATACGTCATGAAAGTCATGAAAGGTGTAGGATTTTGTTAAATATATATTTAGATTATTTTTGTCTTCGCAAGAAGCCTCAATTCATGTAAATAATTGTATTTTATTCGCAATAAAAATCCCATCGACATGTTAATTACCTGAATATTAAGAGGAGTTTTTCATGAAGTTTTTATTCCAAGGGAAAAAATGTAGATTTTCTTTGCATTGTGGCCAAACAAAGTGAATGTAAGGTATTAGAAATAGTTTCTTCCAAATGTCCATTATAGATATTTTATAGTCTTGAGAATAGTTAGAGATCTATTTAGCATGGGAGTATTGAACACGTGAAAAAACTTTTAGACACCTTTTCTTCTGCTACCAGGAAGATATAAGACATTCGACTCTTGCGTCACTATCCCACCTACTCAAGCAAGATCGACTGACAATACCAGCAAAGGTCAGCAGTTTTTTTTAAGAACAAAAGGGGTTATAAGTGACAAAGTCTTTCCTTTTACCCACCATAACTGGTTTTGGAAATTCCAAAATGGGCAATGTCTGACAGCGGTAACACTTTCCCTTTGCTCGAGATGATCATGGGAGGAAAGAAAAGAGAACTTCGCGTGTTCGCCAGGGGGATCTTCCCATGGGCCTGTCTCCTGGGCTACTCTCCATGGACGGGGGGAGGAAATGGGGGTCACGGGGTGGGTCAAAAGACTACTGCGAGGCCCACTCCTACTTCATGCATAGAGATACATGTATGCGTATGCGGTAGTAGGGGAAGGGTCTCGGGGACGGTGACTGTCTCCTACGCGGGAAAAACGAGGTTATTCCACGAAACCGTTCGAGAGAAAGTGAAAATAGAATACCGAGAAAAAGGACAAAAAAAGCCTTAAATACCGAAGACGTAAGCTTTTACGGGGTGGCCGGCATGTCTGGGAAAATTCATCCCAACATTGCCCTCTTACGGAACTACAGAGCGCTCTATTGGTGGAGGATTGCTATTTCCGATCTGCCCACATTTTCTCTTTCGCGTTGAACATCGGCCGTAAAATAGTATCCATTAGAAACAATGGGTGGAGCGTCTTTCCAATGCCAGGACCCATTACGCACATTACTAACACAATCGGGATGTCTCCATCAAAGATTTCATTGAATTATCTCTAAGTTAATTTTGGAAAAATAAAAAAAATCCATTTTGGACGTCGATAGGAAACGTGAAACCTCCGGTACAAAATTATGCTTACAGAGATCACCCATCTTAGGAACGTTCACCGATTTTCCTTACCAGAAAAATGTTTACAGCGGTGCGTTATGTTAATGAAAAGACTAACGTCCTGATTATCACTGCATGTCCGACAGTTGGGCACCTCTTTGCATAGGTAATCACAGTAGCAGTCGCAATAATCTACAGCCAAATTCACAGGCTGATAAATTTCATCATTTCAATATCATAACGCTTATCGACGTCACTATTAAACCATATGTAGAGTCATATTACGCTTGTATCTTGGGTGTAATATTCATTCCACAACTAAGTCAGCCATTGCTTTCTTAGCGGATCCCATTCCTTAGGATTACAAGACCCACACGACGGAATCTTATGGCAGTCGATTCCCTCAACGGGATAGTTTGGTCCTGCTCCCGTCAGCACCATATCCAGGCCAACGATCTCCTGCATATTATGTATGCAGGGTGATCACGACACTTGAAAACGGGAGTTGGCATTTGCCCTTCCTTAGTGGGCAGTCAAATGGTCATTTTCCATCATAGAACTTGTTGGTACACCTGGCTAATTCACGTAATTTTTTAGATTTGGGCAGTTTTGGAGGAATGCAATGCTTAACATTACAGCTGAAGAGCCAAATTTTGGTATCATGAATTAAAATCATCTCTTAGGAAAACAGCAAAAAGCTGGAAAAATAGATTCTTAAGTATAATGATGAGTTTGCAATGAAAGTGACACCAAGTGACACACAAAGAGCGTGAGCAAATTTATAAAACAAAGGTAAAAACTGAGAAGGAGGGGGGCGATTGATACATGAGTCCAACGCTTGGTTTCAAAGGCAAAGGAATAAGGAACATTAGGGGATTTGATTAGATATTCCTTTTGGATGCATGAATGAAGTGTACATAAGAATAAAACGAACCAGTACTAAATACTACACGGAGTCAGATGATACAAATGGGGAGATGTACTCGAAAAATGTAAAAGAATTTGTGGAGGCGGTATAAATAATTATTCCACTACTGATACCTAAAGAATACATTAAATGGGAAGAGGTCGACGTTAAATTTTGGCGCCGCGTTAAAATTTAAAGGTAAATTATGATATGTTGTTCTTGGATAAGTACACCTGCTACAATAAAGTGCAATTACAAGATTGAAACACACCTCAATTAGTATTTGCACGTAGCAAAAAGTGTATGCTTCGATTGCGTATTATTTTACAAAGCGTCGAGTTCATGTACAAAATTGACCAAATTCTGAGACTCAATTTTTGGTTTGATTATTTTCCACGTAAATCTGGGTCAGCGACTTTACTATTAGAATCTGCGCGGAGTTTTTAACTTGACTTGACAATAAAAAACAATAGCTTACATTCCTAATCACAGGTTTCCTAACCTTACCGGTATCCGTTTTCACGCCATTCATCATCAGTTTTCACCTATTCTAAGGCTAGTATCTTAAAGCTCTCCACCCCACTTTCCCATCCGATGAACGTTTAATTACTTCGTAAGTTTCCATTCAAAAGTCCCTGATTATTTGCTTCCGGAACGGTTTAAGGTTTTTACTTTATAATACTTTCCCCTCGTTTATTATTCAATCATCAAATAATATTTTTCATAAGGCATCCGCGTCACAGAATGAGCCCAATAATTTCCTCTCTTCTATATAGGTTCGTTTTCACCAAGCATATTTTCTCCACAAATATTAGCACTCTTTTCTCAATCTTTGCTCGTTCAGTGTTAATCAATATTCGATCCCCAAAACTGACAAAAAGAGGTTCTTCACTGAATTCGGTATAAAATAGCCGTCATCATCACGAATCATTCAATCCTATGATTGTTTCAGAAACGGCCTGCTACCATAGAAACATCAGTTCTATTAATAAATAAAACTCTATCTTGAAAAACTTTGTAGAATTCCATGGCAAACAAATTTATCAATCAACTATTAAAAATACCACCAAATAAAAAGTAGCACGACCAGGGTTTCAACGAACTACAGTCATCATGAGATAACCTACTAGATGATGACCATACTTCATTGAAGTCCGAATCGTGTTTCCAATTATCCTGTGGTATGTTTAAAAGTTATTGCATACATTTTTTGATCAGTTCCATCGCTGAGCCAAGCTTGACTCCAAATTTCAGAGGGGTGATTAACCTAAGGGGGCAGCCGTCGAAGCACGTCAAGAAGAGGAGCTAATGCTCGAAGATCGTTCCTTCTACATTCCTCTGTTCCCCTTCCACTGCCCAATCCTTTGTGCGCAAATTTCTTTCTAATTGAAATCATGCGGAGTTAATAAAATAATAGTGAATATGATAAGTGACTTTCCCAGTGATCGAAAACAAAAAGTAATTATTGATGGTTTAGGCTCTGATATGGTGAAGTCACATCCGGTGTTCCTCAAGGAAGCATGATCGGCCCTCTTTTATTCATATATTTATATAAATTAACTAAGTTCTCGAGTGAGCAGCAAATAAACGATATTATTTGCAGACGATACAGTTATTTACTGTGAAATACTCGAAGGCGCGGAATTTGAAGTTCTATTATCGGACCTTAACAACGGTCAATCATGGTGCCAGGATTGGGGGTTGGCATTAAATATTATTAAATGCACCACAGTTCACTTCCTCCAAAAGTCATCACACAAATGCCATACCTATACTCTGGGTGGGGTAAACAAAATCTTCATATTCAGTAAAATATCTTGGAATTACCGTAACTTCAGATATATCGTGGAGATCACACATACAAAAAATATGCGGTACAGCATTAAAGAAACCAGGGTTTTTTAACCGTGTAATAGGACGATCCTCGGATGAAAAAGTAAAAGAGAGATGCTACTTTACTCTGGTTAGGCCACATCTCAAATACGCCGCGAGCATTTGGGACTCTGGTCATAAAGGTTAAACCAAAAAATATTAAAATACAAAGAAAATCAGCACGCTTCGCTAAAAACTGCTACGAGATAATGTCGGAGGTCCTAGAGACTCGGAGGCTACACGCTAGGCCTAGTTTGCTTGAGAAATTCAGAACTGGTGTGTTTCAGAACGACATAGAAAATATTATCATGACGTCATACCATATCTATAGGTGTGATAGAAGCAATAAAATAAGAGAGATTCATTGACGAACAGATAGGTACAAAAACTCGTTCTTTTCGCGCACAATAAGCGTCCACAATAAAAACTGAGCTCCACTAAATACACTCCCACAATACACGTCACCATTTCACTTCCCAAAACCTTACATATTTACACGGCAGGTCACCTAACACACCCTGCCACATGCCCATGCGGCAGCTAGCAGGGTAGTATGTAGATGTAAAAACGTCTGTATCATTCACATGATTATAAAAAAATCGAAGAAATTCAACTATTTTAGTTTTAACCAACAAATATACGGTTTTTAGACTGATGCATGTAATAATTAACCTTTAACGTATTTACTCTCACATTCTGGCAGGGAAAAGTATTAAATAGGAGCAAATAAGAAAGGAGGCCAAGGATATTAGAGCGGTAGGCCGGAAGGAAGGAGGTGGAAGGCTGCTATTGGTCGGAGCTCAATGACGCACATCACCCTAATCCTTAAACCCCAGGGGTGCCGTCGTCAGACTTCTTCATCGGGCTCAGCTGCTTCTGGGCTCAGTCGAAAATAATTCCTTCATCCGGAAACATTAACTCCGCAGCGCATACTTCCACATTAATTAAAGCACATTACATAAGCTAATGGTTATGCCATGGAGAGTCATTATCCAACGATGATGCAACCAAGAAGCATAATTTCTATTCAGAATAAATTTCAGCATGCTTAAACTTTTCAACTTTTTTACTTCCCTCTAAACGAAGCAGAATGTGCCTCAATTAACGATAGAAAAGAGAAAAACAATGCCCTTCAATAAATGCGTTCTTCAGTGTGAGACGCAAGGGATAATTCCATGCTCGCCTTTACTTCATAGAGTGAGATAATGCTCCTAACGGGTGACATACAAAATGAAAGTGCATTGAAATATTTAAAAAAGGGTGAAGGTCAAAAAAATAAAAGAAAAGAATTGACCCCTACGCTCAATTGCGGAAAATTCTAAAGACGAGAAGAGAAAAAAGAAGCAAATTAAGGAATACGTACAGCAGCATCCGCCTCGCGCCAGACCCAAGATTCTGGAGCCGCGTCTCTGAAAAATTCTCGTGGGTCTTAAAAAAAATTAAATCTCGTAACTGGGTTGCAAGACACACACACCGACACACAGTTGAGCGCATAAAAGGATACAGGGCACACACCCTCAGTAGCAGGATAAAAGGGTGTAATGTCCTCCCGTTCTAACCCCACCAAGCGCCGAGGAAATCTTAACGAGTCCACTTATATATTTTTCTCCCTCAAAAGACTCTGGGGCGTCTCAACCTTTCGCAAGAAAATTCACTCGAGGAGATTACGCGAGGAGGTCGCCTCAAAGAAACCTCCAGTGCAGTTAGCGGATGAATGCCGAGGAAATGCGACGGAAATGAGTAGCAAGGAAGAAGAAGATGATACTGTGGGCGCATAAGCTGCCTCCTCGTGGCGGTTGACGGAAGGTGGACGTTTACAGGCACTCGAGACATGACGGAAGAAGTGGTGGTACAAACGAAGAAAATATCAGAAAAAATTCATTCAACTTCTTTATCACTCAGCCGATATCATTTTAAACGAGCAAGACCAAACTTTTACGCTTTCAGTCGATTGGTTTTTATTTGTTCTTGTATGCCTCTAAAGCTGACCGTTTACTTCCGGAATTTGAGTTTTTTGCTCTAACTGAACAATCCATATATCGAAGTTTCGATTGAACACTACGCATCACTGGGTCTGAACGAAACAGATCTTCCTGTATTAAGATATTTTTTGTGCTGCTAAATGCATTTTTAACTATTATTCTTTGTTCACGATGAATTTAAAATATGATAATGCCCCAATGTTTTGCAATGCGTCTTGGCATCTAAATAAATCTGTGGGAGATAACAGGTTTTCATTCATCATGAATATAGATATATTCCACCAATTTCGGCCTCATACGGTTAAGGTATTTTTTGCTTTATAAAAATCACTGATTCTCGTCATAAATTTTGTTTCTTTATATCCATAGTTCGAATTTTGCACTTAAAATTGACCCTTTCAGTTATCCCTGCCCTCTTTGGTAAATGACCCGTGAATATTCAAAAACTTAAGCAAATTATTCAAAATGACCAACATTGGAAATTATTTGTCTTTTGTCAGAAAATTGATATAAAAGTACATCAATGGCTCAAATAAAGGAGATGGGATTAGTTGTTAATAATTACATAATGCAAAAACTATGACAGTTTTTATCTATCTAAAGCAATGGATACAGATAAAATAATAGGAGCGTGGGGTCACAGTTAACCCCACTCACCAATTATAAGGTTGATGCATATTCAGTCGGACTATAACAGCTTAATTTAAACGCCACTAATTTCTCCTACCGGGCGCTAGATTCTTCTGAGGAATGATTTCAGGATAATTGCCTCAATGTCATGTGTAAATTGAACACCCGGAGCGGAAATGTAATGTACTTTAAACTTTACTCACGAATGAGATTTTTAACTCAAATATTAGCGTTTTAATTTAAGAGTTGAATTCACTTGCAAGCACTAATGCTCCAGCAAATGACTCTGTGGTTACGAAAAATTATGTACAAACATGATTCACTAAAATACAATCACAGCAATACAATCTGAAGCTTTTGGTCCCGTCCATTAGTAAAATTTGTTCACGGCAATATCCTTCAGTGTGCTTTTTCAAATTTCACATAAGTCCATTTCTTCTGATTTTGACATCATACATGGACTTAATTTGCTCCTGAAAATGTGTAGAGCATGGTTAAAATTAATTTTCTTCGTAGATTTCAGCCAGCAACAGCGTGGGGAGAATTAACTTCTGAAAAATACTCCATGAATGTTAATTAAATCGCAGAAAAATTGCAGCATAAAGTCAAAAATAATAATGCACATCTATATTCTCCAGGATAAATGGTTATTTTGATTCCAGATAAGTTTTTAATTCGATTTTATTGTCACGAGCGATAGCATGCTGCTGACGACACCATTCTCAAGCAGTGCATACAAATAAACAACAACAAAATTAGAAATTACTATAAAAAGAAATGAAATTCCCTCAACCGTTGATTCATTTCGGTAATATATAAAATCCGTAAACAGCTGAAGGCAGAACAATTCACCGATTTGTAAATCACATTGCTAGTTATTCATTAAAAGTCATAATTAGCCAGGGATTAATATGGGTACTCAATCATTGAGGCGTTTTTCACTTCGACACTTTTTCCACAGCTACTTGAATTTCTATATAAATGGAAACACTTGCAGTTTTCCTTTTAATAAACTTCAATTTAGATCAAATAAGATTTTCCATGCTATCGCGGAAAAATTTCTGTGACATTAAGTCCAATTTGTAGCGACGCTAGTGATGCAATATATCAAAGATTAAGTAGTAAGAACGATAGAAAAGTTGATTCTTAGAGACAGCAATTCGCAAGTGAAAATGAAACATTAATTTATTCCCGAGGAAAGTGGGGCATGTTATTAGCTTTTGGACCCTTAAAATACCCAGTTTTCTCCAAGAAGAGGGACCATTATGGCTAGCTGAGCGGAGAGTAGTCCGGTAAATGGAAGAAAACAATCAACTGAGTTTCTGGTACACCTTGTTATATGAGACACTAAGCTTCTTCAAGCCAGTTATCCAGAAACCATTTTAATGAAACTCCGAAAAATATTTCTCACATTTCAGGGGTTTTATGACGAAACTTTTGAAGAAGCTTTTTTAACAGCAGTCATTTTTAATCAGCATCAAAACGTGGCTCAGAAGGATAGCCTAAAATGTTTCAGCCTCTCTCACATCAATTTCCTTTTGGGGAAAGCAGTTATTTCATCCGAACCCTAAGCGTAAACCCTCTTTACTTGCGGGTGAATTCCAAGAATGCCTTCACAAAAAAATCTCCTCAGCCAAAGGATCAGGACCCTGCGCTTTAAACAAGAGGGTATGCAGATCAGAGCCTGGGTCCCCTACTCTCTCCTTACAAAGAAGGCCCACCTCCTTCACTTTCCAATCCCTTTTAACATTTAAAGCGCCTCGCTAGAAAGCGCCCCGCTAAATTATAGGAAAAGAGTATACATTTTATATTTTAAGAAACATAAACGTGATGAAATCACATTATTATACATTCCAATAGCTATGATGGCATCACATAAATATTTCTTCAACACTGCAACTTATCTACCTGACGATACCGTAAAATGGTGAAACACGTCGTGCATTAAAAATTCTGTTGTATGTAGTATGTAAAAAAGTACTATTGATTTATCTTCATTCCTGTTACCAACTTAATGAAAACAGTTCTGAACAAATTAACTCAATTGGTATATATGATGTGTACCCCTAATGAAAAAACAAATTTTTCAGTAATTTCCACAATATTTTGTGCATTGCATATGTTTTTCAGCCTTGCTTTCCGTATATCATTGTAATCTTAGTTATTTACAAGGAAATGATTAGGAGTCAAAAATAGTTTTTTTTCTTCACGGATGATAAATCTTCTTAAATATGGGGATGCAAAGGCAGTTCATTATTTTGGATGTTTATCGACAGCTGAAATCACCATCGTCTTAAAGGACAGGCGGGTGAAGAAAATATGAATTGTAGAATGAAGGACGGTTGAAGGAAAACCCGGTGCACACATCTTAACAAAAAGGGAGCCGCTTTTCAGCGTTCCATCGGAAGAATGAGGCACTGTACTCGACAAACTCTCCCACTGGTGTTCAAGTAGGGATATATATTCTGCTGAAAATTCTCCGCCGACAAAAGCAGGTCAGCCACCACTTTAGCGCAGGCCCCAGCACGATTTAATGACCTACATGAATAGAAGTGTTAGCGATCTTTAGTCCAAATAGGTTTTTCCCGCGTAGGAATATGATGTTCCAGCGACGCCTTCTTTTCGTGAGAAAATACAACTACTACACAAGAAAATCGCAGGCAAAACATTTCAGGTATATCTTAATCTCTTCGGGGAAAATTTTTGGTTCTATTATTGGCGTGTGTATAATTGAGTGGAAAAGATGAACCATGAGAGGCTCTTTATGATATTGCAAACGCGAATATTTTGAAGTTAATATTAGAGCCAAGAATAACGAAAAAAGTCCAGTCTCGCTATCAATTTCTCGTATCTTTCTCTGGGTCAGTGACTCCATTTCTAATAACGTTTAGAAGTCCGACTAGGTACTAATATTCCCCGTCGGAAACATCAGCCTCCCCTACGACCAATCCTGCGACGGGGACCATTCCTAATGACGAAGGTGTCGGACCTCGAAACTTCGCGTGATATGGAGCCTCTGACCCGGTGAAAGACCCGTGCACACTTCATCATATGCACGCACCGGGAGAACACCAGTTTCTTCATCGTATCCAATCGTTACTGAAACCTATGGGATTATACCACTATACAATATTTTAACGGAATATGAAGAAATAAATTAATCTGAGAACAAAAAATTAAAGAAACGTCGTTTCAAAAGAATCATTTAACGATACTCATTTATTCTTGATTCATATCCTCTTCATTTTTTACTTTCAAGTCTTTTACTGTATAATTTCGTCAGCTTTTCCTAAAACAGTAACGACTCAAAGAAGTTGCAATTGTACGGGAGACCTTAATTAGCGGATATGACATAATTAACTTAGGCAAATAAGTCACAAAACCTATTTGACTGCCATGGCATTAGCAACTGAGTGTCTCAGAAGCTATTCAATTAGTGTTCTCACAACATACTGAAGGCAAAGATCTTTCTTTCTATTATCAGCTATATCAATGTATACATTTGAGCACCTTACAGTGCAAACTAAATATGAAAAAGAGATATAGGCGTTATTTCAACAAACCTCACCCGCTCATTCTCTTCTTGTACAACACTTCACTGTTTCCTTACCCTTCTCAAATGGGACTGCCCCAGATGGCTTTGTCCACAGAGTGAATATGTTACACTCACAGATAGGGCGTTATCATCCCGTGGCCAGGAATGAGAAATTAATCTTTCAAATTAGCACATTAAGCCCTTGATTATCTTTCTCTGGAGCACTGCTGGGCCGAGAGAATTGGGCTTCCAGGAAGTAGGTTGAGCGCAGATTGGGAGGATTTTGTGAGTCCCTGGCTTAAGAAGGAACTTGCTAAAGAAGTGGGTCGCATTGTAGGAAGGAAATCCAACAGAGGAGCACGAGATGAGGTCAGAAAGAGATGCAGTATGAAAATAATGAATGAAAGACGTCGTGTAAAAAATTGGAGAGGAGTTGGAAAGAAAGATCCGCAAAAGAAATTAACCTAAGAGGGAAATACGCCATATTTATACTTAATGGAGAAACTATTATTCGTTAAAAATTAGCGTTAAAAGTGTTAAGTTCTCACATTCAGCATTTAAATGAATGCATGTTTAAATTATCCACTCGTAAACGAAAATTTTAATTATCCAAGAACTCTACACTTTCATTTTTTCTATCTCAATTAGTAAAAATATCCTTAGAAAAGAAATAAGATTTCAAAATTATTTGAAGTAAGGGAATGATGAACAAATAAAATGACGGTACACTTCCACAAGCCGTTACCTGTTAGTCGAGGAATTGTCAGAAGTGCTTAAACTTATATTTATTCTGGCGAATTAAATTATCACTGCTATGCAATGAAGTGGAGAGTAATTCATTCATGTAAACCGCGATTTTTGCATCCTTAAACAAACACTTATTCCTTAACCTGCTCCACATGCAATCCACGGCTTTCCCTCCACCAATCGCTTGCTGAAGTGACGATCAGTAATCTATAACTACAATACCCCATATTTCTTCAATACCAATCCCCATAATTAGCAGTCATAAGAAATCGTGCAATATCACACCAAATCAAGTAAAACCATAGGCAAATAATAACTGCTATTGCCAAAAACTGCAGAGAGCGAGTTTTGTCATAGGTCTTGATACCACAGACTGCTTGAGAAACGCAGCTGGTGTCGAGCATCAATAGAGTTCTCAAGTTACCTCCAGAAATTCAATGTGAAAAGAGCCCGAGAGATAAAGAACTATACGGGACGTGGATTTATGGCTAATAAATAAAGGAGTCCATTGAGGGCCCTCAGCGTGGGAAAGGACGGTAGTGATGAACACCTCTTGTATACCGCACTAAATTTCCCAGAGATAGGAAGAAAATGATAGCTACAAAGAGTCCAAGCTATAAATACACAAGAGCAAGCGTTTGTGTCGAATTGCCAACAATTTAAAAACCCTACATTTTTAGCGTAAACAGAGCCTAATTTTACCGGGTGACCCAAATTCTGTGCCGAATTGGAATAAGAGTCACCAACTCCAATATAAATTTAATATCCCGTAAATCCTTACACAGGTCCTAAAACGACTTTTACTATTCACACATGCCCCCAAGTGTACTCAAGGGTAACAGAGAATCGAGTTAACCCTTTTGAAGTGTATCTGGTTTTCTACCCAATTTCTTAAAAAAATGTCAGTACACTATGAAAAAACGAAAGTCAAATATCAATTATTTAATTGTCATTTTTAATGTCATACTTTCATGAGACTGGTGGAACAGAATTTGTTGTTAATTTAATGTTTTTTTTGTTGATATGCATTAACTTTTAGGCGAAGCCTAATAATTATAAATGGACTTCTGTCGATAATCGATGTGAAAGGGTTAGTTTGGTGACCTCCCGTCACGAAGGGACCAAGTACAAATCACACAGCTATGATTCAAAGATCACAACGATGGCGATATTTTTCATAGAAAATCCCGATTCTTACCTCAGTGTTGTGTGGAGAGTTCTTTGCGTGCATTACTTTGACTGACGGAGGGGGCGCAAAACTGCAGCCCCTTGTAGCTCATCGTCTAGTAAATGACAACTACAGGTTTCTATTTACTCTTTCTCTGTTCACTAGTAATCATTACCCTCAAACACTTAGATTGCCATCGTCAATGGCTTTATTTCCTAAGCTGTTGGTCACTTCCTCCAAAAAAAATGTTTAACCCACTATTAACGGAATTATGAAAAATCAGCATGAAAAAAATACTGCTACTACATTCACTTTTTAAAAGTGCTATTTAAGCATATTTAAAAAAAATTGAAATTTATTTGATTATAACATTTATTTTAAAAAGTGATGTATCGGTATTGTACACATTTAATTTTAAATAATACGTTACATAATTGTATTTACATAAGGTATACTTCAACATTACCTTCATATCGTACCTTTTTAAAACTTTCCCAATTTTTTCTTCAAATGGCAGGTGAAACTTTTTATTTCCGAGCTCCACCAGGCATCAGTGAATAGCGTCGCATATTTATCTGTTCAAATTGTTTGACAAACCGCAGAAAGAGACGCAACTTTCCACACACTTAATCCGAAGCGTTACCATTCTGTCTAGCGCAGCAACTAAATGGAATAGCCTCAAAGAAAGCAGATATTTCAATGATCTAGAACGTAACAAATTTGACTCGCTTGTCCACAGAGGGTTGAGAAATTTATTATTCCCAGGTTTTTTCCTTATCTGCTTCTTTCCTGATTCGCCTGAGATGCCGGTGATACTCTTTAAATTGACTTATTAATATGTCAACGATTCTTGGTTGTCATTGATTGGGAAATTTCTCCAAAATAAGTCGTTCTTCATTCTGTTTTTTGTAGCAAACCCTCTCGATCAACTCTCGAGAAAAAAAAGAGGAGTGCTCTGGGAATGAAAACAATTCCTTCTGCTTATAGAATGAATTCAAGGCAGGTGGCTATGAATATGCAGTGCTTACTTTGCTAAGTGCCGAGCTTTTCACCACGACGTCTTACCTTCCGTGGCGGCCCATTACAATGTCGCATTCGAAATTTTCCCTCTCAAGACGCATCTAAGGAGCGACCTCTGACATGCAAATCAGCTTACGGTAGCATTTGCTTGGTTACAGTACCAAGTATTAGTAATACATATCATACATATTGGTACTTCAGTTACATTCACATCAACCTTTTCGTTTTGAAGTGAAGATACGTGAGGCTCGAATTTTGGTCCGTGGGGATGGAAAGTCATTGTGATCGCAGGAGAAAATAGATGCGCGACATCTTAGAGCTTAGACTCGCGACATCTTAGAACTACTGCGCTTTTTTTGGTGCCAAGCGAAATATGTCGTACGCATCCTTGAATGTGAGCTCAAATAATGATTTTATACGATATTTCTTTCATAGAAATCAGAGACGAGGAGTGAAATTTCGAGTAATTCTTTTATATAGGCTCGTAGTCACATAAAAACCCTAACAGCTAATTGTTGGGAAAGCATCTAATAAAAAAGTGCCTAGTTAACCATTGATTTTTACTACTTTGTCCATATCAGTGCTATAGAGAGGCTTCGAGGACGTCGGAAAGTCAACGCATCGCACGGAGGCCGCAAACGCCGACATGACCGCTTCTCTACGGTCGATTGATACTTCCCGCTGACGCAACATACGAATGCACGCAAAACCAACAGCCGCGTCCCAAACAGATACTTCTCATACTTTTTTTACTTTGTCCGCAAAGCAATTCTAATACTCCTCACTTCAATTGGCGGTTTCTCATCAAGCGCTTAACTCGCAAACCTAATATAATACTAAAAGCATTGTTTTGAAAATAATTTTAATAATTTTTAAATTTTTTTTAATTTTGGTTCTTCAGAAACATATTTTTGTTTTAACTCAAGTCTTCGAGCACAAAACACTCAGTCTAATTGTAACCAGTTTTTTTTATCCCTCGCAAATTAAGTTTCACCAGACCCAGCATTTTAGATTTAGTGACGGGAAAAAGTCGCAAAAATAGGATGGACGCGGTAGTAATTCGTACTTAAGCAGATGACTAGTGAATAGGTCTATTGTTGTGATGAAAGGTCACCTTATTTTGTCACCTCACTCGGGCATTTTTCTAGAAATTCTCGACCCGGTGTACGACGACAGCGCGTACTTACCTCTTGCCTTTGTCTACGTATTTAATGAATAAAACGCCTTGGGAATCCCAAAATAATGAGGACCTCTCCTTAGTGGCACATGCAACGGTCTTCGTTTTCTTTAAATCTATTTCACGAGGTCTTATCTAAATCTTTCGTAAGTTACATAAACATCACATAACACATGCAAGGAAACGACTCGTTAAATACGAAACTTGCTACGATTTATTAAATATGTGCATAATGGAACGTATTGCTGCAGCTTGCTGTGTTGTCCTAATCTTTCATCCTGTTCCATTTTTTCATTCGTGACTGTCGATAAAAAAGTCGACCTTTCTCGCAGAAATCAACATCACCTAATCATTTTCTACAGATGTAAAAATGAATTTTAACTTTAGGTAAAGTTATGTAGCAATTTGGTGAATGAATCTTCAAGGGTATATTCCTCTCAAAGTACTTCCAGCACATTTTGTAAATCGTTTTTATTATCCCGCTTTCCACTTGAAAACTTGTTCTGACCAAAAGCTAATGGTAGGTATAATGTGGCTTACATCGCATTATAACTAAAAGTAACATAATTTATGCAGCTAAAAATGAAGTTCTGATCTCTTAATAAAATTTACATCTGTTGACATCTTGAATGAGCCCAATCATGTAATTAAAAAAGTACAGCGTAAATATATTACTATGTTCTTTGATTGATGCATCATAGACTGATGAGAACTGTGCTCTAATTACTTACTTAGCCATGTTTGCTAAGTGATAGAAAGAAGCCTAACCCTGATGAATTACTTCCTCACGTGATTAGGTCGTGTACACTGCGGAATAAGATAGTAACTTGCTCACGGCTTATAAAGAAATGGAAATTGGAAGACAATAAATTCTTGTAACAGTCTGAATTATAAAAAATAATTAGCTCTTGCAATAATGAGCAAAAAAAACAAGCGCTACGCATAAATATAGCAACAAATATTCTCGAGTTGAGATAAATTATTTTATACGTCAATGCTGACGTTTTACCAAATTTTTGGCACATGCAGGGCTTTAAAATTAGTAAAACAGAAACATTAAGCTAAGCCAAGGCTTCAAGTTTACTAATTTTAAAACCCTGAAGATGCCAAAAATTTTGGCGAAAAGTTGGAATTGAAATATAAAATAATTGGCCCCAACTCGATAATCTTTGTTGTTTTAAATCTATATATATCCAAAGAAACTTCACATTGATATCTAAACTCAAATATTTTTTATTTGTATTACCTTCAAAACTGAAACTTAGAAAGGATTTCATCCTAATGTGCACCAAAATATCGATCACAAATTACTGTACTTTTCCAAATATTTTCCAAAAAACAGGTCGTTTTACAGAGAACATGACTGTTTGCCCCAGAAAGATAGTTTCAAATATTTGTAAGTTCTAACGCACAGATTTTGTCAGAAATTTAATGGTTTGCAGTTTGTTCAATTCATTTGTAACACTGATTACTAACTATATAAGTTTATTTAACTGCATAACAATCTCGATGGTGAGGGCGCTGGGAACCAATTTAAACCTTTAAATAGATTTATTCATTTAATTACAGAAAGGTCAGCCATAATAACAAAATATTTCAATTATTAATTTTTAGCATATTAGCTTCCTGCTCCTTAAAGCTCAATACATTTTAAAGTAAGACTTTCATGAGGTCTCCATTATACCTACACAAGAATTCTTGCTAAAACTGTGTTAGCGTGGTCCCTAGGTCGCATACGGACCGCGGAACTTGGAGATTGACTGCAGCGAGACTCTACGCCCCGAGTACCATCTAATCTCCAACCCCCCTTCGCTCCTCAATGTACGCTTCCGCGCGCCAAAACCAATCATTCTGCCCATCAACCCTTCCCTTCGATTGAGGTTCAATTTCACGACTTTCCCTTCCTTTCTTGCCCCTTCCGGAAGACAATCCGTTTGGCGAGGCCCAAATTGTGTCAATATCGCATTGTAATCTATTTACAGCGGATGCTGTCGGCGTCGTCGAGATACTACAGTCGAGAGCTGAGCTACTCACAGAATTATAGCTAAAGTCACGCAACCCCGTCATCATTGGCGATCGTCAATCTAAGGGTTAGTTTTCTAAAGCTATTCATTCCACTCCCATTAGATTACCGTTTAACATTTAACTTAAGGCCTTGTTTTTTCTGATCAAGTTGTCGTCAAAACTTCACAACTAAAAAAAACATTCTCTCGACTTATTTTAACGAATTACTTGCTTGCTTTCAGGATTGTTTAGCTGTACGTTACAAGACCATCTTTAGTTGAAATGCCTTCATTCCCGAAGAATTGCCGACTATAATGTCCTTCTTGTTCCAGATATTCCCGATGGACCTCATTTCACGATACATTCTTCCACTCATCCAAAATTAAGCTGTTCAACTTTAACGGTGACACCATGTTATTTATTTCTTCTATCAACTATAATTCTGTTTGAATAACATTTATCCCCAAGTATACATAGTTTTTCAATACGGCTCAACCTCCCACCTTTACAAATTTTTTAAGCTTCAGCAAAGCGTTAAATTCTGGTATCTTATTCATGGTCGGTCACTTTTTTAACGCTATCTATATTTTATAAGGATTTCGATTGCTATCGTTATCTGAGATGACTACAAATTATATTAAAACGCCTGAAAAGCTAACAAGTTTCAGCAATGAGCATACAATATTTGATAATATATCGAGAATAGGAAGATCTCACTGTACCATAAATGCATGAGCAAGCATTTTTCCATTTTAACAACTTGAACTGAGTATTTTGAATACTTATCATCGTTACCAATAAATATAAAGGTAAAAAACTATTCGTCAAATAATAAATCATTCAAGATGAGAACAATCATCTCTTTACAATCATATCTGACGTCGTGATGGTTTTTCAATGGCTTATTGTCAGCATATAGCTTGTCATAATAGTCATAAAAGTGAAATATTTTCATTACTGTTGTGGCAAAACTAAAACAGAACGTTACATCCTTAGCAAAAAACCTTTAAAACTGTCAAATCAAGTTTTTAAGAGATAGAAATTCATATATATTCTCCAAATCCTGAAGTACATTAAAAAGTTTGACTAAAGGAAAGACCACCCGACTGATACCTTTAATCCTACGCCAGAGCTTGAGATAACCGCACATAACCAGGCATACGGAGAGAGGCAAGATTATTTTTAGTGCCACCTGCGGGCCCATAGAATCCCTTAAATCCAGAAAATTGAGCAATCGATGCGTAATATTGGAGAAATTAGTTTCTAAGAAGAGAAAGAAATTTATGGCACAGTTCATAAGGATAAAACGCAAAGATAAGACATGTTAAATCTCGAAAATGGAGGGCAAGGTTTTATGTTTTCGGAATTTCTATTTGGAGGAAGAGATTAAGGGTAACTCTGAGGATTTAGAGGCACTAGTTTTGAGAAAAATGAATCTTAAGAGGATAGGTAAAGGGCAAAATGAGCGGGGTAGATAGGAAAAAATAATAGAATAATAGATATGCTAAATGATGATATGGAATTGGTGAAGTACATTTGAAGAAATCAGAAATCAGTTAACCGCCATTATATTTACCAGTGTAAGGATACGTGAGAGGTCGAAGTTATACCTCTTCGCGTCGTTTTCTTTCTTTTTTTCTCCTAATGTCCTTCATCCCTGGCCATGCGTTCGTTTTAAGACTTACGAACTACAAATTGCAAACTAAGGTACCAATTCTGTTAAAACCAAGGAAGGGCCAAAATGTTTGAGTGATTCCCATTTCATTGTTATAGAGGTGTGACCACGTTATTGAAGAAAAATGAAAGTAACAAAAACTATTGAAATGAAAGCAATTCAACTTATTTGAAAACCTCAATAATTTGCTTTTTGACTAGCATAATGAAACTATAGAAATAAAAATGTATTAAAATAATTTTTGACTTAGAGTCAAAGATTGCATATGGGTAGGGTTATTGGCCATCTCGCACAGTTATTGACCAAGTTAGTTTTGTTTCATTAAAAGTAACAAATTATTATTATTTTCAAAAATGACTGCCACTATAATAACTTTGAACTCGCGGATCCAGAGAATCCCCAAAATCCAGAAAATCGAGCAACCGATAGGTAGTATTGGAGAAAGTAGTTTTTCAGAAGAAAAGGAAATTTATCTCAGGGTCCCCACGGATAAAACTCTAAGATAAGACAGGTTAAATCTTAAAAATGGAGGGCAGAGTTTTATGCCTTAATTTTACGAGGATGGGTAAAGAACAAAATGATTCGTCCTATTTCTTCAACAATTCCTATATGCAAGCAAACTCCGTTTATTTTTCTCTTCATCATCTTACTCCTCTGACCTTTCTTTGGATGGTTTTCTATTGCCCTTCTCCTTCTCTTACATCTCTAGGAATATATTTTTTTCAATTAGAACACAGAAATATATCACTTTCTTCGTTATTTAAAATGTTTATCTTGATATGTTGGCGCTAATAATTCATAAAAGAAATCTGATACTTTAAATACCTATGCCCTGAGACTAGCCCGGTTAGCTCACAGCATATGTCTCAGCATAAATTATCCATCATTTAATACGTATTCCTGCTCAAAAGGTTCCTTCCGTTTGATTTTCTTATTGTTTCATCTTTTTTCACTTCTTTTGCTTCTTCACGTCGCTTTTCTGCCTATTTCCCCTTACATCCCTCTTCCCCGTCCATGGTATTCTTTTAAGATATCACCCGATATTTTTTAATGTTACACCCAAAGTTTGTTTCAATACTAGACGCTTTAATTTGCGATATTTAGTTTATGACCAAGAAAAATTAAGGTACTTGTTGCGTAATTTTCACATTTTGGTACAGTATAGTTACTGTGGCAAATAACTGAAAATTATATCACATACGATTAGTCATTGGCCACCATTAGTTTGGGGTCCTTAACAGAGCAAGCTGAATTGATCATAAAAACTACCCCCTCTCTCTCTCTATCAACTACTCTCAAGATATAATCAAAGTGCTTTTGTGTCTGAGAGAGTCGAAGTGATGCCTTAATGATTCTTCTTTCCTTAAGGAAATGAGCAGAAACTCCTTGTAAAAAAGCATCCGGTTGGATAAACCATGTCTCACTGATTTATGTGATCTGTGGCGATTCTTTCAAGAAATCCGCAGGAATAGAAATATCTTTCCATCACATTTAGTGTGCTTATTAAACTTTGGTCCAACTGTGGTCTTACTATGCTCTTCAAAGCAACCATACTGTTTGGTGGCCAATAATTAGGCGGCTTACCATAGTAGTGAAGTCACGTTTGGAGTTAAGCGAAATAAAGTGTGGAATATTACGAGGTGTATTTTTTTAACAAATTTTGATGTTAAACTTACCATTATGGTTAAGCCTGAGACTTTCACTACAGCACTCGAAGTGCTTTCCCTGTGACTTCCACGTAACGATCGAGATTCCTAACCTGAAACCTCATCAAATCCATCTCCGTCTACCGGAAGGGTAATTATCGCCACGCATACACAATAGCCTATCAACGTTACTGTAACTACGAATAGTGATATATTAGCAAAAACCAGCTAAAAGTTGTCAGGAAGCGAAATTTCACAAAAATGCGCTAAACCATAGGCAGGCAACCAGTGTAAGATTGTTTTTATCAATGCATTTTTTCTTCACTTCCAATCTTGGAATACAAAGCCGGTCCCGCGGGGTGTGAGCCCTGGGCTCCACACTCACCTGATCTCCGCCATCCATCAACCTCGAGATCCTCGGATCAGCACATGTAGCCTTCCGATACCAGGGCTGCGAACGATTACACCATCGCAAATCCCTGAAGAGGTAACAAAGTGGGAAACCGAGAAAAATATGGCCAGTCTAAACTGCATTGGTCAATAAATTGGAAAAAAGTCATTAGGTTAACATTATTTTGAAAATACCGCAGTAAAGACATGCCTAAACTATTGATAAATTATGACTAAGGCCTGATGGAGCATATTATGATGGAAATTTACATATTTATTCAGCCATTTTTCACATCTTTAAGACCATTCTACCTCCAAATTGAACAAACTGATGCATAAACGCAGACAATAGGATAATGTGGTAGTGACGAGAAAACGATTTAACAACTGAATTAATTCAAACCGCTGTGTTTCCTAATTGGTCTTCCTTCTAGGAAATAAACGAATTTTCAACTGGGCACTGCAAAATAAAGAATCGCTAAAATATTTTATTTTAAGTTCACCATTTTCTTCCCTCATTAATTTTAAACTAGTAGGTTCTGCTTTGGTTTTCTTGCTGATGCACGTTTTTCCTCATTAGGAAAAAATTATTACTCTCGATGTCTCGGTTATCGTTATTAATGAATACTTCTTTATTTTTAAGGCTGCGTCATTTCTTTTCTCTATCATCGAGCAACTTAAAGTATTACTCAGCAAGCAAGGTGACCAAGGATTGACATTTTCTAATCCTCATTTGATGGGAGAAACTTTTTCAAACAAATACCGGAGAAGGATGAGGTTAGAAATACTAGGTAATTTTTCACAGTTTTATTACTGGATACTTGACCGGTTTCAGTTTTACATCACCATAAGAGGTATCCTTGGTGGTTACCAAAAAGGTAATAGTGTAAAAAATGAAGTATTTTTAATCCTCATTAAGGTAGTGGAACGTGAAATAATTTCTCAAAAATATCAATGCATTTAACGCCATTATAAAGAAAACCATCTTATCTCTACAACTGCAACAAATGTCAGTCACATATCCCCATACTTTTTCAGTATTTTCCAATAATGATCAATCATTTACCATGACAAATTGTGCGGTTAAGAATGACAAAGATACTATATATTTTAAAATAAGACATTTCTAAGCATTAATCTCGTCAGAAATTTAACAGCGAGTAGTTTGAATTGATCGATCTTATTTTTTTCAAGTAAATCAATTACTCAGTGGTGTAATCCAAAACGAATCGTAAAATTTACTTTGGATATGAAAGCTTTTTCAGCGATTAGTGTAAATAATATGAGTCATGGAGAATCCTTACAGATTAACATGTATATTTCACCAGTTAGAATTGCATACATTTGAAATAAAGTTTGGTGTCATAAGTATTACGACACATATACTCCATGCTTCTTAAAGCTGCTGAAGTTGAAACGCTAAATTCGAACAAGGTTGCTATAATGACTAGGAAATAATCTCGCTCCTCGAACCACCTTGAGAGCACCGTGAATTTGTAATAGCTACACGCAGCGATGCCGGTTTGAAAAAAAACTAAAAGCGACCCGTTTTCCGGGCACTCCCTGAAACCCCCAACGATTCCACTCCTCGTTCGCACTGGAATGGGGATGGGAGGATGGTTGAAGAGTCCTCGGGAGGGAGGGACGAGGATGGGCCCTCTCGTGTTTTCTTGTCCCTTCTTCGGCCCCTCTGGCTTGATAACCTGCGCCCCTCTCCCTCAAACGCAAACCCTCGCTCCTCCAGCGGGAGGTCTGACGGAGGAATCCCTCAACCCTCCCTCCAACCTTTGAAGAGGAGTGTAAAAAGAGGTGGGAGGGAAGGAAGGGGGTGGGGAGGCGTGAGAGGGAGGCCGTTGCCTAGTTGCGCGTGCCTCCGCGATTCCCCCGTCCCCCGCCCCTCCCGAGGGCGGCGCCACCTCCGACCCGGCGAGGACTCAAAGGCAGTCGGGAGCAGCAACATCGATCGGAGGAGAAAGCAAAAGCAACCGGAGGCATCCACCAACCTCCTCCTGTCTCCTCCCTCTTCGCACGCTCTCCCCCGCCTTCACCCCCTCACCCCACCTCCACCCGAAAGAGAAGAGCATCACGAGAGGAGGAGGCGTGCGAAAGAGTTGGTGGTACATTTATCCGAACCTTCCGCGACTTGAGCGGGGCACCCACTTCGGATGCCACCATTAACACAGTTACATTGATTGCTTTCCAACAGCTACTTCTTCAATTGTTAATAATATTAAAATATTTTGTGACCAAAGCAGCGTCAAAAACAATATTAGAAAAATAAATGAGTGGGAGTAATCGCACGGGAAGACCAACAATTGAATATCCCAAGCAAATCTAGGACATCAAAGTAAATAATTATGTAGGAACAAAGCGATCGGCAGAGAGAAGAGTGAAATGGAGAGCTTTTGCAAACCAATATCCGCATAGACGACTATCAATGGTGATAAGGGGAATATCAACAGAAAAGAGAGGTTAAAAATGGAATTTTTCCAGTGAACAATAAAAGAACATTACTCAAGCCGTAACTGTAGGCCAAATAAAGGGAAAAGCCTCCAGAGGAAGACCAGGGAATAAGTTCATGGACCAAGTAAAGAGAAAAGTACTAAGGAAGACATACCAGGAGGTAAATGAACTCGCATTAGATAGGGAAAGGTGGAGGGCTGCAGTCAACCAATCCTAGAATTGAACGACCAGTGAGCTCAAGCCGATGAGACTTTAAACTAGGTTTATCAGTAAGTAGGGGAGCCTATTAGTGGATTTACTCCCAATGCTTCTTTATTTATATCTGTCACCTAAAACTTGAGGTTTCATTCTTGTATCTCCGTCCATTTACGTAGTTACAGAATAAATTCATACAAACAGTTTCTCAAACTTAGTTGTATTTCTGTCCGTGGACGTGGTTACTAAAATTATTAACACTTATAGGCTTGCATTGATAGCATCCCCATAGTTAAGCGCATACTTGTGACACAACTTCCAGATCTCAAGTAAAATTCTTTTTTTATTCTCATTCATCAATAGTTGCAGTTACGAAAAAAGTGAGTAGGTCAATGAAATTTGGTGGAGTATTATCATTATTTTATGCCTTACCTTAATCCATTAAAATGTTTTCTTCGGTGTAAAAAGTACATTTCAATATTTAAAACAATAAAATTTACTGTTAGTAATATATCCAATACATCACTTATTCATTCCACAGATTGAGAAATGTAACTCTTTTGTTTTCAAGGGACTATTCGGAAATTTGGATCCTCAAATTTTCGTAAAAATAAAAAAGAATAGAAGCCGCATATTCAAATCAAAAACTTACAGAAAAACATTTTCAGACACTTCCACATTGAGTAAAATGGTAAGACTTTCCTTCCCTTTGGCATGCAGAAGTTCAACAATGCTTCCACAAAGTTAACTATTAAAAAAAACAAAAAGAAATTTTTGAAATTTTCAAAGGAATGGATATTGGCACATCATAATACTGATGCTTTATACGATATCTGTAATGTATTTACACACACCCTATGTTATAACCAGTAATAATTTGTCTTTTTTACGAATGTAAGCTGATTGAATTATTATCATTGCATTTTCTTTCCCAATTCACAATGGAGCTAATTTAAAATCGTCGTTTGTTAATTATAATATCTGCTTTTGAAAGCATTTTACTTTAATGTCTGCAATGTATTTCATTTATGGAAGGCAGTCTCTACAGCTACCGTTGAGACTGCCATAAGTTCCTTGATATTTTTACACAGCACTGCACCAAAACTGCTGAGTAATAAATTATGCTTATATTCTCATTATACGATAGAAAGGTGGACTGGGAGTTGAAAAAAAAGTTAATCATGTATGTAGTGCGGACTGCTACTCTGTTCGGGACGGAAATATGACCGATTGAATCGGTCCAGGAAAAAAAGCTGGAAGTAGCTGACAAGAGGATGCCGCGTTGGATGCGTAGTGTAACGAGAAAAGATTAGATTAAAAATGATTGTATTATAGAGACGGTAAAAGTAGGACCCATGTGAAAAGGGTACAATAAAGCAGACTATGAAGATATGGACATGTACTGAGGAGGGCAGAAGACTAAGTTGGGAATAAGAGTAGAGAAAATGGAAGTTAAAGGGTAAAGAAAGAAGGAAAGACCAAAGAAGAGATGGAAGGACAAAATTTCAGAAGACATAAAGGAGAAAGGCTGAAGGAGAGATTAGAGACTGAAATCTGTGGAGGAGAAGAATAGAAAAAGGAAATGCCGTAGACATGGGATAAGATAGAGAGAGGAAGAGGGTCATGTAAGTTTGTATAAAATCTTCCCCAGCCACCAACCCTTGTGGTGGCTCGCAGTGTATTTTGTTGAAGTGGATGAATGATCACTTTTTGTCTTGAATTATACTGTTTATCCAAACTTTTACTTAAATGAGGCACAAATTGGCAATTCAGTGATTTACAAACAACTTCCGCCACAAGCTGGCCATCTACGAAACCGCTCCGATGTAATTAATTACTGTAGAACTTCTAAGTTTTCTTTCCATTATTATAAATTTCAATACCGTCGGGAAAGAGAAGGTGTAATACAACAAGGTTGAGAGCAATTCAAAAAATGCCAGCATATTATTTGAAAATATTAAAAGCTTCCCATCGTAACACAGTAATTCGACGTGAGACACCAGTTCGTGAATTTAAAAAAATCTCGTGCGCTTTTTCCTGCCTAGCACGTGAATTAAGTACTATCCTCTCAATTAATGTAAGAATATTCGAAAAATTTACGGAGTACTTAATTAAAAAAAGCCAATGCATGAATAATTCATATCAAGAGGCACCAAGTCACAGAACTAAGACAACGTCGTTAAGCGGATGCAGATGGCAAATCTGAGTCAAAATTTGAACGTTTAAATTATTTCAATGGATCACAGTCAAAAAGTATTTCAATAACCATCGATTTTTTAAATATGTATAACGGAGCAGAAAATTGTAAATCATCATTGGTCGTTCAATCCTAAGATTGATTGACTACAGCCCTCCATCCTGTCCTATCTAATGCTGGGTCCCTTACCTCCTGTCATCTCTTGCTATTTACTTTTCTTTTTATTTGTTCCGTGAACTTATTCCTGGGTCTTCCTCTGGTGACTTTTCCCTCTATTTTACCTTAAATTATATTCTTCACAAACCTATTGTGTCTCAGGGTGTGTCCGATCCACCTCGTTCTTCTTTTCGGTATGGCGTTCCATATTGTCCTCTCCTCTTCTACTCTTTTGTGTACTTCATTTCTTTTTTTTTCGTTCATTTTATCTTTACCCTCCAGAACCAGATTTCAAAGGCTTCTAGTCTTTTCTGGTTGGATAAAATTGTTCATAAGTTTCATATTTAGCCTCTTCAGCTGGCGTTCATCCCTGACGAGTATTGATCGACAACTGTCGACATCCAACGAACTTCACCGCAGTCATATTTGCGAGTTCAGGGAGTGCCAACGCTTAAATGAGCATTTTCTTCCAATTCGATAAATCAGCGTAATAAAAATGAGCCGTATTGATGACGAACCGTTGAACTTCGGCAACTAATTCTATGAACAAGTCATTGAGTGGAATTTAGCCTGGGATTGGTTCTGCCATTAGTAAAACCGTTTTTTGAGGTGATGATATAGTTCATCCGAGGAAGGATTAAAGGCGTTGCGTGTAGGCGGATCGAAGAGGTATCGAATGTGTGGGAAGGGCCTCTCTAAATGGGTCTATGGCAGTGTGAGTGGGAACGCGGAATGAATCCAAACCAATTAACGCGAGCGTAAAAGAGTTGCGTATAAACTGCCGCCTTCTCACCCCATTTAAATCAACAAACAAGATGTGTACTTTTCCATTACGGCTCTGAAAAAATAAGCATTTCGGTTGTTTATTCTCGCTCGTTAGCGTAAACCAGAAAGACAGAAACGGATAAAAGGCTCCGGACGAAAAAATGAGCCCAGTGCGCCAGAAAGAGGGTGGTAATTCAAGTAAACTCAAAGCGGATTTCTCTCCACGCTTTCATTTAAACAATGTCGCAGACTGAGGTAATTCATCTTCACTACCGAAAGACGTAGAAAATGCCCATAAAATCTTTTTCATTCACAAAAAATTGAAAAGATTTTTAAATTCAATTCAATTATTTCCTTTACGATGATTAACATAGCTCTCAAACCTTTCTCTGCTTGCGTCCATTGGAGCAAAAATCTTTCCAAATCACTCTTCATATTTGAATAATAAGAAATTATATTATGACAACCACGATTCAAGAATTGATATAAAGAAAAAATTATCAGAATTAAAAATGCATCAATTTGTGAGTAGATGTTAGATATGAATGAAGTTTAAAATTAGGGAAGGCAATGATATATTCACTAACGTAGTATGAAAATGAAATAAAAATCATTCACATAATGTCTTCTCTTCTACAAGTATTAGTGCACTGTAAAATAATAATTAGCGAGGTCCAATATATATAATTCTGCGATTTGATAGCACTATTTTAGGTCTCTAGTTTCCTTACTTTTTTCTGAAATTCCTCGTTCCATAATTGAAAAAAAATTTATTTGTGCAAAAGAGAATAAGTAGCACTAATATTTACCATGCTTATAAGCAAGTGATTTGAGTTATGAGATATAGGTGTCAGAAAACTACAACTACATAAGAAACTGATAAACAAATAAAAAATTGCAGGAAAAATAATTTAGAATAGAAATCCTACAGAATTGAGTCCACAAACATGGAACTTGGGAAGGGAAGAATTTTGACAAAGGAAATTACATATAAGAAATAAACCTCATATTCACGGGAAATAAGAAGTTACAATTTCTATGCCTATCAATTATTTCACGTTATACTTATAGCGTTGTATTTTTCCAGCGAAATCAGAAAATGCTTCCCTGACGAGAGAAATCAATAGCCTGAAATTAGCCTGACACGGTATCCTAGTCAAAACTCTTCTAATTTTCTTTTGCTAACCTATTTTGTTCACGATAAATTTACTCGTTTATATCTAAAGCGTCAAAATAAGAAAAAAATGTGATATGAAAGGGAGTGTACGTAGAGATCATCTTGTTTCTCCCAACAGAGACAGCTTACAAAAACTTCATTAATTTCTGCAGACATATTCTTGGATTAAATCTACGCTTTCAGTATGAATTAAGCTGTTAAAAAAAACTAATCAGATAATGTATGCAATATTTATCCCGTCCACAGCACCGGGGCTTTTAGGAAATATTTGCCTAATTTTAGCGAAATGAATGCGGATCAAAAAATCGACCGGGTCGCCTGGGAATGAAAAAAAACCAGGATGAGGAGGAGGAAGCCTTACTGGCGGGGAATGCGTTTTGCAGTTTTGGAGTGAGAGGAGGGGGACGGAACGGGGGGGGGCGGGGGGAGTATTGGAGAGGGGGGAGGGTGGCAGAGAGGAAGAGCGTGTTGGCGGTGAAACAGGAAAATACGCATTGCGACCTCCACGCGATACCGTTCGCCAAAGGCAGAAAATTTTCTCAAAGCGGGAGATGGAATGGGTCCAACATACAGAGAGAGAGAGAGGACTACTCACTCTCCATACGATGAACGGCATCCATGAGCACCAGCAATGGCACGTTATTCCCACCATAAATGTGGAGCCATTTAAATCTTCGGTATTTTTAAGGTCTCCCGACCATCTTCCTGGAAACTTCAGAGAGAAGCCAAAGTTCTGGTCCAACGAACAGCGATTTAGAGTTCCCCCGGCGATCGTGTGAGTCAAAGCTAAATTCCACCCTTTGGGTTGCTTCAATTAAAAACGATGCTGCTTCTTCTGGCTATATGCCTTTGACATGCAAAACTATATTATTGTCCGAAATAATCAGGCACATAATGATTGACAGTGTATGTTTCAATGGGTAGTATTCAAAAATAGGATCAAACTTTAGCGCGATTTCTACTAACTGAAATAATTCAATAGTTTATTATTATAAAAAATAGACCTAAGTTGTAGTTACCAAAAATTTTTTATCATTCAAATCTGGGGAAGATTTTGTCTACCAACTAATGCCCAGTTCAATTTGCACAAAAACATTGATGATGTTCTTTTGCAAAGTATTATTTTATGTCACCATCAAACATGCAATGCATTTGTCTATAAAGAGCCAGAAAAAAACATACAATGACATTTTAGTCATTCTAAGGTTGAACCTACTACAGCAAGAGCTGTAACTTAAACAAAGTAAAATTTCTTGAGAGAGATGTATAACCTACGCTGGAAGTCTTTCTGAGAAGCTTCAGAATTGATAATACATTGCAAACTGCGGCTGATGGAAACTCCCGTTTCAGAACAGAAATCGTTCCCATTAGTCAAAAGAAAGGTAATAAAAAAGGCAGGGGTTTCTATCACTCCTAACTGCCAACTATTTCTAAATGCAGCTATCTAAGAATCAAATGAAGCCAAATCTTACGTACAGTTGTTGTTCGTTTGATTTGAGATTTTGGCACAAGCCCTGTTTATCAAATATGGTGAAAGTTAAAGTTAAAATAAATTTTTGTACAAGTTCACTTAGCTCGAGTGGGATCATTTCCATACCTATTACCTTCAAGAGCTCTTTGTTTATCTAAAACCTTGATATAATATCAAAATAACTATGCCAAAGTTGTGCAAACAATGCTTTTTGGATGTCTGCTTCTTTAGGCCTTATAGACCATGAATTAAATGTCCTATTATCCAGTAACCGCTTTTTACAAGCATTTAATATTCTACTTTAGAGGTATACAGATATTTTCCTTAAAGTTCACAACTTTTTAAATATTCATATACCGAACACCTCAACGTTTTCAACCGCGATTATCTCAGTTTTATTCGTTGTTTTTCTCTCAGAACTAGCCAAACCCTTTCAAATAGCCCTATTGTAAACTCCTTGCACGGTTTTCTGACGAGATATATTAATTTTACTCTGACAATCCCTCGTGATTCAACGCACAGATGTGGAAGTCATCTTTTCCTCTATGATACCATCATTAATTCCCAGATGAATTTTACTTCCTTAACCTTCCTCCACTGAGTGGCTCTTGGCCCGTTCTTATATTGCCTTTATTTGCGGTGTAATAAAGAAATGACTGAATAGCCCAATTTTGTTGAATACCCTCAAGTCTTTGTCGCCACCTTACCGAAACATAAGATGATTCACGGTAAGTAAAACATAATAATTCAATAATTTAGAAAGTTATTTTTTTGAGATTCATTCATTTCTGATCTTAAATTTTTAAACAAATGAATGCACACCATCAATAATTTCAGATTTCTGGCGAAGTATTTCCAACGAACAGATTCAGTATAACAAGCAATGTCAGCATAGCTGAGACGAAACATCATCAAAAACAAACATCTTTGTCATCTTAAGTTATATTTTGTTAAACTCTTTTCTTAAAAAGATTATACCCGATTTTTCAGCACATGCAGCATGTCTGGAAGAAACTTTGGCGAACAAGATAAATTTCGTACTTTTCATCGCCCTCGCCGTCTCGTTCCAACCCCCTGAAAGGTGGTATTTGTAGCCCTTTCTAGTGGACGCGAAAATTGGCCGACTAATTAGAATGCGCGGCACACTCTCCGAATCTTCGTGGGTCAATTCAAACGAGCCGCATTCCAAGCGGCTATCCACGACTTTCTCTCAATCTATGTAAAGTTGCTCGGCCCAAATCCGAAAGGGTCGACCACTCACTCTGCACAATTACTCCGGCGAGTGTAATCCGAGGAAAGGCCCTCTTTTAACGAAAGGTAACGTAAGGGATCTATTTTTTCTCTCCCGTCTTCCCTCGATTCCAAGCCGTGTTGAGAATTGGTGGTCCGACACGGACTCTTAAAAGTACTCTTTTGGAAAGAGATATCACGGCGAATAAAATACGATGAATTTGGCCTCATTATTTAGAAAAAAATTGAGTGTATGTATTTTATGCCATAGGCTTAAATGAAAATACCTCTGTAACTACTTTTCAATATATTTTCCAAATGATAGAAGCCATGTAAAATAAGATATGGCTCGAATATGCGCACCATAGGGGCAGTTTACGAAAAATATCCGTATCTCGAATACAAACTTCCTTCTCTTACGCTCATTCGTCAATCATGATCACTACACAGCGTATCCTCCACCTATTCCTTCACATCCACATCTCAATTGTCTCCAACCAACATACATCTGTTTTCACATAATCGATTCACTGAAACATGTGAATCCGCGCTCCATTTAAAAGATATTAGTAGTTGCTACAAGTGAATAAAATAATTGATAACAGGCTATTATAAATATTGACTAAATGGCTTTCATGGAGATAGCCGTCCTCAATTCCCACTACCTTACTTGTGATTTCTGGGCCCATGCAAACCTTCGTTTTGTGCCCTAACTACAAGCCCAAGCCTTCTTCTAACCTTTTGTAAGTAAGTATAGAAAAGACTAGCAGAGTAAAACAAGAGTTTAGCGTTCTGCGAAATAGAAACTTAGACCCTTAGGAAAGAGGGTTATAATATATTCGAGGCAATCCAGAGAGGGGTGCGGAAGATAATGGAGAAAGTTCGATGGATGAAGGGTAAGACAAACGAGAAAGAACTGGATATGATAGTCGAGAACAGAGAATTGCTGGAGAAGATAATTAAGAGACTGAGATGGTAGTTGGAAAAGATAATGAGGAGCAAAGGGATGCTGAATGCCGTGAAAGTGGGGAAGATGCTGGAAACGGGAGAGCGAAGATAGAGAAATTGTGGGCGAGATGAAGAGAGGGACATTGTTTGCTGCGACAAGGAGAGAGATAACGTAAGGATATAATGGGAAACGCCCGTAATAAAGCTAGAGGATTTTTACTTCCATTACAACCTAGAAAACATAATTACAAATAATACTTCGTAAATTTCAAAACAAAGATAATTTCCCCAACCTAGGTCTCGGCAAACGTTTGCCATTGTAAAAATGCGCCACTATTACGCGAACCGAGCGCCAAAAGAGATACTTTTCAAGAACACTTCATTGATCACATTTACCAAAAGCAGAAAGATAAAAATCCAATAGATTCAGAGCCCAACATTAACTGAGAGGATTTTGACAATCTGGATACAACTTTCTATATCTCTGCCACGTTTGACGTTGAGTGACAGATAGAGATGGGAAGAAATACATCAATTATAAAATATTTGCCTATTTTGATAACGGCATCTCGCCAAACTCCTATATACTCCTTTAACTCCTCGTCTGTTCAACCTTTTTTACATACATACTCCCTGCATTAGCATTTACCCATAGTCGTTCTTCTTATTGGCTTTTTGGTATTCATTCATGATTACGATCTGAATTACCATCCGCGTTACCAAAGCTCTTGACACAAACAGTGGCATTCAGATTCCCATCTTATTTACTTCAAGAAGGAATGCATTAAGACAGCGCGTACAGCTCACCGTTTCGTAAAAACGGAGCTCAAAACAGTTAAGAATAAGCTGCTTATTTTTAATATTTAATGAAAACATAAATAACCATGAAAAAATGCCGACTAATACTACGTTATGAGGGGTAATTGTGTTTTAACGCCAAGTTAAAAAGTAAGATGGACAATTTGTTGATGAAACTTCATGAAAATTGAAATGAAATCTCTCCTCTGATTGGCTGACGCTGGCGAGGCATGACAGAAAGGTTAGAAAAATTTTGAAATTTACAGGGATAGCCATGGTATCACCTATAGGGCGTAATACTTCTCTGTGGAGATGGGCAACACCGTACCTTAACTGGCTTGAGCACTCTGTGTGATACCAAGGGATACTGGTTCGAGTACCGGTCAAGACGGATCGTCCACTCATCATCACAGACTCCACTAAATAACAATTAACAGACTTCTTGAATGGCTCTGTTCAATTCCGTCACGTAAGAAAATGCCAATCGTAATTCTGCCCTTAAAAGATCACAGCAAGCAGAATGGCGCGACGAAGGCATGGTTCATGGTTCCTGTGGCTTTTGAATGGTGAAGTCTCCAGTGAAATCTAAACCAAACCACTCTAAGCGTAAAAGATTTCGAATGGGGGTGAATGAATAACAAAAAAATACATAATATTGTCCCTTCACTGTGCAGAATTCAATTGTATTGTAGATGGATATCGAAGAAAGGCTGTTTTTCCCTTCTCTGCCACACATTGATGAAGTTTGAAGAGGTTTATTGAGCATATTTTATCATTTACAAAATTGGGGACGCGAAACATTTGTTTTCAAGTAGCGCTTCGTAATAGACTTAGCAAACTATACCGGCTGACTTTCTACGTCTAGCATCACACGTCTTTTGCGAATTTTTTCACTGAGAGCGCATCTACACCATACATGAGAATAAAAAACATAATTTAAGCATGTTTTCTCTGCAATCTACTCCCCTAGACTGCAGACCGTACAGGTTTAAATATTTTTTTCCATCGAATGATTAAGAACCATTGCATCTACCAATGAGACTTTTAACTAGTTTTATCAATAGGCTGTGTAGCCAGTTTGTTGAATTACCACCTAAATTTTCTATCCTTATCAGCCAACAAGTTCTTTCAGCACGTCGTGCATGGCATGTGGCGCTTCGTAATAGACTGTACCGACTGACTTTCTGAGTTTAGCATCATGAGCCTAGTTTTTGCCAACTGTCTTCACTGAGAGCGTATCTAGACCATACATGAGAAAAATAAATTTAATTTTAAACATGTTTACTTCTCAAGACCGTAGACCGAACAGGTTTAAAATATTATTTTCAGCGGACGATAAAGGACCATTACATTGCCAAAGAGACTTTTAACTAGTTTTTTCAATAGTTAGAGTAGCCAGTTTGTTGAATTACCACGTATTCTACCATTATCGGCTTACAAGTTCTAATTACACGGCGTACATCTTTCCGGAATAACTATTGTATATCTGTCCATTTATGAAGTTGCAAAATATATTTTTAAATTAGTTTCTCTAATTTCGCTGCATGCCTATATTGATATCGTGTAGCTGAAATATCACCTACTGGCCAGTATTTGCATGTTTAATTCATGTTTCATTAATGGCAATTTTACTAACTACATTTTGGTGCAGCGTATTACATGTCGGTAGTAAGTCACTCCCTGCCACTTACCCTTGAGGTAACTTGTAGGGTATTGTGTGGACATAGGCATACATGTTCCACCATTCAATTAGCGGAGTGATCCAGAGTGCGTAAAATACTTCAAAAGCGTAAATACTGATCGAGTAGAGGCTGCGTCGCTACGGAAGGAAGGCATGAGGGGTTTCAGTCTCCGTTTCGGTACCATTGCTCATGACGTCTGGCAGCAAAAGAACGATGGGCCAAGATAAATGGTTCCGTCAGCGTTCACCTTCCTTGTAAGGAGCCGCGCGATCAATATATCATGCCCGTGTCCCTTCTTGTCCGTGTTTGCCAGAGGTCGCAGAAACGATGCTCCCACTCACCCACCCACCCATGCCCTTTGATCGGCTAGTTTTACCTCAAGGAATTCTTCTAAGGCTCTCCATTGCGTTGGGCTCTCCACACTGCAGCATTCAACATCCGAGATGACAAAACATGGGTAGGGGCTATGAAACGACGGTATTTGTGGTGAGTATAACCCATTGGAAAAGCAGAGAAAAAATTCTATATCAATTTTTCCGGGAAAACTTCCCATCTTATCGTAAGCTAATTTAGATGCTGCTTTTAACTAAGCAAAAGATAAATCAGATGAACATAAGAACAAATAATCCCTTGTTGCCTTATGTGCAATCTTACACTCCATTTCACTCTATTATATCACCTATGAATATAAATTTTCTAGGACTTTATACTTTGGAAACAAAACAAACTTGAGCCACAACTTTTGAAAAGTATTTAACTAAGGAAATACTGGAACCAAAAGGACAAGTTTTTTTGGGATGTTACTTCTTCTTGTCATAATTATCCCACATAGGTATATCATGATGTAACTGTTGGATTGAATTGGATATTTTGCGAGGCGATCGACAACTAGAGTCAAGTTCAACAGGGTCTTCTTTCCCCGCTGATTCTTCTAAGCCCGTTCCCTAGGCTGTGGTTTCGCTAGATAGTAAATAGGACCAATGGGAATCACGTAAATCCATTCATGCGAGTCACTAATTCGATGACGAGGCATTTGGCGTATCTGAGGTAAGGCATAAAAAAATCACACCCTACTGTCATTTGCGCCATTTAGGGGAAGGTAAGAGAAGAAGGGTGGAGAGAATCCCGGCGTTGGCATTAGCCTGCTCTTGATGAAAGGAGTCTCTTAATGAAAGGAAAAAAGTCTCATTCGACACACGGAGTACTGTACTTGAAGTGTCCTCCACAAGACACTCAAGTAGGTATTGAATTTCCTACTGAAAACATCCTCCTCTGCAGGGATTTAAACCCTGACCGTCCGTATGTTTAGCCAATACTTTGGCCACCACACCAACCCGATCACCATGATGCAAATGTGTGAAATACACCATTGAAAAATCATTCGCACAAATTCACACAATTGTGTGACCATCGGTGGTTAGTATCGTTAAAGTTACTGCGCGCCCAGTTCCGCAGTACTTTGAATATTTTTCTTCTTTGCTCACCAATAGCTGATATCTACGGTATGTATTAGGAAAAATTACATTGATTTCTTCCATTGAACCAGTCACCAAAACTGAATTTCGTCCATGTACGCTGCGGCCACATCGTATTTTGAAAGAACTATTTAGATGTCTTCCCTGCAACATTTCTCTCTTTCCTTATCCTGGCTTATCCACACTCTTCATGCTTCACCCTTCTAATATCTCATATCCCTCCATAACAAGGCCATACTACGGAAACATTGTTTTCCTTATCTTACTGCCCACCTTTGCAGACGTCAAAGTTCGTCTGGCTCCCTTCAATTCTTATCTATCCCACGCAAACTTCAAGAACGACAAATCTCGAGCTTACTCATCATCCTTGCCGGTCCATCCTGCAAACTTCCGATAACAAGCAAGGATTCTGTTCCTCAGGCAAGCGTAAGTTTCTAGTTCTCATTTAATGCCTCTGACAAAGCGCCAAATGCCATCACTCTACATAGAGCACCAGCTTATTAGCGGGATGATAAAAGTGAAGAGGAAAATATCCCCCAAAAGCATACGCAGTGATGCTTTCACGAGTTCCTGGTGGAACGGACGGCATCAGATTGGTTTGGAGTAGTATTTTTCTTAAGTGACGAAAACTTACAAATGAGAATAAATTAATGGAACGGCACGTGGCTTTTTAACACATTTTGAAACCTTTCACATCTTTCCCACAGTCCTGACCCTAACAATATTACACTTCATGGTTGATCACTCAGGCCACTAGGTTTCAATCTTGGTTTTTTATCACCTATTCCAGAGGTGCACTACTAGAGTTGAATTTAAAACCTTAGAGAGTGGATTAAAAGATTTGTACGCACCCTGAATCGATATTTCAGGAAAGCATAACGAACTCATGTAATTAAAAAGTAACTCTCGCCATTTATGCCCAACTCTTGTAGAGGAGCTTCCTGTGATTTAAAACTTATTTTGCAAGAAAAGAAGCGCAGGGAGGCAGTTTTTGACTTGATAACGTTTAAAAAATGTTGAATATTTGCGCAAGGGGAGAAAAAAGTATAAGACTTTCACATCATGGTCCTTCTTCCGTTGAGTGCGGAAGTATGACTTTGAAGGAATGGGTAACTTCGAGATAGGAACGCCCTCTTGCGTGTCGGGCGGGAATTTGTTGAGTTTGGCTGGACCCACGGGTCTGATACGCTCCCGAATGTTCGAATTCCCACTTGCCGCAAGGAGTGGTCGGCAAGAAGTGGACCTCTCAGGACCTCCTACTTTACGACAGCGAGAATGGCCCTCTCTCTCCAGTGCATGACCCAGAGCAAGAGCCATGGCAGTATAGTTATGCCGTTTTATGGGTACGGACCAAGGCTTTCGCATACTTTACTTAGTGCAAAGTTTATTAATAAAAATGCCATACCCGCAATAAAGATACACTGCATTTTCCAATACCTTTTATTCTCAAAAAGGGTATCGGCCATAAATGTTGCCGTCAAGTTACAAAATTCAACCCCTTTTAGCATCACGTTTGATAATGTCAATTACTATTGGTTGGGAATAAAAGTGTGGAAATTGCGAAGCACAAATTCGTTAAGTGACGTATTTAAATCACTTAGACAAAATTGATCCATTAACCCTCATTTTTATTGGATGATTTCTTAAAATCCGAACTTGATTATCGCCTCTTAACGAAAAATTAGAGATATTTTATGTAGGGAAAGCAAACAAGTGCTAAATAAGTGCTAAATTCGTTTAGCTAAAATGTTATAAAAGGATACCTTCTCATAACATTGAAATGGCATTTTGCTGACCATGACATTTGAAGTAATGACATTACAAATTGCTTTCCTAAGCTAAGGCTTTCCTTTAAATTTCTAATATTATCAGTGATTGATCTAAGAGCAATATTTTTTCAATTCATTATACAGCATAGCTTGATTCAACCACGATTTGTCTTTTAAACTAATTACTGAGGCATTTAAAAAAGCCATAATTGATACAGATTCATCCGAAGGACATGATTGAAGTGGTAACAGTCGATTGAAACACTGAAGACTGAATTTTCTTTGTGTAGCTTCATCTCTCCTTTACTTAACGAAATAAAAGATATGTTGACGCTTTCTTTGGTCTTGAGCTTCAACTTTGCCTCAAAAGTTATGGGGCTGATATCAACATTGATAATCGGTTATAGCACCACTTGCCTAACGTCGCGTAGTTGAATCATCTCGACTCGTGAGGATGTTGAGCTACGTTGGCTGTCTCAAAAAAATATCAACTTAGACACATATCCAACGTATTATTTGCATTTTGATGAAAGGGAGGAAGTTTTGGTATGCCATTTATATTTCCATCCAACCAAGACAAGTGTTTTTTCCCTTACAGTGTTTTTCCTCTATCGATTAATTTGGCATTTTTCTTTCCCACATCCACAATTCATGAGAATCCAGAAAAGGAGAAAAGTTTTCCTGTGCCCTAAGTAAACCTTCCGTTACACTCGACCTCCATCTCTCCCACTCCCTTTGTTCTTGGCCCCTTCACAACCTGAGGGGATACCTCCTATCGGGAAAATGTTAGTCTAAATAAATGGCCACGCGGCTTACCACACTCTAAATGGTAATCTGTCGAAGAAAACTGTGGAAATCAATCTCCAACTCACTCAATTTTCTTCTCCTCTAAAGCGTTCTACTGCCTGGAAGATTTAAATAATTCTGCCAGCCACGGAAAATAATTAGAATGAAATTATCAATCGGTAAATGGTCATTAAATAGTCAAATCAATTTACTATTCGTTACGTTGTGGAACGGCGAGAAGGAATAACTTATAATAAAAACGATGAACTATTCCTTTTCTTTCCAATTCCCGAATGTTATATTCATACGTGATATTTACGGTGTAATTGTTTTTTTCAAGCTTGTTTACCAAACATCATAATATTCAAGATTGTGACATGCCTCAAATTTTAGAGGCATTGAAAAAGAATAACACCTTCCTAAAAATAGTAAAAGAATTCTATTCAATGCAATCTTAGGCGAATTGAACGGGAAAGCCCAACTCGCAATGGAGGTGGTCATACGGAAACAAAGTAGTAAATCAAAACCAATCGCTCTGATACCGTGATATTTACGGTGTAAATACTTCAATTACAACACCGCGACTTAAATTCCATATCTCCCTCCATTGGTTCACCTCCTTCCACACGTGCCAGTGAAGCCGTCACGCCATTTCTTTCCGAGGCAGACGAAGTTAAAGGATTTTGTTATTCCTGCTAGGACTAGTAAACTCGCTCCCAATCAACAATTTCCTCCATTACGCCCTATCCTTCCCTTTTATTGGATTCGTCCATTGCTTCATTGGCTCGGCAACTTCCACTTACCCGCGTTTCCCGCAAGTAGAATTAGGTAAACATAAACATTATCTTTAATGGAATTATTCCCTGATACGTCCAGGGAGCTTGCATACATTTACATTTCCTAATAGAATGAACACATTCAAAGTAGAATGAAAACCTTCAAAAACACAATGGGTATAGAAAAAATGTAAAAGTTGCATCGAAAGCAAAAGGATTTTCACTTCATTATATTACACGTAGGTTGATTAAGTTTATATAGTGACATATGATAATTCATTCTAAACGCATATTACATTACTTACGGGGTTTCCAAACACATATATATGTTTCATTAATATCAAAGTTTAAGCTATGCTAAAAACGGCTGCTAAAAACGGCTGCTAATTATCGAGGGATGCTTAGTGAGCCATAAATCGGATCAAATGTTACGTTCATATCCTCAGATCTATTGGGGGATTACAGCTTAATGGGCGTAAAATTCAACTATTCTAGTGCACTTTTTCAGCTTCACGCTTGTGATAGAAGGGACAGAAACAGTAAATTTGAGGAAACAGAAGTAGTCAATTTTATTTATGAGTGCCGATAACAACAAATAATTAATATCACCTTTAGAAAGGTCAGCTCAGTAGTTTATTTGATTGAAAATAGAATACAGTATCAAAAGAGCGAAGCTCATACGTATAGCATTGGTTGCATCATTTGGTAGAATAAATGAGCAGCATATAAAAATTCTTATAACAATTTTTATTGCCATGCTCAAGAAAAAGGTATTCGATGATTTAAGAATAAAAGGTAGATGAGTCTGGAAAGATACCTTAAATTCGAAAGGGTCATTTCATGGCAGTAAAGAGTCAGATGGCAGTCAGCAGACTCGGAAGGAGAGAAATAGTGGTAACGATTTTCTTACAAATCAGAAAGGGATAATAAACTTTAATTATGTGACTGAAATTACCTTTAGGTCATGAGCAGGATTAGTGAAGAGATGTAAACCTTGCTCCTAGCACCTTTTTAGATAGTTTATACCAGTGCTTCCTAAACTTTTCCCGGACAACGCCCCTTAGTTTCACAACATTTTTCCAACGCGCCCCAACCGTAAGCTTAAAAATCATGAATTGCATACCAAAGATAATAAGATTTAATTAAAAAACACAACTATTTTGCCTAATATCTAAGTTTTTCAAATATAATAGTTGGATAGTCTCTGAACATTTACGGTCGGGTGGAACAAGTTAGAGTTAATATAAAAACAAAATGGAAGAGACGGGAGATTATAAAGACAAAAAATAAAATAATAATAAAAACAAATATTTTACAATGCTTGCTTTAAACCAAACTTATTCTTGCTTAACAAGGTAGTGTAATTGGTATGTAGGACAAAGTTAAGTTTTAACGATTCTGCATACTTGGAAACCAATACTGTTTTTATAATTACCACTTTCCACTATTTTCGTATTTTCTTGCTGTGAGGAACACTTTCTTTCATGTAAACTGACTATTCATTCTTCCAACTGAAAATGCCGTCATGAGACCGAAACTTTGAGTTTACACGGTAAAAATTACTCAACGCAGCAGAAACACCCGAAAAAGGTCATTATGTAGTGTAAAAAAATATCGCTGCAAAAGCCTGCAAACCAATAGATAGTTTCTCTCTTAACCTATTTTAACGTAGATAAAGGAAAGTTCCTAAAGATCGTCGCCTAAGGTTACCGCTGGTTCAAGACCCTGTCACCAGCGTCCCCAAACCACCTCTCAATCTCTCTCAATTAAACTACAGAGTAGACTGGTAAAGTTTCACTTTGGGAATCGGTAGAGCTCACTATGGGAATCACTACTTTAATTGCTAGTCACTTACCTCTTGCGTTCCCCTCCTTCCTCCAATGTCCCTGTACTATCGCCTCTCCTTCAACTATCCAATCTGGTCGCCAATCACTCTCGTCTTTTACCAGCTCTCAACCCCATCCATCATTCTCAACAATATTATTGTTGTGTGGCGTTTGAAGCGCGGTCTCCGGCCAGCTCTGAAAAAATGCCAAGTCATTCCTTTTTGAGAAAATGATTCACATCCATCCTGTGACTATAGACTTGGAGAGACACTCGTAAGCGTAATATAGTGGGGAAAGTAAATGACGTGCCATGCTCAAATTATTATACCTAAGTGTATGTTCCTTAGAAAGAGTGAAATGACGTAAAGGCGCTCCGAATAGTTCTAAGTGTAAAACAATTATATTTCACTCTAGTAACTCGATTTTCAGTTGATTATTTCAGTCAAACGCCGAATTTCACATTAAGGAGTCCAACTCGGCAATTCCGCCCATAAAGTTAGTTTTTTAAATTTTCAGCATTCTTGAAAGTACCAAGAGAAATCGATTGATATTTTCTACTAAATAAGAGATAGTATGAAGAAGATGGTGAAAATGAACGCTTTAATTTTGTGTCTATCGATCTGGGACACTTTTATCATACCATTCTGGATACATTTACAGGTAAGCTGTAGATTTTCCCCATGGAATGTGGGGGATCGGGTTAGTCTGGAGGCTGGAGTAGTGGCTAACCATGCAGGTGGCCAGGGTTCAAATCCCTGCAGAGGAGGATGTTTTTCAGATGAAACCCGATCCCTACTTGAGCGTCTTGTGGAGGGCATTTCAAGTACATTACTCAATCTGTCGGATGAGAGGTTAAACCGTGGTCCCCTTGGCGCCTTTCGTGAAGAGCGGGCTAATGTCGACGCCGGGTTTCTATCCACCCTTCCTCCCTTAGCTGTTCCCTATGGCGCAAATGACCTTAGCTGTCGGTCACCTCCGCAAAATCCAATCCAATCCAATCCTAAAGGAAACGGAAAAATGCATCATCTTCCCAAGGATGGAATTGGGCCATTCATACGAGAATAAGCTTTGATCGATGCCTGTTGTAGCAAATATACATAAGTTCGTTACCTAATATGCAATCGGAGACTATTTTCTTTCAGTCACTAGTCATAATACCTGACATATTAAAGCTCGAAAAATATGCATGAAATGGATTTTCAATTAACCATGTAAACAGAACCCATTCAAAGGTCTAACCAGTATATAAAATGAAGCAATATTCCAATTTATTTCACGGTTTGTTTCGCAAACATGCACCAAATAGTTATCTTGTGTCGAATAAGAATGATCCATGAGCCCAACGGTGGTGGATATCCTCCAAATGAATCAAATTACAGCTGAAACAGCGCCGAAAATGGATTCAGCGAAAGTTTCAGGCATTACCTGCACGTATTTGCCTCGACTCCTAATGAAAAATCATCCCCTTAGAAACTAACTCACTCTTGAGTTTCGGGTTCAACTCAATTTCAGGGCTCGAATTTCTCGTCTGACGCGGAATGAGCGTCAGATCAACTCCCAGCTCCCTTATTGACACATTCGCACTCGGAGAAAACTAATCACGTCCCTTGGCTCACACTTCGAGTGTAGCACTCAAAATGGTCGGAGAATTGGCCGTGCGGGGTGGAAAAAGGGGGAAGGGTGAAAGGTTGTTGGAATGGGGTGGGATTGGGTGGACTGAGAAATTGGGAAACGCCCCTGCCCCGCAACCTATTGCCCCGCCTACACTCCGAACGTACAGGCCGGCATACGCGAGACAGCCCCTACGTGTAAAATACCGCGCGAACGAGAACTATTCCCGTTAAGGTGGCTGAAGCGATTTTTATTCAAGCGCTAATTTTCGTGATGCTTTGTACATGCATTATCAGTCAAGAGGAATATAAATGCTGAAACATTCGATGGTGACCGCGATGAACAATAACTTACATTCACGAGAGAAAACAAAATAATAAGAGTCAATTTCCGGACAGAAGTCCTGCATGGTTAAAAAGAGTGTTATGTAACTCAACCTTCAACAGTAATGCACAAATTTGAACAAAACAGCCAAAGAGAACATTATTTCTGGAGATCAATTGTTCCGCAATCAATTCCCTACTAAATAAAGAAATACAAATGTCATGCTGCAGCATTTAAGCTACTGCTTTGAAATTTTCTC
This sequence comes from Ceriagrion tenellum, assembly GCA_963169105.1. Taxonomy (NCBI): domain Eukaryota; kingdom Metazoa; phylum Arthropoda; class Insecta; order Odonata; family Coenagrionidae; genus Ceriagrion; species Ceriagrion tenellum. The sequence goes on from OY720641.1 coordinate 33,364,049, forward strand.
CATAAGCCTTTTGAAGAATACAAGACAAATTTCAAAATTAGTTAACGGAAAAATATTCATGCATTCATTATCTTTTTAGTAACATTCACTTCCTACAGCAGGAATTATGACACATCTCAAGCGTAAATCATGTCAATGCTAATGTGAGGGTACAGAGCTATACAAAAAGACATACGTTCTTATTAATGATATTCTTAGGTAACAGTGTTACTATTGTATCATAAAATCAAAGTTATCTAGTAACTTTACCACACAGTTCAATTTTTATAGACCACCGGTTTCAACCGATAGGCGGCATCATCAGATCCCATGATGGTTCATCATAATAGATTTTCACAAAGTGAATCCTGATGCCATCGAAAAAAGTGCGCTTTACCGCTTTGATTTTTTGGCAAATCAATTCTATTTATTCATGTAGCCTTACGGCACAAGACAGATATTCAATATTACTTTTAGTGAATACGCAAAAATTTTCCTTTAGAGGTGAAATATAAATTTTTATCAATGTAACTGTTACAAAAAACTAAGGTGTCACGCCGAGAACAATTTTCGAAAAAAAATTTCCATGTTATTTTCCAATATAAATGCATATGCAATCGTTGAATCCATGCTTAGTCATTGAAGACTGGTGGTAGGGAAATGAGGTAAGTATTCACATAACGATTTTACCCCCATATAAGCTGCAAGGCAAAACGTGGAATGCCAATATGGTGGCCGGCCACGCCCACATTGCAGGTTCAGGTATTAGGATGGAACCGATTCTCAAATATAAAATTCATACTTATCCGCGGAAAATTTCGTCAATGACAAAGCATGAATTCTGAAAAAGTATGTGCATTTATACTGAAAACCTACATGAACGAAAAAAATTTTTGATAACCATTCATTCGCATAATTCAGCGAATGGCGCAGGAAAAGTAAACAAATACGCAAATTATATGCTCTTTCCCTCGACATTAAGTTTTTTTATTCGATCGATGTGATTTCTGCGCCCCAGAGTAGAAAAGCACACCCTTTGTAAACAAATTGCGCAAGTTCAATATTTCAGAATATTAAGCAGCTATATTAGCTGAATAATGACGCTTTTCCCGATTTTTAATACTGGCTAAATTTGGCTTGGTTTTTGGCTTTGGTTTGGTTTGCTTGGTTTACTTGTTAAGTTGGCCATAAAATGTAGCCGGATGACGGAAATAGGCTAATTTTGTATCCTTTCCAGGCGGATGTTCATCAAATTTTGTGATGTCGTTACACATTTTCCTATGTGACAGTGATTTGCGATCCCTAATGCTGCAAATCGCTCATCTGCTAACTTATGCCAATCCTCTCCAATGCTGCATATCCATTTTAATCGCGTCATTTGAGACGCCATTCCTCTACCTTTTTCTGATTCTCTCTTTCTTCCTATATCACATAGATCTCCATCCTATATTCGCAACCGTGCTTGTATTCTACATGTGTTCTCTGCTTCACAGACATCGAATTCCCAGTGATGCAATGACGCTCACTATGGCTTCTTCTTCTCACTCAGTCATGTATTTTTCTCCATTCTCTCATTTCCTCTAAAACTTTTCCAGTTTATCTAAGTTTTGCTGCGTCCACGTCAAACGTTCATATGTAGGTACTGGTGTGGTAACAGTCATACATTTTATAGTTTCAAATTCCTACAGGGGACATCAAGGAACGGGTAAGATGAAGTACAATAATGAAATGAGGGGAACGGAATGGGGAAGTGTAAAGGGGTAATTTGACTTTTTGTTTTTAAGACAGTCGTTCGTTTTTAAAGGGTTCCGAGAAATAGAAAATGACTCTGCGATACAGGAATTCTAATTTCCTTTGAAATTATCTGCATACTTTTCCCTCGTTCGTAGAAACTCTTGGGGAGTGCTGCAAAGAGCCGCGTTCTTGACTGCGAAGTATTGAGAATGCTTGCCGGTTGGTTACGCTGGCGCTAACGATGGGAGAGAAAACGAGGGGGGTTAACCACCCGCCCGCGAGCGGAAGTGACGTCACACGGCAGGAAGTGGCGTCATCTCCTCCTCCCCACCCACCCCCTAAACTCCACCCATTTCGGAGCCGGAAGTGTGTTCGTGTGCACCGCTGCGCGCGCCAACACACACACAAATACACACCTGGCGTTGCCTTGGCAATCGATCGACTCTCGGGGCGCGCGCTTGTGTATCGCGATGCAAATAATAGAGCAAGAGTGGAAGAAGGATAATAAAAAGAAATGGAAAATAAAACAAATGAAGGGGCGCTCGGTGACGTAGACGGGCTGGCGCCTGGAGTAAGGGAGAGGGAGGGAGTAAGAGAGAGGGGTGCGCAAAGTAGGAGGGGGTTGGGAGGTTGGGGTTGTGCTGGGGATGTGTTGGAGAAGCGAGGCAGGAAGGAAACACGCTCCGAATTGCGGGTCACCGAGTCGCGACTCTCTACGGCGCTTTCCACTCGCACCGCTGTATGTCTGTCTGTTTGTTTGTACAGCTGTGCTGACCTCCCCCGTTGACGAGTTCCTGCGAGATACATTTTAAACTAAAAGGCCATTTTTCTAGTTACCTCCTCATATTTTTCTCTCTTGAGAGTTCGGGAAGCGCGGATGAAGAATACGCAAGAATGAAAATGGAAATGGCAATCTTCGGAGCGCCGAGAGATGATGGCAGATAAGTGAGCGAATCCGAATGTTAGAACTTAAAGTAACGAACCAGAAATCGGTAAATACAGCGATGATGTAAGAACTAGGGTGGGAGCCACTTGGGACTAAGACGTTACATCCTAGGCTTACGATGATTGTATGATTCTGATCAGGCGATCTAAGGATGACATCGATGGTATTATGTCAACCCTCCAATGCATCCTCCAATGCACAATCCAACACATAGAATCAAAATAAACTGATAAAATGAGAATTATAGACTACTTAAATGACAGATATTGAAATCTCTTCTTCCCGGCTGCCATTAATGGCAACAAAAACAACATAGCAAGACAGTTAACATATGTTTCATATCCGTCACCTTCTTCTTCGAATTCCTTTTTCCAATCCTCTCACTTTTTATAGCAATTATTCTAATACACCCAGCCTCAATCCCCTGCCGTAGGTAGCAGGGTAGTGTGTAGGTGTAATCCTCACTTATTTTGAGTATGCAATATGTTTTCGGGAGACGTTAGTCTATGAAAAGTTGCATGAAATGGATATACCCGAAATACTGGGCAATAAGCAATACGAATGGAGATTCAGTTGTAAGAAGAAAGGTCGTCGATAAAATAAGGGGAATATCTGAAGCTGTACGTTCCTCAAATGTAGGTAATTAATCCACGCGTGCATGAAGAGTGTTATTTTCAAAAAGTTATTAAGTAAGAGTGAAACCTGCTCAGAAAAGTTTAAATGTGATTGTTCTTGGTACCGAAAAGTTGCTCGCAATACGAGTTTGAAGACTTCCACCCAGTTTCCGAAGTTAAACGTCATTAGGCTCTCGGATCAAAGTCGAAGGGGTGATCCTCCACGTCCTCCAAGAGGTGCTGCCCCTAAATCCAAGAGACAGACAGTGAGTGAGAAATGACCTTCGCCGTTGAAGCACGACCAAAGGAATGCTACCACCCCCAAGCGAGGTTTTTTGTCGATTATGCCATTCTGCTATCCTTATAAAGCTTTCGCACATGTGTAACTCTCTTTCACATATTTCATTTTTTTTATATTTCATGCATGCGCTTATTTTTTGTCTCCAAGATATTTTATAAAAGTGAGCATCAGGTCAGTTCATATGGAAATGACTCCGACGTTTTATGAGCTGGCAACATCCATATCGTCCCAATGAGGTCGTTTGTTGAATACTAAAGCAACCTCCGCTATTAGTCATCCAATTTGACCAGCATTTTTCACTTGTAACTGCATAGAACGTATAGCTATGTGCCTCGACACAATTTAAGTACAGTATAGAAGAGCCTAATTTATAGAATGCTGGAAACCTGCATGCCACTTGAGCATTTTAATATCCGATTGATCAATGGCGTTCCTGATTCTTTTTAATGTCGTCGATTAACAAAAAAGGCATAATGAACATTTCACGGGAATGGGACCAGGTTAGGCTTTCTACGGCTGACGCTTCGACTAGCCGCTCGCTCATCGCCACCTGGGCAATCCACAGGAAGAAGAGTGCCGAATGTTGAGTCAACATGTCGGCCATGGAAAGCCTAACCCGAAGCCAATCCCATGAAATCTTCATTACTATCATCCACCGGGAAAGCCTACGATCCTTCAACAGAAAAGGCGTCCAATATGCATGCTGTTAAGTTTTTAATTGCTCTTTGATTGCGAGATAACGTTTTTAAATACTTATTTTGAACGAATTCAGCAACTCTACACTATGAAATCCCACGTAACTATCGTTCAGCCCCAGTGTACACACAGCCGGTAGGTTAGGAAATATTTCGCTAGACCTCATTTCATTTTATGTCGTTTGTTTGCGCTAGTATGTTCCAATTTGTGAGTTAACTTCAAAACCTTAAATGGAAATGTTACAATACTCCTCCATTTCACTTTATGTGGTTCCGTGTCCCAAAATTGAAACTTGACCAATGAATTTCTTAGAATTACTTCATCTATTGACTTACTATTGCATTTAATTCCTCACTTGGAAAGAGAGAGGTAGAATTACTGATGAGAAACCCCATTCAGTATGCAACTGTAAGAACGTTAGGTCGATCAATCATATTACCGTTGATAATGATATGATAAGTACGACGAAGTATTCCAAGAGTAGCTCTGGGGGGAAGGAAGTGCATGCTAATTGGACGACTATGTACACACCCGAATGCCGGAGCCGGCCATTAAAGCCTCCCGGATCGCCAACATGCGGAAGGCATTGCACGACGAAGGTGCACCATTCTCGATCGCTGCTGCGTCGGCAGACAGCTAAGTCATCTGGGTCGAAGCCGAACGCGAGTGAGGCTTCATTGTTTTTTTTTAGAAAGAATCATAGACTGACTGACTGCATTCGTTGAGGTAATGGCGCGCGAGCTGAGGCAGAAATAATGGTGATTGGAAGAGCAGGACCGATTTATTACTAATGAACGAGCGATAAGGAGCGTGTCATTGGCGCGTAGAATCGTTCCACATCCGGAATGTGGGCACTGAGCCGAGGGATTGAAAACTTGGGGCCGGAATTTCTTCCTCAAGGGTGCTCATTAGAGCGGTCAAAGAACAAATGAGCACGCCGCGCACTGAAAACTTCTTGTCAGTCTGCAGACCACGAGCAAGAGGGGTGCACATGTCTAGTATTAACCTATTTTCACGACATTACATGCCCTGAATTTTCCACAGAGAGAAAACTGGCTGATTTTTTTTACCGATTTAAATGCTTCGTGGTGGAGTTTATTATGAAATGGATCACTAACAAAGCATGAAAACATTTTGGTGTGAGTGATTGAGTGCTGGCTGGCTCCCCATCCGGCGGGGAATCCCAATCCTTACTAGACTGCTGAGTGGAGAGCACTTCTGGTGCAGTCCGTATTCCAACGTGTTTATGGTAAACTGTTTGCCATTATAGACGCTTCTGCACGAACTCGCGAATTGCGTGACTCAAAACAAATAGTAAATTCCTGCATTTTGATTAACTGGTATGGAAAATCCTGCTTTCACTGGTAAATTAGGTTACCCTATTAAAACCAAAATAAAGGTAAAAATATACTAATTATCCCCCAATATGTTTTTAATGAGAACTATTTTTAAGCCATAGACGGCGGAAAGTGATACGTTGCGCATTAAATAATTACAAGAGACAACAGATACACCTCAGCAGTTAAAAGAAGGATAGCTTTGGCAAAGAAGGCATATGAAAGTAAAAAGAATCTGTTAGCAAAGTAAGACATGAAATCGGAAATCAGGAAAACTTTGGCAAAAACGTTATTTGGAGTACATAGTTACATGGAAGAGAATCTTAGACATTAGGATAGATGAAAAAGTCTTGGTTTGAATTAGTGGAACTATGGATTTGGAGAAGGATATCAAGAAAAAGATGGATAGACAAGAAAGGCAACGTAAAAATTCTGAGAAAAATTGAAGAGGAGGGGAATTAAATGAAAGAGATGGAGAAAAGGCAAATGAAATTTGTTGGACATGTCTTGCATAACAACTTCCTTGAAAATGAGATGGAGGGAAAAGTACTCGGAAAAGGGAAGAGGAAGGCAACAAATAAGTTACTTGATGACATAAAAAGTAATGTAGGAGTGACAACATGTGAGGACTTGAAAAGAACAGCAATGGTCGGAGACATTTGGCTGCAAAGACAAGGCTTGGCCTTTAGAAGGTGATAATAATGTTGCGTGCTAATTATTATTGATTGATTTTGCGGGAGTTTATCTCTTCCAATCAAAAGTTTTCCGTGAAAATGACATTTATGTTAGATAGAAAAAATACTGTTTATCCTGGTGTTTTTCCTATAGTCAAATTCAACAAGTAATTATCAATTTATGAGAAAAAGAGCGTGGAAAGTAGTATTTAGTATTTCACATCAGAAAGAAGACCTGCTTTTCTAAATGTATCCAGAATATTAATAAAATGACATTATAAAAGGAACCATCTAAAGCACCCTTCAGGCTACTACCTACATTTGATTCATCTCCAACTTTCTCCTCCCATTCCCCATTCCTCCTAACCACAAATTTGAACGAGGGATCCGGAAGGTAAAGATACGAGAGACCTATAATATTTGTAATTCAATTGATTATCATTTTTCCTTAAAGTGGATTTATAATTTATTAATGATTGCTCTTCAATTATTGGTAGTTTCAGGCGTAACTTCGTGGAGTTTGTTAAGATTATAATGATAAGATGTAACTTTGTGACTCCACATATCTTTATTTGGAACGATCCGGGTCTCTGTTTGTCAATGTTCGAGTGAGTGCATCCAATGGAGTTCCCTTCACCTCCTCTACCCTTTCCTTCATCCAATGGGGTTGCCTTCCCTCCTCTACCCTCTCCTTCACACCTTACATCTGTTCCTCTCCAAAATATACCTCCACCCTCCGTCCTCACTCCTCCAGCATTCCCCCCACCTGAGTCGTGTATATATTTTGAAGGATGTTGTTGAGTCTTTACCTGAAGATGACGTTGGACGTCGAAAACCGGATCGTTCCAATAATAGATATGTGGAATCACAAAGTTACGAGTACTCATTATGAGAATACTCTTGAAATTATCCCCTTGCATGCCAATGCACCTGGTCAGCCAAGACGAGTTTTTTTTTCATCCTTGCCTCAAGAGAGTCTCTCTCTCCTGCACTGCAGCCACTCGATTTTTTAAGTGATACTCGGCCAACATTTTAGACCCCCAGCCTGCACAAGTTTCCGACAGCCAATCTTACTGACATTTTTTCATGAAGATCTCTTACTGAAACCTCTGGGCATTGGTCGGGAAGTTCATCAATGGTTAAAGGCCTGTCTTCTCGACTCTTTCTTTATTTCTCTTGGATAATCTTATCACTGACGACAGATAACTTTCCTCTTCATTTATTACGTAAATCACACCTCCTTTTCTGAAAATCTGACATCATTTTGCCATTCTTTGCCTGTTTATTACACCTTCACTGCTGTCAGAAACGAGTTTGTGATGATTTTAGCAGCCTTTCGCGCACCAAAAATCGAATCACAGCGCTTAATACACAACTTTCGAGATTTGGAATGGATTCAATCTTTGTAAAATCACAGTGCAAGGACGACGCTTTCACAAGAAATGTTCAGTAAAGACTGTTTCATCATGTGTTCTCTAGGAGACAGGAAAGTGCTACCAACCGTTTAAAAATGTCCGTAGCAACTGTACTAGACTGGTATCTTTAATTAGCGGGAACTCCTCTGATTATTGGCACAAGTCACCATAGCTACCGGTCGCCTCCCCAGAGAGCCAATCAAACTTCAACAAAAATTCGTGACTTATGTGGAAATAACGAATATTAACTGCAATACTAAAAGTGCACTTTTCACAGTGATTAAAACAGATACGCGGAAAATTACACAGTTTAAGGTAATTTGAGCGAAATGTCATTTCACCTAGAAATCAACGAACTTGATCTGACTATGAAGGAAAATATCTCACCTCCTAAGATACCGAAATATCAGTCCTTTACCGCACTACTTTCCGAGATTTTTGACAAAAATACCAGCCCTTTTACATTGAATAACGTACGTTATAAAAATTAGTAATTTCTAACGTCTAAATCTCGTAAAAAAAATTCAAAGTGCGTAGTTTGTATGCTTTCTTGACTATTTTTAAAATAAATCGCATTGTCATCGCAGTAATTTTTCAGAATCGCAATAAACCTTCCGTTGGGAAGGTGTTTTAAATGTGCCACGTGAAGAAAATGAGTCAAGTTAAAGACTTATATAGATATTTTTATTTAATTGTTCAGAGTAACAATAGTTTTATTTAAATGCTCAGGCACATAAAAGTATATTGTTGCACCATTAACTATGCAATATTTAATGCACGCTTCCTAGAGCTACTAATAATAAAACGAGTACTTTGAATATGGTCTCCAATCTGACTTGCTCTGGAACTGACTAGAACTATCTCGCTTAAACTACCTACCATAATAAATACAGCACTTAAATCTTGAGTTAATTTGTTAGCAATCGACCCTGTGCTGCTCCAGCTTATCATGAAGTCTTGTTGTCCCCTTTTTTTGGATGGGTCCGCGTCCCTTTAAAACTCCTTTCCACTCCGCATGTTCTGTTCCCGGCTGGCCCCAACCGGCGCGGGGAAATCATCCAAGTGCCGACCGTTGTGTGTTTGCATGTCCCTCTCTTCTACTTTCACCCCTAACGTGATAGTGTGCGTAAGTACGCGGGGTATTTTTTTGTGAGGGAAGGGAAAGGAGTGGTTGGTTGGGTGTCCCTCTCTGGGGTAGGGGGAGATAGGGGTGCGACCGCGGAATGGGGGCGAAGGGCTTCCAGCCGAAAATCCCTCCAATCCCATCAGGCCACGCGCGAGAGGCACTAAACCCTTCCCCCACCCCCTCTTCCCCGTGATGGGAGATTGAAACAAATGCGCGACGCCCCCCTTGGGACCCTCCCGCGTATGTACACAGGGTAAATAAATAAAACGCCCCGGTGACGGAGACCCAGTAACGAATCTTCTTTAGCTCGACGCCAGGGGACTTGTTTCCAGAAGCCACAAGTCAATCTGCGAGGCAAAAAGGCATTATACTCTTAGTGCATCCGACTCTTTGAACTTAATTCAATAAGAAAAGAAGACAGGGCATCTTAAAATCGATTTTTTATTATTTATTTGAGATCTAAAGAGTTTTTGCAAGGTTTTGGCGATATATTTTCCTCTGAAAACCGTCATGTCTCTTATTTCTGATCTGAGACCCTCGTTTACCCAGAAAAGTAGAAACGGGAGGTTTTCACATAAATTGCTCACGGTAATGAGAAAATGTGTTCTGCGCTAGGGGTTACCAATATATTTTCCAATAGAAAGCGTCATGCCTTTTATTGATCACCTGTTGAACCACAGTCACCGCAGTAATTAGGTACGTAAGGCGTTGAAATAAATTTATTATTGTTGTAAAATAAATTTTGATTATCACGATTTTTTCAATGCATTTGCCTCGCGACTACAAACAGGTGATGCGCAAAGTAAAGGACCACTCTTGTCACATCTGAACACGTACCAGCTACTTAAAACCAAACAGTAAAGGAATGGTGACAAGAAGTTTACCGTAACTCAAAAATAACACACGTTACTTCAAATTGATGACCTTCAAAGCAACAATATGTATTTCCTTAGGTCAAAAATAGTCTTTTGAGGATGAATATTGTCAAGCCCCAAGAATTAACGTTGATTCCTCGATGGAAAATTTACCTAAAACACTATCATCCTCACAGTTAATGTGTTTTCATCATCTCAATGGGATATAAAGCCATAGCCCTACCGATGAAAGCATTTCCTTACGTCGTTTTGACAACGAGAGCACCGAATCCTACTTCATTCCAGCGCGCATTAATTTTCAGGTGCTGTGGTTGATGCATTTCATCCCTTCGCATTGATCCTTGTATTGTTCCAATACAAAAGCGAAGCTCCCATTCACCCGAACCAACATTATCGCCCTTTTGAAACATCGCGTCGGCTCAGATGGCAACCCTAGCAGGTTTGGCTGAGTTCATTCTCTCCCCAACCATGCCACTGTGAGCTTACCCACCTCTGTACGTGGCACGCGTCACCAGTTGTCTCAAACACGCGTTGAGTGTCTGTGCGCACTTTTCGAGTTGATATGGAACTATAAACTCCATAACACAAGAGTACGGTGGTTGAGCCACAATTCCGCGTTGAAATGCACGGAAAACTGGAGTACAGCGAGGAAGCAAGGGTAGGGACATAGTGGATAGGAACGACTAGACCAGAGAGATATATTGCAGGAAACTCGTGCCCCTATGCAGCAATGGAAGTGGAATAGCCTTCCATTTTAACTCTCAAGTGCTACAGAGAGTTAGTCTTCGAATAATGAGTTAACATACTTCCTATAATACTTTTTAAATACCTATGGATTTGGAAAACGTCAATCATCAAGGTAGTAGATTTTACGTTAGTCAACGAATGAAATTTGAGGTTAACCATTTCGGAAAACATATTCAGGATGAGCGTAATTAACTTGAGTGTTACTCTCTTCCAGAAAGGTAACATAAGTGTTTGTAATGATACATGTGAATTTGGAATTTATTTCTTCGTAAACAAATTTCACTATATTAATACTTGGAACACTCATAGAGCTCACTTAAAAACTCCGCTTACTCCTGAGATCCAAAATGGCAAATATTCCAGCATTTTTGTAAACAAGGCAGTACTGCAAGTCCTGTACTCCGCTTAAATGTCATTTTTTCTGAAACTGCATTGAAATATTCCCCACGTTCTCCAAAAATTTTACAAGAGAGGTTTTGAAATCAGCAAATATAACATATGGGCCCCATAGCATCACTTGTTTTATTAAAGCCGTACATGGAGTCCCACAATAGAGATCATCGGAGATCTTAGGGCAGTTGCTAATTCCAAAATCTGACTTTTTCATGCATACACGCTTAAGCTTAAATACGTTTATGTGTCTTGCACAAAATGACAAAGGGCGTCGAAGCGAGCTGTAAGCAGACTTTGCGTATATTTCATGATATAGTGAAAATAATGTTCATAACCACTATGGTACCCTTTCATGACGTCAAGCGAAAGTCTTAACATATTTTGTGAGCCCTCTTGCATTTTTTCAAATAATGGTCCAGGAATATTTTTCGCGCTCGATTAAACAGAAAGAATGAGCCAGGGAAAAACAAATGATAGGTGGAAACAATCAAGTCACAACTTACTCAATTGTGGAAATCTTTCTCTATTACAGGCAGTAGCCTCAAAAGCCTGCAAAAGTGAAAGAATATTTGTGGTGATTATTCTAGGAATGATGTGGAACTGTATTCATGGAGGCTAGGCGCCGACAGGCATTGGCGAATTAGGATTATGATCTTCTCATAATATCACTGGATTAGGGTTCTCGGATATTGTAAGTTGTCATCAAGAATTTTTTGAAGATTCAGGAGGTTATAATGAAGAATATATTCAGGGCGGTATGAATGAATCCATCATCATTGGTCGATTGATTGGTCGAATCCTATGATTAATTTACTGCAGCCCTCCACCCTTCGCTATCTAATGCTAATCCCCTTACCTCCTGATAGCTCTTTCTATGTACTCTCCTCTTTATTTGGTCCGTGAACATATTCCTAGGTCTTCCTCTCGGGACGTTTCCCTCTAATATGCTTTTAATTATGTTCTTCACAAACTCATTGTGTCTCAGAGTCTCCAATCCATTCCATATGGTCTATGCCATGCCATACCATGTGGTACAATAAAAATTCACTCACGAAAGAAGTACATCATTATCCATCTTGCACGGTGCCACACAATATGTTCTTCTCGCATGTTAATCTTCAGCAATACGTCTCTTAAGATCTCTCTGGCCGACGGACACATTAACGCTCCATAAAACTACGAATGAGTTTGCCTATGTTAGCTATTGTCACCCAGTTGAAGAATTAATAATGCTAATGTCCATTGACAATTAGCCTCGAGTAATTTAGTGTCAGATAATCAGTAACAGATACCGTAGGATTCAAAGGATTTACTGAACTGTGAATGAATACCTAGCACGATCTCCTAACATATTGCGGTGACGAGGAACCGCTTGTTTTGTTCTCAGTCAAATTCCTCTACCAGGGTCTCCACTATCTTCAAAGCAAGGATGTGAGAAGGATAGGAAAGATAGTGAGAAGGATAAAAACTGTATTACAAGGTTTCTTCGCCATCACGCACTCAGTGTACTCTTGTCCATCATTAGACCTTATTCCATCTTCAGCTTCTCAAACGCCTCCTTTCCTCCTCTCTCCCCCTAATTTGCGTGCCGGTGAAATTATAGCAGCCTTTTTTTCTCTTCGCTCCATGTTATGCGTAACCAGAGGATGCGCAAAGAGCCAGAAAATAGAAAGTCCAATTCCTCGCCCCTATTTACTTAAGGTTCCATCCGCAACACAGTACCCCCTCCCCAAATATTCTCTAAAAAATGTCCCCAGAATATTACTGACATTTCATTTCGAGTGTACACATCTGTAGCGATTGGTTTCAAAATGGCGCGGTGCCATTTCTAACCGGATAATGTTACACCCTGTTTAGAGAACGATCGTGACAGATCTTTTCGGAATCATAACTTCCAGCAAATAATTTCAGAAGCTTTTAAAAATTGGATATGTTGATAACTGATAGAATTAGTAAAATTGGATCACCAAATCATACAACTCTCATGATAAACATTTTGATGAACTAACCCGAATTCTGTGCCATCTGTATGAACTTAGGTACTCTGATTCCATTTTCAGGGCTAAGAGACATAATTCCACGATAAATTTGGGGGTTCCTAGGCTGCAGCACAACAATACTTGTTCCACTCAAATTCGTAGCCATTTACTACTCGTTCGATTATTCCGGCAAAACCTTTTTATATAAATTTGAAGTTTTGATTGATGAAAAGCATTCGAATAATGATTCTTGTTATTTAATCTTAGGGAGGTTAGTAAATATTTTTCCTCTGAATAGGCAATAATTGCTTACAATGAGAATTTTTGACTTAATATTTAATTTATTCAATATCAATTGTACATAAATAAAAAGGTAGTAATATTTTTTTTTTACTTTTCCAGTACATTTTCGTTTGTTTGAAGATAATACAGTATTATTCATTATCATCATTCAACTATTTCCCCCTAGCAGTAGAAGGCTGGTAGCAGTTAGTTAGCAGTGCTACTCGAGAATCTTTAATTATAATAGAGGTAACTCCGGTAGTATCCTATTTCTAATAGTCCCCGGCAGTCCAGAAATAAAAATAGAATCTTACCTGAGAGTACCGAATACCGGAATTTCTCAAACATCCCTAGTACAGACCGAAAAATAGATGCAGCATAAGCGTATTTTAGTAGCGCGCGGTTGGCCTTGAGTGGCCTGTCTCCTTTCCGTATATAGCCGAAGCCTATCTATCGAAGTTGGTAGCTCAACCAATTCACCAGAAAACTTTTCAAGATATTAAGAAGACTTGCTTAGTGTGCATAAATGCTTCCTACATGTCATTATCGTGTCACGCTCAAGCATACTAACGCCAAGCAGGCTTGGATATTTGACGGAGGCCATAATGCCCGTACATTTACCTATTATCTCTATACTGTTTCAATTTCATGTGTGTGCTGTAATGATAAGTCATTTACGGTATGCACCGCAGGCCGACTAAAGAGTGGGTAACATTGTTTGAATTTTTACCTGTATGCACTACACTACATGCTAGGTACAACGAAGAAACTAAGGTCCGGATTTATTCACTTGAGTTAAATACTTTCTCGGCATAAAAATAGACGTTCTCTCTTCCATCGTTCGTGAGTTCCTCCGAACGCGATGGTATTTCATTAATGTTGCGCTCATCCACCATGTTCTTAACAGGCTTCTCGGGCGCAAAGGTTAAAATCCTGATATTGATGTTCGACTATATGCTGGGAATTGGCGCAAAGTGAAAAATAATAGTAACTGTTACATCTACTTCTAGACATGGAGTTACAGGTATAAGATTAGGCAAATATGAATAACATCGAATCTCCAGGTTTTTATTATCATCATGAACGTTTCTTAAATCCAGCGATACTTAAGGGCGACGCATAATTCTGGCCTATAAAGATTTCAAAAAGTCAAAAATAGAAACGATGTCCACCATGACAATTAATTCTGAGTTATTTTTCCTTTTTTAAACAGGCATTTTCTTTCCTCACAAACGGAAGATTAAAACCGATAGCCTGGTATAAAACACCCTCAGAACATTGCTAGTCGCGCATTAAATTATCGGAGCCCTTGCTGCCAGAGGCACCTTCAGAATTTATCCAAAGCGGAAGTGACTTAAATCGCTCCTCATTCTTACCATTTGACAATTTTTGTGCATGTTAAGGTGAAATTTTGGACATTTATGCAATAAAATTTAAATCGAAACACGCAACAATAAACATAGGTTTTGAGCTAACTCGAGGACGTACAAGTGGAAGATTATACTTGAATTCGTTCACTTCAGAAGACCAAAAAAGCGATTCAGGTAACGGCATGAGGACACAAAGTATTTTCACCTAAATATTGAAACGTGGAGAAACCAGAGAAATATTTCCCTTGAATGTTCCACTCATGTTTTTTTATTCCTAGAACCACACCCAAGATCCGAGCTGCTGTATTCACGGCGGCGATCAAAATGCCATCACTACTTCAACGGCTCTTTTAGCGCCATCTATTGATGTCACTCTCATTTGTCCTCGTTACGAGGCGCTATCACAACTCAGAGTACATCGCTCTCGATGAAAAAGCAAGCGCATTAAAAGAGGCTCGAGCGGATAAAGTGACTTGAAACGTAGTTGCAGCGGTGCATTCGACTGCGCTATAGGGAGCTTTCCATTCGCTCTAATGAGCCAATCACTTCGCAACACAGCAAGGCCCTCGCTTTCATGCGTCATAGAACCTTCCCATAGTACACTATTATACAAATCGGAGGAAAAGTTGATACGCGCTAAACAACAAAAGAAAGGCGTTAATGGCATCCGTAATTGCAATCAAATTTCTTTTTATCTCCAACAAAAGCATCCAACATGTATAAAGTTTTAAACTACTCTCTAATTAAACGCTTACGTTTTCAAATACTTATTTTGAACGAGTTCAAAAACTGAACACAAAATATTCGACCGTGACTGCTGTCCACCCATAGTGTGCTACCCACCGAAAGCTTACAAAGCATTACGTCTGCGCGCATCGGCACAGTCAAAGTTGTCCGTGCGCTCCGATGTACGCTGATGGGTTCCGATGAGCGCCAACTTCAGTACCTCGAAAGGAAAGCTCCCATTATCCCCTCCGGTTGCACTCACGTTGACGCAGAATCGACGCTGCACTAGATTTTTCCAACTACTTCATCCATGAATTAAAAGGACTCTAATGCTATATTCACATGAAAGGAAAACAAGGCGGAATGGCGGACGCCGCAAAAGCGGAAAGCCAATCACAGGCACTAACTACGCCCCTTCGCTTTTCGCCGGCTACGATTAGCTAAATAGTCCGCTTTTCCGTCGTCCGCTTTTCTGTCTCGTTTTCCGTCCATGTAAATCGACCTTAAAGTCGACAGATACGGAATACCTGGAGTTGACCGATAAGAAAAGTTTGGATGTAGAGGTCAGGTACACAGTACGATTCAGGGGCTTTATGGGTGTGTCAGTTGCAAAATTTCTTCTCTTATCTTCCACCGGTTAAAATACCACATGGTTTAAATCGCTGTTTTGATGCTCGATCAAAGCATTGTCCAGATGGTAAATAATTACCCAATATGTTTCACCTTTCATTTATCACAAGGACGATGTCCAAGTCGAGCTTCACATCGACGGATGACACAATAAGTGTAACTTTCCATTCGCAGAAATATCCGAGAAAACATTTTGCAACAGGATGAGCAACTTCAATAGGGAACAATAGAAGGAAACTATCGCCATTGGTCGAATAAGGTAAGACTCAGAAGCAAAAGGAAAGAATAAGGCGCGCATCAGTGTGTCAGAGAGGATAACGTCAAATCTTCTAGCGCTTATCATCATAAATCTAAAAGATATTATACGCAAAAGAAGAACTTACGGTAAGAATTTAATACGTCAAGCAGCTAGTAAAATACTTTTTGTGCTTGCAGAAAATTATTTTCCAAGCTTATAAGGTCTTAAAATCAATGGAAATGTGCGTTCAGGAGAAATAGACTATGATGAAATTGAACTATAAATATTTTTGAAAAGTACAAAAGCAAGGCAAATTTTTGCATTTTAATAAATATCAGTGCATGTCAGCATGTAAAACATAGTCCATACCAAGGCAAGATTCAAATATGTGACAATGGCCAAATAAAATTTTCATAGTAAAGAGAATTTTGCCTGAGATCCAGAAATATTTACTAATATAAGGAAAAATTTGATGAAATGGACCCTACTGTAAGACTTTAATAAAATATTGGCGGGGATGAAACACTGTCTGGCTGGGTTCTCAAACATTAAGTCCGAGAAGATAGAATGCGAAGGGACTTTCGTGATGTGGGTATGGAAAAGAGCGCCAGAAATTTTGGCAGGTAGAGGGGAAGACAAACAAGGTGTCAGTTATGATACGAGATAAAGGAAAGTGCTTGGGAAAATATGAGGGGAGAAAACGTCTGGAGGATGGAAGAGATATTATGAGGCAAACAGACTTTGAAGGCCGAGGAAGAAGAAAGAATATTGAGGATGTGAGGAAGACATGAAGAGAACAATAAAAGTATCGATTAGAAAAAGAGACGAGTAAAACCCGGCACTCCATTCAAAATTTCCTGAACTTCTGATATATCGTGGGGAACATGCATACAAAACATGCGCATTGAAGAAACCAGGGTTTGTTAACCGTATAATAGGAAGGCCCTAGGATGAAAAAGTCAAAGAGAAATGCTACATCGCCCTGGTTAGGCCACACCTCGAATACGCCGATAGCAATTGTGGCCCTGGTCAAAAAGATTAAACCAAAAATATTAATAGAATACAAAGAAAAGCTGCACGCTTGGTTAAAAACTGCTACGAGCGAACATATAGTATTTCAAAACTTTTTCAGGGATTAAAGTGGGAGCCCTTGATACTCGGAGGCGACACACTAGACTCCGCTTGCTAGAGAACTTTAGAGCTGTTGAGTTTCAGAGCAATACAGAGAATATTATCATGACACCTCACTACATTTCTAGGTCTGACAGAAGCGATAGGCCGAGCAGATAGGAACAAAAACTCGTTCTTTCCGCGCATAATATGCAACTACAATAAAAACTGAGCCCCAGTAAATACATTCTCATAATGCACGTCACCATTTCACCTCCCTAAACCTTATCCCTTAAATCTTTACACGGCTGGTGTCCTAACACCCCCTTCCACAGGCCAATACGGCGGCTCGCAGGGTAGTATGAAGAGATGTTGATAAAAATTTCATCAAATACCTTTTATCGGATAAAAATGGACACACTGATGCGTACCGGCTGCTTTTACTTAATTATCGGCATCCTAGAACCACTTCACTTTACTTTAACCCTATACGTAAACCCATAGCACCAGTTAACCCTTAGGATCGTTAATGGAATAGCCCTCACTTTCAACAGAAGTGATACATAAAATTTTTCAAGAGGGCATGAGTTTATGAGGATAATTTTACCTGCCGAACGTAATTCGATGAGATACGTAGAAAGTAAGTTATTAAACACCTCCCTAATTAACGGGAGTTCTCAACTCTCAAACGGGAAACGGATTCATACGCCTTGTTATCCCCTCTGTACAGTTGGTTTTGGGGCTTTAATCCTTCATTACAGTGTCAATAAAATGGCAGTAGTTTGCACGTTATGAGCTTAAATACAGTTGTAATTCAAAGAATGTCTTTTAACCTTGCCGGACAGAGTTAAGAAATAACTCAATAACGTATTATTTCACATTATAATTTAGCATTTGTCTCGAAAGATATTCTGGCTACAAAATGATATTTCGAATGCCTATATCTTGCATATACCCTCCCATTAGGCACGAAAAAATAAACTGGCACCCTCTGTGCATACATCTAAACATCACTTCGATGACACGAAATCTCAAAAACAGTACTAAATGGTAAACCTCTCCACAACCGGTACATCCCGAGGTGAATTCGCAATCATGAGTGTATTAAATATATAGCATGAATGTTTTCGTAGGCGAGGAAACTTACAAATTACGAAAATAACCTGAATATTAATAAATGCAGGTCATTTCAATGACGTCTCTTTTCACTGATATCACAATGAACACGCAGATAATATTTACATTACTACAACTTAAGTATTCATTTATTCTTCATATTTTATGTCGTGGCGTTTTTTTCGTACTTTAACCCAATTTGCCTTTTAAAACATGTTTTAATCTATTTTGCCACAAAATACCATCCCTTTCATTCATTTTGGTCTTAAGTTTTTTAATAACTCATAACAATTCACGTTACTGTCTCATGATATTTAACCCATTCTACTATCAACCGTTAGTCGGGTCGGTGGGATGGCTGAAGTACTGGCTTCCAATTTCACGGCCCCGGTTTCAAATCGCGACGAAATCCCGATCGCTAAATGTTGGTGTTTTATGGAGAGATTTCTGAGTACCGTACTTCGTCTTTAGGGTCTGACATCAAACTGTGCACCCCTCGGCGCATTTTATAAGGAGGAGACTCATAAACTAATGGAAATACCAAAAAAAATATTAGATCTCCAAACAGAATAAAACACGATCCTCACGAACTTTGTGGCCCTCCATCATAAGCATATATTAACGTGACGAAGCTTTCACTAAACCAAAGAATTAAGAACACGCTCCACCAATACTGGGGTTTCAATTCTACACATCATCACCAGGAGATTAGCAAATGTACAACACTTCCTTATTCAATAACAGTACGAGGAATGGGAAGGAGGAGGGGTATAACAAAATTTGGCAGATGGGAAATGCTAATGCAATAGTGGATAGGATCAGGACATTTGCGCGGTACAAAAATTCGTTCATTAAAAGATTACAATCAGGGTCACGACATCGTTTTAAAAATTTGAGCTGTTATAAAGCACTGAGCTCACGTCGGTCATCTGTCACATATAGAGCACAGTCACTTTAAAAATCAATCATTCAGGTGGTCGCAGGTTGAGCATTCTCTTCTTCCAAATTTGTTACACCTTCCACTTACTGTGAGTATAGAAGGGAGGGCTGTACACTTGTCAATTACCTGAAGATGATGCTTAGACATCGAAACCCGTGTAGCTGCGAAGTGCGTCTTTTATTCTATATTTATGTTAGATTACCCTTATTCCTTCCTCTCAAGACTACTTCCCTTATTTATCTTACTACCTATTTTAAAAGGTGCCATTTATCTTAGCCGTCACCCGTCTCCACCAACCAAGCAAAAACTAAAATTCTGCAGTCGCTGGCCTGGACCAGGAATCGAGCAACGAACTTTGATTCATTGCTGGACCGATGCGCAGGCCACTAATCTATACGAGTTACTTCATTCTCTTGGCAACTTGGCGGATACAAGGGAACTAGATCTTAAGCTCTTGTGCCTTAAGCCCTTGCGGCCCGTCTAAGATAGCAACGCAAGGGAGAATAGGGCTTCAAAGAAGCCACACTCAAGCAACTGTATTCAGAATCAGCGCTTATACCCTGCTATTCCATATGTAATAGCATTCAAGCCTACGTATTACAACGTATTTCACCGACTGGTTTGAATAATTTCACATTTATTTACTCTTCTATGACTAAGCCGAGGCATCTATTATCCAAAGAAGAATAGAACAGGAAATAATAGGCAAAAGAGGCCTTAGAACACCAGTTATCAATATTACCCGATATATATTAACCCTTTATGAACGGAATTATGAAACATCAGCATGAAAAAGTAATGCTACTATATTAGTTTATTGCTAGTTGTTAGCGTTTTTTAATTGAAATTTATATGATGATAACATTTCTTTTTAAATAACACGTATTTGTATTGTATACATTTAATAAAATAATATGTATTTGTGTAAATTTCTCGGGCTCGCCACCGGGTAAGATATTCATAGGCAGCCGACGTAGCCTTGAGAATGGGTAACGAGTCGGAACCCGAAACGTCGGCTGTCTATGAATATCTTACCCGGTGGCGAGCCCGAGAAATTTACACAAATGTTATTCACCGGGAAAGTGTTAAATCATAAATAATATGTACTTTACATAATAATATATACACAAGGTATACTTCAGCATTACCTTCATAACGTAGCTTTTTTAAACTTTCCCACTTTTTTCGTCACATCACAGCTGAAACTTTTTATTTCAGAGCTCCACCAGGCACGCCATCGTCAGCGAATAGCGTCACACATTCATGGATTCAAATTGTTTGACAAACCGCTGAAAGAGACGAAAATTTCCACACGCTTAATCCAAAGCGTTACAATTTGGTCTAGCTCAGCAACTAAATGGAATAGCCTCTTAGAAAGCAGATATCACAATGATTTGGACACATAACAAATTTGACTCGCTCGTAAATGTTGGGGGTTGATTTAGGAAGGGGAGCGAATTAACCCTTTTAGTGCGGCGGGCCGATATATCGGCTTTGGCATCTCAGGTGTAAAGTGCGGCGGGCCGATATATCGGCTCATAGGCAAAATATTGTTTAACTTTTGCACACAAATATAATTACAATTAATTTTGTACGAAGTATAAGCGTTTTTTTATTATTACCTAACTCAATGCATACGCAATAAGAAAAACTGCATATGGATATTTTAAACAATAACTTTATAATATTTATTTTCCTAGAGTGATACATTTCATTCTAGTTACCCTCCGCATTTCTCACTAGAACCGCTGGCAGGGGTCAGCAATAAGAGGGTTATATAAGGAGTTTGTGGTGCCATAGCTGTTAACACCACATCCCAACTTTAAAAAAGCAGGAGAGTGTCTTTTCGGTATTGTGACATCACAGCATCGTCACTGACGAGGATCCAAAGAGTTCCCCTTCCCCAGACTATAAGATCCCCCCGATCTGTTATTTTTGTGGATTCCTTCAGCGGTTCGACCGATAGTCCGTATATTGCGCGCTTCAACTCCACCGATATTTTTCTCCTCGAGGCGGAGTTTCCGGAGGACGTCCGATAATACGACGAAGCCTGGATGTAACCGACGCAAGAGGCGAATCGTTTTCGGAACCCGATGAAGCGGAAAGGCCGCTTTTATCTTTATACTTACACAGAGGGAGAGAAAGAGGATACGGATCGATAGTTCTCATGATTTGGTGGAAAAAAACGAGCAGGAAGATAACTCCAGGAGGTTGAATAACATCGCCCTTTTTCTGTCATCTCACGGTGATCTCACTGTTAAGCAACTTAAATTTCATTTCATATATTATACGCCTGCTCATTAAATACGTCCCCGAACACGTATTCAAAACATACACTTTAGATATTATCAACAAAATTGTATCTTTCCAGCATATTATATTGACGAGTTGAACTTAAATTACAATTTCTCTCTCAATTTTTTTTCTCTCAAATACGAGTGCTATTTTCACAAAACAACTACTCCTAACAATAAAGCGTAATTTATCAAAGGAAATTAAATAAACAGTTATAAAATTTAGGCACCTTTCCATCTAAAAGTGATTTTATCCGTCACACTGAGTGATTATACACCACAATGATACGATACAGCAAAGTAATAATTTTCACAGATATACTAATTTGGTCCAACCGATTTCGGCACACAGTAAGCAACTATGACGCCCATGCGTTTAAACTGGAGGAACAAAATAAAAACTTTCTTTGAAAACTATTCAGTGTTTTACACCTTCTTATTTTGTTTAGAATAATTATTACAACACTTCAATAATTGAAATCAAAAAGCATTATCACGACTGAAATTTCGCTGACAACTATTCTTTGAGCTGGAAAATATGTACATCAAAAATGTCTTTGTAGATAATTCTTTGGTTTGCTTTTGGTTTGGTAAAAGGTTTAGGAGAGTAGAAAAAGTTAAAGAACCAAATTACACAAAAATGTCGGGAGGAAAAAGAAAAATGGATGAAAGAAAGAAGTGAAGACATTGAAGAGAAGTTGATGAGGGGGAGATTGGACAAGGCATATGCAAAAATCAAGACCCTGCAACCCAAAGAAAGAACTAAAACAAAGAAATAAATCGAATGTTATTAAAGACAAAAAGGGAAATATACTTTTTGAAAATGAAAATGTTGGTGAGAGATGGACAGAATACCTAGAGGAGTTGTACAATGAAATAAATATACAGAATCGCAATGAATATATTGGAGAAGAGAAAGACACAGACATAGACAGATTAGGCCCTTTAATATCCCTCGAAGAATTTAATTTTGCTCTGAAAAACTTGAAAGACAATAAAGCAGCAGGCCTAGATAATATACCTGAAGAGATATTGAAGCAATTGGGAGAGAAGGCTAAGAAAGGGCTGTTCAAGGTGATTGGCGAATGCTATGAAACAGGGAATATACATGGGGATTTTACGATGAGCAAAACAATTACGATCCCTAAGACAGGGGATGAAAACGAATGCTGAAACTACAGAACCATTTCCATTCTTTCTTACACATCAAAAATTCCGCTGAATATAATGAAAAACCGGCTAAAAGTGAAAATTGAACAACATTTGGGAGAAGACCAGTTTGGATTCAGGGCCGGAAAAAGAACCGGAGAAGTAATTTTAGCATTACGACCAATATTAGAGAGAAGGATAGAAATATATAGAAAGACATATGTGGCCTTTATAGACCTGGAAAAGGTCTTTGATGAAGTGGACTGGAGACTTGTCTTTTATAAACTGACAAAAATCGATATTGATTGGAAAGATAGAAGAGTAATTTTAAATCTGTACAAGTCTTAGAAAACAGAAATAGACAAATGGATGCAGAAAAGAGGCCAAAATAAGAAAAGGAGTAAGACAAGGATGCCCTCTATCACCCTATCTATTTAACATATTCATAGAAGAAGCAATTGAAAGAATGAAAGAAAAGACCGAGGGAATTAAACTGAACGGGAAAAGCATCCACAGTATCCGCTTTGCGGATGATATAGCAGTAATTGCCGACTCCGAAAGTGACATGAATAAAATGATCCATGCACTCTCCAAAATCTTAGAAGAGTATAACTTAAATATAAACAAGAAAAAGACCAAAATAATGGTAATAAGCAAGAGGAAGGAAAATGCCATAACGAATATTAAATTAGGAAATGAAATTCTGGAACAGGTTGACACCTGCTACCTAGGGAGTATTATAAACAATGATAATACATGTGATACTGACATTAGGAGAAGAATAGCCTTGGCTAAACAAGCGTTTCAAAACAAGAACTTATTACTAAATACTCACATCAGTTTTGAGACTCGGAAAAGTTCATAAAAATATTTGTTTGAAGCGTTTTGTTTAATGGATGCAAAACGTGGACAATCAGGAAAATGGAAGGATTCAGGCTTGAAGCAATGAAAATGTGGGCCTGGAGAAAATTAACAAATACAAGGTGGGAAGATAGAAAAATCAATCAACGGGTGCTAGAAGTAGTAAATGAAAAAAGATGCCTTGGACATTGGACAAAGGAGAAAAAAACTGATTGGACATGTAATAAGGAATAATCATTTCCTGACCAACATATTCGAAGGCAAAGTGGTGGGGAAGAAAACAAGAGGTCGACCCAGGACAGCATACTTAAAGAGTGTGGCACGCGAGATGGGAATGACATCATACGCCCAGCTGAAAAAAACAGCGAAGAACAGGGACACGTGGCTGTTACGACAAGGCACTGCCTATAGAACTTGATGATGATGAGATAATTCTTAATATTTTGTAAGTACATTAATTCCGTAATTTTTCATTACCTCTGCAATCAGAAAAAGCAGTATTGTTTACAACATTAAATAAATGGGCATAGCAGCAAAGACCTAAGGGATTGGATAGAAAAAGCGAATTTGCTATAATTGGGAGGTAATGACAGTGACTTGAGTGCGGATATACTCAGCGGTATCTGGCGAGATATTGTGGAACATCATCGTGCATTTTAAAAGAAAAAACTTTGAAATGTCCACTCGGTTATTTATTTGTACAACGCGTTTCGATGCTTAAAGCGTCATCATCAGGTACAACCTCTGTATTTGAGTGCAAACGTTGTAATCCAGCAAGGAGATTAAGAAGAGGCTGGTGAAAAGATTGCTATGAAGTGTAGTAATAGAGGAACTAGTGCTCTGAGAGAAGATGACGAGAATAGACTTCAGAATTTGAGATGTAGGAGTTGAGGAGGATGGGGAAGGTGCAGTGGACGGAAAATAAAACTGACGAGGAAGTTTTATGCATTATCGAAGAAATATGGAAGCTTTGGTATGAAATCAGGAGGAGGCAGGGCTTATGACTAGAACGGCTGATCAGGCAATGGGTAGCTCAAGGCCGTGATAGAGGGAAGGGCGTAGAGCAAACGGGGAAGGTGAAGAGAGTGAAAAGTTCATATGGATGGGATAAAGAAGAGTAGACCTTATAGTGAAATAAAGAAAGAAATGCTCCACAAGAAGAAAGAACCCTGCATGAGAGGCAGGATACTTGTTAAAGCACGGAGGATTTTCTCTGACTTTTAATAAAATCTACCTTTAACCGGTAGACACTTTGCTCTGGTTAGGCCGCACCTAAATACGCCGCGAGCATTTGGGACCCTGGTCATAAAAATTTAAACAAAAAAATAATAGAATACAAAGAAAAGCAGCACGCTTCATTAAAAACTGCTACGAGCGAACATATAGTGCCTCACAACTTTTAGAGGGATTAAGGCGGGAGCCCCTAGAGACTCGGAGGCTACACGCTAGGCTTAGCTTGCTTGAAAAATTCAGAACTGGTGAGTTTCAGAGCGACAAAGAATATTACCTTGATGCCTCACTACATCTCTAGGTCTGAAAGAAGAGATAAAATACGAGAGATATAGTGCCGAACAGATAGGTACAATAACTCGGTCTTTCCGCGCACAGTAAGCAAACACAATAAAAACTGAGCTCCACTAAAAACACTCCCATAATACAGGTCACCATTTCACCTCCCAAAACCTTACATCTTTACACGGCTGGTGACTCTACACCCCCTGCCACACGCCCATGTAGCGGGTTGCAGTGTGTTATGTAGATGTAGAATATTTGAACCAAATGAACAAGTACAAAGGAGGCATGCAGTTTACTTATTGATTCGCACACTGTCATGGCTTAACGCTTACAACAGGAAAACCCACCCGTGAAAGCAAGGCTCTCCGGCTCAAAATAAAACTCTCTTTGTCACCATGCTCCATGTCAGCTCCATCGCGTTTTCAACACGTGTGCACGCTCTCAACGCTGCCTTCCCTGGCACGCGTGTCATTCACGCCGGACGCACAGTCATGAGCGCCTTCATGGAATTCTATTCTTGAAATGCACGAATATACGAATGGATCCATCGGTAAATTAGTATTGACGTTGGCGCTGATAAAATGATAGCATAATATCTTCACTCCACCTAGTTAACCCTCCATGCACGAGCGAGTCAAATTTGTTACGTTTCAAAATCATTGAAATATCCGCATTCTAAGTGGCATTTCCATTTAGTTGCTGCGCTAGACAGAATTGTAACGCTTCGGATTGTGTGTAAAGTTGCGTCTCTTTCGGCGGTTTGTCTAACAATTTGAACGACGATGAATGACGATGGCGTGCCTGGTGGACCTCTGAAATAAATAGTTTCAGCTGTCGTATGAAGAGAAAATTGGGAAAGTTTAAAAAAAGTTACGTCATGAAGGTAATGTTGAAGTATACCTTGTGTAAATATTATTAAGAAAAGTATTATTTTAATTAAATATATGCAATCAAACGCCGCGCTGCTTGTCAATCATGACAAGCAACGCGGCGAATACCCGAAAGATGGAGAAATCATCGCATTCAAAACGTCGCGGGAAACTACGAGACAACATATGCAATAAAAATGTGACATTTCAAAATAAATGTTATTATCAAATAAGTTGCAATTTTTATTTATGAAAATTGTTAAAATAGTACTTTTCAAAAACTAATATAGTAGCAGGATTTTATCATGCTGATGTTTCATAATTCCGTCCATTGAGGGTTAAACGGCTGGGGCATCATTCAGGAAGGAAAAGGAAAATCGTCAGAAACTCGATGTTGATAAAATTTTGAAGTCGCACACTATATAATGCCGATTGATTAATGGAAACCGTTCAAACAGGCACGCTACTTCCTCAAGTTTCTTCTTCAGGAGCTTGTGCGGGATTTAACTTAGAGGAAATTTTTTGAAAGGTGCCACTCAGGCTACAGTATACCCCGACGCTTGTGCAAGCGACTCGCCAAAGCGTTTTTTTCCACTCTTGCAATTACACTTGTGGACTCGTTTGCATACGCAAAAATTCGCTTCCTGCGAGTAACTTGCGCAGCAAAATTGCCAGTGTGACCTTTCAACAAGTGACTGGTTAAAACTTATTGAATTCCTGCGAGATGAGGACCCTAGTAAGTTACGCCGAAATCTGCTTACTGCAAGTATCTCGCGCAAGAAAATTTTCAGTATAAAACCACCTTGAAAATGCTTGGAGTTTGAGGGCTCTCTTGGGGAGAAAAGAATTCCCTGCAGACTATATATAGCATCTAATTTTCAGTTGTTTGTGTTCAACTGAATGCGACACGAATGCCCGGCGGGTTTTTTCAAACTTTTTATCCGTAAAAAATTTACTTGCTCCATTGGATTCTCTCTCCATCTTTTGTGGACGTCTATCTTATCAGTGGTATATTATTTTAAAATTATTTGTATTCTCTGCTCCCATTCATACTTACGACAATCTCATTATTCCCCCTCTCCCATGTTTAACAGACATTACAAGAAATTTAGATGTCTTATATCTGCTTATATCCCCAAGGTCTACCAATGCCTCTCAGAATAATACTGTTTTTTTACCTCTTTAGCTTCTTGAAATCATAACATACGATATAAATCTAAGTTTACAAACTTATTTTCATGAATGAGGTATGACTTTCCATGCTAAAATAACTTCAAAAGCTTACTCTGCTACGGAGCGGTACCACCTGAAAATGCAATGTATATTTTTGTATAAACCTTTTTTTTATTTGAATAATCCTTCGACGAGTAAAATCTAGAAAATCAGGAAAAGCTTTACAAGAGGAAAAAATTCCCGGCAAATCAGACGTAACTCATGTTACATTTTAAAAATGTCACTATCATACAAACAGATCTTGCTAAAAAATACTTCGACCATCATTTGAAAATTAGATTTCTCTTCAACTAATATACTTATATTATAAGGCAGCTAAAACGTATTTTCCAGATGTGTCATTTTCTGTTTCATAGATCTGTTTGTGTACCGATTTTCACATTTGAAAGATCTTAAACCTAATACAATTGTGAATTCATAATTGAAAACATGCGCCCCTTAACACTGTATTACAGAACAAAATAGTTAACTTCAAGAATATAAGGCGGAGTATATATGCATAGTAACATCTCATGGCAGATCAGGTAAGGTATCAAGGTTTTTTTTTATGAAGACATACGACGGATAATAAATCTCAAAGCAAATGAAACCCATACGCTAATGTAAGTCGCAGCTTTCTTCAAATCATTGCTTCTTAATTGACCTCATTGTAAACAGCTAAGTGGTATGAAATAGCACTTATATTTTATAGCTACTTATAATTTCACCTGTCCATAATATTCTCAACAGTGGATTCATCAATTTTCAAAGTAAGTTACAATACCTGCCTTAAACTATTAATATTGCTTTTTAGCAATGAAGCCGTTTATCTCGTTTTATCGGCCCATACCTCACGATTGCGCCGCCTTCTACGTTCCTAGGTGACCCAATATTTGAACGTTCAACGTTCTTCTTAAAATTTGCTCCTTATACATTTTCCTTGAGAAAAAGGTTCTCCTTCTATCGCCTTTATTACCAGAAAAGTTTTCCTCGTTCCCAGTCAGGTGAAACACGCTGTTTTCTGTGCAAACAAACTCCTTTCATCCTTCATTTGATCTCAGTTATTATTTTTCCGGTCCGTAAATAGCGGATAAGAGGCCGAAAACGCGCGTTTGTTTTCCGTACTCAACCATGCTGCTTCCAAGACATTTTATTAAAATAAAGTGGACTCGGAAACATCTGAAATCATAGGTTTCTGTATACTTCAAAGGTAACCCTAGAAGAGATGCGCTAAGAAATTGTGTATTTTTTACTTCACGTGGAAAATCCAGGCCCAAGAGGTATTGGAGTACGAATAAAATACTCCCCTCTACCTTCCAAAAAATTACTAAACACTAAACAAAATTATTACGGCCTAAATAGTTTATGAAAAGACCCAGCAAACTATTTTAAATTATAAATATAGAGCTAATGTCAACAGAGCTTTGATAAAGAGAGCTTTCTAGAATGCTGTAATTAAGAAAATAGTTGGAAATAACTAAACTACTACGGTAAGTACAAAGCAGTAATCACTTTCCAAAGATCAGTACTGAACTGAGATAAGGTTTGAAAGTAACGAAAGAAGAATTTTAGATACAATCCATAAAAAAAACACTACTCCCCTTCTCAGTTGTCTTATAACTCACGAGTTGGAGTTTAAGCAGTTTCACACTAATGCAATGCTATTTCACAGTAAGCTCTGCCGATGTGTCTCCCTACACGTTTCAGTATTCCAGGACCTTTCAAACATTGAACGCAAGGGTCAAAAATGCATAAAAACAGTGAGGCAAAATTATTTTATATAAAATATGGTAGTTAGGGAATAGGCAGGTGATTCATTTCAAGAATCACCTCATTGCATCCTTTAAAGCTAGCGTTGAAAGGCGTTGAAATTTTCCAATGAAATTGAATGAACAAATGAAATGCTACAAGTTAAAGTTCGGTGATGTGCACGTATTCATTACAAAGTGAAGTTTATATTTAGCATTTTTAAGGTCGGATCCATCCTTGTTTCGTTTTAAATGTTACCTTTCAGTAGGACAGGCACAAATGAGAATTAGGCTCAATTGAGAATTAGGCTCAATTGAGTTTGTCGAGTTGGAATTAAATATTCCCCTCTACCTTCCGTTTTTGCTATACAAAGATTATTACGGCCACAATGTTTTAGGGAAGACCCAGTAAACAATTTTAAATTACAAATATAGAGCTTATGTCTGCAAGACAAGTCAGGTGATTCATTAGAGGAATCACCACATTGCATCATTAGTAATAGGCGTTGAAATTTTCCAGAACAAACGAGATGATACATGGTAGATTGAGGTGATGTGTAGGTACATATTTATCATAAATTCAAGTTTTTATTTAACATTTTTCAGGTCCGTTCCATCCTTGCCTCGTTTCAAATGTTACCTTCCAGTTGGACAAGCACAAATGAGAATTAAACTTAGTAAACAAGCCGTATCGGAGCTACTTGATGACGGCCGGTTGAGAAAACAAACAAGGGTAAGGCTAATCTCACAAATGAACTCTGGTGCCTAATTGGTTCACGCAACCACAATAATAAGCTCCCGATCCCATGAAATGGGGTTTTCTATCAACATAGGCCTATGCGACGAGGATTCGCAATGAATCCACCCATCCAATCTGACCGTGTGTTTATTCTGAAGGAATTGATATTGCGATGTCTGATCGCGGGACTCAAAGAAAATCAATATGGAAAGTAAAGTGGGGAAAATGTAATCAATGAAATATTGAAGTTGACAGAATGTCGCAAAATAGAAAGCCACAATTCAATATAACGGGGAAAGAATGATGAGTTAGGGATCGAACAGCGAGGCTTGAACGGAGTTAAGTTTCTGTTTATCCACTCAGATATTCGAAGACACCAGAGACAGATTTTCCACTGCTCACAACTCAGAAATTGGACGCAAAGACAACATAAATAGACTTAATTTATTTCGAGAAATCGAAAGACAAAGCCTCAATTTTTTAACGTAACCATAAAAAGAGAGAGGAAGTTATTACATTTGTTTTCACAGATCTACGTATACCATTTAAAAACGACTGTGACTGTAATATTGTGCATAATTGCGAATATGCTATAGATTACGTTTTCTTAATATCGGCTGATATTGCCAAACATGCCGAAAAATTATACGAAATGTTACGGAGATCCACATTACAACTTCTCCCCTTGGTACCACCCCACGTAGTCTGTTAGTTTATTCAATGTGCTGACTTCGAGGGGCATCAGATGGAACTAAAAGTTAGCTTGTCTCGTATTCTAGGTTTTAAAGCTTCGAAAATAACGTTTTTGCAATAACAGCTAAATTAGACTAACACTGCTATTTCCTTCCTCAGTTTCAGAGAATAAAGATTAAACTGTTTTATATACAATCCAGGCCTTAATTTACAAAGGGTTAACTGAAGTAGATAATCCGAGCAACAACTTAGACTACAGGTTAAATCACACATGTTTTTTATCCGGCTGGTTGCTTGGTCTCTTATCTGAGGTCATTTGCACCGCGAAGGAGATTAGGGTAGATTAGCTAGAGAAGGCTTATTTGGGGATTTGGAGGAAGGATGGACAGAGACTCAGCATTAACACCAACCATCTCATGTTAAAGGGAGCTATAGGAATGCTGGACGCCCCATCCAACGGACCAAATACAGCGACAGAGGTGCTCTTCACAATACAACAGAGTAAGATATTTCGAAATTTTAAAGAAACAAAATTGCCACCGCTGGGCTCGGATCCAAGTCCTCCGAATTAGAAGCCAATGCCGAAGCTAACACGCCCACCCAGTCCCTCGAATTTATCTTAGTAAATCTGCAGATTCCAAAATTCGATGCATTAATAAATTAGGGAATAAATGTCTTCATGGAAATTTGAACGCTTTTATTATATAACGCAATACGCCAATATTAATCCGATGAAAAGCAATAGCACCTCAAAAGTTACTAAGACACAGTTAAGCAAGACAGGCCAAACAGTGATCACGATACGACCAAGTGTGGATATGATACACTATTGACCATGAGCAGATGACGGTAAGCCTTTTGTACTCGTGTTGAAGGGAAACATATCATTCCTCTGATTCATCAAGCCACGGCTGTGCTCAAACAAAGAGGTTAACTGCAGTTGATGAAATAATGAAATGAGGGCGTCTCGGGTAACACATTTGGAGCTCTAAGCCTGTAGACAATTTTCATGCACACAAAGCAGAAACATTACCTTTCGTCAAAAGAAGCCGTTCTTCCATAGAAATGCTAACCAATACTCATTTTGGAATTAAAACATACCTCTTCTCTTAACAAAGATCCACAGACACTGCATTCGCTTAATAAATACTGACACATAACATATTCCCATTTTATTTTGATTTATGAACTCTAACATTGATCCGCTGTACATAACCTTGTTCTGTTGATTTTTCGTTCTGCTTTTTCTTCGAAGCAAAAGCGACTCTTCTTTAAGCTGTCTTGCTCCACTGGCGTGGCCGGCCGGCCTGATCCCCACAAATATTCTTTTGGAATGTGCCCTTTAGTTTATACGAATTTTTTGGAAGGCTGACGTCGAGGACTCTGGGTGGGCGTCTTCGTGGAGCTGCATAACACGTGACCCACTCGTCCGAAGCGCGCGCGCCCCAGACCCGATTTAGAGTGGCCCACCACTCACTACCTCCGCCGGCGGCCGAGGAGTGAAATAACAGACTGCCCAATTACGAGACAATGACTTGGCCGTTACGTCTCCCTCATACTCTCTCTCTCTCTCTCTCTGTCCTCCCCACTCACATTACTCCCGAAACTCATACCCTGTTTCCACCAAGCTCACCAAATAGGCCGAACGCTGGTTACATTTGGTAATAGAAACGCCAGATAGCACCAACTGAGGATGAATA